>OW052239.1:17382211-18632211 GCA_932527175.1 Operophtera brumata
TTGAAATATACCTATCCGAAGAACAGATAGTGAAATACAACTATCCAGCGATCTAGAACAGAAACATGCCGCGACTAATTAAACTTTAGAATCGTTAGGCTGGAATTAAGCGGACAGCTCAGCAGTCAACATCAACCGCGTACTTTAAAGAATACATACATACATAGACACACGCCTTTTTCCCCGAAGGGGTAGGCAGAGCTTCAATGGGCCGGTTTTCACAGTGGGTTGCACCATCGTGGAATATAGAAAACTTTCTTAAAACTTTAAAGAATACTTTTATTATTTTTATTAGGGTAAGATACGAAACAAGTAGATACCTACTACCTGATGTTAAGTGGTAATCTCTGCCTTTGATAATGCATTACCTCACAGGTCCCGTCTACCTAGAACATGCCCTACGTGGCAATAAATTGCGCCCGCGCAATTACCGCTAAAGTTGTTGACTGTTTGAGGAGCCAAATGTGGTTCTCTAACAATCCGTCTGTTTCTGGCCTTATTCGCGACGTATTAAACAAAAAAGATTTATTAGAAACTTGATAAAATTGATTATAACGTGAACACTTTAGCAACAAATGAAGTTCATTCAATAGAATTTGGAACACCAATTATAGAAGGCGCTGACGCGTAGCTATAAAAATAAAATCCGAGACATCCATAGCAAAATTTACGGTTGTCAATAAAGTCGGGTTCATTAAAACTTTTCGCGTTGATTGGTACAAGATAAAACATTTGATCTAAAATAAAAATTTGACTTATTAATCACCGTAAAATTTGCCCGGAGCACTATACGTCGATTCTCACATAAATAAAATAAGTTTATTAATTTTTGATTTCTTGATTTTATTTAAATATTTAATCATTGATGACGGCTATAGAAGCCGAATAAAGAAATTTAGAAGTCGTTTGGATATAATATAGTTTGATTAAGCTATACCAACAAGACTACTGCTAATGATTTATCGAATCACGAAGTTTGAATTAATTTAAAATTTACTTAAATTTACTCGAGTTTCTGGTAGATTGGTGAGAAATTGGACTGCAAAATATTCATAGCTAGCTTTTTGCCCACGGCTTCGCATGGGAAGCCGTAGTACTAGTTACGTACTAACCTAGTAACTGGGAAGCCGTAATTATTTATTTATTTTTATTTTATTTATTGGATTTACAAAACAGATTATAATCACCTTAGCTTACATTTACATGCATATTTAGTTATATTCTAGATTCGTAATCAAATATGTAAACACGACTAAGTCACAGTGTTGCATAGTTATAAATTAAACTACCCTAAAAACCGGGAACGAAAAAATAATTAAACATTGTTTTCATTTAAACATAATACCATGATTCTGTAGATACATCGCTTAAACCTGGGATAAAAATCCCTGGGATAACTCCTTCAGGGTAGGCAGCGCATCGACAATACCGTCAAGTGTTGCCGGTGTCTATAAGCGACGATGACCACTTTACATCAGGTGGGCCTAAGCTAGCTAGCAAATTAGTTATAGCAAAAAAAAAAAGGTCCTCCTCCCTCCTCCTAGCCCCTTCCAGCTTCCATCCACAAAACAAATATCATCAAAATCCGCTCAACCGTTGATCCAACCGACGTTGTCCTGTCCAATGATCTTGAGTTTATACAAAATTTCCATAGAAAAAAAAACACCTTCAGTTTTCCCAAATTTCCCAATTTCCCTTGCAACTTTTGAAATTTTTATTTCCCTGAACTCTATTACAGAAATTTAAATAAAAATTGCCAAATCCCTCCAGGCGTTCCCAAGTTATGAGCTTACCAACGAATAACATATAATTTTGATTTATATAGATAAAGATCATTCATTACACTCTTTTATTCGTTTCAGATTCTCCGCTAGATCTCTCAACCTCCCTTCTATCAAGAGTTCTATTACCAATATCACCACCTTCTGGCAACGAAGACGAGCACAAGTCAGTATCCGGAGATTCCCTCACGTCATCATCAGCGGGGTCATCGAGAGACGAGCACCATGAGCTGCTAGAGATGACACCTAAAGTCCAAAGAAGGCCAGCCAAATCTGAGCGAGCGCTGTTGCCTTGTGAAGTGTGCGGGAAGGCCTTCGATCGACCCTCATTACTGAAAAGGCATATGCGGACTCATACAGGTTGGTGTTTTTTAACCCCCGACGCAAAAACGACGGGTTGTTATAAGTTTGACGTGTGTGTGGGTCTGTCGCCTCGTAGCTCCCGAACGGATGAACCGATATCGTTTTTTTTGTTTGAAATGTGAATTTGTCGTGAGTATTCTTAGCTATGTTTGATCAAAATCGGTTCAGCCGTTTCATTGCGATGAAAATTTTAAATTTTTACAAAATTTGTTACTTGTTGTTCTCATTTGTGTAGTCATCACACTCATTGTTAACAATAATTTGATCCTTATAAGCGACACTATTGAAATAATACAGGCTGTGTTATATTTCAAAAATGAATGGGCTCTATGAAAGAAAAAACCGGCCAAGTGCGTGTTGGACTCGTGCTCGAAGGGTTCCGATCTATAAAAACGGCAAAAAAACACGTGTGTATGCGAGCCCCCTAAAATATTTATTTTATTCTGTTTTTAACCCCCGACGCAAAAACGACGGGGTGTTATAAGTTAGACGTGTGTGTGTGTGTGTGTGTGTATATGTCTGTCTGTCGCCTCGTAGCTCCCGAACGGATGAACCGATTTAGTTTTTTTTTTGTTTGAAAGGTGAATTTGTCGGGAGTTTTCTTAGCTATGTTTTATAAAAATCGGTTCAGCAGTTTCAGTGCGTTTAGGAGTTTTTTAATTTTTACAAAATTAGTTACTTGTTTAGTATTTGTTACGGCAACAGAATACATCATCTGTGAAAATTGCAATTGTCTAACTATCACGGCTCATGAGATACAGCCTTGTGACAGGCGGACAGACGGACAGCAGAGCCTTAGTAATAGGGTCCCGTTTTACCTTTTGGGTATGGAACCCTAAAAATACCTTTTCAATACAGCTGCTCGACAAATGTTCTTACGAGTACAAGGCCGGTAAACATATCTTAAAAGTTAATTTAACCGCCATAGTTAAATTTCTTTACAATTTCATCTTTGTTCCAGACCGGTACGGAGGCCTGCAATGCTCTAAGTTCCAGACCAATTAAAAAGTTTAAAAGCAAGGTGTTTAATAAAATGAGAATAATTATGTCGGCTCAGACCTAGCCTATATCAGACCTGGGCTATACCCAAGAAAAATGAATCTCGATATAAATTTTTATTTGGTGGCTTAGATATTATTTATCTGTTTGCTTGCAACTATATTGAATAACGTCGTATGATTCATGGACGTAAAGGAAGGAAGCAAACTAGTGTCGATGGTATACCCGAGCCGTGTTCCTTTGTAATAACCTATTTACGATCCTTGTATCACAATTTTAGATTCAGTCGAGGTTGATTGGTATCTTATTCTTCTGATAACCCGTCTTTTCCTCAGGTGAAAAGCCTCACGTCTGCATGGTCTGCAACAAAGGGTTCAGCACATCCAGCAGTCTCAACACACACAGAAGAATACACTCCGGGGAGAAGCCTCATCAGTGCCAGCATTGTGGGAAGAGATTCACAGCCAGTTCCAACCTGTATTACCATCGGATGACGCATATAAAGGTACGTCATCTTTCATCTTCCAATCTTGAAACCGTGAGTGTTTTGACCTGTGTTTTGGAGTATTGACTGGGCAAAAGCATTCCTAGTATTGGACACGCCTTATAGAGAGACGAATTGTGCAATGTAGATCGCAGAAAAAATATAACATATCCTATTAAACTGCGATGGTAAGCCAGTCTATGTATACTGGTTAAATTTTGACTGTTATGCCATGCAAGCTAGTAGTACAAGAGTTAGCTAGTCTAGTCTAGAGCTTTTTTACGAAAGAGTTCACCCGAGGAAGTCCGAGGAAGTAGTACCTACATACCTATTTCTGCCGTAAAGCAGTAATGCTCGCATTGCTGTGTTCCAGTTTGAAGGATATGGGTGCCGGTGAAATTACAGGCAAATGATACTTTTCATCTTTGTCTCAAGGCGCAATGCAATGCCACATAGGGGTGTACTAGATGGACGTGACCTATGTGGTAATGCGTTGTTAAAGGCAAAGGTTACCGTTTAACGTCAGGTGGGCCATCTGCTTGTACCGTCATTAAAATAGTTAAAAAAAAACGCTGCTCATATAAATATGACTTTGCATTCCATGGAGGAGAACTGAATACACCATTGGTCATATTATTCTATTAGCTGGTAATAATAGGAATAAAAGCCTTTCGAAGTATATGATAAAACAATGGAGCTCTAACCACCAATGAAAAAACAAATTCATATTCCAAACTCAAATATCGCATTACCTTTGTTTTGATTCGTCGTTCACATAATATAAAGGCAGCGGGCGATGGACGCGCGCGCATCGGGGCGGAACACGCATGTCTCTTGGACCGTAGTCGTGAGAAGTTTGGTCGTAGGTTGTGATGAAAATTACGAAGGAAAAAGAAGATAATGTTAAAACATCAGTTAAATGGAAATATAAGTTTTTCCTTCTTAAATATTCAGTTTAAATTACAAATATCACGTTTAAGATACGTTTATTTCCAATAAGAACTACAGTCACTTATATGAGAAAACACAAAAATTGATTTTTTTTATACTACTTGAATGACGGATCAAGCAGATGGCCCACCTGATGTTAAGCGGTAACCTTTGCCTATGAACATTGTATTACCTCATAGTTCACGTACACCTAGGACGCGCCCTATGTGGCATTGCACTGCGCCCGCCACCCGAGACATAAAGATGAAAAGTCTCATGTGCCTGCAATTTCATCGGCACCCTTACCCTTCAAACCGGAACACAGCAATGCGACCACTACTGCTTTGCGGCAGAAATCGATATGGTGCATGGTATTACTTCCCCGGACGAACTCTTTCACAAAAAAACTCTAGTACTACTAAAACTACTGTACTCACTTCTGTACTTACTACAATATTCTGAATGGAGGACATTATCTGAAGTGGTATTCAGAAATAAGTTCAAAATATTTTGTCTTGACGAACGGTCTTGAGCCGCACATAAATTTTATGGTTACATTATGGGTTTTTTTATGGACCATGTAGGTATTATTTGAACTCGTATCATGACACGTCCGGCCTAAGAAAAGACTCTCCATTATTACTTAATCTGTGTCTGCGGAAAGTTTGGGCTAGGTTCCCTGTACGTTTTCCACGTGGGCCGCGCTGTCGCATCAATAATTTGCTACAGGAATTCGTAGGCAAGGCTGGGCAATGGTCAACATGTATTTTGAGATACCTACCATATGAAGGTATGACTATTAATAGAAACCAGAATATACCAGTACCTACATTGGAAAGAGACCTGTCCAGCAGTTAGCCGCCAGAAATGATGAAATTAAATGATACCAGTATAAAACATACAATCACAACATAATTAAGACATCTGATAAACCATGAGCTTACACAACATTACGGAAACTAACTTACGCTACTAATTATTTTGTGAAACCGATATAAAAACGTGTTATCCTTGATGGCATTACAATGGGTGGAGATATTACAGTATTTTTTATTCATAGGGGTCCGTGATCCACGGAGAAAAACTAGTATTGGTATACGTAGTGTGGGTAGGTAGCTCCCGGGCTTGGTGAAACAACGATCTGCGTAAGGCGGCTGTTATAAAGCTGACCAGGAAGATATGATAATTGGGCTAAATCGCACGCATTGGGAGGGGCCTATCTTCAGCAGTGGACTAGTATAGACTGATTGTGATGATGTTGATGATTCTTATCATTAAGACACACGCCTTTTTCCCCAAAAGGGTAGGAAAATCCTCAATAGGCCTCTTTTCACCATGGTTTGCACCATCATGGGAATATTGACGTGTCAAGGGTGAGCTCATCGCCGCCATGCGCCATTGCTTCCCACGACTGACTCGGCTAACGCTTTCTTCCAGTAATCTTTAATAAAACAGCAACCAGGACAAATCTTATACCAACGACAGGCTGTATAATATACTTGTTATAGACAATAGTATGACTACCTTATTGACTGCTACAATAGCTACTTTTTAAGTTTAAAAGCTTTTTGTTTTTCGCAGGACCCTTTAAAAACTCTACTCTTCATTGACCAATTTTCCTGGAATGATAATTCACATGTATCTGATGAGCGACGCATCCTTTTAATTGCATTACTATTAACATAGACAATTGTTATTTGTTCTTCCATAAACCATTAAAGTAACTATCGGCATGCAATATCATATCCGTGATTGGTACATTGTGCCTGTTAGTATATTACCAAGTAAGTGTCTGGTAATTTGTTATTGAAGTAGTGTTGAGAAAATGTAATTGTAGATCATTTAGTGCTACGATTCAGATGATGGAATAAAGTTGATCAAGTATACAGGGCGTCCCAAGACTATGCGAAATGAAGGGACCTTAAATATTGTAGATAGGATGTTTTGCTGAAAAGGAGACTTTTTTTTTTTTCAAAACTTAGTTATACTGCATTATATATATGCTAATAATTACTTGCTTCGTCTGAGAATCGAACCGAATTATATGTGGAAAAAAAACATTCCGTATTTTTATGATGCCAATCGAAAGGATGGATAAAAAAACCTCTTAAGTAACGTAGTTTCTTATAACAAAAGAATAACGTTAAATGTTTGATTCCATTAAATGTTCGGTTTGATTCCCAGACGAAGCAAGTAATTTTTTGTTAAAATATTGCATTACTAAGTTTTAAAAATAAAATAAAGTCTCCTTTCATCAAAACATCCTATCTACAATATTTAAAGTACTTTCCCTTCATGTCGCATATTCTTGGAACGCCCTGTATATTTAAACTAGTGCAAAGCCAGCCACGTCGTCCGTGTTTACTTTTCTATACAAACTTCAACACCTCGCTGAACTGGAGTAAACCCCAGCTACTTCAGTATTGTATTATATTACCTGTTAGGACGTCACTTTTGTAATGAATTTCTACATTATTCCGTTGTAAAAACTGTCTCCATGAAATAATGACTGAGCCATAAGTGATGATAATACATTCCAAAGCCTCAGTAATGCTTGGAGTGTAGTGATGTTACCGTGCTCGCTTCCCATAACGCCCCTTCGGGTTTTACTTAACTATGACCTCATGTGTCCACGACTTAAGAAAATCACACAACACTGAGCACGGTGAGTGGACACAAGGATGTCGCAAATTGTTATTCACAAGACATTAAATTTTGCGCATCGGTTTTACTATTTACATAGGCTTCAATACCTTGGGGATGGATAAATAAACGAAGCTTAACTTTTGCTTAAACTAAACACTGGGTCCACATCTCTCAAGCAATGTTTTTTTATAATCAAATGAGGAGTGCGTCTTGAATTCTCCCGCATAAGTCTCGATCCCATGGGAATATCAGGATAAAAATTAGCCTATGTTTTATTCCAAGGGTCCAGCTATCTACATACCAAATTTCATCACAATTGGTTCTATAGTTTTGGGTGAAGATGTAATATACACACACACGCACACACACTTATAAACTTTCTAATTTATTATGTTAGTTTGATAATTCTTCCGAAGATAATAAAGCACAAATTTTTTAAATTTCGTAATTGCCCTTGTCCGTGCATACAACATTTACATCTGCAGTTTTTTTTCCTACCATAATCATATCAATAGCAATTTAAATTTCCATACTATCCTTTACGGCACACAAAAACAGTACGCAGGTGCTCATTTTAATTCCGAAGTCCTTGTCCAAGTGATACTTGTATTCAAAATTTTATCGGTAATGTAATAGGGGTATTAGTATCATAAAAAACTGGTATAAAATTAATTTACATCGTCAAAACACCTTTTGTCAGATGCGTAGTGACAAAAAATATTGATCAAAATCAAACTTGTGTCACAAAAAATCTGGATCATCCAAGACGTTTGTGACAGCCCGGATTCCTTGCACCTGCGGTCACAGGTAGTTACAGTAAAGGGTCCGATAAATTACGGGTCAGGTCAACGTGGGAACCCACCCTGTGCGGGAACTGTGACGAAGGAAACGTTCGAGTCTATATCAGCCATTATGTACTGATGTTTGGGAAATGGGGCGTGAAAGAAAATCTGATGTTAACTATTGGGTTTCAAAATTACTAGGTAATCGTTTAATTTTGGGTTAGCTATTTTTGTCCTTTTTATTTCTCAAATGACAGACAAGCAGTGTCTTCATAGCTTGCTGGTGCTGTAGTTCCACTATTTGCTTACTCGTAAATAATTTATGATCGTGTCTCGCGCTGTATATTTACGTGTTTTTACGATAATTTTACGAAGTTCCTTGATAAGTATTATCCCATAGTATTAACCATTTGTAGATGCATAATTAAAGAAAATAAAATAAAAACTTTTGATGATCCAAAGGTGCAATTGGCGTAATAACTTCATACGCCATAGATTTAATCTCAGAGTCAAAAAATATGTGATATGGTCATCTCATATTCGTTCACACAAACCGTGTGAAGCCACGGTCTGGTGGACTTCTTCGGTAACGTCTTACGATACGGTTCATGCCCAGCCGTGGGAAAACGTTATGAATTTGGTTAAACGATTCATTATTGTATCAGTGATTCGAGTGTATTAGTCGAGAACATTCATAGAGGTGATTGAAGGTTACCTTAGGAGTTATTCGCTGACTTAAACGTTGACTTTGACTCAAGAAAGATTTTGCACAGATTAACTACATAAGTCAAAAAAGGCTAACATAATTCTTTTCGAAAAAAAGCCGACTTCGTAGCTAAGAATTTTTCCCCAATACAATATTTTATAATATTAGTGATCGGAACAGTGTGCTGATCACAATGAGCCTAAACACGGCCAGTCTACTATTATCCACCGAGTAGTTCCGTTGTCCACCTTCCGTCTCTATCATCAGATCAGCTCGCTGTCACCATCGTATTGTATTGTCATCGGAACTTTTTTTTTTCTTTTTTTTTTATACTACTTGAATGACGAGCAAGCAGATGGCCGACCTGATGTTAAGCGGTAACCTCTGCCTATGAGCATTACCTCGTAGGTTACGTCCACCTAGGACGCGCCCTATGTGGCATTGCACTTCGCCCGCCACCCTGAGACATAAAGATGAAAAGTCTCATGTGCCCGTAATTTCACCGGCACCCTTACCTTTCAAACCGGAACACAGCAATGCGAGCACTACTGCTTTGCGGCAGAAATAGGTATGGTGGTAGTACTTCCTCGGACGAACTCTTTCAAAAAAAAGCTCTACTACTACTTAAAAGGACTTAACTACTATATTATCTTACCAATCTCTTATCAAATTAATCTTACTTATCTCTATTATCTATTATTATCTACTCTCGTATTGATTTACTTACTATTTTTATTACTTACTCTAGGACTACTTTACTTGACAGGTTTGCCAAATTTCTACTCAATCGGTTGAGGATAACTGCTTTATAATTCGGTTGCAAGATTCCCGACGGACATACACTGCAAGTTAATTAAATTGAGAAAGTGTTTCTGACATGATAATGTCATCAACATTTGAAAGTACACTGCTGGCCATAGACCTCATAGAATGACGTGACAAACGGGCGTCACCTCCATCCACTGACTTCCTACCTTTAATATCTGTAAATTTAGTAGTAGAGCTTTTTTGTGAAAGAGTTCGTTCGGCGAAGTACTACCACCATACCTATTTCTGCCGCAAAGCAGTTGTGCTCGCATTGCTGTGTTCCGGTTTGAAGGGGAAGGGTGCCGGTGAAATTACAGGCACATGAGACTTTTCATATTTATGTCTCAGGGTGGCGGGCGGAGTGCAATGCCACATAGGGCGCGTCCTAGGTGGACGTGACCTATGAGGTAATGCACTGGTCATAGGCAGAGGTTACCGCTTAACATCAGGTGGGACATCAGCTTGTTCCGTCATACAAGTAGTATTAAAAAAAAAGGAGAGGAGAGGAGGGCCTTTCTACACTGCGTTGTTCGGTTCGGGATCGCGACTCAAGAACTTAATTCAATTCAAAATTAATGTTTATTTAAGAGGAGATAATATCTGCACTGACGTCCCGTATTGGGGTGTATTGTGCATTGTACTCAAGAACCTATTTTCCGAAACGTTATCATTTCTCCGAGCTATATGGTCGGATCATTGCCACTTCAACTTGCTAATTCTGATGGCTATGTTGGGTATTTCGGACTAACTCAATTAAACTTCATTACCCGGACTTGCTTGTAAGATTCATTGGTATAAGATTGTCCTGGCTGCTAGCTTGTTATGGAACGTGTTATTACCGGAAGAAAGCGTTGAGCCGAGTCAGTCGTGGGATGCAATGGCGGCGATGAGCTCACCACTTGTCACGTCTATTTCCCACGATGGTGTAACCCACGATGAAAAGAGGCCCATTTGAGGCTCTGCCTGTGCATCTAGGCGTGTGTCTATGTATATATATATGTATGAAACTCCAAACATAGCTTTCTTCATAGTCTCCACGCAACTTTAAACTTAAACTTTATTTCTGACATTGCTTTACAAACTATTAAAAGCATTTTTTAAACAAAAATAAGTTCAGTGATCTTTTGTGTTTCAATCCTTTCATTAAAAATCCCCAATCAAGTTCTATACATGTCTGACCACGACCAATCAGGTTATAGACAAAAGGATCTTTCAGCTGTCAGTGCTGAAATATCGTACGATACCGAACCTTAAGTGGGTGCAATTTAATGGTCGCTCTTAAAATAGCTCAAAATGCGCACAATAGGACGATTTATTTTCCCGGCCGATCAAATTGTTCTGTACGAGTAGATTGATAAAGGATAGATTACTTCTAAGTGCTTCAGGTCCTTAGAGAAAATGCCGCAGGTACAATAAGCTTTTATTTTTCCAACAAATAAATATTGCAATATGAATAATAGTCTTTACTCGCATAATTTTTTTGCTTTTTTAAGTAGCATTATCCTAATTCAAACTAGAGTAATGTAGATAATGATGGTCAATTTTAATACCGCAATACAACTTTTGAAGATCAACATTTCAAGCATGTTTTTTTTTTTTTTTGTGTTAGAATGTTTGTGGTTACGACTAAGTAGATTTGGATGAAATTTGGTACGCAGTTTGACACAGGCAATATTTTATTCTAGTAAGAAACAACATACTAAACAGTCATACACCCGACAGTCACCCGATCTCACACTAGGTTCCTCTGTATCGAGGGTATCAGGAACTAGAGTACCGTGACCGTGAACAACCAGACCCAGAACAAATATTTGTCCCGTAGCGGAATCGAACCCGCAACCTCTCGCATCTCAGCCCTAGCCCATCGCGCCATAGAGATCGTCCAGTATTAAGCAAGCGAAGGTGCATACGAACACTAGTAGTATTTTTTAAGTGGTTATACCCTTGTTATACCTAGTCTAAGTGTCGTGTGAAAATGCTTTGTGTATTCACCAATTACTCGTACTTGGGAAATGGCGTTCTCTCCCTGACACTTTTCCACTCGTTAGTTGTTCGTTATTTGTTTGTTGTCAGTCTGTCTGTTTGTATCGGGACACCAGACTCGTCCTCACAATTGGTGGTCACACAAAACATGGGGTGTGGTGCAAGTAATAGGATGACGCACATGCAACACATTTAGTTTCGGGGAAAATACTGAAAAACTGCATAGGTTTATTATATTTCAGACGAGAATATTGAAATAAAACTGGTTTCTTACAAATGGTTTGCTTACAAAACCTTAGAAAAATAACGAAAATTATGAAATTATGAAGGTTTCAAAAATGTTTGAAATGGCTTTACAAAAACAAGGCAATTATGTCGAGTTTTTTTTTTAAATGTATCTTGGCAACTGGCTTACTCTCCATAATATGAAGGCAAGCTGTTACCATCGCCTATTAACATTTGCAACAATAGGGGCATTGCCAATACATTTCCTGCCCTCAAGGACTCTTATTATTCTCATGACTTCAATATTTGAACTAGGTATTTCATAGAATTTAAATTACCGTGGCTTGGTATCATTACCAACTACTACTACTAGCTACTAGGTACTAAATTACTAGCGGCGGAGCCAAGCAAGTTCCCGTCTCACGGCCTTCGAGCGTGGTCGCGGTCGGTGCTCATGAAGAAGGATCTCTAAATGGTCAACAAAACGCCAGCAAGAGAATAGTAAAGTACGTGGTGTATATTAATAATTTTTCTAAAATAGGTATTTCATTTTAGCGTAAGCGTAAGCTGCGACATTTTTGTGAGGAAATTCATGGCTTGTCTTTTATGCCTTGTACCAAACAATTTGAATAACAAGGAGTTAAGAAGATTGGTGTCTGTCGCGCACGCAGCGTGTGATTTGCGTTCGTCAGCATCCGCGATACGCTGACATATTGTCAGCGCGTTTCACGAACGGATACGGAACACTAGATTGAAGTAAATGTGAATTAGACCAACCGTGGCGAATCTGTTTGTTAGGGTTCCTCTTGATTCTTTTATAAAGATAATGGTACGGAACCCTTCGTGCGTGAGTCCGACTCGCACTTGGCTGGTTTTATTTTTATTCAACATTTTAAGATTCAACATGCTGCAAATTTAACTTTTTCAAACTCGACATTTTAAGAATTCAAGTTTCTGCAAATTCAACATTGGATTCAACATTCTGGGAAATTATACATTTTGAGATTTTAACATTTTGCAAAGTCAACCGAATGGTCCTAAAGGGTTGAAAGATAGTTTTATGATTTTGTACAAACAAAACTGACTTCATAAAATAAAATAAATAATAAATAAATAATGCTGGACAGTTCACACAACATAACATAGCTTACTTTAAACGTTACTTATCTTAGGAATTATACTTTCTGAATTGCCAACTGTTTGACTTGTTGCTGAAAATACCAAAATCGCTATATGCATGCCTGAAGTATTTGAAGATTCCCTTAATTCCTCATGGATCCCATCATCAGACCTAGATTTTCATAAAAATGGGACCAATCTAGAAGTAAATTATTTAAAAAAAGAAACGGTTCATAAATGACGGAGATATAGGATATCAGTCACGAGAAAGGGGAGCTAGTAAATACATTTTTGAGAAGTTGAACACTGAACATACCAACTCCAAGAAGCCTTAAAAAAGAACCATCTTATAGAGCCATCGAGCAACACGAAACGGAGGCCGCAATGCTCTAGAGCAGATTCTTTTTCCAATTTAGGGCACCACTGTGCCCTTTTTACGTTATCAAAATATACAAAAGAAGGCATTGGGTTGGTAATTCTCGCTATGCAAGAGCTTACAATTTATTAAAAAACTAGTGTACATGACTTACACCTTTACCTCGAAGTACAGGCTATAGGGAGATATCCGTTTGACAAGCCTCCTTTACGACCAATTCCATATTGCCTTTATAATCTCATTAAGGTGCGACCGGTGTGTTTGCACCTGCCCCTATGGCCCTTAAATCGGTTACATACATCGGCGTTTTTAATTGCATGGTTTACAGACACCTTTAAAATTGGAAATTTAAATATTCTGTGATACGTCCAACCGAAATAAAAGGTAACTTGTCTTAACTTGTCGTGAAAAAAGATTAATGATAATATAATATAAACATAAAGTATAAAGGATGTTATTTTTTTTATACTACTTGAATGACGGAACAAGCAGATGGCCCACCTGATGTTAAGCGGTAACCTCTGCCTATGAACAGTGCATTACCTCATAGGTCACGTCCACCTAGGACGCGCCCTATGTGGCATTGCACTGTGCCCGCCACCCTGAGACATAAAGATGAAAAGTCTCATGTGCCTGTAATTTCACCGGCATGAAAATGCACTAAACTATTAAAATGGTAAGAAGAACCATGGGCTGATAAAAATGAGCCCAAACACGGCCAGTCTACTATATATTAACCACGGTGGAGTTCCGATATGTCCACCTTCCATCTCTATCATGAGATTCGCTTGACGTCACCATACTAGTGTGTTTCCATCCAAAACCTAGGTCTATGAAAAGTTTCTGAATTTTTATAAAGAGTCTTAAATAAAGCATTCCACATTTAATTCCATACAAAAAAACAAGTAAAGTGTGTAATAAAATATAAATATATGTGAATGTTAAGAAATAGAAGCTCTTTCTGCAGTATGTAGTTATTTCATTTGATATTGGTATGTATATGTGTATAGCGAAACTGGGTCAATCTAGCAACGTATAAAACATAACAGCATATACGCTGTATAGGAAAGCCATCTCGATGGACCGACGACTTTCTAAGGCAGAAGGAAGTCAATGGAACCAAGCGGTTCAATACCCTTTGTGGTGGTGTTCTATGGAACAGGCCTATGTCCAGCTGTGGACCTCTACAGGCTGATGATGATGATGATGATATAAAATAAAGCAGCCATCAGCAGCTGGAAGACGTCAAATCTCCACATAGAGAAAACAGTAAAACCTAGTTATAAATAAATCAGGGGCTACAACTTTATTGATGTCTTATTGAAATGTTGAAGTAAGTAACTTTAATAGCCATTGAAAGAGTCAACTCGATATAAATCATGAGCTCACTTTACGATCAGTTTACGATTTTAATGTATTTCAATCGGTTCATCAGTACCCCAAGTCCGAGTTTGGCACACACCTCGTTAACGATACCGTGACTACGATCGTACGTGTATTACGTACTAACTAGCCAATAAGACTGCGCCAACACAGGCAGAAATCTTCATACAGAAAAAAAAACGCACCGCACCGCTCGAAAAAGCCGTTTTTATTAATATCTAGCAAAGTATAGATAATTTTACAAAAACCTTACAGTAAACCCTCGGTTTTCTTGTATTTATTTTATTTATCAAATTTTTACCCAATAATAATATATATATATATATAATATTAAATAATAAATAATATTAAATAAGTATTAAATAATAATATAATGCACTATTTTATTAAACAATCGAATCTAGCCAGCAGTGCAAGTACGTAGGACTCGATAGGCCTCGATTAGATAAATTTGACAGTTATTCTCGAAAAAAATAGTTTTTTACCGAATCGAATCGATGTCGAAAGTACTTTACCGTCGGTAAATAAACTCTAAAATTTTAACGAACAGGAAAATGCATGGACCAAACGTCATATTGGCAGTTGAAATCGATAGCGAATTCTATAAGATTGTGGGCCCAATCGAGTCAATAGGGGGCTTATTCTCTATGATATGACCAAACGCAACAGAACGAGGGCTCGTTACGATATCGGCGTGGAATCATCGTTTAATCGTATTCTGTATGCCATTGTCAGATTTCATAACCGCGACTAGGCGCGTTACAAGCGTGTTACGAACTGCCAAAATAACAAGCTACAATCTTCCGCGTTTTGTAAAACATGGACGAAACGTGGTTTAGTTTTTTCGTAAAAAAGGTAAGTAATAACAATAAGCACCAAATTTGTATTGTAATATCATATTTAGTACTGTATCTCTACAATTAATATAGTACCTATGACTATTACTTTGGGTTGAGGATAATTTGCTTTCATTGCAATGACAAAAAAAACACATTTTAGCGCAAATACCTCTAATTTGCTGCAAATCCCCTGGACAGCCAGGACGTAGGACGAACGTGTCAATACTCAAGGAACTCAAGATAACTACTAGGCTTTCCTCCATCTGCTCATATAGTACGGAAAGGCAGAGACAACTTAGAGAAGCTCATTATCACTGGCAAAATCGAGGGAAAGAGGCGACAAGGCTGAAGCCCGTTACGTTGGTCGATTCAAAAGTCCACGAAGCCGTGCAGCTCGCTGGTGACAGATCTCATTGGCGCAACATCGTCCGGCAGAAAGTGATCCATGGAGGGGGTCACGATCCTCAGCATTCAGGAATACGACGCGAGGAGGATCTCTAATATAAGCCGAACAATTCATTCAGGCTGTTCACAATATTCACAACATCCTCTATGCAGCGTCCATAGAAAAAAATACTACGTATGCAGGGATCTAGGGTCTGCGGCTGAGAGCACAGAGTACATTATATATTGGCTGAGTGCAGAGTACATTGTGTGTGATTTGGTTTATCTTACCTACATATCTTTTTATTTACTCTAATTTTTATATAAAATGAAATTTGTATTAGATATGGTTGAGCAATTCTATAATTCACAATATACATACTGATATTGAAGATTAGAAACAAAAAATTTAAATCGATTAAACCAATAATTTTCCGAAAGGAACGGATGTATGATTTCGAATCACGTGAAATCAAGTATAAAGTCAAAGTATTTTGCTGGTGTACATGTTAAAAAGATAACAATGATGGCCCCCACAGAATACAGATGTAGAAAACAAAACATGGGGCATGATAGACAACGTATTATGTCATACGGAATACAATTTTTCAATTTCTTAACGTGGTGTGTTTACAAACCACGATTGCGTTTAGAACATGTTATGACGTCACACTTTATTGGCAAGGAATCTTTTAGGTCAGCGAATAACCACCCGATCGCTTGTCAAATGACAACTCTGACGTCCATTGACAAAAACATTTAAGGCGCTATAGGTTCACAAAGTTTCAACGATCATTTTTGTATGAGGCGAAGAAGGCGAGCTCACGCTTTGATACCGTGTTTTTGTGTATAAAATAAAACCAGCCAAGTGCTAGTCAGACTCGCGCACCGAGGGTACCGCACAAACCTGTAGGTATACAGAGTGGCACATTTAGATCGGTCAGTATGGGAAAGTCTGAAACTATACGACCACGAACGAACGAACCATATCATCGATTTAAGTAACAAGAAAAACTGCATTCATACATGTAAAAAAAACTTGTACTCAGCAAGGGAATCGATCACGGACGTTTTGAAAAATAAAACTTACATTATTTATTAGATGTCGATTGTATAGGTCCTAAGCAGTAAATAATACAAAGAAATATGTTTTTTTTTAAACTAAAATCGATGATAATATCGTTCCTAAAACGAGATCTTCGCATGTCTTATAGTTTCAGACTTTCTCATACTGACCGATCTAAATGTGCCACCCTGTTTAATTTAAAGTTATGGCATTTTTATTGCTAAATGAAATTATCATGAAGTAGTAAGTTTAAATTATTAAAATTATTGTTATTATATGATGTAACTAGAAATTTATGCTTTTTGCAATTTTCCTTTATCTGTGCAATAAGACGTTGCTTCGTACCAAATTTCAAGATTCTGAGTCCACGGGAAGTACCCTGTAGGTTTGATTCCCTTGCGAGTGTCGAAAATTTGCAGCATAAACGGCTGTATCTTTTGATTGCGTTGGCTTAAAAGTTTGATTTTTTCACAGCTCTAAGGGACAGTAAACCTGAGTATTTGATATGAATTTAGTCTGACACCTTTACGCGTTCCTGACAAAAAAATCTTTAAAGACAGACGGACAACAAAGTGATCCTAGTTTTGCCTTTTGAGGTATGGAACCCTAAAATAATATAAAAATGCCCTTTAGAGTTTTGTTAAATTTTGTTGATGATTTCACTCACTTTCACTTGATAAGTTACCAAATGTTTTAAAAATTAAGACGTGTAAGAAGTAGGTAAGTCTAAAATAGAATACTAATTTTAAAAAGGTTCTTTTATATGTTTTTTTATCGTGTGAAGAAATTCAAATAGTTTATTGAATTTATGATTTCACTACAATTTTCTTTTCTTTTTGGAAACTGTAAGAACTCATAACAGAAACTTAAAAATTATGTACCTAAATACTTGACATGCTGTATCTATTAAATATCTTGACATGTTGTGAACCTATTGCGCCTTAAGCTGGGAATGTCAGAGTTTTTTGAATGTCATGTTTTTTTTTAGTTGTTTGAATGTCAGAGAATCGCGTTCAGACGTGCGTCATCTTTTTCTTCTTCTTTTCTTCATAAAATGGCTTCTGAGGATTGAATGTTTTTTTCCAAAATCAGATTACACGCCGAGCAAATATTTATGCGCAAGTCAAGGGTCATGTCACAAAACTCGACGTCAGTATGAATCTTATGGAAGTTTGACGACTTGACTAGGTATAAAAATATAATTAAATAAATCACTTGACATTGGCTAAATTGTTGCAAATAATGCACAAAAGCCTAAACCTAAGTTAAGAAGAAGAGGAGACTTTAAGACGAAAAATTGTCATCTATCTCTTCAGAAGATTGGCGCAAAGATGTAAATTACGCCATATAATATGAGAAGGAGTTTTTAACGAGAGAAGAAGCATTTGACCGTCCTCTGGATGAATTTATTATTAATACAAATGAGTCGTCATCATCATCGTCAATCGATTCAAATGACGATGGAGAACTGGAAGGCGTTCATCCTTTAAATTGATAGGTATACCTAGGTATTCTATTTGTGATTTCATTTAGCACGTTTCCTAACTACTAACTACTAACTTTCCACTAGTCTGCGGTGTCATATGATAAAAATAATATAAATTTGCGTACCTATGACTATACTTTTACTCTGAAAAATAGTGTCCTTACTAAAACTAAAGAAATAACCCGTTAAAATGTACGACAGTGCACGAATCATATGACGTGCGGCTACTGTCGGATATCAGTTGCGCTCTTCTGGGCAAACGAAAACAGTCGATCGGACTTATATTTTGGGTAAAACTGTACCTACATAGATAGATATTTTTTATTATACTTACCTACGCATAAAAAACCTAGAACACCCTGCTGAACAAATATCTGCAAATCGTAAATATATTTGTTTCGAGGCGGGAACCGAACCCGCAACCTCCTGTGTCGCCGGCGAACCTTCGCCCGCCGCGCCACAGAGGTCACCAAAATCGCAAAAATATTGGCTTTTTTTGTACGGGAGCCTATCTTTTTATTCAACCTCTATGGCGCGGCGGGCGAATCTTGGCCTGCGACGCAGGAGGTTGCGGGTTCGATTCCCGCCTCGGAACAAATATTTGTGTGATCGCAGATATTAGATCCAGGTGTCCTGGGTATTTTATGTGTATAATAAAAAATATCTATCTATGTACCTAATATATTGTAATAAGTATATCAGTTATCTAGTACCCATAACACAAGCTCTGCTTAGCTTGGGGCTAGATAATGTTGTGTGAACTGTCCAGCTTTATTTATATATTTATTTTATTTTATTCAAGGCCGAGGAGGTTGGCTCGTAGAGTTGCCGAGTGAAAATACGATGCGGTTGTCCAATATATTTTAATGGGATCACAGTACAAATTCCTCGTTAGATTCACGGGTAGTAAGAACAGTAATATTTTTTCATCTAGAACCTTCGTAGGGCTTGCTCAACTTCCAGGTGTGCTGGTTTCACACGATCGACGCTAACCTCGTGATTCCTGCCTGCGACGTCCAAGATTATGGTCGTGGGTCTTCTGCCAAAGTTCTTATAGGGCCCAGTGTAAGGTGGTTGAAGGGAGCGTCTTACCGTGTTGTCTCTCAGGAATGCATGTGTAGCCGTCGGCTAATAAAAAGATAGGTTCCCGTACAAGAAGAGCCGATATTGGTGACCCCGACGAGATATCGGGGTACTCAGCGAGCAGCTGCTCGAAACGTTAGTTCCCACAGGTAATTACCACGATATGGCTAGTGAATGGTGTCCTCCGTACATCTACCTCCCGAAAGAGATGAACAAAATCTTCTTCTGGAAGTTCCAGAGGACAGTTTGTGTCTCTGAGACGCCGCTTCCGAATACGCATCACATTGTGATGCTGTTGCCGTTCTTCCTTATCACCCAGCAATAAAATTATAAGTCTTAAATCCATTTTTAGTAATGATCGATAGCTTATCGGGCTTTTTAGAGGTGTCGGTAAATACATGAGCTCGACAGCGAAAATTAGCGATCTCAACTGTCAAAATTACGTTTCGTGCTTGCTTTTTTTTTAATTTTTTGGCATCGGTCTTTAAATTCATTCTACCAACGGTTAAGGTGAAGTTACGTACTTGCGACATCGATTTAAAATTATCCTTGTGATTTCAATGAATAAAATACTTTTGACTTTATTCAATGCGATATAAACTGATTTCATCGAGAATAACTCGATAATTATTAATAGAGTTCTTTGGCTTGGTAGCGATACTCATTGGTTACCAGCCGTTTTGATAAAATAAAAAGGTGAACTGTCAATCTGTGAAATACGTATCAAAGAATATACGAGTACTATCTATTAACAGGAAAATATATTCTTTGGTTATTGTTTTTCAGAGGATGTAAGCCAAAAATCTAAGAAGAAATAGAAGAGGATATTTTTAATAGTATAATCCCTTTGAGAAGCAGGCTACCAGAGGCATACACAAATTAGTAGATATTAATTAACTTTTCTTTATTAAATATAAATTTATAAAATTTATTTAAAGAAAGAATACCTAATACAACTAATATAAGAAGGTTTTTTTTAACATTGATAGACCTTTGTTTAACCACGATCTCACCAAGTGACGATGTGGCCGAAGATGGAGCACAAAGGGCTAGAAGGCACCTATTCACTCTAGTCTTGAAGAGACCCAGATTATAGTTTTCAGGAAAGACAGACGACGGTAGTGTATTCCACTCCTTAGCAGTTCGCATTATAAAGGTAGAACTGAAACGTTTTGTGCGAATAGAAGGTATATATACTAATGTGGTAAGGATGGTACTGAGCCGTACGCCTGCTCGTCCTATGATGAAAAGGAGATGGTGGGATCAGATCGTGCAGTTCCTGCGAATGCTCCCATTTCCCGAAATGTAACCTATAGAAAATCGAAAGGTGCGTGCCTTTACGCCTTACGGCGGTGCTCGAGACTCTGAATCTTAGTCTCTGCCATATGTTGCTCACCTATAAGCTTGAAAGCTCTACGTTCCATCGAGTTCAAGGCAGCAAGATGGTGTGTACAAAATTAAAAATTGTGCTACCTGAATACCGCTGCTAACGATCTAAAGGTAGCTCAACTGATCCAAATCTTAACTTAAAAGGATATTTTTTAAATTTCAAAAAAGGACAACAATTTTTTTTTTGTCAAACGTTTAGAAAGATGCGCGCTTAGATAGAAACAACGCTTTAGAAAGATGACATATATTTTCAATATGTTTACTAAAACAAATGGCAATATTGGTAAACACTGAAAGTTTATCCGAAATAAACCCTAAAACGTTGTTTACAATGCTAAAAATCGATGAAACAAAGGATTTTTCTAAATACCCCACTACAACTTTCCACTACGCAGATCTACGTGTCCCGCGTCTACTTCGACGTGAAGGCCGCAGAGGTGGTGGAGTACCAAGAGGAAAGCCGGAGTGGGATTGAGGGTCATGAAGTTGGACTCTCGTCATAATGTGAGCTTTAGCTCATTTATGGTGAACGGACTACGGCCTACGGAAAATGTAAAGATTTACTTGAGCCCTGACTTCTGGCCAAAAGGAGTGAAGTTCCGGCGGTTCAAGGGCCGCCTGTTACGTAATCTCCCGGGCCGCGACGCGTCGGCGATCACACGTGTGTTATATTAAGTTATAAATAAAGTGTTTTTATGTGTATGTTTGTTTCTAAGGTATTTATGTTGTATGGGCTTACTGTTTAGGTTTAGTGCATTTCTCAGTAGGTGAGCCTGAAATAACGTTTTTTTTTAATTTTGAATTTGAATTAAATACTTATATCGGGCATTAGTCGCACCACAGAAATCCCACCTTAAATCCTTATCGAAGGCACTTACGTACTTCCAAATTCGTTAACAAGATCGATAACAATCGAAACCTTCGCGATCTCGATGTCATATCGATGCAAAGTTCGTACTTGCAGTGCTGAAGTTAGAGGTAACTTTGTGTTTTTTTCATCGATAAAATATTTTTT
Source organism: Operophtera brumata (assembly GCA_932527175.1). Classification (NCBI taxonomy): domain Eukaryota; kingdom Metazoa; phylum Arthropoda; class Insecta; order Lepidoptera; family Geometridae; genus Operophtera; species Operophtera brumata. The sequence goes on from OW052239.1 coordinate 17,404,058, forward strand.
CTGTTACAGTGATCCCTCGGAATTATAATGTAGTATCCATGCATATTTTCAATTATAACATTGTTTTTGATTTAGTCAGTTAAAAATTAAATCTAAAATTAGGAATTTTGCGGCATATCCCACCGGCACAGACAAATGGCTAGAAACTACGTGGCCTAGATACAATTACATCTGCACTAACTTAATATATAAAAAAGTCTGTGATTACTAAAATCCTCGATGGTACGATGACATTATCGTAGTCCCGCAAGATGCAAGGCCGTCCTTACCCACCTTTAGCAGTTAAATTGTCACTACATTGTTAATCACCATCATTATAATTACGTACCATCTAAATTTATAACGTCGGTAATCGTGAAAGAAATTGAACCAATCGGATATAGTCATAATAAACTAGTTGCATTAGACAGACATCGTTACATTATTCGAAAGTTGTTGATCCATCAATAAAAAAATCATTGATTGACTTCCTGTTAACAGTGTACCTATACTCTTAATTTTGTCGTTTTAGTACAGGCAAGTTAAGGTGATGATTGTCTGTAAGCGAGCAGCATTAAATATTAAATACAGTTTTTACCGCTCGTCCTAAATGTAAAATTGGGACAAAGCGAATTTACAGTTTAAATATTGTTTCCATTCTGCCCTGTCCCGCGGACTGTTTTTGATTTTAATTTAGAAAATAATACTCTGTACACTGCCGTTCGTTATTGCTTCGCTCGTTACTTTCCATCCGAAGGCTGCCTGGTAGAAATCGCTTTCAGCGATAAGGCCGCCCATTGCAATGTAACCTGATTTAGTTAATCCTATTTTTTTGTATCTACCTATCTATCTATAATATATAGCGTAGTACAGTGTCATAAGCATCGACGTAAATAAAATGAATGGACGGGCCTTAGGGAACGATAGTTTTGAAGCTTCTAAACAGACCTAGCTAGTATACTTCGCTTCAGTCAGTCTTTGTCACGGCAACGAGTGACAGCTATGCTGAAAAATACTAAAATTAGATACCTTGGTAATACAATGAATTCCTGTGCTTTTCTGCAAGTGCAAACAACACAAGAAATACAAATAAAGCTTCAGGCATCGCATTTAATTTGTAAGTAAAGGTTTTGTAATATAATTTTCATCAATTGATAAAAAACTTATAAATCGTCGTGTGGTAGGAAAACTACATAACTAACACATTTTGCGAAATCGACTTTATTGCATGGTTATGATGGCCCATACATGTCGATGGACACGTCTTGCTCTAGAGGACGAGCGACAAGGAGGACTACGCCCCAGGACATTATCTCAATGTTCCCCACTCTGAATGAAAATTAACAGACACAAGTTTATACTCGTAGATAGTTTTAATTTTAGTCGACATACCTTTTTCTTTTTGATACTAAGAATTATTGTGTTCCACAATTTTTTTTAATTTTGTTGGTTTTATAAGCATTAGTCGTATGATAAGTTTGTTATGTCACTTACTTTGAATTTATAAGTCTGCTAAAATAATGTAGGTGTTTCAGTAGTTTTCTAATATTCAGTCTTGATAAAAAGAAATGATTATAAGTTGGTTTTATTTTAAAATGTATTTTAATATTATATAAATCTATACCCATGGATAGGATTGTCATATTCAAATAAGTAAATAATAGATCATTTCAATTATTCAAAACTTTGGCGAGGGAAAAATACATAGTCGTTTTTTTATTTTTTTCTCTTAATCAAAAGAACTAAAATGTATTATCATTAAATTCGAAAATAGATACAGTACCAATCTATAGCATATCAAAACACGGACTGAAAAATTAGTTACGATAAAAAAGTTATTGCCATTTTTGACGCAATAAAACAGTAAAACCCCTTTTTTCTCGCGATGTTGGTTTTGTTGTTGTTATTACTTATTAAGTTTTCCAACTACAGCGACGAAATATTTGACAAGACTTCACGCATGACGGATGCAAAAAAAAATAAAAAATCTGATGCCTAAGGGGTATCGTATTGATTTAGAATTGTAATTTGCATTATTTACGTCAAAACATTGCTAAGCACGTCGCTTTAGGTAATTGCATATAATATGTAATGGCATGTAAATTAACCTTATAGCTTTCAAAAAAAAATCTAAGGTAAACAAAAATGGATAGAAGTCATAAGACGAGCAAGAACAGACGACTTTTGGAAGTGGAATACATTTTCCCGTATTTGCTCTGATCATTTTCTACACAATGAATTCTATACGCCAAAAAACGGTTAGTAGTAGTAGAGCTTTTTTGTGAAAGAGTTCGTCCGGGGAAGTACTACCACCATACCTGTTTCTGCCGCAAAGCAGTAGTGCTCGCATTGCTGTGTTCCGGGTTGAAGGGTAAGGGTGCTGATGAAATTACGGCCACATGGGACTTTTCATCTTTATGTTTCAGGGTGGCGGGCGCAGTGGAATGCCACATAGGGCGCGTCCTAGGTGGACGTGACCTGAGGTAATGCACTGTTCATAGGCAGAGGGTACCACTTAACATCAGGTGGGCCATCTTCTTGATCTGTCATTCCAAGTAGTATAAAAAAACTCATTGTGCAAAATTCTTAAAACTGCACTCTGCAGTTTCTTGAATACTGAAATTTTTATACATTTATGTTTCCGTACGATTTTTATGATATTTTCTTAGTTTATTGAGTGATGAAAAATATATTTTTCACAAATTGATTGAGCTGAAGACCTTAGGTGGACTTGCTTTTCTATTGATTTATATTGTGTATGTTTGAGAGCTGAAAAATAGATACGTAACTACATAAAACAGAAGGGAACCATGTATTTTTGTAAAAGTTTCATTCAATAATTGCATTTTTTTCGGCGATTTTTTGTACTATAAACCTACTGAAATAACTTTAGAAAACACATTGCATCTGTTAAAGTATTAAGTATTAAAAAAATACAGTTTTTAAGAAGTTCAATAATTTAATTTCACCTAGTTTATTTAAAAGACCGCCAGGAGTGGCGCTATAGAGAAGAGGCCTTTACTCAGCAGTGGCTGGATAGATAGATAGATAGTTTATTTGTTGACCGTACCCTAAATCCGAATTGTCTTATTTTTCACGGACGTTTTGTATGGGTAAGGCCAGTCCATTTATTTTACTTTGGTCGAAGGTCATAAGGCTCTATTCACGCCGCTGCCGGCGGGCATTAGCCGAAAACAGCTGGCAGCAACGACGCCAAGCGATGGCGCATCACGTGTAGTAGCCAGACTGGTTCTTTCATGACCAGTGACTAGGCTCTTTTCAAGGCTACCATACCTCAAGCTGGGCTCTGACCTAATGCATCAATAAAGAAGCAGTGACAGGAAGTAAGTAGTGTAAACTGATGATAAGTGATATGGAACAACTATCGTGTAATGTAATGTAAAATAGTGGTGTTACGCATTACGTTTGCTTGCTCGCTCTCACCTTGACTTCCCTTTTGTCACAGATAAAAGAATACTATACTAGCTTTTGTGATTAATTTCAAAAGCGGCATGTAGATCGATTTTACGACATTTTGCCAAGAAGTCTAATAATTAGTACTAAGAAGAGAATTATTTATGCAAATAAGCGTTGTAAGCTTTTGGATATTAATAAATTGAATCATTTGAAATAATTACCAAATTTTTTATAGTCCCAATAAATTTTTACTATTTTATTTGAAATATTAGATTGATTCATCTTTATATTAAATATACCTAATTATATAAGGAAAATGATCAAAAAAACCTTTTTATTCTGAAAGTCATAACTCAAATGTTACCTGAATTGGGCAAAGCTATTTCTTAATGATCATCATAACGACAAAATAACGGGTGAACCGATTTTGAATAAACATAGCTAAGAATATTCCCAACAAATTCAGCTTTCAAACAAAAAAAAAATTGAAATCGGTTCATCCGTTCGGGAGCTACGATGCCACAGACAGGCTCACACACACACAGAATCGTCAAACTTATAAAACCTCGTCGTTTTTGCGTCGGGGGTTAAAAACAAACACGACCAGACGTGGACAGGCATTTCAGCCTTTTGTTGTCGACATACCACCTTCGCGTATAAACCGTTTCTCGAGCTCTTTCATCATGCGGACAGCAAAGGCCTGGAACTCTCTTCCGGCTTCTTTATTCCCTTTATCAAACAACTTGGGAATCTTCAAACGAAGAGTTAATAGGCATCTTCTAGGCGAGCGTGCTTAAATAGGCCGCATCGTCGCTTCCTATCAGGTGAGATGTAGCCAAACGCAAGCCTCTATTAGTTTTTTTTAAAACTCTGAAACGTAATGCCGTGTCTAGAGCTCGCAAAGATTCCAAAATTAGGATTTTTATGCAAGCGTCAAATGAAGTCGTTATAAGATGTGAGTTGTCGCAAGCTACATGCTTTTTCTTTTTGAACGCATTATAATGTAGAAATAAATTAAATTGAGCTCTGTAAGTAGACTAGTTCAAGAAGGTTTTTTTAAAAAAAAAATATAAGATGACAAACGAGCAGACGGCCCGCCTGATGTAAAGCAGTCACCGCCGCCTATGGACATCTGCAACACCTACAGTATTGCAAACGCGCTGCCTACCATTAAGAGCCCTATTGATATTTCTCTTGAATTTACCCATATCGTTATTGAAGGGTCTGATGAATTAATCCCACTAATACCACAAATGGCAAAGTCACGCTGTTTGGATGTTTGTTACTCAATCACGCCGTAACTACTGAACCGATTTTAGTTAAATTTGGTACATGATTAGAATAGGACAAGAAAATCGAACTGCTTAAGTTGAAACCACTTCCATTTTCCACTGATATACTTTGAACACAGGATAATAACTATGAAAGTAACAAACAATACAACATAGCAAATCATTCGTTCCAAAGGAAAGCTAAATAAATCGAACCATGCTTATATCACAGTCCAGAAATAAACACCTTGGCCACTACTAGCTCTACCAGTCCATAATATTTAGTTTTAGCAATTAGAACCAAGAACAAGATCGTTCTACTCACACTTAAAATACTTTTTTTTTCTTAGCCTATATTGTCCCACTGCTGGGCAAAGGTCTCCCTAAATTCCTCCACTTGTCCCTGTCCCTGGCAGTCTCCCACCACTCCTTTTCAAAACCAACAAGATCGTCCCGCCAACGCTTTCTCGGCTGACCCCGAGGTCGCAGTCCTTCAGGTATCCAGGGTGTGCTGATGTTCGCCCACCTGTTAGGAAGCATTCGACTGACGTGTCCCGCCCAATCCCATTTGAGCCTGGCTGTTTTTTCACCTACGTCGGCAATACCAGTCAGGGAAGGCAGAGTGGTGTTCCTAACATGGTCGGTTCTCTTATAACCCAAAATGCTGCGTTCCATTGCCCCCTGACAAATCTTGAGTCTGACAGAGACTTAATTACTACGCTACTTTAATATTATTGTTTTTTTTATTATTTTTGATAGTTTAATCCTCAGATTTCTGCATCAAATGTACCTACTTACAGCTTAATGCTTTAATAATAATTACTACACTTTGGCAAAGTAATAAAAAAAAAATGCTGGACACAGTTCACACAACATTATCTAACCCCAAGTTAAGCAGAGCTTGTGTTATGGGTACTAGATAACTGATATACTTAATGCAATACATTACATAGATTAGATATTTTTTATTATGCATAGAAAATACCCAGAACATCCTAAACAAATATCTGCAGATCGTACAAATATTTGTTCCGAGGCGGGAATTGGACCGCAATATCCTACGTCGCACGCGAACCTTCGCCCGCCGCGCCACAGAGGTCGTAACAAAGTAAGTAGGTATTTCAATAGTTTACTCACACATCTCGTACTGCCTCCCGATAAGAGACGTAAGACGTACGTATAAGACTTACGTTACGAAAAATAACTCTACTCTATTATATACCTTCAACAACAGTCCGTAAAAACCTACACAGGGCCTGCCTCACAGAATATTAGGACCAACGGTCTTTAGTTGCCTTTTTGACGACTTCCTGGGACCTTACAAAAAACCCTATATAGCGTCGTCCGGTTCGAGATCGCCAATCAAGAACCTTTATTGGTTTTGCGAGCTACATAGCCTGCTCATATTACACATACCTATGCCAATTGAAATTATTATAGATTTTGACGTATCGTTTGGTAAATGATCTACCTTTTCCATTATAAGCTACTGCAACGGTCATACGTTTTCCATCAGCCAGTTAACATTTCATATACCGCCTTTCATTTCTACCGTTTGTTTACAAGAAATATTTCTTATTGTTTGCGTGATTGATAAACTTATTCAATTATTTTCATCGTATATCTGTATATTTATCTGTATTTTACTCATTTTGAACTGTTCAATGCATGAACTAGATCGTTTCTACTATACAGGGCGTCCAACGGATATGCCACATGGAGGGAAAGTACCTTGAATATTGTAGATGGAACATTTTACTGAAAGAAGACATTATTTGATTTTTAAAAACAATTTAAACTGCATTCATAGATATTTAAATAACTACATGGTTGAACCAGGAATCGAACCCGTTATACGAGAAAAATAATCATCCCGTAGCTTTATCATACCGATCAAAAGGCTTCATCATAAGGATTATTTTTTGCTAAATAACATAGTGTCAGAAATAAAAGGAAGAATATGAAATTTTACATTTTTAATACAAAATTAATCAATTTATCAAATGCTCAAAATGAGTCCTGTTGAATACAAAGTCGCACTCTTTTTATTATTTCGCTCCCTGTCGATTTTTTGATCTTGTTGTGGTGGACATTTAGAAAAATACGTTTAACTTCTGTCGTGGACACTTTCATACTGGTTCTTGTAAACTATTTTTTTACATAAATGTCGAGTTCATCGTCAGGTTTTATCATTTGGTGCCGCGGTTGTAGTAAGCGATGATCGAAACGTCCAAAATTTTTTAGATTATCCACCAACTGTTTCATAATAAATCGAGATGGTGTATCTCTATCAGGGTATCTTTCGCGGTGCCATTGAAGGCTAACGTTATGTTTTTGTGGTTCAAAAAGTATGCTTCCATTAAATCAAAATTATTTTGATACGCCATGGTTATGTAAAAAATTCACAATACAATGTAAAAATCCTACAATGAAAATCACAGATACAATAGAATAAAAGTTTGAAAATGGAACACATTTTTGAATTATTTCTTTATAATCAGCCAGCCGCATTGCGATGGACAAAATAATTTACGCGTCTTTCGGCTCACGATATGGCTCTATTTGTTGCATACAACCAGGTACCTACTAATTACGTATCTCTTTATCATTTTATCATGAACTTAAATTATTAATAGCGAAATGATGCGTACTTCTCAAGTGGGTACATTTATTAGTAATAGGTACTTATGACAATGTCAGTTGTATCTCCTTACGGCAATGTCAGCTTTTCATTTTTCTGAACAAAATTTCACATCAAATGTTAAAATTCTTGGTCTTTCTTTTATTTCTGACACTATGTTATTTAGCAAAAAATAATCCTTATGATGAAGCCTTTTGATCGGTATGATAAAGCTACAGGCTGATTATTTTTCTCGTGTAACGGGTTCGATTCCCGGTTCAACCATGTAATTATTTAAATATCGATGAATGCAGTTTAAATTGTTTTTTAATTTCAAATAATGGCTTTTTTCAGTAAAATGTTCCATCTACAATATTCAAGGTACTTTCCCTCCATGTGGCATATCCGTGGGACGCCCTGTATATAAGACATTACAGCGCATAACTGAGTCAGTCCCTGAGGTGATGTGTGGCCTAAGAATATACCCCTCTGTCTCTTCCCATGGATGTCATAAAAGCCGAAGGGATTACATAAGGAGATGGGCAGCAGCAACTACCTAAGGACTCAACACTAACTACGAACACCAATGCGCCTGCTAAGGGTGGTGGTTGTGGCAAACCACTCCATTGCATTTTATATGGGAGGCCTCGTCCATCAGAGGACGTTTAAAGATGGCTGATGATGATTATGATTGGTACAAAAAACTCCATATTCTAGTAACATTTTCTAGTATTTTTTTGTTGTTCCAACAATGTTCCTACATAATATCGAAAGCGGAACTCAGCGGTGATATTACACCTTCTATATCTACCACCCGATGATCAGAGTAGGTATCATCGTATGATCGCGTGCGGTAGCACTCGCGATGCACTTGATTTACAAATAATGGCATATTACTGACAGTTGTAATTCATATTAATCAACGACCACAAGTAGTGTTGTGAAATAAATGGTGTACGTGTTGAATTCAATGGTCCAAACAGAACTACTTCACATAAGATATTGATATTATGATATTTGATGTCTTGCATCAAGGTTATACTGTCAAAGCTATGTTATTATTATTTCACTAGAGGAATCTTGGAAATAAATCTTGGAAATAATCTTGGAATTATGTTCCAAATTCTAACAAACTCGTACTGAAATAAACCCGCCAAATGCGAGCATGGGGTAAATACGATAGTGTAGGGTTCCGTTTTCTAGTCACAGCTTTCACTACGTAACTCTAAAAATTGTAATCAGAGGCCTTGTACGAGTTTATAAAGTTTTCGAAACTATTATGAAGTTTCGTTTCCATACATTTACTTGCAGCGTCTCTTAGTTCCTCAAAGTTTTCGCTAGGGGTGCTGAAAGTAGTTGTATGGAAAGGTAACGAAACTACATTTAGTTTCGAAAACTATCAAAACTCGTACTAAGACCTCAGAGGATATTAACACGATTTCTTTAGCTTCACACACAACAAACAAACAAACAATGTCATCAAATCTTGGGATCCCTAAACAGATCCGGTGTTTGAAAATATCAAATATTTATCCTTTGAAAATGTTAAGTTTGAACGATGTGTAAGTACGGAGTGTGGTAGAAAATGCTTCTTAGCATTAAGTTCACCTATGTACATTGTTTGTTTTGTGCAATAAAGAATATTCTATTCTATTCTATGTGTTCACGAGTTAACTAGCATTTACTTGCAGCTCAAGCCATGTGGAGCTTACATACACTGATGTTTTAATCACAAAAAACTTAATCGGTATACTGTAATGAAAACCTTATTAAAATCGGTCCATTTAAACGATTTATTAATCGACATTTTTCATTCGTGATTTTTCGCTCGTGATTTTTCATCAAAATAAGTTCATCAAAGTTTTTATTGGCATACCTGTAGATATTTATTATTTTTACACCAACTGTACTTCACTAACAAAATCGACAAGGGATCCATCAGGAATTTGAAAGTTGCCACAAAGTCAACAGGATCATAGCCAATGGATCGAACAGGAACTACTCAGATAACACAGCTGATAAGAAATAGAGAGATTTGTCTCTTTTACATAGAGATGAAAATGATAAGTACAACAGATATATCTACTGAAAATCACAGCTACTAGAGCCAAGCCATGTTTGTTAACGATAAAATGAGAATCGAAAAAAAAAACCTTGTGATTTCAATGTTTTTTTTTTGTGATTTTATGTTACAGCTCACTGCTTCTGAACTCTCACACACAACACTAGCATTTTTTTTATTCATAAAGAAATGCGTGCAGCTAATATTTCCCGCCACCATAATGATTGCTATAAAAACAGTAACAGGTGTGTCAATTATGGTGATTTGATTGTGCTTCCTTGATGCGGCTATTGTTACGAGCTACTGTCACGGTATACTTGCTTTATCAACGGCAATCCTGTAGTACCTACTTGTAGTTCATGGAAATCGCCATCGTTATCTTCTACTGGAGTAATCTACTTATATATTATGACATACGGCATTAACTAAGTTGAAGCAGAAGCTTTTAGTTAATACAAACAATTTCTATGATTTGAAATGCAATAAGTTTTTTTGTGAAAAATATGTTTTCAATACAAGCTTTCATAACATTAGTGATCGTAACCGTGTTTTGATCAAAATGAGCCTAAACACTGCCTGTCTACTATTATCCATCGAGGAGTTCCGTTGCCCATTTTCCGTCTTAATCATTAGATAAGCTCGATGTCAGCATCATATTGTGTTGTCATCGAAACTTGACAGGTATGCCAAATTTCAGCTCAATCGGTTGAGGTTAACAGCTTTAAAATTCAGTTGCAAGATTCCACCCAGAAAAACATTGCAAGTTATACATAAAAGCTTGTAAGTTAGAGTTTATTGCGAGTTATGATTTTTTTAAATAAAATATTTAATGAATTACACTAAACATAAAACACTAGATTTTGCTAGATCGTTCTAGAGTCTAGAACAATCAAGTACTTGGCTTCGTCGCATACAACGCCGCGTAAAAGCCTGATCTCTATAAATATGCGCAGATCAATATTCCTAACATTTAAATAAGATAAGTAGAGAATCGAAGCAGTACGGACGGCAGCGGCAGATCGCATCGTACCGACAGCACAACACCATCAATCATGCGTTATCGTTGTTTTGCCGACGGTACTGATTAAATTATTCCTTCGTGGTGACTTAATGAAATGGCCAGCTGGTTGGGCTTTATTCATGATAGCGATATATATATATAGATGCGATATTGGGTTTATTTTAAAGTATGGGAATTGTGGAAATACCTTGTATGGGTTTCTTGCTCCAAAGAAGTTTCTGATAGATGGTGCAAAAATTAGATAACATTGAATTCTAACGAGATAAAAAATAATGCTGTTTCAGAAGAGAAGTTTAGCCGCCTTAGACAAAGTCATATTAATATATTAATGATAAAGCCACGTGGCTTGATGTCACTCTTCCTAGGACAGCTTACTTGACAATTTGCAATACCTTTACCTGCTTATTATTATTAGGTTGTTATATATAAGTATGTAAAGTGTAGCATGTGCTGTCTTATGAACTTTCGCTGATTCTCTTTACATCTTTTAATTATCTGCATTAGGATTTTTAAATTGGTTTTCTTTTTCTTTGAATCAGCTTCTTGATGTCCAGGTACCACACAGGCGCTTCCCACCTCATCAAATAAGGGCAAGTCGTGTCTGTTGCCTGATTATTCTAGGTTTGTATGCGTTGGAACAGGAGTAAAATTAGTTTACAGGACGATTCGAAATGATTCTTGTGATTTTGATGGATAAAATACTTTTGAATTTGAATTCATAGCTCAGTATTTTATTTACTTTGATCTAAATTACTTATTGTCCATCCTTGAAGTCTATCTAACGTCATTCGTTTTGGTGGGAACTCCAAATATAAGCAATAAAATCCCGTTTCTGTAAAAATCCTTATGATTTCAATGAATAAAATACTTTTGAACTTGAATTCATAGCTCAGGATTTTATTCACTGTGACCTTATTGGCTTATTTATTATACATCCATGCAGTCTATCTAATTAACGTCATTGGTTTTGATGGGAACTCCAAAAGATAAGCTATATAGCCCCGTTCCTGTTATAAGTGTACGTAATCATAACAGCTATCCGATGAAATACGGACACCAATTATCGAGCTTCTTGTTTTTGACATTACGAACGGACGAACACTTTGATTAAGCGAACGTATAGATAATTGGGACGTGGTTATTAATTAGTTTCGTATTGAATATGAATGTTTTATTATTGATCGTTATTGAGTGCATGGAGGCGGTGAGTTTTAATACTTTTTATTGGAGTGTAGTAAGATAGTTCATAGATACGAAAATGAATTAAATTGGATTCCAAAAATCATATTGAACAGAAAGTTCGTGACAAATTATTAAAATTTATTTAAAACAAAAGTATAAAGAATGTCGAAGCAACTGAACCTTTGCATTAACTTACTTTGCCACGGTTAAAACGTGTATTTTGTTTAATATTGTTTTTCATGACTTTCTGTCCCTTTTCTTTTCGCGAGCACTATTTTGCTACTTTTAACCTACGTAGTTCACGTAGGTTAAAAGTAGCATAGTAGTAGTAGTTAATGAGCTAGATAACGACAAATTGTTTGTTGTCAGAGGCCGTAATAATATGTTAATTTTTCCATCGTTCTAGAACTCAGTATCTACGGGTTCTATGAGTCAAATATTTTGGCATATGGAAATTTTATATTTTTTGTAAGAATAAAAACATGATATGAAAATAGACCTCGATAAAAAATAAGTATGGAACATCATTGTTCCGTACACGTTTTAAATGCGATCTCAGGAACCCTATGATATTTTAAGATAAATTTTACGACAAGGAGGTAATAACTATTTTAAACTCAGTTTTTTATAAGTTGTCTATTTTTCTTGTAATTTACAATTATTTAATTTTTCGTTGTGCGAGAACTGTTCTGTCACTTTCTAACTTACCTGGACTTCCTGACATAGATAGTGATGGAAGTTGGCGGCTAGTTGCCTCTTAAAGAGACAATTTTGGTAGCCATGCTGACGCTTTATGTCAATATACCACCAATCAACTCAGTTATCGCCACAATCCCTAATCTCCCACGCACATCCCGATACTAACGAGCAATACCGATTGCTGCACGCAAGTTCAATTTATTTAGTTAAATTAACCGACGCAGATCACATTTGCATTCGATTTCCATAACGTGGCACAGGCGTATCGGTGCGCTATACGTCACTGTTCCCGGACCGAGAGATATGGCTGTGATGATGCTTTGAGAAGGGAGGATACAACGATATTAAAACGGTTTGAGAACGGTTTGATGTAACACTTTTTCAGGAATGGGTTAATGCAATAAGTAGAGTATCATCAAATCAAAATATTGAAAATTTACATAACAGAACACCCAACATCCACATACATAACCCTGATTCCACACTAGGATTCCATGTTCGTAAGTATCAGGAACTACGAGACTACGGTACCAATACAACTAGACCTGGTAAAAATATTTGCAGATCATACAAACATTTGTCCCGCAGTGAGAATCAAACCAGTAACCTCTTGCATCGCAGCCAGCCACTCGCCCACCAGCCCGCAGGGGTCGCATGTGAATATCATAAAGATCATTTTGAAGCGCCTTATAAGTTACTCCTTGTCCAACGTGACCAAATCTAGGGGAATCTGGCAAATTTATTTGTCTTAAGTTGATTTAATCATTATCAGATGTTCCGGTAGATGTCTACTCTGAGACCAGGTCTTTTGTAAGGGATTTGCTATTATCACCACGCTTTATTGAGTAGGTACTTAGATGTTGCTGCCCATCCCCTGGTGTAAGCTGAGTCTGCTTTTAGCACATCCACGTGAGGAATTTAGTTATTTATTATTATATATATTATGTATATCTATCGTTACAAATATAGTCTAATAAAAATGTGTGTTTCTGATTTATAAATAGATGATCATTTTAGTGAAAACTGCTATTTATACGATTCATAATCATAAATTACCATTTTAAGAATATTAAACTGAAATGAAAATTCAAGTGATTAAAAAAATATTTTATTTATTTTGTTTTATTTTGTTTTTATTTATTACACAAAATCCACAGCTCTTAAATAATAATTACTAAGTCTAATACATAATTCTTACAGCCAATAACGGTATTACAGTTTTTAAGTTTTACTATAAAACGGTCACTAGATGTATAGAATAACTGTGTAGGTAGTATTAATAATAACAATTTAAGAAAAACTGGTGAAACTAATAGAAAAGTATGTGTGTGGTGTGTTTAAGTGGGTGTGAAAGTGTGGGTGTATTATGTGAAGTGTATAGGTGCATGTGAGAATGATTAAACCTGTGTGAAAAACATATTAATTATAAATAAATAGATGAGATACTAAAATATAAATAAATTACTTTAAAAAATTGTATAGCCGTTGGGTTTTCTCCGAAAGCACAAATCTCTTAAGAGCCTGGGTAACAGAGAAAGTACCTACGTCAACCAATAATAATAATAATAGGTATGGATATTGGACACTCAAGAATCTTCTAGTATTTTAAGAACATCACGTTTAAAGATATCCTTGCTACTGTGAAAGATATCAGCTAGCACAAATCTTTTGTTGAACAAAATTTTTCGTGTTCTCATCATTTCGATATCTTGCTGGGTTCAGAAAATATAAATGTAACGAAGTCGTGGGCACAGCTAGTATTCAATGTGTCTCTATATTTTATAAGAACGTATTAAAAATCACCCGCATATAATATCGTTCTCATACCGTCTCGTTACCCAAATAAGCACCTTCGTTACCAGAATACAGATGGAAGCAACTTTTTTGTCTTGAACGTGATTTATCCAGAGGAAATTGTCAGACAACTAATGGCTCTTTGTTTATTGATTTATTTGTTGCAATATTCGGTAGCTGCGAGGTCGAAATAATTTTGGGATATCCTTTTTTTGTCCGTTGATTGAGCTACTGAGCCAACGCGACTGCAAAAAGTCGACCGTCCTGATTGAGTCCGAAGGCATTTTGGAACAACTTTTTAAATTGGTCGTAGTGTAAAAATTATAGTGTATTGTGGGAGGGGGCAGCGATATTGAATGGGAGGGCCGGCTAGTGGTGTGATTAAGACTTTTTTGATTCGAAATCGAATAGTTAACAGGAAATTACTAAAACTAATTAATGGGAGAGAAATCAGTTTGTTGAATATTATTAAGAAATTATTTTAGAATTAATATTATAGTCAAATTGTTCGAAAACGATTTGCATCTACAATAAACAGTAGGACACTGTGATCTATAACCACCATAACGGACGACAGGGTCCACAGATAGTAGACAATGTCGCGGAGAAGACGAAGACATCAGAGTATGTGGTATTATACTGCAAAGTCAATCGAGGAGCTTATCATAACCTATTCCACTTCATCTACAACACCCTCGGGGACAATAAAACAGTCGGTTACTGGCATCAACCCAAAGTCTTATAGTTGGGCTGGCTTAGCAGTGGAATAATCCACAATACACCCCAATGCGGCAAAGTGAAGATCTTATCGCCATTTTGAATTAGAATTAGTAACAGCACGACCCAGATTACTCCTGTAGCCAGATGATATATCCACAAATAGTCGTGTCATCAAGTAAAAAGCAGTAATGACTCGAAGACACGGGAAGCCACAATGACGGTATAGTTTAAAGCACAGTTAAATATTCAATTTGTTCTAGTCCACCGTTTCGTGGATCATTAGTGGCAATTTGTTTTGTTTTCCAAATTACATGGTATGGACCATTTCTTTTGGTCTTACGGCTTGGTCGAGACTAAGCACTTACTCTTCGCCTGTGCCTCCTAGTACTTAGTTATTGATTACAATTGCTCTTAATGGGCCCTTATTCGCTATGACCATAGGAGATTCCTTGACAATAACATGTTACGTCATAATATATTTTAAACGGAGATTCCACGCAAATGTCGAAACGAGCCCGCATTTTGTTACGTTTGGTCATAGCGAATAAGGAGGCAGGTCAGTTTGCAAAATAACAAGTCTATATAGTAGTAACTACCTAAAATACTGTCGATAACTGAATATTATGTCCTTCTGTTTCTAGGAAAGCTTGTACTTATTACTTTTTTTTTGAACTCCTTGGAATGACGGATCAAGCAGATGGCCCATTTGATGTTAAGCTCCTCCCTCTGCCTATGAACAGTGCATTATCGCATAGTTCACGTCCACCTAGGATGCAATCTATGAGGCATTGCACTGCGCTCGCTACCCTGAGACTTTCTTTTCACTAAGTTTTGCGGAAATACCTAATAAACAAATTATTCAAGAAACATCGACGAGATTTCCGAGCATTAAGTTGTTAAATACTTTTCCGATATTGCTCACTCTGAAATTATCATACAAAGATATATATTAATGATTAAAACAAAATGTAATAGAAATTCCTTTTTATTAAAATTTCTTTCCAACAATTTCTGACCACTATTAATTAGGGACAGCGCGTCCCTAATAGCTCCGAATATTATGCTACCCACACACTACACGAACAGCTTACCAAAAAATGAGCGTAACATGTTTTAGTAACTAGCCGTGAAGTAAGCCGCAGCACAGTCGCCGCAGCACAGACGTGATATAGCAATAATCTGCTGCTGACTTTTTTAATCTAGTTAATATTGAAATTGGTGCGGTAGAAGTAATTATATCTTTGCAAGTCAGATATTTATACGACATAAGGTGTTTATTACCGACGAACCTCAAAACGAAAGTCTATAATCTGTGCGTATTGCCAGTGATGACTGATTGCACTGAGAAGTGGTCACTATTTGGCCTTATACTTAAGGTCAAAGTCACGCAACGGACTATGAAGCTAGCTATGTTCGGAGTTTCACTACGTGATAGACTCCAAAATGACCCCGGTCCCGCACTGTGCGGTTTCAGAGGAACTTCCTCCCACGAACACTCAGGTTGTGGAATGATCTCCCTGGGGTTTGGAAAGTTTACCAGGCTCGGCAACGCGCGTTTGATGCCTCTGGTATTATTGCAGGCGTCCATAAGCTACGGTAACCGCTTACCAACAGGTGGGATGTATGCTTGTTTGCCACCATGGTAGCATAAAAAAAGGTTTATCTATAAAGACTAAATTCAACCTAGGTATTTTGCTCACACAGACGTTCTACATCCAAGCTATATGAACCATTCATTTCTCATGATTTGCACATCAAATGCAATGTCATGCCTTTAATTTAATACCTCATCGTCATTATGTATCTCATTGTTTCAGAAGATTGATTTTTTTATCGACATCTTTTGAAAGACATATCTTGCGCAGGTTTAAAAGAACTAGCTCATGCACGTGAATTTGTTTGCTTTTTTCAGGTATTCGCTCTGACTTTCTGTCTTTAGAATCAATTAGATCACTCTGTATTCGGTGATAATTATAAACACCAAAATTGTGTTAATTGGTAAGTTTGGCAATTTAACAACTGAAATGTGGAACTTTTGTACCAAAGGGATATTCCCCGTGGTGGTTCGGAAACCAGTAATTTTCATGCCTCTTCGTATCAGAACATTAGGGGATATATTGAGAATATATCTTCATCATCATCGTAGGCCTACAGAAGTCCAGTGCTGGACACAGGCTTACCCCATAAAATGCTACAACAAATTGTCGTAAGTCGCCTGTATCCACCGACTTCCTGCGATCTTCCTGCGAGTCTTTGGTCCATCAAGATCCTCCTCCTCCCTTTCCTTCCTAAACGGCTCCTTTTAGAAATTTTGGAATCAGCCTTAGAAAAAATACGATATGTTTTCTTTGTTTGTTCATGGATTTGTTTGGAAAAAGTTCGCCACTGACCGACAGTACCTATTGCATTTTTTACTATAGAAGATAGATAATAGAGTACTATAAATATTTATTGGCGGTCAGTTTTTTATTGAGTAGGAATTTACAACCGGCTACTTGATTCGATAACTATAAAATTCTTCTGATAAAGTGCCTTAATAGATGATTTATGCAGATCCATAATTCGAGATATTGATGCTGGCTATAAATTCTGAAGAGCCCGCGAAATAGCAGATAGGTTAGGCAATATAGTACAAGTTCTTAAGAGATATGGGTTTCTGAAACAATGTAGATTTTAGAGATTTAAGAGGATTTTTTTAATGAAACCAATAGAGTAAATAGCTTAACTTAGCTGGCCCACTTGATGTTTAATGGTCACCGTCGCCGACTTTTATTTTATGGTGTATAGAAATTTTTGGTAAAAACCTTGGCTCCAGACCTCTACACATGAAGAGGCCTGTTACGATAACATAACTACGATAATTTTCCATATTTATATTACTTCAGGCTACATGAGAAATGTCAAATAATAATTAAACCTAAATAATAAGGCCAAATATTAAATACCTACATGTAGATTTACATTTTTGAAACCTAAAACTGATACTGGACATAATTTGAGGTAGTTTGTAGGTGTTGTAACAGCTTCCCTAAAGCGTTGGTAAACAATGGCAGGTGGCCAGAAATCCGGATCAAGAAGCACATCCTTGTAGGTACTTCGCCTATCTAGAGAGCGTAGCACTTGAAGTCAGTACTGGTCTCCAGTCGATGGAGATAGACAGTTGAATTGCCCCGCGCGACTCGGAATACATCCTCCTGATGTATTCTCTCTTATTCGGTTCTAATGTTAGCAAAGTCCATGTGTTAGCATAGTTTAATTCCCACAGACTAGCGGTCAACATTTCTCCAATAGCAACGCTCTGAAAAGCTTTTGAAATGTATAGTTTATTCTCACCCTTTTGTCACATTAATTTGTATCCGTGAAACCAAGCACACCAGTATAACTTGGCGCAACTTATGGCCGCCGTTGTGGCGCTGTTCAATATAGATTAGGATGATTATAGATTTAGTTTATTAAAAGCACCACGTGCGAAATGAACCTTGTAGCACTGTAATTTTTAGTAAATAAATACCTCTTTCTTTCACAGGAGAAGCCCCACAAGTGCAGCCTTTGTTCCAAGTCTTTCCCGACACCCGGTGATCTCAAGTCTCACATGTACGTCCACAGCGGATCATGGCCATATAAATGCCACATATGCTCCCGAGGGTTCAGCAAGCACACCAATCTGAAGAATCATCTGTTTCTGCATACTGGTGAGTAAACTGAATTTCCTAAATTACTTGCCTAAAGTACTTACTTAATACCCATCATAATTGTAGTTAAGTTAGATATAAGCAGGTACTAAGTTTTTGCCTTTAGTAGGTATTACCTTTTATGTTTTATCTTTTTTATTTTTTGTTTTGGTGTCTTTTGTTGTATCCATGTGTGCCGTTCCAAGTAAAGAATTTTTCTTTCTTTCTTTCTTTCATACTCTCATCTAAATTATGCTAAAAACTAATGGCTTATTTACATTGACCCAGTCAGTTACTGGCGTCTTGGCACTGCCATGCTACTGAAATATTGTAATATCAAGTATACACATTATTTTGGTAAAACTTGTCATTGACCAGATACGGCATAAGTCACGACTGTCAGTCGCAACTGTTGGACGCGTCCGATAATATGTTTCAAGCTTTCGCCTGCCATAACTTTATGCCTTGAGTTTAGTTTGAGCTTTTAAAGGCCTACTTACTGGACTATGGTTTTCAAAAACAAATCAATTAATAAACGACTACGTAATAAAATATTATATTTTGTTTCAGCTAAGCACCAGAGAAACAGCGCTCGAGACGCCACCTGAATTCTCATCTAAGGCGAAGTCCACACAAGCAAGCAGTTTAGTTCTAATTTTCACCACTACGCGTCGTGTCTTGATTTTCAAGTTTTCTGCGATAACAACACGTTCGCTGTCTTAAAAATTATAAATTATGTATTATTTAATTTGCATTAATATTTATGGTAAAAATTACAAGCTAACTTAATTAAAAGTGTGATATTAGATAGTAATCTAGATTTAAGCGTTAATTTATTTCTATTTTCTTGAGTTTTGTAATGGGTAGAAATATTTTTGAGGTTATTTTTATACAGAAATAACTAAAGAGGGTTTTTGATAAACTTAGTACAGTTTTGTATGAGTTGATTAATTATTTTGTAAATAATAATGAAACAGGGAGCAATTAACATGAAGCAATCATTCTACAGAATGAAAATATTGTAAATATAGTGAAGTATTCTAGCCACGTAGCCACTTCTAATGCAAAATGACTGACCGATGAACTCTACCTGTAAATAAAGGTTCAGAGTCAATAAATTGAATAAATATGTCTAAATCCTCGTCTTCATTGAAGGGGCCAATTATCGGAAGTCATGATGTCGAACTTGACACTTTCATACAAGATCTGCCAGTTTTGACAGAACTTTAACAATACCTTCTATAAAAATGGTGTATAATATCTAATGCAAAAATTGGACTCCTGGGAACAAAATGGTGGTAAAAATAAGATTCAATGTCTTGTTCCGAAACATTAGGAGAAGAATAGTGTGCTAAAAAGTGCTAAAACATACTGTACCAGTGTGGACATAGCCTTAGCATAACATGGTATTTTGATCAAGGAGATAATGGCTTTAGAGCTCCGACAAATAGAGGAAGTTAAGACAGAACATCGTCAACTGACGCCAGTTATACAGATAATACATGTGTGCGTGTTGACGACCTCTGTAGCGCGTCGGGCGAGTAGCCGGCTGATGCGCAAGGTTGCGGGTTCAATTCCCGCGGGACATGATCTGCAAATATTTGTTCTCCGAGTCTGGGTTAACACCCATGTACCATGGTACTCGTAGTTTCTTATACCCACGACACAGGGAATCCTAGTGTAGGATCATGAGACTGTTGGGTGTTATGTTTATATAATTATGTATGTTATACAGGTGACAAACAGACACACCCTACACTAACACACCGACACAGACTAGGTTTATGAGCTTAGTTTGAATGCATTATGTGTGGGTGCTTGATGTAGTAGGTATTAGTTATTCAGCGTAGTTTTCGGCTTCACTAGTTTCCGTCGTGTTCTGTCTAAACTTCTTGTATTTGCCTGAGCTTTAGCGTAAGCCGTGATTGTATTAGGTGACATTTGTTCTCCAACATGTTTCCCAACCTGTTGGACAACATGTAGACGTCCATGTCTCACGGAGATGCTCAATACCTCTTCTGACGACGCGACGCATATCAGTGTTACTGGCTTCTATGTTGGAGAATAATTGTCACCTAGTACACAGGCTTGCTGTATATAATTTAGGTATAATATCTACAATCTACATAGAGCTTATGTAGAATAGACTGTATATAACCAGGGTTATAATGTACTTACATTACGTATGTATATTGTGATTTCCGTTTCCGTCCAAATCTGTGTATATTAGTTTATAGTAAGTATTTTATAAAAAAAATATGAACTTATTTATATTGGTAATCTTAATCTAATAAAGATTCTTCAAGAAAAATGATTTTTTTTAATTTAATTTATTTATCTTAGGGATTCCGGTGAACTGATGAGTTCACTGGGATCCCCTGGGGGATTAGGTTAGGGGATCCTGGTGGCCTCACTCAATATTATAAATGGGAAAGTTTGTGTTTGTGTGAGTGTGTTTGTTACTTCTTCACGCTCAAACGGCTGGACTGATTTGCATGAAATTTGAAATGGAGATAACTGGATTCCCGGAATAACACATAGGCAATTTTTTATCCCGATATTTCCACAAGATCGAGTCTTACGCGGGTGAAACCGCAGGACGCTGCTAATCTTAAATAAATTGCATTTACAACCGTTTGTATTACGTGTACGAACTAGTTCATCATAAATCATCATCATCATCAGCTTACAGAAGGCCATTGCTGCACATAGGCCACAGAATGCCACGACGAACTATCTTGGGCCGCCTCCATGCACCGACTTCCTCCACAATGACCTCTCTAATGTCGTTGGTCCATCGAGGCCTTCCTTTTCTGCGTCGTCCGGTTACTGACGCCTCTCGAGAACCTCTCCTCTCCAACGGCTATCAGTCCTGCGAGCTATATGGCCTGCCCATTGCCACTTTAACTTGTTAACTCTGAACTTACTAATCAGTTATACTGAGTCAAATAAACATCCAAACTTTCGCATATAGTTAGAATATAATAAATAAATAAATAATGCTGGACATTCCACAAAACATTATCTAGCCCCAAGCTAAGCAGAGCTTGTGTTATGGGTACTAGATAACTGATATACTTAATACAATACATTAAATAGATAGATATTTTTTATACACAGAACACCCTGAACAAATATCTGCAGATCGCACAAATATTTGTTCCAAGGCGGGAATCGAACCCGCAACCTGCTGCGTCGCAGGCGAACTTACGCCCGCTGTGCTACACAGGATAATATTGTTATCACAATAGATCAGCGAGAGGTACAGCCAAGGGTCCACATTAAATCATTCAATTATGAAGGCGTATCATCTTCTTACTCTAATTTCAGCTAATAGTTTCCAAGTACCCTTTAACGTCGTGATCTAAATGTACGTCGGTGGTCCATATTAGACCACCCATGTCAATAACAATAAGTAATTGTTTCTTGAAAAGATTTATGGAGTTAAAACATTGAAAAGAGAAGATGTTTATACTTGTCAAAATCCCCTTGTTGTGTCTTAGAACATAGTCGCAACAAGAATTTGGCTTGCGGCCACACAAACTTTATTCCCCAATCGTTGACAGTTCTGCGAACTATATGGCCTGCCATTGCCACTATTTTTTTTAACTTCGTGAATGGCGGTACTTGCTGTTGGCCCACCTGATGTTAAGCGGTAACCTCTGCCTTTAACAATGTATTTCCCTCATAGGTCACGTCCACCTAGGACGCATCCTTTGCGGCATTGCACTGCGCTCGCCTTTTTATGGGTACAATTCTCTGCTCACTCTTTTGGTATTGTACCTACACATGTTCAACGACACCTTGTACAGTCAAAAAGTCTACCGAATCGAGCAGTCCTGAACTAGGAGGCTGGA
Organism: Operophtera brumata; assembly: GCA_932527175.1. Classification (NCBI taxonomy): domain Eukaryota; kingdom Metazoa; phylum Arthropoda; class Insecta; order Lepidoptera; family Geometridae; genus Operophtera; species Operophtera brumata. Next base: position 17,426,351 of record OW052239.1, read on the forward strand.
AAAACTTATTGATAAAGACTGGACTAACTTGGTGGATTTTGACCAGCAGTGAGAGACCAGGATCGCTAGAAATGATTACTGCAGGTATACCATCATCATCAGCTAGTCAAAGACAACTGCTGGGCATGGAGCTCCCTCATAGAACTCCACGACGAACGGTATTGAGCCGCCTTATCCACCGATTTCTGGTGAACTTGATTGTGAACCTACATTTTTGTACGGCGCGTAGGCGCTTACTCGCCGTAGTAGTTGTAAAATATTACATGTAATTTGTTATCGCTCGTGTGTTGTATTTAATTGTAAGAGAACCTAGTATTTAGACAAACCTAACATAGGTTTTAAGATACTATTAACCAAAATATATTTAGATCAGTTTGTAAGATAAATAAATAAATAAATAAAAAAAAAAACAGCAGCCTTGCACGTCCACTGCTAGACGAGGCCTCCCTCAGTTAAGGCATCAATGAGGGGGATTAGCCATAATCACCAAGCTTGACAGGCGGAGTGGTGATCGCTATTCATTAGTCGGCTTTTATGACATCCACGGGAGGAGATGGAGGGTCTTATCTTAGGCCAAACACACCACAGCAAGTACTTGCCTAGACATAACATTTTAAAAATGTTAATAAAATAGGTACTTGAACTATCTAAAACCGTTAGAAATGATCTAAAGATAGCTAAAGTTAATTAAATTCAATCCATCAATAGTTATTTATAAAGTATACCCTAGATGGTTACGCTTAAGCTAATTCACGAACACCTATAACTCCATATAGAATCCAGTAGGCGTCTAACACGCAACGGCTGAGCCGATTTGCATAAAACAAGTCCAGCTGGAAGTATTAAGTCTTAATTGTGGCTGCCGTGGAGTCCTGTGGGATGCTACATGCTCCCGAGTGTGCGATAAAAGCTATACTAACATTTTATTTAAGTTTAGTCGTGATGGTTGCTTTTTAATCGTAATTTATTTGATTGTATTTTATTTCTTGGCGCCTAGGAATTACTCGGTTTGAATTCTAATGTATGCACATCTTCTGCTCTTAAGTATACAGGGTGTAAAATGCTACTCTGAAATCCTTAATAGTAGACCATTATTGTCGATCGATAAGAAATAAGTTTTATGCGTTTTTTTTTCAATACAAGCTTTTATAATATTAGTGATTATAACCGTGTGCTGATCAAAATGAGCCTAAACACGACCAGTCTAGGTCCATCGAAGAATTCCGTTGTCCACCTTCCGTTTCCAGCATCAGATCACCTCGCTGTCACTATAATATTGCATTGTCATCGGAACTTGACACAGGTATGCCATCGCAATCGGTTGAGGATAACTGCTTTAAAATTCAGTTGCAAGATTCCACATTGCAAGTTAATATAAAGCTTGTAAAAATAGCTCATGGGAAAGCTTATGTCACATTGTAACACCAGATTACTATGGAAAGCTGCCACAAAAATGAAAATGAATGTTTGACTACGAATCTGTTGGCCATATCAGGCTTGATAATCATTATCCAGATATCGCCTTTAGATGTCCACTGCTGGACGATATCCCCCCCATAAAGTACAATGGAGGGATTCCCCATAATCACCACGCTAGGCAGGCGGATTGGTGATCGCACTATTCATGCTACTTGAATGACGGAACAAGCAGATGGCCCACCAGGTGTTAAGCGGTAACCTCTGCCTATGAGCAGTGCATTACCTCATAGGTCACATCCACTTAGGACGCGCTCTATGCGGCATTGCACTGCGCCCGCCACCCTGAGATATAAAGATGAAAAGTCTCATGTGCCTGTAATTTCACCGGCACCCTTACCCTTCAAACCGGAACACTGCAATGCGAGCATTACTGCTTTGCGGCAGAAATAGGTATGGTGGTAGTACTTCCCCGGACGAACTCTTTCACAAAAAAGCTCTACTACTGCTAGAACTCACTCACTGTTGAGTACCTACTCACTGCTGCCCATCTCTTGGTGAACTTCTTTAGTCGGCTTTTACGTCATCGCTCGACACATCACGGCTAAATAAAGTTTATTACAAAAAGGGACCACCTTTTTGAAGGCATTTATATGGGACCACCTCGGGATCATTCACTAGCGAAAGAATCATCAAAATTGGCGTTGATATCGAGTAACACACACAAAAAAATACAGACGAACTGAGAACATCCTCCTTTTTAGGGTTCCGTACCCAAAGGGTAAAACAGTACTCTATTACTAAGACTTCGCTGTCTGTCCGTCTGTCACCAGGCTGTATCTAGTGAGCCGTGGTAGATATACATTTGAAATTTTCACAGATGATATACTTAGGTATTTCTGTTGCAACTATAAATTTTTTTTTATATTTTTTTTTAAAATTATTTAGTGGCCCGAGAAACTGGCATACGGCCCGCCTGATGGTAACCGGTTACCGCCGCCTATTGACATCTGCAACACCAGAGGTAGGTATTGCCAATGCGTTCCCTGCCCTGAAGGACTCTTTTTACATACAAAAAAAAACTAAAAAACAGAATAAAATGAAAATTTAAAAGGACTCCCATACAAAATACATGATATTTTTGCCGTTTTTATAAATAATGACTGGGAACCCTTCGTGCACGAGTCCGACTCGTACTGGGCCGGTATTTTTGCAATCGGTTCAAAAATAGGTAATATGCTCACGTATTAAAAATATAACAGCTTCATTATTTAAGCGAACGGTAAAACTAGAGTTACGTACCGTACATAAACAATTGCTAATAACTATTTCTTTATCATATCGAATCAACTATTTCTTATTCTATGAACGATTGTACAAACGCATAGTAACCCATCAGTTTTTTGTCGGCGAAATGGGAGCAGTACCCATCAGATAATATAACAAAAACCCGTTGACGGTATCACAAAGGCGCCACCAGCTCTCGATTACGCCTATGACAAAGCACTTTAGGTCCATATTGATCCAAACACCCGAATGTTTGGGCTTTATTAGATTTTTTGTGCACACGATTTTGATAGCACTTTGTAAACGACTACTTCAGTCAGACCCCACATTCCGACCAAGATCTTAAGCCAAGCAGGTCAGATAATGATGGAGGATTCTGATGAACTCTTTGTAAGCGACTACTATAACTTGAACCTGGTCTTGTAGCTAGATCTTTGCAGTGACAGGCCAGCGTGGATCAGGTGGGTAGTGGTAGCCGACACACTGACTCCCGTGGCGCGATCTATGGCATTGTGCGCCCGCGCCGCCTCGCTCAATTGTTGGTTTAATCGAGCTTTTTTAAGCACCGTTTGAATATCTGATACAATGCATACCGGGTATCAAATATTAAATTTCTTATGTCTATCATAATGACGTCTCGCAAGTTGTAAGTTTTTTTTTTAATAATTATCATTTTTAAAAATTTTGCTAATTTTTGATTTTTTTTATATTTTGTAGAAATCTTTAGAAAAAAACGTCTCGCACCGCTCGAAAAAGCTATTTTTGTTGAATATCTCGTAAAATATAGATAATTTTACAAAACCCGTACAGTAAACCCTCGGCTTTATTGTATTGATTTTATTTTTAAAAATTATAACCAAATAATATGCACCATTTTGATAAACAATAGAATCTAGCCAAAAGTTAGAGGTAATTTTTTTATTTTTTTATTTATTCATATGAATATCAAATCTAAGGTTAGGAATTTTGCTGTACCCACTTGTATTATTAGATGATGCACTTTTTTTACGTTATACCCCAGTATAAGAATAGTCATGAGTCTAGTAAAACGAAGGCAGCATTAATAAATTATTTATAGGTTAGTGCATACGGTTGATTAGTTTTATTGGATTGTTATATAAGTATTTTTTATTTTTTGTTAACTAAATGTTTATTTTTTTCCTTTTTTGACAATTATGTATCTTTAGAAGTTTATTTGTTTTTGTTATTACGGGCTGACATGAACAATATGTTCAAAAGCCGCTAAATAAAGAGAAAAAAAAAAAAAGATTTTGGTTAACAAATTCGACCACCAATTCGATTTATTTAATCACAATTACTACGTGATTAATATTCCATGCCAAATTACAGCTTTCTAGTACTAAGAGTCTCGGAGCTGAGCTAAGCCGCGGACAGCAGACAGACATACGGACGGACATGGCGAAACTATAAGGGTTACTTGTCTTATTGAATAAGGAACCCTAAAAACCCTCTCGATGAACCAACGACATTTAAGGTCGTATGACAGGACATTAGTGGTAGGTAGCTCAAAACCATTCTAAGTGGCATTTCGTAATCCTCCTTATCAAAATTCTGTTGAAAATTCGCAGCTTTGGAATGTAAACAAGACAACAAGTAACCGCATGATTAGCGCACTGTCGATTCGCTCACTCGTTCCGAATGCTTAATAATCTCGATTAAAGTTACGATTGCTGCTTGAATTAATCGATAATTGTTCATAAATCAGCGATGTTCATTTTGCACAAAGTATCTGGGTGCGAAGTGCACAATTTATAGTTGGTTAATACTACAAGATGGCGTGCTTTGGGAACATAACTCGGGACTCGCAATCTCAGTTTATGATGGCCGCGCCATCGGTAGGTGTTCATAATTGTGTTACTTATTATAGGAGCAAGAAAGTATTTGCATAGTTTTTTTTTATTTTAATTTTTTACATTGAAAGACCTTTGTCCACGATCTCACCTGTTGGTAAGTGACGATGTGGCCGAAGATGGAGCACAAAGGTCTAGAAGGCACCTATTCACTCTAGACTTGAAGAGACCCAGATTATAGTTTTCAGGAAAGACAGACGACGGTATTGTATTCCACTCCTTAGCAGTTCGCATTATAAAGGTAGAACTACTTGATTATCATCAGCTTTTTGATGTCCACTGCTGGATATAATGCAAAAGGGGCTTTGCCATAATTACCACGCTTTGCAGGTGGATTGATCGCAGAAGGTGGAAGCTCTTGCCAATCCACTGGTGAAATCTCTTATTTGGCTCTTAGGACATCCATGGGAGGAGATGGATCTGTTCTTAGGCAGGACATGCCACAAAAGATCTGGAGGTACCTATGCAATATGAAATACTTGAACAAGTAATTTGTAAATCCAGCGGAAATCGAATGTTGCTTATAAATAAATAAATAAATAATGCTGGACAGTTCACACAACATTATCTTGCCCCAAGCTAAGCAGATCTTGTGTTATGGGTACTAGACAACTGATATACTTAATACAATATATTACATAGATAGATATTTTTTATTATACATATAAAATACCCAGAACACCCTGAACAAATATCTGGAGATCACACAAATATTTGTTCCGAGGCGGGAATTGAACCCGCAAACTCCTGCGTCGCAGGCGAACGTTCACCCGCCTCGCCACAGAGGTCGCTTCTGACGGTGATAAACGGTTACCTGTGGTTGTGCCGACCAACAAACGTTGCTGGCAGCACGTCTGCAAACTAGGAACTTTGATTAAACCAACTTCTTCATGCTACTTATGAAATTGGTGATATATAATGGTATATTAAATTTTACAGAAAGAATAATAAACGAATAAAAGTATACTAAAAATACAAACAATAGTTGGGTTACCTACAGACAATGTACTATAACTTCCTCATTTATCGTATTTACCTTCTTTTGATCACGATGGAGCACGGAGGTTTAGAAGGCACCTCATCACTCTTGCCTTAAAGACTGCTTTCAGGAAAAGCAGACAACGGCAGCTTTAGCAGTTTTTTATAGGTGGAACTGAAACTGTTAGTACGAATAGAAGGTATATATTGAGGTAAGAATAGTACAGACCAGTGTGCCTGCTGAAAAAGATCGGTGAAAAGGTGATGAAAAGGAGACTGTGGGATCAGAGGCCTTATACAAAGTAACATTCTATTAGAAATGCCGCTATAGGTATAGCGTTTAACTTAGTAGCCTCCTGAGGTATTGCAGCGGCACGGGGTGGTGGTGATTTTTTTATGTCAAATGTCGCGAGACGCTAGCTCAAACTAAAGATGTTGTTTATAATGTATATAATTTTTTCAAGGTTAGGAAAACTGATCCAAATTCTGCCCGAGTATGAAAACGATATAAACGACTCAGATAACGAAAGTGATTCCAGTCATACTGACAGTGATTCGAGTAGAGATATGGACATAAGCTAATAAATTGAAAGTTCATTTTAAAATATTTATATTAGTATTAAATATAATAATTATTTGAACAAGTATTTTATTCTCTTTCGCAATGACTTAGGTACTTATTTATAAATATCGTAAGATATATCTTCACTAATTTTCATCACGTGTGTAGCCATCAGTTCTTTACGTCACATGTCACCCCTCCCGTGCCGCTGCCATACCTCAAGAGGCTACTAAGTTAAACGCTAGGCCTATTATAGTAGCACAGCTAACAATGTATGAGATTGACGTAAGCTTTCGAAATGTCACGTGGTCAATAAATGGAATGCCATTTGGCTAGGCCGGCAGATCATGTAGTCCCTGGGCGATCTGGCAAACTGTAGAATATAAGTTTATGAATATATATCCTTCTTTATGCCTAAATTCTTTAGGCCTAGATAAAAGTTTCTAAATATGCATCCTCAATCATACAGAAATGATTACAAACAAACACACTAATACGAGTTATTTTGTCTATTGCTTCGAAACTATCACCGCTAAGTGCCAAACGCCCTCCAAGTGTTCATGCATAGGGCTGTCTGATAACCTCATTTTATTTGTTGTCAATGAAAAGAGCTTCTTCCTTCAAACTCCAAACGTTCACAACTTTTTTTATGCTTATTTTTACCAAGAAATAATCAGGAACACGAGAAAATAATTATTATCTTTGATATTTAGATTATCATAAGTACCTAGGTACGTATGTGTTGAAATTATTATTTGAAATTAGGATTATTTAAATTGGGCCTCCAAATACATAAAAATCTTAACCTTGACAATAGTTTCTGTTTGGCAAGGAAATTAAATCCAATTGGTGGAGTCAAAGAGTAAAAGTAAATGTATCAATATGTTTGTTAAGTGACTGACTGAATGACTAACTGACTATCAACGCACAGCCTAAACTGTAAGTTCTAGTGTAGATACCTGAAATTATGATGTTACATTCCCTTTGGTCTAAAACTGCACTAACAAAAAAAAACCCTCAAGGGGGCGCACCGAGGCTTTGCTTTTCTTGGAAAAAAACTCCACGCGGATGTAGCCTAGCTCAATCCTATCTGTGTACAGAGTTTCAACAAAATCAGTTCAGCGGTTTCAGCGTTATTGAGTTACAAACATACAAACATCATTACTTTAACACTTAAGATATTAGTGGGATGTATCCACAATCTTTTCCCCAATTCCGATATCAAATCAGCCGTTATGCCGACGTGATTAAATAAATAAATATATAAATAATAGTAATTGTAACTTGGCAACCCTAGCCAATCATCTGAAGCTTTAACTGGGCTAAGGGCGGCGCGTGCTACAGTTCACAGCAAAACCAATTTCATGCAATTGAATACGATCTTACAATTACAGCAAATAATACCTTAACTCACTATACAAAGCCACTAAATTCCCATGGCAAAGATAGATAGATAATCTTGGTGCAAAGAAAGTAACCTCACGTTCCTGTAGATATTATTGTTTGATGTGATGATTTGCCAAAGTATTGTTTGCCTTTCAAGATTGATCTGTTAGAAATTATTTATTTTACTAGTACCTTGTATCTATAGAGTAGGATTATAAAGGGAAAAGATTTTTGAGTTGGTCTCACTAAATCCCAGCTGAAGTTTTTTGAAACGTAACATCTTTCCTCTCGCTTTCCTGCAATCTGTGGGAGTGATTTCGTGAAAAGGGACGGAAGTGTGTAACAGGAAGCGCGCATTTTTCCAAGAGGTTGGTACTATCAGCCATGTTGCTTATTTTACCAAGGAGTTTTTTTTTTTTTGTATTACTACTTGAATGACGGAACTAGCAGATGGCCCACCTGATTTTAAGCAGTAACCTCTGCCTATGAACATTGCATTACCTCATAGGTCACGTCCACCTAGGACGCACCCTATGTGGCATTGCACTGCGTGCGCCACCCTGAGACATAAAGATGAAAAGTCTCATGTGCCTGTAATTTCACCGGCACCCATACCCTTCAAACCGTAACACAGCAATGCGAGCACTACTGCTTTGCGGCAGAAATAGGTATGGTGGTAGTACTTCCCCGAACGAACTCTTACACAAAAAAGCTCTACTACTACTAAAATGACCGATTTTACACATTATATGCGACTAATGTAAAGATCATTTGTTTTGTTTTATTTGATTCGAATGACGGTGCTAGTACAATGCTCTCTGCCTATAACAATGTATTACCTCTCAGGTCACCTCCATCTAGGACGCACCCTGTGCGGCATTGCACTGCGCCCGCTATCCTGAGACAAAAGATGAAAGTCTTATTGGTATGTCAGTCATTTCACCGGCAAACTCTTCAAACTGGAACACAGCAATACATGCACTACTGCTTTGAGGCAGAAATAGGTTCGGTAGTAGTATCCCGGAAGGACTAGTAAGTACACAAAAAAGGTCTACTATGACCACAGAATATATAATGCTTTTACCTACTAAATTGGGCCCACCTAGATTGGCCAGCGGCGAGCTCTGGTGACTAGGTACTTCAAAATAATAATAATTATTATTAATATTTTTATTTCAGATAACTAGTATCCATATAGTGTTAGTTAGACTTAGAACTATGTTAGACATCAAATACGTCGAATACAAAACACAAAAATACATAAATACAATGGGTTCAAAAGGTGACGAAACAATATTTAATTATTTCGTCATCACTCGAACACAGTGCATAAAAAAGGGACTATCCCATTTATCAGGCACTGTATTCAGGATGGTGTTGGAGGTCCCGTGAACTCTGCTCATCATGGAGGCGACTTTTTTGCGCATGCAGGCGGCGAATCCATCAGCGCGTACCTCCGCGAACATGCCTGAGGCGCTGCAGAACCGCGGGAGCCCCAACAACACCCTGAATGCATTATTGTATTGGACGCGAAGGGTGTTGAGGGCTTTTTGAGTGTATGTGGTCCACAGGCTTCTCGAGTAAAAAGACTGACAGTAGGATTTAAACAGCTTTACTTTGAATGAAATTTATCATCATTAGTAGGTTGCCATCTTCGTTCTTTGTGTCGCTGGTTCTCTTTTTAGTCAACATGAGTTAGATCAGTGACTCATATGGCTCACCTCACCTGCCAAGCGTGGTCACAGATTAAATTATAGTTACTACAAGCATGGTGATAATGACAAATCCCCCACTTGTATGTACCTACTTAAAAGGGGGAGGCCTCGTCTAGCAGTGGACGCTTACAGGCTGGTGATGATGATGAATAAGCACTGGTTACCTTCTGTCCCCTAAGACCGCAAAACTCAGTAATAAATGCTTTATAATGTGTAATAATAAATAATGCTGGACACAGTTCACACAACATTATCTAGCCCCAAGCTAAGCAGAGCTTGTGTTATGGGTACTAGATAACTGATATACTTAATACAATATATTACATAGATAGATAATTTTTATTATACATAGAAATTACCCAGAACACCCTGAACAAATATCTGCAATCGCACAAATATTTCTTCCAAGACGGGAATCTAACCCGCAATCTCCTGCGTCGCAGGCCAACCTTCGCCCGCCGCGCCACAGAGGTCGTCAAAACAAAGAAAGCTCATTACTTACCACAGCACACTTGTTCGTTCAAATCGGTTACTGACGTCAGCACCCGAATCGCTAACGGTCACAACAGGTGGAACCGCACCTGCCAACCGTCGCTTCCGACATTACGTTAGATTAGAAGGATCTCTACTTTTATAGGGGCATTACTATAGGACTGGACCTTCGCTAAGTGTTTTTATTAAATGGAATATCATTGTGCAATCCACCAAGCTTATGTTATGAAACTATATAGAATTCTTGAGTATTCTGTCGGATACAAAAGATTCTAACTTTGAACTTTTTTATTCTTGAGAGTTATTTTTGATACCCTTTCATATTGTTAATTTTGATATAAGCTATCAAAATTAACAATATGAAAGGGTCATCATCAAATCAAATCAAATTATCAATCATTAAATTTTTTAAATGTTTCATTTACGTGATAGTTTTTAATTTCAATTATTTTTTTTATTTTATATTTTGTATTTTTTTTTATTCATTGAAATCACAATGATCATTTTGAATCATCTTAAAAATAAATTTACATTTAGTCCTGTTCCAACGCAACCAGACCTAGAAGAATCAGGCAACAAACAAGGTCTATTTTTTTTGATGATCCTTCTTACTGCTAGGTGGGGAGCACCTGTGTGGTGTTTAGGGTTCAGTACCCAAAGGGTAAAACGGGACCCTATTACTAAGACTCTGCTGTGCGTCCGTCCGTCTGTCACGGTTCTCATGAACCGTGATAGTTAGACAGTTGAAATTTTCACAGATGATGTATTTCTGTTGCCGCTATAACAACAATTACAAAAAAACAGAATAAAATAAACATTTAAGGAAGCTCCCATACAACAAACGAGATTTTTTGCTGTTTTTATAGATAATGGTACGCAAATCCGACTCGCACTTGGTTGGTTTTTTATACATAAAGCTAAGTTAAGGTTAAGTAACGATGCGGCCGACGATAGAGCACAAAGGTCTACAAGGGCACTTCCTTGAAGAGACCCAGATTGTTTTCAGGAAAGACAGTCGACGGTAGTGTGGTGCAACTTCGACCCATTAACAGAACACATTGCAAAAAAAAATGAACTGAAACCGTATACTATCTTGCCCATCCCCAGATGTAGGTAATCCCTTAGTGGGCTTTTGCGAAATCGACAGGAGGAGACAGACAGGTCTATTTTCAGGCCAGGCACACCACGGCATATGCCTTCATAATATGACGGTCGGTCACTTTTTATGGACAATGTCGAGCAGTTTCAGCTCGAACAATTCTTTGAAAGTTTTAAAATAAAGATCGACTATTATTTTTTTCCTCTAATTTAAACCTTAATACATACACAAAGACACAGTTAAACACCAAAAAATTGTAATTCTTATTTCTATGGTAATACTAGGGTCGCGAGACAGGTGGTGTACGCACGCGCCGACCGTTAGCAGTAGAAAGTGCGCGACCACGCCGGCACGCGAGTATTGTGACAGATCTTTGGGCAAGAAGGCAGGACATAATATAATAACAGTCACAGTTTCACTCACGTTATTCTTCTAAGATGAATGTATTTCGGATTATAAAGTATTATCGTCAGCAGCATTTAGACGTCCACTGCTGGACGAGGTCTCTGAACGAGGTCTCTGGACGAGGTCATTGAATTCCATCCCTTCTTGCTCGTTTAATTGTTTAGTTAATGGAAACAGTGAGGTTGACATATTCAACACCAGCACAAGTAAGCTTAGACGCTTGCTTAGTGATCCATTTTTTGAAGTGTAAGCTACTACATGTATTTGTAACTTAATTTAACTTAACTGAACTTAATTTTAATTGTTTTTTATTTTTATTCAGTATTTTTCTTAACATTGTGTATATGTTATTTCCAATAAGTCGTCAACTTACTTTATATAATGCTATTTTTTTAATATATCTATCTGCAGAAACTTGTAATGAGCCGTCAACAAACATGCACTTGTCCATCCAGGCATGTTCTTTATATTTTATCTGAATTTTTGTAAACCTAGCTGTAAGTTTCTCCAAAATTTTGAAAATAAATAAATAATAAATAACGATTTGCCACAATCACCACGCTTGGCTGGTGGATTGGTCATCGCAGTATTGGTGTTAAGTACCTAGTAGGGTGGAAGCTGCTACCCATCCCCTGGTGTATTCCCTTAGGCTTTAACTACATCCACGGGAGTAGTAGTAGTAGTAGGAGCGGCTTTAAATTGTATGTGTAGGTGCTCAATAGCTGGGCCAGCATTGGTGATACTGTTTCCACATTGGCTCAACTATTGGGGCACTGGCTGGGCCACACTATTACCAAGGTTACACCTGCACCGTAGACGCACGCCCGCAAATTTAACGGTTGGCTACTTTTGAACGCACAGATTCTTTGATATCTGAAGTAAAACCTGATACACCATTGCTTGTGCCCCAACGTTGGCCGCCAACGCCAAAACTACGGCAAATGATTGTTAGAAGTAGCACTTTTAGTGAAAGGGTTAAGCCGGATTAATATACCTATTTCTGCAGCAAATTGTAGCTCGCATTGCTTTGTTCCGGTTTGAAGGGTATGCTGGTGAAATACAGGCAAATGAGACTTTTCATCTTTTGTCTCAGGGTGGAGGGCGCAGTGTAATGCCTCGTAGGACGCGTCCTAGGCGGACGTGACCTATGAGTAATACATTACTATAGGTAAAGTTTACCGCTTACCATCAAGTGAGGAAATCTGCATAAAAAAACACGTACACATGCTGAGGATTTTTGCATTGCGATGCACCCCGAATCGACTTGGCAGGTGGACGTAAATCTTTAGATATCAGGGGAATATAGACATAATCCTCGATACCTACTCTTTAAGTCCAGGCCTACTACCATTACTCATCATCATCACTATCAGTATCAACCTACTGTGGTCCTGTGGTCCATTACTGGACATAGGTGTCTCCCATGGTACGCCACTGAGCCCGGCCTTCGGCTCTAGTCATCTAGTTTTTGCCAGCCACCCCGTGCAAGTCGTCTCTTCATCTAGCCAGAGGGTGCTTACACTGGGCCTTTACTCGCAAGAACTTGTTTCCTCGTAATCGGTTCTTCAGTAGATATGAGCAGCCCACTGCCTCTTCAGCTTGCTTATGTTCTGAGCTAATTTTTTCTTTTTAACATGGTGAAACCCACTGTGAAAAGTGGCCTATTGAGGCTCTGCCTACCCCTTCGGGGAAAAATGGCGTGTTTCTATGTATGTATTTATGTAGACCTTTGTTTGTCCACGATCTCACCTGTTGGTAAGTGACGATGTGGCCGAAGATGGAGTACAAAGGTCTAGAAGGCACATATTCATTCTATCCTTGAAAAGACCCAGATTATAGTATTCAGGAAAAACAGACGCCGGTAGTGTATTCCACTCCTTAGAAGTGCGCATTATAAAGGTAGAACTGAAACGTTTAAAAAACGTACGTAACGTTTAAATTTACTGAGTGAGTTTTCAACGTTTTGTGTAATATAACTGTACTTACTAACTATTGACCATGATTTTCTAAACTCAAAAATCATGGTAAATATCCGGTTTATAGTGAAAAGCTTGATTTTTTCAAAAGCATGGCCACACCACAACCGTACCAAACATATTCATGGTGATTAATGCTTAAGAAAATTTGACGGCTGCTGTTGTTTTATCTACTTAACTGCACGCCTCAGAGTTTTTGTGCTTCGAATGTGGAGCAGTTGCTAATGTTAGCAGCATTATGATGGGGTACTTGCGAGGCAAGTTGATCGCTCATTGCAGGTGGATACGCCCTTTCTTATCATTGGTATTTATAATAGTGAGCCAGGTTAAGCCAGCGCTTTCTAAGAATCTGCATATAGGCCGGAATAAAGCGTCATCTGTGATTTTCAACCTAACTTACGTAGCGAATTTTAGTATTTGATGAAATAATTACGCGACCGACTCACCTTCACACCGCTCTGTCACACTGGTGTGATGGTAAGGAAGAAAACTTCCTCCACGTTACACTAGTATTAATGATAGTAAAACGCATTCCTATCCTCAACACCGTCGCTTCTCTGTCACACTAGTGTTATGGTGAGGAAGGAAATTTCTTCTACGTAACATTAGTATTAAAGATAGGAAAAGGTTTTCCTTACCTCGACACCGTAAGGAACACCACGTCCGACTCACCTTCATACTGATTATCAATATTTGAAATCCCCATGTGTACCGATTTTATTTTCGGACAAGCGGTACATTATATGGGAGGATCTCGAATGTTGGCTTATTAACTAGGAAGCTGGCTTTACAAGCTTTTTACTTAATGTTTGTTGTATGTTAGATTGTGAGTTTAAATCAAATCTAGTATGCTGAACTAGAACCACTTCTTGAAATGATGGTGACAGCTAGCTGATCTGATGATGGAGACTAGGATGATGGTGGACCATGGAACTCCTCGATGGATAATAGTAGACTGGCCGTGTTTAGGCTAATTGTGATCAGCACACGGTTCCGATCACTCATATTATAAAACCTTGTATTGGGGATAAATCCTCAGCATCGCAGTCGTTTTTATTTCGTAAAGAATTATTTTTGATGTCGGTTAAAAAACGTACTTGTTTTTAGCTTTTTGCGTATTAGGGTCTTAGTTTATAAACTTACACTTACACTCGTATTTATAGACAAGTCAAAGTAATTACTTAAGCAAAAGTAATTACTTGAGCAACTATTTTTATTGCATAGTTAAGAAATCGGTCGAAGTAAGAACTGTCAAAAGTTAGAATTCTTAATCAAGTAATAGTAACCACTTTCGTTACTTAAGCAACGCTTATTACTCGGTTCGGAGCTTTTTGACAGTGTTTAGTAAGTAACGTGCATTACTCAACTACAGAATAAAATTTTGTACTGAAGAATTCTAGCTTCAAGTAATGACTTCATTAAGAAATTACTCAGCAACAAGTAATTACTTGTTTATAAATACGAGTGTTATTGTTAAAACAAATTCTAAGAGATGCTTTTAACCACAACTGCTGTCTATCCTAGTATTTAGTTGGTACATTAAACCCTGGCTTTGTATGCGGGTATATGGGATATCCGCAATTAAAGTATCGGAAAGGAAGTGGAAACGGTTGGACCAACCGACAAAACTCCTTTGTTTATTTCAAGTCACCTGTTTATTCCCTATCTAGACTTGACTTTTAGATTCAATATTACTTCTTTGCTTGCCCAGTCGGTAATTTTTAGGCTATTCAGCATCAATACCAGACTATAGAAGTTCACTGTTAATCATTCATTAAGCCTCCCTTTAAAATGCCACAACGAACTGTCTTGTGCTGCCTCCGTCCACCGAATTCATGTGACCTTTTAAATGTATTTGGCCTTCCTGCGTTGCCTGGTTCGTGGTCACTTCTCGAGAACGTTTGTTCTCCAAAAGTCACTATAAATTAATGTTTGTCCTTGAGTGGGTGAGCATTAAAAAGCACTGCAACCATGAGAATTCTTCCTAGTTCCCCTTGGATTTTAATTTATGGGTTGTTTAAAAGCTTTTTAAAAATATCATAGGCAGAGGTTACCGCTTAACATCAGGTGGGCCATTTGATTGTCCCGTCATTCAAGTAGTATAAAAAAAAACCTACTAAAGTAACCACGCAGAAATATAGGTAAGTAATAATCCGATTTTTCAAAGTTGGTACCACGCACTTTCGGCCGTAACCCAGTTCACCACAGAGCCGGTTGAAAACCCATTGAATTGGACTAAGTACTTGGGAATAACCGACCAAAATCTTTAGTTGAATGAAAAAATAGTTTGGATAGGGAAAAAAAAGAAGATATTTTAGTTTCGCATAATATTGGTACAAACCACTCACACAATCGCATGCATATATACCTGACTAGTCTAGCTGACTAGCTCTCGTCTATTATTTTTCGATGAACAACCCCGTCCTATACACTTTCTTCCAGTAATAAGACATTCATTGATAAGCCTGCAACTAGAACAGTCCATCAACGAAAATTGACCATCAAGTCTATTTTCGTGGACCTGTATTTTTTACGACCTGAAGCGTAATTATTGAGAAGTACCTATCTAGGTATAAGCAGGCAGGCACATTATCAAGTCACCAGTAAGCTACTTCACAATAAAAATCAAATTAAAACTGAAGCACGATCTCTTTGGTGTCTAAAACGCAGCGTAACTATTTTTTCCTCAGCCCCCGCTCGTGCCAGGACCACGAAATTTCCGTTCGTCACCGTCCGTTGGGTGATCTTCGGTTTGGGTTCCTTGGGGTTAGGCTAGCAGCCATTTTCCTAATGCCCGCTAATAACGCAGGTTTTTAATAAACATTGATAGGACTTTTGAGTTTTAAAAAGAATATGCAGTCACATCTTGCTACTAAGATGATGAGACGTTACAATAAAAATAAAATGTAACATCGTAAAGTGCACCCAAACCCACCACGCAAAGAATACCTTGCAATGTATCTGCGAATTTGTCCACCTCGGGAGCATCGTGTCAAAAGGTGACATAAGCTCTCACGAGCCAGGTTCAGGTTTCCTTGAACCGTTGTCCTTTGGCCATATAAAATAACAATATGTTAGAAGATCGTCTGTAGACATGCAATTCAAGCGTCAAAAGTGGAACTGGATCGGCCATATGAAGCGAAGGCCCCCAACCATATTAAAAAAGCTCTGGATTAGAACCCACAAGGGAAACGGACACGTGGTGAACCTGACAAACATGCCTGGAGACGTTCTATTCTGACAGAGGTCAAGGACATCGGGAAAACCTGGAGCGAAATCAAACGCAAAGCTCAGGATGGAAGTTTACTGTAGACGCCCTCTGCCCCACCTGGGGGACATAGGACATTAATCAAGTAAGTAAGTAAAGGTTGGAGTTGAGTTTATGTTTATTTGTTTTTATTTAAGCATTATTATTATTATTTATTTATAATGTATTATTATGAGCCTGTTGGTGTCCTACTGCAGGGCAAAAGCCTCCCTTCCCTCCTTCTATAAGTCACTATTATTGGCTATTTGGGACCAATCCTTCAAGTAGGAGTCTATCTCATCCCGCCATCTCCATCTGGGCCTTCCACGTGGACGTCGTCTGTTTAGGATCCATTCTGTCGTGGTCTTCGTCCATAATTCTTCTAACATACGGCACACCATGTCTAACCCAGTATTTCAGCAGTATGATTAATACAATATTCTGTACCCGTAAGTACCTACCTACCTACAAAGAATTGCAATACATAAACTCTGAGGAACCCTTCAACATATCGAAGGGTTTATTTAAAACGTAGCTAAAAGAAAACAAAAAGCAAGGTGCATTCGACCGCGGTGAATCCGAACACGCGACACCGTGACGGGTGACGGGTGCGGGTGCGACACGACTCCGGTAAATCATCACCACAAAAACTCATAAAAAGTAGAGATTCCAAGGCAAGTAGATCAGCCTTTTGTCGGGCTGAATACGCTGTACCTACTTACAAAAAGAAGATGTAAATCCATAATGATCTTAGCAGGAATTCGTGCTACACCAAACCATAATGAGAATCACTTTAAAATACAATATGAATATACGACATTTTGTATTTGACTGTAAAAAACGGTATTCAACTAGGTACTATTATTATTATTATTTCGGGGAATGCTCCCAGGAACTTCATGATCTGATCCCACCATCTCCTTTTCATCATAGGACGAGCAGGCGCACGGCTCGGTACCACCCTTACCTCATTAGTATACCCTCTATTCGTACTAAAACTTTCAGTTCTACCTTTATAATGAGAACTGCTAAGGAGTGGAATACACTATCGTCGTCTGTCATTCCTGAAAACTATAATCTGGGTCTCTTCAAGGCTAGAGTGAATAGGTGCCTTCTAGACCTTTGTGCTCCATCTTCGGCCGCATCGTCACTTACCAACGGGTGAGATCGTGGTCAAACAAAGGTCCAAAATTTTTTTTTTTTTAAACTTCGTTTTTCTTCCTTCTTCGTTATGGAAACAAGAAAGTCCATAGATGTTTTTAAATGTGCGGGGCCCGAGAAAGACTTGCATAATTAGGATACAATCGAATTATATTTTTTACTATAATAATACTGAAACTGGGCTGAATCTGTTAATTAAATATTTTTAGAAACTTGTGATTTAGTTACCTAAATAGGAGGTAAATTACCTATTAATTACCTAATCAATAGGTTTCCACCCAGGAGTTTACACTCCTTTACCGATAAAGAGGCCAAAACAGCATTTTTTTATGCTTTTCGACTGTCTGTCTTTATCTTTGTAATGATACTTGGTATAGTTGTATCAAATATTATGAATATCTATATGATCTATAATACTGATTATCCTGTCTGTTATCTCCGGAACAATGGATCGGATTCCATAAATTCATTAACTTACAGGAAGGTACATTACCGCATTACATTACATTACACGACTTTTTTTTATCCCCAGCCACGCGTGCGAAGCTGCCCGTATGCTAGTATCATAGACTAATTAAACACAATAGACTGCCAATCTCATACAAGAAAACGTGCATCGATAAATGATTGCCTACAATGACGCTAGATGTCGCCGAGTGTTTTGAATCTATTTGCTAGCGCCATCTAGAAATAGCCTGGAATTTGTTCTTTTTTTTGTCACAAAACGTTGTTTTATGTTAGCGGTCTATTGTGTTTAGTTAGTCTATGCTAGTATATAATAAAATTATTCAAAAAGAAACCGTATAAATGTCTGTAAGTTAATTACCCACTTTTACATGGAACTCAATAATTGTCAAAACACCTGTAAAAAATGATAAAAGTTGTCTGAACCTGCATAAAATTATAATTTATTAATTGAATCAAAAACTACATTGAGGGCGCTCGTGAATGTCAAGGTGACTTTTTTTTACAAGTTTGTGAGCCTTCCTCTCAGTTTCGTCACTCTCAAATCATCAGATTATTGAAATGCACATTATTCAGCATGTAATTAAGCCACCTTACCTTAATCTGACGCACTCGAGTATATCAAATATTTTTTTTACTGATCTGCTGGCTTAGACGCGGTTTTATATATTAAGGGCTTATACATATATAGTGGAGGTACTCAACAGGGTGCAAGATATCCTATACCTATGTTAATCTGACCCGGTCAAGTGAATCCAAAACTCCCCTCTGGGGAGCCCACCCTACTATTTAATTATAGATCAAAAAACAAAAAAGTAGTTCCAACTGGCTGGATAGATGGCGCCGACTCAAAATTTACTAGCTAAAATTCTTAGCTGGTCTATTTTTATTGTTTGTAAAGTCACTACTATATCACAAAGTCAAACATACTTTTGACAGTTTATCCACAGTGCAGCGCCAACTATTTTTAACATTAAAATCATGTTTCGAGGCGGCTGTGAAAACCCCTCATTCTTAACAAACATACCAATACTATCAATTATACACCTTCTGCGCCATCGACCATGTGTTGTCCATATGCTCATAATGATACATACGTACAAATCCTGTAATTTTACTTATAACAAATTTTGAGCGTTTTTTGTTTCCACCCCTTTCGAAGAATGGTAGCGAACGCGTCAATTAGAATCCTTTGTGCGGATATGGAATAGATTAGTCAGGTTTATTGAAGGGATTCGACAATGGGTTAACAAAACGACAAAAAGTTGGACCTTATGCTTCGTCACTTTTACTGACCGAAATAAGACCATTATCAGAAGTGGAATATCATTACAGCTTTGTTAATTTTTAATAGTTTAAAATTATGATTTCCGAAGAACTTCAATTAATGATAATAATAAAAATACCTACATTTAATGATAATTTAAAAATAAAAATTACATACTCAGGTAAATTATACAAAGTTATTGTCCTAGTCTGTTTGCTGTCTCCTTCTAAAATGTATTAAGTCACAGTATAGTGATTTCGATAAAACTAAAACTTAGTAACAAAATCGATATTGTACCTGCTGCAATGCTAACCAGACCAACAGGAAATTGTTTTTTAGCAAAAAAATAATATCATAACCACATTTAGTTGCTACCAATTCCTTTTATCAAGATCCTCATTACCATGAAGATTAAAGCTTGCAACTTTTTTTTTCATATCCATTGACGTTTTTGTCTTTGAAGCTCAGGCGATCTTTGACAAAAGCAAGCAATATACTATTAACATATTGATTTGTCGTTTCGTTCATTATCGGAATGCATTCAGAGTAGTTGCTTTCTTGCAATAAATCGTCGATTCGTGTGAATTCACCACGCCTCTATAATGATCTACTGGTCAATAATTATTTTTATTAATATTCCAAACCTTTTCGCCTATTTTCCCCAAATGATTTAGTGTTTGTCTAAATAAATTGTAAACGGTCACTGTTTTAATTGCTTTGGTATTTGTCATATTTTTAGTTGGCTCATAATTGACCGCTAAACTAAAATATTTGCATTTCAACTTAGAATTTATTTTGCTTAATCTTCAACATTATTCGGGCGCATGGCAAGTCACCTTCAAAATATTTTTAAAGTTATTGTGAATTAAACCAAAACAAAAGCGGCTAAGTGCGTGTCGGGCCACGCGCATTGTAGGGTTCCGTAATCCCGTCACATGTGAACTTAGAGGGGGGTTTCCTGTTGTACATGACTAACAACTTCATCTGATTAGTCTAATTTTCAATGGAATTGGAAGAAATTTGTTAAAAAAAATGGACCATTGTACATTTTTTTGAATGTAATGGCTCGACAAACTGGCATACGGCCCGTCTGATGGTAAGCGGTTACCGTTGCCTATTGACATCTGCAACACCAGAAGGTATTGCCAATACGTTGCCTGTCCTGAACGACTCTTTTTTTTGAATATGCTCATGTTGTAATTTAGCGGAAACACCACAGGAGCCCATTCCACAACTTGCACGTATGGGCGAGAAAAGATCTCGTAAAGTGAGCTGTACGAGATACCCACGTGTCGATGATGTGTGGATGAGCTCCCTTGCGTTATTGAGATGTGCGATGATAGAACCTGAAAGCGGGTATGAGATTGAACAGCTCCTCAGAGCACACCCAGCACTCAGAGCATTATAGAACACACAGAGCGAGCCGATGTCTCAGCGCAGGCTCAGCGGCTCAAGTGAACTGGAGAGCTTGGGGTCCTTACGATTCTAACGGCTCTTCTCTGTAGGCAGTCAAAACGAAGCAGCTGGTACTTAGTACTTCTCTAATTATAATAGAAGAACTCTAGGTACTTAAGAGAAGTACTGGTACTTCTCTCTAAGTACCTTCAATATTATAAGTTGTTTGACTAATGTTAACTTGTAAAGCCTACTAAGTTGTGATAGTTTTCTCTAAAACTTCGTTATAATACTGTTGTTTTTCATATAATTATCAAAAAAAGGGGTATGGGGGGGTTAATACTTGAATCTAATTCACCAATATTTTTGAGAACCCTATCCAACGATATGGATATGTCATTCAGAAAGGTTGGGATACCTACCATACCAAGGGATAGAAGGTGTAACGGTTTTTTTAAATTTACCACTTTGTCGGGTTTATTAATATAATGTATACCGCATGCCAAATTACAGCTTTCTTGTACTAAGAGTCTCTGAGCTAAGCCGCGGACAGACAGGCAGACCGACAGACCAACAGACATACAGACAGATAGACGGACCATGACAAAACTAGAAGGGTTTTTTGTGTTGCTAACTACGGAACCCTAAAAAGGTATGATTACATCAGTTAGGTATAACTTTTATGTTTTCTTTATGTTTAAAGACAGACATGCAGTTGGACGCTGCTCCCGCGCAACGATGTCCGTAATGTTAGCGATCTGGTTTATTATAGCTTTGGTATTAACTCTTTACTATTTGTCGACAAAAACGTTCAACTACTGGAAAAAGAAGAAAGTGCCGTACCATAAACCAGTGCCTCTTTTCGGGAACTACGCGAAACATATTCAGATGAGACAGCATGCGGGTAAAATTTGCCAGAAACTATGTGCCGAATTTCGTGATGAACCTTACTTCGGAACATTTTATGGAACTGATCCGGCTCTTGTTATCCTAGACCCAGAAGTTATCAAGCTCGTTCTTATAAAAGACTTCTACTACTTCAACAGCCGAGGGGCCATGGACTATAACGATAGTGAAATGTTGATGCAAAATCTTTTCTTCTCTCACGGCGACAAATGGAAGATCGCTCGTCAGAATTTGACACCATTGTTTTCAAGTGGAAAAATGAAAAATATGTTTTACTTGATACAGAGATGTGCGTACATATTTGAGGACATGCTCGAATACGAGACTGGCATCTCAGACGTGATCGAAGCCAAGACACTCATGATAAGGTATACCATGGATTGTATTTGCTCCTGTGCTTTTGGAATTAATGCGAACACGCAAACGAGAGATGCAGAGAAAAACATTTTTACTATAATGGGTCACAACATCTTTGGCCATTCTTACAAACGGGCCTTTACGACTATCGCTCGATCTGTGTGGCCAGAAATTTTCTACATGCTTGGAATGAAATCCTTCTCGATATCGGTAAATGCCTTTTTCTACAACTTGTTGACCGGCGTTTTTGAGAGTCGACAAAATAAACCATCTCCTCGAAATGATTTCGTAGACTTAGTTTTGAGCTGGAAGACAAATAAGCACCTGGTTGGAGAAAGTATAAGTAATATGAAAACTGGAGGCTTTACAAAAATAAAACAGGAAGTTGACAACGAATTGCTGGTATCACAGTGCGTGATATTTTTTGCGGCTGGATTTGAAACATCTGCAAGTGTTTTAAGCTTAACCATATACGAGCTAGCTAAAAATCAGGAGGTCCAGAGACGGGCGCAGAAAGAAGTAGATGAGTACCTTCTGCGTCATAGAAACAAGTTGACTTACGATTGCGTGAAAGAGCTTCCTTATATCAACGCTTGCGTAGCTGAGACCAGTCGGCTGTATCCTGCGCTAGGCATTCTTACGCGGCAGGCTGTTGAAGACTATACTTTCCCCTGTGGCCTGCACTTAGAGAGGGGTTCAAGGGTCCACCTGCCAATATACTACCTGCATCACAACGCTGATAACTTTCCGGAGCCGGAGGAGTACAAGCCAGAGCGTTTCCTCCCAGGAGCCAAGCATGAGATCAAACCATTCACGTACTTCCCGTTTGGGGAGGGGCCTAGGACCTGCATAGGTAAGTCAATACGATAATTTATCAAAAAAAAGATTTACATATTTTGTTAGTGTGTATTTTATCAAAATGGATAAACATTGCTTACAGACATACATAGTCACACGCGTTTTTTCCCCGAAGGATAGGCAGAGCCTCCATGGGTCTCTTTTCACAGTGGGTTCACCATCGTGGAATATAGACTTGACAAGTGGTGAGCTCATCGCCGCTATTGCTTCCCACGACTGAATCTGTTTATGCTTTCTTCCAGTAATAACACATTCCATAATAAGCTGGCAGCCAGGTTAAATCTTATACCAATGAATCTTATCAACAAGTCCGGGTTATCAACAAGTACTTATCAGTCTTATCACTGCATCCGCCACCCAAGACAGAATGCATGTTTCTATTAGAATCCGGAAATGCGAGCATTATATACTATTTGGTCGTAGGATTAGCTATGGCGGTAGTACTTTTCCTGGAACGAACTCTTTTAAAAGGAGCTCTTATGCTACAAAATTCGGACTTTATTAGTACTACTGAAAACTATAATCTGGGTCTCTTCAAGGCTAGAGTGAACAGGTGCCTTCTAGGCCTTTGTGCTTCATCTTCGGCAACATCGTCACCTTCCAACAGGTGAGATCGTGGTCAAACCAAGGTCTATCATAGTTAAAAAAAAACTTTCTACTATTTACTTTCACACTATTTGTTTACTACTTTATTAATTATATTATTATTTATATATAATTATTATTTATTTCAGGCACTCGGTTCGCGAAGATGCAAATAACTCCTGGCCTCATTGCCTTTCTGAAGAAATACTCTGTGGAGCTGGCTGAAGGTACACCCTCCACCCTGGAGTTCGACCCTTCGTTCATGCAGATTATCGCGACTACTCCTCTTCGACTAAAGGTCACATTGAGGAGTGGATGGGAGGACAGAGTTTTTGTCCGGGAAAGTTCTGGATAAAAAGTTGTTGGCAGGAAAAACAAAGGAAAAGTTCTGGTTATTTGGTAAGAAGTTGTTGGTAGAATAACATATTTGATCCGGCACAACTTTACACATATAATACTTTTATTTTGATAAAAAATATTACCACCAATTTCGTTCAGTCCAACATACATTTACATCATAAGCCAAATAAATACAATCTAAGAAACAAAATTAAACTACATCTTACTAAGGCAAGAACTAATTACGGTAAGAAGACGATTTTGTGTGGGGGAGCACAGCTGTATAATAAGTTACCTAACAATGTAAAAGAGTGTTAATAATAACTTAAATATGTATAAAAGTAAACATATAAACTCTTTATTATAGTACTTTATCTAAGGCTCCAGAGGCAGGAAAAAGTTAGCATTATTGTATTAATTTATATCTCATTGTAATATTAAGTTTTTATGGGAAATAAAGTTCTTTAAACCTAACAGAAGTAGATCTGATCACTTACACTTGGCTTTTATATAATCCCAAAATAATACCGATTATTGCAACACAACACAGGGAATCCTAGTGTGGGAGCTAGTGTTCAAATATAGTATAATATGTTGTCAACATATTGTACCTACATTGTATATATTATTCTGTATCAATAAAGATTATTTATTATTTTATTTTGTTGGATTATATAGTTAAATGGAAATAACAGCATTGCAAAGAAAGAAGCTTCTTAAAGTTGCGTGGCATTCTATGAGAGAAGCCTATGTCCAGCAGTGAACTTCGGATGACGAGGTTGAAAGTAAATAAAGATATTTTTGAAATGAATTTATTGTAATTTACGTATAAATGTAACAATAACTTGTAATGACTGAACGAGCATGGAACGTAGTACCTATAACGTAGGTATCAGGTAGTTAAACGTGTAGACACAAAATATAAATTACTAGCGACTCGCCCTGGCTTCGCACGGGTAGCCCCCGGTGACCCCCCCCCTCCTACCCCTCCCCCCCTATGTCAATCTCCTGGCTCTAAGCTACCTCCCCACCAATTTTCAGCCAAATCTGTTCATCCGTTCTTGAGTTATAAGTGGTGTAACTAACACGACTTTGTTTTATATATATAGATTTTGTGGTGTAGACATCTGACAATGACATAAATATACGACAGTACATACAGGAGGCCAATTCTCGGATTGTAGAGATTATCTCTAAATTAGAGATAATGTCGAAGCAAGATTGTCTACAAAAAATGTCACAATAACCATCAAATCGTATTAGATTTGAATGATTTTGGTCGACTTATGTCTATTGTGACATTACGAGAATAGCAAATTAAGATTTTATTCGACATTCGCCATCTTTTTTCGACATATGTCTAATTCGAGTTAATCTCTAAAGCACAAGAATTGCCCTCCTGTTCTATTTCTGTTACCTAAGTTATGTGCGGATGAAAATCTATATAAATTGACGGTTTAAAGAATCTTTATTCTAATAATAACACTGTTCAAGAAAAATGAGATTTACATGTTGTACATAGGTATATGTTGTACTTAGGTACATTGTAGTATGCGAAGTAGGTAGGAACAGTTTGTTTAATACCAACTACCTATCTTTTATTCGTTACAATCTTATACCTTTATTCCTTATGATAATATTTCCATCAATAAAGATAAATAAAAAGCCAATAAAAGTTGATTTACCTATCTGATCCCACTAGGTATATAATATCTTATAATGTCAAATTACGATGATTGGATGTGTGTTAATCGCGAAGTCAACTGTTATATTTCGATTAAATTGGTACACAGATAGATTATATAGTCTACTTTTTGTCCTGACAAAACGCAAGAGAAGCCACGGACGGACGCTAGTAAGTTATAAAGCAAAGAGTGACTTCCGCCAGTAGCAGCAAAATTGATGGAGCCATCTTTATCAAGTAGGTAAACACGGTTTAAAGCTACCTCTAAAAGTGGGTGTTAATTTAGTTTTGAAGTTACGTAAATTCCATGTTTATAACTTTAAATAATAACGCTTCCACAGTCTGTGGCATGATGATCGATTTCGTATAAAAGAGGCACATGCCCACTGAAGCGTCACAGCCATATAGTGTCATTTTATGCTTTTTTCTACGAATCATGATACTTGCAGTAGTCAAGATCATAATACAAATACAAAATACGAAATACAACATTCTTTATTTGGAACTAAAATTGGGGTGTAGTGTATTTGATACCGATAAGAAACGCAGAAGTGTTTTAAATAAAACTTAATAGTTATGATAACTTAAATGTGTGGTATAATGAGAGTGATGAACGCGCTTCCCTCTAGAAGAGAAAAGCAAAGCAGTTATTGTGATTGATAACGTCCTCTTGTGTGTAAATTTACATTTACAAGTTTAAGTTGCAATCTTTTTAAGAAACAACCAGAACATAGGAGTACAATTATTAAAGCTTAATCTTATTTTCGTTTTTCATCGAAACAAAAGACAGCGCGACATCAAACTTTAATTTGACGTTTCTAAAATAAAACAGAATCGAACATCGAACGTTAATTTGTCATATATAAATTAACTCTAGGGATTTTTAATTTCAAGTGTTTTGTTTGAGTGCATAATAGCGTACAATTTTAACTGATGTAGCTTATTTAACGAGCATAAGGTGTAATTAAATTAATATACGTTTATAGCGTGTCCTTTCAAATGGGTGGAAATTTCCCACAACATTCTTACTAAAACTGCCACCGTTTTACTAATGCATGCCTTGAATGAGACTTTAACAACGACCAAATATCTAAATTAATTATACGTTTCTTTATCCTCAGAGGCCATAATTAAAGAGAAAAAAGATCTCACAGAGATGATTTAGTTGGAAAATCACATTATAGAAAGCAAAACATCTCGTTTGCTTGACTAAGATTCAGTTGACAGTGTGCCTAAGTATGGTGATCGATTTCTTATGAAAATAACTTTAATTATTGAAGCGTCGCCTACGCTTATAAAACCGGACTAAATGCTCTGGTTATCGGACCATGCGATAATAATTTATTGGTTCTCTTTGAAGATCGAGTAAAGAGAGAAAGGCATATCTTACTTGTGATAGTCCGTTGATGAGGGTAGCTATTAATGAGCCCATGACTGATTGGTACCTTCTGTACAAACTTTACAATTTTAAAAACAATACCTAAGTAATCAAGTAATGAATGAATCACATTTTAAGAAAGTGGAAGTACTAAGCAGACATACCCTTCAGAATTAGCAAGTTGAAGTGGCAATGGACAGGTTATATAGCTTGCAGACCTGACTACATACATACATAGATTCACGCCTTTTCCCCAAAAGAGTAGGCAGAGCCTCAAATGGGCCTCTTTTCACCGTGGGTTGCACCATCGTCGGATATAGACGTGACAAGTGGTGAGCTCATCATCGCTGCTATTGCTTCCCACGATTGACTCTACTAACGCTTTCCTCCAGTAATAATACATTGAAAAACTAGAATCATCTATTTCAAGACATACACCTTCCACGCATACGAAATGGAAAACAAAGTGTTTTTTTTTATTATCATCTTTCTTTTGTCCTCCAGTTTGGCAAATGTA
The DNA here is from genome assembly GCA_932527175.1 of Operophtera brumata. Taxonomy (NCBI): domain Eukaryota; kingdom Metazoa; phylum Arthropoda; class Insecta; order Lepidoptera; family Geometridae; genus Operophtera; species Operophtera brumata. Next base: position 17,453,697 of record OW052239.1, read on the forward strand.
TACCCTAGATCCTTGTATCTTTATATTCTCCGATAAACCTAGCTCCCACCACCCTCCCTCGAAGGACAATTTAGTATTCAGTTTGTTTGAGTAACCACTAAATAAATTCACCAGCATTTATTTTTAGCTTCTCAGACAGTGAACCTCAATAAACGAGACGACTCTATACTGCCGCCAAAAATAAATCAATTACATCACAAATCAATCTTGTTAACTGAGTCAATTATTATAACGGTCAGACCACCCAATTTAATAAATTAAGACAACTACTTTCAACCGACTTCAAGCTTAGTCAGTACGGTAATTAATCAACCATTTTGTATTGTAAAACTTACATTCACTATGGTATCAAATTTAAAAATAAAAAGTATTTGGTTATAGCCAAGGAGGTAAGTTAAATATAAATCTTGTTAAGACTCATATTATGAAATTTTCAAATATTTATAATGACAGTAATAAACCAGACATTGATGTATTAAATTATTTAGGAAATCATATTAAACACGTTGACATTACCAAATTTTTTGGATTAAATTTAGACAGTAACTTAAACTGGAAAGCTCACGTTGACACTATATGTCAGAAACTTAATCAATTTTCATATGCAATGTACATGCTCCGTAAAATTGTTAATAAGTCTGCTGTGACGACTTCTTATCACGGATATGTCGAGTCCGTTTTGAGATATGGGGTAATATTCTGGGATAATTCTACACTGAAAGAGCGAATATTTATAAATCAGAAGAAATGTATCAGAGCCATAAGTAAACTTCATAAAACTGATAGCTGTAAGCAATACTTCACTGAACTGTGTATTCTAACATTACCTTGTTTGTATATTTATGAAACAGCTACTTTTGTAAAAACCAATATGGACCTCTTTGTAAACCGGAAGAGCAAACGGCACATCAACAAAATCTGTTTTCCTCGTAATAAAACTGCCTTATACAACAAGAGTGTAATCTGTATGGCTGTACGTATATATAATCACCTTCTCAATCTATATTGGATGCCCCTAGCTTGAATGTTTTTAAAGGGAAATTGATAAAACTGCTTATAGAAAATGATAAGAACTTGGACTAATGTAATTATCTAATGTAATGTGCTTTTTATAATGTAAATCTGATGTATGAAATTAATTATAATGTCACTTAAATAGGTATCTACTAAATTGCATGCGTGAAACGCTGATTGTGGCAGGACATAAACAGTTGTAATTAACATTCTGTAACAAACCCATATTACGCAATATATTATTTTGGTTTGATTTGATTTGTTTTGATTAAGTACAGCCATAATAGAAGGGTTTGGTGGTCAACAGGGTGTTATTAACGATCGATAGGCCCAAAATAGCACAACCTGTTTTTAGAGAGATATTTCTTATTGATGTATATATTGATCTCTCGAAATGCTAATATTGGCCGTAACTTTCAATTAGTCCGTATAGTTCTGCCATTCAGTTCTACTAGTAGGACTAAACGGAGAAATATATCCGTTAATTTCTACTATGACACCACATAGACGTGACCCGGAGAATTTACATGAACATAATGACAATACCAAAGCAGAGAGATGCTGTAAAATTAGTATAAAGTGAAACATCGCCAGGCCAGAATGGGTGCGGTATGGATTATCTAAAGGTCGTATATGAAGATATTTAAGCTTAATATACATTTTATCTTGATATCCGTAACATCAATCATAAATTGATTACCCATACGAATTATAAATTTAATTCGATTAATAGTTTTCGTTCAAATAATGTTGATTCATCAAAGCTTGCCGATATTCAATCAAAAGGCAACTTATTGGATAACAGAAACAATTATCAATAATTACTTTTAAATCAAAGTAAATGATTTTGGCTCGTGTGCATCCTAACATAAATAACATAAATGCCAATTAAACTGCTTTCAATGAAATTGCTCAAATTCAACAAAAAAAACAAAAAACAAAAACAAATTAAGTAAATTAACAGAAACCGTAGTTATAGTGATTTGTTAGCCGTTCGTCCTACATGCAGTTAGTCCAAGTCGCGGTTTGTCCAGTAAGCGTTTGGTCCAATACGTAGTGACAGAATAAATAATAGTATAAGCAATTAGTGTATTAACTTTTTATAATAAATAGATGATTGGCGTCACAAGCCCTTAATGGTATATAAGTAATAGCACAGAATATATAATAGTACAAGTAATAGGTAAAATAAAAGGAAGATGAAAAAACATTTTTGATAAATTTAATGCTATTTCATTATTAAATTGTTGTTGCTTTTAATGCAATACACAATATGTAACAGATATTATGATACCTATATAGTTTTACAATTCTTTGTAGGCAAATTTGCCAGCAATTAAATCCCTTCTTGCTACAACATCGTGCACGCTTGCTGTAAGTAGCATTAGAAAGACAATAATTAATCTCATATTTATTAACAGAAACAAAAGATAAAAAGAAAAACCCCAAACCTCAACAATAAACTATACCTTTCAGATCAACAAGCCTTCACCCAATGGCAGCGAGAGACTGCTAGCCACATCGCCAAGTTGAAAGGCCATGCTTATTCGTCGAGAGAAATTAATCTTTCGTAGGTATGGATTTCAGAATTTGTAGATAAAACCCGAAAGGGGCGAACAGACCAAATAAAAGACAGCATTCAGGTAACGAGTGGACTCAAAAAGTCACTCAGCCAGATTTTCGTAAAGCTTATTAGCCCTTGCCCCACAGGCCTAGAGTCTAACCCCAAAACGGCTCAACGTCATACGTTCACCTGTTGTATCTCACGAAGTTCACCCATTTTTTGCTTTTTTGTTTTTGCTTTCATTGCGCTTAGTTAATATGCTGACGGTACTTGATGCCAAAATCTAACACGAACACAATAAGCACTAGTGACCCAGACCACGTCACTGTCGAGACTAATTACTCCTGAGTTTACGCACACTAAAAGAATGTGCATGCACAAACATAGCCGTGGACATGGACTTCGTGAAATAGAAAATAGAATATCTGTACAATCAAGCCGTTTGAGGGAATCAGTTGATTTTGCTGTATAGCCGGTATTATTTTCCCCATACATAATTAATTTTATAATAATTAAAAAAACCCTCATCGCAATGAAACGGCCGAACCGATTTTGATCAAACATAGCTAAGAACACTCCCGAGAAATTCACCATTCAAACAAACAAACAAAAAAACGAAATCAGTTCATCCCATGGTTCATGCGTTCGAGAGCTACGATGACACAGACAGACACACAAACACACAGACACGTCAAACTTATAACACCCCGTCGTTTTTGCGTCAGGGGTTAAAAGTAACATTTCAGCAAATACTATCTTTCAAAAGTTACTTATTTATGTAGTAAAATTCTAAGCAATATATTTTACCATTCCAATAGTAAATGATAGAAGTTTCACAACTAATAATTTTCTCTTATTAAATACTAGAACAAGCCCGTTGACAGCGCCTGTATCGTAAACCACAGGCAACGATATTTTACAAACAGTATCAAAATTATTCCTCCATGTGGACGGGCGTGGTGGCCACAATGTTGTTGGATCTCACCTGCCATTTGGCCAATATGGCGTGGTTCAAGTTACAAAAGAATCTCTAGCCTAAAAAACATTAACATATAAAAGTTTTCGGACAATCTATAAAGCATAAAACTGTGTATAAAACATGACAATGACGTAGCTTAAAAAGTCCCCGAGTACCAGTAATAATTATTCGCACAAAACGTGTCAGTTCTACCTTTATAATGCGAACTGCTAAGGAGTGGAATACACTACCGTCGTCTGTCTTTCCTGAAAACTATAATCTGGGTTTCTTCAAGGCTAGAGTGAATAGGTGCCTTCTATACTTTTGTGCTCCATCTTCGGCCACATCGTCACTTACCAACAGGTGAGATCGTGGTCAAACAAAGGCCTACCAATGTTAAAAAAAAAAGTTTAGGCGTTGGAGTGGGTATCTAATAATCAAAATAATATCGTGTCGACCTACGTACTCAGCACAGTTTTTGGCTTCAGAAAGTGAGTGCATAATGTACATCTAAAAAAACTTCATCGAAATTGTTTAGTCGTTACAGCGTGATTGAGTTACAGTCATTCAAACATTTGAACACCCGAACTTCACATAATTATAATACTAGCAGTAACCCGGGGCTCCACGGTTTCACAAGCATAAGTCTTAATCACTTGAGAATATCGGGTTAAAAATTAGCCAGGGATCCGGCTACCTACAACCCAAATTTAATCGCAATTGGTTTAGTAGTTTTTGAATAAAGAAGTAATAACCATACACAAACTCCAATCCCCATGGAGAACATCCACAGATCCGTATAGGGCATCCTACTAAAAGATAGTTACTTGTACTATTATTTATTCTGTGGTTACAGATTAGTTTAAGAAATGTATTTGACACATACGTTTGTGCAGTAGTTAGCGATATATAACAAGTCCATTAACGCGCTCATTGAAATGTACACAAAAATCCCAAATATATGTTGTCTCCTCCTAATGTTTAGAAAGTGTCTTTCAATTTTGCTAATTTTAAGTGTGTTTATTGTGGTAAATCAAGTCGTCAGAGTCTCCGTCAACTCATACATAACATAAAAACATCGAGCAACACGTACGGATGCCTGCAATGCTCTAAGCATAGAAATAACCAAGTTTTTGGAGAATAAAATTCATCTTTCGAAGACACATGCAGTAAACTTATATTTAAACACACCTCTTAATGTGCTCTTTAAATAAATTAACTACTTACCAAAATTATACGACATAACTCGAAATAACACTAAGAAAAGAAATTTAAAAAAAATTACGCTGTTTCTTTTCAAAAATTGATTGGGTGTTTATTCCATTTCCACCACAGCCTAGTATCGACTTGCTGTTTTTATCTATAAAGCAGGCTTTAAAGTACTAGAAAAACGTTCAGTTCTGCGCTTGGACCACCTGACAAGCCCTCAGGCAGACAACACCTGAGCTGATCTATAGCTACAACGGTATTGCGGGCCAAATTGTTACTCGCAATAATGTTTTAGTTTAAATACCTGCATAGTGCTGTCTTGTAATGCCTGCTAGTCACCTGCTAGCTACTTAACTATTTGGAATTTTTAGATACTTTTATCGATTTTAAAATCTTTAAGCCCTCTCCAGTGTCTACTTTCGTTAGCCAGGCTGATCGAGAACTTCTAAGTACTTACTTCATACTTACTATGTAAAATTATTTATTCTAGATACGTACAAATAAAAAAATAGTAAAAAAGCAGACATTAAAATACCCTATTATAATGATGAGTTTTATATCAGCGGCTTACTACCATTTTGGTTCGCTCAAACTACCCAGAGAGAAACTCATCCAAATACATAATTATCATGGCAGATATACATACATACATAAACACACGCCTTTTCCCCCGAAAGGGCCTAACCTTTAATTTCATTCATTTTCAGTTCATGAGCGCAGAAGAAACAATGCTGTGATATACTTGGACCAACACGGACTGATATAAATGGGACTACTGCGGAACCCTAAAAACCTTCATGTTTTTTACATACAATAATAGATACAAACATACATCAAAAGACACATGCCTTTTCCCTGAAATGGTGGGCAGGGTCTCAAATGGGGCTCTTTTCACCGTGGGTTGCTCAGACAAGTGGTGAACTCATCGCCGCCATTGCTTCCCAGACTGACTCGGCTAACGCTTTCTTCCAGTAATAACGCACATTCGATAATAGGCTAGCAGCCAGGACAAATCTTATACCAATGAATCTTACTAACAAGTCCGGGTAACTATTGTCCACCCATATTTTCTGGACTGACAAGATTATTTCAGGCACAAAATAAAGAAATACAACCTTCATCCTCAGCTTAGTCAGCAGGCCTCCACTGGTAAACAAAGACCAGACTAAATACAATGGAATCCCACGACGAACTCTCTTGAGCCGTCTCCATGCTTCGATTCCCATATTCGGTGTATTATGTGACCGTCCTAGGCCCGTAGTCACCACTCGAGAACATTTATTCACCAGCACTAGCTATTGTCGGTTCTGTGAGCTGTTTGACCTGCCCATTGCCACACGCAATTCTAAAAGAAATACACAAATAAGCTCTTTTAGCACAGTTACATCTATCCGGCTGTATTGTGTCCAGGCTAAGAATAGACCGTCTCCTCCCATGGTTCTCGTAAAAGCTGACTTAGGGTACGTAATCTTGGCCTATTCGGCTTTTATGATATCTACAAGAAGACACGGTGTGTAATCAACAAGAGCTTCCACCTGAGTACTCAACACCAACACTGCGATGACCAATCCGCCTGCCAAGATTATGACAAATCCCCCCATTGCATTCTAGAGTCTGTTCAAAAAGAGAAGCGTCGTGGGATTGGAGGTCGCCGCTGTGCTTATTTACCTTTTTTGTTCAGCGAGCAATACAGTAGCGCGTCTGTTCCATTTTGATCATTTTACAACTGTAACTATTTATTTAGTATAAAATTTGAAATGCCGACAGTTTGAATCCTAGGGTAAACAATTAGTTAAATAAACTAAAATAAACGTTATTTCACAATTTGGCCATGATGCTTCTCTTTTTGAATAGACTCTATGGGCAGGCCACTTCCATCAGTGGACGAAGGCTCATCTTTCAAAATGTCATCACACTTATCAACTAGTCCCAGCTTATCCACAACAGCTGATTTGCGAGCAATCACCTCAGTAGAACTGAGTCAGAACCTCAACTATAATATCCATTGCTTCAATTCAAACCATCTGTTCAAGTGGTTAGTAAAAAACAGTAATAAATAGTCGCCGAAATAAGCTCCCAGCTATTACGGTAAACCGCCATCCCAGCTATTTTGTCTGACGATACGATTTTTTATGATTCACAATGAATAGTTATTACATAGATGAGAGATACTTGTCGGTTGCGCACGCGCCGCCAGTATGAATTATTTTGGAATGCATGTGCCAGATGCTATCTTATGAAAGTTTGGTGTTATTCAATTTATTAGACGATGTTATTAGAATGTTTTATGATATGAACAGTATTATTTTGATTAAAATGTTGATAAATAAAATTAATTCTTGGTTTTAGTTCTTTAATTTATGAACCTCCTCAGGTATTTTTTTTGTGATTTGCATCTTCAGGTAAAACTGTTACGTAGGCAGGTGATTTGCAACCTTGTGAAAAATTGATCAGTAGTATTACTGGTTGCAAAAAAAAAATACAGACTTAGAAGAGCCTTGTTTATAAAATGAAGATTGTTTGTATCCTATTTTTACCCTGATGCGTCGGGGATGCAAAAACGACGGGGTGTTATAAGTTTGACGTATCTGTGTTTGAGTGTGTGTGTGTGTGTGTGTGTGTTTGTCTGTCCCATCGTAGCTCTCGAAAGGATGAACCGATTTCAATTTTTTTTTTGTTTGAAAGGTGAGTTTGTCGGGAATTATCTTAGCTATGTTTGATCAAAATCGCTTTAGCCGTTTCATTGCGTTGAGTGTTTTTTAATTTTTACAAAATAAATTAATTGTTATTAAAAGGTTTTAGGGAAGATAATGGCGGAAAATCCAAGTACCTATGTACTGGTACAGGTACTAATATTTTTGAGTCTTAAATCATCTGGAAACGTATCGCTCCAGTAATGGATACCATGTCAAATCTTAACATTTTCGTAACAAAATTCCAACAATTTTAATTGAACCAATACCGTTTCTACATTTCATTTTAATTGGTAACTGCTCTAAATTATTGCCTACGTCTTTATTGCTTTGCCAACCTCATAAATAAGGAAAAATAAAGTCTTCATTCTTTGGTGAAACTTTGCCTAATTCAGGCTATCAAAGCGTTATTTCGTGAGCTTTATAAATTGCTGCCTCTAGCCATACTAAGTGACCGGATACTGTACGTTTCTATACCGTCACAACCTAAAGTAATCTCCAAATCTATCGTATCAAGATTGAGTTTTCTCTGAGTGGTTCATTCATTTGCATCAACAGATTCATTGACCAAAATTAAGGCAGTTTCCGATCACTGAGAGTAATAGCAATAATGCCCGAAGCTAAGTTATGCCTTGTTATTTTATTAGGCGCTTCCTTTAAATTTTATTACAGTTTTCGGGAGTTCAAGGGATTAATGTATCGCTTGTGGCAGTTGTCTTCATCTAAGATGATATAGTCATCTAATAGCTTGTCAATTTAAATTACTGGCCAAATGCATGTCGGAAGCGCTCTGAAGTCAAGTCACGATGACCCAAATAATCTACAAATAAAACAACTATTAAGTAAGGACGGACAGACAGACGAACAGACGACAATGGCAAAACTCTAAGGGTTCTTTATTGGTCTTTGGAACCCTAAAATCAGCTCAAGCCTTATCCCACTAATATCATTAATGTCAATAACACGATGTTTCGATGTTTGTATATTTGTTAAGCTAAGGCCAAACCAACGCGTTCAGCCCGCGTCCGCGGTGGCGCGCACTGAACGTGTTGGTTTAGCCTTAGCTTTACTCAATCACGCCGAAACAGCTGTACTAATTTCGATTAAATTTGGTACACAGATAGATTATAACTTGGATTGACCTATAGGCTATTTTCGAAGTCACGGGAGGACACTAGTACTTAATATGTATACAATGAATCCATTAAAGAAGAGAAGAAGAATTCGAGAATTGGCTCTCTCGTAGCCAACTCATCTCAGTCGGCTCCGACACGCTACAGAGGTCGTCTGATATGGTTAGTATTAGCATGTTGTTGCTTCTGACGTTATAAATTATATTGAATGTTTTCTTTTTTTTTAATTTTATTAATCCAGGATTTACAGTTATGTTATAGTTATGATAACTTGATTATATTATTTAGCTAGGATTATATACATTTATTTACAGAAAGAATATTACAAGGTATGTACAAAATACATATGAAACACTTGTGCTACCTGAAGACCGCTGCAAGCGATCTAAAGGTAGCTCAACTGATCCAAATCACTACCAGTCGGAAGCGTCCTTAAGATGCTGGCTGCATTGCCACGCTGAATGGCAATACTAATGCGTTGAGTCAGATAAGAGCCAGCTCTCGGGTCACGCGTTTAGCTAGGATAAATAAGAATCTTCAGGAAGGTCAAATCCTTTGTAAATAAGAACCTTTAACAAAAAATTTAGTACCTAATCAGAAAATAATCAACGCTAAAGTCAAACCAGTAGGTCAACCACATATGTACAAATCAGAGCAAGATCATTGCAAAAACAAACATTATATTCCTTCCATTCCACAATCAACAGTAGCTATATTGACGACTAATAACTACCCTCATCATCTCTGCATTACCATTCTAAGCTTTATTTCATTGTGTCAAGGTGGATTTTTGAGTGGTGTTTCTGTTGGAAGGTATTCGAAGGCAGGCTTCTCTTATAATTTAATGTGGGCAGTAAATTGCATACGATGATGAAACCTCAGTGGCTGTCACGTAACGTCATAATGAAGCCTTCCCAATAATTATAGCCGGGTAATATCCTCAACGGGGACGTATTGAGGACCAGTTAGACGCATACACAAAAGGGTGAATAGTTGGGATTTTTCCCATCGAGTCACACTGTTACTGTTGCAACTTTTGTTGTAATACACACCCATACACACCCAGCCAATAACTCCATGTGTAACTGTGTAACTCGTTTGGGTGTTACTCGTTGGGAACTAACCAACTAAACGTACTAGCCGGGTAATATCCTAAACGGGAACGGATTGAGGACCAGTTAAAGACTTACACAAAAGTGTGACTCGTTGGGATTTTTCCCATCGAGTCACACTGATACTCGTTGCAACTTTTTTTTCTAAGAACGCACCCGACGAGTAACTCCATGTGTAAGTGTTACTTATTGGGAATTGTATTCCCATCGTTCATTCATTCACTTCCGTCACATTCGTCACATACTTCATTCACATTCGTTCACTATCATTTAACTATGTAACTCGTTTGAGTGTTAATTGTTAGGAAAGAGTTCGTCCGGGAAAGTACTACCACCATACCTATTTCTGCTGCTAAGCAGTAGTGCTCGCATTGTTGTGTTCCGGTTTGAAGTGTATGGGTGCCGGTGAAATTACAGGCACGTGAGACATTTCATCTTTATGTCTCAGGGTGGCGAGCGCAGTGCAATGCCACATAGGGTGCGTCCTTGGTGGACGTGACCTATGAGACAATGCATTGTAAAAGGCAGAGGTTACAGCTTAACATCAGGTGCGCCATCAGCATGCTCCGCCATTCACATTTCTAAAAATAAAAAAAAGGCGTTGGCACGATTTATAACAAATAATTAATTTTATAAAAATTAAAAAACCCTCATTGCAATGAAACGGTAGAACCGATTTAGATCAAACATAGCTAAGAACACTTCCGAAAAATTCACATTTCAAACAAAAAAAAGCAAAATCGGTTCATCCGTTCGGGAGCTACGATGCCACAGACAGACACACACACACAAACACACACACAGACACGTCAAACTTATAAAACCCCGTCGTTTTTGCATCGGGGGTTAAAAAGAAAGGCATGGTAAGACATGAAATTGTAAGCCTCGACTCTCAGTCCATCCCTGCGCCCAAGAACTCGTTCTGTCATCTCAACTCCATTCATATAAGGCTGGATAACGCGCTCGGATATTGAATAGATGGTATCGATAGATTTGTGATTAGTCGACTATGAGCGGATGCTGAGATTGAACCGTGGAATTATTGGAGGTATTTTTAAATCAGACACAGTAGTAAGACAAGCTAGTAGCACTGAATACATACAAAAATAAATAAATAAATAATGATGGACAGTTAACACAATATTCTCTAGCCCCAAGCTAAGCAGAGCTTGTGTTATGGGTACTAGATAACTGATATATTTTATACAATATATATTACATAGATAGATATTTTTTATTATACATAGAAAAATACCCAGAACACCCTGAACAAATATCTGCGATCGCACATATATTTGTTCCGAGGCGGGAATCGAACCCGCAACCTCCTGCGTGGCAGGCCAACCATCGCCCGCCGCGCCACAGCGGTCGTCAAATAATAAAATAATAATATAAATAATCGTACAAGTACCAAAACAAAAACAGACCCATTCACGTTATTTCTTACGTCTGGATTGAGAGATCATTGCTTGAATTAAGCTGTTATTTCGTAAATCCACTGACTATCAGTCCAATTAAAAAAAACAGCCAAGTGCGAGTCAGACTCGCGCACGAATGGTTCAGTACCATTATCTATAAAAACAGCAAAAAAATCAGGTTTGTTGTATCAGAGCCCCCATATTATATTTATGTAGAGAGCATATTTATGTTAAACTGTTTTTTAGTATTTGGTGTTATAGCGGCAACAGAAATAAATAAATAATGCTGGACAGTTAACACAACATTATCTAGCCCCAAGTTAGCTTGGGCAGAGCTTGTGTTATGGGTACTAGATAACTGATATACTTAATACACAATATGTAACATAGATAGATATTTTGTATTATGCATAGAAAATACCCAGAACACCCTGAACAAATATCTGCATATCGCACAAATATTTGTTCCGAGGCGGGAATCGAACCCGCAACCTCCGGCGTCGCAGGTGAACGTTCGCCCGCCCCGCCACAGAGGTCGTCAATACATCATGTGTGAAAATTTCAGCTGTCTAACTATCACGGTTCGTGAAATACAGCCTGGTGACAGACTGACGGACGGACAGCGAAGTCTTAGTAATAGGGTCCCGTTTCACCCTTTGCGTACGGAACCCTAAGCAGGATCCCTCAATCCAGACGTAGGAAATATCGTAAGCGGTTCTGGTTTTGATTTGGTAATAACGTTCAAAATTAGGGCTTTTCGTCACTTCACCATTTTTTGTACTACATTTGACTTCCATACTTCTAGCGCGAGTCGCTTCAAGTCAGTGTCTTTGCTCCCTTGGTAAATCAAAACATATTCTCTCATTTTCATATTGACCAGCCATTTTCATATTGGCCAGCCATTTTCATATTGACCAGCCATTTTCATATTGACCAGCCATATACCCCTCAGATGCTTTCAGTGCTCACAAGAATACCCATAATCATGTAAATATTCTCAACAACAAACACCAAGAACCAGTTGATAAAAAGTCCCAATAAAGTTCGCATGAGCTGAATTCATACATACAATTTGGTGAATTATTTTTGGTAGCTTCAGCCCCTGCCTTTACCTGCTTCTAGAACTGATTTTTTTTAACAATTTATCTGCCTTGGTTTATTGTGATTGCAAACATTGTAGATAAATTAAACAGGTTAGTGGTACACAGGTTGACGACCTCTGTGGCGCGGCGGGCGAAGGTAAGCCTGGTTGCGGGTTCGATTCCCGCCTTGGAACAAATATTTGTACGATCTGTTGATATTTGTTCAGGGTGTTCTGGGTATTTTGTATGTATAAAAAAAATATCTATCTATGTAATGTATTGTATTAAGTATATCAGTTATCTAGTACCCGTAACACAAGCTCTGCTTAGCTTGGGGCTAGATATTGTTTGTATGAACTGTCTATCATTATTTATTTATTATTATTTTTATTACACGAAAGCTAAAAATAACATCCCACTAGTATGGATCCCACTAGTAGGTACGTATCATAAATAGCAAAGTTTGGATGTTTTAATCACTTAATCACTGTTAACTAATCACGCGAAAATGGCAGAACCGATTTCGGTGAAATTTGAAATTGATTATGACCTGGATTGAGCTATATGCTATATTATAATTATATCCCGGCAAAACGCAACCGAAGCCGCGGGTGGACACGAGTACTCAATATCTATACATACATACATAAACACACGCCTCTTTCCTTGAAGGGGTAGGCAGAGCCTCAATGGGTCTCTTTTCACAGTGGGTTAAGAACTCGTGGAATATAGACGTGACAAGTGCTAGTGACAAGAGTTCTTCAATGTGGTGCATAGAGGATTTTTTTATAAATATGTGGCGATACTGACACACACAAATGATTAGTCAATTATACTCAATGACTAATAGAATTCTTTAGTCTGAGACATGGAGGTATAATGTCTGAGATTATACTAGAGTCCGCACCACGACTGAAATCCGGTGACTGGAGCGCTAGTTTCTACGCGCAAAAGTGCAAAAGCGAAAATCTACCTCTGTTATCCGTTAGTTCCTCAAAAGGCCGTCGGACTGCAGTCGTGGCGCGGACTCTAGTTTCAATATTTTGTCTATTCTATTGTTTAATATTTGATAATATTTCGGGAACCCGTTAGAGTTTGTCCGGGGAAGTACTACCATACCTATTTCTGCCGCAAAGCAGTAGTGCTCGGATTGCTGTGTTCGGGTTTGAAGGGTATGGTTGCCGGTGAGACTTTTCATCTTTGTCTTATGGCAGGCGCGGTGCAATGCCACATAGGGTGCGTCCTAAGTGGACGTGACCTATGTGATAATGCACTGTTCATAGGCAGAGGGTACCGCTTAAATTCAGATGGGCCATCAGCTAGACCGGCCATTCCAAGTTGAAAAAAAAAATAACTTACATCACAATAAGTATTTATTAATATAATGTAAGACAAAATGAAATGATTCTCGAGTGAATCGAATGAATGATGAGTCTCAAAACGTCAGTAAAGTGACGAATAATAGTGGTAATTAGCCGTTTATCTTTTAATATGATTCCCAACCACGATAGTTTCAATTCTATAAAATGAAATGACTTAATTTATTTACTAAATGTCAAATTAATTGTCTCCTCATCATCATCAGTCCACAGAATACCATGTCTGGACATGTAAATCCATAAAATTCAAAGACGAAAGGTCTCGTGTGTAAAAAAAAATACAAAAACATTCGTATTATCCAAAAAAAATATCCATTAGACCCACACCGAACCAACATCCACATCAAATGATTCTATATTAGCTGTAAGTTTCCTGACCGAACTCGGGTGCATTATGGTAATGATATATTAACGAGATGATGGTGGCCGATGTGAAATTGCTTCCCAACATTTGTTATTAATTTCGAACAAAAATAGCACCCTACTTTATAAAGCTGAATTATTATTTATTCAACAAAAAATCCGTGAAGAAAAACATTGACAGAACCTTCTTCTTTTCAAAACCTGAGTCATTTACCAGTGGAGAATTTTTACGCTGAGAATGAGTTAATTAGAATCTTTTTATTGTAACTAACGATACCTAATTATAATAGATAAAAACCTTATCAAAGAATTAACTTCTAAGTGCATCTAATTGCCGTCTAAATTAATAATGATTTGGTCCAAAAACACAGACTCATTTGAATCTCCAATTAGACCATAAAGGAAGCTTATCATGAAGCCATTAACCGACAACAAACACATAGGGAGGTTTATGAGTTTTACTACACAAAATCGTTTGCGGCCATTTTGAACAATCTGGGCCCGATTTACAGCCAATTAACTCAATAAATACGGGGGCTTGCCTGTATCGTAGGCTGGCCCTGTTGGGGCCATGATAACGGAATTTTCAGCATTATAATGAACTAGTGTCTGCCCGCGGCTTGGCTTGCGTTTTACCGGAATAAAAAGTAGGCAATCCAGGTTATAATCTATCTGTAAACAAAATTTCACCAAAATCGGTTTAGTAACAATCATAAAAAATCCATACTTTGACATTTGATATTGATAAGAAATATAAATATATATAAAAAAAAAAAAATAAAAAAATAAAAAAAAAAAATAGATATATATATTTTATAAGAAACTGGTGCACTGCGGGTCTTATGTATTAGTTTACCTAGTGATCATATACCCGGACATGTTTGTACGAGTCGTTGGTGTAAGCACAGAATAAATAATTGTACAAGTAGTATAAGATTGGTCCTGGCTGCTAGCTTATTTAAGGAATGTGTTACTATTAGAAGAAAGCGTTAAAAAAAAGTCAAAAGTATTTTATTCATTGAAATCGGAAGGATCATTTTGAATCTTCTTATTAAATAATTTTACTCTGTTCCAACGCGACTAAACCTATAAGAAGAATCAGGCAACAAACACGGCTCGGCTTTATATGATGATCCTTCTTACTACTAGGTGGGAGCGCCTGTGTGGTGCCTCGAGAAAAAGTGGAAGCTAATTTAAAGAAAAAAGGAAAACCAACTTAAAAGCCCTAAGTAGGTAAGAATCGTTAGCAGTCAGTGATGGGAAGCAATGGCAGCGATGAGCTCACCACTTGTCATGTCTATATTCCCACGATGGTGCAACCCACGGTGAAAAGAGGCCTATTTGAGGCTCTGCCTATCCTTTGGGGGAAAAGGCGTGTGTCTATGTATGTATTTACTGATTATGTGTACAAGTCTGATGATATTAAAACATATGAGCAAACTTCGTCCGCGTACAAAATGGCTCAAGCGCTCTAATGGAGTTAGAGTCTAATTCGTGACTCTTACTCTGCTTAGACGCCGTTGAAAATACAATTGTAAAAGCACTCAGTTGTAAAGACATCTTCTGCAAGAACTTTTCAATACAATCCTCAGTTTTATGGTCTATATTTAGTTAAACAAGGCCGGTATTGTGGCAGCGTATCCTCTTCTCGCTAGCTTAGTGGCCGTACTTTATGAATTAAGCAGTAAAACTAATCAAATGTGAGCCGAATTGACGAATGGTCGTTTATGGGAAACTCGACCGTATACAAAACAACAGCGTCTAATTGAACATAAAATATAATTATTCTGTCGTCAATACGAACAGTAGCTATCGGCCATCTCTTGAACTATAAAATTTATTTATTACTAACGGGTCGACATTCAATATACGGACAGTAGGTATCAAAATTCATGAAATCACGAGCACATACGTCTCTCTTCTCTTCTTATAATGGCTTCTGAGGAGTGCTCCAAACAATTTCGCCAATGTCAAGTGATATAATTATATTTTTATAGTCAAGTCGTCAAGTATCTCCGTCAAGTCATTAACTTGTTTAAATGGTGGCAGAAAAACCGAGTTTTTACAGGAATAAATTCCGAAAAGACAAGCTATAAACTTAATTTTCACTACATAACACATGTGCCAAGTTACCCCGGTTAAAATGCCACCATAATTACACGAAATAACTCGAAATAACACATTAAAATGTAATTATATAATATAACAAGTAATTAGTATTGTAAAAATTAAAAAAAACCCCAACGCAATTAAACGGCTGAACCGTTTTTGATCAAACATAGCTAAGAACACTCCCGACAAATTCACCTTTCAAATAAACAAAAATAAAAAAAACGGTTCATCCGTTTGGGAGCTACGATGGGACAGACACACACACACACACACACACACACGTCAAACTTATAACACCCATTCGTTTTTACGTCGGGGGTTAAAAAATGAAGACGTTTCTTTCAAAAATGGTAGATTGAATACGTGTATGATTGATAAAGCACGTCGATGGATCAAAAGACGCTGAAACTGGTGTCATCATCAGTCATCGTTGGACATTGGGTCGGCAATTGGGTGAGACTAGCAAAAAAAATCCACCACTTCGAAAAGACACGCAGTACACATTAACTACATCACACAAGTGCTATTTATCCAAGTTACACCAGTTAAAATGCCACTAAAATTACATGAAATAACTCGAAAAAAAACATTAAAATTTAGTTAAATAAAAATTACGACGCTTCTTTCTTTCAAGTACATATATGGCAGATTGAGACCCTTCTCAATCTGCCATATATGTACTTGAAAGAAAGAAGCAAGTTACACCAGTTAAAATGCTACTAAAATAACATGAAATAACTCAAAAAAACACATTAAAATTTAATTAAATAAAAATTACGCCGCTTCTTTCTTTCAAGTACATATATGGCAGATTGAGACCCTTCTCATATATGTACCAGTTAAAATGCCACTAAAATTACATGAAATAACTCGAAAAAACACATTAAAATTTAATTAAATAAAAATGAGACCCTTCTCAATCTGCCATATATGTACTTGAAAGAAAGAAGCGTCGTAATTTTTATTTAATTAAATTTTAATGTGTTTTTTCGAGTTATTTCATGTAATTTTAGTGGCATTTTAACTGGTACATATATGAGAAGGGTCTCAATCTGCCATATATGTACTTGAAAGAAAGAAGCGTCGTAATTTTTATTTAATTAAATTTTAATGTGTTTTTTCGAGTTATTTCATGTAATTTTAGTGGCATTTTAACTGGTGTAACTTGGATAAATAGCACTTGTGTGATGTAGTTAATGTGTACTGCGTGTCTTTTCGAAGTGGTGGATTTTTTCCTGTAAAGTCTCGGTTTTTTTGCCATCATTTTAACTGGGTTATGACTTGACGACTTGACTATAAAAAATATAATTATATTACTTGACATTGGGGAAATTGTTTAGAGCACTCCTCAGAAGTCATTATAAGAAGAGAAGAAGAAAAAGAGACTAGCTAGATCGATTTTTCGGTATGGTGCATATTGCATTAGGGTATGGTGGTTTGGTATGTATGGTTTGAGTTGAAATTCCGTGGTAGGTATACACTAGTGCTGAGATAGTCAGTTGTATCAACTTGTATCACCAACAACGCTGTTCTATCAAACAGCCATGGGTCAGCATATAAACGGGACCACAATCATGGTAAGTGTGTTTTTTTTATGCTACTTGGAATGACGGATCAAGCTGATGGCCCATTTGATGTTAAGTGTTAACCTCTGCCTATGAACAGTGCATTACCTCAAAGGTCATGTCCACTTAGGACGCACCTTATGTGGCATTGCAATGCGTTCGCCATCCTGAGACATAAACATGAAAAGTCTCACGTGCCTGTAATTTCACCACCACAAACCGGAACACAGCAATGCGAGCACTACTGCTTTGCGGGAGAAATAGGTATGGCGGTAGTACTTCCCAGGACGAACTCTTTTACAAAAAAGCTCTACTACTACTAAATTTGATTACTTAGTAATTTGATAGCTTTTATCTAGCTACAGAAAACTAATTACAAACTCGAGAGGATCTGGGCGGGATACATGGCATAAGGTGGTGATGACAGGTGGAGTAAGACGACGAATGTATGATGGCCGAGGTCTGGAAGAAGAAGCACCGTACGTCCGGTAGCAAGATAGGTCGACGACATTGTAAGAGCTGGTCAAAGATGGATAAAGGATCGTAGTAGATAACAACAAGTAATTAATTTTGTAAAAAATAAAAAAACCCTCAACGCAATGATAAGGCTGAACCGATTAAGATCAAACAAAGCTAAGAACACTCCCGAATAATACATCTTTAAAAATAAAATAAAAAAACGTTCATCCATTTGGGAGCTACGATGCAACAGACAGACACACACACATACACGTCAAACTTATAACACCCCGTCGTTTTTGCGTGGGGGGTTAAAAACTAAAGAAGTATACCTAGGTAGCAACAGGTGAAGTCGGGCTGTGGATGATGTTTATGAAAAATAAAGTTATTCCTAAACCATTTTCTTTGATCCGTCACTTACGAACGACAGCACTTTTAATGGTAATAGCTTTCTATTTTATAGAGTTTTAACCGTGATTTTTTAATTACTCTGACATTACAACACCCGGTTTGAGATAAGTCGCGTTTTGATATATGCGACACACTCCTATGTAAATAAACGAGAAATCAATCTAATGAGATTTATTATTTTGTTTCTTTTTGACCGCTTCCGTTTTGAGCGCTATCTAAGAGAGTTTGATGATGTTGTCTGTATGAAGAGCTGCTTCTAAGATATATAATAATGTTAACATCAAAAAAAAAAAAAAAAAAGCTGGACAGTTTACACAGCATTATCTAGCCCCAAGCTAAGCAGAGCTTGTGTTATGGGTACTAGACAACTGATATACTTAATACAATATATAACATAGATAGATATTTTTTATTATACATACAAAATACTCAGAACACCCTGAACAAATATCTGCATATCGCACAAATATTTGTTCCGAGGCGGGAATCGAACCCGCAACCTCCGGCGTCGCAGGCGAACGTTCGCCCGCCCCGCCATAGAGGTCGTCATACTTTATTTGCCTTGTTCTCCTTTCTTCTCGTCCGTTCTTCGATCTCCTGTCATTTAAGTTTGAATTCTAGTGATGCAAGCACTATTTGTCATTAAACATCCTTATTCCACTATCTCTTGGTGTGGAATGTACCCCGGAATCTCATCTCGTGGATGGGCAGCAGCATCCACCTGAGTACCTAGCAACGAGACTGCGGTCACCAATCTGCCTGTCAAGCGTAGTTATTATGGCATTAACCCTTGCATTCTATAAGGAGCTCATGCCGGCTGTTAATGATTAGTAACAGTCATTAATTAAGTAACATTGGTCACTATAGGGGAGTCAAAACAACGATATTATTAACATCACCCGTCGTCTTTGTGTTCATTCACATGTCATCTTTAACACAATTCATCCATCATTTATGGACCCACAAATTTTAATTTCTCGAATAGTAACGGTGGGTAATACTCAGACGATTACCCAAGCCAACCATTTTACTTTTCCAACATTAGCCTAAAACAAAATACTTCCCATCTTTGTGTCGCGAAATAATTTAGGCGATCATTTTCTTTTCCATTTAACTTAAATAGGGGTCATTCCATTTCTTTAGTAATTATCCACGAATAATATGGTAGAGAGTGGCGAGCGGCTACTCATAAACCTATGTTTAGTTATGATGTGACGTCAGTGGAAGAGCGACAGCGATTAACAGAAGTAGCTCTGACAATTCAAATAATTCTGTCCAGAATTTACGTTAGAAACTTGAAAGTTTAATTACCCGCAAACTGTATCATAATGATGGCAGATCAAGTAAATAAAAAAAAGAGCAAGCCTTAAGTCGCATAAACATCTACCATCTCACCATCTCTTTGTTAATAAGCAACATGGCTGATAGTACCAACCTCTCGGAAAAATGCGCAGTTCCTGTTACACACTTCCGTCCCTTTTCACAGATTTCAGGAAAGCGAGAGGAAAGACGTTACACATCATAAGTAACGATATTGTACACAAAAATACAAATAAGCTTTTCATAAGTTTTACCTAGGTGCCTAAGTCATCACATTGCCCTGACTTTTCCCTTTTCACTGTCTCACTTCACAAAACTTTTCAGGAGTCCCACAATATAATTTCATCTCACTCTCTCATCGTGGTGGCAGAAGCCCCTAGTTTTTCTATCGCTACTCAGTTTTACTTTGCTTTATCAAAATCACTTCACTTTTGCTGAGATTCACTGACGTCCCGCTACGGTTGGGTTTATTGTGCATTGTTGTTAGTAGTAAAGCTTTTTTGTGAAAGAGTTCGTCCGGGGAAGTACTACCACCATACCTATTTCTGCCTCAAAGCAGTAGTGTTCGCATTGCTGTGTTCCGGTTTGAAGGGTGTGGGTGCCGGTGATATTACAGGCACATGAGACTTTTCATCTTTATGTCTCAGGGTGGCAGGCGAAAGGGCGTCCTAGGTGGACGTGACCTGTATGATAATGCACTGTTCATAGGCAGAAGGTATCGCTTAACATCAAATGTGCCATCTGCTTGATCAGTCATACCAATTTGTTAAAAAAAAAGTTGTTACCTTGTGCTAACCCTATCCCAGACAGCTCAGCCATCTTATAGCCTATAATGAACCCCTGCCTCTTCCATTATAATCGCCATCGCTTGTACTAAAGCCAATCCTTTAGCATAAAACGAGTACGTGTCACAGCAGTATTAACTGAAATGTGGCGTGATGACTCTCCGAACAGACTAGACCAGATGTTGATGAATGTAGACGACAATTATTATGGTACAAAAAGCGTTACAGTATTTTGGAGGTGAAAATAGATTTTGGTTCCGCACACAGAAAAATGTGACTTAGGTATTTCATTTTCATTTAACGAGTCTCAAGGGTAGTCATTATCACAGTTAGGACCGGTACCAAGCAACAGACAAGAATTAATAAAAATAAAGAATAGCTACCTATTTTCTACAGTTCGAATGGACCCATCACCGCTTCGTTTAGCTCACGTGATAGGCCACCATGAAAGGTTGTCAGGGCAATCAGTGTGACCAGTTATTGGATGAGGGCTGTATCATGGCATTTTCACAAATTGACGAAAAACTAGAATGAAATAAATTAAACAACTCACTAATTCCATCGCTTTCATGAAAGGAAATGCTTTAAATGGTCTGTTTTATTTAATATTTGGACCACAATATCTTAACCTTTCAAGAATACTTTATCTATATTACATTTACTGTCAAAATGCATAGTATTGTTATTATTCCTCTTTTCTTCTTTTAATGGCTTCCGAGGAATACTCCAAACAATTTTGTAAATGTCTAGCAAGTATTGTAATGTTTGGTTCAGTCCAGTTCAGTTCTTGAACAAGTGGCCTTTGCGGTAATGTTTGTAATGTTAATAAGTCCATGATTGTAATGTTTTTGTGACATAGTGATGGGTCTTGTCTGATTGTCATGCTACAAGAACAGAGACCGTAGACAAAGTAACATTCTAATAGCGATGTCGTTAGTAGAAAAGCCAACAATGTATGAGATTGACGTAAGCAATCGAAATGTCACGTGGTCTATTGTATTGTATTACCATGGTTGTATTACGAATGTAGAAATGGAATCGCTTCGTAGCGAATGCCGTTTGGCTAGGCTGGCTGAGCCTCGAGTGTGCAAATTTGACAAGCAAACTACACAGGCGTGTTGTGTACACTACACGGATTTTAGTATGGAGAATCCGAAAAGCACCCCTAGCGGGCACCTTGAGAACCTCAAATTCCATACTAAAATCCGGGTAGTGTACACCTCACGCCCGTGTAAATTGCTTGCTACATTTGCAGACTAGCACCTCAGGTGGAAATAGACGAGTATATCAGACCGTGGGTCACTTACTCGGTGGTACTGTTTAACTTTAAAAGACCTACGGTACCACCGTATGGTCAGGGGTACCGTGGGTCTGAAATGCGTCAAACTTTGTAGACGCGCTCGTTCCCCGCGAGTTGTTTCAAAATGATCATTGGCTTTACAAATTGGTGAATTGTAATTTGTCTACAGTTTCATGATACAGGCAGATTTCATTAGTATGTTGTTTTTTTCTACCTTTCAATAAGTGGTATGTGTGCATTGTGCATGTAGTACACACGTCGATGCCAGCTAAATAATGACAATAGTACCCTGAAATACTCCTGACGCAAAATAATGTAAATGTCCTTAGTAAAATAAATCACAGGAAGAAGCTAGTTCAAACATGACATTACCTTGGAACATTATACACTATAGATGAAGTACAGTCGAGTATAGATGGATGATGGCTTTTTATAGGGATCCCTAAGAACAGCCTGCAATGAAACCAACGGTGATTACCATAATTTCATCGCTCCACGTGTCTGGAGTCCGCCGCATAAAAACTGGTAATAATCACAGTACATTGTGGTACAAGTAAGCACAGAAGTCAAACCTTCTACTCAATGATTTGCAAAAGGACAGACAAGTATTATATAAAGATGAAAATTTGATTTTTGACTCAGGATTTAATAGATTTTGTAGTATATCTTAATATCTGGTGCGTTTTTTTATCCTATCAGCAAGTATTTTCCATTTGAATCCACAATAAGCTGAAATTCGAATTTAGAAAAGCAGCGGGCGCGGAATAGCAAACTATTCAATATTCTGTAGCAAATTTAATCGAAATCGTTAGAGCCGTTTTTAAGATCTCTAAACATCTTAGCACTATTTTGTGCATTACTACTCTATTTCAGGCACTTTTGTATTTCATAGCTGGGACATCACAATCCTGTGCTACAAGTCTGACTAGTCAGCCAGCATGATCCCCGTTTTTGTCTGCCGTTTTGGCTTGGGTGATAGCGCCAGTTGGTGGCTACTTTTGCATACAGTTCGCTGGGAAGTAAGTAAGTAAAATCTTTGAAAAACTTATTCTTACTCAATTATTGTCACACTTTAACTTCCACAGACTACTTCATAGTCATCAATTTGGATTTACCAAGGGTCGATCAACAGCTGATGCTGGTACCTTGCTTTTGGAACACATATTTCAAGCATGGGAAAACTCGCAAGACGCGATCGGAGTATTCTGCGACCTATCCAAAGCATTCGACTGCGTGAGTCATGCTACTCTAATTTTGAAGTTAAAACATTATGGCATCCAAAATCAGGCAATTAACCTTGTAAATTCTTACTTATCCAATAGAGTACAAAAAGTTGACGTTGGTGGTGAAAGGTCTTCAGGATCGTCTATTGTTATGGGAGTGCCCCAGGGTTCAATACTAGGCCCATTTCTATTTTTAGTATACATTAACGATCTCCCTTTTTATGTAAAAGAAATATGTGATATAGTTTTATTTGCTGACGATACGTCTTTAATTTTCAAAGTTGATAGGTCAAAAGCTAATTACGATGATCTAAATAAATCACTATCGCGAGTTCTTGATTGGTTCACAGTAAATAATCTGTTGCTTAATGCTAAAAAAACTAAATGCATTAAATTCACTTTGCCAAATGTAAAACATTACCCAACTAATATTAAAGTAAATGGCGAGACACTCAATCTTGTAAACTCTACTGTTTTCTTAGGACTTAATATTGATGCAAGTTTGCAGTGGGGACCACAAATTGAGGCACTTGCGGGTAGACTTAGTTCCGCTGCATATGCAGTTCGTACGATAAGGCAGCTTACTGATGAAGCTACAGCTAGGCTAGTTTATTTTGGCTACTTCCATAGTGTTATGTCATATGGCATCATTCTGTGGGGGAAAGCAGCAGACATCCAAGCAATATTTGTTTTACAAAAACGGGCAATACGTGCCATTTATAAAATGAAGCCACGTGACTCCTTGAGGGAGCGTTTTAAGGAAATTAACATTCTCACCGTAATATCGCAATACATCTACGAAACCTTATTATATACACATAAACACTTAGATAGATTTATGAAAAAAAGTGACGTGCATTGTTTTAATACGAGAAATAAAAATAAACTGAGTATTCCCAAATTTAGATTAAAAAAAGTAAGTGGGTCTTTTATGGGGAATTCTGTTCGGTTCTATAATAAACTTCCAGAAAGTGCTTCTAAACTTTCGATTCGAAGATTTAAATCTTACATAAAGAATAATTTAATTAAGAAAGCGTATTACACACTACATGACTATGTTAATGATAAAGCCGCGTGGCCTGATGTCGCTCTGCCCCTCGACACCTAATTTGTCAATTTGCAATGTCTGTACCTGCATATAATTTATTACTGATGTGTTATTTATGTGTATATCAAGCGTAGTGTGTGCTGCCTTATGAACTTTTGCTGATTCTCTCTATCATCTTACTTTTGACTGCCTACCTAAGTAAGGCTTTTAATTTGGTTTTCCTTTTTTCCTTGAATCAGCTTCAACTTGTTCTCGAGGCACCACACAGGCGCTCTCCACCTAGTAGTAAGAAGGATCATCAAAAGAAAAACAGACCGTGTTTGTTGCCTGATTCTTCTAGGTCTGGTTGCGTTGGAACAGGAGTAACTGTAAATTTATTTTTTAAGACGATTCAAAATGATCCTTGTGATTTCAATGAATAAAATACTTTTGACTTTGACTTTGACTTTGGAATGCGACAGACGTGTGCAGCTCAATCCTTCTACAGCTTTGCGGTATTCGAAGCTATCTACAAATTGGTTTCCCGAGCACAGCTCGGTGTTTTGGGTTATATCTATTAGCCTCTAATAGTGAGACATACCCTCTATTTGTACTAACCGTTTCAGTTCTATCGTTGTAATGTGAACTGCCAAGCATTGGAACGAACTACCGTCGCCTGTCTTTCCTGTAAACTATAATCTGTGTCTCTTCAAGGCTAGAGTGAAAGGTCTAGATGGCCTTTGTGCTCCATCGTTGCTTACTAACAGGTGAGATCGTAGTCAAACAAAGGTCTACCTATGTTAAAAAACACATCCGCTTGGTGATTTATTTAGAAATCGTTTTTTATTCAATATTTTTGATTTTTTTCTGTTGTTTTATTTTCTGTAACTTTATACGTTTAAGACCTGTCTGTATCCGTACCGTAACGATTGTCTGTAAAGATTCCATTTCTGATAGTCACTGCAACAACTTTTTCTTGGAATACATGTAGGTATTCTTCATGACTTCTTCCGCACACGTAGAAAGCGGTGTTCAATTTGTGGTTCTCTATAACTCGGTGATGCTGTCACCTGATTGCCATATAACCTCAAGTTTCAAATCAATTTTTCACTGAACAGTATCGGTTTCAGAAGTCATGTGCGCTCGCTTGAGGCGAGGCGGCGGCTACCGTACAGGATAATAGCTTTTTTACCCCTAACGTTGCCTTAAAATCAGCTGTCAAAGTCACGTCATATTTCGTACAAAGGTGTCACCGCAGGAGGCTGATGGTAGGTCAATGTCACATCAAGTTGACTTTTAAAGGTTCTTAGTCCCCCCTTAAAGGGGGATGACAGAGGATAAATATTCCAGTAAGGTAATCTTTCATCAGATTACCATTATGACCGAACCTCAACGTCCTGTGACACGATCAGATTATCTATCTTCAAATAGTCCTTTACCATACTTTTACATTACACGTCTGTTATCATAAAAAGTCAATAAAAAATCGTAGAATCAAGCATATAATAATGGGATGTCGGCTGCTGGAAGGCGATCTCGCTACTGATACGAAGCGTGCCCGCGGCGGCCATTAGCGCGCCCATACTGGCTCCCGATATTACTGGAGATGTGGCCATAAGGCAACATTTCGATGGACACTCCTACAGGTTATTTAAAGCAAAACTAGTTTGATAGATTCTGGAGAATCCTAGTGTCAACCCTACCTGGGGTAGCTTACCAACAGGTGAGATCGCAGTCAAACAAAAGGTCTGTAAAAGTAAAAAAAAGTCTTGTTGAAGCTGCGCTGAGTGATGGAGTTTAGTAGATAGATGGGAGGTTGGGAAGGGGTGGGGGGAGGAGAAGGGGTTGACTGATTTTCATCCTGAGACTACCCGTGCGAAGGCAGGGTGAGTTGCTTAGTAATGGCATAAAGCGATGGCCCGACACAGACTAACGTGTGATGAGCATGGTTTTAAAGCATCATCATCATCATCATTTTTATCATCATCATCAGCCTACAGAAGTCCACTGCTGGACATAATGCCTCCCCCATAGAATGCCATGACGATCGGTCTTAAGCCGCTTCCATCCACCAACTTCCTGCAATCGTTATAATGTCTTTGGTCCATCGAGAGTTCGGCCTTCTCTTCTGCGTCGTCCGTTTTATTCTGTATTATGAGCATGGTATTTCGGCTTAAGTAGTATCGTATACCGTGCCATCTGTCTTTATTAGTCTGAGATTGAAAGACCATCCTCAATGTTCATAACGTGCGCACACCTCACAGGTACATTATGATTGCACCAAGAATCGACACAAAAAGAATGCGCTCCCTTGATTACCTCACAACTCATGCGCCAGATGATATTGTTAATTTCATTCGACATGTCGTGATTTGTGCTTTTTGTATGCACTCGTTTTAATTTTAAAATGATATACATTTAAGTTTGTTTGTGTGTTTGTAAGTTTTGGTTATATTAATTTGACAAGCGATGGAACTGGCTTTTTTACTTCCTTCAATTAGCATTTTTTCTGTATTGACTGTTTGTCCAAGAAAATGATACGTGTCCAGCTGGCCATTTCCGTTAGGTATTTTTTAAATTGATCCGAGCATGTCCAGTCGGAACTATGGTGAGCCGGGCCGCAGCTGTTTAGTCATATCTTTTAAACAAGGCCATGGATTCTACACAGGGGGATTATAATCACCAAGCGTAGCAGGTGGATTAATGATCACAGTATTGATGTTGAGTACTTAGGTGGATGTTTTTGCCCATCCATGGTTTTCCATCCATTGGTTTAATCCATTAGGAGTCAATGAAATTAAAATTCAAAAGTATTTGATTCTATGAAATGACAGGGTTCATTTTAATTCTTCTTAATCACGAAGTAACTGAAATACTTTCAAATTTAAATGTAACCCAAAAATTTCGTTCCAGCAGGACTTGAACCCGCACCCTCATCTGTGATCGGCGATGCCTTTACCAATTCGGCAATAGAACGAGCTATGACGCTGGAAATACTTTCATAATAACCAAGTTTTATTTCAAAACCAGAAATTACCATTCCTCGTCCCTCCTTTATAACATCTGAGTTACATCGAGTACCGAATTACAGCATACTTTAAAGTGATCTCTAAATTAGATGGCTCGGCAGGAAATCGCTTCTTAACCCGTCAGTGCAGCCGTGATTAGCGATTGACTATCACTTCTCGACGTTTGATCGCTGACGCTTGAGCTATATCTATTCTGTGACGACGGTACTGGTTAAGAGTGTGCATGGAACAGATTAATATCATAGATGATACGAGATGGTCGCTGCCTCAGGGCTTGACTAACCAACCGTTGACCAAATGTTACAGGAGAGTTTTTTTGGTATTGGTAATGGCCTTTAAGTTAGGTTACTAAACGAGAAAAAAAACGCATAAAAATAAACAATTCTGTCATGTCCATTGCTGCTTAATTACTGAACTCATTTGACGTACTAGAGTGTGAACCAGCAGTGTATTGAACTAATTTGTCATCGTTCGTATTTTAAAAGGTGACACATTTTAGCGTTTGTAGCATCGCAGAGTTATAACAAATAGTTTGGGTTAAAGTTTTGCATATATTTCAGTAGGTAAGCGCACTCTAGTTTTCATTCTCTAGTAGTATTTGTACATTTCAGATGCAACAGATTTTGGATGTATGTTATTCAATCATGCTGAAACGGCTGAACGGATTTCAATGAAATTTGGTGCACTCGTAGATTATGACCTGGATTGAGTTATAGGCTACTTTTTATCCCATTAAAAATCGAGAAAAGCCGCGGGTGGACACTAGAAAGTAATATAATATACTATGTTTTTATAAGAGAGTTGTTGATTTCTAAGAATACACTTGCAACAAAACTAAAATAAGACTTAAGATTAGACGGAATGACACCTACTTTGTAACTTACTGGTGTCTGTCAGATACAAATCTTGCCATGTCCCAGATACATCGAAGCCTCTGCAATTAGGCAACAGTGTTTGCCTCGTCTGTCGCTCACCATCTTATCTATGGCAGTCATAATCTTGGCTGCCGTATGTTTAAGTAAGGCACGATAATTGAAGATATGCTCCCATCATATGCGCCTGACTGACGCGTGATTGCCATGGGAGTAGTGAGAGAGTAGGTAAGCGAAATGTGTTTGTAAGTGGTAAGGCGTTGAGTTTTAACAGTTTTTATGTGTCTTCTACAGTAAAATCAGAAATATAGTGGGCAATGATAAGCTTAGGTCATATTTATTAGTTTCACTTGTAACTAAATAACAAACAATGTTAATATCAAATCTTGGAATCGAATTTTCGTCCACTTCAATGGTTTTTACAGTGTTTTTTTCTGTCAAGCACATTCATAGCCAAACTAATGATATTTTTGTGATACCTTCTATAAATTAAAGCTTGTGTGTTAGGTCATATAATTACCTTCAACATAGTTTTCGCTATCTGAAGAAGTGTTGATGAGCTGTGATAAGCAAAAAACTCGTTTTTTTTATTTTTTATTTCGCGCCTCAAGCGAAAGCATCCACCTTTGGCATACTTATCAAGTTCCGATAACAATATCGCGACCTTCAGATTGCTACACATCCCATGTCTATCCATCAATTGCTGGTAGATTACTTAGATAATGTTTCAAACTTGTTTTTTGTTACCGAAATATATACATTTGCGAGCAGCTATATATACTAAGTAATATAGATTAACACAAAGATTGATTTTAGGAAACTAGCAACAGGTACAATCTATAAATCAGCGGCCCTTTCAAAAGTATTGATAGCATTAAAGTTTTGTATTATATTGGAATATGCCTGCAGTATTTGGGCTCCATGCTATGCTGTTCACATTAATAGATTAGAAGCAATACAAAAAAAGATTATAAAATACCTGTGTTTTAAAGATCACAAGTTATTCGATACAAACCTTGAAGCATGCAAACATTATAGGATTACCACATTAGAACTCAGGCGTCGACAATATGATGTAATACTTCTACACGATATATTAAATGGTAGCATTGACAAAAGTGAGCTATTAGCTAGTATATACTTCCAGGTTTCGACCTATCGCACAAGACATACACCGTTATTACACGTACCCCATGTGTCTACTAACTAAGCTCAAAACTCAGTTATGGGCCGTGCTGCAAGATCTTATAACAAACACTATTCTGATTTAGATTTATTTAATTGCACTAAAATTGACCTAAAACGCAAAATCAATATTTTGAACTATAATTTTATGTAAGTATAAACAAACACACACACACACACCACACGCACACCTACACATTCACACAGCCATACGAGTTAGGGTAACTCCCTGTGATACCCAGACTCTTAAGAGACTGGTGGTAGCAGGAGTGTCCGCTAATTCACTCACTCATCCACACACCCGCACACCCACTTATTCACCTCATCAAAGCCATGCAAGCTAAATTTATATTCTTATATTTTTATTATTCACTTTCACTTAGTCATATTTTTCCTTTCTTTAAAACAAGCATAAGCATTTTTTGTAAGTATCCATAATTTTTTTGTAATATTTGTGTAACCCTTTTTTGGCCTTATTGATGAGTATTGTGTTATTTGGACTATATGTATATATTGTAACGCTGTTGGTTTACCTCAATAAAATGAAATAAAATAAACAAATGCATTAATCAGTCGCAAAATGCATTTGTTTTACATGTATATTTTAAATTACGTTTTTTATTTTGCTAGCACTAGTATGTAGCTACATATTTATATTTATATATGTATTTATTATATTTATTTATTAGAGTCACCAACATACACACACACACACTACACTACACTTGCTATCTCAGTAAATGATATGTTTTGGTGGCAAAAATTACGTCAACCACATGTTTTTTTTATTGATTTACGCATTTAGTTTGTGTTGCAGTGGTTATCAGTGCTACAGATTGAACAGTATGTTGCTTTTACTTATATCATGTTGCTCATAGGGCATTTATTTACAGATACAATAAAACAACTAATACAAGTGGGTATGTACAAAATTAAAAATGTACAATTGAAACAGTGGAGCCATCAATGCAATGCAATGCAGCCAGTATCTGAATTCACATTTTGTTTTGCAAAATATTAAAATAACTTCTTAGAAAACGGTACACGCTAAAATTTGCGGTTTATGAAGATGCTGCTTACCATTTCTGACCTACCGGTATACCTATGAAGTAACTTTTGATAGGTAGGTATCTATCAAGTACGGAATATAAGTCCAGGAATAAAAAGCGTTATACAAGAAATGTTCCTTAATAAAAAAGTGGGATTGGTATGTTATTCGATTGACATCCTTAGACCACTTATTATTTTAAGAACCTCCACAGAATATAAATAAAGACGGTTGTATATTATTAAATTTATTTATTCGTCACAAAAATAAAATCTTTGGTTATATGTTAATGGATAATACAATTCTAATTATTAATTAACAAAGCAATACACATAACTTTAATTTAATTCAATTTAATCTATAAGGGTTAACGATTGGCTAGTTTGTTACCCAGTGACTTATAATGCCGGAAATAATAAATTATTATTCTTTATCTAGAAATCTAAATAATTATCCAAACAATTCACAGAACTACCTACTATTCTATAAATATTAAATACGATACGTTTTAGTAACCTTTAGCACAGATAAAAGAATACTATACTAAGTAACTTACACCAATAGCATCTTAGAACCATTTAGTGAAAGAAAATCCATAGTTGGGTTCCCATGAGCTTTTGGGAATGAACGGTGAAACTGACTTGGAGACTCCTGCTTTGAAGTCCCAAGAAGAGTCACTGTCCTTGAAGAGGTTCAGCTTGCCAGCTGCTGAGTAGTCGGTCTGGTCGAAGAGTGGTGTGTGGGCCACATTTACTTCCGCTCCGAGTTTCTGTCTGAAAACATAAAAGTCATGGATTAAGTACCTGTACGAAGGTACCACGTCTGGAAATGCAGAAATCAGAAAGACAACTACAACAATTTTTCTAAGTTCTGAATATACCACAAGTAAAAGAAAAATGGTGTGTGTCAACTCCGATGCGCGGCTGGAGTTTACTCCAGTCCAGATCAGTTTATGCACATATATAATGCGCAGAGGCACAGGCAGAGGTAAACCATAATGGATTTCACTTTGTTAACACTTGATTGTACAATATGACTTCCCATCTATTTGCATACAAAAATCGATTATTGAAGAGTAAACTCCAAAAACGTTGATTTCTGACCAAAATAAGTATTTTGGTTAGTAAATCAGAAATTCTAAGAAGTTTTAATAGTAAGTTCTACTAATAAGTCAAAATGCATTCATAAGTGAGCCCATAAATAAGTGTAATCTGAAGAGTCTCCTGAATAATTTGAGTCTGCTCAAGATCTCTTCGTATTTTTTTTTATTTTGTTTGACCAGTAGATAGTTAGCTCAAACAAAATTATTAAAAGAAAGTAGATTCTGGACAATGAACGATGTTACTTGAATTTAAAAAGGCGAATTGACTCAGATTCTCAGACCAAAATGCCATAGCAACCTCTGTAATGTGGGGAAACTCACTCCACTGTACAAACATCGCAGTATTGAAGTTAGTCGCGCGCGCCACAACGTATACCTTAGCGTCCACACTGTATGGTTTCCATTATCGAACAGATGCATCCAGCAGCATTGATATAAAGTGGAGCTACTCACTTGTACATGTACTCGGCACCTGTACCGAACGTGTTAAAGCTATCTTGGTGGGGTGCTTCGGGCATCGTACGCGCCGCTAATGCATTGACATCCACTTTGTGGTTACCACTATTGTACAGGTTCACGTTGCCCGCAGCCGTGACCCTATCAGCTCCAGGAAAGTGGGATTTAGTCAGTGTCGCACCATGTCCTTTGCTGAAAAACAAATGAAACTAGTATTCAAAACTTTCAAGGATGATCACGAAAACGTCGACCAATATGTTGCTTTATTTGTATGTATGTAAAAAGTTGAAATAAAGAGACGTAACCTATTTAAAATGGTTCAGTGTCAACCTCAGCTAGACGAAGGCTACTGCTGTGCATCTCCTAATTGTCGTTAACGTCCAGAACATTGTGACAGACGATTTAGCTCTGCCTTTATCTATCGTCAAAGTCTGTGTACTTACATATTATTTAAAGCCAATCCATAAGTCGTTTCCCCAACTTTTAATTGATCGGTCAAGCCAACAGTTCCAATTGCACTGAGGGCGTTCCTATCGCTGCTAACGATGGGTATCCTCACGTTAGCTCCAGAAGTCCCATCAGATTTGACAGTGGCGCTGCCTTGAACTTGCCGACGCATGCGCCCTGCCCTCGCTGGCACCAGCTCTTTATTTTCAAGATCTTCGATAGGCAGCAGGTAGTACCCAGTTTCGTCTTCGAAAACTATGTGCCGAGCGCCCACACAGACCAATGCTGCTGCGGCAATCAATAACTTGAAACTGAACATCTTGATTTATTTTGTTTAGTTCGATGTTTGTAATTAAACACTTGGCACTCGAATGATGCTTCCATCTCAAATGCTCTGGCTTTATATATACAGAGGTCCCAAAGGAATGTGGTTATCAGAACTTTATCCGTGCTGGGGGTTGATTTATTACTGCAAATAAATTACTTTTATGACTTTTTTTATAATGAGTGTCCACATTTGATAGCTGCACAATGCTAAAAGATGCGATAAGCAAGTGAATATTGTAAAAGTTCCCCGTTTTAATGATGTAGGTAGATTATAGTAAGCATCTCGCAGTTGAAGTGGCAATGGGCAGGACCCCTCATGCGCTGCACGGATAAGAGATGAAACCGCATAATAACCGAGTGGAGACCTTGGGTAGGAGGCCGAAGACCAGGCAGACCGAAGGCACGATGGACCGATGACATTAAAAACGTAGCTGGCCGCCAGTGGAGTCGTGATACTGGGAACAGAGCCAACTGGAAGAAATTATAATTAATTATTAATTGATTAAATCATATATCCAATATTGGACGGAAAGATGCTGATTAATGATGATAATGATGATGATAGAAGTAATATTATGATTATTTTCTTTATATTATAAAATATTTAAGCTTGTACACCAAATAATACTTAGATGAAATACTTGGGCATTTCGGAAAACAAGTTACAATGACAAACTATAACGAAAAGTTGCAATATGGATGTATTAGGTTAAAACTAGACTACAAACAGTTATTAAAATCAAGATAAATAAGATGTTCTTGTATCGGAATATCTTAAGCAATTTATATGAATACATTTATATGATTATGCTAAACTACGGGCTTATCTACTGAAATAGATATATGTATTAAATTATGCAATCTTTATCATTGCAATAAATATACCTATAATTGTAATTGTTATATCTTTTGCGCTATCTTAGTAAGTGCTGGCAATGTATCTTACGAGATGACTCCTGAGTGATAATGACCTACATAGAGTTCGGTTCATCCCGCTTATCACTTGTCTCGTATAATAAGTAGATTTATTACGGTAAATAAAAATAAATTAAATCTTTGTGCTTCAGCTATTTTCCTCAACTACTTTAGTGAGGCATAGCAAAGCTATATCTCACTTCAGTGAGAAAGGGTAATGAGTTGAGAACTTGAAAACCACTGAACAGATTTCATCAAATGAGGTGTCAATTACGTGTACCTCGTCTACCATATAATGGGGACTTTTTTCTTGTATATCCCTTGGTCTGGGGTTTGATTGGATAGGTCGTCCAAAAATGTTGCTGGTGTGTGAAAGTCATTTTTCGATTCAGGGATACGGTCGCGAAATAGCTGTAAAGTGCTAATTTTTTAGAGTCAGGTCACCCCTCCTTCCTTCTAAACGGTTGTTTTTGGGTATGTGAAAAAAACACGGTAGTATTATATGTAACAAAATTAAAAGGAAAATTATTACAGCTAAGTAGGCTTTACAAGTTAACAAGTAATAGTCAAACAGATTAGAAATTGAACTTAGAGAAGCATAAAGATAATATCGTACTAATTCTATTGAAAAACACTTCAATGAAGTTATTAGTTGTGTAAAACAGGAAAGCTCCGTTCTAAGTCCGCATATTGACGACCTTTGTGGCGCGGCAGCCGACGCTTCTCCTGCGATGCAGGAGGTTGCGGGTTCGATTCCCGCCTCGGAACAAATATTTGTGCGATCTGCAGATTTCAGGGTGTTCTGGGTATTTTCTATATATAATAAAAAATAGCTATCTATGTAATATATTGTATTAAGTATATCAATTGTCTAGTACCCATAACACAAGCTCTGCTTAGCTTGGGGCTAGAGAATGTTGTGTGAACAGTCCAGCATTATTTATTTATTATTTATTTATATTGTGACGAACAATTACGGAACTCTACGATGCGCGTGGCCCGACACTCACACAATATTATAGTGACAACGAGCTTATCTGATGATGGAGACAACGCAAAGCGGAACTCCTCGATGATTGGATGGCTCCTGGCAGTGTTTGGGCTCATGTTGATCAGCTCACGGTTCCGATAACTAAGTTTAGAAATATTGTGTTAAACAAATATTTAAACAAGTAATTAATCTAGTAAAAATTCAAAAAACCCTCAACGCAATGAAACGGCTGAAACGATCTTGATCAAACATAGCTAAGAACACTCCCGACAAATTCACATTTCAAACAAAAAAAAAACAAATCGGTTCATCCGTTCGGGAGCTACGATGCCACATACAGACAAACACACAGACACACAAACACACACACACACAGACACGTCAAACTTATAACACCCCGTCGGTTTTGCCTCGTGATTTAAAAACAACTTATTTGGAACAATAATAGTCGGTTCAGTCTGTAGGTAAGAAGTGTAATTAAAAATATCTATCTATGTAATATATTGTATTAAGTATATCAATTGTCTAGTACCCATAACACAAGCTCTGCTTAGCTTGGGGCTAGATAATGTTGTGTGAACTGTCCAGCATTATTTATTTATTTATCTTATTTTTATTTAATTTTAGACAAGATAAACTCGACAACCTAGTTGTTAGACTTGATAGCTCGCTTAAGACGGCTCGCTGTTCTTACAAAACCTAAGCAATGTAACACTTGACCATATCTACAAATGAACTACTAAAATACTTCCTAACATTATCTCCTCAATTATCCTATACCCTGCAAAACTAAATCCCATTATAGAGATAAGGTGGAATTTTGATGGTGCACGGTAGCTCCATCTCGATCATAGTAATTGAAGCGAACCGAACTGGGCTATTTTCATTGGCGTGGCTCGTTGAGGTACTACTCAATGGAGTACTGATATAAAGAGCGTGAATACATTTATTTTCAGAATGAATAATACAACGAATACAAGTAGGTATGTACAAAATAAAAATAAAACAGATGAAACATTATGTGCTACCTGAATGATCTAAAGGTAACGTAAAGTAGAACTGGTAGGGAGTAGTGATGTTTTTTTTTATATACTACTTGAATGACGGAACAAGCAGATGGCCCACCTGATGTTAAGCGGTAACCTCTGCCTATTAACAGTGCATTACCTCATAGATCACGTCCACCTAGGACGCGCCCTATGTGGCATTGCACTGCGCCCGCCACCCTGAGACATAAAGATGAAAAGTCTCATGTGCCTGTAATTTCACCGGCACCCTTACCCTTCAAACCAGAACACAGCAATGCGAGCACTACTGCTTTGTGGCAGAAATTTCATTTCATTTCATTTCAAAAAATATGGTGTGGTGGTACTTCCCCGGGCGAACTCTTGTACTCGGTGCGGGTAAGATTATACAGTTTTACACAAAATATAAGTCTGATCGACTGTTTTCGTATGCGCAGAAAAGCGCAGACTAATTTCCGACAGTAGCCGAATCTATAGTATAGCTTTGTCCCACTGTTAGCTCTGTCACCCTCCACATCTAAGAGTCGACTGGATGAACAAGATGCCGCGATTTTGCCGAATAGCACCGCAAGATTTTAGCGCGCGATTGCTATTGGTAGAAAGAAGGTTCGCGCGCTTTGGAAATTGGTCTACGGCCCAGCTACTTAGGGGTGACTTATATTTTGGGTAAAAATGTATGCATCGTGAAGAACAGGGGTGCCCAAAGTAGGCGATAACGCCCCATTATGGGCGCTGCAGGCCTAAAGGGGGGCGGTAACCAGAAAAAATGGGGGCGTCAAATCAGACACAGTTTCGCATTTTAATAGTTATTATTATTGGTAAATGGACCGCGGGCAATCATTTTTTAACAAGTTTTTATTAAATAACCTGATTTGTGCATGTTTAATATCCAATAATATAGCTCACAATAATTGATTTAATTTGAAGTTATAGCAGTTATAGTGGTTTTTAAGTAGGTGAAAAAATGGGGGCGCTAAAAATAATTAGGAGGGCGATAAAAATAATTTATTCTCAAAGTGGGCAGTAGACAAGATAAGTTTCGGGACCCCTGGTGTAAAATAACGTATAAAGAAGTGCAGGGGTCCAGTGACTCTCACGAGTAATCCGCGCATGTAATCCGCACGCTTGCACGATCGCGAGGTGGAGCACTCAGAGGCTTTGTATTTTGGAACCACTCGGAATAACGAAAACCGAATTGTGATTTGATATTTCGAAGGCGTTCGGCTGTGTGGACACAGACGTACGGTCACTATTGTTTCTGCCTGACCGTGCTAAGGGTGAATTTGGTGTGAAAAGTGGCTAGTCGTAGTGATGAAAGCCCACCCTAATGCATTTTTAAAACAAATAGAAGCTTAATGCCCCGAAATACTAAGCTTCTATTCTTTTTGTTCCTTTTTATCTGCAATCGGCTATTTAGCCATAATCAGATGTTTTTTGGTTGACGTGGTTTGGGTGTGATTTCAATGGTGTTATTCAATTGGTGAATCACACCCAAACCACGTCAATCCAGAAATCATCTGATTACGGCTAAACAGCCAATTGCAGATAAAAAAATAAAAAAAATAGATGCTTAGTATTTCGGGGCGTTAAAGTTTTTTTGGACATTGGCGACCAAACAATATGCATCAATAAAAAAATTAAATCAGGTCAGGCCTTTGTCGCAAATGCCATACTGAAGTTCGAACTAATTGATTTTTAAATGTGGATGTCGTAAAGGAGTAGTGTTTGTAAAAGTCATAAAACAAAGGACTTTCTTATACAAAAAATAACATGACAAAAAATGGGCGGACCTAGTTTACGGTCATTGCTGCAAGTTGCTGCATGTTTTTAAACTGGTCAGGGACTTACGTTGGTGATAGTACTTGTCAGTGGGCATTTTTTTTTTTTTTTTTTTTTATACTACTGAATGACGGAACAAGCCGATGGCCCACCTGATGTTAAGCGGTAACCTCTGCCTATGAACAGTGCATTACCTCATAGGTCACGTCCACCTAGGACGCGCTCTATGTCGCATTGCACTGCGCCCGCCACCCTGAGACATAAGGATGAAAAGTCTCATGTGCCTGTAATTTCATTTAAATGCTACTGCTGATATAGAGTAGTATAAAGCACAATGTGTACTCCAGTGTCTAGTATTTCAAAGCATAACATCAGTATCGATTTCATTAAATCGCTTCGGATTTATTAATCTACCGGATGAGTTTTTGTTGTACACCATTTTTATTATAGCTTACAAACTAGGAAGGTAATTACTGGTTGCAGCGTAGGCGGTACATACGAGTATGTACAGTACGCACACACCAGTTTTGCTTTTTAAAAACATAACATTGTGTTCGCCTTCGGTTTCGCGCGCGTTATACCGGTATAAAAGAATAATAAAAAGAAAGAAATACATTTATTTGTGTCAACAAACGCAGATACAAAACGACACACCACACACACCAGAAATATAAAACTAATTTGTGCTCTCAGTACCAGTCACGCATCACTGCCACAAAATGGCGTAGGTACAGCTC
The DNA here is from genome assembly GCA_932527175.1 of Operophtera brumata. NCBI lineage: Eukaryota > Metazoa > Arthropoda > Insecta > Lepidoptera > Geometridae > Operophtera > Operophtera brumata. The sequence continues at coordinate 17,491,737 of OW052239.1, forward strand.
AGCATTTGTTGAAAAGAAGCCTGTAGAATTGTATTATTCTGTATGTAAATAGTGTTCACATTTTATATGGCCGAACAAGGGCCGACCAAAATTATCCAATCACTTCATCATCATCATTAGCTTACGGAAACCTAAACCTATTGCAGTCCACTAAAGGACATAGGTCTCTCCCACGGCGCGCCACTGAGCCCGGTCTTCGGATCTCCTCATCCATTTTCTGCAGACACCACGCGCATACGTCGCTCCACCTAGCCAGAAGGTTACATTTACCAAGACGCGGTCTCCACTCAAGAACTCGTTTACTCCAACAGTTATCGGTTCTTCGGCAGTCATGACCGGCCCGGCCCACTGCCACTTCAGCATAGCTAATCTTCTGCGCTATGTCGTGAACTTTTATGGAGTTTCATAAAGGAGGTGGACAACCGCTGACGCAGGTCAAAAATCAAAAATAAATGAATCTGGGCTCCTTCATGGAAGTAATTAGTACGGTTCTAAATATTGTTTTTTGTCCAACGTTTCTAAAGAACTTTTATATTTTTAGAAGTTGGGAAGCAAAAGTTGTATTTTTAAATAATTAGATAAATCAACTCATTGCATTTACGTGAAACAAAACGCAACAAACTTCATTACTTTCCCACAACTTCTACGCATGAAATTACATTAGCTTTTTCATTATATTAACATATATTATCTATAACCAAAAGTATCTCAACTGTACGTTACGTTATTCAAAATAGTTGGTTCAGACATTGTATGGGGAGTTGCCCATGTTCTTTATAAATTCTTCCATTATCCGGCTGTTCAAAGTATGTGCCTTAATTATTAAGCTTGCATCCGAATACCCAAGCGCACAGTTAACAGGCGTATACTGTACTGTACTTTAAAGTATGCTCCACTTTATTAACGACATTCTATTGATTGATTGAGCATTTCACCGACGCTGTCTTAGCGCTGTCTTTATTAGAGCTTTTTGTTTTGTTTTTGTAAGACGAATTAATATGTACGAGCATAGAGAATGACTTATATAGGTAACGAGACTTACAAATGATAAATAGAAACATCACGTTTTCATCTTCGTTAACCAATTTTGTTAATTTCAATATTATTGTAACCAGGTACTTACTAGACAGTACTTGGGTTTAAATAGTGAAACCTCATAATGGCTACCCAATAGTACCTAATATGGAAGGTTACGCAGTGTCTACAACACAAGTCTAGCACAGTGTAGATACTGCAACCAATTTCAAAAAAGTACAAGCCATTCTAATGTAAATCTTATTACAATCAGACTAAATTTTGTATTGCTTGTGCGTTTTTTTTTTTTTTTTTTTTTTTTATTCCCCAGTGCACATCATAATTATACACTGCTGCTATAGTTGGGGTTGCCGTATTTGTTTTCTATGGATACGGGACGCATAAGCTTAGATTATATACCTAGTAACTCCACATATTTAAATGTTCATGATTTTATGATAACCGTGAGAGTTATCAAAAAGTGATGTTAGAAGTTACAGTCTCGATCAGCTCGATTTTGAAAATAATAAGTTTTGCATGAAAAAAAGTTGAAGTTGAGTTTTTAAGAAAAATAAAAGTTTTTGTTTATTTGATATATGTATGTATAATGTTTGATAACTTTGCATCTAATTTTGAGGGTATATTCCTTTTGTGATCTACACAAAGACTACACGAGACGATAACGATGACGTTCGTCATAGTGCACTAAGACTATCCAAAATTCAACAAATGAATATATCGCTTCTTCGGCGCCGCTCCGTCATCTCGTTCTCGGTGACGTCACGGTGACGGCGGTGGTGGAAAAACGGCCTGAGGGAGTGCAACGGGGTATTGAAACTTGCATCGAAATAAGTCCACGTGGACGAAGTCGCGGGAATTCCTAGTTAATAGTTCTAGTTATTATTATGCTTATGGATGATGAGACAAGCTAAGACATCCAACAAGATGTCGCTTACAAATCAATTACAGACTCTTAAGACCCGCTAGAAAGTGAAGCCGAAGGTTGTGTCTTACAATGAAATTGAGAATTCTTTTGTGGCGGCCGCCGCCGGTCGCACAGTAGCGCATTGAATACAATACCACACTTATTTATAGTCAAAACTGTCGCCATAGCGTCCCGACTGCTACTGCATCTAAAGGATACTTTATACTGCTAGTCAGAAACAGTTTCAACCGAGTTTCAATGTTTGGAAGAGTTCCCAGAGGTTCCGAGGAAAAGCTTGCCTTCGATCTTCTATAGGTTAAATTTCAGGGAATGAGAGGAGCTACATGATCTGATCCCACCACCTCTTTTTCATCATACGACAAGCAGGCGCACAGCTCAGTACCATCCCTATCTCATCAGTATAGATATACCCGCACGCAATTCGCACTAAGCGTTTCGGTTCTACCTTTGTAATGCGAACAACTAAGGAATGGATCAAGTAGCCGTCCCGTCGTCTGTTTTTCCTGAAAACTATAATATGAGCAAGAGTGAATAGGTGCCTTCTAGACCTTTGTCCTCCATCGTTGGCCACATCGTCTCCGCCATATGTTACTCTCCTATATGCGGGATATCTGAAAGCTCTGCGTTCGATCGAGTCAAACGCAGCAAGCTTATGTTTCGCCGAGCCACCCCAAACGTGGCAGACTTGAATCAGATTTCATATTTTATTTTAAAATTGTGATTAAACCAAAATTGATCGATTCCGAAAATGCCTCAACTTTTTACTATATTTTATGAAATACTTCGATTTTTAGGTAAGCTACAAAATTAATGATTACACAAAAAAAGGTTTTATTCAGAAATCGGGTATTTGTAAAATTATAACGAAAAGAAGGAAAAATATATAACTATAATTATTTGTGTTTTGTTTTGGTTGGTGATAGCAATCATCATAGTATGAAAGTTCAACCAAAAGTCACATACCTACATAGTCCTGACCCTAGACTAGGATGCCCTGTGTCGTTTGTATCATCAGTGACAACGAGTACCATGGTACCACAACGCACAGATCCGGTATAAGTATTTTCAGATCACATAACATAATATATATATTGCATCGGAAATCGAACGAACGTATAGTACTAAGTAGTAAACTAGAGGAATGCATAAAAATATTATCAATTTATTTTACAATTTGTCATCCACATTATTAACCACGATTATATTACGAAAGCCATTTTCATTAGAACCACAAAAACCTTTCCGAAAACCAAAAAAGTGTCGACTTTCAAACACGCTCAATGTGAAAGCAGCACTACAGCCTTTTATCACTCGGATGTAGTAACTATTTACTGATCTACGGTCGGGCCCTTTGCGGTTTTAGATCAGAGGCATATCTGCGCCCTTATTTTTTTATTGTTTTTTATGTAAAAATATTGCCCTAACGGTTCTTGGACCGCAAGGTCAGTGGGAACTAATGATTTTGTTATTGTCTTTTTCGCCATTATTTTTGTTTGTGTCTGTGTGGTGACTTTTTGGCTTTCGTTACTGGTGATTCAACCCATTCATTGCGTTGCGGTTTTATTTGGAAAGTAGAGTATACTTTTTGTAATAATTTCAAGGGCTTGGAACAGGCTACGATTTCTCCGACTAAGATAAATAGGGTGTTTGTGCAATTAAGCACATGCTTTTTTAGTTGCTATTGTGGCATATTCATTGTGGACCACACAATCGTGACCAGTGGTGAGCTCAACGCCACCACCTCATCATCACAATCGCTTATCGTACCTTTATACTTCTAAATAATAAAGTTCCAATTAGACCATAACACTTTGATGTCATGCGCCGACGACATAAAACGGGTTACAATTAATAAAATTAACATAATGACAGATTGACGTCTCCATACGTCGTACCTCACTTGCATCAAAAGTAAAAAATTCGATTTGTCAAGTTGACCTTGATTTTCTATATCATTCGACATTTTAATTCGAATAATTACTGGTTGGTGCAACTGAGGCTGTGATAGATACATCTCGGCCGATTTTTGATGATTGACAGACTGTGTAAGTAATTAAGAAATGAATCGAAGGCAAGTCTGGTTGGTCATAAGCACTTGTTATTTTTTACCCAACTACGGTAAAGCCAAAAGGAAGGGTTATGTTCTTAGCAGTCTACGTGTGAATGTTTTTTAACTAGGGATGAGAATGACAGTACAAGCATATGCCCCACCTGATGTTGAGCGGTAACCTCCTGCCTTTAACAGTGCATTACCTAATATCTCATAGGTCATGTCCACCTAGGATGCACCCTATGTTGCATTGCACTGCGCCCGCCACCCTGAGACAGATGAAAAGTCTCATCTGCCTGTAATTTCACCGACACCCTTCAAACCGCTTACAAATTCTGAGTTCATTGAGATTTGTATTAACATTTGATCACGCTCAACGGTTCATTCAGTATCTACGATCTCTCCCAGACAACCTTTGGACGACAAGATAGTAAAGTAATAAGCGTCCGCAAAAATATACAACAAACAAAAATAACTTGAGCCTTTCGGGGTCACCGGAAACTCGGGGTACTCTGGGTCCGTGGGGTACCGGGGCAGTTCGCGTTTTCAAAATTCTTTTAGGGCTTCTGGTCGAAGCGACGCTTTACCACAGAGCTGGCTCTTATCTGGCTCAACGCATTAGTATTGCGATTCAGCGTGGCAATGCAGTCAGCATACGAGTATTAGGGACGCTTGCGTCTGGAAGTGATTTGGATCAGTTGAGCACCTTTAGATCGTTAGCAGCGGTCTTCAGATAGCACAACTGTTTCAAATGTATTTTTTTCAATTTTGTATATATATTGTACTAGTTGTATTATTATTTCTGTAAATAAATGTATATTACAAATAAAATAAAAAAAATACATATATAATAATAACATTTTATCAAATTATCCTATACATATTGCCTTGAAACATCTAAAAAACTCCACTAATATCAACAACAGCTGAATTTAAACTAATCACCAGGCACTATATCGGCGACACAACGACGAGACACCTGAGCCATAATATAATATCTTACAGTATCTCAACTCTGGAAACCCTTTGGATGAATGAATCTTTTTACGATACAGTTTCGTTTTATGAACCGTCAGAATCAAAGGTTCTTTATGGCAGAGCCTCAGAAAAGGTAACCAAGAAGGAATCAGTGACATGAGAAAGAATAATTCATGCGTGCCTTTGCGCTCTCTTCTCTGCGAAAATCGAAGCAGCGACAGAAGACATCACTCCAGAGAGAGAAGAATATCAAACTTTAGACGTCACATTCTCAGTAACACGCGGCAACCCGCTGTCATGAAAATCATCCAACTACCCAAGAAGAAATACGCAAACCAATCAACGTGAAATCTATAACCGAAACCAATATGAAAAAACCATAACTAGCCAAACACGGAGAATATATAAGTGCTTCAAAAAATTACAGTCAGCTCTCAGCAGAGGAATCACGCACACGACAGTCACTCCAAACCTAGCAACAAGTATCAAAGCTACGAGCATAATATCAGAAACGCCATACGAAACTCAAAACTACAATCCCCAGCGATAACCAACAAAACTACTCGTAGGTACCTATAAAGCTTCTTACCGTAATGGAAACATGACTACACGTAGTACCTCAAGTAGTGATATATGAGCATTATTATCTTGGAAACAGATAGATAGATAGAAAATTATTTAATGCACATAAAACAAAGAAGTACAAAGGCGAACTTAATGCTAGAAAGCATTCTCTTCCAGATTACCTTGGTGTATCGCGGAAAAAATATGTATCGGTAGTAAACAAGAGGGGAAATATTGGATAAGTTTAAAAAAATTAACAAAATATAATAAAAATTATAATAAATAAGTACTTAAATAACGAACGAAAATATAAAATTAACTAATACATATCATTAATATTATAATACATACCATTAATATAATTCTAAAATGAAATGTATAAAATAAAATAGCTCATTAATCGATCGAAACATGTGCGTCTGTGTGCGTATGGGAGGGTGTGTTCATAAGTCTAGAGACGTTATAAAGCTGAATCACTGTATTCGTAGAACACTATGCCTGAGGCGATCCTGGACATTACATTAATGACCACAACATTAGGACCCTAGCCATATATACACTCGTTTATTGTCCCTAATAACAGTAACGAGTTTTTTATAAGCGGTTTTTGGAGATACGAAAAGCGCGACGGTCTGTCAAATTATTAGGACTAGGTTATTTTGGAATTGATTTGATTATAACGACTAGCAAGTTTTTTGTGAGGTTTATTGGGTCGGATAGCCATATAGCCCTGCTGATGATGGTAATTACCATGAAGTGGGGTCTTTGAGATGCTCGTCATTCTCTGACTAGTGCTGTAAAGGCTGCAAAGCCCAATAAACTAAGGTAATGCTGCAATTTTTATTTGTTGTTTTTTTGTAACCTTTTTTTGCATACACGCTGGTAAAAATATTGCAAATTTCTGCAAATTGGAACAAAGAAAACTTTAATTAATTAAAAATTTATTTTAGTCCAAAAATCCTGATTTTTGCTGGAATTTCCTTTGAATGTCTTCTGATAAGTAAGTATGTCCAATGTGTCTAGACTAATAAATGGAAATTAGATGATTCATAAGGTAATAAAAAATTTAATGGATTTTATTGATCTCAACATAATGCGTTATCAAGCCAATTCAGTTCCAGTGAAGTGGGGTTATTAGAATATTCTAGTCATTCTCTGAATACTGCTGTACGTGGCTGTACCTAAAGGCTGCAAGACCCTATTAGCTGTGGCTGTTAGCAGTAGAGCTTTTTTTGCGAAAGAGTTCGCCCAAGGAAGTACTACCACAATACCTATTTCTGCTGCAAAGCAGTAGTGCTCGCATTGCTGTGTTTCCTTTTGAAGGGTATGGGTGCCAGTGAAATTACTGGCACTGAGACTTTAAGTCTGTCTAAGGGTGGCGGGCGCAGTGCAATGCCACATAATGCCCTGTTTACAGGCAGAGGGTACCGCCAGGTACCATCTGGTGGGCCATCTGCTTGATCCGTCATACCAATTGTACAAAAAAAAAACAAGAAACTGAAGTACCTAATGCTGTAATTATCTGATGGTTATTGAATAGTTTCTAACTACAAACTCTAGATTAAATAATGCTGATTCTTACAAGTTGAAGCTAATACATCTTGAATTCAAAATTAAACTCAAATTCTATTATCTGTGAATTTCCATTGAACTTAGTTTGACATGAAGGTTCAATGAGTCAATACTTACTTACTTGACGACCTCTGTGACGCGGCGGGCGAACGTTCGCCTGCGACGCAGGAGGTTGCGGGTTCGGAACAAATATTTGTGCGATCTGCAGATATTTGTTCAGGGTGTTCTGGGTATTTTCTATATATAATAAAACAAAACATAAATAAGTTATATAATAAAACATATCTTTCTATGTAATATATTGTATTAGTATATCAGTTGTCTAGTACCCATAATATGTGTGTATAGTAATATGTGTGGAAACTTGTAATTCGCTCTCTATTTTATATTTACTTGTTTATTTGTGTACCTAGCTGTAAGTTTTCCAAAAAGAACAAAATAAAATAACACAAAGTCTGCTTAGCTTGGGGCTAGACAATGTTGTGTGAACTGTCCAGCATTATTTATTTATTTTATTATTTATTTTTAGGTACTTAACAATGACCATTAGAATATTTCTTAATATGATTGTGAACTTTCTTGATCTAAGGCCGAATTAATGAGTTACTGCGTGACTATAGGTCACTTCAAAGTATCACCAGCCTAACAAAGACTAAGAAAACTACAAAAACTTCATTAAAAACGGCAAAGCTGTATGCCACAAAAACATCAAAAACCGCATCTTCGATTCCATTTTCTTCCACGTGCCTATTAAAGCCACGTTCAAACCCTTTGTGATAGAGCCTCCACGGTCGATTAAAAATCAATAATGTACACAAAAAGATAAATATTTCGATCACAGTGGTCGATCATCGAACTATTGTATCGAAATCGATTCGATCGTATTGGATGTAGATCAGTAACGAATGGTTTATTTTTTGCTATCGTGATGGTCTTGATTGGAATGTCAATTTCATCTTGAAAAGTGACGGAATAAAGAAGTTCATTTCAGGGTAGCACAGTGGGTGTTCATGAGGGGTCACTTTACAACTGTCATCATTCAGTTTCCAGAACCTACAACCATTGGGAAACAAAGGTTTTCGACGACATTATAAAGGTCGCAGGAAGTCCACGGCCTAAAACCAGTGTTCGAGATACTCTATGAGCCTATGTCCGGTAGTGGACTTTTGCTAATATAGGTATTAATAGCCTTTATTTAACAATCTTATCAAACATGAATATTAGAGTAAACTATTATGTATTTTTTTAACTTAAATTTTAATATTTTCGTTACTAGCGATTCGTCCCGGCTTCGATCGGGTAGTTTCAGGATGAAAAACAGCCCCCTCTGGTAGCCTAAGCCACTCAGGGTGAATGTAGCTTTCCAATGGCGAATGAATTTTTGAAATCGGCACTGTAGTTTTTGAGTTTATTCATTACAAACATACACTCAAAAATACAAATCTTTCCTCTTTATAATATTAGTGTAGATTAGTGTAGATTTGATACCGGTATTAAGATTAACTTGCGTATCCGCAAAGGCCTACTCTAGAGCTTGCCACCCTTTTCGATCATGGGTCATCATCCTCCAAATAACACCAGCCATTTTCTGAATATCGTCCTCCCATCTAAGACACTCTCTTCCTTTCTTTCTTTTATTTTGTCTTGGATAGCATTCAGTACCTAACTTATACATACTGATGATGATACGTTTTTAAAGTTCTTACTTCGGAAGCAACTACATTCGTACGTGATGTGTCACTGGCTTTTTAAATCAGTCACCAATTCGAGGTATGGTGGATAAAAAGAACGTTATGATTCAGTGCACCTCATAAATACTCCATTCAACTGGATCAAGATTCAAACCCGTGATTTTTTCATCAGTTATCTGGTTGGAGTGATGCTATCTTGCTGTGGTATATCCGGCCTAAGAAAGTATACCTACAATCCTGCAGTAGATGTCGTAAAAGCCAACTGAGGGATTACACAAGAAGATGGTAGCAGAATCCGCCAGATTACATTATACTCAACAACAATCTACGATCACCAAACCGCCTGCCAAGCGTTCCCTCATTGCGGTATAAGTGAGACACCTCGTCCAACAATGGAAGTCTTAAGGCAACGGATGATGTCTGTCGAACCTCCACTTCATCAACATCAAGTTCTAATAAGGTAGGTAGCTACTAAGTACTTATTTACAAGCTTTTTGATAGAATCAAATCAATTAGCCATCAAAACTCGATGAGACAGAGTCGAAATGAATTCGCCTTCCTTATCTTTTGAACTAGAGATGTACTCTGACCCAATACGCATAATGATGCATCGATCACCGGCACGTGACGTCATAACCACAGATCTCGATAACTTGAGAAGACGAGATACGCGACCGGACATTACTCATACCTTTGTTAAACAAAATGTCTGTGACGTTGTTAATTATGTTTGTATACTTGACTAATTGTAGCTGCTTATCTAGATTTTCTCGAACGCCGCTCTCATAAGTCAGAATATTACCATCAACCAGTCGATATGCCTCTCCATAGCATGCTCCAATGAACGGTCTTGAGAAAAACATGGCTACATCTACCGCGTTTCTGTGACTTTTACTACAATATATTTATTCAAATTAATTATTTTTATAATATGTTTTTGAAACCATTGCTTGTTTAAAACTTTCCCAACAGCGCCATCTTTGTTATATTAACTGAACTAAGTGGAAAGTGTGGGGCGAACTTTTATTCTGAAACTGTTTGTTAGCGCCATCTTGACGTAGAATACCAAACAAAATTAAGAGCTGGTTCACTATCACTGGTGTTTCGTGGCTGCTGTTAGTCATCGAAATGGTTGTTGATTATGTTTGCAAATACTTCAAAATGTTGCTTGTAGATGGCAGCCTATCAAAGTTAAAAAAATTATTTAAATTATGTATTTAGGTTGCCCCTTGAGGCTCTGCTTACCCCTGCTACCTGCCTAAAAAGGCGTGTCTATGTATGTATTTATTTAATTAGTGTTGAATGAAATAGAGCTACCGTAGGTACCCAGTACAGCTTCTTTACGCTCAGGGTTGGAAAAAAATATGTTTTTTTTACAAAAACAACAAAACACTGTTTTCAATCTACAAACAAAAAACACATGTTTAAAATCAATTTCTATCAATTGTTTTTTTTGTAGTGTTAATACAATATTTTAACACATTTTACTTTTTTTAACTCTCCTATAATACTTACCTACATATATTGGTCTGTATATTTGTAGGTATGTAACGGAATCTTTTATCGTGATTTTCAACGCACTTCAAAACGTACGCTTTTTAGTAGTAGTAGAACTTTTTTGTGATAGAGTTCGTCCAGGGAAGTACTACCACCATACCTATTTCTGCCACAAAGCAGTAGTGCTCGCATTGCTGTGTTCCGGTTTGAAGGGTAAGGGTGTCGGTGAAATTACAGGCACTTGAGACTATTCATCTTTATGTCTCAGGGTGGCGGGCGCAGTGCAATGCCACATAGGGCGCGTCCTAGGTGGACGTGACCTATGAGGTAATGCACTGTTCAAAGACAGAGGTTACCGCTTAACATCAGGTGGGCCATCTGCATGTTCCGTCATGCAAGTAGTATAAAAAAAAATATTTGGTAGAACAAAATATTTTATCGAATAAAATTTGATATGAAAACCATTTAATTTTTATGTTTCGAAACGTGTTTTAAACAAGTATGCATTTTTTCCAGTGTATTAAACAGTGTTTTAAACTCTTTTTTTAGTTTTAAACAGTGTTTTAAACTCTGGTTTTAAACATTGCCAACCCTGTTTACGCTAGACTCAATGCAAGAAGTTATAATGCGCGTCATTAAAGGGCAAATAAGTCATAAGTGCTCACTTTTTTATAAGACCAAATTGTAACACTTATTTATGCAAATAAATATCTTGTATCTTGTCATGTAAAAAGAACGCTGGCGGTCATACTTCTTCATACGTTCCAGCGTTCTTTTTACATGACGCGTACTCTACATTTACTGATGCATTGTTTTTTGAAGCTAACCTACTTCATAGGAGTTCATTTTCATATAGGTTCATGTAGGTACGCAAATAGATGGGGATTGAAATCAAAAATTTAAGGCCATTATTTTTTCCCCCGTGCAATAAATTTGCGCATCTTATACTGAACTGGACTGGAGTAAACTTCAGTCACACGTCGGAGCGACACATTTTTTTTATAGTTTACTTTTGGAGTATGTATCGATTTTCGTAACGAAAATAATATACCTATTGGTTGTAACAACGTAAAATCGAGCATTTGTAAAATGCGCTTACAAATAATATCAAAACATTATAATTATTACCTGCTAGCTGTGCCCATGACTTCTTTCGCGGTACATGAACCCTGCAAGATATTGAAATGGAACATACCTACACGAAAATTTAAGTTAAATTATTGAAAAGAATCCTTAAAATATAATTGAAATCCGTTTAGCCGTTTCGGAACCTATTCCGAGACAAACTTTCAAACATATCATACTTCATACATACTTTCATACTTATCGGGAACATAATAAAACTCAAAAATCATGGTAATCCCGTTTCAAGTGAAAATTATAAACTTTCAAACGGTCATTTATGATTAGAAATCGTATTAAATGACAGTTTTTACTTTATTTTCAAACCACAGATGGACACCTCAATTTTATTATATTGGTACCTTACCTATAGATATATCAAAATAATAGCAGCAGTTACTAGTATTTGATCACATACTTGAAGGTAACTACCTACTTGAGTACCTACACACAGTAGGTAGGTACTAATACTACCTCATTTTAAAAAATTGCATTGATGTCGCATCCAGTAATTAAAACTCAGTGGCAAGTTCAATGCCGCATGTCCGTAACGCACTTGTAACTTACTAATAACCGGATGTTATTTACTGAATAAGTCGCACAATTATCGCCCTTATACGTACTTGTCATACAACATCCCATTGCACGTCAAAATGATGTATGTCTCATCTTAAAGATTGTGCCAAGTGTCGCACAGAACCGAGCCACCGTTATTTTGACCCACTTTTCAACAGAACTTACTTGATCCACCACCAGTACTCGCTAGATTATCGCACCGCGCGAACGTAACTTATAAACATGTTTTTCGAAAGCTTTCTTATAAACCTTAGTATAATAATCGTGCTCATCCTCGCACTCGTCTTTGACTATGTGACAAAGTTCTTCAGCTACTGGTATGTCCGACACATACCATACAAAACGTCAATCCCATTCTTTGGCAGCGATTACCACCGTGTGCTTGGAATCAGAAGCAACACAGATGACGTGAATAAACTCTATTCTCAACACCCAAGGGATAGATTTGCGGGACGCATCAAGAGCAGAATACCAGACCTCATCGTGAGAGACCCAGACGTCATAAAGAGGATGCTGTCAACGGATTTCGCGAATTTCCATAGCAGAGGTCTCGGTCTCGACAAATCTCAGGATGTTTGTTTACGAAACAATTTGTTTTACGCGGACGGCGAAAAGTGGAACCTATTGCGAGACGGTTTGGAGTCAATTTTGAGTAAGTTAGACGGTGAGTTCGAAAACGGTTTACAAGAGTGTTTGTCGGGAACAAATGGAGATGCAAACGTACAACGGTTATTGTCTAAGGTATTGGACTACGTTTTCAAAGATTTGCTTCTTGGCAATAATGTCGATGAATCGGTCATAAAGGAAATAAGGTCTGGAGTGGAACAGCGCACTTTGATTACGCGACTGAAGAGCTATTTGAAAAACATATTCCCTTCTTTGTACATTTTGTTTGGGATCGTGACGCTGCCGGAACAACCGTCCAAGAAAACTAAAGACACTTTATTGAACTCAAAATTGATGAATACTATCAGGAATGTTGGGAATGCTTGCCAAATAGGTATAAAAGACAAGAACAGAAATTACAAAAACGACGAAGGTGATTTTGCCTTTTCCACACTAGCACTCTTCATAACTGAAGGTTACGTTCCATGTCTGAACCTGCTAACCGCGTTACTTTACGAACTTGCTTCCAATATAGAAATCCAGGATAAAGCAAGATTTTCGGTGTCGAAAGATAACAGGGAGGACTTTCTAGACGTCACGATAAAAGAAGCCTTGAGAATGCACCCACAGTATTCTATTATTACCAGACAATGTGTCAAATCGTACCAGTTCCAAGAAAGTAACCTAATCATTGATAAGAAGATTATGATCAACGTTCCAGTGGATGCGATTCATAAAGACGAGGAGCATTACAAAGATGCTAATGTCTTCAATCCTGAGAGGTTTTTGGATAATGACGGCGTGACGAGGCACTGCTATGCTTATTTACCGTTCGGGGCTGGACCTAGAAAATGCATTGGTAAGTTAATTTAGTTTCCTAGGATTCTAATAATGTTTAGGTACGCTACACAGAAATTTTATTACGGTAAATCGTCTGGTTCGTGGTCAAACCACAATAAACCGGAAACCAGTCCCAAGGTGTCATACATGTGACTATCTTATTATGATACAATTTCCATGTTTTCGCTAAGAATTAACAAAATCGTTGACGTCAGTTATAAAACCGCAAGAAATATTGTTTGGTCGACCCCTTTGAAAATAACTGCAGTTAATAACATGACCTCGATGCGAGGAGAAAGCTTCATGTAAGTACCTACCTATAACATTTACATTGATCGCACTTTCAATGGGCTTACAATGGGTATTATGGACACTTGGACAGACATTGGAGTCGCTGTCAAGAGATTCTTGAGTAAGTAGGAAAGTGACTATTTGCTTGTAGAAATTAGTTTCTACAAGCAAATAGTCACTTTCTACACATATTATCCGAGCACAGATCTATCTCTCTACATTTAATCAAAATCGGTCCAGCCGTTACGGCGCCGGCGTCAATTACGGCGGCCAGTTACGGCGTAGTTGAGTATAGCTATTAGTAGTAAATAAATATATAAATAAGTTATGCTGGACAGTTCACACAACATTATCTAGCCCCAAGCTAAGCAGAGCTTGTGTTATGGTATGTTATGTTAACTCTGACACCAGAGGCCAGCACTACCTCATACGAAACGACGACGACGATGGGTACTAGATAACTGATATAAGTACTTAATACAATTACATAGATAGTTTTTTTTATTATACATTGAAAATAACCAAAATACCCTGTACAAATATCTGTAGATCGTACAAATATTTGTTCCGAGGCAACTAAATCAAACCCAAAATCGAGGGAATCAAACCAGCAACCAGCTCCTGCGTTGCAGGCGAACCTTCGCCCGCTGCGCCACAGAGGGCGTCATATGAAGTTGTCATAATGGTACGATATTAATTAAGATTCCTTTTTTTTTTGGAAATCTTATAACCCATGCTAGTCTGATTCAATACAATTTAATAGGAAACTGAACCACAGGTCCAGATATTAGTCTCCAGAGTGTGTCTGCAAAGTTTCATTGCCTTGATTGAATGAATATCCAAATGTGAATCAGATTTTGTTTTGTATGGGGCGAGAAGTGTACCGCTAGACCACCCCATACAAATTATATTTTTTTTAGATTCAATGCAATTGCTTCAGACATTGGAATCAGAATGTAGTTTAGTTACTAGCAAATTATGTATAATACCACCTCTACGCGCGGTTACAGCTAGTAGACAATTAGATACAGTTCTGCATGACATGTGCAAATAGCTAAGTGGTGTACTTATAGTTTACCTAGCTCTCGAGTCTTGAACTATGCGGCATAAGTTCAGTTCAGGTATTTGCGTCATTAACTCATTATATTTATGAGCGACAGCACGTAGGTGCGATTAAGCTGTCGTTCCAAATACCTGTTACTTATGACAACAATATCTGTTAAGGCTAGTCATATGTTACATTCGAAGCGGTAAACTTGCTCTTTTGTTTCCTTTGTTGTTTGGATCCACCTAGATAGTATACATATATTCAGATTTGCAGCATTCCAAAATGTAAGCGCGCTGAGTAATTTTTTTAATTTCTTATAGTTTTGTGCAAAAAAAACTTCATGGGAAGGCTCTGACGGGAAAGATCACTATTACTTTTTTAAAGTAATCAAAATTCCTGACAGTTTGAGCCCTAAACCAATTTTCCAGGTATAAAGATCCAGGCATATTTTCCAGGCTCCAAAGATACAGGGTTTTCAATGTTCTCTATTTTTATACAAAACCCCAACCTTGTTGACCAGCTGGCAGTGTTCTTGCAGCCAGATTCCCTAAAAGCTAGTTTACCGCAATTATTGCAATTTCCGCGTTTTTTTGTACGATATGACTGGCCTAGTTGATAAGAATAGTATGTTGGTAATTATTAACCACTAGTATCCACCCGCGGCTTCTTTCGCGTTTTACCAGGTTGAAAATAGCATAATCCAGGTCATAATTTAGAATCAAACCATACAGACTCAGCTGACAGTCATGTAAGAAAGACCTGCAATGCTCTAAGCATAGGACTAACAACGTAGGACAGTACGCACTAAAGAAAATCTACCACCAATCTACACTCAACTTGCTAAAATGGTAATGAGACATCCTGCACTATGATGATCCTGAGGTAATGCACTGTTCATAGGCAGAGGGTACCATTTAACATCAGATGGGCCATCAGCTTGAACCGTCATTCCAAGTAGTATAAAAAAAACTTCTGGGTGATCCCAGGGTTGAGCATCGAAATTTGGATTTAATTACTAATAAATTACTATTAAATACAATTTTTTTTTTTTTTTTTTACTTAATTATTATATTCATCATCATCATACACATCATCATAGACATACGCTTTTTTTCCTTCGGGGGTAGGCAGAGACTCAATGGGCCTCTTTTCAGCGTGGGTTGCACCTGGTTATATGCCTGTAAAAGTCAACTGCGGGCCATTTCCCTTCCCTAATGGTCATAAGCCGCTTCATACAAGGACTTTCTGCGACCTTTATAATATCTGCGGTATCGCGAGTATACCGGACGACAACTTAATCTATTAGGTACACTGTGTCGTCCGGTCAGCAATATGTTATCAGATATTGCCTGTTGGTCAAATCTTGCAACCAGTTCCACCCAACCGAATGAGCTGGAATTTTACATACTCGTCAAGTTTTGATGCCAATGCAATATTGTGATGACAGTGAGCTGATGTGATGATGGAGATGGTAGACAATGGAACTCGTCGATGATTAATAGTAGCCTGGCAGTGTTTGTGATCACTGATCCCAATTTTTTTTAAGGTTAGATATTTTTCAAGAAAATAATAATTTGGTCTTGTCTCTTTTCAGGTGAACAGCTGTCTTTACGGATAATAAAGAGTGTGGCCAAGGCCATCCTGGCAGACTTCAACATCGAGCCATGTGGGAAAACACATTCTCGCCTGCCTGTTGCCGATCACAACTTCGGAAGGGTTGTTGATAGAGATATTTGGCTAAGATTTACGCCGAGGGCGTAAACAGATTCTAGTTCCGGTTCCACGATTAAATAATAATTGATCCAGCTGCTGCGACTTACTGCTGCGAGTTACTGCTGCGACTTACTGCCGCGACTTACTGCCGCGACTCGCTGCTACTACCCTGGCGTGAACAGGCCAAATCTACTTACCCGCGCAGCCAGTGGCCTTGATAGGTTTTTTTTTAAGAACTTTCCATCACTGCGACCACAGTCGTCGCTGCCGGGTCGCTACTGCCAAGAACCGAATGTTACTTGGCAGTAAATGAATAGCTATAATAGTGGAGATACCCTTGACATAGTGTTGAAAATCCAGCTAAAAAAACATCATTGTCATTATCATCAGCCAATAGACGTGTATTGCTGGACGAGGCCTCCTTCATAGAACGCAGGATTGCCATGATCACCACGCTCCGCAGGCGGATTGGTGATTAAAGTATTTATGTTGAGCAAAAAGGTGGATTGGATGATGCCTATCCCTTGATATAAGTCTTGAGTGTCCTTTAGTCGGCTTTTGTGATATCCACGGGAGGAGACAGAGGAGTCTAATTTAAGGCTGCACACTTTCGATGAAATAACTATATTTCATCGAAGCTGCACACACTATCCTAAAAAGAATCTGAAATACGTGCTAAAATCGTGATCCCAAGTCTGAGTCTGGGTCTGAGTGGTAAACTGGACTCAGATTAAGGTGTGTGTTTAAAATAGTTCCTGTTTAGGTACGTTCCTAATAAAATGAAGTTTATTTTTACAGTAATCATAAACATTAATTTTCTTGAAATGGTCAGCGGACTCTTCAGTAACTACTCAAAAGTATGCAGGTAGTAGGGGGGATCCTACTCCTCCCGTGGATGTCATTAAAGGCAACTAAGGGATTACGCTAAGGGAGCGGGTCATGAGCATTCATCTCAATGCTTGACACCAATACTGCAACCACTAATCAGCCTGCCAAGTGTGGTGATTATGGTAAATTATATGGACAGGCCACGTCCAGCAGTGGACGTCTAACGGCTGATGAAAGAATAGGTAAAAAGGTTAATCAGGTTAATATGTATATTTTTTTAACTTTTCAGTATTGTATGTAACCACGTACCTATTTATTTTAAGGCTCTCTCTAACTCAACATTTTTGCTCAATCACATATGCATAATTTCTTAGTTTTAATAACTTAATTTAAGTATGTTAGAAGTGGTTTCGGTACAAAGAATTTAAGTAATTAAATATTTAGGGATACGAAATGAATTTTTCTTTTGGAAATCCCTTTTCAATCACCCGATGTGGCCCCAGTGTCAGGCCTCAGCTACACCGAGTGAGGATCGGCTACAGTTTATCTGCGGTTCAGCTACAACGCAGCTGCAGTCTACCTACAATCTGGCTGCGGCCTAAATAATACGGTGCTGCGGTCAAGCACGGTAGCACTTCAGTCTATGACTTTCTGACTTTCTAAATAAAATCATTGGTTGTGGTCATAGAGCAACACGGCCACTGTGGTATTTGAAAATGAACTTTATACCGATCGCAGTTAAATCACGTTTGGCAGGTATGTCGTCTGTCGATACATATCCTAGTACAGACCGTACACAGTAAGATGTCCCCTGCGTTAAACTCTTAGTCTGTGTCCCATGCGTTGGGAATAGTGCCTACCTTAGAAAAAAATTCTACTCTATCCATGAATAAAGTACTACATGGATTGAGTGCTAAAATAGCATAGAGTGGTCCTTCTTACTCCTATCCTAGAAAATAGCTTGCTATCCTATGTTAGAGAGAAACAAATATATTGTCATACGACATTCGTTTTTCCGTTCCGTACCCTGAATATTCGTAACATGAATGTACATCTCCCTAGATTGGTACCATGAATGTTGTAGTAATTGGTACCTAGTTTGACATTTGGCCTCGTACGAGTTACACAAATAAAAACAGATAGATATATGCTTGTCTCATTCCAACACATGAATACATTCATATAAAAGAATGAGACTGGTATAATCGAATCCGGTTTTTTATAGTCTTATTTCCATGTAGTACATCTTCCTAGTACAGACCGTTCACCGTGATGACACCTGCCATGGAGTATTTATTTTTCTATGGTTGGCACTATTCTTAAGGCAGGAGACACAGACTAAGAGTATAACGCAGGTGCTATCTTACGGTGAACGAGCTGTAGCTAGACATCAGCGTTACGGCTGAGATATAAATCAATACCAATGACAATGATGAAAAGGGGTTCAAAAAAGGAAACACGACTGAGGACCAAAGAGGGTCGCAAAATGCTTGTGCCTGCCCTTTGGTTGATAATGGATCATTCAGTGGGTGCCATTGATTTAGGAGTCTGTCTGGGGACGCCCGGGTTATTCGACTAAAATTGTCAAGTTGAAAATTATTGATTAATGGATTTTCGGTTTGCGAATGATAAAATAGTAAATGCATTTATTTTGATTTATTAACACTAATCTCCTAACCAAAAATTAAACAGAAAGAGGTGATCAAAAAATTGCCTCAAAACAAGAAAATATATTCTATACCTTCGTGGTTTTTAAGTTGGTTCTCTTTTTTCTTTGAAACCGCTTCTCCTTGTTCTCCAGGCACCACACATGCGACCTAGGTACTACTAACTAGAAGGATCATCAAATAAAGCCATGCCGTGTTTGTTACCTGATTGTTTGGTCGCGTTGGAACAGAAGTATATTTAGTTTATAAGGCGTGATCCTTGTGATTTTAATGAATAAAATAGTTTTTACTTTGACTTTGTAAATGAAGAGAAGAAAATAGATTAAAAGCATTTTACTGATATATAGGATTTTTTTCCAAGCTCGTATCGCAGGATAAACACGACAGTCTAAATCCTGAATAATCCACGTAATCCTTTAACTTATGGGCACCATGAGAGAAACATGTCCTGATTTATAACGTGTGTCCCCCTTCTTGCGACAGCATTCGCAAAATAGATTGATATGAAAGTTGGATTTGGTAGTTCATTGCCTGTAATATCCGGTAGAAGAATGAAGTTCTGTGATATAAATAATACGATGACGTTCTAGTGAAGTAGAAACTGCAAAATTGTATATATAGAATATCTTTGTACGATACTGGCGAACGGGTTTCGTAGGTGCCCGAAGGGATAACTTTACCCTCAGTCCTCATGGTTACGATTACACTGCTGTGTCTTACTGAGGGCCTTTGCTTTCTTCACATATTTATGTCTTTTCCAATCGGACTCATTGCTTTGTCGAATAGAAATCGAAACTTATTTGGTCTGACACGATGCCCCATCTCGCCTCAGCCTTCATCATATGATTAAATTACTATGAACTGTTTGCTTCGCATTATGGAGTCCACAGATAGAGCCAACATAGCACTGTATAGAATTAATTATGCTATGTATTTTGTGAATTTCGGGAATCGGATATTCCGGTAATTGGACATTCCATAGATGTCGATGTCATATAGGTCACAAAATATAAATGACTGAAACTTGAAAGTCTTTGTTTCACTCTTTCCAACTATAGCACAAACCTACTCTTACCTATAGTCGCCAAGTAAACTTAGCTGTTACTGAGAGGAAGTTGAATACAAATTTTCAGTCAATTCACATTACAGTGTCGATTAGGTAAACTTTCAGTGAGGTTTTAAAATAATGAAGATAATTGGCCTTCTGGTTATAAGTAGGTAGTTATGTATAACCTAATATACCTCATTGCGTCCACGTCATATTGATGTTTCTTACAACAAAGCAATTAGCAACAATGTAAAACGTTAAGAACTATTGTTAGTTTACATTTTCACGCGTATCTACGAATTTGCGAAATTTATTATGGTTGCCTTTGCAATCTAAGTTTGCAATAATACTATCTTAGATGTTCTAGTTCTATTGAAAAAATGTATTGAAAGCGCGTAATAATCATTCAGGATAAAAACAGGAGCTGCAACTCCTAAGCTTTATTCGATTCATAAAACCTGTGCAGTGCACGTTTTGATATTCCAAATCACTAGTGGTTTCTCTCATTTAAATGTCCTTTATCAACTTATCAATCAAGTAATCATTCATTTAAGTAGTGATCGTCACCGACGCTACAGCTTCGGGTCACGCGGACCCCTAATCAACGAACCCTGGAGTGGAAATCGAATTCTTTGTTTTTTTTGTTACCTTATTGTTTCGTTCATTCCGGTATACAATATGCTTATTGCGCCTTAAGAAAAAAAACAAAACAAAGTAAATATTACAAAATGAGTGGCGTTGTTGCTCAGAGGCTGCGCTCAGGGGCAAAAAAATACTTTCTACTTCTCAGGTGCATTGTGATCATACAAGGAAATATAACACTTAAAGCAGTGAAGAAGTCGCTAGGCCAGACCTGGACCTTCCGTCTGGCGATTCCTTCACCCATTGGTGTCCCATACATCACCGTGAGTGTACTGATTGATATCACATGTCACTAAGCACGATATCAGCTAATAGCTCACCGTCGAACCCGCACCCCTCGCTTCAGAGGCTTAGCGTTACAAATAATAAATCAAATTTAATTAACTGTAGGTCCCTTTCAATCAAATAAGCCTCTACTGTCCTCCAAAGCTTCAATCAAATCATCTTCATTAAATGCCCTTACTGCTAAGAGATTTTTAGGTTTTCATCATATTTTTGGCAAAAACTGGGGTATTTATCTAAAAAAAAAAAAATATAGGTATAGGTTATCCATTTGCCGCATTTTTTATCCAATTTATATCACTAATTTATTTATTTAATTTTATAAATATACATTTATTTACAGAAAGAATAATACAACTAATACAAGGTATGTACAAAATACATATTATTAATCAGCTGTGCTACCTGAAGACCGCTGCTAGCGATCTAAAGGTTGTTCAACTGATCTAAATCACTACCAGATGAAAGCAACCCTAAGATGCTGGCTGTATTGCCACGCTGAATGGCAATACTAATGCGTTGAGCCAGATAAGAGCAAGCCATTTCATTTTATTATGAAATGTTTTTTAATTTTTCATGAATTTCATGTTTTTAAGACGTGGTTTTTGAATGATGCTATACGCCTATAATTACAATGTATTACCTCACAAATAACGTTCATCTAGAACGCGACCTATGTGAATGAGTACTGCACACACCACCCTGGGACGTGCAGTTAAGAAGTCTCATGTGCCTGTAATTTATCTGGTACCTACTCGTTAAACCGGAACACATCTGAAAATATTTACTGCTTGGCGTCAGAAATACCGGCTCATGAGCATATCAGCTTCCAGGTGGATGTGTTGCTCAAGTTGAGTGGCTCAGAGGGGGCTCAACTTGTTTCGCTCAAACCAAGTCACGCGCGGTCATCTAGCTCGCAGGTGCTTGTCTTGTTTGACAATACGTATTGCTCACTCTGAGCGACTCAGGATGAGCAGCTCGGTACAAAGACGCTCGTAAGGACACACCTTCAGATAGGCTTAGGTCATCATCATCATCAGCCCACAGAAGGCCAGTGCTGGACATAGGCCTCTCCAATAGAATTTTACCATAATCTGGGGGGCGGCCATAATAACCACACTTGGCAGGCAGATTGGTGATCGCAATATCGGTGTTTTGTTCTCAGGTGTATGCTGCTGTCCATCCCCTGGTGTAGTCCCTTAGTCAGCTTTTACAACATCCACGGGAGGGGAGGGATCTATTCTAGTCCCGACACACCACGGTTTAGGTACTGAGTAGTTTGAGGATGTTCACGATGGAGTATCAAATCGTGAGACAACTTTTGGGTCTACTATTATGTTTTATCACTGTTCTATCAAACGGCACAATGCTGATTCTCGATTTATTTATTTATTATTTCCTAAAGTATTTCCTTAACCAAAATTTAAATAATGTACACAGAGTGAGCCATCCCTCTCAAGAACGTAAGAAGCTAGTGCAGAAAATGGTCGAAAGGATTAGGAAGAAGCGAATTTTATATTTATTGTACCTCTTTATTATATATAGACCAATAAAAGCCAACCGCAGTTTTCCAAGAAACCTTAATCAGTAGGAATATCGTGCGTTCTAAGGTATTTCTGTAACGTCGCTTAAAGAGCTTCGGGTACTATTATATATTCTGTGGCTTCGGTAGGTATACAAATTTCAAAGAAGTGATTATTAGACAAAAAAATCTACAGTTTGTAGTTGAAATTTATTTCGAGGAGTCAATAAATGGCGTTAGCTATTTCTTTCATAACAACAGCTATTTCGTAAAACAAAACTTTCAGCGACAAGGTTACAAAAACAATGCTATTATTCAAAATGTCAACCCCATTTCCAGCAGTATTTGCGTATCACTTGAACCACAACCCAATTACCTCTACGCAAACAGGCTGCTCGTAAAAAGGCGTCGATCATAAAAATATTTGATTAGGCTCATACCTCTCTGCACAGTGCCAATCCGCCATGCTGAAACATTTATTAGGGAAAGCGCTGGCTGACTATGTGAGTAGCAACTACAAACAATTGCTACCTACATGCAAAAAATAATAGAACATGAATTGAGAATTGTAAGGGTTTAAGACGATATGTTAATATTTTGGAGTCGTTGCGGTACATGCTAACAAACTTGATGTTAATACAGTAATTATTTGAGGATGTAATCTAAATAAATTATAGTCAAGAAACACGATCGGTGTAACTTTTATCGATAGCTTTATTTTTATAAATTGGCCTTCCTTAAACCTGTTTTAGGACCCTTCTTCAATTTTGGAAAATAATAAGCGTAATACAAATACTTACAAAAATATTTGAATATTTAAGTATGTAATCACATTACTTAGATTAATAGAAGAGTTTTTTTTTGCTACTTTAGAAGCTAAACGATGTTTTATCATTTGTCGCTTATGTCAGTTCATACCGGGCTGAAGAAATCTATACCTCATCTCCAAGTAAGCAAGGGCAAGGGGTTCAAGTGAGCAATAATAGCGCTGTCACTTTCTTGCAGATATTGGTTTCTTGCTAGACTCCGCCTAGTTGGTATTTTAACGTATCGCCTTATTGATACTTTTCGTGTATCATAACAACTATGAGGACGGTCGCGTATCCGAAAAGGCGCAGATGCGAATCGCTATTTTGCAATTTGAAAGTTTTGACAGTTTCTATCATTTTTTTTGATTCGCTTTATAACTGTAACTAGTTTATATTTTATTAAATTAAATATTTATTACCAAGAATCGAAGGAATACGTCCTTTCATACACCTGGTAGAGGAACCCCATAAGCTTGCGACGACAAAATTCATCAAACGTAAAGATATTGAAAGATTATTTTTAACCCCTGCCTCAAGAGAGGGGTGTTATTAGTTTGTAGTATGTATTTGCATATAATAAATAATAGTACGTAGTTGGCTGAGAAATTGGTAGTTACGGATTTCCACACTGGGAAAGTGATAACCTAGTCTGCAAACATTTTTATTTGTACGCCTGGTATTAAAACCTATAGTTACCCGGTGACCGGTATTAGTTGAAAATGTCCCAGTTTCGTTGAAACTAAAATGAAGCCTGTGATCGCGTGTTTACGGAAGTTAATTTTATAATTTGCTAGCAACATACAAAGTAATTTTTCACACATCAGTTACCCGTACGTAACTGGCCGAAACGACGCAACCAAAGTTACCACTGCGGTCACGGTAACCACTGTTACCGTACTCCATAACTATTTGTTTTCACCGCAAAATGTTTCATTTACTGGTGGTCCAATACTTTGTATCACAAAGTATACTAAACACTGGGTCACATCTGCTTTGAGTGGTGTAACACCAATTAAAATAATTGAAACATTCATATGAAACATTGAAATAATTGCACAAAATGCACATCTTGGACGCATTGAAATAATTGCACAGGTGGTGTGTCCGGCCTAATAATAGACCCCCCCGTCTCCTCCCGTGTATGCCGTAAAAGCCGCTTAAGGGATTACCCGGACTTCTTGATAAGATACGTTTGTATAAGATTTGTCCTGGCTGCTAGCTTATAATGGCATGTGTTATTACTTGAAGAAAGCGTTAGCCGAGTCAGGCGTGGGAGGCAATGGTGGCGATGACCTCACCACTTGTCATGTCCGAAAATTCCACTGTGAAAAGAGGCCCATTGAGGCACTGCCTACCCTTTCGGGGAAAAATGTCTTTGTATGAAATAATTGCACTTGTATAAGTACTGGGTTTATTCTTGGATCTTGCATGACTCATTGCGAGGAATCATTTTGGGACTATTTATTGGCTGAGAAAAAAACCCTGATTTTGACAAGAGGTCGCTAGCTTGATGCACACAGGAAATGTATTCCCGATAGATCCTGTAAACCATCCTAAAGCCAATAGACCATAACATGCTTTAAACTGTGCATCGGAGACTACGAAGTATGCATACTGCCCCTAGTTTTATAACTAAACCAATTTGTATTCCGATTCCCTAGATAAAATCTACTTTGGTATACAACTTTGGACTTTATAAAAGCACGTTTTAAAGATGTATTTGGTATGGAGAAAGATTTTCTTATTGGTATCAACAATGCATCGACTATCTTCTGGCAGCTGATTTTGAATCCAACCCTGAAGTAGAATATTTTTTGCATGTTTTTTTTTGTAAATGTGTGATTTTTATTTTTATTTCCATTATCTTTTTTTTATGTAATGGCTCGACAAACTGGCATACGGCCCGCCTAATGGTGAGCGGTTACCGTCGCCTATTGACATCTGCAACACTAGGGGCATTCCTAATGCGTTGCCTGCCCTGAAGGACATTTTTGAATTTTTTTTGAAGCGGCTTTTGTTGTGTTTGAGCAGAAACACCTCAGGAGGGAGCCCATTCCACAACTTGCACGTATGGGGGAGAAAAGATCTCGTTAAGCGAGCAGTACTTGATACCCACGTGTCGATGATGTGTGGATGAGCTCCCTTGCATTGTCGAGAAGTGCAATGGTAGAACCTGGATGCGAGTATGAGATCGAACAGCTCCTCAGAGCACTCCCCATTATAGAGTCGATAGAACACACAGAGCGAGCCGATGTCTCGGTGCAGACTCAGCGGCTCTAGTGAACTGGAGAGCTTGGGGTTGTTGACGTTCTAACGATATCTACGAGTTTATAGCATTAATTGGAAAAAAAAAAATGCTGCTTATTGCCACATTAGTATGTACCTAGTTTATGAAACTATTACATAACAGGTTTTTAATAGTTTCACACGAGTTTTTTATTAACTAGTTATGTACAGTTTCCTACACGACTTCATCTAAACTCATGCTCCCATATTGGAAATTAATCCCATATTGGACCTCATTAGATACTTATGTTGACTTCTAGTATCCCGATACTTGCTGAGACGGTCAGCAGAATATTCTGGAAACGTGGAGCTACATTCAACGGTCATTCCAACTTACTACAATTTTTAAACATAAAGGAAATGTTTCTTGGAACGTGCATGTATATGAGCATAGTAGTTTCAAGGAAATCGTTTCACACACCCAACTCTAAGTACTTGTATAGGAATACTATAAAGATCTGCTAATAACCACACCATAAAGAAGTCATCATATTACACAGAATGCGAGCCGGTTGCGGTTAGACATTGACCTGAGGCCGTAGACAAAGTAACGTTCTATTAGCGATGTCGTTTGTAGAAATGCCAACAATGTATGAGATTGACGTAAGCTATCGACATATTACTTGGACTTATGTATGTAATTACGACAATCGATCACAGATACAGAACATTACGACTGTAAAAATGGCATCGCTACGAAGTGAAAGCCACGTGGCTAGGCCAGCTGGTTGCACAGCCAGTGGGACTTATTTTGATATGACGTCTCTCGTACAATTTACTTGTAGTATCAGAGGGAGCCGGACCGTAGTGGTTGCTTACACTTGATTATGACGAAACAGAGTCCTTATTGGTTGTTTTGGTTTAAAAATAACCTCATTCACTCATAATCACAATACTCTCGCACTACACACATCTCACATACACACTCACACTAGACACATCTTATAATATAATTTGTTCAGGGTGTTCTGCTGGGTATTTTCTATGTCTAATAAAAACAATCTATGTAATGTATCGTATTAAGTATATCAGTTATCTAGTAGGTACCCATAACACAAGCTCTGCTTAGCTTGGGGCTAAATAATGTTGTGTGTTGCATTATTTATTTTAATTTTATTTATATGCAGCTACAACCCTTTTAGCTAGATACAATTAATTAACTTTTTAGGAATTAAATCGTTGAGCTTTTCAATCGTTAACCAGTTTTAAGTACATTAGTATCTATTTAGTTGGTTGTTTGATTTTATTTTAAAATGTAAATATGTTTTTTTGTAAAGTTTGTAAGAAAGTTTTCTATTTTATGTATTTTTTATTGTCTCACATGTTTCTCCATCTTCAATCTTATTTGGTAAACTATTTCAAGGTACCCGCTATTCAGGCCAGCCCTGCAGGATCCACTGTTTAATTTGACTGTATGCAATCTATTTTAGAACAATAAACTTATTTGTTATGTATTTGTAACCACAGTCAGACCTTGGCCAGAACAACTTTTTACAGTATCTACAATCTAACCACATGAATGGATAAACTGTAGCCGATATCGGCAGGAACAAATATCGGAAAGTAGTTACTGCAACGCAGTTCCAAACTCTAGTCTACTGGACCAACTTCGAAAGCTGTGATTCTCTCCATAAATGGATGTCCTGTAAATTTACTCTTTAAGATTCGAATTTATAAGTTTTTTTACAAGCTTTTATTTAACTTGACCTGTTAGTAGTGGTACAAATCTTAAAACTGAATTTTGAAATAACCTCAACCGATTGAGCTGACATTTGGCATCAAGTTAAGATGACAATACAATGGTAAGAACGAGCTGATCTGATGATGCACAACGGAACTCCTCGATGATAAATAGTACCTAGCTTGGCAGTGCTTTGGCCTAATTTTGATCAGCTCACGGTTCCAATCACCCATTTCATAAAAGCTTGGTTTGAAAAAGATATTTTACAAAATAACTAATTATTTGACAAAATGACTTTACACCTTATTTTTCTTACTGGTAGATGGATCTCGTAATAGGTACGTAGCTGTAGTTAAAATAAAAAACTACAACGTAAAATATATCTGTGAGTCGATAGATCGATTTGTCTCCTCCCGTGGATGGTATACAATCCGACTAAGGGATAAATATAATATCATTAAATATATTAAATTATTATTTAATATTAAATATAGGTAATATAATATAATATATAATATCGCGATCACCAATCCACCAAGTGTTGTGATTATGGTAGTCTCCCCATTGCACTCAATAGGAGGCTGATGCATTGAATTGGCTGTCTGATGGTGACGATGATCAGAGTCAAAAGGCATGGATATGGATTAAATATCTACTGTAATATATCACGATTGAAGCATTTGCAAATGAAAATGATCCTACACTAAAAAGCATTGTTGAACACGCTGAAGTGTGACAGAACTCCACTCAAATACTTGACACACATTAGCATCAAAGTTAAAATGATATTCAAATTCCATGTAATCATGAAATGAACCTGCCCAGATCAAATGATAAAGCGACATGAAAAAGCACAGTCTATCTCACATGATTTTATTCGCCGTATTTACCTTAGAATAGAGTTGAGATTGGTAACAATGTGGCTTGCCGTTGACTGTTCAGATGGAGCAAAGTAAGTATTCTCGAATGGATACGGTTGAATGGGCACTCGGCGTTACTACGCGACCATTTCACGTTGAATGAGACCTTGGATTAATGCAGAGCAAGATACAAGCTTACGGTGTTATAAAAAACAGATCAGGTGAATTTTAAAAAAAAGATCATTTGATATTTTTTTTATACAATTGCCTGACCACACTAGGCTGCATAGGATTCATTGGTATCATTACAAAATGGAGATCCTAAACTGATATAGTCGGTGAAAAAGTAATTAATTTTGTAAAAATTCAAAAAAATCCTACGCGCAAGGAAACGGCTGAACCGATTTTGAGCAAACATAGCTAAGAAAACAGCCATTCACCATTCAAACAATTTAAAAAAAAAAAGGTTCGTCTGTTCGGGAACTACGATGCCACAGACAGACACAAACACACAAACACACAAAAACACACACACACACACACACAACCACACACACAAAAACACAACCACACACACACACAGACACGTCAAACATCTCGTCGTTTTTGCGTCGTGGGTTAAAAATAGAAAATTAGTAGAGCAAAAAAAATATTATTCTTAATTAAAACATTTTTTTTTTTATATACTACTTGGTTGACGGATCAAGCAAGAGGCCCACCTGATGTTAAGCGGTAACCTCTGCCAATGAACAGTGCATTACCTCATAGGGTCCGTCCACCTAGGACGCACCCTATGTGGCATTGTACTGCACCCGCCACACTGAGATATACCTAGATGAAAAGTATCATGTGCCTGTAATTTCACCGGCACCCTTACCCTTCAAACCGGAACACAGCAATGCGAGCACTACTGCTTTGCGGCAGAAATAGGTATGGTGGTAGTACTTCCCCGGACGAACTCTTTCACAAAAAAGCTCTACTACTACTAAATACACATATACATATGACTTTAATCTAAGTATATGTCGATAGATGGTGTCAATAGTCTGTCAAATAAAGACGTGCTCGGAACAATTCAAAAAGCAAGAACGAGAAATGAGCCCCGAAACAGAACGAGGTGCTCACGATAAATTCTGCTCTCTCTGCCTGACTGTCTGCTTTTTTAGGGTGAAAACTAAAAACAACTTAACTAATTAACAACTTAAATAATTCACATCCAATCCCTATATAGATCGCTCAGCTCATAATTTATACCAAAATGTATAAGTACCTACCTATACAACGTTTTCTCTTGGATCGTCAGCAACGTGACAGACATTGGCATTTGACGTCATATCAATTGAGATTTATTTTCAATTTGCAAGTTTTTTCTTCTATTTCTGGCCTGGCAGCCCTGTGGAAGGTGCCCCAACTTCGAAGTTCGTAGAACGAATTCTACGCGTAAGTAGTTATACCTACACAACTTTCCCACTCCCAATAATTCATACACATACTCAATATGGCGGAGAAAACATCGAAAAGGTTTCCATATGCCTTATTTCGGCATATTTTAGAATCAAAAAACCTAAGACTTGTGACATCCACCAAACCGCAGTAATAAGGATTGACCATCTTCCTATCCTAATGGACGAATCATGGTTAGATAATTAGTAGTATTGCGAAGCGAGCACAACCTTTTTTTGCATCAATTGTGTTCAGTCTATGCATCATAATTTCATCTTGATCATCAATTGATGCATCATGTAAATCCATAATCTATATCTTGACAATCTCTTGAACGATTTTGCTCATATATAAATTAAAAAATTGGGTTATATCATTTTTTTCTGTGAAATATCATCAAAATCGGCCAGTAAATGGAACCGTAGCAAACTGGGGGAAACACCACTTCAATAAAAAGTCACCAACGTCACCCAACGTCAAAAATAAAACTATAGAATCTGTGTCAAGATTAGTTGAAAAATACGGCCTGTACATGAGTACCAACATACTATCCGTACAGACAGATGAAGGCAAATCTAGTAGTTGTTGCAAGGACTAAATTCGCTTCGCTCGCTCTGCCAATAAGTTTGTCAACAATTAATAGTTTCTAATTAATTTACATCGTAACGCCAAGTTCCTCAAACATTAACGGTAGGTTAGTGGTAAACTACCATACAATTACAATACGGGCACGTAAGTCAGTACATCGGTAAGTAAAGGTTACGATCAAACATTAGCAGTTACGGCCAAATGGTTGAACTTGGACTAACTTCAGGATATTGCTTTTGGGAGCTGGTGCATGTGTTAGAGAGAAACTGTTTCAGCAGTGTGAGCCTTCGTGTTTCTAATAACTGCTTGAAACGTTTTGGAGAACACACCATTATCATAGTACCACACAATTCAAGACTTCATTGTTACTATTTGTTCATTAATTATGTATAATTATTTATTGTGAAGCAGACACCCGTGTTTTTAACTCAGATGGTTTCAGCGGAAGATCAGCGTTGTGTTGCTACAACACAACAAATGCTGAGCTGGACGCCAATTTGTGTCAGTAATGCATGGCTGGTACTAAGAGGCACAAATTAGTTTTATTTTTCTTTGTTTCTGTGTGTGTCTTTTAGTGTGGTATATTGTTTGTTGTTGTTGGCACAAATAAATGTATTTTCTTTCTTTCTTTCTTTCTTTCTTTCTTTCTTTCTTTCTTTCTTTCTTTCTTTCTTTCAAGACAGTGGCAGTATTTAGCGACGTTAGAGCATTACAGGCCTCCGAAGGCGTGTGTCTATATATGTATGTGATGGGCAAAGACTTCGTAAAGGCCAAAAATGTGTTATTTCGAATCCATGGGTTCAACTGCTTAAAAAGAGTCTAATTTTGTATTTGTACACGGCAGGTGTACTAACCAACGTTGGCCTCCAACTTGTGTCCAGGCCAATTATGTTGCGTATTTCAAACCGCTGTTTCTTGTCAGAACCCAACTCTAAGCAGTGTGTGTAGGTAATGGGTATTGAAACAGATTTACCTACGTACTCCTACCACAAACTTACTAGATAAGCGTTATCAGAGACCTCTGTTGTGCGACTTGTGAGTCTGAGTGCTGGCTGAGATGCGAGAGCTTGTGGGTTCGATTCCCGCCACGGGACAAATGTTTGTATGATCTGCAAATATTTGTTCCGGATCTGGGTGTTGTAATAATAATAATATAACATAAAACTTTATTGAGGACACAACATGAGATACAGGTAAACTAAAGATAAAATTACAGTTAATGTCCTCCAATCGGCGGTCTTATCGCAGGCAGTGATTTTTTCCAGACAACCGTTTATATGCTAAACCTATATCAATAAAGCTAAGCTACATGCATAAACAATGCCATCGACAACGGAGTTGCATGGTATAGATATTGACCAACCCCTGAACTAGTGTGGTATCATGGTACTTGTAGTTCCTGATATCCAAAATACAGGGGATCCTAGTGTGGGATCAGGGCAATGTATGTGACTGTTAGGTGTGTTATGTGTATTTTACACTAGATTCTAACACGTCAAGAGTGGAGAACACAAACCTGGTGACGCAGTGGTAAAAGATGAAAGGCTTCGACGGACCAAAGTTGCAGGAAGTAGATCGATGGGCTGTGAACTTCTACAGGCTGATGATGATGATGACGTCAAACACGTTGATCGATATTATGATTTCTGTAATCTGTAAAAGATAAATCGTTCAAAAGGCTCTTTTAAAATGAAGCCGCGAACTTCTGTAGAGATACGCCTAAAAATGGTTTTGTATAGTTGAGTTTGCATGGATGTTCGTAAAACCTGTATATTTGATGACAATTAATCAAACAATTAATAAATCCTATCATATTTAATCAGGAAAGTATAGTTTTTTTGTCTTTTAGTTTTATTGTGGCTTTCAGTTCTTGTCAAGGAGGCCGCGGCGGGAGAGGAGTGTCGGTATTGAGGTGCGCCGCTCTCCCTATCCTCTGCGGCCGAAGTGGCAGGCGATGGGGCCGCTGACCTGACCCGTCGCATAGGGACCTCGAGCGTTCAGGCACGGGGTCGTCTGGTGCTTATTGGCTTGATCCCGTGGTGGTTGCGGCATGCCATGTGGTTTGCCGTAACAGGGGGTGTCCCGGTTTTGACTGTGTGTGTCATTCCAGGGATGTCCCCAGAGAGGGTTCCAAACAGACGGCCGCAGCGGGTTCGCGGAAGAATGCAAAATAGTTTTAGTGGATTAGAGTCCCACATAACCTTGCTGTCTCCCCGCGGTAGCAAGGTATGAGAGTGCATTTCTCCACGTCAACAAAAAAAAAGGTATTGTACGCGAGTCCCTACAGACACGTTATAGCTATATGAGCCTATGCTTTGAGATGTCAATGATAATGAGACGGCCGTTGCTCTAAAAATGCCTGAACAAAAAGTGCCATCTATCACAGTGGATTTAAAATTAGCCGGACGTATATCTAGCTAATCCGGACAGGTGACCCTCGTCTGAAGACTGATTACGGGTCGCCCGAACCTTCGTAATTTGAAGATTATTTTTTATAATGGATATTACTTGCTCGCTTGCACTACTAAATTACATGATACTTTCTTTGAACAACGTAAACATCATCATTAGCCTACAGAAGACAACTGCTGGACAAAGGCCTCCCCTATTTTATGCCACGGTTATTTCAATTCTGTGTTTCATTAGTATTTTGAAATTTTTAACCCCCGACGCAAATGCGACAGGGTTTTATATGTTTGACGTGTTTTGTGTGTGTCGTGTGTGTGTGTCTGTCTGTGGCATCATAGCTCCCGAACGGATGAACCGATTTCGTTATTTTTGTTTGAAAGGTGAATTTGTTGGGAGTATTCGTAGCTATGTTTGATCAAAATCGGTTCAGCTGTTTCATAGCGGTGAGGGCTTTTTTATTTTTACAAAATTAATTACTTGTTGTAAACACTTTTATTTCTACAGCATTGGTTAAATAGCACAGTCGAAACCACTGACATGATTGACATAATCGGATGCTATCGTGAACTATGAGGTGATGTGTTGTTTTTTGATGATGAAAAAGAAGAAAACGTTAAGAACAATAAAAACTTATTTATTTTCATATCAAATTTTATAACAGCGCTTATGTAAAAATTTATAAAAAACTAACAAAAACCCGTAACAACTAATATCACAGCTCAGCTTTGACTCAGTGTTTTCCATGATGGAAGCCCCAGTCTTTATGGTCCTTGTGACCGCCCTTTTTGCCATGATCATGATGATGATGATGATGTTCCTCATGACCGTGGTGACCTTTGTGTCCCTTGTGATCTTCATCATAATGATGCTTATCGTGATCACCTTTCTTGCCATGATGATGCTCGTCGTGACCGCTCTTGTGATGACCGCCCTTCTTGTGATGACCTCCTTTGTCTTCGTGATGTCCATGATGCTTTCCGTGTTTGTGGTGCTTGCCTTCGGTGTGGTGGTCATCATAGAAGTGGTGGTCCTTATGGAAATCGTCTTTGTGGTATTTCTTGTGGTAGCCGTCGGTTTTCTCTCCCTTATCGTGATGTTTATGATGGCCATGTTTGCCTCCTTTATGATGATGGCCGTGTTCGTGATGCTCACCGTGATGATCGTGTTCGTCCCAGTGTTTCTTGTGACCGCCACCATGTTCAGCGTGATGTCCTTCGTGATGATGTTTCCCGTGGTCTCCGTGCTCTCCTTTGTGATGATGATGATGTCCTTTATGTCCTTTATGTCCTTTTTCACCATGTTCATGGTGATGTTTAGCGTGGTGTTCCTTGCCACCTCCTTCTTCATGATGACTGGACTTGCCGCTAGCTGCGGCTACTAAGTCCTTTTCTTCTTCAGCTAGTTCCCTTGCGTAGACTGCCACAAGGCATATTATACCGACTACCACCACAGCCTTCATGTTGCTGGCTGCTTCTGTACTGCTGAGTACTTCGATAAGTCTATTTATAGTTTGTTTATTTGAATGAAGAAAGTGTTGGGACATCTATCGCAACAGCTCAGGGACAAGTTCGCGGTGATCAATGGACCGTTACGGTTGTGCAGACGGATAAATTAAGTTGTATTGTTATTTTAATTAGTGTGAACTGTGATGTTGCTTATGAGAAATGTTTGAGTACCTGTAGAATAAACCAAAAAAAGTGTCAGTACATTGCAAAACGGCTCGTTTGTAAATTTTATTGACACATGTTGTCTCATAATAATTTTGAAAAATAACAGTGTACCATAGGCGTCGTGGTCTCAGCCTACGATAAGGACACCACCAAATCCTCCGTGAATGTCGTATAAGGTGACTAAGGGATGATGCCAGGGGATGGGTAGCAGTATTTCACCTGCGTACTTAAATTGCCTATTGCCTGCCTGTGGCTTTGCACGCGTGGTATCGAGATAAAAATAAAGTCGTCCTCTTCCTATCTCCTATTCCGCCCTTATTATTCATCCACACACCAAATATCACTAAAATCCGCTGAACCGTTACGGAGTTAAGTGGCCACATATAAAACATAGCCTTTATAGGAATCAGGGATAACGTAGCTTCCTGTTAGTAAAAGAGTTGTCAGAATCGGATCAGTAGTTCCGGAGATTACCCCAACATCTAAACAAACAAATTAGACCTCTTTAAAGTACCTATAGTAATAGAATCTAGCATATTATAGTAGTTTTAGAAACTATTACATAGGTAACATGTGTTAGTAAACATGATATTATAAAAAAACCGGCCAAATGCGAGTCGAACTCGCGCACGAAGGGTTCCATACCATTATCTATAAAAATGGCAAAACAATCATGTCTGTTGTATGGGAGCCCCCTTAAATATTTAGGTATTTTATTCTGTTTTTAGTATTTGCTGTTATAGCTGCAACAGAAATACATCATATGAGAAAATTTCAACTGTCTAACTATCACGGTTCATGAGATACAGCCTGGTGACAGACGGACAGACAGACGGACGGACAGACAGACGGACGGACAGCAGAGTTTTAGTAAAAGGGTCCCGTTTTACCTTTTCGGTACGAAACCCTAAAAACTGAGCCTTTGCAAGGTTTTTAATAGTTTCACAAGTTTGTTTAAATATCTAGACAAAACACTGTTAAACAGGATAATCCAAGTTTTATAGCTACCTACAACAAAAATAGAGTCACAGTACATTTTAACTTTGTCAATATTGATGATAGAGCTCAGCGACACCAGACAGAGGTAAAACACATTCAAATCGGGGATTAAAGTTCCATGGTCCAATCACACAGTACCGCACTACAAAAGCTGTAAAAGTCCAGAGTAAGCCCACTGATACCACAGAACTAGTATTAGTATTCCAACGTACAGAGATCCACGTCACTATAATACGCAATTAAGAACACGAGAACGCGAGCAATGTTGGAACTTGAACTTAGTATTATTAAAAAAAACATAAATGCATTAAAGTTTGTCATAAATTAAATTCAAAAGTCTCAAACATGCTTGCACCATATATTATATCTATTTCTGCCGCAAAGCAGAAGTGCTCGCATTGCTGTGTTCCGGTTTGAAGGGTAAGGTGCCGGTGAAATTACAGGCACATGAGACTTTTCATCTTTATGTACAATCCAGGGTGACGGGCGCAGTGCAATGCCATATAGGGTGCGTGACCTATGAGGTAATGCTCTGTTCATAGGCAAAGGGTACCACTTAACATTAGGTGGGCCATCTGCCTGTTCCGTAATTCGAGTAGCATAAAAAAAAAACTATAAAAATTTTCGTGAACTTTCTTCGAGAAAAATTGACCTTGCTGGCCTAGGCCAGCGAGTTATGAAAACTCACGATAGATATCTTTCGTGCTATCAAATAGGAATGCCCAGTCAAATGAATGTGTTAATATGTGTGTGTGACAAATATGGAATGAGACTTTAGAAAGATTTTCTATTAGAAAAATTAAATGTGCCATTTGCATGTGGTGTGTCTGGCCTATGAAAAGACCCCTCCGTCTCCTCCCATTGATGTCGTAAAAGCCAACTAAGGGATTACCCGGACTAGTTGATAAGATTTGTCCTGGCTGCTAGCTTATTATGGAATGTGTATTACTAATGTGTATTAGTATTATTTCAATTTAAATTACTGGAAGAAAGCACTAGCTGAGTCAGTCGTGGGAAGCAATGGAAGCGATGAGCTCACCACTTGTCACGTCAATATTCCACGATGGTGCAACCAACTGTGAAAAGAGGCCCATTGAGGATCTGCCTACCCCTTCGGGGAAAAAGGCGTGTGTCTATGTATGTATGTATGTAAATGTGCAATTTTACACACGTGTGCTCACAATTTTTGCTCACCACAACTCATCAACGCTTCTTCAGGCATAGCGAAAACTATGTGCCGGTAATTATATGACCTAACACACAAGTTTTAATTTAAAGTATCACATAAATATCTTTATTTTAGCTATGAATGTGCTTGAAACAAAAAAACCATGTAAAAACCATTGAAGCTCAAACGTAGCTAAACTAATCATATTTATGTGATTACTATAATTAAAACTTGTCTGTTAGGTCATATAATTACCGGCAACATAGTTTTCGCTATCTGAAGAAGTGTTAATGAGCTGTGGTGAGCAAAAAACACGAAAAAAGTTGAATTTCACGCCACAGGCGAAAGCAACCACCTTAAGAGATCATTTCATTTTGAATTGTCATACCTATAGGCGATTACGTCTAGTAAGTAAAAAGTGGCTGCCCTAACAATACATTTGCCTGCGTCTATCTATAGGTTATGTTATACTAGATGTATTTAGGCCTGTTTTTTTTTTTTTTTTTTGTACTACTGGAATGGCGGAGCAAGCAGATGGCCCACCTGATGTTAAGCGGTAACCTCTGCCTATGAACAGTGCATTACCTCATAGGTCACGTCCACCTAGGACGCGCCCTATGTGGCATTGCACTGCGCCCGCCACCCTGAGACATAAAGATGAAAAGTCTCATGTGCCTGTAATTTCACCGGCACCCTTACCCTTCAAACCGGAACACAGCAATGCGAGCACTACTGCTTTGCGGCAGAAATAGGTACGGTGGTAGTACTTCCCCGGACGAACTCTTTCACAAAAAAGCTCTACTACTACTAATTATGCTACTGCTAATTAGTATGTTCGTGGCGATTAGATAGACGTCTATGCGAAAGTTTCTGTAATGCAAAATGACTAAGATATGGAGCAAACGCTTACCCGTATGATAATACACTAGTATAATACATCGATGGATAATACTCATATTTATTCAGCGTTTTCGCTATCTAGCGCGATATGTGTACTATTAAAAAAGGAAAATAGTGTGACTCGGCTATCGTCGTTCGTTTCTAACTTGTCTTTTTCAAACAATTGTAATCTTAATCCTGTTTCGAAATGCCGATGATTGACGAGGCCCATTAGTTTTGCAGTAGTACTGTCTAAACCTATAAGGGCAGGCATGTGACTGTTACGGAATTACGTAGCTCATATTTGAACCTTGAATCTAAAGGTAATAACGCTCATTTTACAGTAAAAGCCACCTTTTAGTGGTGCAGAGTTGTTGCAACGGACAATCCCTATTGTTGTTTTGATTAAATTTCGACAGTAGGTACGATGCAGATTGCTCTTTTCGGGCAGCACTGCCGGAATTTAACTTGACGAAAAAACTTTTTGGCCTCCACGAGGACTCATTTGAGTGAATAACAATATGTTCATGCATAATATTCGGATAGACATGCATTGGACGAGCTGCGAGTAATATAAGTACAATCTGGAAGTCAAAATTCAGAATGCTTTGATGAATCTTCAAAATGTTCAGAGTTTGAAGGGTTTCGGTTGACTAGGAGTTCATCAGACCCCAATAGTATCCATTACATTTGATACATAGATGCGCGTAGATGACAGTTGATACATTGCATATTTATTCTCCCCTAAATTCATAATTGATGAATTTGGTTATTGTCTTGAAGGTCACCATAAACATTACACTATTCAGAGGGCTCTAAAACTACTTAGAAAAACTTAAGAAGTGAATCTTGTAAACAAAGTCAAAGCCAAAAAGTATTTTATTCATTGAAATCACAAGGATCATTTTGAATCATCTTAAAAAATAAATTTACATTTACTCCTGTTCCAACGCAACCAGACCTAGAAAAATCAGGCAACAAACACGGACTTTTTTTTGGTGATCCTTCTTACTACAAACAATTTAAAACCAAAGACTATTTTCAGTGTTCCATTTAAATATCAAAAACAGAACAGTAATGAAAACACATTTGGCACCCAATTTATCCTGTTCTGGTCTACATCAGACCCTGGAATGTGCGGGTAGAAGACATGTCATGTCATGTTAGTTTGAAGTTTGAGCTCCAACTCGAAGATTTTGTTCATCCTATGCTGGCCTTTACCAGATTCTGGGTCTTGATGTCAACAAAGACGAACATTTCAAGATCAAATTGAAGGTCCAAGCAGCAAAAATGCCTGAAATCCCTTAAAAATAAATATTGCGTGCCGGTGATCATGTAAAGGACTGCACCAATTTCCACCAAACATAGTTAAGAACCATCTCACAAACACCATCTTGCATTAAGATAATTGAAATCACAGCTCTCGTTCCGAAGCTATGTGGCAACAAAAACAAAATGCATACATACAAAAAAGTACACTACGTTTGCCCTCAAACTTATAAAACCCCTCTTTTTATTCGGGGGTTAAAAAGTATTTAGCAACAATCACACACGAACCTACCTAAATCCGCTTTATCAACGAAAGTTTCTATTCCATTATCCTCAGAGCAAAGTTCAATATGAAGCAGGAAAAAGTCGTCAACTCGACGGAATCGTAAATAGAGATACGTCGTGCAGCCTTGATTTGTCACAACTTATCTCAAGGCACGCACTCGATACGTACTCAGGATTGTATCAAAAGGAACGATTGAACGATAGGGGGCCAAAGGAGTCACATGAAAGGAGCCTCTGCTAGGCGCACAGAATTCTTTCTCTCTTTCTTTTGTTTTTTTTTATAATCTTATTTATTTAACAATTTCCTTTAAAGGGCACTCCTTAAACTGATACCGGATTTAACGTAGAATGGCAAAGGAAGAGCCAGCGACATACGAATGAAAGCGACACCCAATAATTTAAACAAGAGTGATCATTTGTTTTCAATCCACATAACACGTGAAATACCGGACTCAAAAAAGAGAACTGTTGAAGCTATATTCAACAGATAAAACTTTTACAAAATGCAGCAACTGGGTTTTTTGTTTGACCGTCGGGCCAATTTTTCTGTTGTAAACAACGTTGAACTCGACATTTTCATACAAGATACCATTGGTGTCTACTACAAGATAAGTTCAAACCTGACAGACCTTGTGGTATGAAATAACAATGTCAACATTATGTCTATTATACGAGAATTTGTCGTGCGACCATATTGCTCAATCGGAAATAAACAAATAATACTAAGCAACAAAAAATAAAAACTAATGTTTTTGACTTTCAATACCTATCATGCAAGGGAAAAAGGTCAAAAAGGTTGAGGTTTTGTAATATTCATACGTAAATTTGATAAATTCAGCTGTAAAGAAGTTGCCCCAATCCTTGAGGCCGTTCCCCGAAACACTTCTCTCCAATCCTGCTAAATCATTCGTACGATTCGTGAAGGAATCCGAATATATCACGTCTTCCCCAGTTCGGGGATATAAGTTACGTGTGACGCTTATTATTGGGGACACGTTGTAGTAGAGCCTTTCTTTTGATTATGCTGAGAGGATCGATTTCTTTTCTCCTTTTTTAATTCGAAAAATTGTGTGTTCCTTATGTTTTACTTATTTTTGTTAGTAGGATAGAATAAGATATAAAAATCTACCGACGCTTTTGTAGCATTTATGTGCCATATCATTCCAATCAATTCCAGTAGCATAAAAATCACGTACAAAGCATCGCTCGAAATAGTTTCCTTCAAACAAACGTGGCTTGAAGTTAGTGTGCGCTCTTAAATTTATTTCAAAACTACACATTGTGTTCAACAAAATGCTATTCATGAAGTGGTACATGAAATGAGGATACTAAGGAGTTCTGTTAGATTCAATTATGTAAAATATTCTTAAGTTTTCTTCGTAAAATTCAAAAGATTTTCAAATTTTGATGATAATAATAATTGTGGTCGTAAATAATGATTCATCAGATTTTAAACTTTATATCAAAGGATTTTGAGAAGAAAACCCAGAGAAATATTCTAAACCCTATAAAAAACAAATTTTCGAACCGAAAGACAATAGACCTATCCCCACTCGATGGGTCACGACATTGTAAAGATAGATAGAACCTTATCGCCTTAAAGGTCTTATTGTCGAGAACAATTTCTCCCAGGCAAACCCACGGTGGAAAAAGGCCCATTGAGGTTCTGCCTACCCTTGCAGGAAAAATGAGTGTGTCTTATATTCCGATTAAGGCGGCCCAAGACCGTTCTTCATGGAATTCGACGGGAGGTACAGCAGTAAATGTATGAAAAAATTTCATGTTACTACTAGTATAGTATTATTTTATCTGTGATGTTACACAAACGATCTTGGTTTGTACCATAGAAAATCTTCAATTTATGTACCGAGTCACAACTGTTTCTCGAGTGTCTGATATTTTTTAAAAGAAAACTTCGATGAAAGTCTTATAACGGAGTACGTGGTTGTCAAAACTAGGTACGTTTTATCTAACAAGAATACTTTCTCGAAATGCACTATCTGTAGTGCACTTTACTGTGCACTTTGCAAAGCAAAAGTATTTGCAATTCTTTAAAGATCTGTATTGCTTTAAATCCAGATGAGTGGAGAGATGTTTATGGTATTACGTCGTTCACATTTCAGAAGAGATTCTGTATGCCGTCATCCTCAAGGGATTATATATCCCGCAACCACCAAGCTTTTCTTTATCCAGTCATTCACAAAAGATTATATATCCCATTATCCACATGGGATTCTATGATGGAATTCTGTATGCCGTTGTCCTCAAGGGATCATATATCCCGCAACCACCAAGCTATCCTTTATCCAGTCATTCACAAAAGACTATATTATATCCCATTATCCACATGGGATTCTATGATGAGATTCTGTATGCCGTCATTCTCAAGAGACTCTGTATCGTGTCATGCACAAAACGGATTCCGTATACCGTCACACATCCATGGATTCATGTTTGGTTTTACACAATATTATCTTTTTCACTATCCTCCTCTGCTTCAGGTTTAGTAATTTATGCTATTATATACCACATAGGTATTACTATCTTTTTTCACTTATATATTAATACAGCCCTAAGAATAATTTATTTGTATTTTATCCATTTTCTACATGGAAGATCAACATGAAGAGGTAACTCACTAAAAATAGATATCTAAATAACCATTCAATGTTTTACAACTTAGTGCACAGAGTAAATTAAATCGCGACGATGTGCCTGAAACACCTGAAATTAAAACCCCGGAAGTTAACAGAGTATCAGACATTATTTATCAGAAATTTAAGAAAAGGACAGATCTTTTATATGGATGACATAATACTTCAATCAATTGTTCTCCATATAATCCAATTGAACCGTTCGAAAGTAGAAAAATTCCATACAATTTTTCACCGTCCCTTCAAACTGTCCCAATACTCAAGTCGCATCGTTATCCTCGACATTTGGATTGATTCCCTGTAAGTAGTGAATAGGGGATATTTAGGTGCCATTGGTCACCACACTCGGAATATAAATAGCTTGATATATCGTCGTTGGATATTTGTAAGGGTTCTCGATGACCCTCGGAGATCAATTTGGGGCTGTGACAATCGGATGACGACGTAAAGTTGGGATCGAGGAGTTTTTTGTCGCGAAAGGAAAGATTTGATTAATTCTTGACAATCTAGTAGTAGAGCTTTTATGTGAAAGAGTTCGTCCGGGGAAGTACTAGCACCGTACCTATTTCTGCCGCAAAGCAGTAGTTTTACCCATTCTAGTACGTAGGGTCTAGTTTTATGTTTAAGTTTAAAACCCTATGGGTATTTTTTGTGTTTATTCTTTTTTTATGAAATATTACTTTTATTTTGTTTACAGTCTATTATTTTTTGATTTGTTATTTCTATTAAGTGTGTGTGTGTGCTAATAACAAATCTTTCTTTCTTCTTTCTTCTTTGAGTAGTGCTTGTTTGAAGGGTATGGTTGCCGGTGAAATTACAGGCAGACGAGTCTTTTCATCTTTATGTCTCAGGGTGGCGGCCGCAGTGTAATGACACATAGGTCGCGTCCTAGGTGGACGTGACCTATGTGATAATGCACTGATTATAGGGAGAGGGTGCCGCTTAACATCAGGTGGTCTATCTGCTTGATCCGTCGTTCTGAGTAGCATAAAAAAAAAACTCTTGAACAATTTTTTTTGTAGATTATTAATTACGTATAGGTGAACAGAAAACATAGTTCTTGAAAAATTAAACAGAGCTCAGTGATTATGTATTTATTTATTCAGAACAATAGATGAAGTTATATTTGTGTGGTTAGTGTATAAGTTGTTAGTTAAATTCTAAAACAATTGTTTTGTTCAAAAAATATAATCAGTTAAAATGAGCGTAAAATGAGTAACTTTGCGGTTACAAAACTCGCCAAAACTTTTGATTGTTTTTCCGATCAACTTTGGAGGGTCGAGAACAAAACAGGGAATAATATACTGTACAAAACTTGGACTGTATATTCCTGATAGGAACCCCTTCCTTCCACGCCATAAAACTTGTATGGAGTGACGTCCCCATTGCATAGTTTTGAGGCCGTTAGGGAATGATAAAAAAGTTTGGGGAATGAGTTAGAAGTATATATTTTTATGGGAGGGTTTTGCGGTTCCAAAGGCTCGTAATTTTTATGACTTCAGCCGAGTTTGAGCGGGAAGTTTATCAACACATTTTTATAACTTTTCCTGTTTAAATAAGACATGAAAATTGTGATGACTTATCTTAAAACTTAAGAGTTGCTTAACTTAATGTTGTCTGAGAGTATGAAACCACAAAATATGTCTTAAAATAATATGACCTTTACCTATTCAGACATTTACAAAACACGCAGTTTATTTGAAAAGTTTTGATGTTTTATTCTAATTAAGACTGTTTTATTCTAAGATCTCAACATTTGAGTAGTGGATTTTCACAGTTTATATGCATTGTACCTTTTGTCGAAGCATTGTACGTCCACATAATTCTAAATGACTAAACCTGAATGTGCATTCATACTGTCAAACAACAATATTGTATGAACACCAAAATTAATGCGTTAAATTCAAAGACTTTTAAATAACTCTACGATAGCATTCCATACATTATAAACGCTAAAATATGGCTCATTAATTGAACGATGTCAAATGAGTTCAATACACTGCCGGTTCACACTCTAGTCCAGTAATCAAGCAATTCCTGCTTGATTACTGAACACATACTTGACACATACTGACTACTTGACGTAAAACTTAACAGAATTATTTATTATGCTATAAAAACTTCGTGAATAACATCAATTATTTTATAATAACGGGAATTTTTCACGTACCATGTATTTTCATGCGTTTTGCTTCTCTTTTGGTCCGGACACTTTTTGAGCGTTGACCCGTGGCGTTGACTTTTTGAGCTCAAAGTCCATTTACTTTGAGGTTCCTATGGCTCAATTCGAAATGTTAGTTTTATCGAGATATACTACAATATTGTGATGTGGACAATTTGTGGGTTGCAGTCGTGCGCTCTACGCCTCTACCTCGAAAAACACTTTCACGAGCTAAATACATAAAGTTTTGTTCAGGCTGGCAAATGCATATTAATGCTGCAAATAAATGAGATGCTTAGTTAGTCAACAATTTTTATCTGAAATTAGCCTTTTGCCTGCGCCTTGATGAACCAGTCCCCCCTTCCTGCCCCCCCCCCCCTGTATATCTAAATATCATCAAAATCTGCCAAACCGTTTCGTTTCGTTTCGTTTCGTATGAGGCAGTGCTGGCCTCTGGTGTCGGAGTTTGTCAAGCCGCCCGAGAGCCTCTGACATGGCTTATCGACTGCTATTAATCAATAAGAGCCGGGACCGACAGCCAAACCGTTGACCGTTGATAATGTACTGTCCTATGGTCTTGAGTTCAAACAAAAATCTCTTTTACTTTTCCCAAATTTTACAATTAAACGGGCAACTTTTGAAAAATTTCGTTCCTTAAACCTTAATTCGGACAATTAAACAAATAAAATAAAATTGCCAAACCGGTTCAGCTATTCTCAAGAGATGCGCTTACCAAAGAACAAGCTGTGATTTTTTATTTATATACTAGCGACGTACCCCGTCTTCAGACGGTTGTAATTTAGAAGATAAAAGAAGTGAAATATATGAAGTTACTGCCCATCCAAAGCCTGGGTGGGTCACTAGTACACATATAAACCTTCCGTAAAAAAAAACTGATGGTGGATACAGGATCAAAATCAATTGCGTAGATTAGGAGGAGTTCGCAGTTAGACAGACAGACAGACGCGGCAAGCGGCAAGCGACTTTGTTTTATAAAATGTAAGGAACAAAACCTTCAAAGAAACAGTTTCATTTTCGAAAAAACCTTTTACAAAATCCATCTCCGTAAATTTAATTGTCAAGGCTTTTCACCAGAAAATTCATAAAGAGAAAAGCTTTTTCCAGTAAACATGTTTTTTAATGTAACGACAGAACTCTTTGTGCACGATGAGACTACATTATTAG
The DNA here is from genome assembly GCA_932527175.1 of Operophtera brumata. Classification (NCBI taxonomy): domain Eukaryota; kingdom Metazoa; phylum Arthropoda; class Insecta; order Lepidoptera; family Geometridae; genus Operophtera; species Operophtera brumata. Next base: position 17,536,580 of record OW052239.1, read on the forward strand.
GTTACAACCGGTCATAATAAAAGCAACAGGCTGGACTGAAACTGTGACTGTTTGTGGTACTAATAAAAATATAGACTGAAGAGAAAAACACTTCAAAACCTAATAAAAATAGAGACAATAAGTCCGTCAAAGCATGGCGAAGAAGAAAAAGTTCTAAGAAAAATGCGTGGCACTTCGTTACTTAGGTTCTGGAACCGCAGATGTAAATTTTGAAGTGAAAAATCAAGATTGTTTTAACTTGATCGTGGGAAAGCGTCCAAAAGACAGGTCATGTGCATGGTAGTGTTTTTCTTTCAGTGCGAGATTCTTTTTTTTTTTTAGTTTTTTGCCCTTTAAAGCTCATCAACACTTCTTCATATAGTAAAAGTTGAGTTCGCGAGAACTAGGAGACTATTATAACTGATAGTATCTCATAAATATCATCAGTTTAGCTACGATACCCCTAACAAAAAAAAACACTGTAAAATGGGTATCATAGCTAAACTGATGATATTTATGAGATACTATCAATTTAATAATGTGTGTTAAGTCTCTTAGTTCTCGCGAACTCAATTTTCGCTATCTGAAGAAGTGTTGATGAGCTGTAATGGTTAAAAAACACCAAAAAATTTGAATTTCGCGCCGCAAGCGTGAGCATCCACCTTAAATCGTGTCGTGTCGTCTCTCGTGTAAAAACGCCCAAATTTTTAAATCAATACCAAATACTTCGGTCAGATGGTCCATTCCCAAATAGCAAAATAGAACATCTAAATAGCTCAATATGTAAAAATTGCCTGATTCTTCAGGTTATTTTGGTAATTCCCATTGAACTGAAATTTTAAAAGCCTTCAATACTACTAAACAGTTAATTTAATTTGTATCGAAACAAAACACAAGACAAAGGCTTCAATAGGTAAACCCGATTACCTGGCCCATTCAAGTACCCCTGGATAATATTTCAGAGCACAGGTGTGCTGTCTAGGACCCTCGTCAAGAGGTGATTATCTGACCGCAGGGTTGTCCTTTATACACTGCTTTGTTTTGCTCAATTTATGTATAGCTCTTGTGTAGTATGTATTTAATAGATGGGCTAATTAATTATAATCATGTAAATCAATAAATAATTTCCGTAAAAATACGAGACTATTGGTTTGTCTGTCCAGCTGCCCTATAAAAACTTGAAAACGGCTATTGGCTGTATGTATGGAACAGCTACTAGCTATTTTCAGAATAAAAAAACAGTCAAATGCTAGTCGTTTTTTTATTTTTTTTTATTTTTCTTGTTATGGCTCGACAAACTGCAATGGCTTACGGCCCGCCTGATGGTAAGCGGTTACCGTCGCCTATTCACATCTGCAACACCAGAGGTATTGACAATGCTTTGCCTGCCCTGAAGGACTCTTTCTATTTTTTTTTGAAGCTTCTCATTTTGTAAGTTAGCGGAACCACCTCAGGAGGGAGGGAGCCCATTCCACAACTTGCACGTATGGGGGAGAAAAGATCTCGTAAAGCGAGCTGTACGAGATACCCTCGTGTCGATGATATGAGGATGAGCTCCCTTGCGTTGTCGAGAAGTGCGATGATAGAACCTGGAAGCGGGTATGAGATTGAACAGCTCCTCAGAGCACTCCCCATTATAGAGCCGATAGAACACACAGAGCGAGCCGATGTCTCGGTGCAGGCTCAGAGGCTCTAGTGAACTGGTGAGCTTGGGGTCGTTAACGATTCTAACGGCTCTTATTCGCTCAAAATTTCGTACAACTGGGCCTAACATAGTAATCACTAGACTAATTGAACTTTATTTATGGTATTTAGTCCTCGGTAAAACTATGCAACACATTTTATAGGTAGGCATTTTCTCGTCAACAACAGTTACCGTTTCCCGTAGGAATTTAGACATGAAATTGAATGTTAATTGAAATTATCCTGTAAACTATGATTAGAAATAGTGTGAGTAGGAGGATGCTTGATTTATGTACCATATTTCGATAAGACATCGAGATCGCTAAGAATGTAATTTTTATCGATTTTGTTAACGAACTTGGAAGTACGGTAACAAGCGTCGTTAAGATTTATCTTGTGCCGAATCGAGTCGATAAGGATTTCAGGTGGGATTTCTGTGGCACGACTAATATCCGAAGTACATACTTAGAAAAAATTATTTCACAATATGATGCATACGTTTTTTCTAGTTTTGCCCCCTTAATTTATGCCCCAAAATCAGAATTCGTTTATTTCCACTGAACGTTCCTGATCTGATCACTTTACATAAAGTTCAACTTATTTGGTCCAGTACATTCCTTTACGTATATAAAGACCACTTTTCAGAACGTCCGCTTTTAATTTTTAAGTTAATTGGTCGATTTATCATTATGAAAACTTTTCTAATTAGAAAAAATAGACTGTGACACACTGATAGACATGAGAATAATCTTATAATGGATACGTTGGTACCTTTTGAGGTACACAATCCTAAAAAGTTATTAAAGCTGTAACTACAAAATAAATACAATGGCTAGTTCTGACCAAATAAATTCCTTACTTAGAGTTAGTTTAGGCCTTATTCCTATCTATCTATCTTCCAGTTAAAGGTCACAAAATCACATCTTTAGTTTCCATAAAACAAAATAAATAAAACCTAAGAAAACTACCCTCAAGCAAGACACATTATACTCTCAGCACACTTAGAAGTTGAGCGTGAGCTTCGACACTCCGAAGTATACCTTAAGTGCATAGCAGAGTCTAATATAATATGTATCATGTGTAGGACTGTCTAAGACGCAGATGTTAATCAAGAGAGAATAGAAGAGCCTAGAAGCAACAGAAGCGCATACTATAGAAAGGAATGGAAAGCTTTTTTTCCTACTGAAATAATCAAAGGAACTAGTGGGAAAAAATACCCATCAGTTCCTTTAAAGGAACTGCCAAAAGGGACTAGTGGGAATAAATCAGTATTTTTATAAGCTTTTATTTAACTTGCCTTCGTGTTTGTCTGGTATAGACGATGAATCTTGCACCTGAATTTTAAACCAGTTTCAACCTTACGATTGAGCTGAAATTTGTCATACCCGTCAAGCTCCGATGATAATAGAATATTATGATAAATAAATACTTAAATATATAACTGGGTGCAATGTAACATCTCATTTCATCTGTGCTTGCAAAAGTCAATGTCGATATAATTATTTCTATACATGGTTGTAGTGTATGCCTATATCATAAATGTGAGTCTAGCGGTATTCAAGCCGCTGTTCCTATTTACATGTAGACGGTAGTTAATATTATTTTATCTGTGACGGTAGGAATGACAACAGACATGAGTCTATGAGAAGCAGTCGGTGATGGCTGCCGCGCCGAGACAATGGTCTGTTTTTTACCGCGGGGCCACTACTAAAGAAACAGAAATACTTACATACATTGTAGTGACGACACTACAATAATTAAACATATATCTCAGAAACACAGTTTCGTACAAAAAAATCCCCTTAAGGTAACTACATCTTGTCTAAAGAAAACAGCAACAATTCTCACGTAGCAATCCCTTTTTAATCCCTTTCTATCCACTCCTCACAAAACAATTCCCTTTATATTATTGACCGTTCTACCACAAATATACTTCTTTGTGCACTCTTCGCGAACTTACGAGATTCAGCAAATGTCAAAGTAAATTGCCTTGAATTTTTTATTAGCTATTCTGAATTAACACAATAAATGCATTAGCTTGCTTCGTGTAGAGAAAGTTTGAGTATGTTACATGATTGTCCTTCTTTTCACTAAGTATATAGTTCTTATTATTTCAAAGAAACTGTTTCTTCAAAATGTACCTTTAAATAATGAAGAACCTGCCGTGCTGCCTGCCCTGGTGAGGCGGGGTTCTAAGTTTGTCATTATTATATGATATTGATTTAATTTTAAAAAAACAAAGATTTGTGAAATCAGTGAATCGTGTCAACACACAATCAGCCAACACACACTCTTTCTAGCAGTAGTGTGTCTGGTCTAATGGTCTCTTCGGTTTCCTCCTGTGGATAATATAGAAGCCGACTAAAGAATTACACGAGGGAGGGCAGCAGCATCCACCTGAATACTCAGTTTTTTGAGAATTTCCTACTTGGTACCTACTACATAATAACATATCAAAAAAATTGACCAGTGGGTGTTGGCGAGACTTCAATTTTTTTTACTACCCAGAAATATGGACCAAGCCTATGGCCCAACTGATGCCAAGCGCCCCCACATGATCAGTGCACTACCACACAGGTCACCCTATGTTGCATTGCACTGCGCCCGCCACCCTGAGACATAAAGATGAAAAGTATCATGTGAGTGAAATTTCACCAGCACCCTTACTCTTCAAACCGGAACACAGCAATGCGAGCACTACTGCTTTGCGGCAGAAAAAGGCAGAATTTTTGAATGGAATCACTCCTTTGCTCATGTTTACTCACTTTCGTAGTAACGTTCTCCGTTTACGTACCGTTTCAGATTGTTGAACCATCTCGTTTGTAATTAACTAGCAGTCAATAGCAGAGCGCCTCCAGACGAGCGAGGCAAGCGGAGCTAGCTAGGCTGCCGAGCCAATTACCCGCCAATTAATTTCGCAATAACAACCCCGGCCTGAATGTGCTTTACAATACAGGTTTTACTCAATCAAATATTATTTAATTGGAACTCCTATGTATGAGTTTTCTTAACTCTGCATGCTTTTTATCGGGCCCATAACGTTAACTACCCTTCCAATCTCACTGCTTAACCACGCTGGTAAAAAGCGGCACTTCATGATGTATTCGAAGGTTTGCTTCTAGGATTAAAACGTAGTAAACGAAGTAGTTTTTAGGATTTCGTACCCAAAGGGACCTATACTAAGTCTTCACTGTCCGGCTATCTGTCCGTCTCTGTGTCTGTCTGTATTCGGTCATAGGGGTATATCTCTGTAGCCGTAAGATGTTTATTTAAATTTTAACAGATTGTGTTTTGTTGCGGCCTGAATCGTAAGCATTTAGTATTTTTTCCTGTGACTAATACTTTTAGAGCTTCCTTGTAAAATCTGTGACTTGAAAACGGAACCTTACACTATATGTATGTATTTGTCCGTTTGTGTATATGCACTGAACCCACGATCTTCAGGCATTCGATAAGAAGGCGGGTGGCTCTCTGGTCTTCAGTGTGGTGTATGCAGTGAACCCACGAACTTCAGGCATTCGATAAGAAGGCGGGTGGCTCTCTGGTCTTCAGTGTGGTGTATGCAGTGAACCCACGAACTTCAGGCATTCGATAAGAAGGCGGGTGGCTCCCTGGTCTTCAGTGTGGTGTATGCAGTGAACCCACGAACTTCAGGCATTCGAATAAGAAGGCGGGTGGCTCCCAGGTCTTCATTGTGGTATATGCACTGAACCCACGATCTTCAGGCATTCGATAACAAGGCGGGTTGCTCCCTGGTCTTAATTGTGGTATATGCACTGAACCCACGAACTTCAGGCATTCGATAAGAAGGCGGGTTGCTCCCTGGTCTTCATTGTGGTATATGCACTGAACCCACGATCTTCAGGCATTCGATAAGAAGGCGGGTTGTGGTATATGCACTGAACCCACGATCATCAGGCATTCGATAAGAAGGCGGGTGGCTCTCTGGTCTTCATTGTGGTGTATGCACTGAACCCACGAACTTCAGGCATTCGATAAGAAGGCCCTAGTAAACTCCCAAACTTCACGGTTAGTAAATTCATCAGCTTCACAAACAGGGTGCGAAAAAAGGTCTCTACTTAGTAGATGCGGAACCGGATCAGGTAAACGCACAGAATTAATCACACCTACGCTAACGGATCGAACAATAGTCAGCGTTTGCTGGCTCGTGGCTTCGAAACCAGCGAGAAAGACTTATTTTTCAGCACCTATGCTATTTTCGATGCTACCTGTGATTTCTGAGAAAGTTTATTTTGAATTTTACAGGTAAACGATTGATGTGTAGGGTTCTGAAGTCAAGACACAGTACCTTCATAACTCGAAAAGTATTCACATAATTTTATCAAACAACGGGAAAAGTTTACTCAACTCAAGACTAGATGTCGCCACTTGTAGATCAGAACGCGCTATCGGTTTTTATTCCTTGGTTGGAGAACTCTTTGTACGACGACCCCCTTGGTTTGTATTGTTGCATTTTTATTATTTGCATAAAGTTTATGCCCAAACAATAAATAATATATGAAAATGTGTTGCCTCCTAAGGCTGGCGTGATATACCCCAGTGGTAGAGTCCAGACAGACAGACAAATGAACGCATAGCTTAGGCTTAGTAATAGGGTCCAGTTTGGCACCCTTTAGGTACAGGATCCTAAAAACGACAAACTTTAGTTAATTCTAGTGGAATGTAAGTTAAACTCAAGTCATCCGTCGTTTTTGAACATTCAGCTTACTATTAGCTCAATGGTATTATTTAAAATCGTTCGCTGCTCTCATAGCCTCGTCATTCACTGAACCTTTTCACAGCCAGAATAGATCCTCATTCAATTATCTAAATGAAATCCGGATAGAGCTGATCTGAGACGTTAACACAATTTGCGAAGATCCGAAGATAAGAAAAGTTTTGCTGTAATTCGATCTGCGAGCGTTGTTTGTAGTTTATTAGGCCTTTGTGATTGTTGAGTTCAATTTAATTTACACTATCTAAAATAAAGATAGTCAACTGATTAAATCCGATCATTCAAAATGATCCTTGTGATTTCAAGGAATAAAACTCAATTGACTTTTAATTTGCGCTGAAATTGCTTTGCTACCATATGATAGTAGGTCGCTATAAGAATAGGAATCCTCCAACTCCTCCCGTAGATCTCGTAAAAGGTGACTATGGACTTACACCAAGGGACAACAGCATCTATCTGAGTACTTAAGACCAATACTGGTATCACCATTCCGCCTTCCAAGCGTATTGACTATGGAAAATCACCCCTATTATTTGAGATGGCGTTGTTCAGTAGTCGTAGTCTACCAGCTGATGAGAAACTATGTGGTAAGGCCTAGTCCAAAGTAAGAGCTGAAATAATGTTTATATACAATACCTACCTGGATTTTAGACAAAATGCCATCACGTTATCAACGTGTGGTTTTGTTAGGAATTTCGGCTCTAATTAGCATGTCTCTAGCCCCAAATATCTGCCGAGTCTGTACTAACTATCTCTAACATGATCTTATTGGTTCCCTTAGCGTAGAATAACACCGCGTCGCGACTTGATTTTAAAGCCAGAAGGCATACTGCAGCATACCTACAGTTTTGTATTAAATTAATCCTGACATAGTATCTTTTGATATGTTAGTTACAGGTAAATTGACTGTAATTTTTCTGACATTATAAATCTATTTGTTAAGTTACTAATTTTATCCCATTTTTAATTATAATTGATTAAATCATATTAAATCGAAAAAATTGTAATGTAAAATGATAAAAACTTTCTAAAGATTTGCCCTTACAGAGTGATATTATTCACAATCACATCTCAGCAGTATAGGTACTATGTATACATTGAGAAATAAATGAATACTATATTGATAGTTATATAATCAATTGCTTAGTAATTGATCTATATAGAATATAATATATTTCTTATTTTTTTCTAAAAGCGTTAATTTAGTTGTTAGAAATAATATGAAATTTAGCATGACATAGCAACCTCTGTGGTCTCTCGTACTCGTCAGTTCAAAGCTGTGGCTGTTTATGCTCAAAATGTTTTTTTTTTTTTTTTTTTTTTTTTTTTATACTATTGGAATGGCGGAGCAAGCAGATGGCCCACCTGATGTTAAGCGGTAACCTCTGCCTATGAACAGTGCATTACCTCATAGGTCACGTCCACCTAGGACGCGCCCTATGTGGCATTGCACTGTGCCCGCCACCCTGAGACATAAAGATGAAAAGTCTCATGTGCCTGTAATTTCACCGGCACCCTTACCCTTCAAACCGGAACACAGCAAAGCGAGCACTACTGTTTTGCGGCAGAAATAGGTATGGTGGTAGTACTTCCCCGGACGAACTCTTTCACAAAAAAGCTCTACTACTACTTACTTATGTTTAAAACATACTCTAATAAACAATGTTCTTGTAAAATAAATATTTAATTCCTTATAGTTGGTACCTAAGAAGGTATAAACCCTGCGCAAAGGGCTTTCCCGAAGTAAGATCTTACGTAAGCAGAATGTGCTAACGTCCCATCAAATAGGTACCGAAGTTGGCTAAGTATAAGCACTCTAAGTTACGCTGAAGAACTTTATGAATGGACTACCCATACACTCTGAATCGGCGAAGTTTGAACACTTTTTGTATGTAATGAGGAAATAATTTTATCTGTGGTTGTGAGTAGGTTTAGGACCTCTTTTTCAAATTCTAGTAGAAGGACTTTCCCTTGTTGATGTGTAACATCTTTCCTCTCTTTCCTGCAATCTGTGGGAGTGATTTCATGAAAAGGGACGGAATTTTTCCAAGAGGTTGGTACGTAATCTGCAAGTATTTTTTCCATAGCTGGGTGATATGGTATTATGGTAATTACTTGTAATTCCTAAACCCCACGACACAGGGGATCCTAGTGTGGGATCAGGGGCCTTTTTCTAAAAACTTACAAGCTACAAATTATTAAGCTACAATTACCGTGGTGTGTCCGGCCCAAGAATAGACCCCTCCATCTCCTCCCGTGGATGTCGTAAAAGCCGACTTAGGGATTACCCGGACTTGTTTGAAAGATTCGTTGGTATAAGATTTGTCCTGGCTGCTAGCTTATTTATGGATTGTGATAGATAATACTGGAAGAAAGCGTTAGCTGAGTCAGTCGTGGGAAGTAATGGCGGCGATGAGCTCACCAGTCGTCACGTCTGTATTCCACGATGGTGCAACCCACTGTGAAAAGAGGCCCATTGAGGCTCTGGCCTCTGCCTACCCCTTCGGGGAAATAGGCGTGTGTCTATGTATGTATGTAGGTACAAATTATATAATGCATGTTTTGAGAAATAAATAAATAAAATGAAAGACGGTTCGCAACATAATTTAGCCCCAAACTAAGTAGAGCTTGTGTTATTGGTGCTAGATAACTATATGTACAATACATCACAAAGATATTTTTTATCATACATAGAAAATACCCAGAACACCCAGAGCAATAATAATTATCTTACAAATATTTGTTCCGAGGCGGGAATCTAACCCGCAACCCCCTGCGTCGCAGACGAACCTTCGCCTGCCGCGCCACAGAGGTCGTCATAGGCCCCTGGACCTAAGTGTGTGACGGTTAAGTGTTGTGTTATTTAGAAGTTATATGGTGTGTTATTGTTACTGTTCATTTATTTTTAACCGATCTCAAAAAGATAGATACCAAGAAACCAAGATACCAGTTCAGTATATATTTTGTATTCAATGGCGGTCCGGTTTGAACGCTTTGCTTTTCTTCACAAGAAAGTTTTATTCAAAAATTGGATACTTACCCAATCTCAACAAGTTAGTAAATTACATTACGTATGTGCCGTCGTAAAATGGACAGGTGGTTGCTTTATACTTGGTAACTTTGATGCTTAATTTATGTGTTAATATCATCATCATCATTGCCATCAGCCGTACGAAAACAAGTTGGTAAACTAAAGCAGATTATGGTTATAATCATCAAAAACTCGGATTTATTAAAAATCTCCAGAAAACCCAATTAACTCTTCTGGGAAACTCCAAAGCGGCGTGCAGGTGTAGTATACTTACCTTATTTTCTTATCTGTGCCTAGACCAAGTCACCGGAAGTGAAGCACGCTCCGCCGGAAGTTGACTGGGTACATCGGATATGACGCACAAATTCCTGATATCCGCCATTCCGTCAAGTTACTGTTTAGTTTATTTATTTGCAGTTTTATTTTATGGTGGTTAAAGAAAGAATGTATTTAAAAAAACCAGTGAAGAATATGAGAACAGTATAATTCGAAATTACCTTGCATAGTCGTGAAGACATACATACATACATAGACACACGCCTTTTTCCCGAAGGGGTAGGCAGAGCCTCAATGGCCCTCTTTTCACAGTGGGTTGTACCATCGTGGAATATAGACGTGACAAGTGGTGAGCTCATCACCGCCAGTGCTCCCCACAACTGACTCGGCTAACGCTTTCTTCCAGAAATAACACATTCCATAATAAGCTAGCAGCCAGGACAAATATTACACCAAGGAACCTTATCAAGAAGTACGGGTAATCCCTTACTTTTACGACATCCATGGGAGGAGACGGAGGGCTATTTTCTTAGACAGGACACACCACAGCACAACGCTTTGAATAACAGTAATTAATTTTAAAATTAAAAAAACCCTCAACGCAATGAAACGGCTGAACCGATTTTGATCAAACATAGCCAGACAAATTCACCTTTCAAACAAACAAAAAAACTAAATCAGTTCATCATTTCGGGAGCTACTATGCCACAGACAGACAGACACACTCACACACACAGACACGTCAAACTTATAACACACCTTCGTTTCTGCGTAGGGGGTTAAAAATGCATATAAATAACATAATGATCTATACAAAACACCCATCAGTCAAATGTAGTCCTGATTACTCCAGGATTCCCTGTAACGTGGGTAACAGGAACTAGAAGTAGGTATATATGTTACTAGAACACCCAGACCCAGAACAAATATTTGCCTAGCGGGATTCAAACCCGCATCTCTCTTTCTACTTGCCCAATCCTCTACGGGGGTCGTCATCGTGAAGGTAGGTATTTAGTGCTGTGGTGTGTCCAGCCTAAGAATAGGCCCCTCGGTCTCCTCCCGTGGATGTCGTAAAAGCCAACTAAGGGATTACCCGTACTTGTTGATAAGATTCGTTTGTATAAGATTTGTCCTGGCTGCTAGCTTATTATGGAATGTGTTATTACTGGAAGAAAGTGTTAGCCGAGTCAGTCGTGGGAGGCAATAGCGGCGATGAGCTCACCACTTGTCACGTCTATATTCGACGATAGTGCCAACCCACTGTGAAAAGAGGCCCATTGAGGCTCTGCCTACCCTATCAGGGAAAAAGGCGTGTGTATGTGCATGTATGTATAAAATGTTAATGTTAGATAACTTATTTCCTAACACGACTGCAAAACTCACATCTGCTGTAAATTGAGGCATACATTAGGTACACAATGATGCGCAAAATATTTCTGCCTGCCTGTGATTTATTTCATACCCATTTATCATAGGTAGTACCGACTGTCAAGTGCAACTATACCGCTCTGTACTAGATCACGTACGTACGAGAAATCGAAAACCTTTTGCTGAATAGCGTTTTATCGAACGATATAGATCAAAGTAATGACTCTATGAAGCTGCATTTCATCAAATGTACATATATGGACATAACATTATAAGCAATATTTCATAAAACATTTCGGTCAAATAAACCATCGATGAAATATAATTTAATTAATTTATTTCGGTCAAACGATGCGTTGTTGAATAATTTTCATGAAATATGTATCTTCAAATCGATACTTACACACTTAGGAAGGTTTATTATTATAGATTAGAATATAAAATACTTTGTTGTACGTACACTTTAATACATATAAAAAAAGAAACAAAACTTAACTGCGTAATTGGAAGTATAATATGCGGTCTTATCGCTTAGAAGCAATTTCTTCCAGATAACCTTTGGTTGGAGAGAACCTTTGGTATAGTATCCAATACCAGTCACAGTGAATACAAAACTAGACAATTAATTAGATACTAACTTTGGTCAATACTGATCGTTGAAACGTTATTCGTATAAAAGCCTTTCGATATAACATAGGTGACCTATCTATTATTACTCGAAAATGCGAATACCGCTTTTGTGGTACGCAATTTATAGTTAGCTTCCATTTTGGATATTGTATGCAGTTTGTTACTGGTACCTAGGCTCGATCGTTTTATGTTTTCTGGTCGATAAAACACTTAGGATTACGTTTTACAACCTCGTCCGTTTTATTAACCCCCTACGCAAAAACTAAGGGGTGTTATAAGTTTGACGTGTCTATGTGTGTGTGTGTATGTGTGTGTGTGTGTGTGTCTGTATGTCGCCTTATAGCTCCCGAACGGATGAACCGATTTTGATTTTTTATTTGTTTGAAAGGTGAATTTGTCGGGATTGTTCTTAGCTATGTTTGATCAAAATCGGTTCAGCCGTTTCATTGCGTTGAGGGATTTTTTAATTTTACAAAAATAATTACTTAAATATTTTCAGATGTTATTATGTAGGTACCTACTGTTGGATTATGAACTACTTTTGATTTCAACAGGACACGTATTTAACCGGAACTTTTTAGGATACTCATCTTTACTGCATTTCTGTGCAATACATACAAATATCTTTCATTCCATCGAACTACCATGAACTGTATTCGTTCACAAACGTTTGAGAGATAAAGAAGAAAATCTTTTACGAATTAATTCCCTTAAAAAGGTTAAACAAGTTCGAAATGCAGTACCTACGACAGATTTGAACTGAAACCTAAATAAAAACTTGTCACCAAATCTAAAAGAGAAGAAGGGGGGAGAGGGAACGGGAATTACCCAATTTGTATATTATCTTTAATATCTTAAAAACAATACATTTTAAAATTATAAAATAAGTTGTATTTCCGCTGACCTCATATTAGAAGTCGCTGTGTAAATCTCATAACGAGCTCTTTTATTTGATGCATCAAAAAAAAACTAGTTTGCTACCCGAAATAAGAATTAATTAATTTAAGCTCTACCTACCGTGATTGCTATATGTCCTTGATTGAATCACCAAATTCTGTTTATGTTCATCAATCAATTTCGTCCAGTACATTTGGAGAAAATAGGCTGTGACATATAGACAGACAAATACAAGAGTGATCCTATAATGGTTTCGTTGGTACCTTTTGAAGTAATTACTATTAACGCAGTGCAGAGGCGTGCGGAAATATGTGGTCCAACCCTAACTTAACATCAAGTTTGCTTTTAACATATTAAAACAGTACTTACAAGCGCAATAACAAACAAAAACTTCTTCACCTCGACAAATTACTTGAAAACTCTGAAATTATTCAGCAAAAGTCAAACTTCATTAATGGAAACAGCCGTAAAACCTATTCCGTTACCTCTTTTTATTAGACACTGGAAGCATAAGTCTCATCCCTTCTCTAATTACAGCTTACAATGGAACAGCTTAGCCAATATAGAAAAGTGCAATTGGGTCACGCCATCTTGTTTTTAAGATGTTAATGTAATGTTTTTTAACTAGTACTTAACACGTAATATTTTTGATCTAACTTTTACATGATTCAAGACTGTCGTGGCATTACAATGGCCTAAATATTTTATCTGTGCCTATGTCTAGCACTGGACTTCTACAGGTTGATGAAGATGCTTTTTGACGTTTTAAACGTCTGATATTTGGGGTTTGTAGCTGGGCCAATATTTTTGATGCAACCGTAGCAAGAAAATCTAGAGACAAACTAATCCTATTTTTTTTAAATATTCACAATTCTTCATCATCATCAATAATGGACCACTGCCGTGTATAAGTGTCACGCTACCCCAATCAAATCTGTGCTATTCGCACCCAGGTTATTTCCTTCTACGGCCTTCTACCAACTATTATTTATTCTGTCCCTCTACATATTTTCTTAAATACCAAATGGGTTACCTTTTACTAGACTTATCTAACTTACTTACTAGATTTATTGTGTGACAAGACCCCACCTTGATATAACAAATGGCAAAGTTTGATGTTTGAATGTTTGTACCTATGTTTGTTATTCAATCACGCCGACATCACTAAACCGATTTTGATAAAATTTTGTACATAGATAGATTATGATTCTATAGATCATGGATTGGATAGATTACTTTTTATCCTGTTAGAACGGAAGTAAATGCGCGGGGGGCACTAATATTCATTAAACAAGATATGGAATTTTCATCTTGAAGTTCGTAAGGATTTAGTACTACTCCTCGCAGGGACTCCTTTCATGCACATTTCTCCTTTTAGTAGTAGTAGAGCTTTTTTGGGAAAGAGTTCGTCTGGGGATGTACTACCACCATACCTATTTCTGCCGCAAAGCAGTAGTGCTTGCATTGCTGTATTCCGATTTGAAGGATAAGGGGTGTCGGTGAAATTACAGGCTCATGAGACTTTTCATCTTTATGTCTTAGGGTGGCGGGCGCAGTGCAATGCCACATAGGGCGCGTCCTAGGTGGACGTGACCTAAGAGGTAATGCACTGTTCATAGGCAGAGGTTACCGCTTAAGATCAGGTGGGCCATCTGCTTGTACCGTCATTCAAGTAGTATAAAAAAAAATACACCATATCCTCAAATGTTTTAGATTTTTTGTTTTTAGGACATGCCGATTCCCTCACGGTGTTTTCAATCACCTTTGTTTTTAGAAACGGTAAAATAGAACACGTATCTATTCATAGCCAAGCAGAACCAAGAAACAAGAAGACAGTGACATTTGAGATAAAACTTTGTAGTAAGGTAGCTGTTTAGCTCTGAGCTGTTCCCTAATCCCGACGTAGAAGTCCCGATAATTAACGCTCTCAGACTGCTTAACGACGTTCAGTTTTACACTTTATTTTTTCCTATTCATCCTCTTAGAAACGAGATGGGATTCATTAAAAGCAGTCTACTGAATAGATCTGCATTCGTAGATGTAAATACTGAGGAGTTAGCTCGTTATCGACTTTTCTTCGTACTAATTGACGCTGAAACTTAGGTATTTTATTTTACTACAGCAACGATTTTTTTTTGTAAATTTTGTATCACACTTATTGTCATGGAATAGAAGTGTCTCTTCTTCTTGACTTCTGAGGAAAGTCTCCATCAATTTCGCCAACCAATGTTAAGTGTGGTAATATTTTATATTCTATTTTATTGATAGATTTTCGTTTGACCACGATCTCACCGGTTGGTAAGTGACGATGTGGCTGCCGATGGAGCACATAGGTCTAGAAGGCACCTATTCACTCTTGCCTAGAAGAGACCCAGATTATAGTTTTCAGGAAAGACAGACAACGGTAGTGTGTTCCACTCTTTATAGCAGTAGATATAGTAGACATTCTTAGTCAAGTCATAACCTAGCTAAAACGGTGGCAGAAATAACTCGAAAAAATACAATATAATAAAAATAAATAAAAATGTTACGTTTCGTTTCAAAAATGGCGGTTTAATGAGTCCCTTCCAAAAGTACGTAAGTACCTAAGTTATAACTATCAATGGCCCGCGCATAGGCTCAATACATCATTGCCTTCGACCATGAATGTATGTACAACTTCTTCCGTGCCTTCGACGACGAATCAAATGACAAACTTCTTTTTTTTTTAACTTTGATAGACCTTTGTTTGACCTTGATCTCACGTGTTGGAAAGTGACGATGTGGCCGAAGATGGAGCACTAAGGTCTAGAAGGCACCTATTCACTCTAGCCTTGAAGAGGCCCAGATTATAGTTTACAACTTATTTAACCTTCGTTTTCGTAAAAGTATTCACATATCAACTTTTATTTCTTCTGTGACTATAAAAAGTGTTCACTTTTAGCGCCACAGGTGGCACTGCATGTTGGAGAGCAGAATAATATTTTAACACATTTTCAGTGTCCGCTATCTATCTAGACAAGCCTAGATATAATCAAAGAATTTATAAATTTTTTGAAGATTTTATTTTAATTCCGAATAATTTATGGAAGGTTAGTCTAGCGTCCACGTGAACTGTTGCAATCACACGTGCGGTGCTTCAGCAACTAAACACTATTTAAAGGCGAAGTGCCGCTGTAAAATGCCGATAGTGTTATTCACATAGGTATTCTGAATGAAGTTATTTTCAATAAAATAATGGAGGATGATCATGCAATGTGAATGCAACACTCTTAAACCTCCTGTAACTTTTCCACATAGTTAATTTTATATTTATACCTTATTTTTATACATTCTTATTAAATATTATATGTACTTACCTACATTTAATTGTAATTAATACTATGTTACTTTATTAGGTTAATGTTATTTAACACACTTTGCCTGTTTGTTCAAAATGTATATTGTATAAAATGTAAATCCGTTATTGGCCTTAAGATTAGCTTAGTAAAAGTTACTGTTTTTATATTAATGGCTGTGGATTTTGTTCAATATATAAAATAAAATAAATAAATAAATATGTGAGCTGTTTTGGCCAAGGTACCTGGTACCAATATTTCTTCAAAGACTAGACTTCCATCAGAAAGAAGCAATATTTTGATGCGGGATTGCTTTCTACGTAAAATGTACTATAGCGGATTCTATCTGATCAAAATTTCAGGATACGAATCAGCGAGATGGCTACATTCAGCCGTCAGGGCCGCCTCATCCGGCGGCAATGAATAATTTGTACCTACGAAGTTCTACTGCGCAAGTTTATACAAATGGCGCGGTTGGCTTCGGTGACTTCTGTATGAGGAATAAGTTATGAAAGGACACATTTTTATAAACTGTAGCACAACTGCAGCACAGCAGTACTGTAGTAGAGCTTTTTTGCGTAAGAGTTCATCCGGGGAAATAGGCGTGTGTCTATGTATGTATGTACGTATGTTTAAAGCGCAATAAGTTCGCAGCATGTTTGTAGCATGTGTATGAGCTCTAGAGTTTTAAAGTTGTTGATAAGAGTTCTTACAGTTTTCAAGAAGAAAAAATATATTTGATATTCTTAAGCATTTTATCTAGTGAAATCATAAATGCAATAAACTATTCGAATTACTTCACTCGATATTTTTTAGTATCAAAGATAGCACCTTTTTAAAATTGAAATACGATTTTAGACTTACTTCTTAGACGTTTTAATATTTGAAACATTTGGTAACATAATTTAATAGTTATTTGAGTTAGTGAAGTCCTCAACAAAATTTAACAAAACTCTAAAGGGCATTTTTGTATTATTATTTATTGCACATAAAAACACGGTATCAGAGCATGCGCTTGCCTTCTTCGCCTCAACAAAAATGTTCGTTGAAACCGGTTGAACCTATATATTCCTCAAGAGCGGTTTAGTTATGAGGTAACAAGTAATTATTTTGTAAAAATTAAAAAACCCCCAACCCAATGAAACGGCTGAACCGATTTTGATCAAACAAAGCTAAGAACACTCCAGACAAATACACGTTTCAAACAAAAAAAAAAAGAAGAAATTGGTTCATCCGTTCGGGAGCTACGATGGGACAGACAGACACACACACACACACACACACACACAACAAACACGCACACACACACACACAGACACGTCAAACTTGTAACATTCCTTCGTTTTTCGTCGGGGGTCAAAAACTTAAAAAAAAACGAATTGAGAACTTGCTTTATTTTTTTAAGTGGGTTAATAATGGCTTGCGTTGCTTGAGTCTCTTTCAGTTGTTGATCCAACAAATAATATCATCAATAAATTTACAAATGTAAAGATAATAAAAACAAGAGAGAGAGCTACACCGGCCAATAAAGTTATATTACTAACCGATACTAGCCAATAAAGTTTTCCCGCTTATAACATCTCACTTGAAGATAGATACCTGCAAAATTTACTGCGTTTTGCGCGGTTGTTGCATTCCACCGTTTTTGGCTATTCCCGCGAACCCATCGTGGTTCGTTAACTTTGATTTAGGAGTGTTTGATATTAAGCATAGACCTATATCAAGATAGACATCGCAAGTGCACCTACTTTGTCCAAAATATTGCGCAATTTACCTATTAGCAAACTTGTCAGCTGTCTTCGCGATAGCACGTCGGATGTTAACAGAAAAATGCCTCGTTGCGCCATAGTGAACTGTAAAATTTGGAATGGATAAAAAAACTAAAAGGAAAATATGAATAATTTAATTTCTACTTCAATCTTTAAACACACTTTGGGTAACCCCCAATTAAGGCCCCTGTCTCGCAAACTATTTGATTTTCATCACATAAAATGAAATGTCCACTACACATTGTATGTGAAATTACCCAAAAGATAATATTAAACAGTGGCTTGTATCTAAACGCATCAGCTATTCCATCGAAGGTCCAACAAAGTTAGACTGTCGCCATCGCCTCGAGCTCAACTCTCCCGGGTGTGTTTCTAAGCAAGTTTCAGCAACTTGCAAGCTTTAGTGCAGCTAAGGACATGGGACTTTAGGGTAGGATTATTTTGTAAGATTTTTGCTATAATGCGTAATCTTTGTACAATTTATTTTTTTACATTTTTTAAATCCACGACCATTTTCTATGTTCCATCCGTTCCATCCAACATCAGTTTTCATTCAAAAAACGCGCTAGAACTTATCATTATTTAACATGCGAAAAATGTTTTCGATCTGGAGACGTTCTGGAAAAAGGCCAGGTCAAGGGCCCTTAACCGACGAGCATGTATGAAGAATGTGATCAGAGTGCATGAAGCAAAAAAAATGTGTCAGGATCGTAGCAAGTGGAAATCCGTGGTCTCTGCCTACCCCTCCTGGAAACAGGCGTGAGTTTATATATGTATGATTTTTTTATAGCAGTGCTACATTGCGAGTTAAACCCATAACGCCCACCAAGAACCATTGCCATACTCTACATCGGTCAAACCGTTTTGGAGATAAATATAGGAACATTTGTTTGCACACACAAACAACCTCTAAGTATAAACGCAATTGCGTTCTTCGTTACGTCTTGAGTGACTTTGAAAACCAGGATTTTTTTATGATGTAATTAGGAATTTGTTTAGCAATTCCGTTGGTAAGAGATTTGTGCTGGCTGCTAGCTTTTTCGGAAAGGTTTATTGCTTGAAGAAAGCTTCAGCAGAGTTAGTCGTGACAAGGCAAGAGCGGACATGAGTTCATCACTGGTCACGTCTAGGCTATGACCATTGTGTGACCCATAGTGAAAAAAGCCCCATTGAGGATCTGCCTACCCCGTCGGGGTAAAATGCGTTTGTCTCGGTGTTACATCATATTATTTATGATTGTAATAAAGCGGTGGACAACGCGTTGACAACCAGCATACGCTGTACACAGTATGGTCGTAAACAGTCCCTGGCTGTAACCCCAAAACCATTATTTAAGTTATTTTCCCAAAAGTATATATCGGCCCAACAGCGTCCTGAGATTCAAGCCAACTGTCTCACAGAATCTAACATAAGTTAGTCCACACTGTGCACCACTTTAATAAGACGCCACCTGCCGTCTCATCCGGATTCACTCTTAATTGCTAAGCATTCCACCTCGCAATATCTGGTGGACTTTATGAAGTTTGGTAGTCTGGCCTTACAAAGTTATATTACCTATACACAGTGGTTCACCCCGAACTGAGACCTCGCAAATACACGCGATTTAGATAGATTAATTATCTTATTTTTTTCAAAAAAACGTGTGGTTTAAAAGTTAGACCCACAACTTCGTTCAAATTCATAGAAACGGGAGGTCAACAATGGATTTTATACTGGTAATGTTTTATAGAGTACAAGTTTCGAAATTCTTAAATTTTAGAGTTTTCCCAGTATTTTTTTCATAAAACCTAAAAACGTACCAAATTTTAGCGTTGTATGATTAGTGAAAGTACCCTAGAAGAGGTTTTGGTTTGTTACATTTTCTATTTACCTAATATCTCAAAAACTACATAAGATAAAAAACTATAAAAAATAGTTTTGAAATTTCGAAGTGAGGAGCTTTCATATGACACCCCATTTGATCTGATATACTCACTATTATTTTTTTACCCCCACTTGGGCCCGAATATCTCAACAACCCCCGACCGATATAGCTCATAACCTTACCAACAAATTGTACCAATACTTTCTACCCTCGAATCAAATTTCATGAAGATCGGATTAACGGTTCGGAAGTTATGCTCGGACAAACAAACAAACATACATACATACATACATAGATACAAACGCGATTCTTCCAAGTTGACTCAGAAAACTCGCTTCGCTCGTTCAATTAGCATATTAATTTGAGTGATTCGAAAACTAGTCTAAATCCAACGTAGCGGTGGTTCGTTCTTGGTTACCCTGGGTTAGGTCAGATACCAGCTGTTTTCATAATTATGTCGGCGTTGAAGCAACGCTTGACCGGAGAGCTGGCTTTTATCTGGATCAACGCATTATTGCTATTCAGTGTGGCATTGCAGTCAGCATTACCAGCCGTCTCAGGGACGCTTCTGTCTGGTAGTGAATTGGATCATTTGAGTTACCTTTAGATCGTTTGCAACGGCCAATAGGCAGCCCAACTAAAAAAAACTCGACGTTTAATTTTTATTTTTGTATTATACCTACTTATATTAAGTAGTTGTATTATGCGGAGGTACCCACCACGCAGATCTACGTGCCCCGCGTCTACTTCGACGTGAATGCCGCAGAGGTGGTGGAGTACATTAGGAAGAAGCCGGAGAGGGATTGAGGGTCATGATGTTGGACTCTCGTCATAATGTGCTCATATATGGTCCCTACGAAAAGTGTAAGGATCTACTTGAGCCCTGACTTTTGGCTGAAAGGGGTGAAATTCCGGCAGTTCAAGGGCCGCCTGTCACGTGGTCCCTCTGGTCGCGACGCGTCGGTGATCGCACGTGTGTTAGATTAAGTTATAAATAAAGTGTTTTTTATATGTAAGTTAGTTTCTAATCTAAGGTATTTATGTTGCTATGGGCTTATTGTTTGAGTTTAGTGCAATTCTTAATAAGGCTGAAATAAAGATTTTGAATTTGAATTTGATTTATTCTTTCTGTAAATAAAGGCTTTATTTTTGACTTAGTTAAAATTACTCATTTAAAAGAAGGTTCAATCATAAACATTTTCGTAGAAGACAATTTGTGACGCTGGTCAACCCCAAGCGATTAATGTTTTTCCCGAAGATTTAAGATTAAAGGGATCGGCAAGGATCAGACAAAAAAGGGGGTTTGTATCAAATTAATAGCATCTAATAATGGAACTGTACGAGATGGGAGACTAAAATGGCGCCGGCGGATTTTCCAGGAGTCAAACGTAAACTGGATAGAACAAATAATTTAGTTTTTTACGGTTCTTTATCTCGAATGAATCTCAACCTCAGAACCTCAAATCTCGTATCTGTCTATTTGATTGTTCAGCCTATATTTGAAACGTAGACAAACAGAGTTATGTGAGCCAATCACAGACATATATAGCGTATATAAACGAATTTTGATTTTGGGGGTTATCATCATCATCATCATCATCATCATCATCAGTCTGTAGAAGTCATATCTCCAATGGTCACCAACTTACTTCATCATCATCAGCAGCCTTTATACCTTCACTACTGGACGAAGCCGCCACTATCCACTACCTAATACAATATTTGGCATAACCACCACGCTTGGCAGGAGGATTGAGGCAGGTATTGGTGTTCATTACTCAGGTGAATGCTGTTGCCTAACCCCTTGTGTGATTCCTTAGTCAGCTTTTATGACATCTACTGAAAGAGACGGAGGGGTCTATTCTTAGGCTGGACAGGCCATGACACGAATTCCTTGCTTTTCTTTAAATGTCATCGGTCCATCAAGAGGAGCCTTCCTACAGCGTCGTATGGCTCGTTAAGAACCTTTATGTTCCAACGGTTGCTGGTTCTGTGAGCTACAAGCCTGTCAATGCCACTTCAACTTGCTAATTCTAAAAGTTTGTATCGGGGATTTTGCTATAATAGTAATATATATTTATTAAGACAACAAAGGCCACTGATCATCAACGCATTAACGTGTGTTTAAACGGCTGTTTAGCTTGTTGACAGATGTTTACATACATTATCTGTCTCTTTCCCGATTGGTTATGGTACTAGTATAGTATTATTTTATCTGTGGTTATGGTAACCGCCCGTTTATTTGTTCGTGGACTTTCTAATTTGTTGGTAAGAAACTTAAAAAACTAGGTTATTACTTAAAGACGACGAGGACGAGGACGAGGACGAGGTTCCAAACCAGTGAACTACTGAAACGATCCGAGAACACGTTTATGATGCTGATCGTGCAAAGCCTGCTCAGCAGTGAGGCCGTCTTTTTGCGCTAGATCGCATCAGAAGTGTCTAAAGCGCTAAGCTGTAGAAGCGCGAAAGCGGCAACAGTGCCCTAAACGCATTCTTGTACTGGACCCGCAGAGCATTGTAAACCTTTTGGGTATAGTTGAACCACAGACTCGCCGAGTACAGAAATGTACATTACGCCTTGAATAAACTAACTTTCACTGTATCTGTACATCAAACGAATCTGTAGACCAACATATGGTATATATAGTTGTAGATAGGGAGCTTATTCAGAAAAGCGCAATTTTACTAGCTCCCTACAATCAGATAGGTAGGTCACATGGCAGGGACAAATGTGGCAGTAACTCACTCCGCCTCGCGAGATTTCTTATACACCGGTTATTACGAGGTGCCGGATAATGTCCCAGATTTCTCTTACGTCCCGTTTTTACGATGCGAGCTGTACTTGGAGCACACTGTTCCAGATAAAAGATAAGAGGGATGGCGAAATTGAAACTGGTAAGAGATTTCAGAAATCGATGAACATTTTCTGAGCCTATTGAGAAAATGAATGCCTAAACGGCGTGGTGCAGCTGAAGAGTAACCGGCTGAGATGCGAGAGGTTGGGGGTTCAATTCCTGCTGCAGGACAAATGTTTGCATCATTTACAAATATTTGTTTTGTGTCTGTGTGTTATGGTACCACGATACACGTAGTTTCTGATACCCACGTCCTAGTGAGGGATGGACTATGTACGTAACTGTCGGATGTATTGTGCTAAGTTATTCCCTATTAACAACCGTGTTTTTTTTTTTATTTAATAATTTAAGTTAACATTTATTTACAGAAAGAATAATACAACGAATACATCGAATTTTGTATAAGAAATAAAAACGTTATATTTTAGGCTAAAACTGAAATATCGAGGCAATTTTCCTTTACCTAAAAAATACAACCTGAAAATTAGATACAATACTACCATGATTATGATCATTTAGGCAATGATTGACTATTGTACTCATTTTCAGTTTGAACTATAGGTCAAGGTGAAAGAATTTTTGAAATCGGCACAGTAGATTTGAGTTAATTCATTACAAACATACACACTCACACAAAAATACAAATCTTTCCTCTTTATAATATTAGTGTAGATAGTGTAGATGTAGATGACACTTGTGTGAAGTTGTGTGGTTGAGAAAAATCCAAGCACCATTGATTCAGAGCTACAGGCGGGACTAAAGGAACAGACATAGATACATACATAATTTTCACTAAAAACGGGATAATTACCATGATTTTTGAGTTTTGGTGGGTTTTTATATTTCGGCACAGTTGCATGCGCCATGAGCACGGAAGAACTAAAATCTTTGCGAGCAAAATATCGCGAACCACTAAAACATAAAAATCATGGTAAATATGCCGTTCTTAGTGAAAGTTATGTTCATAACCATGATAATTCCATAAAATATATAACAACTACGCCTGCAAACCATAACTCTCCCTTTGGGCAGTCGGGTAATTAAGTAGGCTACTCTTTATCCTGTTAGTACTCGTGCGAAACCTTGTGCGGATACTAGTAAAGAAGTACCTATTTAAAATGATAAAGATTATAAAAAACTCTCCTACCGATTTTTTTAAAGCTTACAAGAAATTGTGCTTCATTGATGAATGAATAATGAATATTAATGAATATTTTAAATTTAAAACCCAATTGACATAATACTATTGAATGTTTTTGAATACTTAAATACTATTGCATGTCCAAAATGGATTCAATGTGTGACACCTATTCTAGTATAATTACAATAAGACCATTACTATGTACCATCATTGTTGCAATAAAGATTATGAATTATTGAATTATTATTATTATTATTGAATTTTGTATAAGGAATAAAAACGTTATATTTCAGACTGAAACTGAAATATCGAGGCAATTTTCCTTTAACTAAAAAATACAACCTGAAAATTAGATACAAACCAATCCTCCACTTAGCACTGAAACTCGAAAACGCGAAGGATGGTTCACAAGTAATAATTTTCCAACTTTCTCCAAGATTTATGTTAAAAACTTCCACCATTTCTCATTTTTTCCCGCTCGGGTCCTCTCTCACTGCGTGAACGATTATCATCCTTTTTTTCTTAGACCCGAAAACTTTTGTCAGTTTCGTTTTCTGCTACTTTTCGAAGGAAAATGCAATAAAACACTCCGTAGTAGGTACTCCAATTTATATTTTTGTTTCGGACACTTTGTACGCTTTTATTAGTACGGATTTATCTAGCATGACTTCTGTCTAACAGCTAACTTATAAATAGGTAGTTTGGAACTAATTTTTATTATAGCCCTTAATATGGATGGTCCAAAAATAATTTCCCATACAGACTTTGAGGAACCAATGTAGGCGATAGAATATAATCTATTTACCATCTATCTATTTAACCGGTATTCTTTTATTTAACGTAAAAACTATTACCTAGTTCTATTACATAAATAATTACCTAAAACATAACATTATTATTATTAAGAGCCTGTGGTGTCCCACTGCAGGGCAAAGGCCTCCCTTCCTTCTCTCCAGTCCTCTCTATTTTGGGCCACTGTAGACCAATCCTTTAAATAGGTATCTATTTCGTCTCTCCATCTTCGCCGCGGTCTGCCACGAGATCGTTTTCCGTTCAGAGGCGTCCACTCTGTTATGGTTTTAGCCCATAACTCGTCTGACATGCGGCAGACGTGGCCCGCCCAATCCCACTTCAATCCACCCGCTTTCTGTCCGACATCCGCGATTTGAGTTTTGGAGCGCAGTATACTGTTGCGAACGCGGTCTATCAGTCTGACTCCTAGAATACTGCGCTCCATGGCTCGCTGGCAAACCCCGAGTTTGGACTTTTGTTGATCAGTCAAAGACCAGGTCTGTGCGCCGTAGGTGAGGATGGGGAGAATACACACGTCCATAAGCTTCCGTTTCAATGTTAAAGGAAGTGTACCTTTCATTAGGTGTTTCATTGACCAGTATCCCTTCCAGGCATTCTCAGTACGTCTAGTGACTTCGAGATCTTGTCGTCCCTGGAAGGATACTAATTGGCCTAGGTACAGGTATTCTTCGACGTATTCCACATCCCCACCCCCTACTTGTACCACGTGCTGGGTGCTATTTGTCATAAGCTTGGTCTTTGATCTGTTCATACTTAGTCCAACTTCGAGGCTTGCCATGTTTAATTCGTTCAGCATTGTTTCAAGTTCTGAAGCTGAAGCGGAGAATAGCACAATATCATCGGCAAAACGAAGGTTAGTTAACCTCTTTTTGCCGATAATAACGCCCTTTTCCCTCCAGCTTGTTGTTAATTTCTTGAAAACTTCTTGTAGGGTAGATGTGAAGAGTTTTGGGGATAATGGGTCTCCTTGTTTTACTCCTTTTTGGATACTAAAGGTTGGTCCAACAGTGTCTATTTTTATTGCTGCAGTGCTATTGAGGTAAATTTGTTTTAAAATATTGATGTAGGAAGATGGAATTTCCTGGTTACTGAGTGATTCGAAAATGGCAGAGTGCTTGATGCTGTCGAAGGCTTTGGAGTAATCGACGAAAGCTAAATATAAAGGTAGTTTAAACTCGTGATATTTCTCTATTATCTGATTAAGAGAGTGCAAGTGATCCGTAGTAGAGAGGCCCCGTCGGAATCCAGCTTGTTCTGGCGGTTGGTGTTGGTCTAATTGGCCTGAAATACGGCTTTCTAGGGTTTTTATGAAGGCTTTGTATACGTGGGATACTAGGCTTATGGGTCTATAGTTTCCTATTTCTGCTTTGTCGCCCTTTTTATGAAGTAAAATTATGTTCGAATGGCAAAAGTTTTTTGGAAATATACCGGTAGTTAATATGGAATTGTAGAGGTTAGTTAGGTGGGGAAGTAAAACGCGTTCTCCTACTTTTAAAGCTTCCGTTCTGACGCCGTCTTCTCCTGGGCTTTTTCCATATTTCATACACTGAAGTGCGCGATGTACTTCAAGCCCTGTGAACGGCGGCGTTATAGACGCAGAACAAGAGTATGTGCCCGAGGTGTACATAAAATAACATAAAACATAACATAGTTTTTTTTTTTATTATCCATAGAAAATACCCAGAACACCCTGAACAATCCGCAGATCTTACAAATATTTGTTATATTATTTGTTCCGAGGCGGGAATTGAACCCGCAACCTCCTCCCGCCGCGCCACAAAGGTTTGGTTCCTCAAAGTTTTGTATGGGTAACTATTTTGGCCCATCAACCATAAAGCAGTTTAGATTCAGATACAAATACAATTCGTCATACGAACCTATACAACTTTGTAATTGGAGATGGAATAATTGCCCTTTTATTTGATTTTTTACTCTCAAAACAACAAACAAAATTATTGAATGTAGAAAAACAACGTTCGTTGAACAGGTGAATTGAAAACTAGACTTGAATCAGTTTTCACACTGAAGTCAGATTCTTTGTCTGGAGTGTCCGTAGTGATGTCCTGTCTTTTACATCAACCTGTCAGTAATCAGTCTCTGGAAGCAAACCAATTGAACTGAAAGTATCAAATCAGTGTTTGAAGCTTCCTATTTACATGCTCTAACTAATAATTACTAAGCCAGAGATTCTCCAAGCAACGCGTTATCATAGCATGCAAGGCCTATGCACATAACCTTCTTTCATATTTGTTCAACTGCCATTCCTTACGTTTATATAAATATATCGACTAGGGAATTCGTTGTGGAATGTGTACCTCAAAGACTGGTAGTAGTCTCATTTGAAGTAAATGTGGGTACATTAAGCGTAAAATGCCTATTGCAGTTACAATTTAATGGACCACCTAATTTACCTCTTGCTATACAAATGTTCGGTGATCGGAACTTCTCTTCTACATTTGTTTTTTCTTTCTTCTTACCTCTAGGAAGTGTGTGCGTTGGGAATACGTTACTATCTATACCGAGTGTTTTGTCTTTGTTTTTAAGGTTGTTATTGGAATAACCGTTGTAATTCATCGTCCCTTGGTACGAATCTGTTTTCCAATCGTCAGCATATTTTTTTTCTAAGTCTATGTTGTATATCGGGTAGTTTCTCGGTTCTGGCGTAGTTTCGTTGTCGGAGCTGAGGACTTCGTTGCGGTAACGTTGAGACATCCATACGTATCTTGCGAGGGGCTCTTCGGGCCCCCAAAGACGAGAGGGCTTGAAAGCTGATGATATTTTCTGTAAACATAATATCAATTTATGGAACTGGCCAGGCGTGTTACAATGATGTTTGTCATAATATAAAACTTTTTGATATTATATCGTTGGAATCTACAATTTATAAAGAGAACCAATAATATAAAGACCGCCAATGAACATTGAGCAACGGGCACTTGAAAAACTATCCAATAATTCTAGTTAGCCAAGAGTATCTTAGCTTTGCCAATTTATGTTTATGCTGGTGATAGTGATGAGGCACCAAACATGTGGAGCCCGGGGATATTTTTATTATTATTATTTTTATTCTACGTGAATGACGGAACAAGCAAGATGGCCCACCTGATGTTAAGCGGTAACCTCTGCCTATGAACAGTGCATTATCTCATAGGTCACGTCCACCTAGGACTCACCCTTTGTGGCATTGCACTGCGCCCGCCACCCTGAGACATAAAGATGAAAAGTCTCATGTGTCTGTAATTTCACCGGCACCCTTACCCTTCAAACCAGAACACAGCAATGCGAGTTACTACTTTGCGGCAGAAATAGGCATGCTGGTAGTACTTCCCCTGACAAACTCTTTCACAAAAAAGCTCTACTACTACTGTTGTTTCTCGTGGTTCATCTACACATACACACATCGTTCCTATACATTTCGAAGAGTATGCACAGGAACTATATGACCTCGTTCCACCATCTCCATTCCACCAGCTGACAACTAGACGGACGGGGAGGAGCCACTCTTCGTTGCAATCTACCATTTGAATGCGCACTGCTAAGGAGTGGAACTCATTGCCGGAGTCAGTCTTCACAGAACAGTATTTAGGAAGTTTTAAAACAAGAGTGGTAGGTTAATTCTGGGCAAGCATGCTCTATCTTAGACTACATCGTCACTTACATCAGGAGATATGACGCTTAAAAGAATATTAAAAAAACTAGGTGGACAAAACAGGTGAACCACGAGGACAAAACGGACTTAACTCTTTCTGACAACGTCGTGTATGTAGCTGGATCGCGGCCGCTAGTGGAAAGCTTTCAGTGTGGCATAGCCTTGGGGTACAGTTATCATCTTCATATTCTTCAGCCGGTATATATCTACTGCTGGACGAGGCCTCCTCATAGCATGGAATAAGGAATTTACCCAAGTTTGGTACGCGTATTGGTGTAAGACTGGATGCTGCTGCCCATCCCTTGCCGTAACCCTTTACATCAACGGGAGGAGTTCAAAAAGTCTGAAACCACCACACGACGCTGTTATCTTACCGATATTAAATTATACTGCTCCTCCTTTGCCACAGCGATACCCGCCATCACAGCCATCACAATAATGATCACCCCCGTAACCCCAATCAAGGGCCACATCGTCTCCGGACCCCATGCAGTCCTGAGCAGCGAGCGGAGCCACCAGCCCATCACCCCGAGGAGAAGAACTGGCAAGGACCACCAGGTTCCGATCCAGAAGCAGGGGAGTTTGACCCCAGTGAGGAATTCTATGTCTACTGTTAGATAGCACCAGCCTGGAAAAGATAGAAAACTCTGTTGTATTTATGAGCAGTACTTAGGATATCATCATCATAATCATCATCATTAGCTTGTAGAAGTCTGCTGGGCATAGGCCTCCCCCTTAGAATGTCATGACGTCTTGCTCGAGCCGCCTGCTGACCTGACCTGACCCAGTGGATCGCCGTGGACCGCCTTCCTGTGACCTCTATAATGTCTTTGTTTCATCGAAAAGGTGGCAGTCCTCTTTTGCATCGTCTGGTTTGTGGTCACCACTCGAAAACCTTTCTTGCTCAACGGTTATTAGTTCTGAAAGCTATATGGCCTGCTCATTGCCACTTCAACTTGCTAATTCTGAGAGCTATATCAGTGATCTTGGTTCGTCTACGGATCTGCTCATTCCAGATTATATCACGTAGTGAGGTTCCGAGCACAGTTCTCCCCATAGCCCGCTGCGCATCTGTGAGCTTTTCTACGCGGCCAATATTTAGCGGCCACGTCTCACTGCAGTAAGTCACCACTCATCGTCATCATTAGTAATAATGTACTATGGATTAATTTTGACTAAATTGCAGAAACACCATCCGTTGGCAAAAAAAGGTTAACCAGTGGTAATTACAAACTGAACTACGCTGTCTAGGAAGGTCTCTCTCTCCCGAAGACATTTTGATGGTTGTAGGAAGTCAGTTGATAGAGGTCGCTCAAGACCAGTCATCAAGGCATTCTATAGTGGAGGCTTATGTCCAGATGTGGACTGGGATGCCCATTTAAATATATAAACGTAACATATAAATGCTGGATTACTGGCTGAAGATGATGATTTCACCAATATAACCATTAAACATGTCTTTATTGTGTGTTTTTAGTGTGGACTTATTTCAATATTTTTTTAAAAGATGCGGTTATGCCATTTTGAATTCATTAAAAATTTGCTTTGGTTCACAGGGTGGAAGCAACTTGGTTTAATAGCAAAGTTTTTAGGGGTTCAACCTTCGACCAAAGTAAAAAGTATTTACTTTGCTTGAAGGGTCCATCCAACCTTACGTGTTTGAGAGAAAAACGTGTAAATCCTAGCAGATGTTGAACTTACCGTAAATATAAACAAATCCGACCACTTCAACAGTGGCAGTGAACACAACTAACACTGGCACCACCAGATCATCCAAAATAGTGACTATTTCCAACCCTCGCGCCAGCACGGCCACTGTGAAGGCTGTCCCGGCGGCTGACGATGCCGTGGCGAACAGCCGCCAGTGATCACCGGTTAGTCGGTGCAGCTTGTCGTAGACGGGGAATAGAAGCGTCAGCTGAAATAGAGCGATATATGAATGGTTGACGATTCTAGCAGAACTGCAGTTCAAAAGAAAACTTTAAGGCTACCCACGGGGCTTTTTTACAAGCTTTTATTTAACTTGCAATTATTGTTTGTTCGGGTCAAATCTTGCAACTGAATTTTAAAGCAGTTATCCTTAAATTTTGCATACCTGTCAAGTTACAATGAAAATACAATATTATGGAGACAGCGAGCTGATCTGATGAAGGAGACGGACGTCGGAAAACGGAACTTCTCGATGGATAATAAAATAAATAAAATAATAATAGACTGGCCGTGTTAAGGCTCATTTCTATCAACACACGATTCCGATCACTAATTTTATAAAAGCTTGTATTGAAAAATATATTTTTCACAAATTATTGTTTTTGCCAAGATATCACTGTCATTTTCGTGAACTGATAGTTTATTGCTGCTATTTTTTTATTATATTTAGTGTGCAATAAATAATTTATAGATGTATAAACCTATTTAATAAAATTTCCACTCACCACACTAATAATGCCCGAAAGAAATACTAATGCTAAAGCGAGTAGAGGCCACTCCTTGGCTCTCCTCTCTGAGACGCAGGTCTGGTATATCAGGACTAGAATGGCTATGAAGCTCGTGTTTTTACTGCCTTCGCCGCCGATGGACTCCCACATCAGGACCCACAGCCAGCCGGCGAAGATATTGGACATTATTAGGAAGGCTGATGTCCTGGAAAGAGAAGAATGAAACAAATATACTTAAGGCATGTTATTAAGTCATATTCGACCGGAATTATTAAGCAATTTTCATAAAATAAAAAAATCACTTTAAAATTTATCCTGGCTGCTAGCTTATTTAGCAATATAGTTTTCACTAGAAACGGGATATTTACCATTTTTTATTTAGCAATAATTTTGACGACTTCTGTGGCACGCTGGGCGAGGGTTCGCCTGCGACGCCGGAGGTTGCGGGTTCGATTCTCGCCTCGGAACAAATATTTGTGCGATCTGCAAATATTTGTTCAGGGTGTTCTGGGAATTTTCTATGCATAATAAAATAAATAAATAAATAAATAAATAATGATGGACAGGTCACACAGCAAAAAAAAAAAAAAAAAAACTATCTATGTAATGTATTGTATTAATTATATCAGTTGTCTAGTACCTATAACACAAGCTCTCTGCTTAGCTTGGGGCTAGATAATGTTGTGTGAAATGTCCAGCATTATTTATTATTTATTTATTTATTTAAGGGGACTCCCATGTACAAAACGTGTTTTTTTTGCCGTTTTTGTAGATGGTGTTGCCAGGGTGTATCTCATGAACCATGATGGTTATATCATTGAAATTTGAAATTTTGACAGATGGTGTATTTCTATTGCCGCTATAACAAAAAATACTAAAAAACAGAATAAAACAAATATTTAAGAGGGCTCCCATACAGCAAACGTGCTGTTTTTGCTCGTTTTTGCTCGATATTGATAACGGCAACAGAAAGACGCTTGAAATATTCACAGAATATTTAGTTATATATGCACTTTAGGAATAATTAATTAAATTAAAATAAAACAAATATTTAAGGGGGCTCCCATACAACAAACTTGTTTTTTTTACCGTTTTTATAGATAATGGTACAGAACCCTTCGTGCGCGAATCCGACTCGCACTTGGCCGGTTTTTTTTTAAATAAGTGTATAATTTGTCCTACCAGCTAGCTTATTTGGAAATGTGTTATTGCTGGACTAAAGCGTAAGCCGAGTTGTTGTTGAAAAGCAATGGTGGCGATGAGTCGCACCATTATGAACGTCACGTCTTGCTAAGATACAATTAGGGCGAGAAAAACATGTCCTCTACAATCCCACAACATGTGTATTTTGTGGTAGGTACACTTTACGAAAAAACTTTACTTAACTTTGGTACTTTACTTTTTTAGATGTTTTAGTTATATAGAGGCTGTTTGTGAATAAATAAATAAATAATAAAAAATAAATACGACATCTCTAGGAATTTAAATTATGTATATCTGGATGTGTTCAAATATTTAAAGGAAAAAAAAACAAGTATGAAAAATCTAGCAAGCCCTTAAAATGTTTTGCTTTTTTCTCGTAATATAAATTAATAAATGTAAATAAATATAACATAAATAAATAAATATATGTATTAATTAATTAATTAATTATTTTATTTTTTTATTAAATATGTAGGTATCTTATTATCTTGACATGCAGATTTGCAGCGTCGTTCATTGAATTGACCCCTGACTATAACAAATAATCTTACCATCGAACATCTGAGTGCCTGTATACAGTGCCACCTGCACTTATTAGGTACCCGCTAACGATCTGCGAGGACAGCAGGGCCTGTACCAACGCACTGCGCCAAATATACGGCTGGTAGAGTGGTGACCATTGCTCGCAAGACTCGAACATGGAATCCAGCACTCTGCTGTTACCCAGAAATGTAGTGAGGAGTACCGCGATAATAATGACAAGCGGTGCGAGGATACAGAGCGATGCCTTCAAAGTTTTGCGTAGGCGATACAAACTGAAACAGAAAAGACGCAAAATCAGCTGGTTGTTTGGAAATAGTTGGTTGTTGGTAGTAGTAGAGCTTTTTTGTGAAAGAGCTCATCCGGGGAAGTACTACCACCATACCAATTTCTGCCGCAAAGCAGTAGTGCTCGCATTGCTGTGTTCCGGTTTGAAGGGTAAGAGTGCCGGTGAAATTACAGGCACATGCGACTTTTCATCTTTATGTCTCAGGGTGGCGGGCGCGGTGCAATGCCACCTAGGACGCGCCCTATGAGGTAATGCACTGTTCATAGGCAGAGGTTACCGCTTAACATCAGGTGGGCCATCTGCTTGTTCCAAAAGGGACAAGATGGCTACAAAAGGGTAAAGTGATAGCAGAACACAAGCCAGGTTCTACTTATCACTTTGTTTAACCGGTTTTTTCTTGGACACGCTGCGTTAGAAATGAAAACTAGCCAGATGTGAAAAACAGACGTCATATTAATTAAATAAGTGATTCGACTAAACAAAAAGAAACGGGTGTCAAATTAAAGAGGATTGGACAATATTGGTTACCTATTTAAGAAGCCTCAAGCCTTTCAAAAAGGTGTTTTAACTACAACCTGATAATATGGAATATTTGTTTTAAAATTGTATACTTATCCTTATCTAGATTTCGATGTGTTTCTCTGGCTATGTTGTTGGTATACAAATAATATTTTCTATTTAAATATAATTATTTGTTAATAACTTGACGACCTCTGTAGCGTGGCGGGCGGGTAGCCGGCTGAGATATGAGAGATTGTGAATTCGATTCCCGCTGCGGTTTTTTTTTGTATGATCTTCAAATACTTTTTCTGGATCTTTGTGTTGTTTGACAGTACTCGTAGTTTATGATACCCACGACACAGGGATTCCTAGTGTGGGGTCAGGACTATGTATAATAAATAAATAAATAAATAATTCTGAACAGTTCAGCCAACATTATCTAGCCCCAAGCTATTGTGACTGTTGGGTGTGTTATGTTATTGTATAGTTCAATAAGTTTGTAAGATAATTATTTTGAACTCATTCGCTGTTCTGTTTAATTGGAGAGGTCAATTTAATAACTGTTTTGTAGGTAACTATTTATAATATACATAAATGGATTAGTTTTGTAAATGAGCTTGCATTTTTAAAGTCTCGTTCTATTTAGGTTCTTCAAATGGTTTAATACTTAAATGGGTTTAGTAAATAAAATTTAAATATAAGTACCTACCTATACTTACCCGTATTTTGAATAATTAATGGAATACAAAAAGTAAAAAAAAATGAGCGAGCCTTACACAGTAATCGCATATGATGTGTAACATCTGACATTTCACCTCCTTGGTAATAAGCACAGACCTATAATTATCTTCACATTGGTTTGTGGTAATTAGCAACATGGCTGATTGTACCAGCCTCTCGGAAAAATGGCGCCATTCCGTCCTTTTTCAAGAAATCACTCCCACAGATTGCGGGAAAGCGAGTGGAAAGATGTTACACATCAAAAGTACAGTACTTGAAAGAAATAAAAATGTTTACCTACTTTCTACACGTAGATACAAGCACATAGATACATAGTAAGTATTAATATTTATTGAGACATTAAAAGGAGGTCAAATAGATAGTATAAATTAACTTGAACAGACTCGGCAGTAAATTACTTTTAACTACGAAGGTTATTACTCACAGAATGGGCACGAAGAACCATAAGAAGAAAATTATAATTGTCATTATTCCGATGTACTGCGGGTACTCTGTGAAAGGTGCTAGAAATGTGGAGCTGAAACAAAAATGACACATACAGTCAATAACTATAATCTGGGTCTCTTCAAGGCTAGAGTGAATAGGTGCCTTCTAGACCTTCGTGCTCCATCTTCGGCCGCATCGTCACTTACCAACAGGTGAGGTCGTGGACAGACAAAGGTCTATCAATGTAAAAAAAAAAAAAAAAAAACCTCTCTATATTGGTAAATATATTGGTCTTGAAGAACTTTAGGCACTAAATTCATGTCTTTTGCTAATTAACACTTTCTGAGATAGCGAAAACTGAGTTTGCGATAATTTGGCGACCATTTGAGTCAATATATTAGTATAGCTTTCAATAATGTGCAAAAAAACAATAAAATTTAAATTTCACGAATACTGCCTCAGTAGCACGTGCGGTTTGACAGTCGATTGTCGTTTATTTTCTTTAAAATCTTCTCAACTATGCATTCCTAAAATATAACCATAAAAATGTGCTTCACATAACAAGCCCTTTCATTGAGCATGTAACATGATGCATTTCAAAACTGTTTTTTTTCTATCTTGTTACCAATATTAACAACAACAAATAAAACAACAATAACTCTTTTTTTATTCTTCTATGCATGAGACAGAAGATGGAGCATTCACCTTGTGGCGTAAATTAACCTAGATATTAAAACCAACCACTTAAAATAATCCTTGTAATGGTTTAAAATACAGTAAAAAAAATCAGTCACGGATTATCAATAAGTCCTAGCAGTGATAGTCCTTTTGGTGATAAGGGAGTAATAGCGATCTTTGGTGATCACTTGATGATCTTTTAAAGTCCTTTTTGGTGATAAGGGAGTAATAGCGATCTTTGGTGATCACTTGATGATCATTAAAAGTCCTTATGGTGATAAGGGAGTAATAGCTATGTGATCACTTGATGATCATTCAAAGTCCTTTTGGTGATAAGGGAGTAATAGCTATCTTTGGTGATCACTTGATGATCATTCAAAGTCCTTTTGGTGATAAGGGATTAATAGCTATCTTTGGTGATCACTTGATGATCACTCAAAGTCCTTTGGGTGATAAAGGAGTAATAGCGATCTTTGGTGATGACTTGATGATCATTCAAAGTCCTTTTGGTGATAAGGGAGTAATAGCGATCTTTGGTGATCACTTGATGATCACTCAAAGTCCTTTGGGTGATAAGGGAGCAATAGCGATCTTTGGTCATCACTTGATGATCACTCAAAGTCCTTTGGGTGATAAGGGAGTAATAGCGATCTTTGGTGATCACTTGGTGATCACTTGATGATCACTCAAAGTCCTTTGGGTGATAAAGGAGTAATAGCGATCTTTGGTGATCACTTGATGATCACTCAAAGTCCTTTGGGTGATAAGGGAGTAATAGCGATCTTTGGTGTTCCCTTGATGATCACTCAAAGTCCTTTGGGTGATAAGGGAGTAATAGCGATCTTTGGTGATCACTTGATGATCATTGAAGGTAGGCTAAGTTTACTTTTCTCAATACATACCTAGCACTTTCGCCTCTCGCATCATTCCACTTACATGCTTTACGATTACGCGTTTGTTTATTCAACGAGTATTTACACTTCACACGCAATTACTTGCTCTATTTAGTTAATTTGCTTAAAAATACGTTCGATTTGCTTGTTAGTACTGGGTGACGAAAAGGCATGGAATCCATTATTGATTTTGCAGTTTTGTCATACTTGATTACGTGGTTAGTGATTGAGGTTTAACTGGCTACTTAACTAAACCAATACTTTGGAGAGGTAAAGTTTGTAAGTATGGATGTAGTTTTTTTTTCACTAATAGAAACTCCATTATCTTTGAGTTGAGGGGTACTTACTTAAAGCATTCTGATGCATTCATTCTGTTTTCGTATCCATTCTGAAAATAAACATTATAGTAATTGTAATTATTGAAATATTATATTCAAAATCGAATACAATAAACATTTGGAGGATATTAGTCCTACCGTGTATATAAAACGCGAATTATTCTTGGGATTAATTAATTAATTGGGAATTATTTTTGGGGATACAGCGTCTTCTTTTGCATTGAAAAGCAGTTTTAAAATCGATTGAAAGAGACAAAACACGATGTAATTATCCCAAATATATTTGGCTTTTATTAGTAACACGATTTGTAAATACTTTAAAGAAAGTGAGGCTAGGTAAAATGGATTTTAGGTCAACCAAAAATCTACGTATTACTTAAACTGATATCTTCCTAGCAGCCTACATTTATAATAAACTAGTGTCCACCTATGGCTTCGCTCGCGTTCTTTCTGGATAAAAAGTAGTCAAGATCATAATCTATTTGTGTACTAATTTTTATAGGATTCGGTTCAGCCGTTTTAGCGTGATTGAGTAGCAAACATAGAATAATCCAAACATCGAAACTTTGACATTTATGTTGTTGTATTTACATTTTGAAATAAAGCTAAGGCCAAACCAACGCGTTCAGTCAGTTTCCGCGTTGGCGTGCACGGTGGCGATCCATTGTCTTACCATTGACCGCCAACGTGCACGCCACCGAGGACACGGGCTGAACGCGTTGGTTTGGCCTTAGCTTTAGAAAACATTTAAGTTAAAGAACTCACTGGAGTTATGTATAGTTTTGTACAATCCTTCAAAGGAAAAGTCCCTTTTCCGATCCATATGAGATACGCTGCCGATAGCGCCACGTACACCATGTAGTAAACACAGCAAATGTATGACATCAGAAGCTTCAAATGACCTGCCCCTGAGAATGAAAATAAACAATGTTAGATTACTGGAAGTTTTTCAATGCTCGTTACAATCATTGTTAAGCTGTCAAATACAACACGCGTTGTGAATCTTTAACGTAAAATAATAAACAAACAATCATAGTCATCGTCATCGTCATCGTCATCATCATCATCATTATCATCATCATCATCTTCATCGTCGTCATCATCGTCGTCATAATCATGTCATTATCGTCATCAGTTGGAACAAGCAAATGGCACACCTGATGTTAAGCGGTTATCTCTACCTATGAACAGTGCATTACCCCATAGGTCACGTCCAACTATAACGCGCATTATGCAGTAATAAACTGCGCCCGCCGCCCTGAGACATAAAGATGAAAAAACTTTTGAAACTATCATGGTTATGTACATAATTTTCACTAGAAACGGGATATTTACCATGATTTTTGAGTTTGGAATGTTCCCGATATTTCGGCACAGTTGCATGCGCCATGATCACGGGAGAACTAACTAAAGTCTTTGCGAGTAGATGTCATTGGCAGATATATCGATCTACCCTCTTTCTCATTCTTGTATTACAAACGGTACCACTGACAAAAATAAATAAAAAATCTACTAAAATCATGGTAAATATCCCGTTTCTAGTGAAAATTAAAGATGAAAAGTCTCATATGCCTGGAATTTCACCGGAGCCTAAATCCTTCAAACCAGAACAAAGCAATGTAACCATACTGTTTTGCTGCAGAAATAAGTATGGTAGTAGTAAGTCCTTGGACAAACTCTTTCACAAAAAATCTAGGTACATACATACATAGTCACACGCCTCTTTCCCCGAAGGGGTAGGCAGAGCCTTAAAGGGCCTCTTTACACAGTGGGTTGCACTACCGTGGGATATAGACGTGACAAGTGGTGAGCTCATCGCCGCCATTGCTTCCCTTCATTGACTGACTTGGCTAACGCTTTCTTCCAGTAATAACACATTCTAATAATAATCTAGCAGCCAGGACAAATCGTATACCAACGAATCTTACAAACAAGTCCGGGTAATCCCTTAAGTCGGTACAAAAAAGGCACAAAAATACTAATAAAATTCTAACAAGCATGACATCACGTCTTTGCATTTCTACAACAGATAACCCAAATTCAATGTAAACATACACCAAGGCAAAGGCTTTGCGACGGAAACTGATCAGATTTACTATAAAGCCTGTATGCTTTACCTGAGTAGCGGATTACTATGCTGACGCGATACTTGATTATCTTCATAGTGCATACTTTACGCTAGCTTTTTTATAGCGAAAAACTGTCGCTATACTGTAAACATAGTACTATACAGGGCGTCCGAAGACTAGGCGACGTGAAGGGAAAGTACCATAAATATTGTAGATAGGATATTTTGCTGAAACAAGACTTTATTTTATTTTTATTATTTAGTAATACTGCATTCAAATATTTTCGAAACATTACGTGCTTCGTCTGGGAATTGAACAGAATTAAATGTGAAAAAAATTACATATTTTTATGATAATAAATAATAATAATAATAAAAGCCATTTATTCCCTTAATAATTATAAATTACAGTACAATCAATTATACATGTTATTAGGTACCTACTTAGTGGTAGGTAGTTAGGTTAGAAACTCACAATAATTATAATTATATTAAGTATAAAATTATGCCAAGTACCTACATAACTAGGTACCTACATAGTATATGCAAAATCACAATTTTAATATTTTTTATATATAATATAATACTTAGGTACAATAATTCAGAATCAAAATCTTTACATACAAATTACTTAAGTATCTATTTTTTTTATGATTTTTATGATGCCAATCG
Organism: Operophtera brumata; assembly: GCA_932527175.1. NCBI lineage: Eukaryota > Metazoa > Arthropoda > Insecta > Lepidoptera > Geometridae > Operophtera > Operophtera brumata. Next base: position 17,575,377 of record OW052239.1, read on the forward strand.
AAATAATGGATAAAAAATAATTATTCATCTTAAGTAACATAGTATCTTATAACAAAAGAATAACGTTAAATGTTTGATTCCATTAAATGTTCGGTTCGATTCCCAGAAAAAGCAAGTGTAATTTTTAGAAAATCAAAGAATACATTATTACTAAGTTTTAAAAATAAACTAAAGTCTCGTTTCAGTAATATATACTACAAGCAGCGCCCCGCGGTTTCACCCGCGTAAGTCTCGATCCCGTGGGAATATTGGGATAAAAATGTGCATAAGTATGTGTTATTCCAGGAGTCCAGTTATCTCTATTCCAAATTTTATCCAAAGCCATTTTTGTAGTTTTTACGTGAAAGAGTAACAAAGATACATCCATCCATCCATACAAACTTTCGCGTTCATAATATTAGTAGGATCTACAATATTTTAGGTACTTTCCCTTTATGTCGCGTAGTCTTGGGATGCCCTTTATAGATTCTCAGGCATAGTCCCTTCGACCAAAATATACATAGTCCTATATTATGTTGATATGCTTGATAAATATGATCTCTGAGACGCGGCAGGCGAGTTGCTAGCTGAGATGCGAGAGGTTGCGAGTTCGATTGTAGTGCCATGCTACTCGTAGTTCCAGATACCCTCGCCATCAGTAGCTTTGTACCTTTTAATTTAATCTATTCATTTTTAGGTTAAGTACGGGCTCTTTGTTTAGTAATATTCCACATCCAAAATGGCTGTAATAGAAGTGATTAGGAACAGTTAAGCTATCTTTAGATCGTTTTAAATAGCTCATAATTATTATGTATTTATTTTAATACCGATTTGGTGACCTTGCTATTTATGTATTATTGATTCTGTAAAAATTAATTAATTTAGTTAAAAATAAAAAACCCTTAACGCAATGATACGGCTGAACCGATTTTCGGTTTAAAGAATTTATTCTCATAAGAACAAATACAGTTCACTTAAATGAGATTATACAAAATTAAATCTAGGTATTAAATCTAGGTATGTAATTTACTTAATTTGACGAGTAAGAACTAGTGATGAAGCTATGCATTACAATTAGAATAGGTTTGTAAGTATTAATTACAAAATAAAAACCATTTATAAACTAGGGACGCTACGTATCTAAAATTACAAACAAAAACTACGCAACACTCTCAAAATATAACTGATTAAACTGATTTTGATCAAACATAGCTTAGAACACACCCGACAAACAGACAAAAAAAAAAAAAAATCTGTTCATCCGTTCGGGAGCTACGATGCCACAGCAGACGTTGACAGCTGACACATACGCAGAACGTCAAACTTATAACACCCCTTCGCTTTTGCGTCGGGGGTTAAAAATAAGATTGTTAATATTTTGCTGTTCTCGGCAAGTTTAGCTACTAACCTCTTAAAAGCGGCACAGCTCTCCAAACCCCTACTGGGTCTTGCTGGCTGAGCTGCCCCATCGCTAGCTGCAGCAGCGTCATCGGCAGCCCCGCGGCCAGCAGCCAGAACGTGTACACCACCAGGTATGGAACAGCTCCGTAGAAGAATGCCTCTCGAGGCAGGTGCACTGAGCTGAACAGCGTGAGGGATAACGCTATTGTGCATAGCTGTGTTCTTATGAAGTCGCATGTTGATTTTATTGACTGGAATAAAATAGAACAAAAGTTAGCACAAAGAGACCAAACTCACAATACACCCCGCAGCGGGATATCAGTGCAGGTCTTACCACACAGAATTAGAATTAAATTAGTCAATAAGTTACAGGCGTATTTAATGCTTCTAGAAATCTAAGGATTCAGAACTATATAAAGGTACTTTGTCTTCAGAACTAAAAAAAAACTCTATGCTCAGAACATATTCAAGCTGTTGCACCGACAATGGCTATAGTATAGCTGTTTGAATAATGGTCTACTAATACAGACGCAGCCACGAGTTGACCACAAGACAAGAGGGCGCCACCTAGCTTTTTAAAAGCTATAGCGCTATGAACATATATATACATTATTGTTCTTCTATACATTTTACAAGGCACCAGGCACCACAGACCATGCCACAGACAACTACACAGATACTAGGATAAAGATAAAGATATATTTATTTGCTTGAACATAATGTCATAAAAATAAGCATACAAGGCACGCACGCGCCGCTAGCTAATTATTTGAAAACAGTAGACAGCTTGCATTTTTTTTAATTATTTCCGAGCATACAGTAACTGTTACTTACTATTAAAATCGTAATAGTTACTTAAATTCGATGGCAAAAGGTAATTCTTATTCATGCTTGTCCCGAATCCAAATTCGGGGACAAACAGGAATTTAAAAATTCTTGTCTGTCCAGATTCTTGTCTGGGGACAGATTCGAGGACAGACAGAACTACTCAAAAATAACTACTAATTGTCTTGTACCTACATACTTTATTTTCGCAAGAAATTAAATTAACGAAGTCAATATTTTGTTGTAAAAAGCTAGGTAGCCAATCCTGGCCCCGTACCTAACGATCTCAAATAGATCAGGGAAGTAGCAGCCTACCTACGCCACAGAATATATAATAGTACACCCGCCTAGGAAAATAGGTACACGCACCCAACATCCAAACAGATGTTTTTTGTAAACAGACAGATCCAACCCCCACAGATGTGTTAATTGTAGTAAGCACTAAATGATCCTAGTTATTTACGCAATAGATCAACACCTTTAGTAGGTACAAGACACACAAATACAAAAATTGTATAACAAATAATCATAATTATTTACAATGGGCAGTCTTATCGCTTATCGCTAATTCTTTCAGGTTCAAGGTTGACTGCTGTAAAATGCTTAGGTGCTTTTGTGTGTCCGGTCTAAGTCCCCCCGTCTCCTCCCGTGGATGTCGTAAAAGCCAACCAAGGGATTACACCAGGGGATGGGCAGCAGTTTCTACCTACTGACACCAATACTGAGATGACTGCCTGCCAAGCGTGTTAATTATAGAAAAACCCCCCATTCTAAAGACTTCTAAAGGCTGATGATGACGATGACCCTTATGATAGTGTGAAAATAGTAAATTAAAACACCATCGAGTACATAGACAGAAGAGGGAGCATGCTTCTTAATGTATGGTCGTTCTAGACTCTGAGATAACACAGGTAGGTATTTTGCAAAAAATGAGCATTAAATTAATAAATTACAATTGCTAATTGAATTGAGGATGACAAAGGTCAACTAGAGGTAAATAATACCATTAAGAAGAACAATAGGATTTTTCATCCTATTGTTAGATCGTAGGTATTTTTCATCGCAAAAATCTCATGATTTTATTTGATATATTTAAACAAATCTAAGACAAAATAACAATGTTTTATACACAATTGAAACTTTATGATCCATGAATTATTGTTGCAAAGTATATTATAGCCGGAGTTTTCTACGAAGGCGGCGTTCATATTAATGACGGATTTTAGTATAGCGGAGACGCCGGTGAAGTGATTTTAGTATAGCGGAGACGCCGGTGAAGTGATTTTAGTATAGCGGAGACGCCGGTGAAGTGATTTCTTCTCTTTCTTCTCATTTCTAAAGATTTCCCCGTAGCGTAGGTAAAACACGTTGAATTAAGCATAAACCCTCTATAAAAAAACTGGTACTTAAAAAAATAAAACTGGTATTTATAAAAATATATGATCTTGTCGATCCATGCTAAGTGTACAAAATTATAAGCCTACAAGTTTATGAAGAATCTGACTAGTATTTCAATGAATGAGAAACAAAGTTTTTTCGTTCCGTCTGGACCTGTTTAAACTCTAGTCAAACTCAATGTAGACTAAATGTAAACAAACATGCATTTAAAAAATAATAAACAGTACTATTTACATAATTTGATATAATAAAACTATGAAACATAAATGCGCAAGTCAATATAAATATTATATAAAAAAATACGCTTGATCAGACCATACCATTAAATCGGCCTAGTGTAGAGTCGACCACTGGCGGATCTATGAGACGGTTGCAGGTTCGAATTCTTTCTGGTTGGTTATTTTTGGGATTTTAGTTAATTAATTTGGACTATAATTTCTGTGGCAAATGTTATAGAACACCATTAATGGTCGAACATATCAGAACTTATTTTATTCTAGTTTTTTTTAATGAGTTTACGTATGACTTGTGTGTTTTGTTTTAAATAAATAAATTCCAATTTAAATTCCCACTTTAAAAGCATTTAATCTAAACAAAAACTACACATTTGATTCATATTTCTAGGGCTATACAATTATTGGCCTTTGTTATGTTTTCCACTGCAACAATTTTTTTTATAATCAAATTTAATGTTCCATGACTTTACTGGCTGAAGTAAAGCAAGCATGAACCTCAAATACCTTCGGACATTCCTCAGAGGTACCGTGATGGTGCAACTAGACGATGCGTATCTTTAGATTTCCTTGTTGTCAGTAGACCATAAAAATAAGCTACTATTAAATAACTAGCCGTTGCAATTCAACTGCAAGTAATTCATTGCTTAGTTTTATTTATATACTAGCGACTCGCCCCGGCTTCGCACGGGTAGCCCCCCGGTGAATCCCCCTCTCCTCCTACACCCTCCCCCCTATGTCAATTTCCTAGTTCTAAGCTACCTCCCCACAAATTTTCAGCCAAATCTGTTCACCCGTTCTTGAGTTATAAGTGGTGTAACTAACACGACTTTGTTTTATTTATATAGTTTTTTTTCGTAAAGTCAACATTATTCTATTCCGTTTATTTGTAAAACTCTTAGCTAGTAAACTTTTTATTGAACCGTAATAAAGTTTTTTTTTAAAGAAATCGCACGAGTGAGTTAAAATTAACTTTCAAGCTATGTTTACTGGGCCTTTAAATATACTTTCCGAGCAACTATGTTTTTCATAAAAACCTTAACATTTAACCGTTTAAAACTTTTACCATTTACTTGTAGGTATTAAATTTCTTAAAAAAACACACAGATGGCTGTAACCTATCTGAAATGGTCGAAATGGGAAATTCAATATAAATACTATGTAAAGAGACTTTTGTTTTTTCTTCCATTGTTTATGAAACTTGGTTAGCGTTTCGCCTACTCGAAGTCGGAACGTCATGAAGCATCATTGCAAAAAGTGATGTTGGGTTTACTGGCGCAAAACGATTCTATTACAAACGTAATGGAGTTACGTCATTTAAAGCCATTTGTCTAGTCTAACGAGAACCAACAGAGTCTATCTGCTGATTGTTGTTGTAGATCAGTATTTTTAAACTTGTGGGTTGCGACCCTATGGGGGGTCACGAAGCTTCTGTAGTGGTGTCGCCAGAGGTCAAGAGGACTTCAGTAAAAAAACAATAAAGATTAAAAAGATTGATTTATTAAGTAAGAGAATTTTAACAAAAGGACATACTCATAAACGTTTGTGTGTTAATACAAACAAATCAGCAAAACATAAAATCCTAAGACTCATGTTTTTAATTTTTATTTACAGTAAGAACAATACAAGGTACGAGTATGTACAAAATACATATCAAACAGTTGTGCTACCTGAAGACCGCTGCAAGCGATCTAAAGGTAGCTCAACTGATCCAAATCACTACCAGACGGAAGCGTCCCTAAGATGCTGGCTGCATTGCCACGCTGAATGGCAATACTAATGCGTTGAGCCAGATAAGAGCCAGCTCTCTGGTCACGCGTCGCTTCGACCAGATGCACTGAAAGAATTTAGAAAACGCGAAGGGCCCCGGAGCCCCACGGACCCAGAGTCTCGACCCCGAAAGGCTCAAATAAGTAAGCTCTGTCGAGGCTTGCATATTTGCGTCTTTTGAGGTCCTCAGCGGAATTTGAGATCACCCTCATTAAGACTCATGTTAATGCGAAGGTTGTGCTTGTGTTTTATTAACCAATTTCTCCCATCGTGTATCTGTATTTGCTACACATTGAATTAAATCGTTTTCCAAATTTAAGCGATTTCTTTGCTTACTTTTTATTTGGCCTTGGTCGTACGTACCTATACCTATGTGTTTACATAGTATGTATACATGATAAAAAAGCAAAGGGTTGGCATATTTTTTCATACCAGGGGGGTCGCATCATGAAAAAGGCTTAGATAATTTAAGGGAAAAGGTTGAAAAACACTGTTGTAGATGATGAAGAATGCAATATTTTTCAGTCGTATCATCATTATTTGTTACTTGTCTACGAGGAGTAACAAAAAGTAAACAGCCGTTTTATAGTTCACTAATCGCTCATTGTGTACCTACCTAATGTTTTGATACTGAGCGGGTGTCATATCAAACGCATTGTGATCGACCATGAATTGTACAATTGTACCTTTTCGAAAACAAACACGATAGAAAGCATTGTGTAGAATTTTTCGACGAACGGTGCTAGTTATTGACATTTAACTGGTCGATTTTAATACATAAGACAGTCTGGAGGGCTTCAAGAGATCCTTAATAGTTGTTTAGGGAACCATTGTATGTCCTAGTGAGGTCTAAGTAAGTATGCCACTGTTGGGTGTTAGGTTATGTCATTGAGAAATTACGTTCTTAGAAGAGCAAGTAGTTTCTATGTAAGGAGTTGCAAGCATGAGTCAACGTTTTCCTACCAGGTGTACAATATTTCCTATTATTCAGTATTATAAAAGCGATTTCCATGATGGTGCAACCCACGGTGAAGAGGCCTTTTGAGGCTCTACCTACCCCTTCCGGGAAAAAGGCGTGTGTCTATGTTTGTATGTTTATATGCGAATGTTACGATGTTTGTTAATGTTGTCCGTAAAGGCTAAGCCAATTTCGAATGATTTGGATCAGTTGAGCAAACCGTTCCTTTGGGTAGATCAAGCAATTCACAGGTTTAAAAACAAAAAAAAACTTGCATTAGTTGTATTATTCTTTCTGTACTTATATATAGGTTATACTCATTTCAAGGTAGGAAGATACATTGTGACCTAGATTGGCACACAGGCTTTTTTATCCTGTGTGCTTATCCTTCATAATAATATGTAATATTGCAACCTGTACAAAGCTTAGTAGTTCTTCCACTAGGTACTACATATTTTAAATACTTAGCTTAAATAATACCTGATTGTTTTTTGTGTCCCATTACAGTTTATTTTCAGCCGGTTACAAGAACGTAAATCACACAAAGTTTAAGGAAACGTTTTGTATGTCCGTCATTTCAGTATCGACTATGTTCCTTTCATTTCCTAAAAACTAAATTGCTCATAAATTACATGTGTGAACGCTATAATATCCCAAGTTGATGGAACCTACCTATTGGTGCTGGAATTAGTTTGATTTTCTTTGTTATGACGAATTTCATTAATAAACAGTATCCGTGCTAATAATACATACATACATAGACACACGCCTTTTTTCCCGAAGGGATAGGCAGAGCTTCAATTGGCCTATTTTATCAGTGGGTGGCACCATCGTGGAATATAGACGTGACAAGTGGTGAGCTCATCGCCGCGATTGCTTCCCACTACTGACTCGGCTAACGCTTTCTTCAATTAATAACACATTCCATAATAAGCTAGCAGCCAAGACAAATCTTATACCAATGAATATTATCAACAATTCCGGGTAAAAACCGTGGAATATCATTTGAATAATTACACCGTTTTTACCTCTTTCAAACGTATTTGAAAATGCTTTTTAATGCAAAAGACAAAACACTGTGTTACTATTCCAATGATAATTCGCGTTTTATAGTAGCGCGTCTTAAGTTTTGATGACTTTAAGAATTTATTTTTCTCAAACATTCTTCGATATTTAAACATTTCCAAAAACCTTCAAGATTCAAGATATTTACCGTCTTCGATAATCGAGCTTGATGATCTAGGCCATCATCAGAAAATGTTAATATGAAAATTTAAATTAAAAATGAGTCTTGTCGTTGCATCAAAGGGTATTTCACTATGAAAATCATCAATCAATGTTGCATTAGTGGCAGGAATACCATCTAGGTGGACCCAAACAATATACCAAAAAGCAAATTTACCGCAATTATTGCAATTTCAGCGTTTTTTTTTGTACGTTATGACTGGCCTATAAGGGCAGTTTGCATATTTGAGACAAATTATGTAGATTTTTTCGTTCGTTGATACCCTTGCGCTTTCGCATCTGTCCGGGACATCAGTTAGGGCCGGTGTGTCGGCAAGTTCGGCTGAGGACCTCGCAAGGCGCAAATATGCAAGTCTGGACAGAGCTTAACTTTTTACGACCTCTTTGGCGCGGCGGGCGACGCAGGAGCTTGCGGGTTCGATTCCCGGTCGGAACAAATATGTGCGCAATCGCAGATATTTGTTCAGGGTGTTCTATGTATAATAAAAAAATATATATCTATGTAATGTATTGTATTAAGTATATCAGTTGTCTAGTACCCATAACAGAAGCTCTGCTTCGCTTGGGGCTAGATAATGTTGTGTGAACTGTCCAGCATTATTTATTTATTTATTTAATTAGTTGCCTTTCGGGGTCGAGACTCTGGGTCAGCGTGGAACCAGGGCCCTTCGTGTTTTCGAAATTCATTCAGGGCCTCTTCAGGCCCTCTTCAGAGTCGAAGTGACGCAAAATCCGAGAGCTGGTTCTTATATGTCTCTACGCATTAGTGTTGCCATACAACGTGGCAATGCAGCCAGCATTCTGGGCACGCTGCCGTCGGGTGACGACTTGCTGATCTGGTAGGTATGTTTTTAGTTTAGTTTTGGTTTATTTGTCTTATTATATAAAATATGTATAAGAACCTAAATACTTTGTTCTTTGTTATAAAATGAAATGTAGCAAATAACCACATCAATAGCGCAAATTCAAAAAAAAAAAAAAATGAAAAATTAAATAGTTTACGTCTTAAGCTTCATTACGGCCGTTGTAAGCCGGGCGCGACTTTCACAGGAAACATGTCTCAAAGTATCTACAGATAGGCTCTTCCAAGAACTTAAAAGAAGTCTCTCAAACTACAACTCTTTGTTTCCGAAATCTCGGGTCAACTTTAGTTCAGGATGTGAGGGTAGTTTAACATAAATAACAGATAAAGTTTGCGTTTCGGAAGTTGTGATGTTACGAGCGGTCTCACTTGGCTTGGTGCTAGTAAAGCCAGAGTTTGCAGAGATAGTGCCGCCCGATGGACACGCGGCTTAAGGTGCAAAATCTTAGATTTTATTTCTTTTTTTTAAAAGCAGTATTTTAACATATATTTTGTACGTAATCGAAAATATAAATCTACTATGCCCTCTAAAATAATATGAATTTATTAAATTATTAATTTTGTCAATGTACTTTAAGCAAAAAACTTCCTCTTATGCCAAATAAATAGATACACACATAGACACTCGCTTTTTCCCCCGAAAGTGGAGGCAGAACCACCAATTCGCGCCATCGTGAGAGTAAAGACGTGAAAAGTGGTGAGCTCATCGCCGCCATTGGTTTAACCTGACTCAGCTGACGCTTTCTTCCAGTGAGTTATACTTTTTCTGTCCACTGCTGGACGATGCCTCCCCATAGAAACGGGGGGATTACCATAATCACCACGCACGCTTGGCAGGCGGATTGGTGATCGCAGTATTGGTGTTAAGTAGGTACCTACTCAGGTGGATGCTGCTGCTCATCCTCTGGCGTACCCCTTAGTCGTCTGTTACGATATCAATGGGAGGAGTTGGAGGAGTTCTATTTATACGCCGGGACCACCATGGCAGCCGAGACCACCATGGCAGTCGAGACCACCACGGCAGCCGAGACGTGGTGGTTTACCGGACTTGTTAGTTTGATTCGTTGGTATAAGATGTGTCCTGGCTTATTAGGGAATGTGCTATTACTGGAAAAAAGTGTTAGCCGAGTAATAGGAGCAAATGGCGGCGATGAGCTCACCACTTTTCACGTCTATATTCTCACGATGGTGCAAACCACAGTGAAAAGAGGTCCATTGAGGTTCTGCCTATACTTTCTGGGAAAAGGCGTGTGTCTATGTACCTATGTATGTACCTATATATTTATTGACGACCTCTATGGCGCGGCGGGCGAAGGTTCGCCTGCGACGCAGGAGGTTACGGGTTCGATTCCCGCCTCGGAACAAATATTTGTACGATCTGCAGATATTTGTTCAGGGTGTTCTGGGTTTTTTCTATATATAATAAAAAATATCTATCTATGTTAATATTGTATTAAGTATATCAGTTATCTGGTACCCATGACACTAGCTCTGCTTAGCTTGGGGCTAGATAATGCTGTGTGAACTGTCCAGCATTATTCATTTATTTATTTTTATTTATTTACAAATACAATGATGTACAAAATGTTATTGAGATACTGAAGGAGATTACTACTTTGTTTTTATTTAACACGCATGGTTACCAATTTGTTACGATTAGTTAAAAAATTAAAAGTTATGCCGAGGTCGACACACTTAATATGATTTCGGTGTAAAAGTAATAAACTTTACGTAAAAACAATTTCATTATCTATAAAAGAATCACGATGTTTTTTTAGGGTTCGTGGTGTGTCCGGCCTAAGAATAGACCCCTCCGTCTCCTCCCGTGGATATCGTAAAAGTCGACTAAGGAATTACCCGGACTTGTTTGTAACATTCGATGGTATAAGATTTGTCCTGGCTGCTAGCTTATTAAGGAATGTGTTATTACTGAAAGAAAACGTTGGCAGAGTCAGTCGTGGGAACCAATGGCGGCGATGAGCTCACCACTTGTCACGTCTATTTCCCACGATGGTGTGTGCAAACCACGGCGAAAAGAGGCACATTTGAGACTCTGTCTACCCTTTCGGGGAAAAGGCATATCTGAACGCCTGAACAAGTTACGGAAAATTAACAAACACACTGTACGTGCCATTAATTTTTAAGGATTCTCCTCGATTTCTCTAAGACTCCATCATCAGATCCTGACTTGGTGAATATTATATAATTTTATTTATTTCAATCGGTAATACAGTCACACTAATATTATAAATGCGAAAGTTTGTGTGTGAGTGTGTTTGTTACTTCTTCACGCTGAAACGGCTAGACGGATTTAGATGAAATTTGGAATGGAGATAACTGGGCCCTCGGAATAACACCCGGGCACATTTTTATTCCGATATTCTCACGGGATCGACACTTACGCGGGTGAAACCGCGGGGAGCTGCTAGCTGGATCATAATTGAGTTGTTAGTTTCTTATCCTAAACATTCTGATAACATAATATGGGACTATCTTAGGAGTATACAAATTCAAACAAAAAGTTTTTTCAAATTGGTTGGTTGGTGTGAAAATCTTAATGCGTTTCACAGAATACACCTACCTACCAAGTTTCAACAGCATAGCTCTTATAGTTTCGGAAAAAAGTGGCTGTGACATACGGACGGACAGACAGACAGACATGACGAATCCATAAGGGTTCCGTTTATTGCCATTTGGCTACGGAACCCTAAAAATACACGCAGAAAAGCATAGAATCTCCTCCTTTTCTGAAGGCAGTTAAAAACAAAATTATTTCTTGTGCTGAAAATGTAAACTAACGATTAAAGAGTTGATAGGTATGTTCTTCGACTAAAATTAAAAGTAAGTATGTTCACAGAAATTAAAAACACGTGAGTCAATTTGAAAACGAAGCTCATTACAAAACACGAAAAAGTATAATTAAGTAGTAGGTAAGTTTACGTACTTCAGTTCTGGCGTGCAATTACATTTCTTGTACCTACGTTAATTAAAGAAAATTTATGCATTACTTTTACCGATATTTGAGATAATGATAACCTTACAAAGTCAAGTCTAAGGTATATCAATAGTCGGTACTACACAAGATGTGTCAGCCTAAGTTATTATTTATTTATTTTATGAAGACTAACAGCACAAAAAATATCATAAATATATATAAATTTAGAACCATAAGGCTAATGATACGTCTTCACTCTTAAAAAACAAAGTAACAGAGCAAGTTATAAGTACAAGTTAAACATAAACATAAAACGAAGTTAACAAAAAATGATGATAATGAAATATTTAGATTAATACAAACAGATTAGACAAACAGTACCTACACATTAAGATTAACCACAGATAAAATAATACTAAATTAAGTTAACCAAAGAACTCAGAGCTCAACAAGCGCCTCATCCTCGGTATACTACAGTTGAACAAATCAACAGTAGTACAATGCTGTTTATTGTAATTATCACACGCACGCCATGTATAAGAATTACAACGATAATTTGTGGACACAAATTCTAATATAAGCTACTAAGCTAGACAAGGTCGTCGAGGCTGCAAGAAAATATCGCGGAAACTTGTTATAACAGCCTTTTTTCGAGCACAGATCTGTACAACAAAACAAGGTCAATGCTAAAACCATTGACAGTAAACTATTACCCAGCCAGTGTGCGGAGTGCGCCCTCTACAGCTGCTGTACTGCAAACAATGGAATTCACCACACGGTCGTGTCACCACTGCCATATATTATTTTTCGTATTCGTTATTTGAATTTCAGAAACCGCGAATGGAGACGCTCGCGCGCATGCGTCTAACGTAGCACTGAATTACTGACAGACAATGAAGGTGCGCTGCTAGTGTGGGATTATATTCGATTATGTTTTATCGATTACAGCATAATAAATAAAATTATGGCATGGTAAACTATGATATACCTACTTAACGTGTGACCATGCTGTTACCTCGGCTAGAATGTATGGCATAAAATGTTGATGAAACAAATTCTTTCAATACATACATAGAGACACGCATTTATCCCCGAAAGTGTAGGCGGAAATTCAATGGGCGTTTTTTTTTTTTAAATCTAAAATTGGCTTGTCTTTGGCTTGCCATTGGCTTGCCTTTGGCTACATCTCACCTAATGGGAAGCGACGATGAGGCCTATTTAAGCACGCTAGAAGATGCCTATTGACTCTTCGTTTGAAGATGCCCAAGTTGTATGATAAAGGGAATAAAGAAGCCGGAAGAGAGTTCGAGCCCTTTTTTTCTTAACTGTGGGTTGCATTATTTGATTTAAGACTTGACAAGTGGTGAGCTCATTGACGCCGTTGCTTCCCACGACTGACTCGGCTAACGCTTTCTTTCAGTAAAATCATCAGTCAATACCTATAGAATCAGCTAATATTATTATAGAAGTCCGCTGCTGGCTGGATGTAGGACTCCGTCATAGAATGCCTGGATGAATGTTAACAGCACTATTATTACTTTGTCCCAAACCAAAAAATCATCGACAAGGTCACATCCCTAGATGCGCCGGAGCACGCCACGGTACACCGAGTACAGCACTACTTAGTTATGGAAATTAACGTTAGTCAGTAAAAATAAAAACACGGAATAATTACCCATGGCTATGGTCAGTGACCACTAACCATTCAAGGGACTGCGAAGATGTTTTAAAACTTTCTGCGCTACTACACTCATAGTAAACTACATCATCATTACCATCATCATCCTGGAGAAGTCCACTGCTGCCTCCCCCATAGAAATAATCCATCCGAAGCAGGCCTTCCTTCTTCGGTTCGTGGTTGAACCACCTGAGAACGTTTATCCCCCAGTAGTCAGTTCTGCAAGCTATATGGCCTACCCGTTGCCACTTTATTATCTCTGAAAGCTAGTCGGTGATCTTATATTGACTGTGACTGGCTGTGTATTGACGACCTCTCTGGTGCGGCAGGTGAAAGTTCGCCTGCGACGTAGGAGGTTGCGGGTTCGTTTCTTGCCTCAGAACAAATATTTATACGATCTGCAGATATTTGTTCTGGGTATTTTCTAGGTTTTTTTTTATAAGTATTGTATTTGGTACTTATATCAGATATTTATTACCCATAACACAAGCTCTGCCTAGCTTGAGGCTAGATAATGTTGTGTCAAATGTCTAGCATTATTTATTTTTTATTTATTTATGTCCGTTCGTCGTGGCATTCTATGGGGAGGCGTACGTCCAGCAGTGGACTTCGACTGGTTGATAATGAAGCTTTGGTTCCGTTAGCATATTTAAGGTACGGAACTCGTAAGAGCTTGTAAGACGGATGTGTTAATGGGTTATTTTAACATTGAAGTAGCAAACTAAGGCATGGAAACAAAACAAATACAAAATTCTTAAAGTAATTAGTTTTATCTCTACAACCAAACTAATTTGGAGTAAGTATATAACCAGTTACCACCTAACTGATAGTGTGTCTAACTCATTAAAAAGTGACTGCTCCAAATACTAAGTATAATACAGTAAATAACTTATACTCACCTTATTACCTTGTATAATTACCCTATTATACAAATAAACCATTCTCTAGATTTAAATTGATTACAACAATGATACTTAAGCGCAAACTTATGGACATGTGCATCCTTCCCGTTCTTACTTATGGCTCGCAAACTTGGTCTTTGACAAATATTCAGAAATCCAAACTCATGGTTTGCCAACGGGCGATGGAGCGCAGTATTCTGGGAGTTAAATTAACCGACCGGATTCGAAACACCACACTGCGCTCCAAAACTAAAATCGCCGACGTAGGAGAAAAAGCCGCCCAGCTGAAGTGGAATTGGGCTGGACATGTCTGTCGTATGCCTGATGAGCTGTGGGCCAAAATAACCACTATGTGGAGCCCTGACACAGCGAGACGGCGTCGCGGCAGACCACGCAGGAGATGGCGTGATGAAATAGATGCCTTTAACACAGATTGGCAAACAATAGCACAGGATCGTAGTGACTGGAGGATATGGGGGGAGGCCTTTGCTCAACAATGGGATGATTCAGGCTAACAGTAACAGTAACAGTAACAACTAGAAAACTGATTGCGAAACCCTAGTTGCCATGGCGGCCGGAGGGGTCTATTTTATTTTTTTAACACGCGCTTTTAACCACTCTTTGCCCATTGCACCCTAGATCCTATTCATCCTATGCTGATCATCATCACACCCTGGAGCCTGATGTCATCGATACTGAATACTTTGAGCTCAGACTGAAGTGAAGAATAGAATATAATAGAATATAAAATAATTTAGTTAACTTACACCTGATTCAATAAAAAAAAACATACTCCTTGATTATAAGAACATTGGCGGTCTTATTGCTGAGAACCTTTTTCTTCCAATGAATTCAAATTTCTTCCAACCTTTGATGAAGGACCTAGAAGAATAATGCGCTAGGTAAGAAAAAAAGTATGTTGCGAGCTGATAATCCTGGTAACAGCTGCACCAATTTCCACCAAACATACAGCTGAGCTGTATGAGCTGAGAACCATCTCGCAAACATACAGCTGAGCTGTATGAGCTGAGAACCATCTCGCAAACATACAGCTGAGCTGTATGAGCTGAGAACCATCTCGCAAACATACAGCTGAGCTGTATGAGCTGAGAACCATCTCGCAAACATACAGCTGAGCTGTATGAGCTGAGAACCATCTCGCAAACGTACAGCTGAGCTGTATGAGCTGAGAACCATCTCGCAAACGTACAGCTGAGCTGTATGAGCTGAGAACCATCTCGCAAACGTACAGCTGAGCTGTATGAGCTGAGAACCATCTCGCAAACGTACAGCTGAGCTGTATGAGCTGAGAACCATCTCGCAAACATACAGCTGAGCTGTATGAGCTGAGAACTATCTCGCAAACACCGTCTTTCATAAAATAAAACGCATTGAAATCAGAGCACTTGTTCCGGAGATACGCCAAAAAGCAATGCTTACAGACTACACACTACCGCTTCAAGTAAGGAGTTTAAAAAAGTAATTAATTTTGTAAAAATTTAAAAAAACATCAACGCAATGAAACGGCTGAACCGATTTTGATCAAACAAACACACACGTCAAACTTATAACACCCCTTCGTTTTTATGACGAGTGTTACAAAGTAATAATAATGTTTTTCTTGCTATCATGCCATTATAGCTATCCTAATTGAGTTGTAATTTAATAGACAAAACATTAATAAAACCTCTCACCTTATAGCCCGAAAATCAGTTTCATCGGAAGAAAACCACAGATCGGGAAAACCGGTACGTAGTTTTTAGTGTGCAAGAGATTGCAGTAAGCTGTTTATAGTTGCTTCATTAGAAAGCACACTGCACTGCACATAATGTTTTCAATGCATTATGCAAGGAAGACTATAATTTGTGTTTTATTATGCGGAAGTGTATCTTACTACCAGTAAGATCATCGTTTTACACTGTAAAGTCATCTACTTGATAAGATTTTACAATAATTAGTATGAGCGATTGACCTTAGGATTGATTAAATGTGCTACACGAGAGCTTTGTAAGGGCCAGATTGACCAAATAATATTATTTTTCACACCACCTGCTCGACTATGTCCAATTACATCCAATTGTAATTACAATCACAATGTCCAACATCAACGTTAAGTAAAGCATTATCTCTTAAGGGATATAAAGCTGTATGAAACTCCCTAGGGAATAAAGTGATTTTAATTTGGAACGTCAAATTCGTGTGGAAACTCGTGGAAAACACTTTGTAAAAAATGCCCAGATGTTAATTCGAAAATCGAACTGGCCACCATAAGCAAATTTTTTTGTTTGTTGTTAGTAATTTTTTAACAATGAATGTGAAACAAAAGACGGTGTTAGTTGCTGTGATTTTCAGTGAATTTTTATTGTCTTGAAGAAGCTCGCAGAAGTTGTGAAAAGTAGAGTATGCTCCTCTTGAATAAAGCCTGTCTTCGTATTGGGCAGCTTGAACCCCTCGCTGCAATCAGTTCTCTATATCCCCCCCTATATATAGTCCCTCGTTACGCTCAGGGTTCAGCTCAGGCTCAGGGATATGGCGCGACGTACGACACTGCTTTATTCCCTTGGAGCATAATCTACTGTAACAGTCTGGGTCTCAGATTTAGCTAAGAAACTCATGTGCAATATCGATCTACATATTATCTAACATACCTATACATACATCTCATCTGTCCGGGACATCAGTTAGGGCCGGTGCGGCGGCAGATTCCGCTGAGGACCTCAAAAGGCGCCTATATGCAAGTCTCGACAGAGCTTACTTATTTGAGCCTTTCGTGGTCGAGACTCTGGGTCAGTGGGGTACCGGGGCCCTTCGCGTTTTCAAAATTCTTTCAGGGCATCTGGTCGAAGCGACGCGTGACCCCAGAGCTGGCTCTTATCTGGCTCAACGCATTAGTATTGCCATTCAGCGTGGCAATGCAGCCAGCATCTTAGGGACGCTTCCGTCTGGTAGTGATTTGGATCATTTGAGCTACCTTTAGATCGCTAGCAGTGGTCTTCAGGTAGCGCAACTGTTTCATATGTATTTTGTGCATACCTTGTATTCGTTGTATTATTATTTCTGTAAATAAATGTGCTTAATACAACATACCTATAATCTTTGTCATTATCAAATAACAGATGAGTGTATCTGTTTCTTGAGCCGTATCTTAGACTAATCGACTTTATAATGGGAAGTTCCATGAGGAACTTTTTAATCTCATACCCATCCAGGTTCTACCATCGCACCTCTCGACCCCGTATGGGAGCTCATTCACACATCATTGACAGGTGGGTGTCTCTTACAACTCACTTTTAGAGATACGCTTTCATGCGTTCTTTTATAACGGATGTCCTCGTTTCCGATGTGTTTCATGTCCAAATTATCTACTCGTCATAAACCCAGTGTAAACCAACATTGTACCAGATACGAAAGATTATTGTGATATATGACCAGTTAAACCCGAGGACGAGTTTGTTTGAACTATGACTAAGTTTATACCTACTCATTTGTTGGTCTGAAAATTATCATGACCAAGAGTGATAACTTATTTTTAGGGTTCCGTACCCAAAGGGTAAAACAGGACCCTAATACTAAGACTCCGCTGTCTGTCCATTTGTCTGTCTGTTCATCTGTCACCAGGCTGTATCTCACAAACCGTGATAGTAAGACAGTTGAAATTTTCACAGATGGTGTATTTATGCTGGCGCTATAACCAAAAATACTAAAATATAGCAGAATAAAATAAATATTTAAGGGGCTCCCATACAACAAACGTGATTATCGTGCGCGAGTCCGACTCGTACTTGGCCAGTTTTTAATAACTCTTTTTCTTGCCTTTCTGTTTATTAGCGCTTTCTTGTGTATATTTAGAGTACGCGTCATGTAAAAAGAACGCTGGAACGTATGAAGAAGTATGACCGCCAGCGTTCTTTTTACGCATTATACCACGCGCTTTCTTGTTTTTTTAATACATATTTGGAGGAATGAAGTTTCCATCAATGTTTACTAGCGCTTTCTTCTCTGTTTGTTTACAAGCACTTTCTTGTCTGACTGTTTACTGGCGCTTTCTGGTCTGTATACTTACTAGCATTTTTATCTCTGTCAGTTAATTAGTGATTTCTTGTCTGTCAGTTTACCAGCGTTTTCTTGTGTCTCTGTCTTTTGTCTAGCGCTTTCTTGTCTGTGAGTTTACAGCGTTTGCTTGTGTCTCTGTCTTTTTTCTAGCGCTTTCTTGTCTGTCAGTTTACCAGCGTTTTCTAGTGTCTCTGTCTTTTTTCTAGCGCTTTCTTGTCTGTCAATTTACCAGCGTTTTCTTGTGTCTCTGTCTTTTTTCTAGCGCTTTCTTGTCTGTTTTGGAACAACCAGAGGTATTAAGGCATTTTCAGAAATCTTACAAATATTTGCCCGCAGCGGGAATTGAAGCCGCACCATTCACATCTCAGCCAGCTATTTGCCCTCCGCGCTACAAAGGTCACCAAATAAGTCCTGATAAAATTATTTTGTTGCTAGTGTCTTCCGGCGGTTTCGCTTGCGTTTTACCGGGTAAAATGGAGCTTATAGCTCAATTCAGGTTAACTATCTATATGTTTAAAATTTCACCGAAATCGGTTTAGCTGTTTGTGCGGGATTGAGTAGCAAACATTCAATTCCAAACATCTAAACTCATCATTATGATATTAGTGAAATTTCCCGCAAAAAAAAGGTGTTTTGAATGCGAAGTAAGCCGGAATGAGATACACAGACGATACTGAGACGATACAAGCGTGCGAAGCGAGCCGTGAACCATAAATTGAGACACGATTGGTTCGTACTGGGTTAGCTCCGACCATCGTCCTTTATAGTTAGAATTTAACTGATACTACTGATACTTTTACTGATACTTAAATTCGCAATGTTTAAAAACAGTTTCTTTACAATCTGTTATAGATAAGGTTTGAACAAGTACAACGCGAAGTGTGAATCACAAATTGAATAAACACACGATGTATCAAAGCGTTAATCATCTGTGTCAATATTAAACCATATAATGTACAGTCAGCCAACTAAACCGGATGACGACGCTGTGTAGGACGACTCGATGGGCATGGTGACATTGTAACTCAGAAAGTCAGTGGATGCTGGCGGCTCTGATTTCTATGTGGAGGGGAACATTAAGAACTAATCAAAATTAATTTGCAGGTACTGGGAAGCAATGGCAGCGATGAGCTCACCACTTGTCACGTCTATATTCCACGATGGTGCAATCCATCGTGAAAAGATGCTCATTGAGGCTTTGCCTACCCCTTCGGGGATAAAGGTGTGTGTCTATCTAAGTATGTATGTATGTACTTGTATGTACTTGTAGGTAATTAGGTAGGTATGCTATGGAGTGTTATGCAGTTTCCTCGGCAGCAGTATAGATGGCAGGTATGTCAAACAACACGTCGGTATGTGTTTATGCCGGACAAATGGTGGTTGCTTTACCGATAATTGCATAAATTGAAAATAAATAACGCTGAAAAGTTTACACAACATTATCTAGCCACAAGCTAAGCAGAGCTTGTGTTATGGGTACTAGATAACTGGTATAATTAATACAATACATTACATATAGTTATTTTTTATTAAACATAGAAAATACCCAGAACACCCTGAACAACATGCAGATTGTAAAAATATTTGTTCGGAGGCGGGAAACGAACCCGCAACCTCCTGCGTGGCAGGCAAACCTTCACCCGCCGCTCTACTGACAGAGGTAGTTAAAGTACCTGAATACTCCTCGTTTCTGATTTTTTTGTGAAACTCCAAGCATATCTCTCTACATAACCCGCTGCGATCCTATGTAGATATATTTATTGCAAGGACCAAGAAATAATCAGTGACGTGAAGTATAATTAGTATTATGTTTCGAAATTACTCACGCATACCGACAAAGTAGTAGAGTCTTCATAACATTACGGTTTCCGGCTCACCTTGAGGTCAGGGGTAAGATTGCACCGTGACGAGGTCATTGCACAAGGAGGAGTCAGGTGTATTGATAGCTGCTGCTACTGAGTGAGTTGGTACGTACGTTAAGTTATATTTATTCAGTGGGTAAGTACGCAAGTTTTAAAACAAATACGGTCAAAATTAAAAGTGAGTAGGACTTGCACCCTGAGGTTTCCGGACCCATCGTTGTTTTGGTATAACTTTAACCATATAAAAAATATCTATCTATGTAATGTATTGTATTAAGTACTTATATAAGTTATCTAGTACCCATAACACAAGCTCTGTTTGGCTTGGGGCTAGATAATGTTGTGTGAACTGTCCAGCATTATTTATTTATTATTATTTATTTATTCCACGATCTATTATACACGATATTATTATTTATTTATCCACAACCCACTGTGAAAAGATGCATATTGAGGCTCTGCCTACCCCTCGGAAAAAAATGTGTGTCTATGTATGTATGTATGTAAATAAATCTTCTAAACGCAACATCCAAATAACATTTTTGTCAAACATTGTAACTTGCGCCTTAATAATATTAGTAAATACAATACATTTTTTATACTACTTGTAGTGACGGTTCAAGCAGATGGCCCCTCTGCCTATGAACAGTGCATTACCTCATAGGTCACGTCCACCTAGGACGCACCCTATGTGGCATTGCAATGCGCCCGCCACCGTGAGACATAAAGATGAAAAGTCTCATATGCCTGTAATTTCACCAGCACCCTTACCCACCAAACCGGAACACAGCAATGCGAGCACTACTGCTTTGCGTCAGTAAAAGGTATGGTGGTAGTACTTCCCCGGACAAACTCTTTCACAAAAAAGCTCTACTACTACTAACTACCTAATGTGCCTTCCCCAATACGTGACCAACAAACGCCTGGGCCTCAATCAAACGGTAACTATAGGCTAATGGCTAGATAATGTTGTGTAAACTGTCCAGCATTATTTATTTATTTATTTAATTTCGAACAATTTAAAGTTGTATAGTTTTTCTTCGAATAGGTCCACTTTCCAATAGCAAAGGTAAAAACAAATACCAAAGAAACATCTAATAAACACAACGTGCCACCTAAAGGTATTGGACGACGTTTTCGACGCTAAGTATTGGAAAACAAAATATCCCTATGGATAACATCAAAAACCAACTGCCCTGAACAAGCACGTGATGCGCATAACATCACCACAGAATAAATAATAGGTACAGTCCTATAAAGTAGCTGAGCAACTCTGTATCCAATATACCTGAGCACAAAAGATGGTTTTGGACATCAAATTGTTCAAATCATTATGATTAGCCAGATATAGTCGATGATATATTATAATGATTTTTATTCCTAGTTTAGATTATAGATAGATATTTTTTTATTCCTAGGTATAGATTAATTCGTTATTTGCTTTCATACAATATGTAATTGCTAGACAAAAAGGCAACGACCCGCCTTATTGTAAGCGGTAAGCGTCCCGAAATGTTCATGAGGATTTTATAATAAGTTTCTTTTAAAATTAAATATATTAATTTTTTAAATCATTATTATGCCTTTTTACATTTAAAAACCACTAAGATTTGTGATGGTGATAACGCGAGTATCCATCCTAAAATTAGAAAAAATAAATTTAAAAAAACTTATTTATACGGTGTAATATATCAAGCAATATAAGTAGTAGTCACGTATTTTTTTAACAACGGGAGAAATTCTCAAATTGATATAAGTTTATTAATATAACTACCTATTATTTTTTTATTAACTGAATTAAATCTTAATTACTAGCTACTTATATGCTTTTATCACGAAGTGTGCCTTAAGCACGTTAAACGTTCAAGTTGTATTTTTATGTGTTAATAATAATTTCGAGTAAAGGTAAATGGTTTTTTTTTATACTTCTTGGATGACGGAACAAACAGATGGCCCACCTGATGTTAAGCGGTAACCTCTGCCTATGAACAGTGCATTACCTCATAGGTCACGTCCACCTAGAGCGCGCCCTATGTGGCATTGCTCTGGGCCCGCCACCCTGAGACATAGATGAAAAGAGTTAACAGCAATAAATCATTTATCACTTAAGTTGCTCAGCTATTTCTGATTGCGACTGTACCAGCCAAGGTGCCAAAACAACATTGGAGATTTTTTAAATTCTCTCCACCGTCCAGAGAAAGTGGGTTTGCCGCCAGAATACAAATGTTATAACATTGATTCACGACAAGCGATCGAATCCAATCGGAGCGTTTCTTCAGGGATAACCCTTGGATTTAATCCGTTGGTAATACGAAAATTGATGTAAAGGCCCCCACCGTTCCTACATGACAGTCTCCTTATAACGTGGCCCACAGTCTACTAAAGCACTACGTAAGCGTCACGCATACTTAATTATTAATGGATCAAATCCTCGAGAACTCTATATTCGGTATGACAATTTTGAAATAGGTTCAATCTCAAATCGTTCACAGATTCAGTTCAATTTATAAATACGAGCCACATATCTATCAAAGGTGGTTCAGCTGTTACAGTGTGATTGAGAAATAAACGCATATAATAAACTTTAGAATTTATAATATTATTTGCTTATAAAGTAAGGTGGACACTAGTGGCCCATTGACACTAGGACACTAGTGGCAAATGAGTGGACTAGGAGCAAAAGCGGTGAACCTCGAAATATTAGAAGATTTCTAAGTTTGAAGTAGTTGTGAAATGAAATGAAATAGAATCAAAATATAGACATTACAAATACACAAAAAGCACAACCATAATAGTAGTTTATGCAACTGTCATAAAAGAAGGGGTATTAAAACACGAGAGTCAGTTTATCCGAGTCTGTGTCCGATAATAGGTTGACTCGAGTGTTTTAATACATAAGTTATATGCAGTTTCATACACTACTTTATCTTCACTCATAGGAAACATTAAAATTAATCAAAGAAAAACACGATCGGCAAAAAAAAATATGGGAAGCGCGGGAAATTAAGTTCAAACTACGCATGCGTGCGCCATTTTTTCACAGTTCGAACTGCGCATGCGCCTTTTTTTCATATTCAGGCTATAACCATAGACTAGTTTAAGGAATTAATAAAAAAAAGATAGCGGTACTATAATGAGTTTTATGATACAGTTGGCGGTACTATAATGAGTTTTATTTTTAATTTTATGTATATGCGTCTATAAAGTGCGTCTGTATAGAACCGTCTTTGAATTCGTAATTCGAATTTTTCGATTTGAGTGTAGATAAAAGTAGTTATATATAACATGGTCTAATGGGCATGTTAGAAAAACCTTAGTTAGTATCCAAACCAGGGTTACCTGTGATATGTCACATCTACTTAGACCCTCCGCTAGAGCCGTGACTTCTATTGCTGTAATAGGAACAGTTATCGTGTGTTTTTAGTATAACATCCAACAACATAACATCCATAACACCCACCAGTCATATGCATAGGTAGTCCTGATCCCACACTAGGATCCCCTGTGTCGTGGGTATTAGGCACTACGAGTACCATTGTACCCATTGGAGTACCAGAACCCATGGGTACAATGGGGTACCATTGACCCCCAACAACAAACTCGACTTAAACTAGAATCGTTTTTTTTTTATAGATCATACAAAAAAAAAACCCGCAACGAAAATCGAACCCACATCCTCTCGCATATCAGCCGGCTACTTGCCCAAAACACTTACGTTTGTCAACAAAACCGCAAGGTTAATTCTATGACGGCTACGTGATTTTGGAGCGTCCCCAGCGCTTTGATGGATAGTGGCCCACAGTCTCCACACACAGTGTACAAGCACGATTTCAGATTTTCTGTCAGAATCACTGCGGTGGCATCCATGCCAAAATGTGGCGTGTTTCGAACTAAAAAGGTTTCAATTCAATTGGTTTACGAGATTATTGGAAGCAATTCCTTTCAGAAGAACTATGGAACGTGACCGGTGTGTTAAGAAGGGGGAAAGAGGGGACGGTACAGACAGTTTATTTACCTTTTCATAAAAAAAGAGTCTTCTTCACTTTTTAATTATCTCGGAACTACAAGTTCCGAGAATAGATTTTATAAGAGTTCTTACAAGTTTTCTAGGATATCCAGTGTTCGATTTCTTAGTATATTTCTTATTAGTTTCGTTCCTGTTTTCAATTAAAACTAGATAAGTGTTTCAAACTAGATTATTAAAAAAAAATGAGGGCTGGATATAATTTTAGGTGCAGCTGACAGAATCAGATGGTACACGTGATAAAACTTTATACTAGATTAAATTGAGACGGTTAAAAATTTTTTTTGTTTCGTAACTTAATACGTAATCGGCTGGTCTCTAAATTCAGAAGCCTTTAAAAAGCCTATTTTCAACCAGAATTAAATTTCCAGAACTCGAACCATTTTCAGCGCGATATACATAGAATGCATTATTCAGCTTTTCAACATCCACGGGAAGAGACGGAGGGGTCTATTCTTAGGCCAGACACACAACGGCTTTTGTATTTAACTTTATTTTAGCAAATACCTAGTTAGTAGTAGAGCTTTTTTGTGAAAGTGTTCGTCCGGGGAATTACTTCCACCATACCTATTTCTGCCGCAAAGCAGTAGTGCTCGCATTGCTGTGTTCCGGTTTGAAGGGTAAGGGTGCCGGTGAAATTACAGGCACATGAGACTTTTCATCTTTATGTCTCAGGGTAATGAGGTAATGCACTGTTCATAGGTAGAAGTTACCGCTTAACATCAGGTGGGCCATCAGCTTGATCGGTCATTCAAGTAAAATAAAAAAAAAAAACCTTGTAGCTATTCTTTAGTTAAGTATGTACCATTCAATGCATTTCCCCAGGTGGCAGGACTTTGCTGATATAGCATGACAGATTCTTTCAAAGAACATTTTACCACCAGCCCACAACACACGAACTAATCCCAACATCGCTAAGAACGCTCGCTGGGGCAATTTCTGTTTGATTTATCATTGTTCTTAACCGATAAATCAGGCTACAATAGGGAACCGCCACTGAATAAATAATAGTATTAACGTATAGAAGTTTAACTCCAACAATGGTGAAGAAGGTTCTATTACGAATGTAAGACACGCGAGAAATGTCTCACAAAAAGTTCAATATCTCCTGAAAAAGTATGAAAATCAGAGCTTATTAACCGGTGGCATTGCTCATATCCGTGCCATATACAATCTTATATCAATACAGTAAGCCTGATTTTACCTTGAAAGCCTAGTAGGAGTGGAACAGACCTGGCTACAATACGGTTCTGGCGCTTTATACGGAACTTCTATTAATTCTCCTTAGAACAATCCCAAAGTTCGCGCACAATGGGATTAGAGACAATAAGTCTAAACGTGAGATGTTATCGCGTGATAAGACGGGAAAGTGTTGCACGAATTAAATTAATAGTGTTTGTTGGTTAGTCCTATCTATCAAGAATTCAATACCCTTCGAATACATAAAGAATTGAATGGTTTGTTTTATGTGTATCGTATATTTACAAAATTAAGAGTTGAAACTCGCGTCAGATAGATTCGAGAAAACTTAAAACAAATCTAGTGGGATGAATCCATGGGATCAATACGGATGCACACAACTAAAACAAACTGGTTAAAGAGTTTTTTTTTAAGGGGCACGTCCGGGGAATTTCTACCTTTATACCTATTTCTGCTGCAAAGCATTATAGTGATCCATAGCTTTGTTCCAGTTTTAAGTGTATGGGTGCTGGTGAAATTACAGGCAACTACGGTCAGTCTACCTCGAACCACCACCCTGAGACATAAAGATGGACGTGGCATGTGAAATAATGCATTGGTATAGGAAAAGGTTACCATTTAGCATCAGGCGTCATATCGCTGGGACACATCCATCATTGATTAGAATAAAAAAAAAAGATTTCATGAACTAAGTCATTAGAGTTTCCTACGCATGTAAACTCTATCAGTTTTCGTAGAAACCAGTCAATTTAACAAGCATTGTGACTCGAAAAATAAGCAATGGTCGGTCAACATGAGACTTAGTCTAACAGCAAGGAGTATGACCAAGAGCAAACAAAAACAATTAAAGAAGGCTGGAGGTTTATTTCTTTGAATGGTCGCCAGTTCAAAAATATATTAAGTCTCGTCTGTTATACAAATTGTGGATCATATTATGACAAGTAATTAATTTTGTAAAAATTAAAAAAAACCCTCAACGCAATGAAACGGCTGGACCGATTTTGATCAAACATAGCTAAGAACACTCACGACAAATTCACCTTTCAAACAAAAAATTACTAAATCGGTTCATCCGTTCGGGAGCTACGATGTCACAGACAGACACACACACAGACACGTCAAACTTATAACACTCTGTCGTTTTAGCGTCGGAAGTTAAAAATAGATTAGATATAAAGAAAAGCAAAACCGAATCTGGAGCCATTGAAAAAATATAGCATTTTCAATTTTATGAGTACCCAAGACAACCTATGCGCCAACCCCAGGCATAAATTCTTCGTACAAATAAAACAGCTCGCACAGCTCGAAACTGTATCTCGTAAAATATACACATATAATTTTACTAACCCCACTGTAAGCCTTCGGTTTTATTATATTGATCTTATTTATCTAATTTTTTACTGAATAATCTGCTCCATAAAAAAAAATCGATTCTAGAGGTAATTTTTTGATTTTTTTCTCACGAGAAAATATTGCCCTATCTTGTTTTTGGTACAGTGATCCATCGCAATTATAAATGTAGTAGGTATCCATGTATATTTTTAATTTGAATATTATACTGTAAAAATCAAATCTACCTTGTAAATATATACAAGTGATTAATTTGGTAAAAATTATAAAAACCCCCAACGCATTGAAACAACTGAACCGATTTTGATCAAACATAGCTAAGAACATTTGTGCGATCGCAGATATTTGTTCAGGGTGTTCTGGGTATTTTCTATGTATAATAAAAATATCTATCTATGTATTATATGGTATTAAGTATATCAGTTATCTAGTACCCATAACACAAGCTCTGCTTAGCTTGGGGCTAGATAATGTTGTGTGTTCTGTCCAGCATTATTTATTTATTTATTTATTTATAACACTCCCGACAAATTCACCTTTCAAACAAAAAAAAAAAAACGGTTCATCCTTTCGGGAGCTACGATTGGACAGACACACACATACACACACACACACACACACACACACACAGACAGACACGTCGAACTTATAACACCGCGTTGTTTTTGCGTCGGGGGTTAAAAATCAAATCTACCTTGTATAATTAAAATACTTTGTACTATCCCTATTGCACAGTTGCCAGCATCCATTCCGTTACCAATACCTGTCGTTGTCCAGACTGTCCTGCCCAATTTCATTAGAGCCCGAGAATTCGGTTACCTTACGTATTCGCTCACGTGATGCAAGATAATGGTCTGAGAGCTGAAATCCAAAATCGACGCTGAAACTCAGGATATTACATACGGATCGTTTTGCGAAAACCGAAGATCTTTCAGACTGCGCTTGGTGGATTCAGGAATTATAAGGTAGAAAAAAAATTAAGCGAAGATCGTCATTCTTTTTTCGTGCAAACTATTCTGTTAAGGTTTAAAGAACATCTCATATAAATAAATAAAATAAATAATGCTGCACAGTTTAAACAACATTATCTAGCCCCAAGCTAAGCAGAGCTTGTGTTATGAGTACTAGATAACTGATATACTTAATACAATATATTACATATATGTAGATATTTTTTATTATACATAGAAAATACCCAGAACACCCTGAAAAAATATCTGCGATCGCACAAATATTTGTTCCGAGGCGGGAATCGAATCCGCAACCTCCTTGGCTTGGCCTGCGTCGTCGCAGGCCCAGCTTCGCCCGCCGCGCCACAGAGGTCGTTCCACGCCACAGAGGTCGTCCCGTCATATTTTATACATATAATCTATAATCTGGGTCTCTTCAAGGCTAGAGCGAATAGGTGCCTTCTAGACCTTTGCGCTCCATCTTCGGCCACATCGTCACTTACTAACAGGTGAGATCGTGGTCAAACAAAGATCTAACAATGTTAAAAAAAAATAACAACACATTTTTTTTTACTGCGTCATTCATGGAACAAAGTGATGTTAAGCGGTAACCTCTGCCTTTATCAATTCATTCCCTCATAGGTCACATCCACCTAGGACGCACTCTGCGTGGCATTGCACTGCGCCTACCACCCTGAAACATAAATATGAAGAGGTTCATGTGCTTGTTATTTAACCGGCATATATCCTTCAAACCAGAACACTGCAATACGAGCATTACTGCTTTGCGGCAGAAATAGATATGATAGTAGTACTTCCCTGGACAATCAATTTCACAAATTTTTGTTAGTTATTTTGTTTATTGTTTTGTATAATTTGATTAATTTAATGAATATGTACTTGTATTTGACGTAACTTAGTGTTTCTTGTGTGATCCTATGGTGGAAATATATTAAATTAAAATGAAAATCCGCATCCAATCTACTTGATCTGTCATTTCGTACCTTTCATCACAAAGGGTAGGGTTGGCAAAAAATACACAATGCACTCAATACTGGAAAGCCTCAATAAATCACGTACTGCGGTCATCCCTGAACATTGATTGATGTAGCTACTTCCCACGTCCAATCTGCTAATAGGCGGCTTTTATACTGTACGATTAAAGAAAATAAAAATGTTATGTACTTGTTGATGTTTTTTTTTTTTTATACTTCTTGAATGACGGAACAAGCAGATGACCCACCTGATGTTAAGCGGTAACCTCTGCCTATGAACAGTGCATTACCTCATAGGTCACGTCCAACTAGGACGCAGCCTATGTGGCATTGCACTGCGCCCGCCACTCTGAGACATAAAGATGAAAAGACTCATGTGCCTGTAATTTCACCGGCACCCTTCAAACCGGAACACAGCAATGCGAGCACAACTGCTGTGCGGCAGAAATAGGTATGGTGGTAGTACTTCCCTGGACGAAGTCTTTCACAAAAAAACTCTTCTACTACTAAAACTGTTTGATAGTACTGTTTAATGTCGGGTGTGTGGTGCCATGCTATCCGTAGTTCCCCGATACTCGCGACACAGGGGATCCTAGTCTGGGTTCAGAACTATGTATGTGACTGTTGAGTGGTGCTACGTTCCAAAATATGAACTCCATAAAAGCACTACCTACGTAACTCTTTAGTGTGAAGTAGGCTTGAGAGCAGTAGTATTCTGTGGAACCCAAAATGCAACATAGAGGAGAAGATACAAAAAAAAATTGCTTGGTTTTTATACCGTAAGTTGTACGGGGTCTTTCCTTTCTTTCCCCTGATGTATCCTACTCTCTTTGTACTAGGAATCTTGGGTTATTTCAAACTTGAGGTTAGTTTCCTTTTTAAACTATTGAGAAGTATGGTGTAGATAACCCGGGAGTTATTGATACACTTTCTAAGTAGATTATAGAGGGTTTATTCCAGCTACAGTTATCAATGATGATAACGATAGACACTTCTTAGCTAACATTATGTAATAAAGTTGGCAATTCCTACAAACCGTGACCAAGAGAAATCCATTCATGATCGCTCAAACAGCCTTGCTTTAGATTTGTTTGCATAATTATTCGTTTAGTCATATATTTAGTGCACATTATATTTAGTTCAATTGATGTTTTATGAAGCTACACAATTACGTAAGATGAGACGGAAGTCACGTCAAATTCCACACGAAAAATAGACTTCCTGTTGTGGTTGACCGTTGTACTAGTATAGTATCATTTTATCTGTGAACGTTGTTTTTATGCATTGTGTGAGATTGTCTAGGTCCAGCGCTCGTTATTGAACGAGCGAAGTGAGTTCCTTGAGCCTATTTGGATGAATCAGTTTGTATTTATATATGTACTTATGTATGTTTGTCCGAGGATATCCTCCAAACCGTCAATAAAACTTTCTTGTTTTTTTTTACATAATAGGCCATCTTTTCTCCGCGATCTAACCTGTTGGTAAGTGACGATGCGGCCGACATAAGAGCACGAAGGTCTAGAAGGCACCCATTCACTGTTGCCTTAATCCTATTTATCTACCCATATTAAAGTTTTCAGGTAAGACAGACGATGGTGACGGGCACCATTCCTTAGAAGTTCGCATATAAATAAAATTAATAAATAAAAATGCTGGACAAGTTCACACAACATTATCTAGCCCCAGAGCTTGTATTATGGGTACTAGATAACTGATATAGTTAATACAATACATTACATAGATATATATTTTTATGATACATAGAAAACACCCAGAACACCCTGAGAAAATATCTGCAGATCGCACAAATATTTGTTCCGAGGTGGGAATCGAACCCGCAACCTCCTGCGTCGCAGGCGAACCATCGCCAGCCCCGCCACAGAGGTCGTCAAAAGGTAAAGGTGATAAAGGTCGATAAAGGTGTGGAATCGAAACGCTTAGTGCGAATTGCGGGTGTACTGATAAGGTAAGGACGGTACTGACCCGTGCGTCTGCTATATGTATTAACGGTTTGGACTACAGCACATTGCTTAGTATCTTTTAACTAAAAAAAGGTGGCTAGATCAACTTTGCCACTGTCAGTGGTCGCATCGGTTCCTTTAAAGCCGATCTAAAACGATCCAACCCCGATCAAATAGAGACAGGAACGGACAGGAATTTCTTCCACTCGCATTAACCTCCATAATAGAGTCGAAACTTTTGAAGGTTACCGATTCATCTGATATTGTGAAGCTCCTCACTGTTACTTTGAAGTTTACTTTGAAACCAAAGGCTGAGTAATTGGATTCCATGGTTTTGGAGGTTGAATCTTTCTGTTTGGCTGAGCGGTTCATCAACAAGGCTATGTAGGAGCTGACTTTTGCAAAGGTTTGAAGTAGTTAAGCAAAACAACTAAATATATTTTTAATTAACCGTGGGGTGTCCAGCCTAAGAGTAGACCCCTCCGTCTCCTCCCGTGGATGTCGTAAAAGCTGACTAAAGAATTACCCGGACTTGTTGATAAGATTCGGTGGTATAAGATTTGTCCAGGTTGCTAGTTTAATATAGAATGTGTTATTACTGCAAGAAAGCGTTAGCTGAGTCAGTCGTGGGACGCAATGGTGGCGATAAGTTCATTACTTGTCACGTCTATATTCCACGATGATGCAATACACTATGCAAAGAGGGCCTCTTTGAGGCTCTGCCTACCCCTTCGGGGAAATAAACAATTAATATGATTGACGGATATGATTTTTACCAAACAGTACCTTCTGGTGTTCATCCTAAGTATCTTATTGAATTGGGCTTTTTACAAGCTTTTATTTAACTTCACCTGTAAGTTTTCGTCTGCTTGTCGTATGATGAAAAGGAGATGGTGGGATCAGATCATGTAGCTCCTGGGCTCATTCCCCGAAATGTAACCTAAACCACAACACTGGCCCCTTCGACCAAAGTAAAATAAATGGACTGGCCTTACCCATACAAAACGTCCGTGAAAAATAAGACAATTCGGATTTAGGGTACGGTCAACAAATAAACTATCTATCTATCTATCTATCTATCCAGCCACTGCTGAGTAAAGGCCTCTTCTCTAAAGCGCCACTCCTGGCGGTCTTGTAAATTAACTAGGTGAAATTAAATTATTGAACTTCTTAAAAACTGTATTTTTTTAATACTTAATACTTTAACAGATGCAATGTGTTTTCTAAAGTTATTTCAGTAGGTTTATAGTACAAAAAATCGTCAAAAAAAATGCAATTATTGAATGAAACTTTTACAAAATTACATGGTTCCCTTCTGTTTTATGTAGTTACGTATCTATTTTGCAGCTCTCAAACATACACAATATAAATCAATAGAAAAGCAAGTCCACCTAAGGTCTTCAGCTCAATCAATTTGTGAAAAATATATTTTTCATCACTCAATAAACTAAGAAAATATCATAAAAATCGTACGGAAACATAAATGTATAAAAATTCCAGTATTTAAAAAACTGCAGAGTGCAGTTTTAAGAATTTTGCACAATGAGTTTTTTTATACTACTTGGAATGACAGATCAAGAAGATGGCGCACCTGATGTTAAGTGGTACCCTCGCCTATGAACAGTGCATTACCTCAGGTCACGTCCACCTACGACGCGCCCTATGTGACATTCCACTGCGCCCGCCACCCTGAAACATAAAGATGAAAAGTCCCATGTGGCCGTAATTTCATCGGCACCCTTACCCTTCAAACCGGAACACAGCAATGCGAGCACTACTGCTTTGCGGCAGAAACAGGTATGGTGGTAGTACTTCCCCGGACGAACTCTTTCACAAAAAAGCTAACCGTTAGCTACTACTAACCGTTTTTTGGCGTATAGAATTCATTGTGTAGAAAATGATCAGAGCTAATACGGGAAAATGTATTCCACTTCCAAAAGTCAATAGTCACAATAGTTCTTGCTCGTCTTATGACTTCTATCCATTTTTGTTTACTTTAGTTTTTTTTTGGAAAGCTATAAGGTTAATTAACATGCCATTACATATTATATGCAATTACCTAAAGCGACGTGCTTAGCAATGTTTTGGCATAAATAATGCAAATTACAATTCTAAATCAATACGATACCCCTTAGGCATCAGATTTTTTTGCAGTCTATACCTGACCATCCGTCATGCGTGAAGTCTTGTCAAATATTTCGTCGCTGTAGTTGGAAAACTAAATAAGTAATAACAACAACAAAACCAACATCGCGAGAAAAACGCGATTTACTGTTTTATTGCGTCAAAAATGGCATTATCTTTTTCATCGTAACTAATTTTTCAGTCCGTGTTTTGATATGTTATAGATTGGTACTGTTTCTATTTTCGAATTTAATGATAATACATTTTAGTTCTTTTGATTAAGAGACAAAAAAAAAAACGACTATGTATTTTTCCCTCGTCAAAGTTTTGAATAATTGAAATGATCTATTATTTACTTATTTGAATATGACAATCCTATCCATGGGTATAGATTTATATAATATTAAAATACATTTTAAAATAAAACCAACTTATAATCATTTCTTTTTATCAAGACTGAATATTAGAAAACTACTGAAACACCTACATTATTTTAGCAGACTTATAAATTCAAAGTAAGTGACATAACAAACTTATCATACGACTAATGCTTATAAAATCAACAAAATGAAAAAAAATTGTGGAACACAATAATTCTAAGTATCAAAAAGAAAAAGGTATGTCGACTAAAATTAAAACTATCTACGAGTATAAACTTGTGTCTGTTAACTTTCATTCAGAGTGGGGAACATTGAGATAATGTCCTGGGGCGTAGTCCTCCTTGTCGCTCGTCCTCTAGAGCAAGACGTGTCCATCGACATGTATGGGCCATCATAACCATGCAATAAAATCGATTTCGCAAAATGTGTTACTTATGTAGTTTTCCTACTACACGAAGATTTATAAGTTTTTTATCAATTGATGAAAATTATATTACAAAACCTTTACTTACGAATGAAATGCGATGCCTGAAGCTTTATTTGTATTTCTTGTGTTGTTTGCACTTGCAGAAAAGCACAGGAAGGCATTGTATCACCAAGGTATCTAATTTTGGTATTTTTCAGCATAGCTGTCACTCGTTGCCGTGACAAAGACTGACTGAAGCGAAGTATACTAGCTAGGTCTGTTTAGAAGCTTCAAAACTATCGTTCCCTAAGGCCCGTCCATTTATTTTATTTACGTCGATGACTGGCCCAGTGACGACTATAATGCTTGATTCTTCCCCATAATTTTCTTCAATGTAATTATGTTGTTTAACAGAAATTGCTCATTAATCCATCTTAATATGTTGATATTATCAACTCTGTAATATCGATTAATGAGCAATTTTATTTTATTTTATAAATCTCATTTTATAATTATATTAATGGAATGTGTATATTAATGATATGTATTAGTTTATTTATTATTTTAAGCAGTAATTTATGTATTTATTATTTTTTTTTTTTTTTTTTTAATGTTTTACAATTAATAAAAATATTAATATAAATATAAATTTTATATTTTGTTAATTTCCTTAAAGTTATTCACTACTTCCCTGCTTGTGCATCTTTTTTCTGCAACAATACACCAAGGTTATCTGGAAGAGAATGCTTTGTAGCATGCAATTCCCCTTTGTACTTCTTTTTTTATATGCAACTAGCGACTCGCCACGGCTTCACACGGGTAGCCCCCGGTGACCCCCCCCCCCCCCTCCCCCACTTATGTGCTTCTCCTGGTTCTAAGCTACCTCCTCACCAATTTTCAGCCAAATCGGTTCACCCGTTCTTGAGTTATAAGTGGTGTAACTAACACGACTTTGTTTTATATATATAGATAAATAATTTTCTATCTATCTTTCTATGAACGGTGCACTTCCATATCGGATTGAAGCCCAAATTCATTCCCTCAAAAGAAGCTGTCGGTTCTACTAAGCTAGTACTACGTTCCCAAATGTAAATGTTCTCGCAAGATAAGCCTTTATTCTGTCTCTTAATACATGACTCGACGTGTGAAGTTGTTGAGCTCACTCAACTTAAGCCAGGGTACATACCTACTTAAAGTTCTCATTAAGTTCCATAATGGAATTTTGAAGATTATTAATGTTTATGACGTTATGTTTTCGTGTTTGAGGGGAAGGGATTTGAATGAATACCTACTAATATTGTACTGATAGGTTTTCAAGTAATTATCACTGCAAAATGAACTGCAAATAAGCCAGGGTTCCTCATGGTAAACTGACATCTTTTGATAGTCGTTGAATAACTTTTTAATGATGTTTGTATATTTATGTTTATAAAACAGTTTTTTTTTTTTAATTTTTAGAGTTTACTCCTTATCGGTCGATTTTCATATAAATGACACATAAATAGGTGGGGAGTGTAATCGTAATCGTTTTTGTAATCGAGCGTTTACAAAATGTGAAGTCATTATGTTTTCCCTCTGCGCAACATATTCGCGCACCTTATGATGAACTGGACTGGAGTAAACAATAGTCGCAAGTCGGAGTTAGGGGTTAGGGGTAGTGGGTTAGGGGCCAGGGTTTTAGGGAAACACTGCTTTTCATCCCAACACTAACAGTGTGAAGTCGCTAGTGAAAAATTTACTTACCCAACAAGAGGTACATATATAAGAAATATTTTAAGACATGACGGCCATGATTAAATAAAAAATGAAAAAGATTTTTCTTGAGAACAACTTGCAGTAAATACCTGAGTGTTATAAATCAGAACCTACTCCCCAAATTCTACACATTGAATAAAACGGTTTTTTTTAAATTTAATCTTTGTAATTGAACATCATGGTCATCCTATTTTTAATAAATATCACATAACCCTGTGCGTATCGATATAACGGGCACATTCTAATGATTAACTCAATCATCTAAATCAGTTAAGAAGATATAGTGGAATAAAGAAACTTTTTTTTTTTTTATACCACTGGATGGCGGAGCAAGTAGATGGCCCACCTTATTTACGTATATACCCTGAAAACTATGAACTAGCCTGATACATGTTTTCCAATAGTCACCCTAACCTTGTCATATACCTACGTCGTTACTAAATGAATTTTCTTCATTCTGCATATTTAATAGGGACGGAATACTGAGGGGTAAGCAAATTGTATGTTATTAGCAAGTTCGTGGAAGCTAAAGGTGGCTACGAAACTCCTTAATTGCTCTCAAAATAAATAGTTCACCCCTGCAATTATTGATTTTGAATACCATATAGAGGGGCCTTAATTAGGACGGTTGTTAAGGGGACTTTAGTAACACAATATCTTGCAAATTATTTTAACAACGTTCCATTTTTTCGAAAGTACATGGAATTGCATTTCACTAGTGAAAACCCCTTTTGGAAACCCTAACAAAAATGCTATTTTTTTCCTTAACAATGTTCTATTCATTGGCTGATCAAAATGATCTCAAATACTGCCAGGAGTTCCAGTTGTCTTCATCATCAGATCAGCGCACTGTAATAATAATATTATATTGCCATCGGATCTTGACAGGTATGCTTAATCTCTTGCTAATCTTTATGCTCAGAATGCTTGAATTGGATTATGATTTTTTAACTGGAAAGATATAGTACATACGATTTAACCAGAAAGGCAGAAAATAAGAACGAAGAAAGTTCGAAAAAACTTTTGATTAAAAAAAAATACAAAATCAAAGCCTTAAAATAAAGCTAACAGAAAGCAAATTAGATAAATGTAGCTTATTCGTGGCTATGTACTTTCGGCTGCTTGCGATTATTATAAAAAATAATATCTTCCACGAAGAAGAAAATATTAACTTTTGAAACTATCATGGTTTTGTACATAATTTTCACTAGAAACGGGGTATTTACCATGATTTTCGAGTTTGAAATGTTCCCGATATTTCGGCACAGTTGCATGCGCCATGATCACGGGAGAACTAACGTCTTTGCGAGTAGATGTTATTGGCAGATATATCGATCTACTCTCTTTCTCACTCTATTATTACGAAAGATAACCATCGGTTTCATTGTCACACTTCACCCCAACTCGACAAACAACACTCACGGTATCCGGACGCGTAGCAGGTACCACACTTTTTTGATTCTTACACATTCTCACCATAGGCTTCCATACTCCATATAATTGAAAACCATCTTCTCTATTGAAATTTCTTACTTTGTAATCGCAATTGCCGAATTATCGGGAAAATTTAAAACTCGAAAATCATGGTAAACATCCCGTTTCTAGTGAAAATTTAGAAAATATTATAATCAAAAATAACAGTGCAACAAGGATTCCCCTTAATTTGGATATGGCTATTATCAAAACATGCGAGGGAAAGTTTTGGGATGCTTTTGTTAACTTCTATGTAGTTTTTGATTGATGTTGAATAATAAACTGACTAATGGAAACTATTATCGATGTTTTAATACGATATTAATAGTCGGTAGGTAAAGTTCTAAGGCTTAGTTTAGTGTTTATTCTCTATTATTAATTTCGACTCTGGGTCCATGGGGTACCGGGGCCCTTCGCGTTTTCAAAATTCTTTGAGGGCAACTGGTCGAAACGTCGCGTGACCCGAGAGCTGTCTCTTATCTGGCTCAACGCATTGGTATTGCCATTCAGCGTGGCAATGCAGACAGCATCTTAGGGACGCTTCCGTCTGGTAGTGATTTGGATCAGTTGATAAGATCGCTAGCAGCGGTCTTCAGGTAGCACAACTGTTTCATATGTATTTTGTACATACCTTGTATTAGTTGTATTATTCTTTCTGTGAATAAATGTGTAGTGTTCAACATATTATGTATATATTATATTACCTTTGTGAGGACAAGAGTGCTAACAAGTAGCTCTGCCCGTGTGTTCATTCGATGTCACCATTATAGATAACTCCACTTGTAAACCACCTTATGTAAAACATTTGATATATCTGAATAAAGGACTATGCCCATATTAGTATGGAGCTTAAAGTCAGCAATGCCATGCAATGCCCAAATTGCAGCTCTATGTCATTATAATAATAGTGATACATGATATCTAGATTTAATGTTATATAAAGCCCCGGTTTAAAAGATATTGGACATTAAACATGATAACTTCCTACTGGTTTTTTATACATTTTATCGTTTACAGACAGCATTGCTATTAGTTTTTCACTAAGAACTTCATGATCATCACATAAGCTGAGCCAGATTAGGGTTCTTTTATATACTTATTTGTATGTTATCAGATAAACATGTAATATACTTTATCTGGGCATTTCTGGGGCACAGATGGGCATTGTCCTTTCTGATTCTGATTCCTTATAAAGATAAACCAAGGGGCTGATTGCAGTTAATTCGATTTTTTAAACTGGAAAGTATCTAATTGATGGCATGGGGCAGAACGCAAAGGTGGTTTGCAAAGAACAACATGGTTTTAAAAGTTGTATCTTGAGGGAAAGTTGACGGAGTTTCAAAATGCTCTTTAATAATTAACAAAAAGTACAGTTTCGATATTTTCCTATCCAACATTTCAATTCTCTCTTTTATTTTAGTAACATTAATTACCCCTATCACGGTGGGGTGGAAACCGCGAATTCCAATAATTCCCAGTCAGTGTTTGTTAGGAAGCTTGTTAAGAGAGCGCGCGACCGGGTAGGGGGTGTAAATTTCACCAGCTACCTGCCGGGGTCGGGCCACGAAACACACATTACGAACTGAATTATTATCTACATTACATGTAAGTTAGTTTATAGTATTCAATTTTAATTATTCTTACTAACCATAGTGTAGATAGACAATATGTATTTTACTAACCCAATGATCCTTGTTGGTTTAATAAATATATGAAATACATATATATACATATATATATACATATATAAAAAAAAGTCGTGGTGTATCAGAAACTACGAGTACCATGGTACCATCACACGCAGATCCGGAAAAAATATTTGCAGATCATTCAAACATTTGTCCCGCTGCGGGAATTGAACCCACGACCTTTCACGTCTCAGTCGGCTGCTCGCCCGACGCGCTAAAGAGGTCGTCATTTTAAAATGTCTTTGCTAAGTATGTGTTTTTCCAGGTTTCCTAAAGCTCTGGCTTCTTACGACCCGTTCCCACTATACTTATGACTTAGCGCTCAGAATTAGCAAGTTGAAGTGGAACAGGAAGGCCATAATAACTCGCAGAACCAATAACCGAGTTGATAAAAGCCTTGCGGAATAAAAGTTCTCGAGTGGCGACCATAAACCGGATGACGCAGCGTAGAAAGGCACCCTCTCGATGTATCGACGACATGTAAGGTCACACGGAGTCGCTAGTTGGGGTTCAATTTCGCATTCTTAACTCGAAGTGACAGAGATTTTTAACCAATGGTCAAAACAATCATTGATCGAGCGATGCGAAAATGGCAGAATGCGGAATTTGTATGTATGTACATAATTATTATGTTTGTAAGTATGTATCTTTGTCCGACATTGATCTTGACTTGTGTGTCAATATTGTCCGATGACAACTGCATAACCAATTGATGCAATCTTGATGAAACTTGGTAGGTAAGTTATGTAAATATAATTTTTAAGTTCGAACATGAGCTTGATCAGCACAGGATTTTTGAGCAACGGGGGTCCACGCGAAGTCTCGTTCAGGGCAATCTACTAGTTTTTTACGTAAATCGTCTGGAGAGGAGGGACCTTTCATTTTCGTCTTGTGGTTTCTGGTCGCTTACTCAAAAACCTTTATTCTCCAACAGTTATCGGTTCTTTGAGCTAATGGCCTGCTCATTGCCACTTCAACTCGCTGACTCTGAGAGCTATGTCAGTGAACTTGGTCTTCCATGGATCTTCTCGTTAGGATTCTATCACATAGGTACCTTTAGTTAAAGTCGGAAAATATTTC
The DNA here is from genome assembly GCA_932527175.1 of Operophtera brumata. Classification (NCBI taxonomy): domain Eukaryota; kingdom Metazoa; phylum Arthropoda; class Insecta; order Lepidoptera; family Geometridae; genus Operophtera; species Operophtera brumata. The sequence goes on from OW052239.1 coordinate 17,614,864, forward strand.
CACAACTATAGTAGCCTAGTCAAGTTAAAGATGAAAATGGGGTCGTCCTTGCAAAAGCTAAGATCCTAAAACATATTTAAAAAAATCAGAGTGGCTGGAACTTTTGCAAGCACGGATGTATATTTTTGACTGGACCACTAGCTATGTAAAATAAAGGAACCGCATTGACTTCGGTGACTTTTTTAATATTAGTCATGCGTCTGACTATTTTCTTCTGCTATTCGCTAATCGCCAAGCTAACAGCGGCACAAACAAAAGCGCTGTCTAATAAATTAGCTGGCGCTATTGTGTGAGCTCACTTAGTGGCAGACTTATTAACCTGCCTGTACTACAACGGAATTCAGAGGACCTGATTCGTTTCGGCAAGAGTCCAAAATATAGATACTGTTTATGATATACTTTGGGTTATTGTTGAAAAAAAAGGAAGGGGAGTTGAGTGGAAGAGAACACAACAAGGACGGAGACCCATTCTTCTTCCATCGTGTTATTGTTCTCTTAGAATAGTACAAGAGGTTTGCCCCGAACTGAGACCTCGCGAATACACGCGATGCACGTTATCTACTTCCCTTATCATTCTAACGACTTCTTAAAAACATATATAGGTACTAAGATATCACTTTCACGGGACCACCTCGAGATAATTTTCTACACATTATCGAAAGAACCTTTGAATAGTATTAAGCAACAGGGTGTAAATACCACATTCCTATAAGTATAAGTAGCTGGCGAATGGATTACCTCCTTTTGTGAAGTCAGTTATCATCTCAAAATAATCTAGGTGTATCATGATGGCTGTAAAAATCAGAAAACGTGAAAACCATAGACATCATTGTAAAGTTTAGCGTTTCAAGGAAGCTAGTGTCCACTGTAATCAAACCACAACGTGATTGTAATGTACCCCCATTAGGACCCCAATTCTCAACCACCTTCCCCCTTCCTCAACCCACCCCCCGCCCCCGAACGATCATAATCTTACCTACAATAACGAATTTCATAATGATCGGATTAGACCGTCGTAACAAACATACTTACATACGTACATACATACATATGAACGCCGATTCTTCCAAGTTGACTCCGAGAACTAGCTTCGCTCGTTCAACTAGCAAAAGTAAAGGAAACTACGCAGATACGGTATAGTTTTAGAGGCTTTCTCTGAATGGGTCCGTGATTTGTTTCGGCATAAGTCTAAACTTTAGATAGGGCCAGTCTTGAGATAGGTTCGGGTAAACTTGGCAATGGTTGAACCAAACATTTGTCTCGAACGGTTGTGCAAGGTGATTTATTTTGTTTCTTGAAATTTAAACTTCTCCTTTTTTGAAGTAGGTTAAAAACCCAAACTTGATGATGGCTATGAAACTTCACCCCAGGGAGCGTTGAACACAATCTAACCCTATCAAGATACACTGTACCTACCTGTCAGTTTATTTAACCCCTAATTTCAACCCCATCAAACGCGTAACATTTTTGAGATAATTGAGATAGGTGCTTTGAAGATTTTATCATAGTTTTTCATCTCTCTTTAGACTTTTTGATGTTAGTTTAATGGCCTTAGTTGGGTGTAAGATTGTAAAACCTTTTTCAAATACATTGGAAGTTTTTTTCTGAATTTTGTTTTCAAGTTGAATAGATACCTACTAGCTTCTACTAGGTAGTGTTTTTGCTTCATTAGGAATCAAAATTAAACCATGTTTACTTAAATCTAAGGCATAGTATTCCTAACTTATGTTTTAATAAGTTTTGTTGCCAAAATACTTTTGTAAACAAACTTTTATGAAATTATTTATCGGAACCGTGAGCTGATCAAAATGAGAACATACACTGCCAGGCGTTAACCGAGGAGTTCTGTTGTCCACATTCCGTCTCCATTATCACACCATAAAATTGTATTGTCATTGGAACTTGACAGGTATTCCAAATTTCAGCTCAATATATTTATAACAACAAGTGCTTGAAAAATGGATTACAAAGAGCAACTAACATTGGTCATTGGACTTCAGGTCAGTGCTCAAAAAGTGAACCAAACAGTCCCACACTAGGACTCCCTGTGTTATGGGTATCAGGAACTACGAGTATCATGGTACCATAACACCCAGACCCGGAATCGAACCCGCAACCTCTTGCATCTCAGACAGCTACTCGCCCAAACGATAACGGCTATCGGTTAAAATATGATAATTGTAGCTTTATCAGTTTAGCTGCTAGACCCTTGCGACTGAGGGACGGACGGACGGATGAGCGAGAGCAATAGGGCTCCGTTTGGCCCCTTTGGGCACGGAAACCTAAAAAAGGGCAATATAGAGGTACTTTTCTTGAGTTTTGTTTATATAAGGTTTTATCTCAGAGCACAGACTGACTTCGAACTTTGCACTGTCACTGTCTGTTGTCTGTCTCGAGCTAAAATATGTAGATTAACCTTCCTCCAAAAATAAAACTGCAATTGTGAGGAATTTTTATTTTGCGGGTAGACTAGCAAATCCCCACGTGACCACTCGACGGGATATAACCGGGATAATAACACCCAAATACCCGAAATACCCGGGCAGTCTGAAAATCCGTGCGATACTCTTTATCCTCGGATTAAATTTTGCAGAGGAACAATTCCTCGACGAATCCGAGGGCTCATCTGAAATACGGCTTGGGTGCACTTGTTCACTTTATTTTGGTCGATTTCGAGTTGCGTTATTTCCTCATTTTATAATTTGACAGAAAGCGTATGTCCCTCGTCTGTCTGAATACGAGACATACCTATAGGTATAGGTGTGTCGGTTAGATTCATCACAATATAACATAAAAAATAAAAATAAATGCTGGACGGTTCACACAACATTAACTAGCCCTAAGCTAAGCAGAGCTCGTATTATGGGTACTAGATAACTGATATACTTAATACAATATATTACATAGATAGATATATTTTATTATACATAAAAAATACCCAGAACAACCTGAGCAAATATCTGCAGATCGCATAAATATTTGTTCCGAGGCGGGAATCAAAAACGCAACCTCCTGCGTCGCAGGCGAACCTACGCCCGCCGCGCTACAGAGGTCGTCATATCATAAGAATTCAAATTTTGCCTATAAGTAAAGGTTTTTACCGTCGTCGACTTTTAGCAGCAACGCAGTCGCGAGACAGCATCGAAACAAACACGATGCAGTAACAATTTATGTTTACTCATAACAATCTGTCAAAAGTTATGGAATAATTGCATAATTTTGCATAGCGTTGATTAAAATATTGCTTAGTGTAGATTATACTAGTGTGGGATCAGGACTATGTATGTGACTAATGGGTGTTATGTTATGTTATTGTCATCCCTTACAATTGGATAATGTCAAACAGTGTCAAGACAAATTTTGAACATTGCTTAAATTTCTTTGTTTTTTTAATTAGCCCAATAATTTAATATAGTTTCTGAATTCAACATTGTAATACCCATTCATCATATAGATTGAATTAATAGTTATTAATTTACTGAAAATGAAAGAGTAACAACACACACAAAAAAAGGTATTTTCGTTTTTTTTTATGCAGGTAGCATTTAATTCTCATGGAAATAAACCTCTTAAATCTGTGTAAAAATTGTGACACGATGCAGTAGGGTTTCAGCAGCGATGAAGTCGCGCATCAGGAGCGATGAAGTCGCGTGTCAGGAGCGATGAAATCGCGTGTCAGGAGCGATGAAATCGCGTGTCAGGAGCGATGAAGTCGTGAGTCAAGAGCGATGACATCGCTCGTCAGCTGCGATGAAATCGCGCGTCAGGAGCACTGAAGTCGTGAGTCAGGAGCGATGAAGTCACTTGTCAGGAGCGATGAAGCCGCTTGTCAGGAGCGATGAAGTTGCGTGTTAGGAGCGATGAAGTCGCGTGTCAGGAGCGATGGAGTCATGAGTCAAGAGCTATGACACCGGGCGTCAGCTACGTTGAAATCGCGCGTCAGGAGCGATGAAGTTGCGTGTCAGGAGCGATGAAGTCGCGTGTCAGGAGCGATGAAGTCGCGTATCAGGAGCGATGAAGTCGCGTGTCAGGAGCGATGAAGTCGCGCGTCAGCTGCGATGGAAACGCGATGGAATTAAACTCAGTGTTAAAACTCGCTGTGTATATTCACATGCCAAAGATAAACTTTTAATTAGAAAACCTTCGTATCTCAGACGATTAACACACAGGACGAAGTTTTGCTTTTCCTAAAACCGAACAAACATTAAAATCAAAGGGTAGAGAAGATCAGATAAAGTTCTGAAAGGTTATATACAATCAGGAGATCTCGGTTTGCTAATCCAAACAGAATGTCCTTTGACTACGTAATTATATTAAACTTTTGTAAATGTTTGCGATACAAATATAGGACAGGTACAAAGAGCAGAAGCTATGTTATGTTACTCTTCGGAATAATCATTCAAGTATACGGCGGGGCCTAGCCTAGGCCTAGAGTAGCCTATACAATGTATAACGTACAGACATTGAAATGTTTGTATGTTTCTCAATCATGTCGTAACTACTGAACTGAATTCGATAAAATTTGGTATATACCAATCATAATCATAATCGTAAATCATTTATTTGACCAAATAAAGTACACAGATAAAGTTGAAGCCCTGTCTCCCGAAAAAGCGTAAGCTGTGGCCCAGGAAACAGTTATCTCCCAATTATAATAACACAATATTTACATTTGAAATTTGATGAAAATGGTTGGTAGTATGTTACTATGTGAGTGTAAAAGTTAGGGTGTATTATGTTAGTGTAGTGTGTGGGTGTGTTGTTTGTGGTGTGTGGGTGTAGCGTGTGTGAAAAGGGAAGTTGAATGTGTGCGCAGGCTCTCCAATAATATAGACTTTGGTACCTTGATTGGGATATACATCTTTTTATCCCTCTATATCTCAAGTGAAGCCACGGGTGGGCACTAGTTTCTAATGAAACAACCGGGACAGTGTAAATTGGCACTTGACCTCCCGTCCGGTAAATTTAAACTTATTTTCATAGAAAAAGGGTACCTACGAACATTTATTATAGCGATAAATTTTAAAGAACATTATTTACACAAAGCTCAGTAGACGTTAAAGACCATTTTCGAAAGGACGGAAAGCGATCTGAAGCAATAAGGCTTATTCACATACATCCGTCTTGCACAAATCTCGCTTTTTTAAAGTTGGGCTAAGATCAAATGAACAAAGAGGCCAGAGCGAGAACTAGAATAAGCTTTTTTTTATCTGCTTTCATGACATAACAAGCAGATGACCCACCTTATGTTAACCGGTAACCTCTGCCTTTAACAATGCATGACCTCATAGGTAACGCCCACCTAGGACGCACCCTATGTGACATTGCACTGCGCCCGCCACCCTGAGACATAAAAATTAAGTCTCATGTGCCTGTAATTTCACCAGCACCTTCAAACCGGACCACAGCATTGCGAGCACTAACTGATGTGCGAAACTCCGAACTAGGAGCGAAGCTTCTTGTTTCATAAAAGGGATAATTGTATATTCTGTGTCTACCCTCTGTTTAGACTGAATAAGCGAGCATTTTTCACATTGTTCACAAATGCAACGAGAAATGATGCTCGGAACAGTTTACACGAAACGCAAAATTTAAATCTATGGGAGTGGGGGAAGAATTTACGTTGACGACCATAATTTGACGCCTGTATGATAGCGGTAAACGATGGGTAAACGTAATTTTCACCTAAGGGTGAAAATCGCGTTAACGGCTACTCTTCGTAGAACTACTACAGGTCTGCGCCTAAGGTATGGGAGCGGTACGGGAGGGGTGCTTTCGTGACATTATGTCACATGTCATCTGATAATTTGAGAGACAAAAACACCCCTCCTGTACCACTCTCATACCTCAGGGACTGACTCAGTTAAGCGCTAGACCTGTAGTTTATCGTATGCAAAAAACAAATAATTCTACGAACAGTAGACCTCGCGTGCACAAACTTTTATACAACTATGCATCATGCGATCCATAATGATCCAACAAAGAACCAGAGGTGAAAAACATTTTTTATAATAACTTACTTTTTCAGATAAACAAAAAACAAATAAGTAATTGAAGTTATGTAATGTCAAAATAATACGACAATGCCTTGTGATTGTGATCAGCTCAGATTTGATCGGCACTGGGCCTAATAATGGAAGGTAACCTAATAACATAAAAACTTTCGTGAATCATATCATATCATAATCATATTTTATTAATTATTAATTTCCCGTTTTTATAAAAAAACATAATAGCATCACGCTAATACCGTTATTCGCTATGACCAATCGTAACAAAATGCGGGCTCGTTACGATATCTGCGTTGAATCATCGTTTAGAATACATTATGACATCACACGTTATTGACAAGGAATCTTCTATGGTCATAGTGCATAAGGGCCCAGTCTATATCATCCACCGTGGAGTTTTGTTCTCCACCTTGATTCTTTATCATCAGATCAGCCCTGAACCATAATATTGTATTATCCTCAGAATAAAACGTGTGTGCTAAGTTTCGAATCGATATGACAGTATGAAGTAATATTTTGGGTGAAAAGAGAACTTTAAGATTTGCAACTTACTTACTTTACTTTTATTATTATTCTTATTATTAGTTTTCTTTATGTTAGTGTGTTGTTGTATAGTCAATGTGAGTGGTTAGCCGTAACGCCAACAAGGGGTTCTGCCGGAAGACCAGCGTTGGTTTCTAGCTTGCTGACAACCAACTCATGCCGAAGCAGAGCCATTTTGTTACTTGAGTTACACCTCGTACCTTCATATCTGTTTCTTCTTAGTTGAATAGGTACGTGTTTCTGTGTAGCTCATTACAAATAAATATATATTATTTCTTCTTTTTTTCATTCTTTCTTTCTACAGGTCAAATTAAGCATTACTAAATCTACTCTTTTACGCGTCGAAGCGACGCGTGACCCGAGAGCTGGCTCTTATCTGGCTCAACGCATTAGTATTGCCATTCAGCGTGGCAATGCAGCCAGCATCTTAGGGACGCTTCCGTCTGGTAGTGATTTGGATCAGTTGAGCTACCTTTAGATCGCTTGCAGCGGTCTTCAGGTAGCACAACTGTTTCATATGTATTTTATACATACCTTGTATTATTCTTTCTGAAAATAAATGTATTAACTCTTTTACTATTTTGTAAAGATCAGTTCAGTCTTTCAGCATTCCTTCATTCATTTTCATCTCGTCTCCGTATCGTGTCCGCTTTGACTAAAATACCTTATATTATAGGACCTGGAGAAACACATTGTTGTTTTATATCGCACAATATTTGTAATAATTTGAACGCGTAAATCAATTTAGTCAGCTGGAATGTTTCATATTGTGGCACCGGAGCCCAAAACGGCGCCTAAATTGTGTTTTTATAAATTGATAGACTTTATTTTTACCAACTTCACGTAAAGGCGGTGGTTATCAATTTGTAGGCAACGTGTGGTTTTGATTCCGTGAGTGCATCCTATTTGCATCGTTTTATCAACATCAGTGCTGAAAGTAAGTACTTTTTGCATTTTTCGTTCAAATAGCTGTTTAATAAAAAAATAAAAAAACCCCCAACGTAATGAAACGATCGAACCGATTTTGTTCAAACAAAGCTAAGAACACTCCCGACAAATAAACCTTTCAAACAAACAAAAAATTTAATCGGTTCATCCGTTCGAGAGCTACGATGGGACAGACAGACAGACACACACATACACACACAGACACGTCAAACTTATAACACCCCTTCGTTTTTCGTCGGGTGTTAAAAATACACCGCATTGAAATCAGAGCACTCATTTTAAAACTACGAAGCCACATATACCTGCATACAGATCACACAAACACATTATAGTCGAAAACTTATGGGTGCATCCGTATTGATCCCAGAAATTCATCTCACTAGCTAAAAGTAATAATTATTATTCCGGATTCATACCATTCATATTCATTTCATTTTTAGAGTCCGTATTTATCCCACCGATTCATCTAAAACGACTGAAAGTAACGTCAGGAAAAAAATACGTTATTATGGAACATTTAATCTATTTTTTCTATTTATTTCATAAAATTGTCGGTATAAATTAATTAACAAAGTAATCAAATAAGTACATAAACTATGGAATTTGGGTATAACAATTTGGGTTTGGCTTTTTTGTAGTAGTAGAGCTTTTTTGTGAAAGAGTTCGTCCGGGGAAGTACTACCACCATAACTATTTCTGCCGCAAAGCAGTAGTGCTCGCATTGCTGTGTTTCGGTTGGAAGGGTAAGGGTGCCGGTGAAATTACAGGCACATGAGACTTTTTATCTATGTCTCAGGGTGGCGGGGGCAGTGCAATGGACGTGACCTATGAGATAATGCACTGTTCATAGGCAGGGGTTACCGCTTCCGTCATCCAAGTAGTATAAAAAAAAAACACCCCTCATTAGTCAAGGATTAAAAATGAATAATAAGCGTTGCTCTTCAGTTATTCAAGTAAAGAAATCAACTGAATTCAAACGACTCAATTTTCGCTGTGATTATCCTCTCCATCTGCGGGCTGCAAAACGGCGGTGGCACTCTGGCTCCTGTTTCCACTTAGTGGTTATTTACAGCAATTTTGTGTTGAAAATGCTGAATACTAATCTTAGCATCATGAACAGGAAAAGTCCGATTTAAGGCCCAATTAAATTTGTTGTTCAATAGATTTTCTAGCATATGCGAACCGTCTTAGATGAGTGGCTCGACATTGTCCATAGTTTGGGATCATAGCAAATAATAAAGGTATCATTAGCTCTCACCAATTCCGCATCTTTTGACTGTGGTTTTCCTTTTTTCTTTGAATCAGCTTTCACTTGTTCTCGAGGCACCACACAGGCGCTCCCCACCTAGTAGTAAGAAGGATCATCAATAAAAACAGACCGTGTTTGTTGCCTGATTCTTCTAGGTCTCGTTGCGTTGGAACAGGGGTAAAGGTAAATTTATTTTTTAAGACGATTCAAAATGATCCTTGTGATTTCAATTGATAAAATACTTTATGACTTTGACTTTTGAGTTAATGCATATGGGCCACGTAATTCATTAAGTGTCGAAAAACTACAGATTTTTAACAGTGATTCATCCCAAACAAGAAACCATGCGAATACAGACGATGCAGGTTACCTACTGTCTTTACCATTCTAACCGACCTCTAACCCCCGCGATGACGTCATAGATTGCGGGAGTGAGCACTGATCAAATCTTGCGATTTAATTTTAGACCAGTTCCACTCAACCGATTGAGCTGAAATTTGGCACACTTGTCAGTTCAAATGACAGTACAATAAATAAATAAATAAATAAATACATAAATCAATACATAAATAATACTAGACAGTTCACACAACATTGTCTAGCCCCAAGCTAAGCAGAGCTTGTGTTATGGGTACTAGACAACTGATATACTTAATACAATATATTACATAGATAGATATTTTTTATTATACTTATATAGAAAAAACCCAGAACACCCTGAACAAATATCTGCAGATCGTACAAATATTTGTTCCGAGGCGGGAATCGAACCCGTAACCTCCTGCGTCGCAGACGAACGTTCGCCTGCTGCGTCACAGAGGTCGTCAAATAATACCAAATTGTTAGCGTGCTGATCTGATGATGGAGACAGAAAGTGGACAACAGAACACCTCAAAGGTGGCTTGACAGTATTAGGGCACATTTTGATCAGATCACGGATAGAGCTGCGGCTACACGGGGTTGCAAAGGGTGCGGGGCACCCAAGTGGGAGGTAAAATAAAAAAAATAATAAGGGAGGAGATTGGATGGCGCGATATGTTTGGATGGCGCTGAGACCCACACAGACCTGATAAACCTCCTTGGATATCTTCGAAGTCAGGAAAAATATCTACCGGTAGTAACCCGACTTCTGTGTACCTCATTTTTTGTAACTTTTATTGTAAGAAACGGACTAATAGCGACAAAGTCGTATCGCGAAATGGACAATGTAAAAATAGACCAATAACGAAATAGTCGTATCGCAAAATGGGCAATGTAAGAAATAGACTAATAGCGACTTAAGCGAATAGCTACTTGGTCCAAACTCGTCCAAACACTTATTTGAAATTACATTTAGGCACAAAGTAACTAAGACAGACTGCGTATTAGGTACGCAGCGAGCAAACGAATCTAACTATCTCAACCTCTGTGGCGCGGCGAGCGACGGTTCGCCTGAGACGCAGTAGGTTGCTGGTTCGATTTTCGCCTCGGAACAAATATTTGTGCGATCTGCAGATTTTAGATTGTTCAGGGTGTTCTGGGTATTTTATATATATACCTAATAAAAAATATGTATATACGTAATGTACTGTATTAAGTATAACAGTTATCTAGTACCCATAACAAAAACTCTGCTTAGCTTGGGGCTAGATAATATTGTGTGAACTGTCCAGTTTTTTTTTAGTTTTTATTTATCTATTTATCTATCTTATTTGAATCAGCTCACGGTCCCGATTAATAATTTTAGAAAATAGAGTTTAGGAAAGAGAGTTTTGAAAAAGGAATATTTTTTACAAAAAACTTATTATAATGTTACTTTGAGTAAGCCACACTTTACTACAATGTCGTCGGGACTTCAGTCTTCAGGGCTGATTTCGAAAAGTTTCACAAAATCAGGACAGCTGAAAATAATCCAGCTCTCAACAAGAATAATTTAAGCCAGCTCAACACAATTGCAGCATAAAGTTGCCCGCAAACGAAAACAGAGAAATATTTCATGACGGTAAATGGATAAAGAAGTGAGACTTGTCACTCACTCACTTGCTACTTTTGGCGATGCGCCAAGTAGGTGTAATTACTACTTATAAATAGGTATGCAAGATATTGTTAAAGTTTTGCACAGTTTTGCAATATCTTTTTATTTTAGTCCTTATCTTTTATAAACATTTTAATTTGCAGAAACACGGACTCTTAGGGAGAGCGAGAAAAAGAGGATAGATGCTCTTGAGATATGGTGCTGGAGAAGAATGCTTGGGGTTTCGTGGACTGAGTTTCGTACCAATCAGTCCATACTCCAAGAACTCGGCATCATGCATCGACTATCAGTTACTGTGCAATCTCGCATCCTCACTTTCTTCGGGCACGTATCGCGACGCCGAGAGGTGTCCATTGAACGCCTTGTTGTACAGGGTAGAGTTGACGGCACACGAGCATGGGGCAGATCGCCCATGAGATGGACTGACCAATTCGAGGTAGCTTTGGACGGTCCACTGCATGATTACACCAGGAAGCTACGGTGCGAGATGAGTGTCGAAGGATTGTGAAGCGAGCCACATACCCTAAAGTGACGACCACGACCACTCTGCCAAGAGTGTAACGACGAAGAAGAAGAAGTTTTAATAATGTTTGACCGAGTGAGCGAAGTGAGCAAGTCTTTGCAACAACTGGCAAAATTTCCTTTCATCTGTCGCGTACTGGTCTTATTTTTAACTAATCTTACAACTGCATTACTTTGTAGGTCATGTTCATCTAGGACTCATAGCACATAATAAATATTAGTACAAGTACTCATAGTTGACGACCTCTGTGGCGCGGCTGCCGAACGTTCGCCTGCGACGCAGGAGGTTGGTTGGATTCGATTCTCACCTCGGAACAAATATTTGTGTGATCTGCAGATATTTGTTCAGGGTGTTCTGGGTATTTTCTATGTTTAATAAAAAATATCTATCTGTGTAATATATTGTATTAAGTATATTAGTTAACTAGTACCCATAACACAAGCTCTGCTTAGTTTGGGGCTAGAAAATGTTGTGTGAACTGTCCAGCATTATTTATTATTATAGTATGGACCTACGAGGCATTGTACTGTACCCGACACTAAAGATCAAAGTCACCGTAAAGATCAAATGTCTCATCTACCTGTAATTTCACTATCACCTATATTCTTCAATCCGGAACACGTAATGCGAGCAATGCTGCTTGACAGTAGAAACAGGTATAGTCGTAATATTTCTCCAGATAAACTATTATACAACGAACTACTAGTTTCCAACTGGATTAAATATTGTCACAGAAAAATCACCCCTTCATTACTTCACACCTCATAACAATAATTCAACCTATCACCACATGAGCTTCAGAAAAAATACCATTTTCCTGTCAAACGCACTATTTATCAATCGAGAGTGTGTTGGAGGGATGCCAACAGGATGTTGTTGCTTTCTGATCGCTGTGTCCCGCCGTTTGATCGTTTTTCAAACAGCCTGTGTTTCCTACATAATGAGAGGCATTTGGAGGGAAGTTACGTTCTGTAAAGCTCAATCGTTGAATGAATTCAACGATTGAGCTTTATTAACCCCAAATACCTTTTTTTTATTTTGTATACTACTTTAATGACGGAACAAGCTGATGGCCCACCTGATGTTAAGCGGTAACCTGTGCCTATGAACAGTGCATTACCTCATAGGTCACGTCCACCTAGGACGCGCCATATGTGTCATTGCACTGCGCCCGCCACCCTGAGACATAAAGATGAAAAGTCTCATGTGCCTGTAATTTCACCGGCACCCTTACCCCCAAACCTGAATACAGCAATGCGAGCACTACTGCTTTGCGGCAGAAATAGGTATGGATAACACTATTCAACTATTAAATTTTTTACCAAAATTTTGAATTAAAAGACATTGCCAGTCTTTGTAAGGAATTTGATCCAATGCTGCCCAGTAATAAAAATGCTTCCGGTGGCCTTTAAACTCTGGTACCAGTGTTTGCCATTAGCTCATACGAATTTATTTACTTTTAGCTGATGATGCTGATGATTAATCACATTAGAGTAGAATCCAAGACCATAGTAGGCTTAAACACCTTAAACACGTAAAACAGTAACGTATAAATAATTAAATGAACTGAATCATTACAAATATCATCCATATAATTCATGAAAATAAATGTTTAGTTATAGTAAACCATGAACTTGTTATTTTTTTTATATATGGGGTATGATATAAGAAATACAAATTATCCATTGCAGGGTACTTTTATTTCTGGGCCGCATTTGGACTAAACCCTGGCAATGTCCTTTGAAGATTCACAAAAAATGCTTATTCTCTTAAATCTAGTAATTTTTACCTTTATATAACATTAGTGTAGATTAATATTTATCGTGTATACCTGTTTATGTTATGTTTTCATTAATGTGTGAGCAGGCACTGAAATACAAGCTATCATAGCAAGGTTATACTAAACAGATGTTTTATCATGATTTTCATCGCAGAACTAAAATATTTAGATAGTACATTGAAGCTTTCGTATTTTTTTTATTTTAATATCTGCTCGGGCGTAAAAACGTTTTCTCGTTTGCAATAACCTATTTACGACCCTTGTATCTATATCTAATGAACTATTTAGGGCCAGTATAGCCACTACATAAAGCGGAGTGATGTGTAAAATATCTGCGTGATAGAATTAGAAATGAGGAGATCCGTAGAAGGACCAAGATCACCGACATAGCTCTTTAGAAAGTTGAAGTGGAAATGGGCAGGCCATAGGTCACAGATTCAAAATTCACGAGTGGCGACCACATACCGGACGGCGTAGAAGAGGAAGGCTCACGACATTATGGAGGTCGCAATAACTCGGTGGATGGAGGCGGCTCAAGATCGTTCGTTGTTGGTCGTGAGATTCTATGAGGAGGCCAGCAGTGGACTTCTGTAGGCTGATGATGATGATGTATTTTGAAATAATATAATTTGTTGATTTAATTTATCTCGTCTCCACTTTGACAAATAGGATAGGTAATAAGTACCTTAAAATCATAACCCATTCAGTATTCTACGAATATTAATCAAAATTTAATTAACGTGTCTGGCTCACTTTACTCGATATCTTCAAAGAAAATTGGCTTTCTCGTTTCTACATTCTAGGTATTTTGTTCGCGATATTGATTAACTCTATATCTAGGAGCTTAATTTCGCTTGGTCTGATTCTTTATTAAAAATGTAGTTGTGCTAGCTAAGCTTACAATAAGTCTTGAATTAATGAAAATCTGACTGAACCATTGAGGTATTATGGACTAAACAAGAAGTAAATTCCCTATTAACCCCCAACGCAAACAGCGTGCACCTGTGTATCTACCTATCTGTCTGTGGCATCGTAGCTCCGGAATGGGTGCACTGATTTCAATGGGGTTTTTTTATGCAAGCAAGATTTTGTTTGCGGAATCTTCCCTAGCTAGGTTTGGTGGAAATTGGTGCAGCTGTATCCAGGATCAACAGCTTACAACAATTTGTTTGAAGGGAGCTTGAGGGGGTTTGAGCTGAAAATGTTAGTTATCAACGACATCAGGCTACAGGGTCTGATTAGGACCACCAGCACACGATGAATAAGATCATGGGTACAACGGGTGCTCTAATTTCAATGCTGTTTTCTAACTTTCTTACGGTTCGGGCCAAACTCGCCCCGAACTGAGATGTCGCATATCTCAAAGAATCCTCTACCGATCTCATACTTTTTTTAACTACGTGAATGTCTGAATAAGCAGATGGCCCACCTAATTTTAAGCGGTAACCTCTGCCTTTAACAACGCATTACCATATAGGTCACGTCCACCTACCCTCAAACGCACTCTATGTGGCATTGCACTGCGCCCGCCAACCTGAGACACAAAGATGAAAAGTCTCATGTGCCTGAAATTTCACCGGCACCCATACCCCTCAAACCGGAACACAGCAATGCGAGCACTACTGCTTTGCGGCAGAAATAGGTATGGTGTAGTACTTCCCCGGACGAACTCTTTCACAATAAAGCTCTACTACTACTAAAGCCTTCATTGAGCTTGCCTATATAGGTATCACATATATTATATTTATATTAGGTATCACAAACCTGGGTACCAAATTTATCGTCGAACATATTTCCATAAAACAAACATACTCATACCCACCCACATACACACGAAAGTCAACTCCTGTAGTTAACACGCTTCGCTCGGTCAATTAACGTACTCGTCCAAGTACGAGTATTTCCTAGCTATTATTATTTGATAAAGTTTATTTATATTATATACACCCTCATTTCTGCCTAGAACCAGGCTTATGAAAGTAATTTACTTTGGAAAATATTACAACTTACTTACGGGACTTAGGAGTTCTCGTCTTTTTCCATTTGTTGCTACTAGATTTCCCCCTCCTTATGACAAATAGGAATAAAATTCCCGTTTATAGGTTCCAAGTACAGTCAACGACATTATTGGAGTTGCCTCCTTAAGAATTGTTTTTATAAAAGGTCCACTTTAATCGTAAAATCGAGCGTAAGTCATTATGTTTTACCACTGCACTACATATTCGCGCATCTTATACACATCTTGGACTGGAGTAAACTCCGGTCAGAGCTGACACACACTTTTTTTTTATTTAGTTTACTTTTTTTTTATAAAATTTTATAATTTCCATTCCATTACCTAAGGACCGATTCGGAACTGCGCAATCCAAGCCTAGCCCGGATAATTTACGCCTTAAGCTAAGATCAAACCAAGGCGTTCAGCCCGCGACCTCAGTGGCGTGCATGGTGGCGATCAGTGGTAAGACAATGGATCGCCACCGTGCGTGCTACCGCGGACGCGGGCTGAACGCGTTGGTTTGTCCTTAGCTTGACATCTTTAGCAATAGGCCAACGTACGTATGAAGGAGGTATACTCATTTATTTTCCCTGAGACTATAACAAGCTGTTGTTATTTTATAGCCTATGCTTTACTACAATAGGCGGGTTGTAAGGTCATGTGCACCTAGGATGTAGCCTTGCTTGGCTCTCCACCGACCACTCTGACATAAGGATGAAAAGTGTCGCATTCCTGTTATTTCACCGGCAAACATACCTTTCAATCTTGAAAAATGCAAGAAGGTATTCCTACTTGATGGCAGATATATATAGGTTAAGAGAAAGCACATCCACGTAAGGACTATGACTATAAAATTTGAATTATCATTAAAATGTTTGACACTGTGTTTTGTCTTTTGCATTGACAAGCAGTTTCAAATTAGATGGAAAGAAACAAAACACGGAGCATACTCGAAGGATATTCCACGTTGTTTAGTAGCACGGCTAGTGTTATATTTGGGCAGTATCGTGTATTGGTGTATATTGCGTGTCTTTTCGAATGGGTAGAATTTGCCCTCCAAAATCATAGTATTGCTGCCTCCACTTTGCTAGGATATGACTTGACTAAGACTATAACGACTTGACTATATAAATAATGGCGAGATAGAGATTTTCCACAGAGGCAATTAAAAAAAACGCCGGCTGAACCCTGGTTCCTACGCAAATAAAGCCAATATTGTTGAATTTATTCCGCAGTTCGTCTGGCACACAGCCAGTCTTGTGTCCATGTATGGCCAGTTTATTAGAGGCATATATCTCTCCTCGGCTGTCGGAAACGCTATCCATCGTGCGAGGTATTGTCATAGAAGTATTAATGAAGAGCTCTTAGCCCTAATTTGTTATACCCATATCGAGCGTTCTTATTTCCACTTCCAGATTTTATGCGGCATTTCTAATAATAATAGTCTTATGATTGTCTGAATAAAATTGACTTAAACTAGGTTGTTACGCATTAACTACCAACATTCCGGTCCAGCGTAGAGTTATAAGCAGGATATCAGCCTCTAAATGAATCCACGAGGGCTCAAGGATTCTGGGTTTTCTTAAGGATTTTGACCAATGCTGGTTATTGGATGTTAATGGATGGTAATGCCTTGGTTGTTTGATTCTAGGGCATGCCGGTTGGAAGCACGTATTTTTCCGACAGGTTGGTACTATCAGCCATGCTGCTTATAATCAATTAGGTGATATGTCAAAAGCGCGCATTATTCCGAGAGGTTGGTATTATCAGCCATGCTGCTAATACCAAGGAGGTGAGATGTCAGATATTACCATCGACGTAAATAAAATGAATGGACGGGCCTTAGGGAACGATAGTTTTGAAGCTTCTAAACAGACCTAGCTAGTATACTTCGCTTCAGTCAGTCTTTGTCACGGCAACGAGTGACAGCTATGCTGAAAAATACCAAAATTAGATACCTTGGTAATACAATGCCTTCCTGTGCTTTTCTGCAAGTGCAAACAACACAAGAAATACAAATAAAGCTTCAGGCATCGCATTTAATTCGTAAGTAAAGGTTTTGTAATATAATTTTCATCAATTGATAAAAAACTTATAAATCGTCGTGTGGTAGGAAAACTACATAACCAACACATTTTGCGAAATCGACTTTATTGCATGGTTATGATGGCCCATACATGTCGATGGACACGTCTTGCTCTAGAGGACGAGCGACAAGGAGGACTACGCCCCAGGACATTATCCCAATGTTCCCCACTCTGAATGAAAGTTAACAGACACAAGTTTATACTCGTAGATAGTTTTAATTTTAGTCGACATACCTTTTTCTTTTTGATACTTAGAATTATTGTGTTCCATATTTTTTTTTCATTTTGTTGATTTTATAAGCTTAGTCGTATGATAAGTTTGTTATGTCACTTACTTTGAATTTATAAGTCTGCTAAAATAATGTAGGTGTTTCAGTAGTTTTCTAATATTCAGTCTTGATAAAAAGAAATGATTATAAGTTGGTTGTATTTTAAAATGTATTTTAATATTTTATAAATCTATACCCATGGATAGGATTGTCATATTCAAATAAGTAAATAATAGATCATTTCAATTATTCAAAACTTTGGCGAGGGAAAAATACATAGTCGTTTTTTTATTTTTTTCTCTTAGTCAAAATAACTAAAATGTATTATCATTAAATTCGAAAATAGATACAGTACCAATCTATAACATATCAAAACAAGGACTGAAAAATTAGTTACGATAAAAAAGTTATTGCCAGTTTTGACGCAATAAAACAGTAAATCGCGTTTTTCTCGCGATGTTGGTTTTGTTGTTGTTATTACTTATTTCGTTTTCCAACTACAGCGACGAAATATTTGACAAGACTTCACGCATGACGGACGGTCCGGTACAGACTGCAAAAAAATCTGATGCCTAAGGGGTATCGTATTGATTTAGAATTGTAATTTGCATTATTTACGTCAAAACATTGCTAAGCACGTCGCTTTAGGTAATTGCATATAATATGTAATGGCATGTTAATTAACCTTATAGCTTTCCAAAAAAAAAACTAAGGTAAACAAAAATGGATAGAAGTCATAAGACGAGCAAGAACAGACGACTTTTGGAAGTGGAATACATTTTCCCGTATTTGCTCTGATCATTTTCTACACAATTAATTCTATACGCCAAAAAACGGTTAGTAGTAGTAGAGCTTTTTTGTAAAAGAGTTCGTCCGGGGAAGTACTACCACCATACCTGTTTCTGCCGCAAAGCAGTAGTGCTCGCATTGCTGTGTTCCGGTTTGAAGGGTAAGGGTGCCGATGAAATTACGGCCACATGGGATTTTTCATCTTTATGTTTCAGGGTGGCGGGCGCAGTGGAATGCCACATAGGGCGCGTCCTAGGTGGACGTGACCTGAGGTAATGCACTGTTCATAGGCAGAGGGTACCACTTAACATCAGGTGGGCCATCTTCTTGATCTGTCATTCCAAGTAGTATAAAAAAACTCATTGTGCAAAATTCTTAAAACTGCACTCTGCAGTTTCTTAAATACTGGAATTTTTATACATTTATGTTTCCGTACGATTTTTATGATATTTTCTTAGTTTATTGAGTGATGAAAAATATATTTTTCACAAATTGATTGAGCTGAAGACCTTAGGTGGACTTGCTTTTCTATTGATTTATATTGTGTATGTTTGAGAGCTGAAAAATAGATACGTAACTACATAAAACAGAAGGGAACCATGTATTTTTGTAAAAGTTTCATACAATAATTGCATTTTTTTCGGCGATTTTTTGTACTATAAACCTACTGAAATAACTTTAGAAAACACATTGCATCTGTTAAAGTATTAAGTATTAAAAAAATACAGTTTTTAAGAAGTTCAATAATTTAATTTCACCTAGTTTATTTACAAGACCGCCAGGAGTGGCGCTATAGAGAAGAGGCCTTTACTCAGCAGTGGCTGGATAGATAGATAGATAGATAGATAGTTTATTTGTTGACCGTACCCTAAATCCGAATTGTCTTATTTTTCACGGACGTTTTGTATGGGTAAGGCCAGTCCATTTATTTTACTTTGGTCGAAGGATATTACACATCATAGGCAAATGGCGACAACAGTAAGGCTTGCTCGTTGTTTTCTTAACCTGTACGAGTACCTGTACTCGTACAGGTTAAGAAAACATCGAGTACAGGTACTCGTACTGTACATTTTCTCTTCAGAACCATTAGAAACATAATTCTAGAGAATACACCCATTATTATATCGGCAACAATAAAATGAACCGACTGGTGAAACTCAATTTGGGACATACCAACCAGTAGAAGTTCATTTCGAGCTAGATTGAACGATTTGGGGCACATTTTCATTAAAAATCCTACTATTTTTTTTAATCAATAGGATCGAGCAATAGGAATAACATACGTTCAAGTCAGACGTCGAAACAAAGGGTTGCCGTCGATAGCTACTTATTAATAGAACTACGGACCTAACTAAAAGTAGGTAAATAGAACTGTGTGTTCTACGGCTTCTCTAGTGACAATGCCGAGTAGGTAACAATGACGAAGTGGGGCAGCCTATGCTGGGAAAGATAGATAAATTTACCTATCTATATAGTTCACCATGAAGGGTAGAGGAAGAAAAATTCAATTTTCAAAAATTCATAAGTAACCTTATCGCTAGAAGTGATCTCTTCCATCATCGATATATTATACCAGTACAAGATGTCAGGTCAGCGCAAAAAAAACGGCTCGGTGAATAAAAGCTCACTTGAAAATTGAGCTCTTATTTTATTTAGTTCGCTTGCAGCCCAGCCAATGTAAACACGTGTCAAAATGACGCAATGTGTATTCAAAAGTTGCAAAAATAATGCCCAAAAAACAATTTAACGGCCGGAGTGTCTTACTTTCGGTAAGTATATGTAGAATAAGTTATATTTTAAGCTTTACACTAATAAATACTATCAAATGTTGATCAAAATTATCGATTTTAAACCACCGCTACAAATGTTTGGTCAAAGTTGGCGCAAAACTTTGTGTAACAGAACAGTTAGATGCATGGAGTAGATTTGTATTGTAATAATTTATTTGTTACCAGAACTTTAAAATTGGTCAATACCACTTTTGTGTCTGTTTGTTGGACTCTCATAAGATACTTAGCTTTTCTTTTTTTATTTTAGTTTTCCGAGCAATCCGTTTACGTCTGCAGAATGGATCTCGATTGTCGCCAGAGATGACTTTTATAAGCCAGCTAAGAATTCAGTTATATGTTCGGATCACTTTGATAAATCGGATATATCCGGAAATACTAACCGACGTATTAATTATACGTTGCGAAAAACTCATTGGTATGGGCCCGGATTTAAGCCCTCGACCTCATGAACGTGAGGCGAGCGTACTACCAACTAGGCTACCACGACTTCACTTCTACATATACGTAAACATATACACAACAGAACGCTATCAAAATAACAAGTACCTATGTACACTCATCAACACGGTCTAGGGATATTTCATACTCAATTAAATAACTCGAAAAGTACTGGCCGCATTGGAATCTTTTATACACCGATTTGTTTGTAATTTATCTCAGACTAATTCCAAATTCTAATTTTTGAAAATTCTTTTGTTTCGGTGGCATACAAATGTCTTGATGTGTAGGAGAGGGAATTTTCATTTGTGCGAAATTTAGAAAACAATACAAATTACGTTTAGTTACAGTTTTTTTTCATTTTTAAACGAAAGATAAAGTTAAAATTGAGGTATTGTAGCCATGCAACGCCAACATTTGACTAGGGCGGAGATGTTACGAGCTGTGGGAATGCTGGAAGCTGGGTCTGTTCAGCGTAATGTTGCTGAGGCCATAGGGACCCACCAAAATGTAATTTCAAGATTGTGGACACGCTATCGTGCCACAGGTGAAGTAGCGGAGAGGCACCGGGGGCCAAGTCGCATCACTACCCCCAGACAAGACCGATTTTTGCAAATTACTGCGCGAGCTCAACCAAATGCAACGGCGACTCAATTGGTCCAAAGGCTGCGAGTGGAACACCAAGTGCTTGTGAGTGGCCAAACTGTAAGAAGGCGACTGCATGAAAGCAATCAACGCTCTCGTAGACCACTCCGGGTCCCACCTTTACGGAGAGGCAATCGTGGACGACGATTAGAATGGGTTCGGAACCACGTGGACTGGGGCCGTGAGCAATGGTCCAATGTGCTGTTCACGGATGAATCCAGGTTCGGCCTCCATCCAGATTCACGAAGGACGCGTGTTTGGCGAGTTCCTGGACGATAGAGCCGTCTTCAGAACCCTCAGGAAGTTCACCCATACCAAGGAGGAACAATTATGGTTTGGGCAGGAATTCGTCTTGGAGGACGGACGGATCTCGTTTGGGTGCGGGGCAATATGACGGCAGAACGATACGTCCAACAGGTGCTGGGGCCCGTAATCTTGCCCCACAGAACACAAATGGGGCAAGATTTCCTGCTCATGCACGACAATGCCCGGGCACACACGGCGAGAACGGTAGCAGCTTGGTTACATACACACAATGTTAGGGCCTTAGACTGGCCTGCTCAATCGCCAGATCTAAATCCCATTGAGCATGCGTGGGATATGCTGCAAAGAAGAGCTTTGAAGGAAGTTCCTGAAAATCTGGCTACAGAAGATCAACTTTTTGCGCACCTCAGAAGGACATGGGACAATATTCCGCAGCAAGACATTGACAACCTTGTTCTGAGCATGCCGAATCGTTGTCGATGTGTTATGAACATCATGGGCGCTTTCTCAGACTACTAACTTCAAGTTTATAAACACAAATTAAATGATTTTTCTTTTTTTTCAGTTCTTACTCATAAATTAAAAATTAATTCATATACGTTTTCCGTCTATGCTTCATTTTTTTTCCATAAAATCCTGAAATTTTAATCGAAGCTTAACAAATCATTATTAAAAAATGGTAGAATATTAATATAACGTATCTCTTAAATATATACATGTCACATAAATAATTAACACATTGATAGTAATTCGCTTTTTTAAAAATATCCCTAGACCGTGTTGATATGTGTATATATACTACCAAACATAGATGCCCAAAACATTAGTTACTTGTTATGTAAGAGTGCAAAGTTGCTTTTTAACCGCGTGGGCAATTTTGATGACCGAGCGAAGGATACTAAAATTGAATGACAAGCGCAGCGAGTGAACAAAAATTTGAATCCTGAGCGTTAGCGTGGGAATCAAAAGAGCACGAGGTGAAAAATCTTTGCATTCGAGTGCAACACGTATCTTTTTATCCTAAATTAGCGAGGAAATTACTAAATGCAAAAAAAAGTAACACACCATGAAGGTTCCGAGTCTGAGTTTTTAACAAATTAAATAAGGTTGTATGATAAATTCAGCACCGTGGAGGTAGAAGTAAATAGGTTTAATGATATTATATTATTTTTCAAGTGTAAAGCACACTTTATGGATAACATTAAATTTAAATGTAACCCAAAAATTCCGTTTCAGCGGGACTCGAACCCGCAACCTTGCCTGTGATCGGCAATGCCTTTACCAGTTCGGCCATAGAACACCATGACGCCGAAGACGAAATTTGTGGGTACTACCAACTC
The DNA here is from genome assembly GCA_932527175.1 of Operophtera brumata. NCBI lineage: Eukaryota > Metazoa > Arthropoda > Insecta > Lepidoptera > Geometridae > Operophtera > Operophtera brumata. Next base: position 17,637,550 of record OW052239.1, read on the forward strand.
GGCTATAGCGCCGATGGGAGCTATCTACAGATGTTTCATTAGAAACCTTTCTTCTTTTCTGTCAAATTTCGTCTTCAGCGTCATAGTGTTCTATGGCCGAACTGGTAAAGGCATTGCCGATCACAAGCAACGTTGCGGGTTCGAGTCCCGCTGGAACGAAATTTCTGGGTTACATTTAAATTTAAGGTTTAATGATGTTTTGAATTCACAAACTTAGTGCACACGATGTTCTAAATTCAATTTTACTTTAACCCCTAACGAATCAAAACGTCTTTTACACTCAGATATCGAAAAGCAAAAATAATCCTTCCGAGATGGGGGGATGAAAAAATAATTTTAACTAAACTTTGCATATTATAAATTATTTAAGTGTTCAATGCGACTCCATACCTTCTGTAGTCAAATTTGAAAAATCAAACAGATATGAAACCAAGGAGGTTTGAGTGACAGTTCTTAGTGGACAGGAGTAATTTATTGCTTTGCTAGTTTTTGTGACGAATGATCGTAAGTATAAGATAATATTTTGAAGATTTGCTACTTTATTGCTTGGTGTCATGGTGGTAATTAGGTTGAATTTAGAACAGTTTTAAAGCTTTTGTCTCGGTTCGTTAGAAAACAAATGTAGCTGTCTACGTATATATCCTTGTACTATTATTTATTCTGTGACGCGGACAGATTTTAGCTTTGATTTTGTATGTGACAATCAATCTAGTGCTAGTCTATACTAATATTATAAAGCTGAAGAGTTTGTTTGTTTGTTTGTTTGTTTGTTTGTTTGAACGAGCTAATCTCCGAAACTACTGGTTCGAATTGAATAATTCTTTTTGTGTTGGATAGTCCAGTTATCGAGGAAGGCTATAGGCTATATAACATCACGCTACGACCAATAGGAGCAAATATATAGTGGTAAATGTGTAAAAAAAGGGAGAAATTATAAGTAATAAAATATCGCGGGCGGGCTGTTTTTCACCGGGGGCTACCCGTGCGAAGCCGGGGCGAGCCGCTAGTATAATATATCGATGTCTTCCATGCAAGCTTTATTTTAAGAAAGAGTAAATTAAAAAAAAAAAACCTGTCAATTAAGAATTAGACTGTAGTGGAGAAGATTTCATACAAGTAGGTAGGTTATTCAAGATTATTTAATTATTCAAGACTTCGGTGTGTTTTTAAGACTGCGCCAACGCCAGGCAGAAATCTTCATACAAAAAAAACGCCTCGCGGCTCTCGATAAAGCAGTTTTTATTGAATATCTTGTAAAATATAGATAATTTTACCAAACCCTCGGCTTTGTTGTAATGATTTTATTTATCTATTTTTGACTCAATAATATGCACAAATTAATAAACAACAGGAAGCGCGCATTTTTCCGAGAGGTTGGTACTATTAACCATGTTGCTTATAACCATGGAGGTGAGATGTCAGATGTTACAACATCATATGCGAAAACTGAAAAGCTCGCTCGTTTTTTCAAAAAAATTGACATTTGATAGCTACGAGCTATTTCGAAAAGCTCAATATGGCATCGTCAAAACCAACTCATATAGTAGGTACGGGTTTGTATATAGTAGTCATCGTAAAATCCAGTAAACATCCCACAATCAAAACATACGTTATTTGTCCCTCCATTATAATAATGACAAATCATAATGCACGACGGAAGTTATTAGTAAATACTATCATTATTAAGTCGATAAAGAAGCGGTCACGTGCGAGTCGGACTCGCCCATGAAGGGTTCCGTAGCAGCAAGTAACATAATATAAATGTTCTTGGATGGTTTACGATTTATGACGTATTAAAAAAAAAACTACTTACTAGATCCCCTTCAAACCAATTTTCGGTGGAAGTTTACATAGTAATGTAAATCATATATTTTTTTAGTTTTGTCATTCCTTATTTTAGCAGTTACGGAGGGGTGGGGGTGGGGGGGGGGGGGGGTCACACACATTTTACCACTAAGGGAAGTGTCACTCGCGCAAACAATTCAGTTTAGAAAAAAATTATATTAGAAACCTCAATATAATTTTTGAAGACCTATTCACCACACGTAGGGGTTTGATGAAAAACAAAATTTTGAGTTTCAGTTCTAAGTATCCCCAAAAATTTTTTGTTTTTTTTTCTATTTTTTGTGTTAAAATCTTAATAACTTAATTCTCACAGGATATGACATACGGACGGACAGGCAAGACAGACATGACGAATCCATAATGGTTCCGTTTTTTGCCATTTGGCTACGGAACCCTAAAAATGGAAAGTATTTAGCTAAACGAGCACCAATATAAATAATTTATAGGCGTTAAAGCAATACGCTAGTTATTCAACACGCACACACACACACACACACACACACACACACACATATACATATGTATATAACCATTGCCCAATCTAATATTTTTTAATTTAGAGTGCTTCTTGTTTTATCTCAATAACGTTCAACCCATTTAGGTTTTTTATTTTTTTTTATTTTTTTTATACTAATGTATGATGGAACAAGCAGATGGCCCTCCTGATGTTAAGCGGTAACCTCTGCCTATGAACAGTGCATTACCTCATAGGACACGTTCACCTAGGACGCACCCTATGTGGCATTGCAATGCGCCCGCCACCCTGAGACATAAAGATGAAAAGTCTCATGTGCCTGTAATTTCACCGGCACCCTTACCCTTCAAACCGGAACACAGCAATGCGAGCACTACTGCTTTGCGGCAGAAATAGGTATGGTGGTAGTACTTCCCCGGACGAACTCTTTCACAAAAAAGCTCTACTACTACTCATATTCATACTCATACTCGTATTTATATAGTTTCAAGCATTTAGTTTTTTTTTAAACCTTTATTCACACAAATAATAATACAACTGTACTTAATACAAGAAAGTATGCATAACATTAAAAAAATACAAATGACACAGTTGGTCTACCTAAATACTGTTGCAAACGATCAAAAGGTAGCTCAACTCAACTAAATTATTAATAATAATAATCAATAATTGGTCAATATTTCTAGTGTATGTTTTCAAACTGTGAAACAAGTAATTCTTAATTCTTAAATAACAAAATATAATTGTATACACATCTAACTGCTAAAGAAATAATAGTGTCTACCTACTAGTCAAGTACTCGTACTTAACACCTTTTTTCTTTTTGTTCTTTGCCTTGGTGGGTGGCTAAGTGAGAGGCACACTGCCCGACGAGATACAGTCTCAAACTAGTTCGGAGGGGGTTTTTCGAACTGTCACCTTTCATAATCATTACAGGCATTATCAATCTGTTCATGCAGCTTGATAATGCCTAGGTAATTAGTACCCAATGTTGTAAACTTTATTTTGTTCCAGCATGTACCTATTCATTGACCATAATTTAATTTTGTAGTTCGAGTGCAACCTATGTATAAGCTTAGGGAAGTAAATTTTTACTTTACTTTACATTAACTAACAACTCGCTCCCGACTTCTCACAGGTAGGGTCGAGATAAATCCCTCGATGCCCAGACGTCATCTAAGAAGCCCAGAAAAAAAAAAACTCTTCCTATATATCTAGACAACCTCTTAACCAATTCTGCTAATATTAGAAATACTTGTTTTGAATTTTCTACCAAATGTTTCTGCGAAATACTATTAAAATTGCCTGGTAAATGGCGCCGTAGCACACTTCCCACCTTTTTGGGGAATACCTCTTCAATCAATAATCACTGACGACAAAACAAATGCTATGAAATTTATGAACCCGTAAAAGCTCAAGTTACGTCAAGATGAGTTGAAAAATACAACTTGTTGCAAGGACGCTTCGGTCGCTCGTTCTGTGAAGGTTTCAAGTGGTAATTATTGTTAGAGTCAAGTACTGGTCAAGTTCCTCCTGCTGGTCAAAGATAATATGTTTTAGTTTCTGCGGTGTTTTTTATTTTGCTTGGCACACATTTATTTTGTGTGTAGCTGTTACTCTGCTGTTGTGTACGTTGTACCAACTATTTGATCGGCCGGCAGTATTGTATTAATTATTGAGGGAACGTATCGATTCTGGTCATTTGCTTCGGTCCCTTGCCGTTTGTAAGGCAGGTGATGTATTGGACTTCAACTTTTATTTTAAATGAGCTTTTTTAAAGTTTGCTGAAATTTGTGATCAATTTTTTATCTTTTGTCGCAGTCACGGGCGTAATTGTGGCAGCTGGCCACAGATGCCATAAACTAAGAAGACAAATTATTCTTTGATAAGTATTATTTAGATTAATCCTAATTAACACGCTTTTATTAGCTTCACTATCATGGAATCGAATTTTCTACCACTTCCCGATATTCCATTAAACTGAAATTTGGCATACCTGTCAAGTTCTGATGACAATACAATATCATGGTGACAACGTGCTGATCTCATGATGGAGACGGAAGGGAGATAACAGAACTCCTCGATGCACTACTGCACTGCTATGCGGCAGAAATATGTATGGTGGTAGTACTTCCCCGGACGAACATTCGCAAAAAGCTCTGATAATAGGCTGGCAGTATTTGGGCTCATTTCAATCAGCTCTTGGTTCGTATTACTAATTTAAGGATAGAGTGTTTTATAAAAAAGTATTTTAATGGTAATGACGGAACAAGCAGATGACCCACTCTGTATATTCAGCCTTTAACAATGCGCACAGGTCACGTCCAACTAGGACGCGCCCTACGTGGCATTGCACTGCCACCCTGAGACATAAAGACGAAAGTCTCATGTGTCTGTAATTTCACCGGCACCCACCTTCTAACCAGAATACAGCAAGCAGTACTGCTATGCGGCAGAAATATGTATGGTGGTAGTACTTCCCCGAACGAACATTCGCAAAAAGCTCTGCTACTAACCTTCTACTACTCCTTAATTACCACGTCCACACACCCAGCAATCGTACTGATCCTACACTAGGATCCCATGTCGTGTGTATCAGGAAATACTAATACCATGGTACCACGACATCCGTATCCGGAAAAAATACTTGCAGACCAAGTAAACAAATCGAACTTACTAGTTTTGATATTATAACTTTAAGTTACTAATAAATCAATAATAAACTTATTAAAATTTTTGCCTTAATTTTAGCCACATAAAACAAAAGAGTTTTTTAAATAATTTATATCACATTATTGTAAAGTTAAAATGATCTGAGTGTATCAGGAACCTGTTAGCCTATTGATTTTGGGCTACCAGGAGAAATCATGAAGTAAACATGTTTGTTACTTTGTTTTTAAACATTAACGTTATAAAAACAAATACAATCAACCAATTTTTATAATATATCAATTTGTCCTTATTTCTCAAAAAAAAAGATTATGCAGCAGGTATTACTTATGTAACAAAAAAGCTGTTCTCTCTATTTTTAGCATAACAGTTCTCAGATAATCGCCAGAAAAAAAATTGCAACCGAAATATCGATCGAAGCTCAGATCCGCGCATTCGTGCGTGTTATTGGCAACATTTCAAAAATTAGAACATCAACACCGATTAAAAAAACTATTGGGACATTCGCACTCCTTCATATTTCCTGCGTTCTATGTGTGAGCGCATCAATGCGTTTGTCTATGAAAATAAATTGTTTATACGAACAAGAAAATGTATACTTACCTAACGGTCAGTCAGTTGTCAGTGTGGAAGAGGGGAGCGTGTCGTGGCGGTTAATGAAATAAAATTGTTTTCCCTCTGTTTTCCCGTTGAGTTTTGTAGTTTACCGGCTTTTCTGAGCAACACGTGGGTTTGTAAAAGTTTGCGAACAATTTGGCTGATTAGCAGAGTTAGCTTCAGCAGTTTATCTACTTAATTGTAGAGAGTGCTTTCAGTGAGTGTGTGTTTTTGTTTTAGTGTCAGTGGCCAGTATCGGATGATTTTCTAAAACGTTAAGTTTGGTGAGTTCATTTCGATACATTTGTTCGAAGTTTCTTGACAAATTTATATCAACTATAAGTAGAGTTGTCAGTCTTCCAAGTTAACCATTAGGTACGTAATTATTATGCAATTACTATGCGATCCGAAAATGAGACCCAATGTTTTTTAACAAAGCCTTATATTTAATTGTTATAACTGGATTGCTTGCTTTTAATAGTATTGGTGCTTTACTTAGGAACTAGGCGAACTACCAAATAAAATTGGTTTATTTAAAAAAAACGAGATCTGTGACATAGCTTGAACTTTTTCTTGTCCTAAAACCAAGTCCTGAAAACTTCATCAAAAACTGTAGAGCGTCTCCGTACACAAATTTACGTCCTATTTGTTGAAAAAAGCGGAATTAGCAATTTATAAGCATTTTTTTTTCTGGCTTGTTAAAAAAAACCCTCTAAACGACTTTACGCAAATAATATAACATTTCTTATACTTATGTAATATCGCATACGAGAGGAAGTGTTTGTCGCATCTTATCACAACTAGAATGGTTTCCTATTTATAGTGACCTGCATTCTGCTAATTAATTAAGTACATTATTGCTTGACTACAACATTGTTATATAGTAAATGTTTCGACCACAATTTTAACATCATTATCATCATTTCACCATTTCTGTACCAACTGGAGTAAAGCCCTTCTCTTTAATACGCCATTCTCGGTCCCTTGCAAGTCTTGGCCTATTGGTTTGATCAGAACTTAGATACATTATATAGGACTTCGACTTCCGAGTTTAGTATATTTCGTAGTAACACGTATAGCCCAGACATTCAATGCCACAACATAAAAAAAAAATAGATTAGGTTGTTTATTTGTCCCACAGACGAAGCCTCCATATAATTGTGATAGAACATCACTAGGTTGATTCGTTTAATCATCAATTACAGCGGAAACGTAGTTCTGCCTATAAATTATTTTTATTTATATTTGGCTGTTATATTCAGTCTGAAAGCTCCTTTTGACTCAGTCGTAGACAGCACATCATTATAAAATGCATTAATAAATTGAATAACTCTTCATTTATTCGATTTATCATTGTTGATTAATTGTTTCATTACTAACCCTATGTCAAGACACAGAGACACATTAATAACGTCTGGTTATATTAAATATTTGAGTTTATATTGAAAGGATTCCAGAAAAAAACAACGAACTCAGTCGTGTCCTAGCCGAAGATTAAATGTGACGTCATTTCCATTAAAACAAAATTGGCCTGGAATACCAAACCGAATTTGCTGACGTTTAAAACGTCAAAAACTGTGTTGCATTGGGGAATGTTTTTTTCATTAGTCACTTACTTTAATGCTGAGTAATAACGACGACCTCTGTGGCGTGGCGGGCGAAGGTTGGCATGCGACGCAGGAGGTTGCGGGTTCAATCCACACCTCGGAACAAAAATTTGTGCGATCCCAGATATTTGTTCAAGGTGTTCTAGGTATTTTCTATGTGTAATAAAAAATATCTATCTATGTAATGTACTGTATTAAGGTATCAGTTCTCTAGTACCCATAACACAAGCTCTGCTTAGCTTGGGGCTAGAAAATGCTGTGTGAACTGTCCATCATTACTTATTATTTATTATTATTTATTATAATAAAGTAATAATAAACAACGATAAAAAATCGCGGCCACATCGGAGTCCGACAGATCGGACGGATAATATTCATAAATTCCATGAAACTAAATTTAGAGCTGCGATGCGATGCGATGAAAGATGGTTTCTTTGAACGTGTGAATTTATTTGAGTAAATAAGAGCATAACAGATTAAAATAATATTTTATGGTAAGTTTCCTTGAAAGTTATCGAGAGCATTGGATTTTATGAAGTGTTATGGTTGCTGCATATGCAGTTCGTACGATAAGGCAGCTTACTGATGAAGCTACAGCTAGGCTAGTTTATTTTGGCTACTTCCATAGTGTTATGTCATATGGCATCATTCTGTGGGGGAAAGCAGCAGACATCCAAGCAATATTTGTTTTACAAAAACGGGCAATACGTGCCATTTATAAAATGAAGCCACGTGACTCCTTGAGGGAGCGTTTTAAGGAAATTAACATTCTCACCGTAATATCGCAATACATCTACGAAACCTTATTATATACACATAAACACTTAGATAGATTTATGAAAAAAAGTGACGTGCATTGTTTTAACACGAGAAATAAAAATAAACTGAGTATTCCCAAATTTAGATTAAAAAAAGTAAGTGGGTCTTTTATGGGGAATTCTGTTCGGTTCTATAATAAACTTCCAGAAAGTGCTTCTAAACTTTCGATTCGAAGATTTAAATCTTACATAAAGAATAATTTAATTAAGAAAGCGTATTACACACTACATGACTATGTTAATGATAAAGCCGCGTGGCCTGATGTCGCTCTGCCCCTCGACACCTAATTTGTCAATTTGCAATGTCTGTACCTGCATATAATTTATTACTGATGTGTTATTTATGTGTATATCAAGCGTAGTGTGTGCTGCCTTATGAACTTTTGCTGATTCTCTCTATCATCTTACTTTTGACTGCCTACCTAAGTAAGGCTTTTAATTTGGTTTTCCTTTTTTCCTTGAATCAGCTTCAACTTGTTCTCGAGGCACCACACAGGCGCTCTCCACCTAGTAGTAAGAAGGATCATCAAAAGAAAAACAGACCGTGTTTGTTGCCTGATTCTTCTAGGTCTGGTTGCGTTGGAACAGGAGTAACTGTAAATTTATTTTTTAAGACGATTCAAAATGATCCTTGTGATTTCAATGAATAAAATACTTTTGACTTTGACTTTGACTTTCATATATCACAATTTTAGGTGAAAAGAAATTGCAATAAAATTGCTAGAGCTGTTGCAATAATTTGTAAAGACAGACACATATAATAATATACTTTTCTCATTTAGTTTATAAGGAACTCACGAATAGTGGAATTTCCATTCATCCCACCAGTAGAGATAGGTGGAATAAAGCACTCTTTCTTACCCACCAGGTACGTTGTGTCTGATAGGGACTTGTGGAATATACAGAAGTTTTGAGATATTTAGAAAACAATGGGGATTTTATATGATAGCAGATCTTTTGTTTGAACTTAGTAGCTATCATTAAAAGTGTTTCAGCGATAGCTTTCACGAAATTGTTTTTGTTAAAAAAATAACTATATAATTATGGTGGATTGTCACAGGCTGGCCCTGGATTAGACTAGTATAGGATGGTGGTGTAGCACAAACTAAGAGGCAGCCAGCTGTGATAGTAGACGGTGGATGATAATAATTATTTTATCATGGATAAAACAGCTAATATCAATGGACTATCTTGATTCTGCACGGTGCTTCATATAACTGACCCGCGCGGTACACAGGTTATCATCAGGTCAACGCATCTGTCTACAGTGAGCTATCTTTATAAGCACTCCTTGATCGAGGACCGCTTGTTGTTAAAGCAATATTGATATTTTATATAGGTTATGACGTAACACGTTTATATTTTCAAGGCTGTTACAATTGTGTCAAGTGTGGAAAATTGTATCTGAACAAATGTATTTACTCAGGTATGACTTATCCAGAGTAGAAACAAAAACTTGCCAAGTGCCTGATAGACGCAGGGTAGGGTTCAGAAATCAAGTTTTTTTTTTAATACTATTTGTATGACGGATCAAGCAAGAGGGCACCTGATGTTAAGCGGTAACCTCTGCCTATGAACAGTGCATTACCTCATAGATCACATCCACTTACGACGCAACCTATGTGACATTGCACTGCGCCCGCCACCCTGAGACATAAAGATGAAAAGTCTCCTGTGCCTGTAATTTCACCGGCACCCTTACCCTTCAAACCCGAACACAGCAATGCGAGCACTACTGCTCTGCGGCAGAAATAGGTACGGTGGTGGTACTTCCCCGGACGAACTCTTTCACAAAAAAGCTATACTACTACTACAAGTCACAGTTCTTATTCAATAGCGAACAAGAAAGTTTTTATTGCAGGATATCCGAAATAATTTTAAATAAAGTTTCTCCATGATCCACAATAATGATGATGAAATTAAAAATTTCTAGTTAAAACTGTTTGAGTATGACATAATTGTTAACCAATAACATTTGTAGGAGTATAACTAAAAATGGTGTAGGGCCACTGCCTATTTTAACAAGACCCTTTTAATAATATGTGAATAAATAATGCTGGACAGTTCACACGACAGCTTAAATGATATAATAATGAAAAAACCCATAAACAAGAACATATATGAACTTTCATTTATTTAAATTATACTGAGGTTCTAAACATGCATTTATTTTAGTTCTTATCTGTGAAACATTGGGACGTACGGACGGTCCAAACTATATTATTCCTAGTCGGAAACGGAACCCTAAAAAAATTACTTCTCACATTTAAATAAAACAAACAAAGGCAGGTATATCATTGTCAAAATAACCAGTTGCCCGCATTTAACTAGCTGATTTATTTGTCATGTTTGCCAAATTCTTTTATACTTGTTTCCAAAATAACCACGCCCAATTGCAAATAATTACAATCAATTATCAAAAACAAAGCGATTGTAGTAAGAATATATTGCAACATTATTACAATGGCACAGTTAATGCGCATGGGCAGAAGAATTACTAAAGGATGCCACTAAAACGCAAACTCAACTTTGACGACATCTGTGGTGCGGTGGGCAAAGGTTGCGGTGTAGGAGATTGCGGGTTCGATTCCCGCCTCGGAACAAATATTTGTGCAACCTGCAGATTTTTGTTCAGGGTGTTCTGGGTATTTTCTGTGTATAATAAAACATATCTATCTATGTAATGTATTGTATTAAGTATATCAGTTATACCCACAACACAAGCTCTGCTTAGCATGGGTCTAGATAATGTTGTGTGAAATGTCCAGTTTTTTTTTTTTTTTTATTTTGATTACAACTGTGCTCTGTAAATGATATGCGACATCAGTTGTGTCAGTTTTGTGGTTTGTGTATGGATTGATCCCCCTTTAAGCGCAACCTAATTATTTCACCACAATGGTTCTTTCTACTACTGTCATTAGACAAACGAACATAAAAGACTAAAATGAATGAAGATATTTTTTATATACCTAACTCAATTAAAAAATCTCACCTCCTTGGTAATAAGCAACATGGCCGGTAGTAACAACCTCTTGGAAAAATGCGCGCCTCCTGTTACAAACTTCCATCTATCATAACGAAATTACCCCCACAGATTGCAGGAAAGCGAAAGGAAAGATGTTACACATCAAAAACTCTTTTTATTGTCTGTTAGTCTATTTAATGGAGGACAAATCATGCCAATCTTGAATTATAAACCAGTTCCACGCAACCGATTGGGCTGAAATTTTGCCTATTTGACAATTTTTTTATGACAATATAATAATATGGTTACAGCAGGCTGATCTGATGATGGAGATGGAAAGTGGAAAACGGAACTCCTCGATGATGAATAGTGGCAATGTTTGGGCTCACTTTGATCAGCTCGCGTTCCGATCAGAAATTTCATAAAAACTTGGTTAAAAATAAATTATTGACAATAACAAAAACCAGCTTGTCTCGTAAAGGTGTGAAAAAAACCGACCAAGTGCAAGTCGGAATCGTTGTAAAAAAAAATGCACGCAAAAAGTGTTCACTCATCCAAATACTGACCTCGCAGATCATTGCTTAACCTACATTTGGAAAAAAAAACACCTTTTTTTGTATGGGAGCCACCTAAAATATTTATTTTATTCTATTTTTTGTATGTTAGAGCGGCAACATAAATACGTATTCTTTGAAATTTTCAACTGTTTAACTAGATATTACGGTTCATGAGATACAGCCTGGTGACAGACGGACAGACAGACAGACAGACAGACAGACAGGCGGACAACCGAGCCTTAGTAATAGGGCCTTAGTGCGGGGTTTACCCTTTGGGTACGGAACCCTACAAATATGATGTAAACTGCTTGCTTGCTCTGAGGAGAGAATGTTGGCCAACTATGTGGAATGATAACATTGTCGACTGTAGTTATGCTACTCTGTGACAGCAGTGAAGACGCGAAAATAAAATGCGAGCACGTAGGTGTGACCTCGAGTTTGTAATTATTTTGGTCTTGCAATGCAAAACTCGCACGATGCACGAAGATAGCAGTCACTAACCGCGAGCTGTGACGTACTAGTAATAAAGATGCCGAGAACACGTGGTTGGGTATAAAGCTTTCTTTCGTGAATTTATTTGTGTGTAACATACATACATAGATTCCTTCAGGGCAGGCAACGCATTGGTCCCTGGTGTTGCAGATGTCAATAGGCGACGTTAATCGCTTACCATCAGGCGGGCCGTATGCCAGATTGTCGAACAATAACATTTAAAAAAAATTTAAATACGCCTCTTTCCTCGAAGGTGTAGTCAGAGCCTCAATGGGCCTCTTTGCACAGTGGGTTGCACCATCTAGCTAGCAACCAGTACAAATTTTATACCATCGAATCTTATCGAGGCGGTTCGATTCCCGCCTCGGAACAAATATTTGTTCGATCTGCAGATATTTGTTCAGGGTGTTCTGGGTATTTTCTATATATACTAAAAAATATCTATCTATGTAATTATATTGTATTAAGTATATCAGTTTTCTAGTACCCATAACACAAGCTCTGCTTAGCTTGGGGCTAGATAATGTTGTGAGAACTGTCCAGCATTTATTTTTTTATCTACAAATCCGGGTTTTTGTAAATGCTAAAGGAAATTCTGGGCATGCTCCAACTTGGACTTGCCTCTGACTAACCCATTATTAAATATCCTTCATGGATAATACTCAGTCGTTGGACTATGTATGTTTGTATTTTAATGGTAATTATTAAATTTAAGAAGAGTAATTCGTTTTTTGTTGACAAATACACATTATATAGTTTTTCCAACAAAACATAGTGATCGGAACCATGAGTGAACGCCTTTTCTATGTTTGCCATTGGTTGTCTCTACTACCGAATAGAGTTTTTTTTAATATGGTTACTGAGCACAGACTACGCATATACTGAGTTTCTCAATAAGTCCACTAGGGGTGCTCATCATTTTCACGACATAAAAACGACATTTCAACTCACAATTCGATAATCGGGATAACGAATGCAAAACTTAGTCTAAGCACACTGATTTAAATAAGCCTCAACACTGCTAAGCTACTATTAACCATCGAGGAGTTCCATCTTCCATCTCCATCATCAGATCAGCTCGCTGTTACCATAATATCGTATGGTGGTGAAGTTATATGTATATTAGATGAGAGCTGATCAAAATTACCCCCAACACTGCTAGGATACTATAAATCATCGGGGAGTTCCATTGTCCTTCTTTCATCTCCATCATTAGATCAGCTCGCTGTTACCATAATATCGGAACTTGACAGTAGGTATGCCAAGTTTCAATTAAATCAGATATCGGAAATTGGCCGAAAATAAGATTCCAAAATTTGACTACCTATATTGTTACTACTAAATGTTACTACTACTGTTTGACTACCTATATTGTTACTACTAAATGTTACTACTACTGTTTGACTACCTACATTGTTACTACTAAATGTTACTACTACTGTTTGATTACCTACATAGTTACTACTAGATGTTACTACTACTGTTTGATTACCTACATTGTTACTACTAAATGTTACTACTACTGTTTGATTACCTACATTGTTACTACTAAATGTTACTACTACTGCTTGATTACCTACATTGTTAGTACTAAATGTTAGTACTACTGTTTGATTACCTACATTGTTACTACTAGTTACTAGTAAAGCTAATAAAATCATGTTAACAAGTAATTAATTTTGTAAAAATTAAAAACCCCCAACGCAATGTGTCGTCTGATCCGATATTAATCAAACAAAGCTAAGAACACTCCCGACAAATTCACCTTTCAAACAAAACAAAATAATACTAAATCAGTTCAGCCATTCGGGAGCTACGATAGGACAGACAGACACACACACACACACACACACACAGATACAGACACGTCAAACTTATAACACCCCTTCATTTTTCGTCGGGGGTTTAAAAGAACCGTTTGTAACTGACAATACTTGTTGTATATTTGACATGATTCCATGATTTTTACAACAGTAATTCTCATCCCTGTTCGTCAAAGTTTTATTCGTTTATTGTTTTCTTCTAGAACCATGGTAAAATATTTTTACGTAAATTCATTCCTGACCTGAAAATTGTACCTATTTGTGACGGAATCTACAAAAGTTGTACAAGTATTTTTACGAGTTCCAGGTTTTACATAATTGTTACATTTGGTAAAATATTCTGTGGCTTTATTTCTTGGCATTCGTTTGAGGTACGTAGATATGAAAATTATGCAAAGCATAGACAATTTTTTGAATTCAGGTTAAGAGCAGTTGCTCAGAAGTAATAAAAGGCGATTTCATAAATTTGCCGACGTCGTTGACAAAACTACCGGAAAACTTTGTAACGTAATATATTTACAATGGCCCTGATGTTTCCAGCGTATATAAACGTATGTGACGGCAACCACTTAAGACCCAGCAATGCATACATGTTTGAATAATGATCATGATGATGATGATGTAATTTTTTTAAATCTTTTTTTTGTAATCTCTGTCGTAATGTGAGCTTTAGCTCATTTATGGTGAGGGTCCCTACGGAAAATGGTAAGACTTACTTGAGCCCTGACTTCTGGCCGAAAGGGGTGAAGTTCCGGCGGTTCAAGGGACGCCTGTCACGTGATCCGCCAGGCCGCGACGCGTCGGCGATCACACTTGTGTTAGATTAAGTAATAAATAAAGTATTTTTTATGTGTATGTTAGTTTCTAAGATATTTATGTTGATATTGGCTTACTGTTTAGGTTTAGTGCATTTCTCAGTAAGCCTGAAATAAAGTTTTTTTTTAAATTACAAACTGTATTATCATAAATAGGTATTTTCAACGGTGAAGGCAACGATGTTTGAGCCAAGGATATATTATAATATCCTTGGTTTGAGCTATGAGAATTTGAACAGTTGTTCTGCTAGTTGTGCCTATCTCTTGCAATTGAATTAAAAAATAATAATATTAATGAATTGTTTTTATATAGACTCAACCTTATTGCAATCTGCTTGTAGAACTCCATTCCAGGCAAAATCCGCAAAGCCGTCTGTATATAAGAATTTTAAAATCCAAATTAAATCAATACTACAGAATGCGGTCTTCAGGTAGCACAACTGTTTCATATGTATTTTGTACATACCTTGTATTATTCTTACTGTAAATAAATGTATCTATAATCCAGTTAATACCATCATCCTCGCAAAGGCAACCAAATTGTGCATCTCAGAGTTTACTGGATGATTATCGCTACATTTTTGATATATATATCGAATACTAGTGTCCGCTTGCGGCTTCACTCGCATTTACTAGGGTAAAAAGTAGCCTACAGCTCAATCCAGGTAACAATGTATGTATGTAGCTTTCATAGAAATCGGTTCAGCTGTTTTGGCGCGGTTGAGTAACAAATAAACATCATAACAAACATCGTAACTTCGACATTCATGATATTAGAGACCATTCACCGTTAGAAGTGGTTGCCTTGGTGGGCAACTTACTTTATGCATATAAAATTAAAAGGACTACCCACTTCGCTCAACATTAAAGTTAAGCTGGAAGCATAAAGTTCCCTATGCATAACCTATAACCTACTTTTTTGTTTCGTGCTATAAATAATTTTCTAGTAATCTCTGTGTTCAAATGTGGAATTTGTGTTTGTTATATTTTTATTATCCTTGTATTAGTTATATTATTATTTCTGTTAAACACAATACAAGTGCTATATAATTATAATAATAATAATTATTAACATATTTATTATTATTATACCTATTCGAATAATTATTTTTATTACAACACCTACGTTAATTGTAGATATACTTTGTTATTTTCTTGTAATTCTTATCCTAGTAGTTTTGTTCTTCTTCATTAACATTTTTACCAATAAGTACTATTTTTATTTTTTTATTGTGTATCTTATTTTTTGTTCTACATACTGCTAAATTAATATATTGTTATTGTTCGTATCATTCAGGTACACGTCTACTATTTTTTGTTGTTGTTCTCTTTGTTAAAAAAAGACTCTAACGGAAGACCAGCGCAGGTTGTTTACAACCTGCATATATGCTGAGTTAGAGACCTTTTTGTAACAGCAAATGTGACTATCATTTTGTGTATTTTCATGTTTTATTTTGTTTATGTATAAAGATAAGGTATAAAAATTATCAAACAATCTACCAGATCTCCGACCCATCCAACAAAGACATTCCTGCAATAACTTCCATCGGATAAGTGAAACATTGATTGAACACTTGACCCATAAAGTAACAACGAAACAAGTCTCTCCGTGTACGAAATTGTAGTACCTATGTGTTTTGGATAGACTCCAAAACAATTAGTGAAGTCGGCATGCAGCGGAAAATTGGGAGAAATTCACTAATGCAGTTACAGCACTCCGTTGAAATATTTAGTACTTGATTTAACTATTTCACTGGGGTGGAGAATAATGAGTGCTTAGTGGCTGACAATTGGTATGACACGCTTGATATAAATAATTCTCAAACAGTCGAAAACAAAGTACAATGTTGCAGAACACAAAATAATTAACAGGCTTAAATAGGTGCTTTTATGCACGTTCCATTGTAGGCGACAGAAACGAGAGTCCTATTACAAAGATATACGACGCAGCTGTTTTTTTGCCTCGGCTCTGCTCATTTCGCGACACCCGGAGTGAATCCGCGCTGTGGGCCACTGAGCAGTTAATTACCTATCTAAGAAGAACAGTTGAACTAACAATTGAGGAGGGAGTTCTTGCATCGGTATTCTCACTGTGGAGAGCCGTGACCTAGTAGGGTTGTGCTGGTAGTAAGGCGACGACGTTTTTCCCTTTTGGTCTGTCTTCTACGGAGCGGATGGCGTCGCTCATGCTAGAATCAAGCTGATTGGATCAGGTCACTCCTGCGTATGCGGCTCTGTCCCCGTTGTCTCTTCGTCTGTCTTGCTAAGATTCTCAAGATTGTTGAGCTCACTACTGGTCTGTAGTGCTTCGATGAAATGAACTATTTGTGAAAAATTCCCCTTTGAGGACCATCGGGGGCAAAGGCATGTATCTCCTTCCTTTCTGACAATGTGGTCGAAGAATTCAAGGATCCTGCGAATACGTAACAATGTAGACTTACATCATGTAAATGTTTATTCTTATTCCATACTGGAACCCGCCATTTCCAACGCGTTTTTCAAACGTCAACAGTGGAAATCTTCTAGCTTATGCTATTTATACAATCGTTGCTTCAAAGGACTTCCTAATTCCTAATCGACGCGCACTGTAATCTTTTTAGCACGCATCAAGAGGCTCCAAAGGACACATTTCACGACTAAAGTATGATTCACGCTACACCGCGTCGCGAACTCGCGACCGGGCCGTGCCTCGGCCGGGACACGTCCACTGTGCGCCGGCCGGGCCAGTCACTCATGTCACACCGGGCTGTTTGGGATATTTGCACGACTATATGTGTGTTATGTGGTTTTTGTCAGCTAGTGATTTGGGCCGGACCGTGCTGGAGCCGGGAAACAATACCCACCGACATTTAAACGCCGTGCCTCGGCCGAGACCTGGTGGCGCGGCGCACGGCCGTGGCACGGCCGAGCCACGGTCAGGCCTGAATCACTTCTTACATATACCATAATGTCGCGACACGGTGTAGCGTGAATCATCCTTTAGGCACAATCAAAGTAAATATTATTATTGCACACAATCGGCCGACGCAGTAGCGTCTTGACAGATCAATGGTGCGAGAAATGAGCCAAAGCACATGGGCCGTCAGAATATTACTGTTTGGATTCTCACAGGGTAAGGAAATCCGAACCAAACCTATCGGCACAGCTCTCAAAATTATAGCATGTTTAAATGGCAATGGGCGTGACATACTCAATACCCAATAGAACCGGCAACTATCCGAGAATGAAAGCCTTAAAAGCCAAGTAAAAACTAGATATACCACTACCGTCGTCTGTCTTTCCTGAAAACTATAATCTGGGTCTCTTTAAGGCTAGAGTGAATAGGTGCCTTCTAGACCTATGTACTCCATCTTCGATCGCATCGTCACTTACCAACAGGTGAGATCGTGGTCAAACAAAGGTCAAACGTGGTCAAAACCTGTCAAACATTGTTAAAAAAAAAGAAAAAAAAAAAGATATACGCAAGAAGAAATATATCAGACAATCATCTTGGTCCAACGGACAACAAATATACCTACGTGTATAGCCTGTATCATCTTAATAGCGTGTAACAAATGACTTTTTTATTCGTATCGGTCAGTGTGTTGTATTCCCGTATCCAAGTAACTGCTCATCAACAATTGACTGGTATCGATTGAGGCATGCCGTATGGTAATGACGATCGCTTTCTTGTGAACGAATATATTTTATAGCAGTATTGATTGACAGTTTTATTATTCAATGTCCAAGGTCCTCAAGGCTTTTAAAATTATAAATAAAACTTATACGGAGGCCCTCATTATACTAATTTACTTTAACCATAGGAACAGCCTAGGTATTCGGGGTACAAGTGAGGCGGTTAAGTGAAGTGAAGTGTCATCCACAGATAATGCTGTCATCGAGACAGCCATGAGAGAGCATGAATTTTTGACACACCGAACTTTACCGCAGTCAAATATTATCTTTCTGCGCTACGCGTGACTTCACCCCGTGATTCGCTCAGCGAGTTCACCGAGCCCCGAATACCACGGCAGTTTGGAACCGACTAAACTTGTTTACGTCGTGTATTTGTCTAGTAGACAGTAATATAAGTTATTTGGAGACCCACCAGAAATTTACATTTGCTTTAATAATAAATTGTAAAATAATGTACATCAGTAAGTATATCAGTTATCTAGTACCCATAACACCAGCTCTACTTAGCTTGGGGCTAGATAATGTTACAGATACTACAATACATTACATAGATAGATATTTTTTATTATGCATATAGAATAATACCCAGAACACCCTGAACAAATATCTGCAGATCGTATAAAAATTTGTTCCGAGGCGGGAGTTGAACCCGCAACCTCCTGCGTCGCAGGCAAACTTTCGCCCGCCGTGCCACAGAGGTCGTCAATACAATAACATTCAAATAAATGTTTTAATCAACTTTAGATCAGTTGAGTTGCGTTTAGTTCGTTTGCATCTTCAGATAGCTCAACTGTAACACTTGTATTTTTTTTAATTGTGTATCCTATATTAGTTGTATTATTCTTTCTGTAAATAAATAAATAATTTATTAATTTAAGTAAGACGTGAAATTAAATGGTGGTTATGAGCTCACCAGTTGTCACGTCTATATTCCCAGGATGGTGCAACCCACGGTGGAAAGAGGTCCATTGAGCCTCTGCCTGCTCTGGGTCCATGAGGTATAAGGGCACTTCGCATTTTATAATTTTTTCAGGGTGACATTTGTGTCTAGGTTTGCTTTTTATCTGTCACAACGCGTTGGTATATTACCATGCAGCGAGGATTGTTTAAACAGTGTCTTAGGGACGCTTCCGTCCGGTAATGATTTGCATCAGTTGAGCTATCTTTAGATCGATTACGATTACTTAGTTGTAGCTCAACTATTTCATATGTGTTTTTGAAATTTTGTAAATAAGTACTTGCATTAGTTGTTGTAGGTACCTGGGCTACCAAGTTTTTTTTTTAATATCGTGTTTTCCAGAGAGACTTAGATCGATTTTTTGCCCCCAAAACAAAATATAGCAAATTTTATCGAAATCGTTAAAAACTATTGACTCAATACTTTATATGTAGTTTTTCCTCTAAACTTTTACATGCGTAACATATCTCGTAAGGTTGGTTGGTGCAAGTGGGTTAACGTCTCGTAAAACTAGTACTTATACCGAGAGAACAGCTAAATAAGTAAATATCCTTTACCAGGATTTCCATACCCGTGAACAACCGTTTCAATAATTCAACGGCTGTTACATACATCGGCAGTAACGTGGAACTTTAAACCGAAAAGCTTTACAGATGCTTTTTGGTATGAGTCAAAAGAAAAGAAAATCAGCCAAATACAGGTAAGGCTTACACACGAATTAATATTACATAACATAAGATTCATTTCTCATCCTCTCAGGGACGACTTCTGTGGCGCGGTGGGCGAAGCTTGGCCTGCGACGCAGGAGGTTGCGGGTTCGATTCCCACCTCAGAACAAATATTTATGTGATCGCAGATATTTGTTCAGGGTGTTCTGGGTACTTTCTATGTATAATAAAAAAAAAAAAAACTGTGTAACATATTAAGTATATCCGTTATCTAGTAGCTAGCTTGGGGCTAGATAATGTTGTGTGAACTATCCAGCATTATTTATTTATTTATTTATTTCAATAAGCACACGGTTTGATCACTAGTTTTATAAAAGCTTGTATTGAGAAGTATATTTTTCACAAAATATTTATTTATACCTTACACTTCATGGCAATTGTCTTTGACATTATACACACAACTGGGCAATGTGCGTGTGCTGAATACATTGATGATGATTAATGACATGATCTGACCTAAGATATAATAAAGATTACGTAAGCATGAAGGTTTTTTAATGTATAGATTCGTCTCTTATCCATTTCCCTCCGAAGTCACTTAGACCTCATCTTTAATGCAGATAAGTCATTTCTCTAAATCCTTTGAGAGAATTCAATTTATCACAACACAATCAATCTTTTACAGCCCGCGTCCGCTGCTTAAGTGTTTGCTTTTGATCTAAGACTAAGTAAGGGTAGACTGTCGAGATGAGCTCATATTTAGACTGATGAAAACAGGTCCAATGGACTAACTAAGTTTAGGTAGCAATTCAAAATTGCGCAGTACAAAACTACGATGCACATTGCAAACCTTGCTGATCACGTTGTACCTGCAGAGAAGCTCCCTTCGGGACATGAACTGTCACGGTCCACCTGGAAATCACTGAACCAACTCCGGAGTTAGGTGGGCCGCTGCAGGTATAACTTAGTTAAATGGGGGTATTCCGACGAGGCACAATGTGACTGTGGGTTCACTCCTCAGACGATGCCTCACTTGCTGTCCTAACCATTGTGCACCAACACCTGCACCCTAAATGATTTGTGCAAAGCCACTGAAAATGCTGTGGACGTGGCTAAATTTTGGTCTAAAACAATTTAATTATCTATGGGAACCAGCGACACGAAGAAGAAGAAGAGGTGCAAAGCTGCGTTTTTAGGTTTTGTGTGTGGCGTTGCTATAGATTTAAATATTAAGTTGCGGAAACAGATAGATTATGCCCTGGAATAATCTATAGACGTGTGTCCTCTTTGCCAACTTTATCAGTTTGCCTACCTTTAAAGGCAATTTTTTAGCCTTTGGCCACCCATTGTGTAGCCATAATAGCCTAATGTGATTCTTTAAATATATCAAGTTTTAAGTGCAACAAAGTATTATCTTTATATTTATCTATCTCTGCAAAGCCAAGGTCTCATCTTATCTACCCTTGTTTAATCCAAGTTTCCAATATTATTTATTCATGAACAATTTGCTATGCAATCAGGTCAGGTATGGCGATGTTGAAACGCGATTTGACTTTGATAAAATATGATTATAAACTTCATGGTACGCTTTAGCATTTTTATGAGGGGATTCTTCTCATTTTTCGTGCATAATGAGGGAAGGATATTGAATTCTATGTAGCCTTTGTAGCTGTGTTTACTACAGAGTGAAATCAAGGCCAGGAGACTTGCTGAAAATTGCGTGTTATTTTTTGAGATTAATCATAATGTAGATTACTATTGCTGGCCACAACATTGTTATTAAGAGCTTTTTTGTGAAAGAGTTCAACCAGAGAAGAACTATCAACATACCTATTTCTGTAACAAAGCAGAAGTGCTCGTATTACTGTGGACCGGTTAGAAGGGTATGGGTGCCGATGAAATTACAGGCACATGAGACTTTAATCTTTATGTCTCAGGATGTCGGACGCGGTGCAATGTCACATAGGGTGCGTTCTAGGTAGACGTGACCTACTAATGCATTTTTAAAGGTAGAGTTAGGTTTGTTTAAGTCAGGGTAATCAGCTTGTTCCATAATTCAAACCAAATAAAAAAAATGCCTGCCTCATAAAGAGTCCTGACAGTTTTAATTTGCTCTATGCAGCGAGTTTCTGCGACTTGTCATTGGTAGATAGAGTAGTGGGTCCTCTGACACTGTGTCGTGCGGTTCATGGTGGCCACATTCCACAGCAGTCGTTGGTTCTGCGATCTATGTGGCCTGCCCATTGCCACTTGATCTTCATAATTCTGTAAGCAATGTCGGGGATATTGTTCTACGGAACTGTTTGCATCCCAATTTATTACGTAAGTACATGTGAGTAGCATTTTAATTTGGGTATTATTAAAACGCTACGTGACATTACAGACGCATGGGGTCATTAAGATAAGCAACATAATCTTCTTCGGTATCTTCTTCACCAAGAAACTGGTCCTTTTGTTGCTTAGCAGCCCATATGTTATGATTCACACTGATGAGAATATCCACACCTGGCTTACGAGGCCAGCATTGTTCAACTTAATTACGACATGAATTTCATATGTAAAAGGCAAAGTTCTGCCTGACTGGCTGACCGACATTTGTTTATTTGTATTTAGTATCGAATTTTTTACAAATAACCGGGTGAGTTTTCGTCTATATCTCAGGATGGCAGGCACAATGTTATGCTACTAGGGCAAGTCTTAGGTGGCGCACCCTACCGTACGTAGGCCAGAAGCTTACACCACGTGAACCGTTCAGTATATTTTTTAAACGAATATTAAACATTTAAGGCAATCTATAAATAAATAAATAATAAATAAATAAATAAATAATTCGAATAGTTTCCAAGAAATAATACTATATATAATATTCTTAAGCTTTTTATCTTGTGAAATAATAAATTCATTACACTATTTTGAATTGTTTACACGATAAAAAAAAAACAAAGATACCAATGTTTTAAAATTGAAATCCGATTTTAGACTAACATCTTACATGTTTTAATTTTATAAACATTTTGTAACGTACTAGTTATTAATTAAATATTAAAAAGCTTTAAAGGGCATTCTTATAATATTATTGAAACAAAAAAACACGGTATCAGAGGCCTCGTCCAGCAGTGGATGTCTAAAGGCTGCTAATGATGATGATGACTAGTCTATTACAGCTGATCATAAGGCGATAAGAGCATTATGAACCTTCTGGAGATAAAAGATAGAGCCCGACAACTATGCCTTATTTTTTTAAATTCGGCTTATCCTCAACCTAAACACTCTGTCATCCACTTTAACACTGGTCTATTCCCGATGTCCACGTTATCTTGTCCACGTGAACGTGGACAGTGGGAAGTCACAAAATCCCTTCCAGTTGTCCAAGTTAGCTGTCCCCGCCAACGTGGACAGCGGGAAGTTACTAAATCCCTTCCAGTTGTCCAAGTTAGCTGTCCCCGCCAACGTGGACAGCGGGAAGTTACTAAATCCCTTCCAGTTGTCCAAGTTAGCTGTCCCCGCCAACGTGGACAGCGGGAAGTTACTAAATCCCTTCCCGTTGTCCACGTTACGCCACTAACTCGGTCCGTTCTATTATGAGTAAAAAAATACAAACGAATTGAGAACCTTCTCCTATTTTTTGAAGTCGGTTCGTTGTCGTTTTCGTATGAGGTAGTGCTGGCCTCTGGGGTCAGAGTTTGTCAAGCCGCCCGAGGGCCTCTGACATGGCTTATCGACTGCTATTAATCAATAACAGCCGTGACCGACACATGAAGTCGGTAAAAAAAAGGAAATAAACCTACTTACTAAATATTACTTTCAGTCAACCTTTTTACTAACATACCGATATTACTAAAAGCCGCTGTCAAAATTTAGCCTTCCGTCATTCCATACAATTTGGCAGTTGATAGAGAAATGGCCGAGCGATGTGACTAAAATTTTTCGTTTTTATTTTGTGTTGTGTGTTTTTTTATATTTTATGTAGTCTTTTTTGATTTAATGATTTATATTTTTTGTACGAAATTTTAGTGTTACGATATTCGGTGTTCTAATTTCGTTTTACCGTGATTCCGTGTGCTCAGTGTTGAGGACCAATATTTCAGTGTGTGCGGGTAAGTAAATAGCGATAAATGAGTTATTAGGTACCTTTATTTTCACGTAAACTTACATGTAACCCATACAAGTTTGTTTCACTGTTAGGCTAAACAGTAGGGGCACTCCTTGCCTGATGGATGAAAACCCTCATCTTGTTTCAGTGGAAGAAAAGTATGTGGTTGAGGTCCACTGGGGATAGCTTTGATTTCTGGAGCTAAGCACTTTGATTAATTTTTGTTTGGTAGGTACATATAGGTTTGTTGATGTTATCCCGTTAATTTCCCAGAGGAAACACAGTTGCTAATATAGAAGAAAAAAAGTATCGGTAGTATACTGTTCAGTTTGACGGCAAAAACATAAAAAACGACCGGTTAAAGGTAAGCGTCCACAGGCCTGCATCGCACGTATCGGACGCATCGCATCAACCGGATTAATTCGACTGAGTCCACTGTATCGGCAGCGATCGGATTGCCGACGTGAGTATCAGCAATCGGATTGCCGATGCCACCTTCATTCGGATTTTTGTAGTGATCGTACGTGCGGAAAGTGTTTGTGAGAATGGAGGAAAGCGATGAAGAAGTCGTTATTGCTTGTTTATTAGCAGAAGAGGAAGAACAAGAATAAAAATCTTGAAAAAGGAAGCATAACTTCTGAAACAAATGGCCGACGATGCGGAGCGAGCGCGCGAGGCGAGTCCACTGATCGGCATTCCGTATGACGTCATCGGTACGCATTGCATGTAGGCATTGCCGATGAGCGGTCCGTACGGTGCGGATCAGTGGAGTGAGTTTTTATACATGGCAAACTAAAATCCGTTACGTGCGATGCGTCCGATACGTGCGATGCAGGCCAGTGGACGCTCACCTTAAAGTAGCTCCCAAATGATCAAATCAGCCGCATTTGTCTGCGTTCAAAAAAACTATCAGCCATACCTAAAATCAATGGTAGAGCAGACAAATCTGCACTATTTTGATGCTAGGAGCACTTAAGGTCTAGATGGATAAATAGATATATATATACAGATAGATATATAGATAGATATATAGATAGGTAAATAAAGAATAAATAAAACAAAGTGACAAACAACAAACTAAATAACAACGTACAATGGGCGGTCTTATGGCTACAAGCAATCTCTTCCAGACAAACTTTGGATGAACAGGATAAAACAATAACATAAGATGGCGGTCTAGTGGGAGGGACCCCGAATTCTGATCCTAGGGTCGTCAGTTTAAATCTCGGACGTGTGCAAATAGATTTTGTACTTGAAAAAATTATGTGCGTAACATTAAGTACTCTCAAACCGTTAAAAAATATCATTAGGAAACCGGCATGTACTAGAACCAAACATTCGAAGGCATGTAACATGTGCATGAAAGTGAAAAGTGCCTCTGTGAGGCGCACTGAATCCACCACACTTTTTCCTTCGCTATCGATCACTAAGCATTTTCAGAGCCATTATGCATACCTGAAGCTGGTCACTGACCCACCGTAGAATTACCAAGACAGAACTGGTGACACGAAGGTAATCTTTAGGTAGCAATAGTAATCTTTTAATTAGGCCCTGTCTGAAAACCAGCGCTGCACTAAACCTAGGTCTGGTGCAGCATACTCTGAGACAGTGACCTGTTTGACCCCACATAAGACACACAACCTATCATCTAACCAAAGGTTATAACAGTTTTTATTTATTTTTGTTTTCAATTCTCTAAGATCTTGTAGTACCTATACTTAGTAGATTTTTGTTTTTGTCTTCTTGTTTTATGTGTGTGTTGTGCGTGTGGTAAAATAAATAAATTTTCTTTCTTTCTTTCTTTCTTTCTTTTAAAATACCATCGCTGAATACTTTAACTTGAAATCATAACTTCTAATATCGTAAAGTACACGAAAGTTTCTAACGCTTCTGAAGTTTCCACTCTAGTTGCATTAAGTTCATACAATTTATGCATTACAATAAAGTTAGGTTTTATACAAGTATGGAAGCAGAACGTTTTCATTTGAACTTGCTAGGTACCTACAGTAACTTAGCTCTCTAACCTACGAGTAAATATTTAAACGAGCACATCACTACAAGGTCTAGCGCTAAACTGAGTCAGTCCCTGAGGTATGGGAGCGGTACGGGAGGGGTGTTTTCGTCTCTCAAATTATCAGATGACATGTGACATAATGTGAATAAAACATCCCCTTCCGTACCGCTCCCATATCTCAGAGACTGACTCAGTTAAGCGCTAGGCCTGTAAATTAAGAAGCTATTGGTGTCGATTCTGTGCAGCATTCTCTAATTTTAAACCGCGTTAAAGTTGTCGCGCGCCCTTTTTAATAGACTGAAATAAAAGAGACCGCGATAATTTTAATGCGGTTTAAAATTAGAGAATGCTGCACAGAATCGACACCATTGTAACCGTAATATTGACACACACCTATTGTAGGTAGGCGTGGTAGACGCCTCAAAAACTGTGTGGGTCGCACAAACGTGGGCATAATTTCTGATATTTTTGGTCGTTGTATTAAGAACTGGACTCATTTATCTCCTCCCGTGGATATCGTAGAAGGTGACTAATGGATTACACCTGGGGATGGGAAGCAGCATCTATTTACTTAACACTAATATTGTGATCACAAATACGCCTACCAAGCTTTTTATGGTGGAGGCCTCGTCCAGAACTGGACGTCTACTTGCGTATGGAGAAGAAAATCATCTTCTTTTAATATTTATTTTCTATTGACGACCCCTGTGGCGCGGCGGGCGAAGCTTGGCCTTCGACGCAGGAGGTTCCGGGTTCGATTCCCGCCTCGGAACAAATATTTGTGCGATCGCAGATATTTGTTCAGGGTGTTCTGGGTATTTTCTATGTATAATAAATAATATCTATGTATATACGAGTATAATATTGTATTAAGTATATCAGTTATCTAGTACCCATAACACAAGCTCTGCTTAGCTTGGGGCTAGATAATATTGTGTGAACTGTCCAGGCTTATTTATTTATATATTAGCCTTTCCTGCGACTTTGTACGCGTAGTGTTGGGATAAAAAGCAGCCCCCATTGCCTCCCTCCCCCCCTCCCCCAGGCGTCCATCCACACACCAAAGAAATCAGCTGAAACCATTTTGTAGTTGAGTGGAACTTCACATAACGCAAGCGTAGTCGCTGGCGGAAGCTTGTAAAAATGGTGAAATAGTTTTTGGAATCGGAGCAATAGTTTCGGATATTGCCCCCACATCCAGTCAACCAAATTTTACCTCATTAGTATATCAATACAGATTTTTACAGAGAAAAGACTGAATAAAACAATAATACAGTTAGTGAACAGGCTTGGAAAACTTTAACGTTTCACTGTACACGGCATTTTAAGCCAAGCATATTCACCCAGGCAAGAAAGTAGCTAGTGGCGGAGCGTTCAAATGCATTTCCGTATCAAGGATACTGTTGTGGGTTCAAAACCCTTCTGTTTGGTATTTTTTGGGATAATATTAAAGTCTTTAACAACAAGCTATGAAGCCACTTAGACCAGCTTCTATCAAATACTGAAAATTCTCTAGCTTGTGGTATTATTGCAAAGGGCATTCAGAAAAAGCACAGTCTATTAAACTTTAGGACAAAAGGACATGCCTTATTAGTTACATTCAAGACTTGTTTTTAACAGTTTTTTTTAGTAGTAGTAGAGCTTTTCTGTGAAAGAGTTCGTCCGGGGAAGTACTACCACCATACCTATTTCTGCCGCAAAGCAGTAGTGCTCGCATTGCTGTGTTCCGGTTTGAAGGGTATGGTTGCCGGTGAAATTACAGGCACACGAGACTTTTCATCTTTGTCTCAGGGTGGCGGGCGCAGTGCAATGCCACATAGGGCGCGTGCTAGGTGGACGTGACCTGTAATAATGCACTATTCGTAGGCAGAGGGTACTGCTTATCATCAGGTGGGCTATCTGCTTGTTCCGTTTTTCTAAGTAGAAAAAAAACACACCATTGGACAAGCTGGCTGGAATAACATCCCGTAAGTTTCCTGAATAAGTCTCATCGGGGATTTTAATCGGCTTACTGCTTCGGCGCAGTAGCATCTCAAAAAGGTTCCCTATTTGGGTACAAATTAATAATCTACTTGATAAAATCATTTTAGCGTGCTTATAATTGTTGGGGTATCTTTATTATGGACACACTACATACACTATATTATGTACCTACACTCGTGCACTTATAAGAAGGGTTTATGTTCATAACATCCCATTACCATCTGACCCCGAAAAAGATTACAAAATAGCCAGTTGACGGTACTAGCGGGGAAATAAATATTATGTTAGGAATACCTGGATTTGTTAGATACTCGTAGATAGATTCGTTGGTATAACATTTTATCTTGACTGCTATTACTGGATGAAAACGTTAGCAGACGTCGTAGGAAGCAATAGCGGCGATAAGCTCACCGCTTGTCACGTCTGCGTTCCCACGATGGTGCAACCTACGGTGAAAGGAGACCTAGGCTCTGCCTACACTTTCGGGGAAAAAGGCGCATGTCTAAGTAAGTATGAATGTATGTATGAATCGTATAGGTAAGTAGGTACGGAGGCCTGCAATGCTCTAAGGTAAGTAGGTAAGTTTATAGACGCTTTAGCAGTGTAGCTACGGCTATTATCTGCCAGTAATAACATCATGTCACCTGTTCTTTCTTAGTCATTCTGTGTTAAGTCATTGATTAGGTTGAGGTATAGTCTAATGACCTACGGTAAAGAACGAGTGTGCTGAAAGGAGTCAGTGTGCCTCATATTTTAGGCTCGAACTTTTGTTTCTATCTCATCCCTCTTCCCGAATTGTATAAATAATTGACCTAGTTCTATTACTGTTTTCTTGAATTAATAACCTTAATCCAGGACTCGTCCCGCCGTTTTGGAAAAGAGACGTTGTCTACTTTTATTTTTTTTCTTTTCCTAGTGTTTTCTTGAGTTATTTTGTGTTATTTTGGTGGCATTTTAACTAATGTAGCTCGTTTAAAAAGCACAAGTGTAGTGAAATGAAATGGAAGTGAATTGCGTGACTTTAAAAAAGGTTGGAAATTGTCTACCAAAGTTTTAGTAAAATTGGCCACCGTTTTACTAAAACATGACTCGACTGTGACTTTGACAACCTGGAAGGAGTGTAACGTTGCAAAATGTATTGAAGATACAATATAGTGAAAATACAGATACTTGAAAATGGCAAATGCACAATTAGTGCGGAGCCTATTAAAAAAAAAAAAAAAAAGCCTTAATCCATCATCCGCAAGAGGATAGTACGAAGATACAGTGACTTCCTTAGTCAACACTTTCAGTAACAAAGTTCTTGCAAATGCATTAACACACCTTTTAACAAAATAGTACGAAGATACAGTGACTTCCTTAGTCAACACTTTCAGTAACAAAGTTCTTGCAAATGCATTAACACACCTTTTAACAAAATAGTACGAAGATACAGTGACTTCCTTAGTCAACACTTTCAGTAACAAAGTTCTTGCAAATGCATTAACACACCTTTTAACAAAATAAAATATATAGAGGTAAAGTAAAAGTAAATTAACTTTAACTTTTTTTTACTAGTTTAAGCATGTTGACTCTGCACTGTATTTATATATTTGAAGTGGTCCAGTTTGTAAGGAGCAACCTAAATTTATATGATAATTTTAAAAGTCAGCGTCTTGTCTATAAACTTTACTGTCCTTCACATAAGACTGCTTTAATAGGCAATAGTGTATTTTGTATGGCGCCTAAGATCTACAATCACCTGCCAAAGTCTATACATGAGACCACCTCATATAATATCTTTAAATCTAAAGTGAAAAGGTTGCATCGTGAAAAAGTGTATTGATGAATATTTAAAAGACGAGTTTTGAACACATTTTCTGATGCTTATATTTTAATTGACATCTTTTTGGGACGAATGATTTATTATTGTCATTCATTTTATGACATGATTATTATTAACTTTTGAAACTATCATGGTTATGGAAATAATTTTCACTAGAAAAAAAAAAAAAAAAAAAAAAAAAAAAAAAAAAAAAAAAAAAAAAAAAAGGTTTTCATATAAAACTCAAAAATCATGGTAAATATCCCGTTTCTAGTGTAAATTATGATTATTATTATTAATTCAACATTTAATATTGTGTCGGATTATGTTTTTGTTTTATATGATGGTATGTTAAAGTATAAGCACCTACTTAAAATTTTGTTAAAGTAGGTACCTACTAGTTATATTGCATGCTGTGAAGCGGATTATGGTGGATTTTAATTTGTCAACTTTTCTTGTACCCGTTCTCGCAATAAATAAATTAAATGAAATGAAATGAAACAATATTCAGCAACACTAACCTTATTTCCTTGTAACATCATCCGAATAAACCCGGCAAAGTCTCTCGACAACGTATGTTTATGATAGATAAGATTTCCCCCTCCATTTAAACCTCTTCGTCTCCCCCCTTGAATGGAAACAATCTTAGTAATTATAGTTTGAGTATGCAGGAGGCGATAAGAGCGTCTGGTGTGAGCTGAGTTAGATTTACTATCAGTCTTATTTATATTCAACATTTTAATATAATATCAATATTATTGAAGTGAGCCGTCATGTGCCCGGCCTGTGGCTAGATCCCTCCGTCTCCTCCCATAGATGTCATAAAAGCCGACTAAAGGTTTACACCAGAGAATAGGCAGCAGCATCCAACTGAGTACTTAACACCAATATTGCTATCACCAATCCGCCTGCCAAGGGATAATGTAAATCCCCTCAATGCATTATAAGGGGGAGGCAATACATTTTCGATTTGCAAAGAACACAACACAGTGTAATAGGCTTGGGTATTTTTTGATACAAAATTATCTTATAAATATTAATGGCTAAGTATTTTTTTTTTCTACCTCGTGCCATTATTCTCCAAATCATTACATTTGACCCAATCCTTAAAGGATATTGTCCTTGAAGGCGTTGAAAGTAATTAATTTTGTAAAAATAAAAAAAAAACTCAACGGAATGAAAAGGCTGAACCGATTTTGATCAAACATAGATAAGAACACTCCCGACTAATTCAACTTTCAAACAAAAATTAAAATAAAAAAATTGTTCATCTGTTCGGTAGCTACGATGCCACAGACAGACACACACACAGACACGTCAAACTTATAACACGTTTTTGCGTAGGGGGTTAAAGAGAATAAATTGACAAAAAATCGCCTGGAGGAAGAGGCTACCCCTTGGAATGCTATTGGGAGATTTGTCATAATCACCACACTTAGCAGATGAAACGGCAATCGCTGTATTGGTGTTATGTACTCAGTTGATGCTGCTACCCATCCCCTGGTGTAATCTCTGACATTCACAGGAGAAAAAGAAGGGGTCTATTAATAATAATAAATAATGCTGGACAGATCACACAACATTATCTAGCTCCAAGCTAAGCAGAGCACAACAACCCATCTTGTACTAGATAACTGATATACTTAAATAATACATTACATAGATAGATATTATGTTTCTATCATACATAGAAAATACCCAGATTACCCTGAACAAATATCTACAGATCGTACAAATACTTGTTCCGAGGCGGGAATCGAACCCGCAATCTCCTGTGTCGCAGGTGAACCTTCACCCACCGCGCCACAGAAGTCATCTTATTTTTAGGCCAGAAAACACCACGGAAAAAAAACGTAAATTATCATATGACATTGTCAACAAAATTATCTACATACTAAAACAGAAACTGCTTAGTCAAATAATGTAAATTTTAGCTTCTATATACAAAGCAAAAAAATGTAGTCTTGGCCAAAACTCCCCCCACATTTCACAATGACGTATCTGGATGAGCGGTGGTTTTAATTTCACGTCTGCAATTGTGCTCTAACGAGGGAGATGAACTAGAAACGCTGACACTAGCGCGCGGCAATCATTCCGTATAGGCGGTACTGCGCACACAGTGATAAGCTGAGCGAGCTAAACAAAATTGTAAGGCGCGGGCCAGACAGAAAAGACGTAAGACGCAGACGGGGCCCAGACATTTGTCTCTTCCGCGTCCCTTTCATACAAAATGTATAGAAGCGTCGCTTAGCAACACATAAAGAACAGACGGAGCGCGGGCGCAATGCTTTTACGTCCGCGCCTTTTGTTCAAAACACACAGGAGAGACGGGGCGCGGATGCGGTGGGGGCTAGGAGGGAGCGCGGAGTGGCATGCCTGCCGGGCGGGCCTCGCTCGTTCGCACAGTCAACGTGTACCGTCGCGTCCGCGACCCTTCTCTTCTATATAATTTCAAAAGTCGCGTCCGTGTCTCGTCTCCGCCCTGTCCGCGACGCGTCCTCGCCTTACGTCTTTTCTATCTGGCTTGCACCTAACATAGACGGAGTTACTGCGGCACATCCACAGACAAATTAATAAAGTTAAGACGCAACATAGCGTACAATAAAAGTGAAGCCGAAAACTATGCGCAATAACAAAGAATAAGAAATTTGTAGTACAAGTAAATACACGCACTCTACGGACAATTAATAAAACCTACACAATCTCATACTCATCAATCGTGAGTGTTAGTGAGGGTGTGTGCGTGTGTGTCATTTGTGTGACAAGTATAAAACTGGCTTCAGTTTGCAAGAGGGCATGTGCCGTCTTAATAGTAGAGGATCCCCACTAGAAACGACCTTCACCCATCTGTTTAATGGATGACAAGTATTTTATATCAAATTTAATATATTAGAAAATATATTAACACAGATAGGATTTTTTTAGACAACCCACTCGAGATATATTTTCTAATATATTAAATTTCATATAAAATACTTTTCATCCCTTAAACAGATGGATGAAGATCGTTTCTAGTTCGGATCTTAGACTATAACTTTATTTGTCTGATGGTACATCCCAGACAAGAGAGTTTAAAATTATCTTTTCTAAAAATAATAGGTCGTGGTGTGTCCGGCCTAAGAATAGAGCTAACCTGAGTATTTAAAATCAATTAATCCTTATTTCGGAAGTTGGTTAAGTAATTTAAAATGATTCTTCGTAGCTATGCGTAGAGCTTCGTAGCATCTGCGTAGAGCTTTGTAAAGCTATGGCCAAACCAACGCGTTCAGTTCGCGTCCGCGGTGGCGGCATGAGCGGTGGCGATCAATAGTTAGACAGTAGATCACCATCGCGGACGCGGGCTGAACGCATTGGTTTGGCCTTAGCTTAACAGCAGGATAGCAAATCTAAGGTATAAACTAATAACTATGGTCCTAACAGGACAAACAGTGGTAGCGATTTGAGATTGTATTCTCTAAAGTTAAAGCTAAAAATAGAAACCCGATCCTTTGCTTTTTATATATAAAAGAAAAGGATGGCAATACGTTTAGTTAGCTTTAGCTTTAGAGAGTCAACTTCAAATCGCTACCAGTATTTATTTACGTATTTCGTCACCGTTATCCGATTGAAAATTACTAAAACCTCACCCCTAAAACAGTGAAATGTGCGGTAGCAAGCGTATCAAGCTAAACTCAACTTTTCTCGTTAGCACGGGGGTGAAAATGCCTTAGTCTTGAGTTTATTCATTATTTGATTTCTGAGAATCTGTCATCAATTTGCGAGGTTTCCCGATAAAGAGAAACGATTTCAATCGAATGTCTCAGAGTTTTTGATTGATGAATATTTTTGTAGGACTTCGTTTCAATGTGACAGAGTCAATAAATTGCTTCCAGGAAAATGAGCAAAGAAATAAAATCTTTGAGCAATCTGAGCAATTTGTGTACGTATAAGATTCATAAGTATCTGGTCTGTGTATTTTTAATTTAGAATTCCCTGTTGGATAGGTACGAGTAAATAATTAATTATAAGGAGCTTTTATTCGTCTTCAAATAAATCAGGACTTTTCAATGTCTACTTAAGTAGGAAGTACTTTGTATCTAACTTTTTAACTAGACAGAATATACAAAGTGGCCTCCTTAAAAAAATAAATAAATAAATAATGCTGGACAGTTCACACAACATTATCTAGCCCCAAGCTAAGCAGAACTTGTGTTATGGGTACTAGATGACTGATATACTTTACACAATACATTAAATAGATAGATATTTTTATTATAAATAGAAAATATCCAGAACACCCTGAACAAATATCTGCAGATCGTACAAATATTTGTTCTGAGGCGGGAATCGAACCCGCAACCTCCTGCGTCGCAGGCGAACCTTCGCCCGCCTCGCCAGAGAGATCGTCAAGAGATAATTGATGTAGTTGTCCATAGTAATAATAATGTTTTCAATAATGAATTCTTTTAGTCGATAAATATAGTGGTGTTTTTTTTTTAATGTACGTTTCACATAGTGAAACGAAATCTTACCTTAAGGCGTGGAGATATGTGAAATGTGGTGCATTAAAACATATTTTTTGAAAAATCTACATAAAAATACATTATAATCTACAATATAACAATTTAACTCACTGTATCATTATGTATGTATATGTAAGTTACATTTTGCGAGGCGATTTTAACCCAGTTTTTTTTCCGATAGATTTGTAATTTTGCATACAGGCTTAAATTCCGATAGCGATACATTAATACGGTGAATGCGAGCTGGGTGGCTACCCTTGACACTCGATCGCAATCCTAATTTGGGATTTGCTGTCAAATCGTGCCATTTGGTACTCTTGAATCCAATCCTGCCACACGCTTGGATGCGAACCTGCTGGAATTTTATGGAACTAAATGAAATCGACTACTCGATCTTTTGGTACTCTTGACGCGATTTTGACGTTTTGTTTCGAGATTAGAGTAGAGTTTGAGATCGTGATTTAACAGTCTACAAAAGTCAGCTTTTTTGTGTTCGAGTGTATGATTTTTGCTTGGGTTTTTGTGATTTTTAAGAAAATATGGCACGTTTGGCTCTTGTATTTGATATTTTGGACAATGCTCATGGAGTAGATATAAGGCAAAGGCGAAACCTAAGAAGAATGTCGCGGTACACCGAAAAAGCTTTTGCCATGAAAGACGCCGAGTTCAAAAAATGTTGGCAAAGAGCTATTTGAGGTAATACGTGGTGATTTGGAGCCTCTAATGCCAAGGCCTACTCAAGAAATGTGGACAGCACGGCAGCTTCAATGATTTGCATTTATCATAAAAGTCACGCAGATAAATAAAACTTCATAGGTGTATTATTTAATGTTTTTTTTTTATAAAACAAATCTTTGTTATATACCTACCTACTAATGCTATTTTATAATGTACCTATTTATTTAAATTTTAATCCTTATGCACAACCAGTTTCTAAAGTGTAATACTAATCTTCTATACTAATACTAATATTATAAAGAGGAAAGATTTATATTTTTGTGTGTGTGTATATGATTGTAATGAATAAACTCAAAAACTACAGTGCCGATTTAAAAAAATATTTCAGCATTCGAAAGCTACGTTCACCCTGAGTGGCATAGGCTATATTTATTGCTAGAAAAGATTAGGGATCCTTACTAAAGTAACGTAACCCAAGGTAAAAGAATTGATTGTTTGTTTGTTTGCATTGAATAGGCTCCGAAACTACTTAACAGATTTAAAAAAGTATTTCACATGTAGGAAACTACATTATGGTCGAGTGCGTGGATTAAGGGGGGGTAGGGGAACTGCTCTTCATCCCAACAGTACCCGTGCGAAGCCGGGGCGAGTTGCTAGTAATAAATAAATAAAGATGGGCAAGTATGAGACTACCTATATAAACTATTATACAT
This sequence comes from Operophtera brumata, assembly GCA_932527175.1. Classification (NCBI taxonomy): domain Eukaryota; kingdom Metazoa; phylum Arthropoda; class Insecta; order Lepidoptera; family Geometridae; genus Operophtera; species Operophtera brumata. Next base: position 17,673,302 of record OW052239.1, read on the forward strand.
ATGACTCAAGCCCTGAGGCTTAAAGTAGGTATTAAAACTAAAAAAAACTACTCTTGATCGCGCCTACTAAGTAGAAGAGCAGAAGCAGCAATCCTATTGAGGGCATCGGCTATAGCCTGGGCACCTTATCTTGTTGCTGTGGACAAACCCTCTACTGCTGTAGTGAGGTTTGACATCTGCTCCACAGCTTGAGAGAGGGGCCCTCGCAGATAGTCTCTGCCTCAACCCGCTGTGCTTCAATAGCTGCAAAGTCTGCAAACCGGTCCAAGACAGGAGTTCAAGTTGAGGAGACTTCAAGTAAGTATTTTAATTTTGAAACAAAATGCAGTTTTTAAAGTATGAATAAAGGCGGGAAGTTTTTTTTTTTTTAAAGCTATGACTATCTTTTTCATTCTCTCATGTTGTTAATGATCGTCGATAGATGAACGCTTTTATTTACTTTTAAATGTTTAAACATTATAAAAAGTAAGGAGTTTCGGGAAAACAAATAATAATTGGTGAAATATTATGGATTAGCCATGTTATTTTCAAATTTAATGAATGGTATTTCTTTGTTGCGTTGGGTATGACCACACCTTCGTAGTGTTGTTCTTCCAGAGTCACCGTGCGATGTCGATCGCATACTCGATTTCAATTTCAATCTCGATTTTGTTCAAGAGTGCCAAATTTTGTGAAAACTGGATTGGGATTGGGATTGGATTGGGATTGAAACTGTTGTCAAGGGTAGCCACCCTGATCTGATAATGAAAACGGAAGGCGGATAATGGAGTTCGTAGGTTTTTCATTAAACTATTTTTTTTTGAAATCAAAATTTAATAAAAATAATTTAAAACTCTTGTAATTATATTTTACACGATTTGATTATTTAATTAAAAATAATAAAATCGTGTCAAGAATAATCATAAGCCTGAGTTATGTGAATTCATTAGTAGTACAAATTTTGGATTTACCTGAAAATGATAAGTTTTTCAAATAAAACGTAGTACTTGACTTCGTTTTAATAAAATGTTCGAAGCTTGTTTTGAAATACGTTATCCGTATAATTAATGTTGGTTTTTCTTTTCAGTTTATTAAAAGACGGCAAGCTGGAGCACTTAAGTGAGTACTTAGCATTTAGCTTGTAACTTAAGTCCTTGAAAGTTTTTATGTTAAATTTGGGAGTGTATGAAAATTAAGTTTTTTTGTGGATTTACATATAAATAATCACCCATTTTGTAGGTAAGGTACAAAGTTGTGTATTCCAACCTTACATGTATAAAATCCATAAAGTTCACCTTTGGAGTAGCCTTTCTCAGAAGGGCTAAGTTTTATTAATAAACGCGATTTTTTATCCACTTTAAATAGAAGGAGGTTATCAATTTATCGGCTGGGTATTTTTTCAATGTACACCAATTACACTGCGATGACATATTGTTTTTTTTTTTTACGACCTCTGTGGCTCGGCTTGCTATCGTTCGCCTGCAACGCAGGAGGTTGCGGGTTAGATTTCCGCCTAGAAACAAATATTTGTACGACCTGGAGATATTTGTTCAGGGTGTTCTGGGTATTTTCTATGTATAATCAAACATATCTATCTATGTTATATATTGTATTAAGTATAAATAAATAAATAAATAATGCTGGACAGTTCACACAACATTATCTAGCCCCAAACTAAGCAGAGCTTGTGTTATGGGTGCTAGATAACTGATATACTTAATACAATATATATATCATAGATAGATATTTTTTATTATACATAGAAAATACCCAGAACACCCTGAACAAATATCTGCGATCGCACAAATATTTGTTCCGAGGCGGGAATCGAACCCGCAACCTCCTGTGTCGCAGGCATACCTTCGCCCGCCGCGCCAAAGAGGTCATCAAAAGCAAGTATATCATAAGCATTTTTTTTTCTGTGTGCGTTTTCTTCTTAGAAACAAATGCTCACGTTGTGTTGCAGAAATATATTCAAATGTAATATTCACGAACTTTTCCAAAAAAACTACTCGACCTCTCAAGGTAGAATTTTGCAATGTTGGAAGCAGTCACAAAGTGGATTACTTGACATTAATTATGCACTGTTCCAGTAGCTTTCTAGTCCAGCGATTGTATTCAGCGCTGGATTGCAACTGAAATAACATAAACTAACACTAAATTGAACGGCAATGCTCCCTGAAGAGACCACATATTTCCACTTGCTACGATCCTGACACACCTCTTTTGTATCGGTCACTCTCATCACATTCTTCATACATGCTCGTCGGTTAAGGGTACTCTAGACCTGGCCTTTTTCCAGAATGTCTCCGATCTGGTCTGAATGCGTTCGCCGAGGTCTTCTCCTTCCCACTGTCCCATTCACGCTCGTCTCATGTACCCGTTACGTCAATCTACTATCGTCCATCCTTTCTAAATGCCCAAACCATCTATAAGCATACCTTTTTCAATCCTAGTTACTACGTCTTCTTTAATTGCACAACGCTCTCTTATCACGCTATTCCTCAGTCACACCACACATACGCCAGTCACATACATCAACCCAGTAGCATTTATGTAATGTTTTCTTCCTGAAATCATTGTCACTATATACAGTGTTTACAATTCAACAGCATTTAAGTGACTGAATAATAGTTAAACGATATCGTCCAGTCCAGTCACTGGATCTAGTTCACTGGAATACTGGACTGTGCTGCCATTAAACTAATTCCAGTTACATAACTGTAGCGACAATATCCGTAGTGCGGTGGGCGAGTAGCCAGCTGAGATGCATACATATTTTTAATTTGAATATTGCAATTGATATAGTCTGACAAGTCGACTACTATAAAAAATATTCATATTTGTTATAAAGGAAACAGTCCATTTAATATGAAAAAAAAATCCACAAACGTATGTGTTTTTAAGCGTTAAATCTATGATCAGGAATTTTGTGGCATACCCCATCTTAATGATCTACAATGTTTGTTCCGAGTCTGGGTGTTGTGGTACTATGGTACTCGTAGTTCCTGATACCAACGACAGAGTGGATCCTAGTGTAGGATCAGGGCTATGTTTATGTGACTGTTGGATGTTATGTTACATTATCTAAAAGGATAGTAACAATACTCAATAAAACTTCCTATATATATTTACCAAAGAATACTCTCACCACAAACAAGGACATACGAGTTTATCTAAAAGATTTCGGGCACAATACAGCCATAGAGCTCTAACGCAATATCAAGTTTTTCTTACTTAATACAAGAATGCCTGAAACTTTCCCTATATCCACCGAGTCCCATCTAAATATTGGTGGTTCTTTGCCCCGTGCGGGACAATTGCGGTTTAGGTTAAGGTGCAGTTTGAATAAAATAAAATTTTATTATACGTTTATTATAAGCACCTATGAAACTGACCCACTATAGCAAGACACAGAGAAAACTAGTAAAAAGTAGGATAGTTAGGCCTTTTCCCTACAGTCGGTCAATATCATCATCATCATAAAATCACACCCAACAGTTACCACATAGCCCTGATTTACCGTAGAACCATAACTCACAGATTTGTCCTGCAGCAGGAATTCAACATGCAACCTGTCGTATCTCAGCCGGCTAATCGCCCAACGCGCTACAGAGGTATTATCAGTTTGTAGAATTCCAGAGCTGGACATAGGCTTCTACCATAGACCGCCACAATTAACGGTCTTAGGCTTAGGTCAGACTAAAGCTAAGGCCAAACCAACGCGTTCAACCTGCGTCCGCGGTGGCGTGCACGGAGGCGATCCATTTTCTTAGCATTATTGGCCACCGTGCAAGCCACCGCGGACGCGGGCTCAGCGCGTTGGTTTGACCTTAGCCTATTGTATAATAAAAAAGAGCGAACCATATAGTCGCATATGATGTGTAACATCTAACATGTCACCTCCTTAGTAATAAGCAACATCGCTGATAGTATCAACCTCTCAGAAAAAATTTAGCTTACTGTTATACACTTCTGTACCTTTTCCCGAAACCACTCCCACAGAAAGTGAGAGGATATATGTTAGTCATCAGAAACGTTGAACCGTTACAAATTCTTTCCGTTCAAAGAGATAGCATCTCTATTAGCGGGTCCGCAAATGTCACTCAACCCGTTCAGCGTTGGCTCATCACAAACTTCAATGGATCTGCCGTCCAAGTCAAGTTCCATGTTCGAAAAGTGCTTGAGGTTATAAAACACGCCCTTAAGCAAACATCTCATTTATTTAACTTTAGTAGACGTCGAGAGTTGCCGCTGCAGCCGACAGTCTGTGACAGTTGGTATCAGCGCTCCATAGGTTGTTGCGATGATGTTTTTCAACACTTTTTCTAGGGGCTGACTCTGAAAAATAACAATCTTGTAGTTTTTTAGAGACCAAAGCTGTGCCAAGGAAAAACTTGTTGTTTTTTAAAAGTGCTGTTGGTATTGCTTTTTAACTGACTTCACAAAAAGAAGGAGGTAATTCAATTGTTGGCTGTATATTTTTGAGTGTTCTCGGATTTTTTCATTCTGGCTCTAGCTAAAGCACCATCGATTTATGTGTAATTAGTAAATTTAAAATATTATTTTGTAAATAAGAACGTATTTTAACTATAATTTCACTTTGACATTATAAGAAAAATAATAATTGTAGTATAAAACCTATCAACAAACTCTTAAAATTATTTGAATAAAGTACCTATTATAAGTTCGTTCCGAACTTGAGGAACGTTTGAAAGTAATCCCTGAATCGTAATACCCAGCTCGATATTAAACTCAAATACTATTTTGCATAAAGTTGTGCAAAAAGCGAACCACCTGTGTATAAGTGTCGGACTCCGTACGGCCCGAAATCAAACGAGGGGATACGAACTTCCGCGATTCTTACGCGAATGAAAAAACTTTTCCATGACACACCCCGCGTACCGTAGACTTTGGAAATTCTCGAGACATTTGAGAAAAGAAAACCCGATTTCGTTATTTTAAGCTTCTTATATTCTTAACACGAACGAACGACGGAAATATTCGCCGCTTTTTTTCTCGTGAAATGTAATTTTGCTAACTTTTCACTTAGCTTGCGAACTTGCCAGATGCGAATGTAAGTTTTGGTTTTGGAAAAGTTCTTTGGATGTACTCCAAATAAAACGGGACAACTCCGTTCAGTTACCTCCCCCATGCGATGGTATTTCATAAAACTGCTTACACAATGTTTATTTAAAGAAAATTTATAGAGGTTGGCCCCAAGTTGCTGCATTAATTTTTTTAATAAAATATTTTAATATTGCTTCAAGCCGGCGAGCTCGTAGACAAGCATTTGTGTCCACTATTTGCTAATATACCCTGCTTTATATGATACATTTTAAGCCAAATAGCATATTTTTAATAAAACTCCATGCTTACAACTTAATTGGTCACAGATAGTATCAGGGATTCAATATTTTCTCTCTTGCACTTTGACAAGGAAAAACTTATGATACGAGTATAATATAACTTTTGAAACTATCATGGTTATTTACATATTTTTCACTAGAAACGGGATATTTACCATAATTTTCGAGTTTTAAATGTTCCCGATATTTCGGCACAGTTGCATGCGCCATGATCACGGGAGAACTAACTAAAGTCTTTGCGAGTAGATGTTATTGGCAGATATATCGATCTACCCTCTTTCTCACTCTTTTATTACGAACGATACCACTACCATCGGTTTCATTGTCACACCACACCAACTTGACACATAACACTAACGGTATCCGAACGCGTAGCAGGTACCCCACTAAATATCGAAAATCATGGTAAATATCCCGTTTCTAGTGAAAATTAAGATATCATCATGTTCGTTGATAACGTGAACCTTTTTTTATTTATGACGTTGAACTCAACTTGAGAGCTGTAAGAATTAAATCTCACCATTTATTTACATCCTACTACAAGTAATTAATTTTATAATAATTTAAAAAACCCCCAACGCTGAACGGCTGAACCGATTTTGATCAAACAAAGCTAAGAACACTCCCGACAAATACACGGATCAAACAAAAAAAAAAGAAATTGTTTTAGCCGTTCGGGAGCTACGTTTCGTTCGTTTCGTATGAGGTAGTGCTGGCCTCTGGTGTCAGAGTTTGTCAAGCCGCCCGTGGGCCTCTGACATGGCTTATCGACTGCTATTAATAAATAACAGCCGGGACCGACAGCTTAACGTGCCCTCCGAAGCACAGAGCGATGTAAATCCGGGAGCTACGTTGAAACAGACAGATACACAGTACCACACACACACACACACACACAGACACGTCAAACTTATAACACCCCTTAGATTTTCGTCGGGGGTTAAAAATAAGTGAAAGTGTCCATATTTCGAGTAAAATCATATTTCAAAATAAAATTCAATATAAATACAAAATCAAAAATTAAAATAAATCTGAAAAATTAGAATTAAAATTTAAAACCTATGAGTTTGATTTATAGGCTACTTAAACTTTTTTTTTCTAAACCTTTTTTATCCCACTACTGGGCAAAGGTCTCCCCCAAATTCTTCCACTTTAAAAAATAAAGCAACTAAATTGTAAGTACAATTTCTCTGAACTCTAATCAGACGATCGGCAACATTGCAGCTTGCAGCAATCTCCCGGGATTGCAACAACAATCAATCCACAGAACGCAATCTACTTTTCCCGCCTTGTAAATAACGATCAAACATGGACGGAGCAAAAGTCGTGCCCTGAGGGGCGCCGCGAAACGAACGTACATTCACAAGGTGGGTGAATGCGATCTTATACAACGATTGATTACCACTTAAGAGTGTGCACGTTTTGAAAACAAAATAACATGAATTGAACTTGTCCGGTGAACCTATTGAAAGCTATGCACCTTGGGCAGTGACAGTTTTTTTTTTTATACTACTTGAATGACAGAACAAGCTGATGCCTCACCTGATGTGAAGCGGTAACCTCTGCCTATGAACAGTGCATCACCTCATAGGTCACGTCCACCTAGGGCGCGCCCTATGTGGCATTGCACTGCGCCCGCCACCCTGAGACATAAAGATGAAAAGTCTCATGTGCCTGTAATTTCACCGGCACCCTTCAAACCGGAACACAGCAATGCGAGCACTACTGCTTTGCGGCAGAAATAGGTATGGTGGTAGTACTTCCCTGGACGAAATGGCAGTTTAATCCTGGATCATAATCGTGGTAAAACCTTGTGGTAAACTCTAACCATGTTACTATTGTAGCTAGCGTAAACAACAAACAAGCATACAATCTTTGCCAGCCATCAAAGTAGGTGTAACTTAATATTTCTTAAGAAAATCAACATTTTTGCGGCTTTAATAACTTTTCTCTTGCAACTTCAATTTCTCTATTGGGGAAGGTTGGCAACACCATTTTATTATGTTCAGCACTTTCATATTACCTAACAACACACAGTCTAAACAGTGGTTAGCTTGATTACTTCTTGATAGTTAATTGTGGAATGTCGGGCCTAAGAATATACCTTACCGTCTCCTCCTGTGAATGACGTAATTGTTGACTGGGATACACCAACGGATGGGCACCAGCACTTACTTGAGTACTCAACACTAAGGCTGAAATAAATAGACGTTACTTAGCACGTACTAATGCTAAGCATTGTCTCTGTCCCTCTCTAGCACCAGAGATTTGGCATGTGTGTGAAAGTGACGGATAATGCTAAGTATTAGTACAAGCTATGACCTATGAGGTAAAGCACTGCCCATAGACAGAGGTTACCGCTTACCATCAGGTGGGCCATCTACTTGATCCGTCAGTCAAGTAGTATAAAAAAAAAGGTAAGTAAGATCTATTTAACAAATAGAACAATATTTGTGCGATCGCAGATATCTGTTCAGGGTTTTCTGGGTATTTTATATGTATAATAAAAAATATCTATGTATGTAATGTATTGTATTAAGTATATCAGTTATCTAGTACCCATAACACAAGCTCTGCTTAGCTTGGGGCTAGATAATGTTGTGTGAACTGTCCAGCGTTATTTATTTATTTATTTTATTTGTTCCGAGGCGGGAAACGAACCCGCAAGCTCCTGCGTCACAGTACAACCTTCGCCCGCCGAGCCAAAGAGGTCGTCAAAAAAAAAATTGCACCAAGCTCTACAAGTTCTAATAAATTATATATGTGACTAGTGTGACCTTTATTTTGATACCCATATCGATGGGTTTAGGAAAGTTTTTTCATGAGGCAAGACAATATAGCTTTGACCGGCGCCATATTTGTTTTTTGCCGCTTCATGTGACAAAAACAAGACGAGTCCAAAGGCTATGTAATTCAATTAAAATGAATCCAGCCGTTTATTTGCTAATTAATAACCAGGTAATTACGACCTCTATGGCGAGGCGGGCGAAGGTTGGCCTGCAACACAGGGGTTGCGGGTTCGATACCCGCCTCGGAACAAATATTTGTGCGATTGCAGATATTTATTCAGGGTGTTCTGGGTATTTTTTATGTATAATAAAAAATATCTATCTATGTTACATATAGTATTAAGTATATCAGTTTATCTTGTACCCATTACACAAGCTCTGCTTAGTTTGGGGCTAGATAATGTTGTGTGAACTATCCAGCATTATTTATTTATTTTTATTTATTTTATTTTACACACAATTAATTGCATCTTAGACAAGCATAATAAGGTTTTAAGATGTATTTAGTTAATTATGAATAATGTTTCTGGATAATAATAAAAGACAAAAAATTAAAATAGTACTTTGTAATAATCATAATTAAACAATTAAACGAGCAATATTTGATTGTGTTCATATTAGAAACAAAAAATTGCGATCTTCTAATCTGTGTTAGTCGCAGATTATTTTAATAGTTTGCTATTCCTCGGCGAGGCGGAGCGAGCTAATTCGAATTTCGAAGATTCAAATGACAACACTGATTGAAGACTGGCATTAGAGATTGTAAGGGTAGAAACTTGCTTAAGGAGGATGCGCAGGCTTGCGGCGCGAAATTCAATTTTTTGGGTGTTTTTTGCCCATTACAGCTCATCAACACTTCTTCAGATAACGAAAGTTGAGTTCGCGACAACTATGAGACTTAACACACATGTTTTAATTGATAGTATCTCATAAATATCATCAGTTTAGCTATGATACCCCTAAACACATTTTTACAGTGTTTTTGTTTGTTTAGGGGTATCGTAGCTAAACTGATGATATTTATGAGATACAATCAATTAAAACATGTGTGTTAGGTCTCCTAGTTGTCGCGAACTCAACTTTCGTCATCTGAAGAAGTGTTGATGACCTGTAAAGGGCAAAAAACACCAAAAAATTTGAATCTCGCGCCGCAAACGTGAGCATTCACCTTAACCCACTAAGGGTAGCGATACACTTGGTAAAACGATTAAAAAAAGAACGAAATCTCAGGCACACCCAGATATTGAGTATGACGCGGTGTTTTGCTACTTAAACTCGGTTGAACACCATGAGCCTGTTAAATTAGGTAGAAAACTAGCTGCCCCTTTTTTAAGCTGTGCTATAATACCCACTATAGTACAGTCGGCTACACAAAGTTTTTGTTTATAATGGAAGTTACTCACTTGAAAGTTTTCAACTCGATGCCAATTTATGAATTAACTTAGTTTGGGGTATTCGAAGCATTCAAATTTAATACTGTGGTGCTAAAATTCAACGCCTTTGTTGAAAGATTTGTTCGTTGTTAAACTAACAGTAGGTAATTATCAAACGAAGTACAGCATTCTCTTCTATTCAGAAGCCGTTGAAGCGGGATATACAGTTGTGGTCATATAATTAAGAACGATTTGAAGTTCTAGAAGATTTTTATTTAAATCGTATCATACACAGAGATGTGTACCTTCTGAGAAGCAACTAGTTATGTTATATAAAAGTCACATTAATAGAGCAACCTGACTTAAGAATAAAGTATGAAATCGCTAACTATTTTTTGCACATTTTATTGATTTTATCAAAGTAACACATTCAAATAGTACTGAAACTGGACAAATAATTAAGAACGATTTATTTAACTGCTCGGGAATTGTTTTGTATGACACTTAGATTTAAAAAATCACAATATTATGTAGCACAGGAAACATAAAAAGAAATTTAATAAATATTTAACTAAAATTAATAGTTAATAGCATATCCACGGCTTTTAATTACAGCTTTACTCCGGCGAGGCATTGACTCTATTAATTTTTGACATTTCGCAAGAGAAATAGAGTTCCATTCTTCTAAAAAAACGTCATACAGCTCTCTTAAATTTCCACACTTTGTATTTGAAACCTTTTTCTTTACTTCAAACCACAGATTCTCTATTGGGTTTAGATCTGGACTGTTAGCAGGCCAGTCTAAGACAGAAACTAATTGCGCTGTAAGAAATTCCTTTACGGTGCGTGCAGTGTGCTTTGGATCATTGTCATGCTGGAATGTCCAAATGACCGGTAGAACGTCTTCAGCGTATGGTAACATTGTTTCTTCCAGTATATTTTTGTATTGGAACTGATCCATGTTACCTTCTACCAACTTTACAGGTCCTACACCATGTCCAGAAAAGCAACCCCAAATTTTCACATTTCCACCATCGTGCTTTAATGTAACTTTCGTGTACTTTGGGTCGAATGCTGTATTCGGGGGACGTCGTACATATCGTTTTCTATCAGAACATACTCTGTTTATTTTCGTCTCGTCAGAAAAAAGTACATTTTTTCCACTGTTGCACAGTCCAGTTTTCATACTTTCTCGCAAATGCAAGCCGGGCTTGTCTGTGGCAAAGTTTTAACATGGGTACCTTTCTTGCTATCCTACCGTGCAATTTTTCTTCTACCAAACGTCTTCGAATAGTGCGTGCTGAGATTGCTGAAGGGTTGTTTTCACCAAAATATTCTTTTCTAAGCTCATTGGACCCTTTAAAAGGATTTTGTTTTGCCATACGAACGATGTTTCGGTCATCTCGAGGAGTTGTTTTTCTCTGTTTAGGTACACGTGGAACATTCGAAGTAGTTTGATACGTAGCAAAATGCTTTACAGCGTGGAAAACCATTGTTTTTGAACATTGCAGATGGTCGGCTATCTTTTTATAAGACCAATTCTTCCGGCGAAGTTTTATTAATACTTCCCTTGTAGATTTATCACAACTTTTATTTTTTCCCATTGTTTTTTCTAAAGAAGCAATCACCTTTAATCTTTTACAGCACGTAATGGCGCCAAAATTATACAAACAGTAACAAATCAACTGAGTGTTCTCTATTTAAATTTGAATAAAGGTATAAACTACTTAGCGTTCTTAATTACGTGACCAGCCAGTAATAAGGAATACTTTGTTTAAAAGTAGTGTAAAAAGTTTGCCTATTGATTTTTAGCCAATCATGTGTATCAATGAATACAGTGGTAATATGGAAATGTTTGACGATACCGAGAGAAATAAAAACAAATGCACACAATTAGTTTTGCATCTTAGTTGGAAAAAATCTTCCCTTTATATCAGCGTTCTTAATTATATGGCCACCACTGTATAGTTTTGACCATTTTTTTTTAAATTATTCATTTATTGATATCACAGGGGATCTTATTAATTGGTTTTTTTTCGAAACGTCTTATTAAATGAATAAATTTACTCCTGTTCCAACGCGACCTACCCTAGAAGAATCAGGCAACAAACACGGCTCGGCTTTGTTTGATGATCCTTCTTATTATCTAGCGCCTGTGTGGTGCCTCGAGAACAGGTTGAAGCTGATTCGAAGAAAAAAGGAAAACCAACTTAAAAGCTTTAAGTAGGCAGTCAAAAGTAAGATGCTAGAGGCATGCTTTAACTGACTTACTTCTTGCACGTTTTAATTTTTGAAACATTTGGCAAACATTTAGAAAACTTATAAATTACTGTTTTTTTTTTTATACTACTAGAATGACGGAACTAGCAGATGGCCCACCTGATGTTAAGCGGTAACCTCTGTCTATGAACAGTGCATTACCTCATAGGTCACGTCCACCTAGGACGCGCCTTATGTGGCATTGCACTGCGCCCGCCACCCTGAGACATAAAGGTGAAAAGTCTCATGTGCCTGTAATTTCACCGGCACCCTTACCCTTCAAACCGAAACACAGCAATGCGAGCACTACTGCTTTGCGGCAGAAATAGGTATGGTTGTAGTACTTCCCCGGACGAACTCTTACACAAAAAAGCTCTACTAAGTCTAAGTTTAAGTTAATGAAGTAATCAAAAGAATTTATCCAAACACTAATGGGTATTTTTAATTTTATGTTATCTGGCGCCTTAATTAAAGTTTGTTTTTTAGTGTTTTCACTAACATAGTTAAAGTTATTTTTCTGTTACTAAGCCAATATGGAACATTGCTCTGTTTTTTTTTTTTTTTTTTTTTTTTAACCTATATTGTCCCGCTGCTGGGAAAAGGTCACCCCCAAATTCCTCCACTTGTCCCTGTCAGTCTCCCACCACTCCTTTTCAAAACCAACAAGATCATATTATATTATATATTATTATTTAAGGAGTCTTTCCTAGACGCGAATAGCAGAGCACATCCTTCTAAGTGGCACTCTAGGACGCTACATTCTCAACACAGCAACATGGTGCCCGAATAAAATGAGATTTCAAAGTGTTTTTCTCACTGAGTGTACTACAAACTCACGTAGCTGAAACCTTAGAACCGATCGGAACGGGGTGAAGCCCGCACACTGCCCGCTGCCAAGCTAATCATAATCACTAATGGCTTACCACAGTATAGATACTCTTTCCAACACCCTTCAACTACTTTTATACAGATCACGATGACATTTAGCGGCCTCTGTGACGCGGCTGGCGAGTAGCTGGCTGAATGCGAGAGGTTGCGGGTTAGAATCCCGCTGCGGAACAAAATGTTTGTATGATCTGCAAATATTTTAGACTCAGGAAAACCTAGTTAGACTTAGGATCAGCCGGCCTAGCCAAGTGACATTCGCTTCGAAATGATTCCATTTCTACAGTCGTAATTAAATACAATAACAGACCACGTGATATTTCGATACCTAGTTTACGTCAATCTCGTACATTGTTGGCTTTTCTACAAGCGCCATCGTTATTAGAATATTACTTTGTCTGAGACCTCAGGACTTTAAATATTTAAACATTTTTTGCAATAAGTATACATAAACAATTAAAATGGGTTATTTAGAATCAGAAATTGCGCAGTCATCTGGTTGATTTATTATTACTACTATTATTTTTTTAAATTTGCGTTCAAGTGTTTAAATGTATGGGGGCTCGTTTTCACCATATCATACAAAATCGCCTTGCCTGCTACTACTTGTATCATTGGTGATACAAAGTACTGTATCACCAATGATCCTGACCACCCAGTGTCTAAGTCAGAGGTGAGCTTGAAGTATGGTGACCCTGAAAAGGGCCTAGTGACCAACGGTGAAAGAACCAGTGAGTTGTAAAGTTTTTTATTTGGTGATTTTTGTTCTTGGTTCTAGGTTATCCCGGTTTCCTCTTAAAGTTTTTACACACGCACTTAAACTTGTCGAGTTTGAAACCACATTGCTGTACGACTGAGATGCGTACCAACGATCTCTGGAACGAAAGTCAGGCTTTATATCCAGGGGGGTTAGTACCAGGATTGATAGTTTTTGGAACTATATGAAGTTTCCTTTCCTTCCATACATATTTACTAGCGAGAACGAGGAGTTAACTATCGACGTTTTTTTTTTTTTTTTTTTTATGCTACTTGATTTTCGGAACAAGCAGATGGCCCACCTGATGTTAAGTGGTAATTTCTGCCTATGAACAGTGCATTACCTCATAGGTCATGTCCACCTAGGACGCGCCGTATGTGGCACTGCAATGCGCCCACCACCCTGAGGCATAAAGATGAAAAGTCTTATGTGCCTGTTATTTCACCGGCACCCTTAACCTTCAAACCGGAACACAGCAATGCGAGCACTACTGCTTTGCGGCAGAAATAGGTATGGTGGTAGAACTTCCCCGGACGAAATCTTTCACAAAAAAGTTCTACTACTACTAATAGTAAAAGTACTGTCATAGTAAAGCCCTTCTCCCATTACGATACGCACAGGCGATTGAAGTATCCTGCAAGTCTCGGAGACTAATAGTCGCTGCCAAGTATCTCATATACACTAGCCTACATTCAAATTTATGTGAGATACTTGGCGGCGACTAGTCTCCGAGACTTGCAAGATACCTTCAAGATACTCTAATCGCCTATGCGTATCGTAATTGGAGAAGGGCCTAAATGCATTTAAAGAAACGAAACTTCATAATAATATAGTTTCAAATACTATCAAATAATCGTACTAAGCCAGATCACTGTTACACCAGTTTTCTGCTTAATATTTCTTATAACCGCGATCAAAATGCAATTTTCAATTAAAATTAATAAAGCTTTTAAAATATTGAAACAAAACACCTGTCATTAATAACACTTCAGTTTTCAACATTTCTGGTCCAGTCCGGCGGAGAGGGCTATCAATTTCAATCAAATGAAGATAGGAGACAGAAATGACGCTCAATCAATCATACGCCGTCATGTTGACGTCACAACGGAGGGTGGAATGCAATACCCTGCGTGAGTTTCCGTTTTCATATTGTGTTTATTTCGGTGTGTTTGTGCATAAAGGGAAATAAATTATATGGAGGGGAGTTTTGACAATATTGACTTTTGCATTAAGTGTACCTGCGGTTGTTTTTGATGTCCTTTTCTGTTAACTTCCTCTTGAATTTATCCGTCTCTTCTTTTTGCTTCCTTCTTGATCACATTTATCGTAAGAGGAGTGTATGAGGACCCTTGAGGCCCTATGCATGCATACAAACGAAGTTTTTTTTTTACTACTTGAATGACGGAACAGGCAGAAGGCCCACCTGATGTTAAGCGGTAACCTCTGCCTATGAACAGTGCATTACCTCATAGGTCACGTCCACCTAGGACGCACCCTATATGGCATTGCATTGCGCCCGCCACCCTGAGACAAAAAGATGAAAAGTCTCATGTGCCTGTAATTTCACCGGCACCCTTACCCTTCAAACTGGAACACAGCAATGCGAGCACTACTGCTATGCGGCAGAAATAGGTATGGTGGTAGTACTTCCCCGGACGAACACTTTCACAAAAAAGCTCTACTACTACTAAAATTTGTAAATTAGTTTACTGCTGACACACTAAATCTAGACCAGTGGTTCGTCAGTTTCTTATAAAATTATAATAGGTACGATTTCCAAATCACGCTGACTTAAATATTTGTATGGAAGTCTTATATCCCACGCTAGTTTGATTTTAAACAGTTTTCTAGAAAACCGTCAGAGCACGATCTAAATATTAGTCTCTTGATTGCGTCTACATTCAATTGATTTGAATGATGAATAAACTTCGTTTTGTAGGGATGTTGACAGCCTGGCCCACGGTACGCGGTCCATAGACAGCGCGTCCCATTTTAAATTATTTTTATAGACTACGTGGCACACGACGCTGGGCCAGGATATTAATAGCTAAAATAATTAGTTTTTAGTTATCTACGTGGCCCATTCCTTTTTGTGGGAATTGTAGGGGGCTGGCTATTGTGAACAGTTGCCTTGAAAAGTACATTGCAACGATGATCAACGAATCAGTGTGGTGAAAGGATTTGGTGCGGAGGCTCTTTTTAGGGTTACGGGATGTATTTCATACATACATACATAGATACACGTCTTTTTCCCCGAAATGGTAGGCTTCTAAATGTGTATAATATTACTCAATAAAAACTGGCCAATTGCGAGTCGGACCCGCGCACGAAGGGTTCCTTACCATTATCTATAAAAATGGAAAAAAAACACGTTTTTTGTATGGGAGCTCCCTCATATATTTATTTTATTCTGTTTTTTAGTATTTGTTGTTATATTAGCAAACAGAAATACATCATCTGTGAAAATTTTAACTGTCTAATTATCACGGTTCATGGGATACAGCCTGGTGACAGACGGACAGACAGCCAGACAGACAGAGGGACAGCCGAGCCTTAGTAATAGGGTCCCGTTTTATCCTTTGGGTACAAATACAAAAAAAAATACAAAAATTCTTTATTTTCCTTACAAAACTATGGGTTACATGGGTTGGGATCTCCTCTGTTAAGTTACAAAACCTGTATTAGAGGAGTCCCCTCTTTAATTATGGTGGTCTATTGTCTAAACTTAATTTTTAACAATTACTTAAGTAAAGAACTTAGGATTAAGAATATAATATATATAATATAGAAAAATAGGCAAAATAATCTAAAATAAATATAAATATATATATATAATTATAAATCATACATAACTAAGTGGTACGCAAACCTAAAAAAGTAATGCATGCTGGTGCTTATTATAATGTAACGACGACTCTGAGAACCAGTGTGGTGAGTGTGTGTGGATGTGGTGGTTTCAGAATGTGCCTGCAAGAAAGATTATTTTATGCCATAGCTCTTAGCTCTCTCTATACGGTATAATTATGATCTAACAAAGAGTTTCAGAGCCCAATTTTTATTATTATTGCAGTATCCGTAATCAGTAGATATTATCAATTGCTGTGGTGTGTCCGGCCTAAGAATATACCCCTCCGTCTCCTCCCGTGGATGTCGTAAAATCCAACTAAGGGATTACCCGGACTTGTTCGTAAGATTCGTTGGTATAAGGTCTGTCCTGGCTGCTAGTTTATTATGGAATGTGTTATTACTGGTAGAAAGCGTTAACAGAGCCAGTCATGGGAAACAATGGCGGTGATGAGCTCACCACTTGTCACGACTATAATATGAAAAGAAAAAAATTAAATGAAAAACATTTATTTGGTACAAACAAAAAAAACAAATAACAAACAGAACAAACAGAAAACTAGGAAACAGTAGGACAAAAAACAGAAAAATAAATAAAATAAAACAACCAAAACATACAAAAACAGATACAAAAACATAATTTAGACACTTAAGTCACTTTAGTTCCTATATCCCACGATGGTGCAACCCACGCTGATAAGAGGCCCATTTGAGGCTCTGCCTACCCTTTCGGGGAAAAAGGCGGGTGTCTATGTATGTATGTATGTTATTGAGTATTGATTTTGATTGGATGAATATGTAAGATCTTGCTGTTGGATTACTACATCATCTTGTTACATTAAGGCCGATCTCGTCTTCCAATTGCTTTGCATTAGGTTCAAATTGGATCTCCATTTACCACGACAACTTGAATGTAGTAATTAGGCCAAAGGCTCTTCCGGCCAGGTTCAAAGGGACCGCCAGGTACCTGTTAGCTACCTAGTATTCTCTAACTAATAGAACACATTGAATAAAAAAAAATAAAAAAAATAATGCTGAAGTTCACTCATCTAGCCCCAAGCTAAGCAGAGCTTGTGTTATGGGTACTAGATAAATGAAATACTTAATACAATATATTACACAAATAGATATTTTGTATTTTACATAGAAAATACCCGGAACACCCTGAAAAAATATCTGCGATCGCACAAATATTTGTTCCGAGGCGGGAATCGAACCCGCAACCTCTTGCGTCACAGGCCAACCTTCGCCCGGCGTGCCACAGAGGTCGTCAAGGGGGTAATAGATTACTATTAAACGTTTCAGACTACTTTTCTAACTAGCTAAGTTACACTAAGTAACACACTACACTAAGTTACACTAAGTAACACACTACACTAAGTTACACTAGTAAGTTAGCTAAGTTGTAATAGCTTAATTTAATAGCATAGTAGTAGTAGTTTAGTAGTAGTAGAGCTTTTTTGTGAAAGAGTTCGTCCGGGGAAGTACTACCTCTATCCCTATTTCTGCCGCAAAGAGCAGTAGTGCTCGCATTGCAGTGTTCCGGTTAGAAGGAGAAGGGTGCACATGAAATTACAGGCACATGAGACTTTTCATCTTTATGCCTCAGTGTGGCGGGCGTAGTGCAATGCCACATAGGATGCGTCCTAGGTGGACGTGACCTATGTGATAATGCGTTGATAAAGGCAGAGGTTACCGCTTTACATCAGGTGGGTCAACTGCTTGTTCCGCCAATCACGTTGATAAAAAAAAAGCAATGCATAATATCAATCTGTAAATCTTACTCTTTCTCATCATCATCATCATCATCATCATCTGTTAGAGGTCCACTGTTGGACGAAGTCTCTCAATAGAATGCAATGTAGAGGGTTTATCAAAATTACAAGTTGAGGTTTTCGCAATGAAACTGCTGAACCGATTTTGATCAAACATAGCCAAGAACACTCCCGACAAATTCAAATATCAAACAAAAAAAAAAAAAAAAAAAAAACGTGAAAATTTCCCGTTTTTATAATATAATTGATATGATTCACGAAAGTTTTTATAGTAAAAAAAAACTAAATTGGTTCATCCGTTCGGGAGCTACGATGGACACACACACACACACACACACACACACACACACACGTCAAACTTGTAAACACTCCGTCGTTTTTGCGTGTGTATGGTATCGTTGCTCCCGAATGGACGAACCGACTTCGTTTTTGTTTTGTTTTAAAGTTGAATTTGTCGGGAGTGTTTGATGCTATGTTTGATCAAAATCGGTTCAGCTGTTTCAATGCGTTGAGGATTTCTTAATTTTTAAAAAAATTATTACATGTCTCCACATTATTTTCTAGGCCACTTTTAGGGCAATCATAATTTAAGGTGGTCTCTAACCTAACTCAGACAAAGAAAAAACCGGCAAAATGAAGAAGGATTGACGGCCATGATAATTTGTACTTCATTCCCTCAAAATGGTATTTCATCAATTCAGCTTTGTAAGTCACAATAAAAACCGGTTCCTACATAGAGGTCTTTGTCCCAACATACCTATATTATTTTATTTTATAATCATATTTATATTTTTTAACTACATGCTTTTCCTAATGAAAATGGGATGTTTTGCTCCCTCCTAGGCAGAATTTTCTGCAATAAGCTTACCAGTTGTTAGGCTATCCAAAAGCAATAGTTTCGTACTAACAACCACGGCATAAAATTACATATAGATTGCGTTCCGAACACTCAGCGCCAAATCAATACAATTCCGGTAGATATGACCACGATAACATCGCGCTACGAATTAGTAAAGGTGCTGTTTGTATGGTAGTGACTCGCAACTCTTACCATATCAAGGTACGTAACAGATTTTACTAACGTCCACGGGATACTATTTCAATGTATAAGATGGCATTCAAAACATTCGGCGTCCAATCCAATATGATATTAATGTCGTAATATCTGCCGGAATTGTCATATGGGACGTAATATCTACAGGATATTATCATCAAGCTAGAATTGGTAAAGGTGCTTTTTGTGTGTAAGCGACCCGCAACATATCATCTCAACCATAACGTAAGTAAAATAGTCGTACAAGCGTCCACAGAATTTTAAACAACAGGATACCATTTCAAACAAATAGATGGCGTTCCGAAAGTTCAGCGCCCAATCAATACCTACAATTCCCGTAGATATTGCGACAATATCATCAAACTACGAGATATTAAAGGTGCTGTTTATAAGGTAGCGACTTGCACAAAGTTATCTTGACCATATCGTCAGTTGTCGTAGAATTGTGCATGCTTCCACGGCACTCCATTACAAATGCGCCTAATAACCAAATACATTAAAACCACAAAAAATAAAATTCATAAATTATTTTGCTAAACTTAATACATAATGAAATGCACTGCTTAACGTGTTTGCATGGTGAAGTTTGCTGCTATCGCAATTAGGCCAATATTAATTATTGTGTGAAAATACTTGCACTCATTCGTATAAAGCTTGCGCTTCGTTGGGAAGGTTGGTGTAAGAACGGAGTATAAGACTGCGCATCTTTCTTTCAACTGCTCATAAAAATTAAAGTTATGGATGGTACTCAATAACCTCTGCATTTGATATTTTACAAATGTCCTTTTCTCCAAGTTCCTGTATTCCGAGATGTACCTGTAGCTATAGGAGATCACGTCGAGCTCTTAGGTGTTTCGCTAACGCCTACTTCCAACTTTGGCTCCTACATCGATTCTAAGGCAAAAACAGCTGCCATGAAGCTAGGCATCCTGAATAAGGTAAAGCATTACTTCACACCAGGACAGCTTCTCAGTTTATATAAAGCACACAAATCCGGTCTGGTATGGAGTACTGCTGCCATGTCTGAGATGTCTCGGCCAAACACAAGCTTGCTGCCTTGGACTCGATCAAACGTAGAGCTTTCAGGCTTATAGGTGAGCAACATATGGCAGAGACCAAGATCCAGAGTCTCGAGCACCGCCGTAAGGTTGCATGCCTTTCGATCATCTATAGGTTACATTTCGGGGAATGCTCATCTGATCCCACCATCTCCTTTTCATCATAGGACGAGCAGGCGTACGGATCAGTACCATCCTTACTTCATTAGTATACCTTCTATTTGCACAAAACGTTTCAGTTCCACCTTAATAATGCGAACTGCTAAGGAGTGGAATACACTACCGTCGTATGTGCTTCCTGAAAACTATAATCTGGGTCTCTTCAAGGCTAGAGTGAATAGGTGCCTTCTAGACCTTTGTGCTCCATCTTCGGCCACATCGTCACTACCGACAGGTGAGATCGTGGACAAACAAAGGTCTATCAATGTTAAAAAAAAATGTGGCTAACAATCAGGTGGTGATTGACGAAAAATCTGAGATTGAGAAATGTGCAGTCTTATCCACGGGGGTAGATAAGACTGCAAATTGAGGTCAGTACAAAGCGCATCTTACTTATTTGCACAAATCACATCGGGATCTATCAAACACAATAGATGGAGATTTTGGTGAACAAACATACCTTTTCTGAAGTCGGTTATAAATAGGTGTACTCCGCTATTTTAAACACACACGAAAAAGTCTTTATTAGTTTACTTTATTAGTAGCAGCAATGGTGTAAAGTAATATTTAAATAAATCTCGACCCTACCGGTACTATTTTTTATTTCTTGAGCATTTATGTACGTGGAAACTATTAGGTAGTTTGTTATAATCGTGGATTAGAACGCCACCTTTCAAGGGGTGAAATAATAACACAAATTGAAGGGTGTTCATAATGTGTTATTTTGATAATGACGACTTAGGGGTCTGTTTCTAGGGAAGTGCGGTCCATTCGTGGGTTGTTTGTGGCTTTTAATATTCATGAATTTGTAAGAAGCTTTTGGAAAATAATACACAGGTGGATTTATAAATAATACACTGAAGGTTTCTTTGTTACAATGTAATCTAAGTTAAGGCTAACGCCTCAGTGGCATGCACCGTGGCGATCAATGGTAAGACAATGGAATGGACACGGGCTGAACGCGTTGGTTTGGTCTTAGCTTTAGTAGAATTATCTATACATAAATTATATTTTCAACATATGACAAAGCACAATTTTAGCTAGAACCTTCAGTTTGAACTCAACATTTTAATTTTCGGAAACAATTGAGGGAACATTCGTGTTTCTGATGATTACCAGCATGGGATAAGCAGGATCTCGCGTAATGAACCTGAATAATCAAGGTTGAGTTCAAACTTCAAGTTAAGACAACATGAAATGTATTTTGCCCTCACACTCCAGGATCTGATGATGACTTTTATCATCGTGATCAATTTGTTTGTAACTCCTATAGTGTTTTATTTGATATATATCGTACTAAGTAGAATATTTTGTTAATTTTAAGCTGTGTAAACCTTTTTTGGCCATAATTTTGTAAATGTTAAACATCATTTATTGTATAAACCAATGTTGGTTTACCGAAATAAATTTAAAAAAAAATGACCAGCAGGATGAACGGGATCTAGGATGCAACAATGAGTTTCCATAAATGTTCCGTTTTTTTATTTTAATAGAACACTGAAAATAGATGTTTAAAAGCCCACTAATATCATAGATTTCAAAATTACACTGTTTGAATGTTTCTTACTCAATCACGCCAAAAAGGCTGAACTGATTTCACTAATATTTGGCACACAGATGGATAATGACCTGTATTAAGCTGCTTTGGCAGTTTCCCACCACTCCTTCTCGTGAGCTTCGAGATCGTCCCGCCAACGCCTTCTCGGTCGGCCCCGTTGTCGCCTTCCGTCTTCAGGCACCCAAGGAGTTACTACGTTCGCCCACAAATATTATTATAAGTATATTTATTTATTATTGGTATTATTCTACTCTCGTGTCCCTGGGTATTTCTAAGTCACCCTATATGTGCGCTACAAGGCTCTATTTCATAACCTTTTGATTGCCGTCAGTAGAAATAACTTCTGTGGTGAAAAGACTGCGCCCGGCAGAGGCTCATTTCATGGGAAAGGCCATTCTGTATGTAAACAGCTTTTACCATTGTCCATTCGTCTGTAAATTCATAACAAATTCTATAAAGTTAGTTAATGAAATAGTTCGAATATTGGACATTCCAATCGAAACTGTGCAGTGAAATACTATCGACAGATGCACAAAAGGATTGATTATTTGTTCTGTCAATGGTTTCAACAGCATATTGATGTAAAAGTGCAAACTTTCAGGAACCAACGTCGGTGAATTTCATCACTAGTAAAAACTAATTAATCAAAACGGCCAGGTCCGAGTCGGACTCGCCCATGAAGGGTTCCGTAGCAGCAAATAACATAATATCAAAGTTCTTGTAGTCGTTGTAACTTTGATCGATGTTTTAATAATAGTGTATTAAAAAAAAATTACGTACTAGATCTCGTTCAAACCAATTTTCGGTGGAAGTTTACATGGTAATGTACATCATATATTTATTTTAGTTTTATCATTCTCTTATTTTAGAAGTTATAGGGGGGGGACGCTTTTTACCACTTTTGTCGCGCGGAAAATATTCAGTTTAGAAAAAAATTATAATAGATACCTCAATATCATTTTTACAGACCTATTCATAGATGGGTATACGCTTTTGATCTATCTATAAAAGTACGGGTTTGATAAAAAAAAGAGTTTCAGTTCTAAGTATTACAATTTATTGTTTTTTTTCTATTTTTGTGTGAAAATCTTAATGCGGTTCACAGAATACATCTACTTACCAAGTTTCAACAGCATAGTTCTTATAGTTTCGGAAAAAAGTGGCTGTGACATACGGACGGACAGACAGACAGACAGACATGATGAAACAATAAGGGTTCCGTTCTTTGCCATTTGGCTACGGAACCCTAAAAATGGCAACTACCCAGAGGTATGGCAGGATCGTAGCAAGTGGAAATTGTTGGTCTCTGCCTTCCCCCTACGGGAATCTGGCGTGAGTATGTATGTAATGCCAGATAGGGCTCGTCCTAGGTGGACGTGACCTATGAGATAATGCACTGTTCATAGGCAGAGGGTACCGCTTAACATCAGGTATCAGATGGGTCATCTGCTATTGTTTGTATTCACAAGCTCTATAAAAAAAACAGTTTTATTACAAATTAAGTAGTTCGCCTCGAACGTGACCTCCTGTGGAACAACTAAGCTCAAAAACCCTTGAGCCCTCAAAAGCCCCCCCCCCCCCCCCCCCCCTCTTTATAATGCTCATATTTGGACTTAAAAACTATATTCACAAAACTACTAAGTTTCATCAAGATTGCATCAACAGTTCTGCAGTTATCGTCGGACAAACACACATACATACATATTACATACGTACAAACGCTGCATCCTGCAATTAGACTCTGAGACCTCACTCCGCAAGGTTGATTAATTTTTTGCATGTATAAATTTAAGAGTGGCGAGATAACCCATAGTTTTTATATAACTTAAAAGCTTGGGGTCTGTTTTTAGTAAGAGATCCAGCGTTAATATTGTTTCAGTCATCTGGATTTTATTAGATAAATCTTCAATATAATTTTAATATGTGATTGAATCTGAAATTAAGAGCTCCGTAGAAGAACCAAGATCACTGACATAGCTTTCAGAATAAGCAAATTTAAGTGGCAACGGGCAGGCCATATTGCTCGCAGAACTCTGTTCTGCTGGCAAGTTCTCAGTAAGGCAGATGGGGAATAAAACTTAAAGGGAAATAATCGACCTTGGCTACTGGAAAGTGCGATATTATCTTTTTACCAAGCATAACATAACACCCATCAGTCACATAATATAATAGTCCTGATCCTATAAAAGAATCCCCTGTATCGTGGGTATCAGGAACTATGTGCACCATGGTACCACAAAATCCAACCCCAAAAAAAATATTTGCAGATCATACAATTTCTTTTTCCCGCAGCGGGAATCAAACCCACAACCTCTCACATCTCAGCCGGGTACTCGCTCTCCGCGCCACAGAAACATTACCGTCGTGTACAGAATTAATTCTAGCTTGCATTGAAAATCATGATTCAGATGACTTAGGACATCTCGAGACCAGATCTTAGACTATTTTTTCATTTAAAACCGTAAATAAAACTGGGACTTCATTGACTGACCTAAAACAATTTTGTTTATTTTCTGTCTAACGACTTTTTTCTATAAATTCTCTTAATTAGCAAAATAAACTCTTAATTGGCAGAAAAGTAGAAAATACTGAGATATTTATTTAAATGGAACTTTTTCCTTTGATCTTATTTATACAAGGTTTACAAACAAACAAAGCAAAGAAAACGGCCAAATGTGTGTTCGCATAATGTAGGGTTCCGTTTTCAAGTGATAGTTTTCACTACATTCCTCTAAAATATTTAATCACTGACTATCTATATTAATAGTTTCGGCTTCATATAAAAAAACACATCATTTATGAAAATTTCAACTGGCTACCTCACTGCTGCTGAGATTATACTTCTGTGACAAAACACTGCTAGACAGATAGATAGACAGACGGACAGAAGGACGGATAGCATAGGGTTAGCAATTAGAGTCCCGTTGGCTGTGAACCCTAAAAAGGAAGTCAGTAGGTACATAATTATAATAAGTACCTAATAATATTTCATTTCATTAACAAAATTGTCACTTTGCAGAAAAATCTTATATGGTAGGTACATACTTATTACAATTTATGTATCTACACATTTCAATTTCAACTCTAAACGAATCTTGTCAAAAGCATCACGTAGCACCAATATCTCCCAATACTATAAGGTGTAAAATCAAATGAAGCACATTCCGTGCTTTGCCCCCACGATATTGAATAAAACTGCATTCACACTGAAGTAAATCGTGTACGGATCGCTGGTTTTCATCATGCTGTCTTTGTCATATTGTTCTAGATAGACAAAGATGATTGGATAGGATAATAGTTCTTTGCACAATTCGCTTCGGTTTGAATGGAGGATTACAGTCGTGGTATCATAAAACTATACGCACGAGTAGAATTGCGAACTGAACGCACGAAGTCGAGCGAGAAATTGATTTAAAAATATCCCGTCAAATTGAATGTTCGTGAGTGAGTTAGGGCCTTATGATGACACAGTGTGGCAAAGAAAAGTGTGAACAATATTTTATTATTTTAAACAAAAGACAGGGAAAAGTGGAATAATTTGGGGAGACCTTTGCCCAGCAGTGGTACAATATAGGTTAAGGAAAAAAAACACCTGTTTACATATACACGACACACACATATACATAGACACATGCCTTTTCCCTGAAAGGGTAGGAACCTCTCTCTTCCATGGGTTGCACCGTGGGATTATAGACGTGACAAGTGGTGAGATCATCGCCGCCGTTGCTTTCCACTACTGACCCGGCCAAGAGGTTAACCCAATGAAAGAAACACTGATGAGATCCAGAAAACAGCAGGTGAGTACTGGATGAAAAGCGCGCGCTCAACAAAGAGACAAATGGATACAGTTGGAGACATATACCCAAAATGGGGCCTGACTTTTGTTGTACCTTATTGAATATGTGTGTTTTAAATAATTATGTAAAAACATTTTTAAGTTGTGGAAATAAAGGCTTAATTATTAAATATTGTTATTATTATACACCTGAACCCCTACCACCTGTACTAAGTATATTGCACTTTTGGTACACTCAATGCAACCATGGTCCCCCGGGCGATCATAATTCAACTTGAGATGTGTTCAAAAAAAACAATAATAACCAAGGATAATACTTGTTTAGAAGGTAATACTGGTAGTACCATGGGCAACAAACTAAACTTTTACATACATACATACATACATAGACACACGCCTTTACCCCAAAAGGATAGGCCAAGCTTCAATAAAGAGTCTTATAGAAAAATCACGAAATTATCTGGTGTTGTGTTCAAAACCTTCGACCAAAGTTTTACTTAGGTCGAAGTTCAAAACTGTATTTCTTGCCTTCTATGCTATAGTTTTTTTAAGATTTAGGTTCGGCAACATATATACGTCTACGTGAGAAAAAAAAACTCCATATTCAATTTTCAAAACTGCTCGTAGGAACAGATCATAATGCAAATTAAGCAGAGTTAAGAAAACATTATGAACAGACCATGATGCAAATTGATCTGAGTTAAGAAACAGGAAGCGATCATAATGCAAATTAAGCCGAGTTAAGAAAACATTACGAACAGACCATGATGCAAATTGATCTGAGTTAAGAAACAGGAAGTGATCATAATGCAAATTAATCCGAGTTAAAAAACATTTATAGAAACTGATCATAATGCAAATTAAGCCGAGTTAAGAAAACATTATGAACAGACCATGATGCAAATTGATCTGAGTTAAGAAACAGGAAGTGATCATAATGCAAATTAATCCGAGTTAAAAAACATTTATAGAAACTGATCATAATGCAAATTAAGCCGAGTTAAGAAAACATTATGAACAGACCATGATGCAAATTGATCTGAGTTAAGAAACAGGAAGTGATCATAATGCAAATTAATCCGAGTTAAAAAACATTTATAGAAACTGATCATAATGCAAATTAAGCCGAGTTAAGAAAACATTATGAACAGACCATGATGCAAATTGATCCGAGTTAAGAAACAGGAAGTGATCATAATGCAAATTAATCCGAGTTAAAAAAACATTATGAACAGACCATGATGCAAATTGATCTGATTTAAGAAACAGGAAGTGATCATAATGCAAATTAATCCGAGTTAAAAAACATTTATAGAAACTGATCATAATGCAAATTAAGCCGAGTTAAGAAAACATTATGAACAGACCATGATGCAAATTGATCCGAGTTAAGAAACAGGAAGTGATCATAATGCAAATTAATCCGAGTTAAAAAAACATTATGAACAGACCATGATGCAAATTGATCCGAGTTAAGAAACAGGAAGTGATCATAATGCAAATTAATCCGAGTTAAAAAAACATTATGAACAGACCATGATGCAAATTGATCCGAGTTAAGAAACAGGAAGTGATCATAATGCAAATTAATCCGAGTTAAAAAACATTTATAGAAACTGATCATAATGCAAATTTGTTCTGAGTTCAAAACATTAATAGGAACATACTTTTCACTAGAAACGGGATATTTACCATGATTATTGAGTTCTGATTGATCCCGATATTTCGGCACAGTTGCACGCGCAAACTTACTAAACGGAGAACTTACTAAAGTCTTTGCGAGTAGATGTTATTGCAGATATATCAATCTACCCTCTTTTTCACTCTTTTATTTATGTAAATATCCCGTTTCCAGTGAAAAGTACCTATTTACATAACCATTATAGTTTCAAAAGTAATATTAATAGGAACATGTATTACTTCTTACATTGAGCTACAACAAATCGTTTAGGGTCCATTATGTTTTGTCTTGCAAAGGGTTCTCAATGTTTTTACTGTATTAAAATGCTTTGTTGGATGTTTTTCTGCAGTAATGTCTTTTGGTAAAGTTTTGCTTGGCAGTCGAAAAGTGTATGATAAAAAAAAGACTAACACTATAGTTTTCTTCTTCTTCTTCTTTATCCTCGCTCATTCCCGTTACTCGGGGTCGACTTTCCTAATCATGCGGCGCCATGTATTTCGCTGGTTCGTGTTATCTTTGGTTAGGCCAAGTATTTTCATGTCATTCTGGACATTTGTCAACCATGTGGTTTGTGGTCTTCCTCTTCCCCTCTTTTTAGTGGCAATGGAAAGGCACTTTTTCACTACGTGGTCTTCTGGTCTACGCATAACATGCCCATACCATCTCAGCCTTGATTCTGATATTTTATCACTTATTGGGGCAACTTTGTAACTTCCTCTTATGTAGTTGTTCCGTACTCTGTATTTTAGTGTAATTCCTCCTGCCCATCGCAGCATTCTCATTTCTGTTGTGTGGAGTTGTTGTTCATGGGTCTTTTTTGATGCCCTTACTTCACTGCCGTACAGTAATGCTGGTCTAACTGCTGTTTTATAGACCTTACCCTACCCTTGGTTCTTATAGGCATTTTTGCATCGCATAGTACGCCTGTTAGTGTACGCCATTTAATCCAACCAGATGTTGTTATATGTGTTATGTCTGCTTCAATAGATCCTTCCTCTGAAATGACTGATCCCAGGTACTTGAAGGTATTCACACTATAGTTTTATTGTATAAAATAAGCTTTGGTATTTCATCATCAACATCTGCAGTATTTAGACGTCCACTGTTGGGCAAGGCCTCCCCCATAAATGCATTGAGAGGATATACCATCATCACCACGTTTGGCAAGCGGTGATCGCAGTGTTTTATTTATTTTTATTTTATTTTTTAGGGTTTCCAATGAGTAATACACATAACTAAAAAATATAATTAACTAATTTGATGCGTTCCCTGTGCTTACTCTGTAAAGGAAACCACAGTAACGCAGTGTTAGTTCTAAGCTTATATTTATCTAAGGTTTTAAGTATTCAGGTCGATACTGCTGCCCATCCCCAAGTGTAATCCTTTAGTCGGCTTTCACGACATCCATGGGAGGAAACGGAGGATCTATGCTTAAGCTGGACATGCCACGGCACACTTGGTATTAATTACATGACACAGAGTGGGGCAGAAAGTCAAAGTAATAATTATTAAATTTGATTACTGACAGTTCGGCCCAATTTTTATCGGTAACAAATCAATGAAAACAACACATAATGGGGCGCAGTAACACTAGGTCTCACACATGTGGGACAGAAAGTCAAAACACCCATATTTTTGGTGTGAAAACTCTTATTTAGGCAATTTTTTTTTGAGGCATTCCTTTTTATTCCCCAACAACAAATTATTTTCAATCTTTTTTCTGTCGTGTGTCTTATCTGTCGGTTTACAATACAACTTTAACGAAGAAATACCTCGTGGTACTTCTTATAAATCATAGGCAATGCCGTAGCGTAAGCACTTCAAAATAAAGATAAAATTTAATAGCATTGGACATAATAAAGATAATGCACCCCAACCCTCGAACATATTGACTATTGAAGATGCCGCGACGTGACTGCAGGGGGCGACGTGACTGCAGGGGGCGACGAAATCAATACCTTTGGAAATTTTAAAGGACTGGTTACTATGGATTTTAGGGGGAAGAAGGGACGCAAAAGGCAAGAGGGAAAGTTCTTATTAGCATGTGTTG
Source organism: Operophtera brumata (assembly GCA_932527175.1). Classification (NCBI taxonomy): domain Eukaryota; kingdom Metazoa; phylum Arthropoda; class Insecta; order Lepidoptera; family Geometridae; genus Operophtera; species Operophtera brumata. The sequence goes on from OW052239.1 coordinate 17,702,688, forward strand.
ATGGGGCGCAAAAAAGTGCAGAAATTACTCTTTTTTTTTTTAACATTGATTGACTTTCGTTTGTCCACGATCTCACCTGTTGGTAAGTGACGATGTGGCCGAAGGTGGAGCACAAAGGTCTAGAAGGGACCTATTCACTCTAGCATTGAAGAGACCCAGATTTTAGTTTTCAGGAAAGACAGACGACGGTAGTTTGTTCCACTCCTTAGCAGTTCGTCACTTACCAACAGGTGAGATCGTGGTCAAACAAAGGTCTATCATTGTTAAAAAAAAAAAAAAAAAGTCGCTTTATAAAGGTAGAACTGAAACGTTTAGTACAAATAGAGGGTATACTAATGAGGTAAGAGTGGTACCGAGCCGTGCGCCTGCTCGTCCTATGATGAAAAGGAGATGGTGGGATCAGATCATGATTTATCATCATCATCATCACCTGAAGCCTTTAGACGTCCACTGCTGGACGTGGCCGCCCCCATAGAATGCAATAATTAATAATTAATAATAATTATATTTAATTTCAATTTGTAGGACATGTTGTGTTTTTTAATTAATTTGTGATAATGTTTTATGTTTAATTTTTTAATCTGTTTTCGCTATTTATTATTAATAGCATGTTGTTAGTCAACTATAATTGTGGTAGCACTTGGCATGTATAACTTATCTATCTTGTGTGTATTTACTTTTTTCGGTGTATACTATGTTGGTGACTCTAATAAATAAATATAAATATAATATAATATAAATAGGGGATTTTCCATAATCACCACGCTTGGCAGGTGGATTGGTGATTGCAGTACTGGTATTGAGTACTCAGGTGGATGCTGCTGCCCATCCCCTGTTGTAACCTCTTCGTCGACTTTTATGTAAAAAAAAATGACGGTAAGGTCTATTCTTACGCCGTACTCGCCACGTCTGATACCATAAATAATAAGTCTTCACTATATTGTTTAAATTTTAAGGTTGATAATCCAAAGATTTTTTGAAAGAGATGGCTGCTAAGACCGCCCATTGTATTTTTTTTTATTTAATTTTAGGTTTCCGTACCCTATGGGTGCCAACAGGACTCTATTACTACGTCTCCGCTGTCCGTACGTCCGTCCGTCTGTCAGCGGGCTGTATCTCATGAACCGTAATAGGTAGACAGATGAAACTTTCTCAGAGTATGTATTTCTATAGCCGCTATAACAACAAATAATAAAAATATACATGAAAAAAAAAAAAAAAAAGTTTATTTGCCGAAAAAAGATTTACAAATACTTAAAACTATCCTGTGGTGTTCGCACTAGGCAAGCCTGTATCGCGAACACCAACGAGCCGATTTACAAAAACGGGTTAGCATTAGGCCCAAGTTCACGAACTAATAAATCGGTAATTACAGTAACCAATCGTCAAAGTGACAGATAACGTATGAAAACATCTGTCACAAAGAGTTGTTTAAGGTAAACAGCCGTTTAAACGTCCGTTAATGTGTTGGTGAAAATGCGTCTTTAACCTCGGCCGACGTTTAAAGTTAAAGTTATAGTATTACTAAAACATGACTTGACTGTGATTTTGACGGCTTGGAAGGATTGTTACGTTGCAAATTATATTGATAATACAATATTTATACTTGAAATGCACAAGACGTGAGACGCCAACTATAAAGAAAAAAAAATTCTCATAAAAAGTGCCTGAAAAAGTCTAATCAAATAAACTAACTAAAATCTGAGTCTAGACGTAATCAGCTTTTTGTCTGCACTTTTTCGGCTTTACTAAATTAAAAATAGGGGAAATTTTCCAATTATAGAAAAACCTCTCTCGGAGACAAAATTAATAAATCATCCTTTAGATGGATTCACAATGCTACGGGTCAGATTTTTTGCCTGAAGTACAGAAGATAACAGAAGTGAATTATATTGTTCCACTTCTGAACTTGTAGCGCCCTTACAGGGTGCATGTAGTGGCCTTAAGGTGGGGTATAACGCAAAATTACCAATCATAGATTTGATTTTTAACTAATATGCATGGGTACTACATTATAATTCCGAAGGGTTACTGTACCAGAAACACGATAGGACAATACATAATCTATAGAAAAAAAAAAACAAAGTTACGTCTATTTTCTAACTAGATTCGATTGTTTATTCAGATGGTGAAAAAATTAGATAAATCAAATCAATACAACTCAATCACGCACTCAATTAAGTAGAGGGTTTACTGTAGGGGTTTTGTAAAATTATCTATATTTTACGAGATATTCAATCAAAACCGCTTTTTCATGCCGCTCGAGTTGTTTTTTTTTGTATAAAGATTTCTGTCTGGGGTTGGCGCAGTTTTAAGCAATACAACAATTTATAAATATGTATGCAATGGTTAATTTATTTAACTAATTCGCGGTTAATTTGCTTGATCCCACACTAGGTTCCCTGTGTCGTTGACGTCAGGAACTACGAGTACCACATGGTACCACAACACCCAGACCCGGAAAATATTGGCAGATTATATAAACATTTGTACCGCAGCAGGAATCGAACCCGCAACCTCTTGCATGTCAGCTGGCTACTCGCCCCCCGCGCTACTGTCGTCGGAGGTTATTCTGCTCCCCTCAAAATAACAATTTCGTAAACATGGTTGTGGAGAGTTGTTTCACCCTTTTGTTGTCGACATACAATTGTCACGTACAAACCGTTTCTCGAGCTCTTTCATCATGCGGACAGCAAAAGCCTGGAACTCTCTTCCGGCGTCTTTATTCCCTTTATTATATAACTTGGGTATCTTAAAACGAAGAATGAATAAGCATCTTCTAGGCGAGTGTGCTTAAATAGGCCTCATCGTCGCTTCCCATCAGGTAAGATTTAGATTTAAAAAAAAAAATGGATTCATGGCAACCATAGATTAGACTAGGATAGTGTGAATCATTGGAAAGAGTGAAGAGAGTCGCGCTTGTTATGCTAAAACTCCATAATTCTTAGAAAATCTTTGAAACGTTCAAGTTTCTGTCATATATTGTCATATTCTTTGTTATATTTTCAATTGAGTTGGATACCATTTGTGACATTTATAACATCAACACTAAATTGGAACATGATCCAGACAGTATTGGAGTTTATTGTTTATGAATTGATTTTCATATATGAAGCAAATACAATGGAGTAAAAACATAAAATTAAGTCTTAGCAAAAAGTGAAATCTTTATGTTTTACCTCGTTAAAAAAGTGAAGTAGTTGTGTAGGTATAATTTGCCACGCTATCCTGCCTGAGTACGGCCCCGCGCATCGTCGCTTTCGCGGCGCGGTGGGGCGTACTCAGGCAGGATAAGTGCGGCAAATTATTATTTGTTAGAGCTTGTCAGTAAATTAAGTGTACATTTTGAGAAAAAAACCAGTGTACATTTTGCGAAGTTGTCATTTTGAGAAAACGCACGGTGCAAAAAAATCGAGTGTACATTTTGCGAAGGACGTTTTGCGAAGTTGTCATATTGAGAAAAAGGGCGGTGTACATTATGAGAAGTGGACGTTTTGCGACTGAGCCGTATTCTGAACTGGTATGGATTAAATTCCAGTTGCGTGTTGTAGCTGACACACATGTTTGTAATTTTTTTGTACGAGATTTGTTTCTTTATTGACCCTTCAGAAATTCTAAAGCAGTTTTGTAATTAAAACTTTATTGTCTGTTCGCAAAGTTCTCATTCATTATATCCTTCATTTACCTCCAACAAACTTCCTATATTACATCTCAAACTATATTGAAACTTAATATTCAATTTTCAATCAGCGTCTGTGCAGAACTGTACAGTGTAACATGAATAGGCCAAGCTCAATGGAACCGAGTTCTATACATTCGAACGATATTGGAATTTCATCACAAAGGATTGGTCAACCTTTTAAGAGGTGGGTCCTGATGTTATAGATTCCTATATCAATGGATCTATTGTGTCCCCATGGAATGTTTAGGGTTAAGAGCATTTTTCGGTAGTGAAATTAATGGGAGAGTTTCAGATGAGTTAGTAGGCCGTAGGTACTTCATTGTTGATTTACTAAACTAGGACAACATTTTCGGTCCAAAGAACCATTGAATTACAGAATAACAAAGACTGTTTTCTTTTCTTATGCCAAACTGCCCCAACTCCTCTCTCTTTTCTTACCCGTGTCTTTTTAGGGTTCCGTAGCCAAATGGCAAAATACGGAAACCTTATGGATTCGTCATGTCTGTCTGTCTGTCTGTCTGTGTATGTCACAGCCACTTTTTTCCGAAAATAGATGTATTCTGTGAACCGCATTAAGATTTTCACACAAAAAAAGAAAAAAAAAACAATAAATTTTTGGGGTTTCCCATACTTAGAACTGAAACGCAAAATATTTTTTTTTCATCATACCCTTTTCGGTTTGATGAAAAAAGTGTGGGCTATCTATGGATAGGTCTGCAAAAATGATATTGAGGTTTCTAATATATATTTTTTATAAACTGAATAGTTTGCGCGAGAGACACTTCCAAAGTGGTAAATTGTGTGCCCCCCCCCCCCCGTAATTCCTAAAATAAGAGAATTATATAAACTAAAAAAAATATATGATGTACCATGTAAACTTCCAACGAAAATTGGTTTGAACGAGATCTAGTTAGTAGTTTTTTTTAATACGTCATAAATCGTAAACTATCCAAGAACTTTTATATTATGTTACTTGTTGCTACGGAACCCTTAATGGGCGAGTCCAACTCGCACTTTTTTATTTATTTATTCAGTTTAAAAAACGAAACAAGCATAAATTACTATTTCTATATAATGCATACGAGTATTTAGTAGTAGTAGAGCTTTTATCTGAATGAGTTTTTCCTGGGAAGTTCTCGTATTACCACCATCTAGATCTGCCGCAAAGCAGTAGGTAGTGCTCGCATTGTTGTGTTCCGGTTTGACAAAGTGTTCTCCGCATTGAGACTAGGAGGAGCTAATAAGATATCACTAAATTGTTTAAATTATACTAACTCATAATGTTTCATTATTTTGTGCCCTCTCATTATGTCCGTGATTTCAAGAAGCTGGATTGTCTCGACGTACACATGATGATGACGTCTACGTTAGTGAGCTTTTGTTTGTTTTTTGATGACATTATCGACGAACTCTATATTAAATTTCCAAGTAGAGAAAGTAATTTCTTACGTAGTAGGGTAGGTAACGACTGTGATGCGAAATACCTAAATGTAACCTGTCAGACATGTCGTTTGATAATGTATGCATGAACAGAATTCCACGGGCTTCTTGTGAATGACGTAGCCAATTAGCCTTATTTATTGGCAAGGCTTCGACGGTAATTGCTACACACAATGCCTTTGGTAGGCGATAAATTTCGCTACGACAAATTGTACTGGTAATTTTGTAAAGTGAAACCTGGCGCCATTGTAAATTGCTAGGTGATTTTAATTTAAGCATTTTGTATAGGACCGGGTAGACGGAATGAATGGATACGGCGGACAACTAAGTTGAGAGACGTGGTCACCGTTGACTGTGGAGTTGGGCGGGTCATATTTCTAGGCTTGACAGAAATCTCTGAACGAGGCTGATCCTTGAATGGAGACCGTGGGCAAACAGAAGACCCAGAGGTCATCCACCGAAACAATGGGTGGACGATATAAAAGGATACGCAGGCTATCACTGGATAGCGAAAGCAACTGATCGATTCGAGTGGAAGAAATTGGGAGAGGCCTACGTCCAAAAATGGACATTTAATGGCTCGTGGTGATGATGATGATATGACCGGGTAAATCAGCGGTGATTCCCAGAAAAACCACGTGTCTCGGGAGATTAGAGGCCCGTTAATACATCATCAATTTATTTTGATTGACATTTAATTTACATTTAAAACAAAATAACTAAATAAAATTAAAACCTCATAATTTCTCATTTTAATAAAACCCGGACTTGTTGGTAATATTCGTTGGTATACGATTTGTCCTGGCTGCTAGCTTATTATGGAATGTGTTATTACTGGAAGAAAGCGTTAGCTGAGTCAGTCGTGGGAAGCAATGGCGGCGATGAGCTCACCACATGTTACGTCTATATTCCACGATGACGACCCACTGTGAAAAGAGGCCCATTGAGGCTCTGCCTACCCTTTCGGGGAAAGAGGCATGTGTCTATGTATGTATGTATGTAATTTATATTTAAGAACTGTTTAACTAAATCAACTGCTGTCTTCTAAAATCAAATCCTCATATTATACGGTTTAAAATCAACTTACATCTTTTACTCAGACATTTTGCTAAGATTGAAAAGTTTTTTCCTGAAGTAGTAAAAAGTAGCTACTAAAACTCCAACAACCCGTAAATTCAAGATTCACATCGCAACAGTGCGTAGGTTAAGTTAAGGTTCTAGGTGCCAACCAGAGCTGGGTATTAAACCACAACTACAGCATTGCGACGGAATTTAAATAGGTAAAAATAAGGTAAGGGGTGGCCACGAAGTTTGTTAAATGGTGACGCTTTGTGTTTTGTATTACTGAAGGTGTTTTTTATATAGTTTGCCTTCCTAACTATAATTAAATACAGAATTAATAAATAAACACATATTTGATAGAGTAATAGATATATCATAAAAACTATACTATACTATACTAAAGGCAGAATTAATAAATAAACACATATTTGATAGAGTAATACATATATCATAAAAACTATACCATACTATACTAAAGGCAGAATTAATAAATAAACACATATTTGATAGAGTAATAGATATATCATAAAAACTATACTATACTAAAGGCAGAATTAATAAATAAACACATATTTGATAGAGTAATACATATATATCATAAAAACTATACTATACTATACTAAAGGTATTCTGATGCATAGGATTATGATGATAAAGTCACAATTTATGAATTTTGTTTTCTTCTTATCTCCACTTACGAAAGCTTTTTAGGATTGCGTAGTCACCACGACAAGGAACCCATGTAGTTTCGCCTTGTCCGTCCGTTTTAGAGACTAAAAGATGTTACTTAGCATACATATTATAAACAACGACAAAAGTAAAATAAAAATGTAAGAAAAAGTATGGTACTTTTTTTAATTTTTTTTTTTTATAGTCGCAAGAAAAACGATCACAGCTAAGTAGGCTTTTAGGCCTACGATGGTGCATCCCACAGTTAAAAGAGGCCTGATGAAGGTCTACCTACCCTCTAGGGGAAAAACGCATGCTGTCTATCATATACATTTTTCTATGGAATTACAAATAGATTTTCAAAAAAACAAAAAATGCTGCAAGTCCCTAGTAGTCCAGGAACTTTAGCATTTTACCTTCTAGCTCCCCAAATAATTGTGGAGCTAAAAGGTACGTGTACACAAATTTTCAGCTTGGTTGGAATTTTTCCGAAGTTTGACCCATTTTTCGTCTAAAGTTCCTGGACTATAGACAATGTTGATGTGTGTACACACAAACCTACGCACGAAACACATACCCGGGCTGACCTGTCAGTCAGATGGGAAAAAGTAAAATAAAGCAACTTTAAATTCTTTAATTAATTAAAAACATACTATTCCCGCGCTACTATAGAACGCGAATTATCCGTGAACACAGGGATTTCTCTTTTGTATTAATAATCAATTTAAAATTTAATCTAATGAGGCAAAACATGATCCAGCTGTTACATACATAATGTATGTATATCGGATCATCACGATCTCTCCGAACGGCATAAGGCAACTTAGGGGCTTTCCAGTGGGTCTCGTGCAAATGAGGAAAACACAAAAGAGGTTTCACTAAGATTTTATTACTTAACCTCAAACTGACTTTGAACTTGACTTTGTATTTTGCTAATTTAACTATGTGCACTCGGCCAACGCCGATTTAGGAATGAGCTCTGTTGCTTTCGCACTCTCCCTTTATATCCGAGCGTCAATTTGCTTAAACAAGTCTCGGGCGCATTCGTACGGTGGCGCGACACGACAGAATACGATTGTTCGCAGCAATACACGTGGTGTTTATAAGCCTTCAATCTCAGCAGATCTATTCTTCGGATTCATTAAATGACTTCTTTCCGACATGTATGTATCTATTGACACTGCTGATAATGATTATAAATATCCCAAAAAATACCGACCAGGCGGGGTGGGAATCGATCTCGCGTGCCTCCCAATATATGATTTCACGCAACAGCTTGTAAATTTTGTACATTAACATTCCAATACCACAGCTTTTACGAACATACAGCTCAAACAACAAAAGAAAACTGTTCGTTTCCCTCCAAAACCATTCAACAAAGCAATGTAATTGTTTTTAATGAACAAATAAAAGAGAATATCTTCGGGATATCTGGTGTACAATCGGCCCTCGTCATCTGTATTCAGAGAGCATTGTGGCCGCAACATTATTACAATTTAACCGTTCAGTCTGTTCAATCTTGTAACTGGGCGCTGATTTGTACAGAAACATTTTGAAAAATATCAAAATTAAATTCACGTTTAGGCTAAGCACGCACTACGACTTTTAATAGTTTTGAGTAATAATTGCGAATCTGTGAACAATACCAATATACTAGAGTCCGTGCGCTGCGAAAAGAAATCGTTATAATTATTTTTCAAAATCGCAACATTTTTTTTTTCGTCACATTTTTATTATAAATCTATTTATAACATACTAATACAAGTATTATTATAAACAGCTAAATTGTATGCGTGTGGATGTAGGGGGTATTCTCTGAAACTACTGAACCGATTCGAAAAATTATTTTACTAACATAAAGTTACATTATTCCTGAGCGCTATAGGCTTATGAGCTTTCGCCCGCAGCTACGCTCGTTATGTGTACTCAACTCAGTAACGGTTGAGCAGATTTTCATGAATATTTGGTGTGTAGATGGTTTCTGGGGGGGTAGAAGCTGGACTGCTTTTTATCCCGACCAGACGCGTGTGAAGCCACATTCCAACATTCTGGAATAACTGTTCTAATTCATTTTAATTTCTAGGCACAGCACAGAAATACCTTTTTTTTTGTCTTAATCAAGTAAAGGTCTGTTCCTAACTGCTTCCAGTACATCGCTACCCTGTAATCACGTCGCCCTTTCTCTGTCATTCGCACGTGACACACGGACGTGACGTCACAACTTTTTTTTATTACCAACCGTCACCGAATTTATTGAGCAAGACGAGTCGTTCTTTGAATATTTCTCGGGAATTGAAAAAAGTATTTCGCTGTCGAAATTAAAAATGAATGAGTAGGAGCCGTAAAAGGAGACGAAATGTACATTGTTGAAATACTGTCTCTTTGAATTCACCGAACTTTGTATAAAATGTTTGAAATATGTACTCATCATTATTATCATCATCACCAGTCTTTCGACGTCCACTGCTGTACGAAGCCTCCCCAATAGTAAGCAATGGGGAGAATTGAAATAATCACCGCGATTGCCAGGTGGATCGCAGTGTTGTGTTGAGGTGCCATCTAGACCTTTGTGCTTCATCTTCGGCCATATCATCACTTACCAACAGGTGAGATCGTGGTCAAACAAAGGTCTAACAATGTTTTAAAAAAAAAAGTACTCTAGTGTATGCTGCCCATCTTCGGGTGTATCAACTTTTACGAAAACCACGGCAGGAGACGGAGCTGTGTATTCTTAGGCCAGTCACACTTCTGCTTGTACACAATATGTAGTAGGCACTTCTTAAAACTAGTAGTCCGTCCTGATCATTGTATATCATCATCCTCATTACCCTGTAGAGGTCCAAAGCTTGTTAAAGGCTTCTCATAGAATGTCACGACTAACAGTCTTAAGCCACCTCCTTCTAACGATTTTCTGCTACCTTTAAAATATCATCTATTCATCGAGTGACTGCATCGTCTGGTTCTTGGCCTAGAGTCTGCGTCACGACTGAAGACCAACGGCCTTTTCAACAACGAACGGATAAAAGGGAAAGATTTTCGCTTTTGCAATTTTTACCGGTCACCGGACTTCAGTCGTGGCGTGGACTCTATGTCTATAGGTCTACCGCTTAACTGAGTCAGTCCCTGAGGTATGGGAGCGGTACGTAGATTTCATCTTAGGGAGGTAATTTTTCATCTCTTAAATTATCAGATGACATGTGAACATAATGTTAACGAAAACACCTCTCCCGTACCGCTCCCATACCTCAGGGACTGACTCAGTTAAGCGCTAGACCTATAGTTTTGGACATTGATTATAATTAATATTTAACACATTTGCTCGTGGAAAATCATTACATACCTACTTTACAATCTGCCGTGGCGTGTCTGACCTAAGAGTTGGCAGCTCTGTCTCCTTCCGTGTATGTCATAGAGCTGACTTATGGATTACACCAGGGAAAGCAGCATCCACCTGAGTATTCAACACCAATACTGCCATGTGTGGTGTGTGGCAAATCTTATTTTGCTTTCTATGAGCGAGGCCTCGGCTAGCAGTGGACGTCAACTGTCTTTATCTACTTCTAAACTACTAGTAATTCTTCTTCTAATATATTTTCTTCTTGTCTTGTCTTGGTCTGCCAGCACTCCCCAAATTCAGATTTTGTAAAAATCAGACCATGTAAACGAGTTTGAGGCTGAAGTCAAGAGTACATTAGCCCTATTACAAGTTCAAAACACGAAATTACCGAATCGCTTCAAGACTCGGCTTTACGGCGTACGTGTTAAATTGCGAAGAGCGCCCTACCTGCGAACTTTCCAAATTCTCGCAGCAAATTGTTTTTTTTACGCACCCCCAATAAGCGTCTCCCTTTATAAATTGCGCAGCGATGATGTTACAATAATTTGAATATCGAACCATGGAATTGGCAATTGTCAAGTTTAATGCAGTTAGGAGACGCGTACGCAAAATGTATCCCCTCTTCATTTATTTTGACTTATAGTGGAGTTAAATGAGACCAGTGTCGGAATGGTGTTTCGATGGTTGGTTTTCTTATTATATGGATATTCCCAAATACTATTTCAATCCAAAATCGTAATAAAAAAGGGCCATAATCTCAATAAAATGGCAGTAATATTTAATAGTTTAATATTTCAGTTAGTTTTATCTAACAGCGAACGAAATAAAGAAAATAATTAATAATCGTCATGATTAGACCTGCGAAGAGAGAAGAGAGATCGATCAGCCTACAGAAGTCAACTGCTGGACATAGGCCTCCCCTATAATGCCACGACGAACAGTCTTGAGCTGCCTCTATCCACCGCCTTCCTACGGCTTCTATAATGTCTGGTCCATCGAAAAGGAGCATGCCCTTAAAGAATTTGAGGTTCTACGCACAGCACTTCGTAGGTACGGAATCACTAGACGATATCACAAGGCCAAAAAAACAAGCTAATAAATCCTCTTTTCCGTCGTCCGCCTTGTTGTCGCCACTCGAGAACCTTTCTTCCCCAACGGTTATCAGTTCTGCTAGCTATATGGCCTGCCCATTGCCACTTCAACTTGCTAATTTTGAGAGCTACGTCGATGATCTTGGTTCTTCTACGGATCTCCTCATTTCAACGGGCTCTTTCCATAATCCGCTGCGCAAGTTTGAGCTTTCCTATGCGGCCAATAGTTAGCGGCCACGTCTCAGTGCTGTAAGTCATCACTGGCAACACGCACTGATTAGAAATTTTCGTCTAAGCATTGCGGTATCCGTAATGAGTAGATATTATCAATTGATGTGGTGTGTCCGTCCTAAGAATAGACCCCTCCGTCTCCTCCTGTGGATGTCGTAAAAGCCGACTAAGGGATTACCCGGACTTATTGATAAGATTTGTGCTGGCTGCTAGCTTATTATGGAATGTGATATTACTGGAAGAAAACGTTAGCAGAGTCAGTCGTGGGAGGCAATGGCGGCAATGAGCTCACCACTTGTCACGTCTATATTCCACGATGGTGCAACTCACTGTGAAAAGAGGCCTATTGAGGCTCTGCATACCCTTTCGGGGAAAAAGGCGTGTGTTTATGAATGTATGTATAACACATCAAGTAAGATGTATTAATTTTTTTAGCAAAACGAAATATGTGACCTAAATAACTAACTTCGCCGGCATAAAAACGTTATCCTCAAACTTGTGAATCAGAGTAGTCAGTTTTTGTGCGCGAATGATTTATTTGAACCTTTGCCTCTTTGCATTCCACTTACTATCTCACTCGGCCCTTTGAAGATAGCTTTGGGCAGGTTTTTGAAGGAAGTTCTACAAAATAATATGATTTATGAAGGAGATAATCTTCTTATATTCGCATTGAAAGATCTGTGGACTACAGAATGAGGATTCATGGATTTATCAGACTTTGTTGTCACAGAAATCCTACTGTCACTATTCTTGTAACCGGGCCCACATGAACGAAGTCGCGAGCAGGCTGCTAGTATTATACAGGGCGTCCCAAGACTACGCGACATGAAAGGAAAGTACCTTTAATATTAAAGATAGGATATTTTGCTGAAAGAAGACTTTATTTTATTTTTAAAACTTAGTAATACAGGAATCAAAGATTTTCTAAAACATTACATGATTCGTTTTTGAAGCGAACCGACTTAAAATAAAAAGATTAATTTTACGGTATACCTTTGTTTTAAAATACTATGATCTTTGAGGAATTATTATTTTTGTCTATTCTTTTGATTTGCATCATAAAAATACGGGGTGGCTTTTTTCACATTTAAGACGGTTCGATTCCCAGACGAAGCAAGTAATTTTTAGAAAATCTTTTAATGCAGTATTACTTACTTTTAAAAATAAAATAAAGTCTCCGTTCCGCAAAATATCCTATCTACAATATTTAAGGTACTTCAATATTAGGTTACAATACAACAATACAATATATTAAGTTCAATATTACTTCTTTTTTTTTTTGTTTTTTATTTTTTACCTCCATTTCGCATAGACGACCTGTATATTCATAAGTTTGGATTTTTGCTTATAACTTAATCACTCTTTAACAGTTAAATCAATCTAGATAACATTTCGACACAGAAAGACTAATCTGGAGGGAGTAGTGTCCCAGGCTTCTTTGTATCCCGGTATAACTTTAGCAAAACCTCTTACAAATAGACTAGAAAGGATCTACCTGTTTAAGAGTGCTGGGACCCGATCTCTTCTACTCGATAAAACTGTTTCACGCTATGTTCATGACTGCTTAGTGTCTTAGAACGACCAAAACCTCTTTTTTAGTTCGTACGTATTATAAGTACAACGAAATCAACATAAATTAAGTCAAATTTAAATGTAACCCAAAAATTTAGTTCCAGCGGGACTCTAACCCAGGGGAAAGTGTGGTTTACACTTGAAAAATAATAAACTATGATAAATTAAGTCAATTGGGTCCCTTGGCATATAATAACACCGCGTCGCGAATTGATTTTGCAGCTATACTAGCATTATCAGTCCTTAAAAGTCTTAAAAGTTCACTGGACTTTAGGCATCCACCAAAATTGCCATGATGAGCGGCGTTTAGTGGTCTCCATCCACTTCATTATCTTCCTTTCTTTCGAACCGATTTTAGTACTTGATATTTCTCTCCTTTCTCTATAGTTTGGTTAAAACAAGAGATTTCAATTTGCTAACTTCGAAATTATAATTCAACTCATTCACTAAACAAAACAACTCTTTTTTTAAACTGAACATAAACTTTGACATAAATAAAGGTGGAGCGACTAAATTGATCTCCGCAATATGTACATCGCCACCTCGTATTTTCTTCGGCCGACTATAATTCTTGATCCCTGTCGGCGTGAGGCACTTAAAACCAGTTTGAAAACGAAACGAGCTTTATTTTGCCCGATTTAGATTCAATATGGCTGAGTAATTTAAATTATAAATGTATATATCGTAAAATTGGAACAAATATCACGCATCATTTTGTAAAGGAGGCTGGGCACTGTTGGTTTAAAGTGCCATCAGATATGAGTCAAACCTTATTTGAATTTATTTATGTTGCCACTGCTTATTATAACATTTCTCTCAAGCTCAGACATATAGGCTCTGATCGATGCTACATTTGCAAGTTTTAATAAATAAATTTAGCGCTATTTACGCTAAATTGTGTCATGTTGTGTTTGTGCGCGTCGTTTTTAATTTTTAAGGTCACAGTGAGTGAAGTTGATGGCTCAACACCGTTCATAGTGGTATTCCACAGGGAAGGCCTATGTTCAGGAGTAGATACTGCGTGATGCTAATGAAGTGATTTTTTTTTAACCTGCTTTTATTAGCTATAACTAACACACAATATAATCAAATCTTAAAGTCATTTAAACCTACTTCTAACTTGTCGTATCGAAATGAAACTTTGTATGTATGTAGTTCGGATGACAATACTATAATTTGGTATCTTGGAGCTGACCTGATGATGGAGCCAGGAGGTGGAGAGTGGAACTTTTCAGTGGCTACTAGTAAAGCACTCGAGTTTGTGGCCATTTAATGCGTTTTGAAAAGTCCTTTTGATAATAATAATTATATAAATGTTACAGCGCGGCAGCGGATCTAATATCATGTTGTAGGTGGAAGATGGAAAATGGAACCGTCTGCATGTGGGGGACAAATCTAGTGATCGAATTTTGAACCATTACCCGATATCCGATTTTTTGGACGACCTCTGTGGCGCGGCGGGCGAAGCTTGGCCTGCGACGCAGGAGGTTGCGGGTTCGATTCCTGCCTCGGAACAAATATTTGTGCGATCGCAGATATTTGTTCAGGGTGTTCTGGGTATTTTCTATGTATAATAAAAAATATCTATCTATGTAATATATTGTATTAAGTATATCAGTTATCCAGTACCCATAACACAAGCTTTGCTTAGCTTGGGGCTAGATAATGTTGTGTGAACTGTCCAGCATTATTTATTTATTTATTTTATTTATTGAAATTTGGCATTTCTACCTGTCAAGTTCCGATGACAACACAATATTATGGTGATAGCGAGCATCTGATGATGGAGACGGATGGTGGACAATGGAAGCAGTGTTTGTGCTCATTTTTATCAGCTCACTGGTCAGATTACTAATTTGATTTTAGGTTCGGAAAAAAACCCAGATACGAATTTTCCCTGCAATGAAAATAAAAAATTGGCTTTAAAAACGCTTTTGAAAGCGACATGTTATATCTCTGATGATTGCATCTGAGGCAAATTTCCCATGCAGTACCCCAGTGTCCCAATCTCCTCTCAGTAAAGCTCGCGTTGGTACAAATGCAAATATAAATATATTTATTTCGTCAGAATTGTAGGTAGGTACAAGACAGTTCTTATGTTTAATATAGGCGTAACACTGAAATTCTACCAATACAGGCATACGAAATTCACTTAAGTAGGTACAAAATTAATCAATTTAAACAGTTAACACGGGATACCAGAAAAGATAGAAAAACACAATCAACTTTAAATACCTCAATTCAATTCAATTAACTAACGCAATTCAAATTCAGCAATAACAAAAGTAGGTACTAATAATAAATTCAAAAAATTACAGTTGTAATTGCCACAGATCACAAATTTTTGTGTCGCATAAGTGAGACTATCTGTATGTTAATACTATTATTTATTCTGTGTCGCTGTCGCCCGCACGAGAGCGGAGCTGTTAATCTTTTAACGTCGACTGCATTATTTTAGGATCCCTTAGGTAGGTGGGAAAGTGAAATTAATCCAAAGATTGAGCCTCTTGAATTGTTTGGGATCATGGGAATAAAGCTTTGCCTGTATTTTTGACACGTGTAGTAATTTACTAAGGTTTTTTTTTGGGGTTGAGGTTATGTCCGCGTCACTTCAATAATAAATGTCAAATAATTTAGGTCACATTCGTCAGAGTCCACTTTCACCATAAATAAATAAAGAAATGGGCACAGTATCTCATAGTCTTATATGTTTAGTTTTAAACTTCAATTCCTTGAATCAGTTGCATCATAAGTAATTATATATATATTAATAAGGCATGACTCTACGTATTTTTACTCTAGACAGACTAGACTCTAGATTCACTAGACTCAAATCAAAAGAGAAAGAATCAAAAGAGTGTAGACTCTTAGACTCTTAATTTCTATGGACCAAAGATATTTTTAAGGTCGCAGGAAGTCCGTGGATAGTGGTGCCTCAAGTCTGTTCTTCGTGGCATTATATGGGGTGGTGCACATTGGTCTTCTTGTTAGGCTGACGATGATAATGAAGATTATATCTATAGAGTAATTTTCAAATCGAATCGTTCGGCCATGCTTCCTATAAAATTGAGTGTTTTTTTATGTATTATATGGTAATTACTATATTATTATTTTTATTACCATATAGTACCATATAATTACCATATAGTATTTTTCAAATCAAATCGTTCGGCCATGCTTCCTATAAAATTGAGTGTGTTTTATGTATTATATGGTAATTACTATATTATTATTTTTATTACCATATAGTACCATATAATTACCATATAGTATTTTTCAAATCGAATGGTTCGGCCATACTTCCTATAAAATTGAGTGTGTTTTTATGTATTATATGATAATTACTATATTATTATTTTTATTACCATATAGTACCATATAATTACCATATAGTATTTTTCAAATCGAATCGTTCGGCCATGCTTCCTATAAAATTGAGTGTGTTTTTATGTATTATCTGATAGTTACTATATTATTATTTTTATTACCATATAGTACCATATAATTACCATATAGTATTTTTCAAATCAAATCGTTCGGCCATGCTTCCTATAAAATTGAGTGTGTTTTTATGTATTATATGGTAATTACTATATTATTATTTTTATTACCATATAGTACCATATAATTACCATATAGTATTTTTCAAATCAAATCGTTCGGCCATGCTTCCTATAAAATTGAGTGCGTTTTCTTTCCCCTGTAAGGGTAGGCAGAGTCTCTTTTTATCGTTGTTTGCACCATCGTTTGAATATAGACGTCACAAGTGGTGAGCTCATCCCCGCCATTGCTTCCCACGACTGACTCGGCTAACGCTTTCGTCCAGAAATAAAACATTCCTTACTAAGTCAGCAACCAGGTCAAATCCTATACCAACGAATCTTACTAACAAACCTGGGTAAGTAGCAATACGAGAAAAAACCAAATCCAGGAGTAAATAGAAAATATATATACGTTCATGAAAAATAATATGCCTGTTAAAAACCGCGTTCCATTAACAATAAACGTATAGATGTTTCCTTTACTCTTCCAATGCAACAAAAGAGAGAGAGAGAGAGACTTCTAAATCTCACTAAATCATACTAAATAATATCCCAAAGAAATGATCTCATTTATCGTTCAAGCAATAGCGATGTTTTCCTGACAAGCTTCAAGCGGAAAATAAATTTTGAAAACATCATTATTCATCGACTCGAAGGACACAGTCACCTTACTATACAGGTTGCTGCAGACTGTGTGATGGTATACACTGCAGCTTTTTTGTAGCAAGACGGTTGCTTTTAGAGTTTCAACTCTAAAAGCATCTACTTTAGGTGTCGTAGATCACTGACATGAATATAAAATAACGAACCCAATAGGTACAATATAGTCCTGATACCACACTAAGATTCCCTGTGTCGCAAGTATCAGGAACTAAGAGTAACATGTTACCATAACACCCAGACCCGGAACAAATATTTGCAGATCATACAAATATTTGTCGCGCACTTTCTAATCTCTCGCGTCACAGAATTGTTGCTGATTTTGTCTCTGTCTACCAGTACTAGTAGGCTTATAATGTCTACTTCGCCCTATGACTAGTAATAACGCGACTTAATCCTACGCATTTGGTAGGTTCGCCGATCTCAAACGGTGCGGGAATAGTGCTCGCAGGTGTGTGTTACTTTAAATCAGCTTGCAGTGTCAAATGTGCGGTTGCATATTTATTTATTGCCCGCATTTCAGATCGTAATTTGAGATATACAAATCTCAAAAAAAACAGGTGTCACACAACTGCCGTGGCCATGTAATTTTGTCACAAGGGATTGCGCGCTTTAAGACTCAATATTGCTCGCGTTTGTGCCGATAGTTTGTATTTCCTAATATGTTGAGTAAGGGAGAATCAAGTCTTTGAAGGACTTGCGAGAATCATGTGCGGACATGAGTTTTTGTCAGTATAAGCACTGGTAGACAGCTTGTCCGCCTGCTTCCAGTGTGAATGCGCCTAAATACAATGTTGCCAGAATAAATGACAGTCATCAAATATTCGTTAGGGGAAGCCATAGGTCGTGACGTGTCCTATGCGTATAATTTTAGTGAGTATTCGTAGGGGAGATGATATTAGTGTCGTAAGTAAATAATTACTTTTGTAGAAAAACTCTGAATGTTACCGAAAATAATTAATGCCATACACTCATTAAACTCCGCTTTTAATGCACTTTATATGTGGTTAGAACTTCTAATGATAATTTCAATGAAGATATTTGTAATATTTTACTTGTAACACACAACAAATTTGTAACCTAGTTGTGTTGTGTGCTTCTAAACCGCAGACTCAATAGAGAAATAAGTCTTCTCAAATATAGAAGTTCAGACAGAACAGGCACGAATTCAGCAGGCAGGCAGGCATTTCAGGTACGAAATAAGTGAAGCTGAAAACTACGCTCATAAACATAGAATAACTAATAATACTAATACTAATAATACATACATCCGGACAGATGAAAACTCATTTCGCTCGCTCTGTCAAAATCGTAAGCTCAAACCGTAAGTCCTAGAGACCTGAAATTTGTAGGATACATTCCTTTTGTGGTATGGGAGTGCACTAAGAAAGGATAATTCAAAATTCACCCCCTAAGAAAGTCCAGCGGATTGTTGAAGTAGGTATGGAATAAACTCCATGTTTGCACTAGTTATTAATTATATGCCCTTTGTTTAAACTACCCTGAGCAATAATGACCCTACTTCTAGAGTTTAAATTAGGTTCTAATCTACGTACTAAGAATAGTGGACCTAACTCTTTTACGAAGACCTCTGCGCCGCGGCGGGCGAGTAGCTGGCTAAGATGCGTAAAGATGTGGGTATGATTCCCGCTGCGGAACAATTGATTGTATGATCTGCAAATATTTGTTCTGGGTCTGGATGTTATAGTACTATGGTAATCGTAGTTTTTTTTTATACTACTTGAATGACGGGACAAGCAGATGGCCCACCTGATGTTAAGCGGTAACCTCTGCAAATGAACAGTGCATTCTCACATAAGTTACGTCCACCTCGGACGCACCCTATGTGGCTTTGCACTGATATCCGTAACACAGGGGATCCTAGTGTGGGATCCAGGACTGTGTATGTTGTATTGTTGTGTTATGCTATGCTGTGCGTGTAGTTGGGTTTTATATTGTTTTAAATTATGCAAGTTAAAAGCACCATTAAACAATTTTTTAAGTGAACCTCCTTGAAAAGCCTATAAGTATTATGACTTGAGCACAGTTCTTTCAAAAAGTCACATTAAAAACGCCATTTATTAATATAAGGCTCCTCCATTAACATTATTTCACATTTCTTGCGCCGTTACCGAAGGTACTTTGTCATTCTAACATTTTCCTTTCAACAGTATTTTCATAAAGCGACGATACAGCGGCGACTGTCAACTGGGACATCTGGGACATTAGTCATTGAAAATATAAGCAATCATTTCTGCAACCCCTTTTTAATTATGCAAAATCTTTGCCATTCATTAACCCCCTCAATCCCCCCAGAAAACGGTGCCATCATCTCAGCGGTATGCACGAAGTTATTTACTTGGAAATTATGAAAAATATGACAGATGACGCTATCTGTTTCAATTCTATTCAAATAGGAATTCTCGGTTTTGTCGTCCTATCTACCCTAAGATGGGGAAAAAGGGGAGTATTTTGTTGTATTTTATATTCGGCAGATTCTGTGAGATAAATATATCTTGCAAATGAAGACCAGTAACATTGTTGTCGTTTGCTAGTGGAACACCGGCGACTTCGTCCACGTGGTATTTTTTTAATTCAAACTTAACTCACCGCTGCACGCTCTTAGGTATGGGTTTAATTTTGGAAATTGCTTGCTTAGTGCACCATTGAACAATAAAATGAATGTACCCTCTATATTCAGGTCCATATTTGGTCTTCAGGAGTTACGGCAGAGGCTGTGCGTTGATAGTCAGTCAGGCGACGATTTTATTTTATATTGATGATGATAGATTGGTCCTTGGGAACTATAGATTTTTCTTTTAAAGAGATTTTTGGGTAGGTACCTACGTATTTATAAAGTCTGTAAATATTAATTTAAAAAAATACGATCTGTCTAATCAAACTCCACACCATGGGACAGATGAATAAAAAAACCCCACAACAGGTGAACAGGACTTTTGATTTCATGATTTTATTGTCAAATTACAGTTTTCCAGTGCAAATAGTCTCTGAGCTTAGTCGCGGAAAAACAGATAGGCAGACAGACAGACGGACGGACAGGGCGAAACTTTAAAGATTTTTTTATTGACTATGGAATCCTAAAATGACATGCAAATTTATTAAATCACAGTCTCAAACGTAATTTTCCTAGGGCACAATTTTGAAATCCCGTCAAATAATTTTTTTGAAATATCAGGCATGTGATAAGAATATAATAACTGAAAAATATAATCTAACAGTCACAACGTCTATTCTGCCTCTTGGTTTCGCCACTTTGCTTAGTATTCTGCTCACAGCGTCTCTTCCACGTTGGACGGCGAGGGTAGGACAAATCACGCGCGAACCGACCACAGACTAAATGAATATTGACACCCAGCCGGGAGCTGGTTGAATTGATAATCGCTTGTAACCATTGCTTTGACGGTTTAAATCTGTAGTATAAATCAGGCTTAAATTAATTATATTAACATGAGCTATTTGTCCAAAGAATTGAGGAAAGTTAAGCTTACGCATGAAGGAGTAGCGAAGCCGTATTTGTTGCCCTGATTCACTGGGTCGCGTTGAAACAGCAATAAATTCGCTTCGTTCATAAGATGAATAAAAATGATTTCAATGAATAAATTACTTTTGATTTTGAGATACAATTCAATCTACGTAAACTATTTATGTTCCATTATCTCATTTTTAATATTTATACGATCTGCATATATTTGTTCAGTGTGTTCTGGGTATTTTCTACGTATAATATAAAATATCTATCTATGTTATGTATTGTATTAAGTTTATCAGTTATCTAGTACTCATAACACAAGCTCTGCTTAGCTTGGGGCAAAAAAAAGTTGTGTGAACTGTGTCCAGCATTATCTATTTTATTTTATTTATTTTTATTTTAGTCTAGGGCCTACGTGTTGTATGAAAGGGAACGTATCTAGTCTCACAACGAAGAAAACTTACTAGCTTACTTACTTATTTATTATTTATGTAATTCTTTATTGCACAAAAAATTAGAAGGAAATTGTACAAACAAAGGACTTACTTTATTAACTTCAAATATATTTTCATTTTTATCAAGAGATAAATCTCTCGATATTTGTTTTGCCCTATAAAACGTTCATACGTTAATTTGATATCACAAAGAAATAAGAGAAGCTTTGAAGCCAGGGTTTTAGGGGTCTCAATCAACGCTGAAAATCCTTTTAGCCATTAATAATTCCAATCTGTTTGACAAACGTAACTACGATGACGACAAGTCTTTGATGTTGCAGTATGATTTGAGTTTCCCCTGCTCGTTAGAATAACGTCAGATTATGTTTAATGCTAGTTATATGATTCTTTATGTTGTGGGGTCGGGATGTGAGTTTTGGTTATAGAATTCCTTGTATAGAAGAGCTTTTTTGTGAAAGAGTTCGTCCGGGGAAGTACTACCACCATACCTTTTTCTGCTGCAAAGCAGTAGTGCTCGCATTGCTGTGTTCCGGTTTGAAGGGTATGGTTGCCGGTGAAATTACAGGCACATGAGACTTTCCATCTTTATGTCTCAGGATGGCGGGCGCAGTGCAATGCCAAATAGGGCGCGTGCTAGGTGGACGTGACCTATGTGATAATGCACTGTTCATAGGCAGAAGTTACCGCTTATCAAAATACACCTATATCCTGACATCTCCGTTTTGGTCTGCCGCGTCGCCTTCTCGTTGGTTCAGGATGCCACTCGGTGGCTTCCTTCGTCCACAGGTCAAAACGGAGACGGCAAGACGAAATCGGTAAGTTTCTGGCTGACTGGGCAAACATAGCTCAGGATCGTGATGTCTGGAAGGAGTGGGGGGAGGCTTTTGCCCAGCAGTGAGACACAAAAGGCTGGAAATATTAATAGAATATCTTGACAGCCGCTTGATCGATTTTGTTCATATTCGAAATTCTGGTTTTAAATTTAGTACCGAATGTTTGGTGTCTGGAACAATCCAATCAAAAATCCACAACGATAAAAAAAATATGTAATTGTAAAACCTTTACATCAAGTTTCTTCTAGATTATGTGAAACATACGACCTGTACGTATGTAACAACATACATACATACATACATCTGGACAGCTGAAAGCAAATTTTGCCAGTTGTTGCAAGGAATTCGCTCTCTTCGCACGCTCGGTCCATTATAAACAACTATGGTGTCAGATCTGTCCTTATAGGTATAAAATATTATACAATAAAATATATACCTAATCAATAATCATTTATTTGGTAAGAGTATTACACGTACACGATCAAATATTTACTATAGGTACTGTAGTATAGAGTACAATATAAATTAACAATGAGTAAATTTTTTTTTTTAAAATAGATCATTTAAATAAAAACAATATTCAATTATAAGTTATTAGAAATTCAAAAATTAAATTGCATTATTATAAATTAAATCCAAAACTTAACGAGAAAATAAAAATAGTTCATGTCAGAAGTTATGTCAGAAAGTTAGCATGTTATGTCAATGTACGCCTACATGATAATAGAGTTTCAAATAAATATCCTATTATAAACGACTCTACTAAGTAAATCCATAAATTTCAGTACTCGTAACTACTCCGAAACTATCAAATTCTCCTTTGTTTAATAGTAGGTGCCAGAAACATCCACACTTGACTTGTCTAGGCATCTGGTCTAGTCACAAACATAATCTGTCTAAGGTCTAGTGTGACAAACGGTACTCCGCCAAGTCTCCAAGTCATAACATACGTTCAGATAGTGTGTGGAGATCAAATTTATAACCTTTGTTTTCACAAGTTTAATAAAGCTTTCGCGCAAACTAAGTACGTCTATCATGGAACATTTTTTATCGAATAACTAAAAAAAGCGGAATAGTGCGAGTCGGACTCGCCCATGAAGGGTTCCGTAGCAGCAAGTAACATAATTATAAAAGTTCTTGGATGGTTTACGATTTATGACGTATTTAAAAACAAAAAATCTCGTTCAAACCAATTTTAGTTGGAAGTTTACATGGTAATGTATCATATAGCGACTGTTTTTAGTTTTATCATTCTCTTATTTTAGAAGTTACGGGGGGACACATTTTACCACTTTGGAAGTGTCTCTCGCACAAACTATTCAGTTTAGTAAAATATTATATTAAAAACTTTAATATCATTTTTAAAGACCTAAACATAGATAAACCCACACGTATGGGTTTGATGAAAAAAAAATTGAGTATCAGTTCTAAGTATGGGGCACACCAAAAAAATCTTATTTTTTTCGATTTTTCTGTGAAATTCTTAATGCGGTTCACAGAATACATCTACTTACCAAGTTTCAACAGCATAGCTCTTATAGTTTCGGAATAAAGTGGCTGTGACATACACGGACAGACAGACAGACAGACATGACGAGTCTATAAGGGTTCCTTGTCTTTTTGACTACGGAACCCTAAAAACAAGTCTATATGACAGAATAAATTATAGTGCAGGTACAGAAGGTTGACTCCGCAAAATCAATTAAATAAAAAGCAACTCTTGCCCAACACAAAGTGCAATTCAGGTCGCACAGCGCTAAATTACCTACAGTCACGTAGAAGTTACCTCTCTTTCTATCGTGTAACTCTTATCTTTCTTTTCACTATAAACGGGATATTTACCATGATTTTTGAGATTTGATTGTTCGTTTCTAGTAAAAAGTATGTACATAACCATGATAGTTTCAAAAGTCTTTCTTGTCTGACTCACTGAATTGACTCGACAAGTCGAGCCCGCCGCGTACTTGTAGCTTCGTACCTAGTGTGGAGTGCACCACACCTGGCTATGTCTAACCTGTACTAATGCAGTTATGTTTGTTTCAGATTTTGCGCAGTTCATGGGTGACGTCATGGAGTTACAGGAGTACAAGACAATAGTAGGAGGATCTGAAAGGTAAGTGAACGTTTCACCTGAAAGGACTCCGTCTGAAAGTTGGACCGGCGGCAAACCGACCAGACGACTTCCTGATATTGGAATGAAGATTTGTTTTTAAAATTAGTTTATTTTTTTAATTTTCTGTCTTTTTTGATGGCAATAATACGTATAAGTTTTGTTGTTTTTTAACAAACCAAGCTTCTAGTAGTAATTAGTACATGGACACACGCCTTTTTCCCCAAAGGGGTAGGCAGAGCCTAATGGGCCTCTTTTCACAGATATTCCAGGTGTTTGCACAATCGTGGAATATAGACGTGGCGAGTAGTGAGCTTATCACCGCCATTGCTTCCCACGACTGACTCAGCTAACGCTTTCTTCCAGTAACAACACATTCCATTAATAATCTCGCAGCCAGGATATCAGTTATCAGTCATAAATAAAATAATATAAAAATCGGAAGGTAATCGGAACCGTATGCTGATCAAAATAAGCCCCAAAAACGGCCAGGCTATTAATCATCAAGAAGTTATGTTGTTCTTTTGTCTCTATTATCAGATAAAGTCGTTATCATAATAACATTGTATTGTCATTGGTGCTTGAAAGGTATGCAACATTTCAGTTGGTTTGGTTAGTTTTGTTGGTTGGAGCTGACTTTCGTTGGTTAAAATACAGTTACAAGATTTGAGCGCATATAACCGCTTGTTAAAATAGGACATGCATGACTAGTAGGAGAGCCTACTAGTCCGTCACGGATCTCTGAAGATTTTCTCTATGATGATAAAAATTGTAAAAAAACACAAAATCTTGATAATTAATACAAAAACTGGTCAAATTTTGTCTAATAAAACAAGGAAAAAGCAAATATAAAAAGGATATACTCAAATACGTCGTACACAATGATAAAACTTCAATCAACATGAAAGCTTCGTACGAAAGAAACATTTCACCTGATGGTTGGCAGAAGTACCTATGCTTAACCTACAAAGAATGGAGTACCCTCAATCTATGGGCTCTGACGGTTTATCCTTTCTTTGGAGGGCATTGACCTCTGACCTTCGTAAAAGCAAAGTAATCCATAACACATCAAATGTATTGTGTAAGAGAACACATTTGACTTAACACAGTATGTGATTTTGGAATTTAAAAAAACGCCTGATCCAGTACTAACAACATTTATGTAAATAATAATTAGATAAATAATGGTGGACTGTTCACACAACATTATCTAGCTCCAAGCTAAGCAGAGCTTGTGTTATGGGTACTAGACAACTGATATACTTGATACAATATATTACATAGATAGTTTTTTTTATTATATATAGAAAATACCCAGAACACCCTGAACAAATAACTGGAAATCGCACAAATATTTGTTCCAAGGCGGTAATCGAACCCGCAACCTCCTGTGTCGCAGGCGAACGTTCGCCAGCCGCGCCACAGAGTCGAAATGTAGTGCCCTTGAGTCTCTTGTTAGAACTATCTATTAAAATTTCAATTAACAGTGATTTAAAAATGGTCACGCGTTATAAGTTATCAGCTATAAGTAAGTTACTACGCTACGTTAGTAAGTAGCCAATTACCTCTTTGAAATTGTTCGTATTCCTTTGCATTTAGAGGCATGCCACAGCCAAGTTCCATCACTATATAACTTAGTAAAGTTCAGTTAAGTTACTAAGTGACAGAATAGCGCTCGCGCAACGAAAAGTGAACGAAAATCACGAAAAACATTACCTAAACAAATATTTGCTTTGTAACCTAATCGAAAATATAAATCTACTATGCTCTCTAAAGTAGTATTATTTGTTACCTACCCTTATTATTTTTTTCAATGTTTTTAGATAGATTGTAGATATATTTACGTTATAAGCGCAATTTAGAGGTTAGTTCACGATTATTTTTTATCGACAAAACTTATCGAAATCTTGTTTTGGGCTCTATCATGCACTTGAAAATATTATGAAGTTTTTTTTAATTGTCATAAACTGTGTAGATTTTGCTAAAAATACGTTTAAGAGAAGCCTATTTGACTATTGACAGCCTCTTAACCCAGATCTCCTAGGTTTGTGCTCATTGGTAATATTTTTACGTCTAAATGCTAAGTCGACAATCACCTTTATACTCCAGTATAAAGCACCCCTCAAGGTCTTTATTTCGCGATCATTCATCTTGTTTTCCTTTTTTTGCGAACCCCAACTCAAAGTGCAATATCATCAAATCACTGGAAAAGAAGTTCCATGATTTCGATAAGGGTTTTTGGAGGGGGATAAAATATTGCAACCAACGAGTTTCGTTTAGAAAAGTTAGGGTGAGTTTGTATAATGAGATTGGCGAAACTATAAAATTATTATTATTTTCGAAAAAACTAAATATGCCATCTCCGATGACGAGCTCCGTGGCAAGGCAGTTCTGAGATGTTAAATTTGGTTTGATTCCCCATAAGGACAAATGAGACAGGGCACATAAGACTTTTTATCTTGATGTCTTAGGTGGGCGTGACCTATAAGGCAATGCATTGTTAAAGGCCTTTAAGAACAATTGATGTTAGGAGCTTTTAAGAACTGTGATGTTACCGCTTAAAATCAGGTGGGTCACCTGCTTTTTCCGTCATTCTCGCAGTTAAATCTGTAAACTACTTTTTGTGCCTGGATGTAGTAAAATCATGCGCAGTGATGTTTGAAATGACCAAGCTCCACTGTCAATGCGAAGCCCCCGACGCAAGAAAAAGGGGTGTTAAATTTGACTTGTGTATCTCTGTTTCTGTCTGTGGCATCGCAGCTCCTGAAAGGATAAACTGATTTTGAATACACAACAATTTTGAACAGTGGTTTGATCGAGATTGTTTTTAGTTTTGTTTGGTATAAATTGGTACAGATTTTTCCAGGATAATTAGCTCGCAAACATTTTTTTGCTAAATTTTCGTCGACTGTTTTTTTTTTTGATTCGGACGGTAATGTCCCTGTCGCAAAATTACCCACTGTTCTATACAATGTAACACAAATACACGTTGAAAAGCTCAATTGCTAGTGCACATATTTTAATTAAAACGTTCGTCCCCATTATATATTTTATATCTCCCACTGCACTGTAGCCTTAGACAGCTAAGGAGCACAGCGTCTTGTCGAGTCACTCAAGACGTATTTCATGGTACGTCGACTCACGAAATGATATTGTTGGATATATGATTTGAGCATAACAAATTTATTATGTAGTGAGAATTGGGAATAGTTTGTTCGAATCGGTTTCGTGTCTAAGTTGTGTTTCTAGTTTTGAAGGGTAATATAAGTTTGTTACATGTTACCGTCTAAAACTTCGGGCAATACTTTATTATTACAATTAGTTATTAAGGTGGATGCTCACGCTTGCCGCTTGCGGCGCGAAATTCAATTTTTTTGGTGTTTTTTATCAATTACGTCACATCAACACTTCTTCAGATAGCAAAAGTTGATTTCGCGAGAACTAGGAGACTTAACACACATGTTTTAATTGATAGTATCTCATAAATATCATCCATTTAGCTACGATACCTGTTGCCGCAGATTAGGGGTTCCTCGGTGGTGTTTTTAAATGATAAATTTCCTTGGATGCTTGATATTGCGTTTAATTTCAAATATATAAAAATAGGTTACATAGATTCGTGTGCGTCTCGAATGGCGGTTAGCGAAAGACAGTTGTATGACATTAGCTGTCAAAATTATTAAAAATTCAAAACAGGTGTTTCGTGTCTGTACACCAATTCGGATACGCGACATGGCCCCGGCCTTGGAAGCTCTGGCTTCAAAGATAGGTAGATCCTCTTCGTGCTATTTGGCATCTTCTTCTTGGTACAGGAGACAGATCCTCAAACTGCGCCTCACGGTGCCGTACGCCTCCGTTTGGGTGTAGGCTGGACGAGATAGTACGCCGTCTTCGCGTTTGACGGTGTTGATCTCCTGTGTGACGTGGATGAGGGTTCTGTCATCCTCGATAGGTATGTAGGCTGTCGACGTCTTCTCTCCATTTGTATGCAGTCTGGAGCCCCGTGGTGTGTTCTGTTGTCAGCATGATCAGGAATGGTGTCGGATCCGCTTTATCTGCTCGCCTTGGCGGAGTTGCCAGTCAGAATCGCCTCGTAAGTATGTCATAAGACACCAGCGCTGAAAGCGGACGACCAACCTGGAAATGTGGATTGAGAAGAAGGAAGTCATCAGGATCGGAAAAGAGTGGAGATATGTTGGGAGTTGATGTTGGAGTGGACTTGAGTTAAACCCGTGGTAAACTCTGCAAAGTTTAAATGAGCATCACCTGTAATGCGAGTGAACTTTCCGGTCCACTCCAGCCTCCCACTGACCTCCAGAATGAGCATGATAGTAGGGATAAAAGATTGCTTGAAGAGCGTACAGTACAGTAGGTACCTACTGTACTGTTATAAAACAGAAGGGCAATAATTGGAAAAAAATGTGAGTTCGGTTTTTTAATGAATTGGTGACGTTGTCTGAAAATATTTAATCTGGCTATTCCCAAAAGAATAGGTTAATATTTTCAGAATGTATGCCTCAGTGGACAAATCGTTAAAAGTTCCAAAAGAACTGCGCGTGTAATAGACATAGGTATGCATAAGCATAAGTATGATTTTACAAATATGTAACCTACCAATCTTTCCACGATTCAGTACGAGCATTGGTCCAGCGTGATCTAGGTACCCCGCAACGTATAATGTGCAGGTAAGGTAGGAGTCCGTTACTCCTTAGACCGATTGCCCAGGAATCGAGTAGGTAAGATAGGCCTTTTTTATATAAAATGATCAAAATAATCTGATCCGAATATGTTAACGCTTTGTTTAAGAAAATAGAACACCAACTGCACTTGATTTAACTTGTGATAATCGCCCCGCATCGTTATTGGACTTGAACCACAAGTTAAATCAGTGCAATGGCGTTCACTGCGCTGGATGTAACATCGGAACGGTCCCGCATCGTAAATGGACATAAATCCGAAGATACATCAGCGCAGTCAAAGTAAAATTTTGCGTTTAAATAAAGTAGGTAGGTGGCAAGCGTAGCCATCCTATACTAGTGAAGTTGCTTGCGATTTCGTAAAGACAACGGGGTGTCTCACGCACCTACTTGCGTGCCTAGTAACGATTTGTTAAGCTCAGAGCAACTTAGATAGGTAGGTATGCCTATGACTGACGTGACCTTGACAATCATCTAATTAGCATATTGGATTACGGTGCGAAGATAAGCGCGCGCCGTATGAAAAATGTATGCATCGGTAGATAGATGCAGGTCGTTATACCTAGGCTCGCTAACTACAACACGGCGCTGAATGAGTGCGAAACAGCAAACCGGTTCCGAGCTCCCGTGACGTCAAGTACTTTGTACGTTCGTGAGACAATATTGTGCGCTTAGAAAAATTTACATTGATTGAAAACGCGTATAGAAGTGAAATTCATCGGAGGAACTATTCCAACCGATGACGAAAATAATGTTTTGATTTGACGTTAATGATTGAATGAGAGCTTGAGGAAACGCATTCTCAAACTTTGTGGTGAGGATTGGCGAGGACTGCTGAAGCAAAACATCTTTCATCACGCATCATATATTCGATGAAGTATTCTGTGCATTCTCGTTTCCTCGGAGTGCGTCTCACAAAGCTTGGTTTTTCCTTAAGCTCGCAGACTTAGTGTGAATGATTCTATGTGTGAGAAAACATGCATCGTATGGGACCAGTTTCGCGCGTTATATTCAAGGGACCCGATACTATCCATCCTAATTGCGTGTTTTGTAGGAATGGACCGCTCTGTAGTCGCATTTTCCCTTCGCATAATAAATCCCAAAACCTATCTGCGCCTATTATGATATCTATGTTTTGGGAATCATGGAAATTGGGATCAGCTAATTTGATGTTGTCAGGGATACCCATCTGCGCGTGTCGTTCGGGCATCGATGGCAACGTAGATGTAATGCTTGGCAAAACAAAACAATGCATTTGCGTTGTGTATGGGCTGGTCCGCGATTTGACATCAACATCACAGACTTGCGTAGACTGTGATGTCAAATTACCAACCCCGTGTACTTCGTGAGTGGACTGTATAATTTTGGTGTCTAGTTTATCGCATAATGATCGCGTTATAATGCAACGTTCGCTCCCCGAATCAAGGAGTGCACGCGCTTGGTGAAAATTGCCTTGTTTATCTAGCACTTCCACTATTGCTGTCGGCAGCATGACAGGTTGTATACAAGGATACTTAGCGCATAGATTATTTGTGTGCGTATCTATCGCAAGCTCATTGCAGCTAGGTTTTGCGAGCGCTGTGGTGAGGGACGAGTGCATTGCCAAAACAGGTTTTGTAGTGTCACCTGAAGTGTGAGGAGTTACATCGCGACTAACTTCATTGTTTTTGTGGATCAATGAGTTGTGCTTTTGATCGCACTTCCTACAGGGACCGAATCTACAATCATTCACGCTATGTCCTGCACGTAAACAGTTCTCACATAAACTATTTTCCCTAACTACTTTGAGCCTAGATTCTAGGCTGGAACCTAGAAAACTTTGGCATGCGTAAAGTGGATGGTTATCTTTACACAGTAAACACGATTTGACTTGACTGTGCGGATTATTGGTGGTAACGTTGCAGTGAACTTTGTAATTGTTTTGCGTATTTGTGATTTGTTTTTTGTTACAAGTGATTGCGTGTGATACTTGCAACGTTTCCAGCATGTCCGCTCTGTCCTTCAGGAACATTAGAAGAACGTCCACCTTCAGGATCGATTTGGAGTCACCAGATTTATTGAGTGTTGTGCTTTTATATTGTTCCCACTCGCGTTCAGTGGTTCTGTCTAGTTTAGTGACTGCAATATAAATAATCAAAGTGTCCCAGCCGTCCACTGGTTCACCTAACAATTTCAAAGCGCGTAAATTCTTTAAAATAGTGTCGATTAAATTGCGTAATAAATCTGGTGCTTCCTTTGTCAAAGCCTGAATACTAAATAGCGACTTTACGTGGTTGTGAACTAATAACCTGCTATTGTCGTACCTAGTGAGGAGTAGTTCCCATGCTACATCGTAGTTTGAAGCAGAAAACTCAAGCGAATCGATCACCAATGCCGCACTGCCTTTTAGTGATGATTTTAGGTAGTGGAACTTTTGTATGCTAGTGATGAGATCAGATTCGTGAATAAGCGACTGAAAGGTGTCCCTAAATTCTAACCAATGCTCATATGAACCGTCGAAAGTAGGTATCGATATCGTTGGTAGTTTAACTGACGTGAAATCACTAGGCGCTTTTTTGGTACTCAAACTAACTTCTTCACTAGCAAGCATACACTCTGCCCGAGCCACTGTGTCGTAGTAAATATTTTCAAACAGCTCACGTTGTTCTAATTGTTCGTCGATATCAACGTCTAAAACTAATTCTTCAATTTTTGTTTGAAGAACGTTAAACTCCGCAAAAAGACTTGTGACTCCCTGAATTCGTAACTTCAGGTCTATGTGCGTTTGATTTGGCAGAATTTTGTGTATATTTAATGCATTTATGTGATTGGAGAAGCGAGTAAGGCGGCATTTAATAATAGTTCGCTTTTTACTTAGGTCTCGTATAAGTTGCTTTGTATTGTCATCGTCTGTAACCGTCATTCTAAATGGGACTTTGACCTAGCCCTACCTACTGTGCTCACTCTGAAATCCAGTGAAAGGTGGAGTACTCACGTTTGGCAAGTGGCAGCTATGCTGGCTGCGGCACACGCTGATGTACACTGTGCAAACTGATGTTAGCTCACTGCGTCTCAATTACTGAAACATGTATTACCATGGGATTAACACAAGAAAGGATAGGCGTTTTTGGATAGGATGGATGGCTGGCCGTACCGCTTCTTCGAATGAGTAGGTATGCGCGCTTCTGGCCAGTGATCCTTGGCGATGATCCTTTATGAATCTTCGGAAATTCTATATCACCATGCGTCCGAGAGGTAGTGTGAAGGTCGTGCGTGCGTAGGTCCGTTGTAGATCGGCTCTGAAGGTCCAATTTATGTTGCCGCAGATTAGGGGTTCCTCGGTGGTGTTTTTAAATGATAAATTTCCTTGGATGCTTGATATTGCGTTTAATTTCAAATATATAAAAATAGGTTACATAGATTCGTGTGCGTCTCGAATGGCGGTTAGCGAAAGACAGTTGTATGACATTAGCTGTCAAAATTATTAAAAATTCAAAACAGGTGTTTCGTGTCTGTACACCAATTCGGATACGCGACAATACCACTAAACAAAAAAAAACACTGTAAAAATGTATTCAGGGGGATCTTAGCTAAACTAATGGTATTTATTAGATACCATCAATTAAAACATGTGGGATAAGTCTCCTAATTCTCGCGAAATCAACTTTTGCTATCTGACTGTAATGGGCAAAAAAAACAAAAAAATTGATTTTCGCGCCATAAGCGTGAGCATCCACCTTAATTTAGTATGCGATTATGTGATGCTCTACTGTAGACGGCATTTGAGATGGATAAAGAAAATATTTTGTAGATATCATGGTGGGACAAGCTACGCTGCTGTAGCAACCGCTACGCATCACGTAGATATCATGGTGGGACAAGCTACGCTGCTGTAGCAAACGCTACGCATCACGTAGCATTTTGTGTAGCACAGAGAATTCACTACCGTTTTCTTAGCTCACGACTTTCTATTCATAGATTAGACAATGGTAGCGATTTGAGATTACCACTTTCTAAAGCTAAAGTTAATTTTAAAGATGCTAATTTAGTTTAGGTTTAGTTATTCGGCATTTGAGTTTCACCTCCTTACTAAAATAAACAACGATAGTTAGCCACCCAAGTTGAATAAACCATAGACAACTTAGTGATTCTAGGTTTTTGCCAGATAAAGCTGTGCGCAAACAGAGTGTGGCCATAACATAAATTTCGGAAAATACCGGTTATTTTGCAGTCCATTTAAAGTGCGGGAAAGTGGATGTATTGATAAAAACATTGTTTTGTTTTGTTTTTACAAAGATAATTATGCCTGCAGGTGTATTTTTCATAGCATTTATCACTTGATGAGGAAATAATGGGCCATATTATATTTTACTTCTGGCAACATCGTCAGTGAACCAAACCCTTGTCAATCTTGCCATCCAATTTTCTTTGCCGCCAAGATACAAATCTTCTGCGTTTTTTGTTACAAATCTTCTGTGTTTGTTGGATAATTAGGGATAAAATGGATAACTCGCGTAAAAGAGTAAATAAAAAACAGCAACACCTGATGGTGGAATCCCTGCACGCTAACATGGAGGTGGCAAGAGGTTGGTATATTCAATTGCGTTGAATCATCATGAATTGTTTCATTACTCAAATCTTTGTAGTTAAGTTACAATTGTACGTGTTCAAATTTTATTTTTTCAGGAAACTCTGCTAATGCAGATTTTTCTGAGCTGTGGTCGAGGCTGGCCACCCAGCTCAATTGCCTTGGGTGCAGGAGAACTGCAGAAGAGTGGCAGAAAGTGAGTTTAACAATACCTACAAATAGATACAAGATCGAAATAATATGGCTGCTAATATGTATTATTTATATGTTAGGTGTGGTCCGGATGGGTGGTAAAGGTGAAAACGAAGGCGAGGAAGGTCCGGGACTCAATAAATGCCACAGGTGGTGGTCCTCCAAATGACCCATTGACCCCAACAGAAGAAAAAGTCATTGAAATCCTGGGGTCAGCCGCCATCTATGGAGTCACGAACCGTGAATATCCCCGACTGGTCAGTATTTATTTTTTCATACTATGATGTTAGTTAGAGCGTACAGGGTGCGTGCCTTAGTCAGGCTCGTTTAAAGAGAAAATGTATGGCCCAGTACCAGTATCGTTGTAATGTGTATATGTATGTAAGGCAAGCGTTGCAATCATGTTTCAGGACCCGCCTTCACCTATATCACCACCAGATGTAGCACCAGATGTACCACCACCGCTGAGCCCCCCCACACATAACGATGGACCCACACGCAGACGCCGGCTTTACAGGCGGCCTAATGCGGCTGAGCCCCTGGGTAGGGTATTGAAAAGCAACAGTACTCTGTACAGGGAATCAATGCTTAAGGCGGCCGAAAGCCTGGCGTCTGCAATAAGGGAGTCTGCGGCGATGATGTGTGAGGTCGTGAGGGAGTCCACAGAGAAAATTGTTGCCGCACTTCCTGAACCTCAGCAGGTGGTAGTGTTCGCAGCGGCGGGACCCCAGCAGCAAACTGACGGCGGTGAGGCTGGCCTCCACCACAGTCTATGAAAAATATGTTTAGGAATTTTTAAGTTTTTATAAAATAAATGTATATCATTGCGTAGAAGTTTTTAATGTTTATAATATTAATATTCGTTATTCCAGCTATGTAAAACCCACTACAAAGGCCTTATGGTAGGTAATATAGTAAAGCTAGACTAGTCTAGACTAGTCTTAACAACTTGTTGCGAAGCTCTAATACCAAATCTTTAAAATGCATTGTACATAATGTAATGCAAAGGTGTGGTTCTAGTGCTAGTAAGAAGCTTGATTTTTTCTACACTACTGGGGTAGTGTAATTGTACCTTCTAGAGGGGCTCAATAAAAATCAAATTACATATTAAAATGTGTGTTTATTAAATTATTTTGAATACTTCGGGCTTCTTGAAGATAGTGATCAGGCGATGTATGTGATGTATGTACCTATCACACATAAAATAACCTTTCTGATGCATGAACCACTGCCGCAACAACGAATTCATCGTCCATATTTCAGATATAATAGTTTAAAATGTAGAGATTACTTGCTCTGTGAGTTTATGATGCGAATTAATATAATTCGTTCATTTAGAATATAGAGAATTCAAATATTTGTCAGGCGCCAAATTTAGCAGGGACCTCTGCAGGTGGCTGCTAAAATAGAAAGGAATTTCTTAATATTAAGGGGCTAGTCTGTGAAAACCCTTGAAAAGTGGTGTTTTGAAAAGCCTAGAACTTTCCAAATTTAGCTTTATTCTTAACAATATTTAGATCAGAAGAAAGAACACTTCAGGCTGAATAAAAATACGTTGGGGTTTTCTAAAGTTATTTCTAGATTTTGTGTAAATTGAAAAACTACCTACCCATTTTCACGAAATTGATCAAAATAGAGCATCTACATATGAGCCTAAATCTACGGAATTACAGCTATTTCTGAGAAATAAAACACTTTAGTATCATGTCTATACACATAGTTTTAAAAGTATGTTGGGGTTTTTAATCTTTTCATATAAAAGATGTGTAAAAACACGAAAACATTTTCAATTCGCCGTATCTACACGATTTCTACGCCATTTTCTGTCATTCCGTGGTTATCCACGGCGCTGGAAGGAAGGCCCTCGTTCACTTTTTTATTCACAGGTGAAAACGGACAACCGGTTACTTCGATATATCATTACAAAAACTTGTATTATTTTACTGAAAATTGTTGGTTTTCGTTGTTATAATTGTAATTCGGGTAATAAGAAACCAATGCAAATTCTTATTTATTTGAGGTTTGTGAAAATTTACCGGACTGACATGGTTTGACAGTTTAATCATACAGTCGTGAACACAAACCAATTCTAGAGATCCACCAACTTATCTGCAGAATGAAATGTATGTAGCTGATAGAAAAATGTAGGTAAATGGTTCTAGAGATAAGTTGGTGGATCTATACTTATAACATTGCAGGCCTCCGTAGTCGCTCGATGCAATTCTACGGTAGCATACTCACGAAAGAGTTTATATTGTGACCAAAAGAGTTTCGCTTAGCGATTTTCCTTAGAATATGCCTAGCTCTTTATACTAAGTGATTATCGTTTTTTTACAAAAATTTACTTGCTTATTTCCCGACTTACTAGTGAGAAACGGTATGTTTTTTTTATTTTTATTTATACTATAATTCAATTTTTATCTATGTTTGACTGTTTGTTACTAATAATAATACTGGTACTTCAAATTTTGATATCGAAACAATAAATAAATAAATAATGCTGGACAGTTCGCACAACATTATCTAGCCCCAAGCTAAGCAGAGCTTGTGTTATGGGTACTAGATAACTGATATACTAAATACAATATATTACAAAGATAGATACTTCGCTGATACAATGCTGCTATTCAAAAAATCTCCATTAAAGTCCATGCTTTATTGGAGGCGGAAGATGAATAAACTGGTCAAGTGCGAGTCGGACTCGCGTGTAGAGTGCTCCGTACAAGTATGCTACCATATAAATAACTCTGTCAACATAGTAACAACTAGACCAATGGAACTTAGTATAGTCCTCGATAAGTCCTCGGTGAAACGTAGCCACACATTTTGTACATATTTTCTCTTCACGAATATTTTCGTTTCCCGTCGGAATTTAAAAACGTATAGCACAAAGTAATTAATTTTGTAAAAATTTAAATAACCTCCAACGTTGAACGGCTGGACTGATTTTGATCAAACAAAGCTAAGAAAACTCCCCACAAAAACAATTAAAAAAAAAAAAAACGGTTGATCCTTTCGGGAGCTACGATGGGACAGACACACAGACACGCCAAACTTATAACACCCTCTTCGTTTTTCGTCAGGGGTTAAAAATAAACGAATTCAGATTTTGGGTACCTACTAATTTTGGACGAAATTTATAATATAAAATACAAGCTAGGTATAGGTACCTACTGTCACCCGCGACTTAATTTGGACGCGTTATATTATTTGTAGTAGGTACAACTATAATAACTGGGTTATCTGTGACATACTAGTTCCTCATAGATAATCCAGTTGATCAATATTAATTTTATTGTAAGTTAAGTATGAGGTATGAGGTTGACGTGTTTGTATGAGCTTGATCATGTAACAAAAATGTATCCTAAATATAATCACCGTAACATATTATACGGTGGATATCTGAACAATTTTTTTTATTATGTGGTACTAAATACTACACATATGAATAGTAACATCATACATTACATATACGGTGCTTAAGACTAGTGTTGATATTCTTTATTGCACTTAACTACTTCTGAAAACAAAGGAATCGAATCTTATCATCGTCGCTTCTTATCGTCGTGCTTGTACTATTATTTATTCTGTGTCATCGTCTTGCTTAGTAAACGAAAACTGTACGAAAAAGTAATCGTAGACATTACAATCGCATTATATCGTAGTTTAGTAGTAGTAGAGTTTTTTTTTGTGAAAGAGTTCGTTCGTGATTGTACTACCAACCACAACTACTACCAGTAGTATTTCTGCCGCAAAGCACTAGTGCTTGTATTACTGTGTTTTAGTATGAAAGGTATAGTTGCCGGTGAATGCAGTGCAATGCCACAAGGGGTGGACGTGACATATGAGGTAATGGATTATTAAAGGCAGACGTTACCGCTTAAGATCAGGTGGCCATCTGATTGTTCCACGTCATTCACGAAGATAAAAAGTGGGGGATTGGTGCCAGTCAGTCAGTGGGAGCTCAACAAACAGTGACTCACCAAAGCTGAAAAGTGGGTAGGTCGTGTGTGGCGAGTTATGCAAAGGCGATACTCGCGACGAAAAGTACGCATGTGAACGCTCTAGAAAATGCAAAATGGCTAATACAAAGTAAATAAGTACCCAAAAGAAAAGTTTCTTCCAACTACTTAGTTATACCTAGTAATTTTGAACAAACTGAGGTGTGTATAACCTTTTTCCTTACAAATATTAGCTGTTAACCTACAAACGACACATAGGCCAGTCATCTTAAACATTCCAGGTCGTAAAAAAATTGCAAAGTTCGCACAGCTCTATCGAAGTTGCAAACTTGGTTTTACACAATTGGTATTTATCCTAACAACATCCCAAAAAAACAGAAGTTTGCAACTTTTTGCGATCTTACACGATTTTAGTGTCTACGGTGACTGGCCTAACAAGACTGAAGGGGATTCTGAAAAAAAGGACTGGTTGCCTACAAGATAACAAAATCAGCAAATCAAATCTATGATTTTCAGGATTTTATAAATTGTGTCAATTCAAACAATACCTGTGTAAAGGTTCTGGAAACATGGGATTTTTATAATTATCGAGATCACGAATCACACACATGCTCCAGTTTTTTTACATCAAACGTACCTGAGAGAGATTTTGCTGTAAAAGTAGATAGGGAGGATTGAACCCCAAAATATAAACTAGTCACGGTGTTGAGTTAAAATCACAATATATTAACTAGTTTTTTTTAACACATTGTTTTCTAGAAGCCGTACCAAAAGTTATGGCAAGATGTATAACTGCAGAAATAAAAGAAGAAATCATAATTAGTGCTATTTATACCAGAAAGTAGTAGTAGTAGAGCTTTTTTGTGAAAGAGTTCGTCCGGGGAAGTACTACCACCATACCTATTTCTGCCGCAAAGTAGTAGTGCTCGCATTGCTGTGTTCCGGTTTGAAGGTGCCGGTGAAATTACAGGCACATGAGACTTTTCATCTTTATGTCGCAGGGTGGCGGGCGCATTGCAATGCCACATAGGGTGCGTCCTAGGTGAACGTGTCCTATGAGGTAATGCACTGTTCATAGGCAGAGGTTACCGCTTAACATCAGGTGGGCCATCTGCTTGTTCCGTCATTCATTAGTATAAAAAAAAAAAAAAAAAAAAAAAATAGGAGATACTTGTAGCAATATTTACCAACTTATAACTTCATCGTTAGGATGATTTAACTGACTGGTATAAAATAAGGTATACACCACTATTCCAAATACAACAAAAAAAACATGGATAGTCAGTATTCTATAAAGATTGACTCTATGCAAAAAAAAGGTACAAAATAACAATTTCCAAAAATAACCATAAAAAAAGCGGCCAAGTGCGAGTCGGACTCGCCCATGAAGGGTTCCGTAGCAGCAAGTACCATAATATAAAAGTTCTTGGATGGATTACGATTTATGACGTATTAAAAAAAAAACTACTTACTAGATCTCATTCAAACCAATTTTGAGTGAATGTTTACATGGTAATGTACATCATATATTTTCTTTAGTTTTATAATTCTCTTATTTTAGAAGTTATGGGGGGGGAGCACAATTTTTACCACTTTGGAAGTGTCTCTCGCGCAAACTATTCAGTTTAGAAAAAAATTATATTAGAAACCTCAACATCATTTTTGAAGACCTATCCACAGATAACCCACATTGATGAAAAAATAAATTTGAGTTTCAGTTCTAAGTATGGGGAACCCCAAAAACAATTGTTTTTTTTAAATTTTTGTGTAAAATACTAAATGCGGTTCACAGAATACATCTACCTACCAAGTTTCAACAGTATAGCTCTTATAGTTTCGGAAAAAAAAGGCTGTGACATACACGGACAGACAGACAGACAGACAGACATGACGAAAGATAAAAGATAAAGATAAAGATAAAGATAAAGATAAAGATAAAGATAATTTATTTGCTTAAACATATGTACAAATTGATGGTATAAATATTAGTAGGACACAATATGAAAATCCAAAGGGAATCCATAAGGGTCCCTTGTCTTTGAGTATGGAACCCTAAAAATGGGAACATTTGGTCAAAACAATTTAATAGTGCATGCGCCATGGAAAGCTACCAAGTTATTATTTCGACGCGTCACGTGTCATCGTACAAAGTCAAAAACAAGTATTATATCCATAAATTTATTCGGATTTTGTCAAGAAAACAAAAGTTTAAATCTTTTTAATTCCATTCGAAAAAAAAAACACTACGCAGATTAAATTTGTACCGAATATACTTGGAATAGTCATTTAATTTAAATTTAATTTGTGTTTAAAATTCAAAAATACAAAGAATGTTAAAAGGTATCTTACTAATATTATAAACGTGAAAGTTTGTAAGTATGGATGGATGGAAGGATGGATGGATGGATGGATGGATGTATCTTTGTTACTCTTTCACGTAAAAATTGCTTGATGGATTTGGATGAATCTTGGAACGGAGATAACTGGACTCCCGGAATAACATATAGGCACATTTTTATCCCGATATTCCCACGGAATAGAATAGAATAGAATAGAATAGAATAGTAATTTATTTTCATTTCAAGCACATACTAATTATATAAATTACAAATAATAAATCATAAATTAATGGCTTGTATATTATTAAAGTATGTTAGACAGAACCTACACTAAGTCGAGTCGACTTGTGTTGTAGGTTCTGCTTACCTTCCAGGGACTTAGTATTATGTAGCCATAACTATTAAAATACCTAAATTTATTAAATGATGATCAAACAAAAACAAAAATCTAATCAAAACAAATCAAATTCATGAATTTTGAACTTTGGATACATTTGAATAACAAATAAATAATTATTAACCATAATAACATTTAATAACAATTATTTAGTTGGTTGAAATTAAATCAATCAATCACACAACTTATGAATGAATGGGTGAGATGAGTGTTATTGATGCGAACATGTGTCTTTATCTGAAGATGGTTCCTTGAGTATTTATGTGTTTTCTGGGTGCTATGTGGGTATGTAGTGAGGGTGAGTGTATGTATGTGAGGGAATTAATAAGTACGTATATTTAGTATGCCACTATAATCTAATTATTTTATTTTATTTTATTATTTTTAACAACTCTTCTGTTTCCTTGTAATTTAAAGTCATCAACCATTTAATCAATGAGTTCTTACACTCAGTCTTATTTAATTTCACTAAGTTCTGAATATATTTACTGGCTTTATTGTACATAAATGGTCCCAGAAAGAATTGTTGGCGATGTGCAGATGTTGTGTTGCACTTTGGAACCATCGCAATTCTGTCCTTTCTTCTTCTTCCTACCGATAGGTTATAATGTACATCTACGCTTTTGTGCTGAGTTAGAATTATGTTTAAGATGTACATCTGGCGCACAGTTAGGACTTCACACTCATTAAAGAGATCTGCAGTTGGAAACCGATAGGGCTTGAAGGTAGCCACTTTTAAAACGGCCCGCTGGGCACGTTCTAGTTGCAGCATATAGGTGCTACAAGTGCCACCCCAGGTAACGTTACAATAAGCAAGTATGGATCTACATAGGGCATTGTATATATTTATCAGTAACTTACGGTCCGCTACTTCCCTAAAGTATTTAAATATATATATGAATTTCCGTACTCGCTTTGTCAGGGTCTCAATATGTTTTCTCCAAGTTACCTTATCGTCGATGGTAAGTCCCAAATATTTAATGTGATCTACTCGCTCCAAAGTTGAGCAGTTACAATTGGCGGAGGAGCAATTAACATGTGCTTTTAATGAGATATCCGGTGTTTTAACGCATATGTTTCTGAATGTCATGTACTTCGTTTTCTCAATGTTTAAGGACAGTAAATTACTCTGTAGCCAGTTAATGATGGTTCTTAAGCCATCTTCGGAATCGAGACCTATGCGGAAAACACCGCAGGGCGCAGCAGCAATGCGAATACTTTTCATCCAATGTTTTATTTATCTTTGTTTATGTGGTGTGTGTGTGTGTGTGTGTGTGTGTGTGTGTGTGTGTGTGTGTGTGTATGTGTGTGTGTGTATTTTTGTGTGGAATATTGTTTGTTGACTGTTACTACTACATCCATGTTGGTGACACAAATAAATGTTTTTCTTTCTTTCTTTCTTTCTTTTCAATGTACCAGGCGAGCAGCAGAATGCAGGAGTAATTTGGTAACCGAATATCATATCCTAATTACTCTTTCACGTAAAAACTACGGGATGGATTTGGATGAAATTTGGAATAAAGATAACTAGACTCGCGGAATAACACAGGCACATTTTTATCCCGATATTCCCACGGGATCGAGACTTACGCGGTTGAAACTTACTTCACCAGCGTAAGTCTAATAATACTAGCTTTATAATACTCCGCTACTTAATAATCCTGCGCAGACGAAGTCGCAGGTTACAGCTAGTAAAATTATAAATTGAGTACTAAACAAAAATATAATACACAAATAAAAAGATTCAAACATTTACAAGAGAGCGCCAATGTTTAGGTGAATAAGGGTGGTGGGTGTTTAGGGTGTTAAGGTGGTTTTGGCGCTAGGCACTAAGCACTTATGCGAACTGAAATGCACTTTGTTGCGTCCCAGCAAGGTTCGTTATTTTTTTTCACGATGTGAGCCTTTTGTTCTTGCTATTATTTATTCTGTGGTCTTACTTACA
Source organism: Operophtera brumata (assembly GCA_932527175.1). NCBI lineage: Eukaryota > Metazoa > Arthropoda > Insecta > Lepidoptera > Geometridae > Operophtera > Operophtera brumata. The sequence continues at coordinate 17,744,961 of OW052239.1, forward strand.
GTTTTTTTTTTCTCCCAGCTCAATAAAGTGTATAACTGAGTTAGTAGTTATGTTACCGCACATAAGATTAGTAAATCTTGAGCATATTCCGTTTGTTGAACACCATAACAAAATCCCTAGACATGCGAACAGTAACTATGTTACATACGGCGCACATGCTTAGGTAAAGCACGTTCTAAAATAATGTTACACTAAACAAGTATTATTTACTAAATAATAAAAAAGCATTAATGTTTTCACGATATAATAAACACAGTTTTAAAGGGAATGATCGTAGCGATCGTACAGATCAAAATCATAACAGATAAATATTTACAAAGACATTGATCACTAATATAAGATAAAAAACTTTAGGCGCGAATATCTCGTAACAATATTTCTTGTAGTTACGGTTGTCGCAGACTACGTATTTGTACACTGATGGTAATAGCATAGCTCTCTCCATGCATAGCCCGCTGTGATACTTTGAGCTTTTGTGTGTGTGATAGTTAGCGATCACGTCTCAGTCACGTAAGTCATCTCTGGCAACACGCACTTATTAAGATGACTGAAATAAAGTCCTCGAGTGGCGACCAACAACCGGACGACGCAGTGTGGGAGGGGAACTTCCAATGTACCAAACTTTATAAAGGTCGCGGGAAGTCTGTGGACGGAGGCGGCTCAAGACCAGTCGTCGTGGCATTCTATGGAAATGTTATATTTCCAGCTGGGCGGATGATGATAATTAATAAAAATAAGGCAAGTAAATATAAACATGTTTGTTTTCCCCTAGGTAGGTACATACCTACTTATAACTCACTTTTTTAATTTTTTGTTGTGTCTAGCTATTGCGGATCAAGAGATACAGCGTTTGTCAAAATCACTTTTTTTGTATGGGGGCCCGCTTTAATTTTTAATATTAATAGAATAACAAACAATACTTCCAAACTTTATGACCCTAATTAATAATAAATAATAATAATAATGTTGGACATTTCATTATCTAGTCCCAAGCTAAGCAGAGCTTGTGTTATGGGTACTAGATAATTGATATACTTAATACAATATAATACATAGATAGATATTTTTATACACAGAAAATACCCAGAACACCTGAACAAATATCTGCGATCGCACAAATATTTGTTCCGAGGCGGGAATCGAACCTGCAACCTCCTGCGTCGCAGGCCAACCTTCGCCCGCTGCGCTACAGAGGTCTTCAACACAATTGATTTTAGGGTTTGAATTTCCTATAATCCTTTCATAAAGACGCCAAACCAATTCATGGCATGTTTCAAGAAGTAGGTACTATTATTTATTCTGTGGTTGTACATGGAAATTAGAATTTAGAAGCCGATAAATGTTTGAAAATGTCTTACTAGTCATGTCAAATGCAACGTCCTCGCCGCGCCGTTTTTTTATGCCAATTTGTGGTCAGTATGTTTCAATTACGTGAATTTCTTCCAACATAGTTTGTAGGTACCTATATAATTTATTTGTTTCTTTATCCGTCTTTCTGTACAAAATAACTCGAAAAACTGTTACTTTTTTGACGAAATAGGATTAAATTAATAGTTTTAAATAATAAAATCACTGTATGAGCGTTTTTTTAAACAGCCCTACACGTGTAGGTTTTTTTTGTTTTTTATTTATTTCATACACAATATATTTTACACATTTAATTAGGTATAATATTGTACCTTAAAAACCTCCAAAGGTTGACTAGGTACAATCGCCAAAAAGTAGGCGCACATACACATTCAAATTAATATAAACAAACAAGGTAGGTATATTAGTGGATGAAAGTTAATGGAAAAAAAAACATCAGCAGGAAGTTTGGCAGAATAGTGAGTTTTGAGGCGGAGAAAATGATCTAATTTGGGCCCTGCTGGGAAAAATCCTGATTCCCAAGATATTTTTCTGAGCAAGGTCCGTCGTTCAGTACCGGTTTAAATTGGGTTGTATGGGTTTGTACGAGGTTTTAATTGATTCTTAAAGTTTAAGACTTGTATGAACTCTAGGGAGGTAGGGTAGGCTAAACCCTCTGTTTTTAGGAGTAGGAAGGGTTTTTTTAAAGGTTTGTAGGGCTTCTTAGGTTGTGAGAGTTTTTAGGGCGTTTTTGATTTAATTTTGTTTTTTTTGGTCCTGTATTTTTTGGTTATTTTTGTGGGTTTGTTCATTTCTTGCCCATGTTCATTTGCGATTCGGTTATGATGGTTTTTATATACTAACTTTGCACCCATATTGGTACAGTTATTGAAGTTGTTGACCACTTTGTCTATTTGGGGTAAAATAAAACGAATAAAACTGTCATAAAATATAACGAAACCTGAAGCACACAGCATAATATGTAAAACACAACATGTGCACAGAGATTTCTCAAGTATCCAGTAGTGGAACGCCTGGGACTTCGCCCGCGTGCAGTTTTTGCTATACAATTTTCAACATCCCGCTGCACCACTTTAGGGTGTGTATTTAGGAAATTCCTTTCTTAGTGCACCGCTATACCACAGAAGAAATGTACCTATGTGAATTTCAGGTCCTATGACCTAGGGTTTAGACTTCGCGTTGATAGTCAGTGACTGAGTCAGTCAGCCACGCAACGATTGTATAGGTGGTATACATTGATTTTATTTTCACATTTATCTGATTACTTACAGAACAAAAATTCAATGAAGTAATTGACAAAACAAGTAATGTGTTTTCTACACAATTGTACGGTTGAGAGGTTTGTTTACCTAATTAGTTCCAAATCCCACCGCAAGGTGGAGGTCACAGGTAATGGAATAGTGTCAAAACTCGATGTGTCATTTTCACAGACCACTCTCTTAAGTCAAAAGTGACAGATAGCAATGACGTTTCAAATGCAGACTAGCTAATATGAATAACTAAAATGGCCGATGACGTCATACTTTTTATTTTAGAGAATTTTAGAAATAGAGAGTGTCGTTTCAAATACCAACACGTGCTAAACCAATTTTAGTTAGCTATAACTTTAGCGAGTGCAATTTCAAATCGCTACCAATGTCTCCATTTATATAGCGTTCAATTGAGTTATTTAATTAGTCAGTGGATGAGGCTCCTCTCCTGAGATTAGGACATGAGTTTTTATATTGGACTAAAATCGATTTACACAATTAGTTGATAACCTCTATCGCATGGCAGGTGAGTAGCCAGCTGAGATGCGAGAGGTTACGGGTTTGATTCCCATAGCGGGACAAATCTTTGATCTGCAGATATTTGTTTTTAAGTAACATGGTACTCGTAGTTCCTCATAGCGACCAACAGGGAATCCTAGTTTGTGACAGGACTGTTTATGTGACTGATGGGTATTATGTCATTTAGGTATACCCAGGGTACACAATAAACACTCAATCTAATTCCCTGACCTTTACACAATATCGCTGTCCGTCAACATCTGCGGTTATTATTACCTAATCGCCCCACCTGATCACGCGAGCGTGTGTTCAAGAGAGGGGTCGAATAAGCCCCTTTCACACTTTTGATGTAATATGAAACCTTTTTTTGTATTTATTAAAGGTTTGTATTGAGTTTATAGTTTTATCTCAACTATAATCGATATTAATGTGACAGCTTTATTTTTCCACTTGGGCTTATGCCTCAAACATTAGTACATATAAACCACGTCCGCGTTGTAGTTGTAGTTGTACTTAAGACATGAATTTCTACGATTATTGTTGCACAACGTCTGTGGCGCGGTGGGCGAAGGTTCGCCTGCGACGCAGGATGTCGTGGGTTCGATTCACGCCTCAGAATAAATATTTGTACGATCTGCAGATATTTGTTCAGGATGTTCTGGGTATTTTCTATGTATAATAAAAAATATCTATCTATGTAATGTATTGTAAACACAAGCTCTGATGCTTAGCTTGGGCTAGATAATATTGCGTGAACTGTCCAGCATTGTTTTTTTTTAATGATTGTGACGGATATATTTGTAAAGATTATAGTTTTTAATAAAAAAAGGTTTAAGAAAAATTTATTTATCCCGCACAAATTTTGATTTCTCTCTCGTAATGTTTCTCGAGAACAGTTGTTTCATGTTACAAGAGGACTCTGTTATAACTCTTAGCCAATACCTATTTTAGTATGCTCTGCTTGTTTATTATTGAGCCATAATCGCTCGACCTGTTCGGTGTATCGGTGCGGGTAGGCCGACAAAGCGGGTATTACACGCCTAGCGCGTGCTCCACTCGAGCGTCAGGCTTGTGATTATCATGTGATCGTGCTATTCTTGGACTGGCCCTATCTATCTATGCCCCAGCAATGATGTCCTCGTTATCTGGGCATAGACGTAATTCAAGAGGTGAGACATATGAAACGGTTTTAACTCGTCCAATGTTGGGAGTTCTGTCATTATCATTGTGTTGATATTTGTAACCGATTTCAGAAAAGGATGAGGTTCTATGCTCGTCTGTATGTATTTTATATGTATGTTTACTGATTTTATATGTATGACAGATAAATTGAGAGAACAAATATTTGCAGCGGGAATCGAACTCGCAACCCGGTTACTCGTCCGCCGCGCCACAGAGGTCGTGGTATATCGTGTAATAGTATAGATTTTTTCTAAGCTCTATAAGCTAACCCAAGTGTTGAAATTTTCCTATTCAGAACGCTTAGCAATGATCGCCGCAGCTTATGTTTTGCACCTAAATACCGAGGCAGTACATTGATCATCCGCACTATGTTTGGTCGATCTGCGTGATAATTTGACTTGGATTAGAGAAATAGATTCCTCGTCATCGATTTAATGTACTTCTTAGAAGGTCTACTATCAGATAATACCTACTCGTAGTCTGCATAATTTAATGTTTTTTTGTTTTTTGGTCACATTGTAACTTGATCATGTAAAAAAAACTTTAATTCTTAAGTAAAAAAAAATATTGAAATAAAATTACTTTAAAAATGTTCAAATTCAAAAGTATTTTATTTACCTAACTCACATAGATCATTTTGAATCATCTTGTGAAATTTAATCCTGTTCCAACGCGACCAAACCTAGATGAATCAGGCAACAAAAACGGCTTGGCTTTATATGATGATCCTTCTTACGACTAGGTGGGAAGTGCCTGTGTGGGGTACCATGAATCTCGAGGCATCGAGAACAAGGAGAAACTGATTGAAAGAAAAATAAAACCAATTTTGTAAACCTTAAGTAGGTAACCATCATAGTTTCTAAGCTCAAATTGTTACTAACTAATTGCATGGATCTCGGTCTGCTTTTTTTAGTAACAACTTGTTATATAAACTTTATCCCTTATAGTTTTATAAGGATGCATAAAACCTTAGGGTGAAACAAAAAAACAAATATCAAGGAATATACCTAATTCAAAACCATATAATAATAATAACCAGCTAGCCTTCACACAAGCACAAGTCTCAATATACTCTTTCGAATGTGTCCATCAATAACAGAAACTATTTACAGCCAAGACTGCACCTGATCGATATCCAATCAGCTCGCGAGCGGCCGGTGGAATTACCTGGGCACTGATTAGGTGCCGCGTAAGCACAGTTACTGCGCGACAGACGATAAACTTCCAGCCTCTATCTCCCCGACTACCTTTCTTGATACACTATCGATAAACTATTATCTAGGTAGAAAATAAAAATGAAGGCCTTATAGAAGAGCGACATTTTAATTATAGGGAGAATTAAAATGTTGATCTTCAGTATGGCGTTAAATATTTTGTGAGAAAAATAAATACCCTGGTTTAGAATTCGAGATATTTTTTGTAAACAAACAAATGTCACCGTCAAAGAGACAAGCCAGTGGTAAAAACATTTTTTTGCGTGGATCATGTTTTACTTGTACTGACCAGCGGCTTTTCCTACGGTATAATTTTTTTGAAATATCCGCCAGCGGGTTAGCTGGCGCGGTATGTACCTTCAATTTGCGGCAAATAAACACAAACCCACTACCTACCTAAGTTTATCTGACGAGTCAATGTGTAAACGGCAAAATGTTATATATAACTCTTACCTATTGATACAGTATGACCATTCCACTGTAACACTGTGCGAAAAGCACATTCGTATTTCGGCAAATGAGGAGAAACGAATGAAATTAATAAAATGGGGACCGGCTTACAAAACAAAGCCCATTGTTTAGAATCACTGCAGTGTTCCAAGTAACATGAAATATTTTCTACTAACAAATATATTTTTGCTTGATAACTTTGTTACTTACCGAAATAACTCAAATATATACGACAAAATATTGATTACTTTATAGTTTATCAGATCTGAGTTAGAATAACATTCCCGAGCCTGTTTATTGGCCTAATTTAATAAACTACCATAGAGCACCTATTTTTTTGCTATGTTATCCCCTTTGTTTACAAAAAATATCTCGAATTCTGAACCAGGGTATAGATAGCGAGTCAGTGCAAGAGTAATAATGGCTCATAAGCTTACACGAGTGGTATGATACTAGTTAGTTTGCAATATTGATGGATGAATTTAAAAAAAAAGAAAGTGAAATTGGACTGACACTGACGATTGTCATGTCAATAAGCATTCGACCAGCCAGTGTAACGTGGGTACTGATTAGATGCCTCGTGAGCACAGTTCCAGTCCACCCTCGACTACCATCTTTCTTGATGCACTATCAATAAACAGTATAGTAACAGTGATAGAAGTAGAGCTTTTTTGTGAAAGGGTTTGTCCGGGGAAGTACTACCTATTTCTGCCGCAAAGCAGTAGTGCTCGTATTGCTGTGTTCCGGTTTGAAGGGTATGGGTGAAATTACAGGCACATTAGTCTTTTCATATTTATGTCTCTGGGTGGCGGGCGCAATGCAATGCCACATAGGGCGCGATCTAGGTGGACGTGTCCTATGTGATAATGCACTGTTCATAGGCAGAGGGTACCGCTTAACATCAGGTGGGACATCTGCATGTCCTGTCAAACCTAGTTGTATAAAAAAAAAGGCTCCGTTAAATCCCGACTATCACTTTTCTTCATAAACTATTTTGCCATCCGCCTTTCTGACATGACCTTTGACTGCTCATGCTTATATGTGTATGTATGTTTATGTAATAAAATAACTTAACATCTAGTGTTCTCTAGCTAAATATCAACGATATCGCCATCACAATTTTTAAATAATCTTAAACGTAGTCTTTTTTTTTTCTTTGATAGACCTTTGTTTGACCACGATCTCACCTGTTGGTAAGTGACGATGTGGCCGAAATTGGAAGTCTTTGCAATCATCATGTTTTTTCAACGCTGAAACTCTGACCTAAGTACCCTCTACTCACTGGAAAGGCAGTAATTCAATAGGAGTACCAAAATAATTCAATGTGACACAGTACCCGCCTCTTCTCCTAGGTACTTCAAGTCTGTCTTTCTCCAAAGAATTTATTTAGATTTTCCTTTACCCATAAATAAAGCAAGCTATTCTCAGCAACACAACATTCATCAGCCGCCATGTCGGGGCCAATCGGAGCGCCTAGAACGGAAGCACGTCTAATAAATAAATATCCCCCATCATTATACGGCTGCAAAGGACAATAGAAAGTGGAGAAAACGGACGTGCTCTTATATGCCTGCTAATAAATAAAGCTTGGTACCTTCTTGAAGTATATTTTTAACCCCCAAGCATGGACGCCATCATAAAAGTAAAGAAGATATTCATGCGCACCTAAAACTAAACATAATTTAGCAACTTAGATAATAGACAATTTAATTTTCATGATGAACCTATTCAGGTTTAGCGTAGGTTTCATAGAAAAAACGCGAGTAATCCTTGTTTTCGTGGAGCGCGAGCTTTCCTCCCACCCATCCCCTACACCAAAAATGGGGCCATGGGTGATCCCGGTTTGGCCGCGCGTGCGCTGGAAACAAATATTGTTTTCATTGTAATATTTTTATTGATTGGCAAATTAAAACTGGTAATGGGTTTCAATAATACTAATAGTTAATTTAATGCACTAATAGCCATCTGAAAAAAAAAAGAAGACAGGATTATGGAAAATTGCTATCTTTCTATAAAATTAACTTGTGGTTACGGAACTTATTTTTTGCCCTTTTTGTGCTTCAGATAAATAGCCTGCATATTTCAGTGAGATGAACATAAAAAATGACTGGTGTAAAACTATACCTAAAAGTAGTCACAAACCAAAACCGCCGCGCGTAGCCAGATTGTAATAACATTATTACAGCCTCGTTGACCAAGACTACAACACAAGTTACGAGTATGACTTAGAAGCAAAACTTCCTCCAAGCGACTTCCATAAATGCAAAACAGTAGCAGTAACTATTCTGCCCTGATTCATTTCCACACAAAGTACAGTCTAGCACAGAAGTTCAGTCATAAATAAGTTGTCGAGGGCCCTTGGCTCCGCTCGAATGCGACAAGTCCGAGCAAGATGCCTTTGACAAGTTCCGGCGAGACGCCCATTCTGCCTTGCTATTTATTTCGTTGTTGCTTTGGTAACTTATGAGAACAACGACTTTTTAGAGATGTTGCATTACGAAAGCGCAATTTTTTTAATAATAATTTGGTATCTAACCAAGTCAAATGATCTGATGAAAGTGGAATCTGGTGGGTGTGTCTTAAATCAATAGATCTAAACTAATATGACGACTTCTGTGGCGTGGCGGGCGAAGGTTCGCCTGCTACACAGGAGAATGCAGGTTCCATTCCCGCCTCGGAACAAATATTTGTACTATATGAACTTAACGTACTTAATACAATGCACAAAGCATTGTATTAAGTATATCAGTTATATAGTACCCATAACATAAGCTCTACTTAGCTTGGGGCTTGACAATGTTATGTGAACTGTCCAGCATTATTTATTTATTTAATATTATAAAGAATGGTGGCAATGAGGTCACCACTTTTCACGTCTATATTCCACGATGGTGCAACCCACAGTAAAATGAGACCCATTCAGCTTAAAGTCCTAAATCCTAAAGATATAAACAAACAAACAAAACAAATAATGCTGGACAGTTTACACAACATTATCTAGCCCCAAGCTAAGCAGAGCTTGTTTTATGGGTACTAGATAACTGATATACTTAATATAATAACACCCTGAACAAATATCTGCATATCGCACAAATACTTGTTCTGAGGTGGGAATCGAACCCGCAACCTCCGGCGTCGCAGGCGAACGTTCATTCGCCCCGCCACAGAGGTTATATATAAATATAATGTATCTATAATGTATGTATAATGTATCATCTAAATATATATGTAGGTATATATCTGGGTCATATTGATTGACAAACCAAAACAACAAAATCCAATGCAGTATTAATATTTCAAGGAACAAGAGGACTCATAATGGTTTCGCACGAAACCAGCCCCGCCTTAATGCCGGCTCAGAAAGTTTCAATTGTAATGTCACTGATAAGGAATACGAAGGGTGGAGTTGCTATTAATAAATAAGGCATTCGACCAAAAATTTAAATAATGAGTAATTTTTGAGAGGAGAGATAAAATTTGATTGAAAACATCTTGAGGGAAGAAGAATAAGAAATTATTTTACGCCCAAATTCATTACATCACGAACTGTAAGCGGCTTGTTATGATTCGTTGGTATAAGATTTGTCCTGGCTGCTATAGTTTATTAAGGAATGTGTTATTACTGGAAGAAAGCGTTAGTCGTGGCAATGGCGGCGATGAGCTCATCACTTGTCACGTCTATATTCCCACGATGTTGCAACCCACAGTAAAATGAGACCGATTCAGGCTTTGTCTAAACTTTCGGGGAAAAAGGCCTGTGTTATAGTATGTTTATGTACGTAAGATAATGTTTTATAACATGTTTTACTACAATTTTTAAACATACTTTTCACTAGAAACGGGATATTTACCATGATTTTCGAGTTTTGATTGTTCCCGTTATTTCAGCATAAAACTCGAAAATCATAGTAAATATCTCGTTTTTAGTGAAAAGTATGTGCATAAACATGATAGTTTCAAAAGTAATAATTTTTAAAAATGTTCCAATCACCTGAATCAAGTCCATCCAATCGGTTGAAGGGTGTGGGTGCCGTTGAAATGGGGAGACACACTGCTTATTTATCACGCTAGGTGGCGCATAATTGTTGGTGTTGTTTCGTAGCCAAACAAAGGTCTACCTATCAATGTTAAAAAAAACTGTCAAAAGTGTAAAATATCAATGGATAATTTTAGTAAATAAATATTAAATAACAGTCTGGTATAAAACATGCCTCTGTGTAGTGCATTTCAGTGTATAAAAAAAGGTACACACCGTTTCCCTCCTGCTGAGAAAAAGACAAGACCACTAAATGACAAGAACCAGCGATGGTGGCGCCATCTGAGATTAGATTTGCCTGTGGCTCCCCATTACAGGCACATGAGACATCACTTTTCGACGGTTGCTCCATACTCCAGTCAGCCCGCGACCACAATTGTTGCGACACAGTCGAAACAGCGGGAAAATAAATAAAAAGGTAACACGCGATAAACACCCGTGATAATATCAATAAATATGTGGATTGAAACAAACCAAATTTAAAATTTATTTCCAATTATTTTAGGCTAGCTGTTTGAGATTAAGCATTTTCCTAAAATTTGCCCGCTTTTAGGCCAAAATAGCAAACTTTAGGGCTTATCTATTATTAAATCTTAACTTAACCTGAAAGCCAATGTAGGACAGTTTTCAATTACGTACACTCACTTATACTAACCTTGATTGGAGAATAAACTGGCCACGCTATATTCAATCGAAATGCTTCCATTATAGGGGTGAAAATGGCAAGAATAAAGTGATAGAGTTGTCCAAATTCTGGTTTGTAACTTTTGAACGAAAAGGTATTTTAAGGTGCTTTCAACTTATTGGTAGATCAAATTAAGACGGGGACATTGCTACTAAATTCATATAATGTAGACGTTTTTATTCACGTAGTTATTGTTTCGAGCTAGGTTCAGGGGTAAAATAAACACTGAATTCCGGTATAATCAAATTTAAAATAATAAAGTTACCCAAACACACCAATTTACTCTTCACTACGACTGTACTTCACTTTACTGTTCACTAATTATCACTTTCAAGTTACTTGATTGTTTCGCACTGAAAGCCAATTAACGACTGACTGCTTTTTGAATGAAATCCACTGACATCCGTGAGCAATAGAAACCGAGAATGCACTATCGGGAACTTTCGTAGAAATTTCTGGAACTATCTCTCACACTAACGTCTGCTTAATCACGCATTGCATCCTTTTGGTACCAGCAATTATGCATCCATTCGTCAATAGATGGGCCAGCAATTCCACATGTCCCACTGTGCGTCCATCCGTCAAAAGATGACGCTAAGAGGGTCTAAATGCGTTCACGCCAAGCGTTCGGCGTAACAATATAAACGAAAACTGTACTAATGAGAATTTTATGTTTAATTAGCGGTCACCCGTGATTTTACCCGACGGAACAACATTTCAGGAAAAAAGTTTTTAGGTTAATACATGTTTTAATGTATGTACTTAGCCGTTTTCACTGTGAAAACACGTCAAATGTCCAAACATTACCACCATTTATATCAATTTGATTGTTTATTGCATATTAAGAGCCTTACTACTGGAGTAATGAGCCGTTCAGTTCTTACTAGAAGCTTGATATTACAGAAAACACGCCTCCCAGTGGTTACATTATTGAAATTTTAATTATAAATTGTTGGAAGCTATTCGACACACGTTTTGACGGTGACAGCTCGTGTATTACGTGCATTAATTAATGCATTGGTGTATCGTGTGCAGTGTTACAGTCGATGGTTGAATCAGTGGATGTCAACAGATACTGGCGATTTTGATTGAGATTTCAAATTGGGTATAAACATAATTAGGAACAGATAACATAGTCCTGATCCCCACATTGTGTCGTAGGTATCAGGAACTATTAGTATAATGGTAATGGTTTCATGGTACCCAGACCCGAAACTAATATTTGCAGATTATACAAGCATTTGTTCCGCAGCGGGAATCGAACCTTCTTTCAGCTCAGTCAGCTCGACCGCCGCGCCACGCAGGTCGCAATAATATACAAATTACATTGCTTCGGCACAACAAACAATCGTTGGTTATGTAGTATAGTTTTCATATTATTTTAGAAGGAGTTACTAATGTCAATTCGGTATATGTATAGGTATTTAAGATGAAAGTAGATATTATTTTTGATTTTGTTTTGTTGATTAAAATATATATTTTTTAAATGACATTTATTTCTAAAAGTATAAACACTGTGTTGATAAACACTGATTTAAAAATAATAAATAGATTATTAGATCCTAAAATATTTAATTTTCCTGATAACCATTGGAGAAGAAAGGTTCTCGAGTGGCGACCGACAAACACGAAGAAGAAAAAGAGGAATGGGATGAATTTGGGGTCGATGGACCAAAGACATCATAGAGGTCGCAGGATGGTGGTAGATGGAGGCGGCTCAATATCGTTAACCGTGGCCTTCTATGGGGGAAACCCATGTCCAGCAGTGGACTTCTGTAGGATTATGATGATGATGATGATTTTATTAGTAGTGCCATTGTTTTGGTTAGTAGCAAAACATTTTATTAGGCAATGAAGTGAATGTCAACATTTACCACGATTCAGATTTTCATGGTAACATATCAACGAATTTTAATCATAGTTTATGGCAACAATGCTGGATGGAAATTGATGTGCTTTCACTAAAAGTAATCATCAATTTGCGAGTGATGTATCGTTTCAGTGAGATATTAAATTACAGTGGTTTTGATGGTAATTATTGTTGACCATTGCAAATAGTAGTAAAATAATTCAGAACTACTTTTTAGTTTCGGTATATTCGTATGCGTTTGGATAAAAATTTCATCAATAGTCAGCGGTATTGTAACAAAACAAGGTATAGTACTGAGCTATTTAAAATAAGTCAAATTGTTTATTATCTGATCAAAGCACTTGATCGTTGATCGTCAACAAGAAAACACGAAACATAATAATGAAAAAACATAAATACTAAACTAATTCGGCCGACGGTGGCCGAATGCAGCGTTAATTAAACAAATTAGTTCCCTGTTTGGCGTGTGCTGTCACTGGTTCAGTATCGAAAATGCATTATGGCAATGTTTCTAGTAAAGCAATGTTTATTCAAAATTCAAATTCATTTATTTCAGGCAGATAGCTCATAATTACACACAGAATAATAAAGACACATTATTAAAATTTAAAATACACAAATTATTGTTGTTGTTAACAAAAGTTATTGTTTCTTTGTAATCAGTTAAAGTTCCTGTTTTATCCTAGGTAAATAAACTAATTACTTTTTACTTTTTCGATCCTGAAATCTCGCTGAACCGACAATCGCATCGCTGGGGAATAAAGACACCCCCGAGTGGCGACCATGAGCTAGAAAACGCAGTGTTTTACGCCACCTACTCGATGGCCCAAGGACTTTACACCAGTATGTTGATGATGTAGAAAGTATGTCGGTGAAGTAGTCAGCTCAAGACTTGGGAAGGCTACAACTATGCATATTATCCAGAAGTGAAGAGGGTGTGGTCAACTGGATGATGTTAATGATGAATTTACTAAGTAACAGTAGTTCAACAAAAGCCAACCACTGGCTCTGCCTTGACCAGTTTCAAGCAGAAACACAATGAAAGCAGTTTTAGATTATTGCATCAATACTGCAGCTAAATCGAACTTTCCTAATTACTTTGTCAAAGCTTCGAGTTTTGGCTATTCCTGCAACATGCACAATCTAGGGACGAATTGAAACTTTTCCAAAAGCACGGAGCTGGAGTACAGACTTGGTACGTGAGTAATTTACTAATGCATCCCGACGTCGCGCACTTTCGTTTCGCATTGGTAAATGAAACCGGGGGTTGTGGTGTGTTGGTGAGCGGTGCGAGTGGGGGACGGGGTAGCGTGCTGGCATGTACAGACCGTTCACCGTAAGATGTTCCCTGCCTTGGGAATAGTACCAACCACGGTAGGAGACATCTTACAGTGAACGGTCTGTAAATTACGAAACTGACAAGAAATTTGACGGAAGTGGCGACGTTGTTGGCATATAAATGACATAATGACATGAAAAATATGGATTTGTCATGTAAGATGATGTGGTATGATGAACAGTCTTGAGCCGCCTCCATCCACCGTCTTCCTGCGACCTCAGAAATGTATTTGCTCCATCGAAGGCGGTTGCGTTTTTTTTAATATTAGTACGTATCTGTATAATGATTGTTTTTACACTGACTATATTCCGCTAGATCCTTCACTACGCCCGCGCCACATAGACTTAGCACCTCGACCGGTGGAGGCATGTACCCGCGCATCATATTTGCTGCTTTCATTACAGATATTAAAAACTATGTAGCAGACATCTGATTCATTGATGAAGAACTGCGCTGTGAAGTGTTCTCGACTCGAGCTGTGGAGAGGAGTACATTATTAATAAGTGAAGTTTTTGAAAACTTTCTATACTTTGTTTACATTGCATTCTGGGAATATTTTTCAGTGTTTATACGTTACATGTCGCATCGTGGTGTGTCCGGTTGCTATAATATATCTCCTTTTTTCATGAAACTAATAGGCAATCTAGGTTACGGCCCACCTGATGCAAAGTGGTCACCGTCGCTTATAGACACCGGCAACACCGGGATATTGTCGATGCGCTGCCTACCCTGAAGTAATTTATGAAAATTTTTCTTGAAGCATGTCATAACCATGCAGGAAAACCTCAGATGGGAGCAATCAAGTTCGCGGATGTGTTATTTCGCCAGCATAAAAACCTGTTCTCCAATCTGCCATGATCCCCTGACTTTAGTACGGTAATCGGTCTGGAGAGTGACGCCGTGAGTGCAGTGTGTACGCAGCCTTATACCGACGACACAGCCAGTGGCTTCATCCAGTAGTTTAAATCTACCAATTTATGATTACACACCACATGAGTGCACAAGAATATATGCCTGTTTCTTGAACAGATGGAGAGAGATCCTAACTGCCTTCTTTGCTTTTGAATATTTATTATAGCAAAAAAACACAACCTAATAATCTATGTGCTTACTCTGTCTTCTTAACAACACCCTCCACAATCCTTTTTCTACAAACTATTTAAAAGAACGTTTCCCTCCTGATAATCCATCTCGATCCTCTCAACATCTTCTACTCATAACCCCTGCCCATAAGACCTCTTATAGTTACAAAGGGTAGGGGGTTACTGCTTATCATCATGTGGGCCGCTAGATCCATCAGTAATTCAAATAAAATATAGAAACGTTTTTATTATCGTTATTCTCAAAAGGATTCCAAAAAGGTGAAAATATCTTGACTGCTGTATTCACTTAAGTTCCGACACTTTACAGTAAGAGAAGTCTCTAAACGGCGCTCGACTGGAAAAGCTACTTTTTCCTTTTCTCTGTAGAACAAAAAGGCTCTAATATTTTAAGGGTTCCTATCAAACATCGCTCTACTAAACTGTCAAGGTCGATAAGGTTGCGTACGCACTGTATTATCTCGGTCTTGGAACAGAGTACAGCTAGAAATGAAACTCTGACACGACGCTGAAATTATTAAGAGAGGTTTCAGTTAAACTTTGAGACTCAATTCACAGCTGGATGGCAGCGCTGAGAGTGCCAATTATGGCCGCCTCATGTATTGATTGTACCGATTCATTATAAAGACTTAAGTCAGACAGCAGACTGGAGGCTTCCGACCGCTGCCAGACACTTTGCGTCATTGCCATCTGAGTGAATTGAGCCTAACGAGTACTGACGCTAGCTTCATTGAGCGCTGGGTAAAACGGCATGTTGGAAAAATTTGCTAAGAAGTTGCGTTTCTACGTATGTAGAGCCAATAAAAAAAACAAAGCTGTTGGAAGAAAAAATAATTTTTCAATACAGGCTTTCATAAAATTTGTTGAAGAACCGTGTGCTGATCAAATCGAGCCTAAACAGAGCCAGTCCACTTTTATCTATCAAGGAGTTTTGTTGTCCACCTTCCATCTCCATCATCAAATCAGCTCGCTGTCACCATTATATTGTATAGTCATAGGAACTTGACAGGTATGCAAAATTTCAGCTTAATCGGATGTCGAAAAGTTGTCCTTTTTTTCTTTTTTCTTTTTTTTGTATACTACGTGGATGATGGAACAAGCAAGAGGCCCGCCTGATGTTAAGCGGTATCCTCTGCCTATGAACAGTGCATTACTCATAGGTCACGTCCACCTAGGACGCGTCCTATGTGGCATTGCACTGCGCCCGCCACCCTGAGACATAGATAAAAAGTCTCATGTGCCCGTAATTTCACCGGCGCCCTTACCCTTCAAACCGGAACACAGCAATGCGAGCACTACTGCTTTGCGGCAGAAATAGGTATGGTGGTAGTACTTCCCCGGACGAACTCTAATCAATCTAATCTTCTAATTCAGCTTGCAAAATTGACCGAAGCAAACATGCATTTCCGTCTCCATTATCAGATCAGCTTGCTGTCACTATAATATTATATTGTCATCGGAACTTGACAGGTATGCAAAATTTCAGATCAATCGGATGTCGAGAAGTGGTGCTTGCAAAATAACAGTAAAATTTGCAGCTAGCAAAATAAACAAAAATAAATAAATAAATAAATAATGATGGACAAGTTCACACAACATTATCTAGACCCAAGCTAAGCCAGAGCTTGTGTTATGGGTACTAGTTAACTGATGTACATAATTACATGTTTTCTTTTTATTATACACTTCTGGACACATCTATTGGCCCACCTTAGAGTTTAGGTTTCTATGCCCCCTACTTTAATATGATTGCTAGATTGAACAAAAACTATTGATGCAGTTTTAAACCTGATACATTTTACCATCTTTTTCGATCGTATTGTTTTAAATTTTGAATTCAGAATACCACACAACATGGAGCTACGCCTAACAAGTCGGGTATGCGCCTTGATGAAGGCAGTTGATTTTTGATTAAAAAACATGTTTTATCAAATAAAGGATTAATTTAATAACGCGTGTTGCCTCCATGGGCATCTACGACAGCTCTCATACGATTAGGCATAGAGTTTATCAACCGCTCTATGAAATTTTGAGGGATCATCTCCCATTCCTCTTCTATGGCAGTTTTCAACTCCTGTATCGTCTGGGCAACTGGCTGACGAGCCCTAACACGTCTTTTTAGCTCGTCCCACATGTGCTCAATCGGGTTCATGTCTGGGCTTCTGGCTGGCCAGTCCATAACTGTGATGTTCACATCCCGAAGATATTCCGTGACAATGCCGGCCGAATGGGCTCTTGCATTATCATGCATAAAAAGGAAATTTGGGCCCACATGGTCCACGTATGGCATCACGTGAAGTTCTAAGCACTCACGAATGTACCTTTCAGCATTTAATGTTGGCAGCCGTGGTCCCGTAATAACCTCAAGTTGAGTTTTGCCGCTCGCGGATATACCGCCCCAGACAGTCCATGAGCCACCGCCATAAGCAACCCTCTCTTCAAAGCAGCATTGTGCAAAACGCTATCCCTTACGTCGGTAGACCTTCTTCCTTCCATCATTGCCATGTAACGCAATTTTAGACTCATCAGAAAAGAGAACACGGCTCCAATGCTGCTGAGTCCAATTTAAATGAGTGCGCGCGAAATGAAGACGCGCTGTTCGGTGGGCTCGCGTTAGTTTGGGGCCATTAGCTGGCTTGTGTGGTACCATATCGCGTTCTTTTAACCTTCTCCGAACAGTTCGAGCGCTCACAGATACTCCGTGGAAGTCGCGAAGTTGGTTTTGTATCTCAATGGAGGTAAGGTGACGATTTCTCAAGCTGGTCGTCACGATGAATCGATCCTGCCTTTCAGTTGTGACCCGAGATCGTGGCCTTCCTTGGCGACGAACAAAGTCGCCAGTCTCTAGGTATCTCCGATAAACATTTCGGACCGCAGATCGACTTAAATTAAGTTGAGCACTCACATTTATTTGGCTGTGTCCGGCCTGGATAAGTGCCACAGCTTGGGCGGCGACTTCAGGCGAAGTATCCATAGATTATTGATAGAACCTCACCTTAATGTTAAGAATAAGTAATGTTTGTTGCAAAACCAAAGAAAAAAATCACACTTTCAAGAATTAAATCCAATTAAACCAATAAAATCAAGTTTTCTTAGTATTCGATTGTTTGATATCAACGAACAGGCTCCAAATTGTCTATGGTTACTTTAAATTCTGAGTTCGAAATTTAAAAAAAGACCATTGAATAAAATTATGAATGTCCCTGGTTCAAAACTGTATAAAAACTTTTTGCTCGACCTAATATACATTTATAGCTAGGACTAAACGAAACTGAAAATGCAAGGTGGGCCAATAGATGTGTCCAGAAGTGTACATAGTAAACTCCCAGAACACCCTGAAAAAATATCTGCAGATCGCACAAATATTTGTTCCGAGGCGGGAATCGAACCCGCAACCTCCTGCGTTGCAGGCGAACCATTGCCAGCCGCACCACAGAGGTCGTAAATTGCATGTTAAAGAAAAGCTTGTAAAAAGTAACGTAGACTCTGCAATGTAAACCTATTCTATGTTCTCGGGTGGGCTTGTAATGCCTCTTTATGTTTTTATTCGATTACGTTGAGGTTGGTAGTGTGCACGTCGCTTTACGCCCCAAGGCTCGGCTGTCGTTAAGGTAACTTATTGATGCAGGTAATACCAGGCCTGTATCACTACAAATCTATTTATAATGTGAATATGCTTTAGCTTGCTGATAGCTTAGGATTTATTCACGCCGCTGATCAGATTAATTCAAATTCAATTGAACGTTTGTATCAAATTATACTGACTTCAAATTTCAATTTCACTCTCTTACACCAAAGTATGTTTCAGCGAAGTGTCGGAGTGAATATTTGATTTACTTAGTACTATTATATCTTCTGCGGTAATATGAAGCCACTTTATTCCTTATATTTCTCACCGAGCAAGCACAGTTGCTTTGTGTGTGAATAAAATTTGAGTATACTGTGGTTTATTATTATAGCAAGACTTTTCTGAGAAATTTAACGAGCCGTCTGCCACATTTTCTTCAAAGCAGTATTAAATGACACCCTCCTTACAAAGAACCTGTTTTTTGAAAAATCAATGCATTTTCTCTCAAATGAAATTGCCATTTTCAGTGTGAAAGCTTAAAACTTGAGTTCTACAGGGCAGATTTTGGTGTAATTTTGACCATTATGGTACCTACATAGAATATTGTATTTAGTGCTTCTAATGTTTACTTGGATTTAATGCCACTGAAATCTTGAGTAAAAACTAGTCCATTTTTATATCCATATACCTAATGTTGAGTACGTACATACATAGACACACGCCTTTTCCCCCGAAAGGGTAGGCAGAGCCTCAATGGGGCTCTTTTTACAGTGGGTTGCACCATCGTAGAACATAGAAGCTGAATATTATTATTATTAACTGCTGAGTAAATTCCTTAAATTAAACAAATTTGTCTTTGTTGCTATTTTAGTTCCATGTTATCAAACAAACAAAACAAAGAAGCCTTATATGCACTTAAAGGGAGTCAGTCGTCCATTAATTCTGTCCGTTCATCTCATTCAGCAGCATTCAAAGACGAGGCTGAAAAACAGCGTGGCTGAGCCCTCGACCTTTTCTCTTACTCTAGACTAAATATGTTATTTTTGTACCTATATCCTTTGTTTATATATTATTTTTTAGTATAGTGTAAAGTATAAATGCCCTTTTTTTATCTTTTGCATTTACGAATAATAATGTGTTTTTTGAGCGCACTCCGATGCACTAGCGATGCATGTTATTAAAAATGCTTTTTTAAATGTATATCTACACCATATTATAACGAGCCTTTCCATCGGCAACTAATACCCCACCCAAGTAGTTTACAATGTGCTACCTCCCCTGCCATTTTTAAACTGTTTCACCTAGAAATTTGTATTTCCTCTTGGTACTGGAACATGGTGAACTTTCTCATTGAAAATTAACTCGGGCTGCTATTTAAACCCTTCTGACGCATAATGACCAACACGCTTTTTGACTAATTTTAAATACGTATCAACCATGTTTATTCAGCGTAAGTGGTGCCATCCATTGCTCACGACCTTGATGAAGACACACATTACAGACCACGGACCATTGCGGATATCGATGCAAAAAGGAGAAAGTTATGAATTATTTTCGAGTTACGACTGAAAAACCTACGAAACCCAACAACAAGTATGTTCCGGCACGCATTTCTTCAGTTTTATTCAATCCAAACTTTAGGTTGCAGATGAATGATGGCCAATTTTCGTAAGCTTTATAGCCTCTGTCTATATTTTTTATAAATTGTCGTAATAAAGCAACAAAATCACATTGATCAAAACTTCGTACCGTGCGACGGAGTGACTCGCACATCTGTGACCACTTTCAAAGAGCTAGCAAAAACAACTTCGTCGCTGAACGTAGAGCTGTCCTAACCTACTTACTAATCAATATACATATAAAATCGTTGTGTGACTGACTGACTGACTATCAACACAAAGCCTAAACTGAAAGTCCTAAAGGCTTGAAATTTTGAGGGTACGTTCCTTTGGTAGTCTAGGCGTGCACTAAGAAAATAATTCTAGAAATTCAACCCCAAAGGGGGTGCTGCGGGGTGTTGAAGTTTGAAGTTTGTATGGAAAAGTCAACGCGGACGAAGTTGCGGGCATTCTACTAGTACAATATGTTATTTCTAATGGCTTTGCCTCAACTATCATACATTGAAGATGTTTACTTACCTACCCATGATGGAATGGATGGATAAGAGATTGTTGATTTGTAGTTAATTAATCTCTAAAACTATATAGACGATTGTTATGTGGTTTTGTAGGACTTTAAGGTCAAGGTTCAAGGTTATATCGCCATACTGATATTTGCGGAGTATGAAGTCAATACTGATTACCTTACAAAGTTAAATATTAACTTAAACAGCGAAAAGGTAACGCAACTAAATAAGTTTGTACTTAGCGTATAAATTGTTTTTTTTCCTTTTCTTTATATAATTATAATCATTGTGTACCTCTGTACCTTATTGATAATATTTGACTTGTAAATTAACATTTTACCAATAAATTATCTGTATCTGTATATGTATCAACCACGCGAAAACGTGTATAATACACGCTATACCAATATGATACACAGGCTATTACTGGATGACGAAGGCAACTGATCGACTCATGTGGAAGAAATTAGGAGTGGCCTACGTCCAAAAATTTACATTTAAGGAGGATACTCTGGCCTGAGGCGTCTTTTTTTGTGTTTTTTTGCCCATTAAAGCTCGTCTACACTTCTTCAGATAGCGAAAGTTGATTTTGTGAGAACTAGGAGACTAACACACACATGTTTAATTGATTGTATTACATAAATATCACCAGTTTAGCTACGATACCCCTTAAACATATTTTTACAGTGTTTTTGTTTTGTTTAGGGGTATCGTAGCTAAACTGATGATATTTATGAGATACTATCAATTAAAACATGTATGTTAAGTACTTTAGTTCTCGCGAAATCAACTTTCGCTATCTGAAGAAGAGTTGATAAGCAAAAAACACACAAAAAAAAAAACGCGCCTCAAGCGTAAGCATTCACCTTTAATGGCTCATGATGATGATACCAATATGAACAGATTTTTCATATTCTTTAAGCAGTATTAGTAAAACCCTGCAATAAAAAAAAACAGACCCGCAGATCCATATTTTGGTTAGTAACAAAGCACTTATGAAAATATTGTTAGTACCTACAACTAGAATAATAACCTCGTTCACTATCAAAATAGCCGATGATCAGAGTCATGTTTGAATCTCGTTGAATATAATCGTATACAAGTAATTAATTTTATAATAATAAAAAAAAATCCCAACGCAATGAAACTGCTGAACCGATTTTGATCAAACATAGCTAAGAACACTCCCGACAAATTCATCATTCAAACAAAAAAAAAACGATATCGGTTCATCCGTTCGGGAGCTACGATGCGACAGACATATACACACACACACACACACACACACACAAACAGACACGTCAAACTTATAACACCCCGTCGTTTTTGCGTCGGGGGTTAAAAATAAAGACTGTCTATCAGCGTCCCGCGTAGAACTCCATGCTCTGTGGCCCAGCCTATATTGAAGTATGGCGCTGCCTCAGCTGTTCGTCTACCGTCTCCATTACACTAATTTGTGCGTTTAATCGACGTCTGGAGACGTCCCGAGGGACTCATTTGCTTGCATTTATCCAGGTTTGAGTTTTGCTGAGAGTTTGATTTATATTAAGACATAGCCAAACTGGATGTGGCTGGCACAGGACCCTAGGAATTGGCACACGCAAAATGAGGCATATAGTTAGCAGTGCTTGAAGTTGTCATGTGGATGATAATGATGATAGCAAAAATATTATTGAATTATGACACAAACCAATAAAGTTACTAAAGTTAATTTGAATTTTAAATTAAAAAATACTTTTTATTAACTTTATAAATATATATTTTTTTCTAATATCTTATGAATAACAGCATTAATTTTTGCAAATTTATCGAAATGGTTTTACCACGAAGTTCCAATCGCCAACTACCACACACAAAGACCGAATTTAATGGTAAAGTTTTAAATAATTTGAGGTAACTATCACCCTAAGTTAATTAAAAATAATTACACTTAATCTGAGTAAAGTTAGGTTAGTTACAAATAACAGTGCCATTGATCAACCTAAGTACCATTACACAGTACTCATCCATGATGGGCCTTTAACTAAGCCCGGCTATTAGCACAGCTTAATCATGAAACAGCTGGCCCATCCTTCAAATGAATAGTTGACATAATAAAGTATTCATTAAGTGGTGCTTCACATCGCTATACGAGTTCATGCAATTGCCTTATTCGTCCAAGAAACTTCAATGTGAGGTAGGACTTATTTGTCTACTAAGTTTTATTTGCACGCACAAGAAGAATAGACACAAACTCACAGACCCGCCTGCTTGTTGGTTTTTGTCACACATTAAAGGTTTCAAATATACCAAATAGGTTCGTCCGCTATCTACACATCGCACAATTTGGTGTCCCAGGGTGCGCTTACAAGCAAACACATTCGCAAGTATTTGGCATATTTGCTAACCGCGTCTTAGTGTAGACGGCAAAAAAGACAGTTTCTCCAAGTTCCTGTATTCCGAGATGTACCTGTAGCTATAGGGGATTACCTCGAGCTCTTGGGTGTTTCACTTACGCCTACTCTCAACTTTGGCTCCTACATCGAGTCTAAGACAAAAACAGCTGCCATAAATCTAGGCATCCTGAATAAGGTAAAGCGTTACTTTACGCCAGGACAGCTTCTTAGTCTATATAAAGCTCAAGTCCGGGCTGGTATGGAGTACTGCTGCCATGTTTCGGATGGCTCTGCCAAGTGTCAGCTTGCTGCCTTGGACTCGATTGAACGCAGAGCTTTCAGGCTTATTGGTGAGCAATATAATGGCGGAGACTAAGATCCAGAGTCTCGAGCGCCGCCGTAAAGTCGCATGCCTTTCGATCTTCTACAGGTTACATTTCGGGGAATGCTCCCAGGAACTTCACGATCTGATCCCACCATCTCCTTTTCATCATAGGACGAGCAGACGCACGGCTCGGTACCATCCTTACCTCATTAGTATACCTAAATATACCTAGTATACCTAGTCTATTCGTACTAAACGATTCAGTTCTACCTTTAGAATGCGAACTGCTAAGGAGTGGAATGCCCTACCGTCGTCTGTCTTTCCTGAAAACTATAATATGGGTCTCTTCAAGGCTAGTGTGAATAAGTGCCTTCTAGACCTTTGTGCTTCATCTTCGGCCACATCGTCACTTACCAATAGGTGAGATCGTGGTCAAACAAAGGTCTAACATAGTTTTAAAAAAAAACGGCGTGTTCGTGGTATGTGCAACATATGAATATTTGGTCAAACATGGCTAGATCGGACGCAAATGCTATGACTATAGAAAACTTATGTGAGAATAAACACTGCCATGGCAATAAACTTACTTCAAACCATAGATGAGGATGATCTGTAGCTAACCGCTACGTAAAACCGTAGCACCTGTAGCGTAGCAACTTTGATGTAGCTACACCATTTGTAAATACGTACGCGCTCTTGTTTTCTAAACGTGTCCTTAATGTATAATTTTTAACCCCCGACGCAAAAACGACGGGGTGTTATTAGTTTGACGTGCCTGTGTGTGTGTGTGTATGTGTGTGTGTGTGTCTGTCTGTGGCATCGTAGCTCCCGAACGGATGAACCTATTTTGACTTTGTTTTTTTTTGTTTGAAAGGTGAATTAGTTGGGAGTGTTCTTAGCTATGTTTGATCAAACTCGGTTCAGCCGTTACGTTGCGTTGAGGGATTTTTAATTTTTACAACATTAATTACTTGTTCCTCATAATTCTAATGTTGTTTTAATAGAATGTATGTGTACTTTTAACTACATCTCGCCTGATGGTAAGCAGATGGACCAGAGTTAATCATGCTCTATCAGAAAGTACCTATTTACTCTTCTTTTTAAACCCCGACGAAAAATGAGGGGTTTTATAATTTTGACCACTTTATGTGTCTGTGTGTATTTGTCTGTGGCACCGTAGCTCTTAAACAGGTGATCCGATTTGAAAGACTTTTTTTTTTAAAGCATTTTTTTAACAATTGTTTTTAGACATGTTCAATCAAAATCGGTTCAGCCGTTTCATTAAGCTGGAGGTTTTTATTTTTTTACAAGGTGAACATATAAATACTCGCTAATCACACACCGTACGAAAATACAGATGCTGGAAGAATGTATAGTTATTAAGATGTCATATAAAAACTTTGAGAGTTCTTCCCGTAAAATCAGTTAGCATTGACTTTTATTACTTAATGGGCCATTGATATGCTTAAAATGACCCAACTATTCTGTAACAATCTAAGCTATTAGCCAGATTGGCATCTGCCTTACCCATCTAATTGAATAATCTAAGTGCCTATAGCTAATCAAACTGTCAAAAACTGAGTCTCAATCGCATAAATTCCGATTACATCTCCCCGTGTTGAGAATACCAAATTGGAAGATCAAAGAGTTTCGGTATATATTGATAAAATTGTACATTATAAATATTCTATGGAACTGTTCTATAACGAGGTTGGAAAAATCCTTAAATTTGATTTGTTTATGAAAATTGAAAATATTATAGCATGATGTTTTCTTTAAAAGTAGAAAAACATCTTTGAAGCCTGATACAATATATTCTACTCTTAGAACCATCATTGCTAAGATGCAACTTAGTACTTCATCAGGTGAAATAATACACCACTTTTATAAAACCTAACAAAAAAAGAGGAGGCAGTTGCGGAAGAGGCTACTAATAATTAATACGCTGTCAGGGTTATGTATTTCTTCTAATCTACTCGCTTCTGTAAACTGATCTCTCTTTAGAATACAATGATGTACGGTATTGGAAGCCTTCGTACATCATCTTTGCACAACCTTTTCTTTCTTGCCATTGACGACCTCCGAGGTATGCCAGGTGAGTAGTCGGAAGCAGATTCTGAAGGTTGTACTATACTATGGTCTTCGTAGTTCCTGACACCCATGACACAGATAATCCTAGTGCGGGAACGACACTGCATTTGATTCTTGGGTGTGTGGTATTTGATTCTTGGGTTGTTGACCTATAAAGTGACGGCAATCCATTAGGAAAAGAGCAGCCCTACACTGAATAATACAGTCCTAAAACTATGGAAGTAATTCCAAGTTCATGAAAATTTACATCACGTAGACTATCAACAAGGATCCTAGAACATCAAATAATAATAATAATAGTAATAATAAACATTTATTTCTCTTAAAAAATAACACAAGTACAGAATATAAGTATATAAGCATAAGTAGATAAATAATACATTTACTACATAAGGCTCTCTAAACTCCACACTAGGATTCCCTGTGTCGTGGAGTTTAGTATCCCCTGTTTGATATATTAATAGTATCAGATTCAGTTCTAGAACTGAATCCAAACCCTTCTTATGAAGGTACTTAATAATAACATAACATAACATAACACCCCAACAGTCACAAACATATTCCTAATCACACACTAGGATTCCCTGTGTCGTGGGTATCAGGAAATACGAACAAGAGTACCAAGGCACCATAACACCCAGACCCGGAGCAATTATCTGCAGATCATGCAAACATTTATCTCGCAGCAGGAATCGAACCCGCAACCTCTCGCATTTTAGTCGGTTCCTCGCCCGACGCACTACAGACGTCGTCAAATAATAATATTACAACACAAATCACAATAATACACCGAACTACACAAAACCAAAGATAAATGAAACAACAAAGTAAAAAGTATATAATTATATATAATAATTTGTTAGTGGATTGAGGTATATGTATAGTATGTGCTCAAGACCCTACGGACAGGAGGGATTCAGTACCAATGTAATCCAGTGATTGAAGCCATAGCACTAGTTTACGCTTGCAGATGAATCTGCTATGGTCAAACAAGCTCAATTTTCCATCCACTTTTTAGTATAGGTATGGTCCTAGGAAACTAAATGAGCCCTTGGCAAACCTCGTTCTTGTCATTGGAATGCTCCATTTTCTTGATCTGGCAGGCCTTCCAGATTGTTTTATGGTTCCGAGTGCACAGCGATGGAATCTCATGACAGTTTTCTGTATAAAAATCTGTCTGACTCTGAGAAATTTAGTTTCCTGGTAAAGAGCATTGGTTGAAAACCGGTAGGGTTTTTTATATGAAACCTTTAGTATGGCTCTTTGAGCTCTTTCCAGCTTGATAAAGTGTGTCTTTGCTGCTGATCCCCATGAAATGATACCGTATGCAAGGACAGACTGACACAGGGCAAGATATATGATCTTGAGAACATCATTATCGCCTATCTCACCCAGTTTCCTAAAAATATGCATGAGTTTACGTGTCCTACTTGTTAGTTTATCGATTTGTTGTTTCCAGTTCAAATGGTTATCAATTATGACCCCGAGGTATTTGATGCCTTGCACTTGCTCAATTTCCGTGCAGTCACAATTGGCTCTGCATTCAAAGTTGTCCTTGCACACATGTATTTTTATCTGCAGACTTTGACTGGGTGCAGTTCGTTCAGAAATTCTGAATGCCAAATATTTTGTTTTACTGGTGTTCAGTGTGAGCAGATTCCGTTGTAGCCAGTACGCTACTCGAGTCAGGCCCCTCTGGGTCACATCAGCGGCCTCATCCCAATTTGATGCACTGAAGAATCTGGAACCAGAGCTCATGATTATAAATTAAGTTATAAAAATCCCTATAGGATGCTACCCTCGACCAATATCTATAGAGTTCTATCCTGTGAACAATATATTATTGTCAATGGATGTCTGTTAGAAACATGACAGTAGAAGAAATGCAGTGGAGATGACAGCTTAGAGAACTATGTGTGGTGTGACTTTGAGAGATAAAATGAGGAATAGTTTGATAAGAGAGCGTTGTGAAATTAAAGAAGACGTAATGTAAAGGATTCAGAAAGGTATGCTTAGATGATTTAGAAAGAATGGACAATAGTAGATTGATAATCGAGTACAGTAATTCAAACGACAAAATCGGCGTCCTGACTAGTAACGGTAGATGTTGATTGCTAGTCCCCGTATATAGCATACTAGCTAAGACCTAATACAAGTTCTTATAAAGGAAGTCATAATCAAAGTCAAAGCGATGATGAACAAAGATAATCCACGCAGAGGGTCAAATTAAATTTAAAATTTAGGTGATAAGTGGTCAACTTTAAATTGTGTCACTATCTAACTCCTTAATGTTCTGGTAAGTTAGAAGGTGATAAAATAGCGGTAATATCAGGTTTTTGTTGTTTTATTGGTTTTTAATTTTAATTTTGATTCCAAGTAACAATAAATAATATCTAGCTCTTTGATTCACTAGTAGGTTTAAGGCACCTACAAGTGTTAGATAATTCTCACGCTTGTAGGTGCCTTTACATCTTACATAGGATATTAATCCACAACTACTATGTTTTTTTTTAGAATTTAAACCATTGTATTTACAAAATAAAACTTGTTTTTAATGCACGCTTGGACACGTTTATCACGAGGACGTATCTGCACCTTTTTGGCAACGGAACTATATGGTATTGAGATTAATTATTTGTCTTGTAGAAGTCACGTGGGCCGGTCAGGCTAATATATTTAGCCGGGCCATAAGACTAACTCGTAGTTTTTTTTATAACATTGATAGACCTTTGTTTAACCACGATCTCACCTGCTGTATCGATGTGGCCGAAGATGAAGCACAAAGGTCTAGAAGGCACCTATTCACTCTAGCCTTGAAGATACCCAGATTATAGTTTTCAGGAAAATGCGAGTGACACCACGGTTAAAGCTTGTATTAAATTAAATCTGGTATGGAGTCGTTCGTTTTAACGATCTGAACGACGAGTCTCACTGGGTACAGAACGTTTTCACCGCAAAATTTCCATAAATCAATTTCAATACAAACACCTCTTAGTGAACTCTGTCCGCAGTCTTAGGTAGGGTGTGGTCCAATCGAAAGCGAAATTTTGCATCTTACATAAATTTGTGTCCGAGTTATTAAAAGTGTATTTAAGTCAATACAATCAGGTCCTACATCGACAAAGAAGTCAGCCGACGAATCCAACTATACAATCAGGCGATATATAGGTCCATCATTGACGTAGAGGTCAGCCGACGAATCCAACTGTACAATCAGGCGACAGGTAGGTCCAACTTAGACAAAGAGGTCAACCGACGAATCGATCTATACAATCAGCGACATATAGGCCCAACACCGACAAAGAGGTTAGCCAACGAATCGGTCTATACAGTCAAGGCGACATTTAAATAAGTCCAACACCGACAAAGAATAGAATAGAAGAATAGAATAGAATATTTTCAGAGGTCAACCGACGAATCAATATAGTATATACAATCAGGTGATATAAAAAAGAGGTCAACCGACGAATCGCATGGCCAGAGCGCAGAGTTCCGGTTTGTCGGATGACGGTAAATTTACAGGCATAATAAACATTGAAACAAAGTCAAATGGATGTAACATGGGTTTGCAATGTAATTCAATAGCACGTAACGCACTGCCTAGGAGAACTTGGAAAACAAATTTTACTGCTTAACATTTGGTCCGATATTCTAAAAATAAAGAAAATAATGGTTTGTGTCAGCTCCAACGCACGACTAGGCTGTACTCCAGTCCAGTTCAGAAAATATATCGTATTTGCTTTTTATTTGACGCTCGATTTTTCGATTTTACTCCTCATATATTCGTGTATCGTGGGTCATGTAGGAGTAAACTCCAATTACGAAACATACTCAACAAAAATATTGTCGAATCAAATATCTTATCGGCTCATACCACCATCCGAAATTTTGTCATAATCAGGTTTGAGATCGGCCTGGGACCTTGGACTTGTGTTCAAAATGTCTCAATATTTACATTTTGCATTACATAAGTGGATAAGATCCGACTTTCTTCTGCCCCGCTGTCACAAGCAACCCACTATCATCCGTGACTTGGTTGGCGAGCGGTCGCGCATCCGGCGACAGTTGGAACACAGTTATACTGATCAAATTGAGTCAGTCGTCTACAGGAACGCCGATGTGGTACGGACCAGCAATGATAAATGTTTAGAATATTATACACTGTTAGGTTTCAAATACTTTGTTTTTATTTTGATTGAAAAGTAATAAAAAAAAACATTAAAAAAAGGTTAGCTGGTAGAGAATGCTTCTTAGCATTAAGTTCGCCTATGTACATTGTTTGTTTTGTGCAATAAAGAATATTCTATTCTTTTCTATTAAAGCAAATGAGCTAACGTATAATGACGTATAATGATAATTTATCAATAAATGACTATAAATGACTATAAATGGCTAATCAGATTATGCTGGTAATTTACGTACTTATTTTCTATGCATATATGCTATTCACCTTGTTTAAAATGTAAGATATTCCCAAAAAAATACCTGTGTTTATTGCCATATTAGGCTTGATTGCGAGGAGCAGACATAAATTCATCTAATTTAGGCGATTAGATCTAAATTAGACGACCACTGTGGCGCGGCGGGGAAGTAACCAGCTGAGATGCGAGAGGTTGGTTGTTCGATTCCTGCAGTGGAACAAATGTTTGTATGATCTTTAAATATTTGTTCCGGGTCTGGGTGTTATGGTACCATGGTAATAGTAGTTCCTGATACCCACGGCACAGAGTAACCAAGTGTGGGAGCTTGGATATGTATGTGACTATTAGCTGTGTTAAATTTGTAAGATAATTCTTTAAACTTGTTCTGATATAAATTAATAAAATTCTAATGATAATTGCTGTATTTTCTGCCACTTTGGTCGTTACGAAATACGCACCTATACTAAACTCATAACTACCTTCCCCTGATACATGTTTGTAGAGCAAAGGCTCATTTTAGGTATCAAAACTTCAAAACAAACAGAAACCTTAGTTTAATCCCAAACAAAACCAGTACGGAACCAATCTGAAAGTTCGCGAAATAAATTTTGGTTTTCGCATGAAGTTTAATGGACGAGGGGTGTATTGTTTTATATTTATATCGCCTTTCCAGGACTAAAGGGTCCCGTAATTTACCCCTCCCTTGAGGGATGGATGCTTGCGGGGTTTGAACGTCTGAAATTTACCTGGCCACTCTTATAATGCGGGTATGGTCGGGGACAACACTCTTACCTTTTATCGGACACAAACATTTCATTGTGTTGTCATTTGTTTTTTTTTTTTAACACAAGATTAGTAGTGACTTGAGGAAATCATGGGAGGCCTTTACCCAACAATGGAATGATGTAGGCTAACAGCAACAGTAACTTTATTTATATGGTACGCGTTTTATGTTCGTATAACATCCAATATTTCATATTTGTTAGGGTCTGCCTCCGGCTTTGCTCGCATTATACCGGGATAAGCAAAAGTAGCCTATAGCTCAATCTAGGTCATAATCTATCTATGTACAAAATTCAGATTTAGAAAATCATAACTCAGATGAACTTTCGATAACATCCCCACAATCAAGGACAAAAATATCCTAGTAATTTTAAAAAAGGATTTCGTAAAGCCGTGTCTTTTTAATAATTTATCATCAAAATTTTCTTATAAATTTCTTCAGAAATCCTTTGAATACCTATCCAAAAATATCACTGTAAACAAATTAAATCGCTTAAAGCAATTCCAAATACTTTAGAGATTTTAATAGCTCTAAGAATGTAATAACTTTCATCTCAAAGCAGATGATACAAATTCAAATTTTATTTGTCTACGTGTCAGAACTGAGCACTGATCAAGATAAAGATGTTTACAAATCGCAAACTCGGAAATAAATTTAATTACTCAGAGTAACAATGAGAGCGTTCTAATTTTAGCTTTGAAATGTTATTCGTGGCTTAAATATTGGATCTTGTTTTCGCTTGCTGTTGGTACAATGAGACAAGTAGATTATCTTCCAAACTTGGATGACAGTGTCAGCTAAAATTGATAAAATTACGGTAGAAATAATCACATCTGTTTTTACGATTCGAGAATAAATAAATAATGCTGGCCAGTTCACACAACATTATCTAGCCCCAAGTTAAGCAGAGCTTGTGTTATGGGTACTAGATAATACAATATATTACATAGATATTTTTTATTATACATAGAAAATACCCAGAACACCCAGAAGAAAACAAATATCTGCAGATCGTACAAATATTTTTTCCGAGGCGGGAATCTAACCCACAACCTCCTGCGTCGGAGGCGAACCTTCGCCCGCCGCGCCACAGAGGTCGTCATTAATATAACACTATTGCGATACCTTTGATGTTTTTACGAGGGACTTTGTCGATACGTTGCCAAAAGGGCCTTATTACAAAAAACTAAATTAGTCCTGGTTTAAACCCGAGCTACATAGTCTAGGCTTGTAGCGGTATTTAAGTTATATACAACTTTAATACAAAGGCAGATGGTTTGTTTTCCGAAGTCAACTCTAGAGCTAGATAGTTCGATATTATGTCAAAAATGTCAAAGTCTCGGACTATCTCTGGTTTTTCTTAAACCAAGCAGCCCCCTAGTTTTACAATGGTCTAAAAATTTACAGTTGATTGCTTGTTGGATAGAAGTTTGCATATCGATTGTGATGTGACACTTTGGCACAAGATCCGTCAGTTTGACACGTCGGAAATATGTGTAGTTTAGAAAATAAACCATCTGTCTTTGTGTTAAAGTTGGATGTAACTTCAATACCGTGACAAACCTAGACTACTTAGTTCGGGTTTAAACCAGGACTAACTTAGTTTTTTTATAATAAGGCCGAAAGAGTTTTATTTTTAAATTATCTTGAAGTATCCCAATCAATGTCTTAGCCAAAAGGGAAAAACTCAGCCATCATAAATTTAGAACAGAGATAGAATTTGAACTCGATTGACACATTATGTTTTTTATCCCTTAGGTTTTCAACGGTGGTTGAAGTCGGGTAGCAATATTTTCAAGAGTTTCAATCTTAAAATGACAATTCCAAATAATCTTTAGTAAATAAATGACGCATTGAGCCAGTAATTATGAGTTATGAATATGCTATCTCTTTCAGGGCTGATAAAACTTTTATCTCTCTTGTAAAGTGGTCGACTGGGCCCGCGGGCTGGGGACGTAATTGTGGACTGGGTTGATCACGTAGAGGGTAGAAAGTGGTTGACTGAGCCCACAGTTTGAATGGTCTGTCTGTGGGATCAGATGACTCCCGAAGCTAAATTAAATATTTATACATTTTAAATTAACATCTATCATATTCGATACCAGAAGTTTCTTACTTACTCTTCACAGGTGCCATATTTTTATTAGATGCTGTAAATACTGTGTAACTTCACGTTTCCTCACGTCTGTACGCATGGACGCCCGTGTGGCGGGCGTGAGGCTCTTCCTTCGTCGCGATTTACATACACGCACGTAATTCCCATCTGTCCCGGGGGGTTTGGAGGTCCACCGCTCTGGAGGGTCACAGGGGCTTACCCAGCTTGCGGTGAGATTTAATCAATAAACTATTAAGTTATTGTCTTTTGTAGCTTTTCCTAAGAAGCATAATTTTTCCGTAGTGTCCAATATTTTATTTTTCATTGTTAAATGCTGTATATTTTACTAAACACGGAGTGACGGCACAAATCCAAGGGACAACAGATTTATCAAAATCAGTTAAGTAGTTTGGGAGATACGAGGGAACAGATGAACATACACACAAACATATAAACTGTCAAAAACATAACCCTCTTTTTTTCGTAATCGTGTAAAAATTGGCTCAAAATGGAACATGAACCTCTAAAAACAAAGTTCTAACCCTCAAATATATTTTCATGACGACCTCTTTATCGGCTAAAATGGCACGTTCCATCTACAGGCGATGACCGATTACCTATACGTGGGTCCATAAAAATTGAATGTCCTAACAAAACACAGTACCTCCTTACCTAAGTTAAACAGAAAATAAATTGCCTGTCGAGTTAACTCAGGTAAATTGATTGATAGCAAGAAGGCCTTTTGGATCTAGATCGTTGTTGACGGGTCTTAACTGTGCCGTTAGGCCCAATGCTAATATTTGAGTGTCGAAAGTACTATGTATAGCTAATATAAATGGCAGCTAGCTTGCTCTGTACACACAAAAGTAAATACTAAAGCTTTATTATGCCCATGGATGTGCCCAATTGTTGATTATTGAAATAATCAGTGCTCGTAGATCGAATAAGAGTGCTAGAGTGAGAGCATTGATGTTCTTCTGGGAGGTACCCTAAATTACGATCCTTAGTTCGTGGGTTCAAATCCCGGACGTGCACCAACGAAATTTTTCACTTCTTAAATGTGCATAATATTATGTGCTCTCAAACGGTGAAGGATAACATCATGAGGAAACCGACATAGTGAGGCTCTCTGAATACTTTCACCAAACTAGTTCTTTGACCATTGGCCACTAGACCCTTATCAGGGACACTATATCTCGAGCTGGCCACTCAACTAACTCAGGTTGACCAAGACAGAACCGGTGATAGGAAGTAGTGGTAGTAGTCATCATCATCATAAGCCCACACTAGTCCACTGCTGGACATAGGCCTCTCACAATACGCGCCACTGAGCTCGGTGTACGGCTCTTCTCAATCTCTTATCGCTAAGAAGTTTGTACGAGTCTGTGCTACGGCGTAGACACATACACACTTATGAAACATTAAATATTGTCAAAGAAATAGCTTAGTAATATTTGTAAGTTACCTATTTAATGGAAGTTTTACGTCATAATGTTTAATGAATCATATTTAAAAAAATACATTTCTATCTGGTGCTCTGGGTTTGATTAAAAATCCTTTAGGTCAAAACGTGGGTACATTATTAGGTATAATACTTTGAAAGATAATACTTTCTTGTTTATGCACACTCAAATGAGCACAAATGAGCACAAAACCATGATCATGCCAAAAGTTAAACATTTGTTTAAGAAAACACAATTAGAGTGATCTAGCTGTTTCCCCGTAAGCTGTACAAGTACCTAAAGTGTGGAAAGATGGTTGTTGATTGATCACAGTCAACAGGTAGGCTATAAAGGCTTGAGTTAAGTTTCCAAACTTGTGAAAGTAATTATAAGTGTCTAATTTTCATAAAATCTTGATTTAGCTTGATTTTAAAGTTTTAATTGCGATATAATCTATCTTTGTAGATATTTTTGTTTTGATAGAATTAAAATATCTTTAGTTTTTAGGATTCCGCACCCAACGAGTGCCAAATAAGAACCTATTACTAAGTCTACGCAGTCCGTGTGTCTTTCTGTCTGTATTAGGTCACAAATATAAATAGGACGAAATATATCCTGTTTTTACAGGCTGAAAGTCTTATATAGAATGAGGTCTCATATTCAAATGGACCTACGAATACGTCTAGTTGAGTCACTCATACTATCCAAGTTGAATTACTCTGATACAGTCATTAGTCCTAGACTGCTAGCTAGAACGAAAAAGTTGATTCAGCGAGTACAGAATGCCTGTGCTCGTTTTTGTATGATATCCCGTTGAGAGGTCATGTTACGCCGTTTTTGAATCAGCACGGCATTATGAAAATGAGGCATCGTAGAAAACTTCATTAGCTTGTTTACTCTTTGGTGTCCTCAAGCACCAAGTACCCTCATATCTCTATGATAAACTTTCATGGATAGGCAGCACCAGATCGTGCGGACTCCGACAGAGCGCCAAACAGCTCTCTATGCAGCGTCATAGTTCGGCCTCCTTTCGAGGCAGTTTCCGCTACGCTGCATCGCGGTGCTGGAACAATATTCCTCCTCCAATAAGGAACCTGCATAGTTTTTTATGGATTCAAACTTAAATTACGAAATTTTATTTTTGAAGGTCAGAAAAGTCAGGGGAGTCATAAAGGCGATACGAGTATTATATAATGATGCTGTGTACTTACTAATATATTTATTTTTATCCTGAGTTCTTGCAGTGTGTGTGGTAATGCCCGTTTCGTTATCTCGTGATTGTTAACCGTTTTCGTAGATGTTTCTTTTTTGTTTCTTTTTTGTTATATTTTTTTATTGTTTTGTGTCAGGTGTGTTATTGTCCGTGACGTCACCAAATGGCTCTGTCGGAAGACCAGCGTTGGTTGTAACGTGTTTACAACTGGCTCATGCTGAGACAGAGACCATTTTGTGACTCAATGCATTTTTTTTATTGTGTCTTCTATTTTATTTTAGTTTAGTTTTAGTTGAGTTACAAATAAAATAATTTCTTTCTTTCTTTCTTTCTTTCTATTTCGGCAGCTGTTCGAGGTAGCTAGTTGTAATTTGTACTCATTATCTCCATACAAAGCGTTCCCCAACAAATAAATACAAGTGATAGTGCATTTTTAATCAACTACAGGCAACATTTAATCTTAGAAGTGGGTAAGTTTTTCCCGTTGTTTAATAAAACTAATAATTCCCATCAAAAATTATCTCTGATATCTTGTGATCCAATACTTTTCTTACTATAGATCAAATGTGTAACATCTGACATCTCACCTCATTGGTAATAAGAAACATGGCTGATAATACCAACTTCTCGGAAAAATACGCGCTACCAACCTCTCCTTAAAATGCGCGCTTCCTGTTACACACTTCCGTCCCTTTTCACGAAATCACTCCCACAGATTACAGGAAAGTGAGAGGAAAGATGTTACACATCAAAAACCTATTTGTATGTTTTACATAATAATATCTGCACGCCGTAAAATACTCGGAATCTGAAAACTAGCATATTCAAATCTGCAACTATTTACGAACCAACTGTTGAATGTTTTTGGAAAATGCAACCGGTATTTATAACGATATTAAGTACAGCGCCGTAAAAAGAGAGCAAACATCGTTTCCCTGCAAGGGAAATGTAATTAAAATGTATAATCGAATTTTTCGACGTCAGTACACGGTATTCCACTGATAAAGGCCGTTTCACATATTTCAGTGAACTCACGGTTCCGGCAACGCGTTCGCAGAGGTCCGTGTCAGTGCTACAGTGATGCGGCAGTGCTTCAATTCACACATTTCAGTACTCAGTTCTCTACGGATTTTCAGGCAAAACGTGTGCGACGTACTGAGGTGTCCGTGATCCGGTTAAAAATACTCAATAATTCGTCGTCGCCGATTACGTCCGTGATTGCCGGCGCCGGCACCTAGAGCACTGTTTCGTCACTGACACTGTCAGCTGTGGACGCATTCATAGAGAATGTGTGAAATAATTATTTTCACGGTGTCGGTACTGTGCCGGAACTATGACTTCACTGATAGAATAGAATATAATTATTTTCAATTTGTAACAACACAGATATAAACACAGCAAGGTTGTAAACAACCAGCGCTGGTCTTCCGTTAGAGCCTTTTTCTAACCAAGTGAATAACAACAACAAAATAGTAGACGTGTACCTGAATGGTACGAAAAATAACAATATTTTAATTAAGCAAGTATGTACAACAAAAAATAAGAAATATACAATAATAAAAAAAAGTACTTTTTGGTTAAAATGGTAATGAAGAAGAACAAAACTACTAGGATAAGAATTACATGAAAATAACAAAGTATAAATAACGTAGGTGTTATAATAACAAGCAATTAATATTGTCAAAATTAAAAACCTCCACGTAATTGCAAACCCTCGACGCAATGAAACGGCTGA
Organism: Operophtera brumata; assembly: GCA_932527175.1. Lineage (NCBI taxonomy): Eukaryota > Metazoa > Arthropoda > Insecta > Lepidoptera > Geometridae > Operophtera > Operophtera brumata. The sequence goes on from OW052239.1 coordinate 17,782,148, forward strand.
ACCGATTTTGATCAAACATAGCTAAGAACACAAGTATAATAATAATAAATATATTAATAATAATTATTATTATAATTATATAGCACTTGTATCGTGTGAAACGCGGCCTTATGTCAAGAAGAAGTACTTTATGAATTCTGAGTGGATAATAAAATGTTCTGCTACAAACTACGCTCAATATAGTGCCAGCCGGAAAAAAAATTGGAAACTGGTTCTTAGCACTATTGAATCATCAATCCAATTGAATAAAAGGAGAACTTTTATTATATTATGATCATATATCATTAGTTTGTAGAAGTCCACTGCTGGACATGATAAGCACTTGTACTCAAAGTTATACACCGGACACTTATACTCAGTAACACGGTACTTCAAATCTAGTGAGATTTACAAAAGTAAATCGCATTTTAGTAAGTAGAGACTCAAAATTAACTAGAGGTTTGAAAGTAACTTGAGCTACAAAAGTAACCAGATGTTCAAAGTAACTAGAGGTTCAAAAGTAACTAGAAGTTCAAAATAAGTAGAAGTTCAAAAGTAACTCGACCTTCAAAAGTAACTAGAGGTTCAATTTATCTAGAGGTTCAAAGTATCTAGAGGTTCAATGTAACTAGAGGTTCAAAAATTAACTAGAGGTTCAAAGTACTTGTACTTGTAGTGTAGACTCTTCTCCGCAACTAGGCCAACAATGGGCCCTTTTTACGTGAGAAGTTCAAAGTAACTAGAGGTTCAAAAGTAGCTACAGGTTAAAAATTAACACGGGATTCAAAAGTAACAATATATTCAAAATTAACTCGAGGTTTAAATGTAGCTTGAGATTTAAAAGTAACTCGGAGTTCAAAAATAACGCAACTATCACAGAACAAATATGCCTTACAATTTATTGACTGGTTTTTGGATTAAGTTGTGAGAATCTCAGGGATTTCACTCTAAGACAAACATTTTACAACATTTTGACAACAACCGTTCTGAGAAGAAATTAAAGACAGTACCTCCAATTGTTTCTTTATTCCAAGGCATGAAAGGTGATACGTAGCGAACAATTAGGTGGCGTGTGCACTATGTGAATTCGACGATCCGTTCAGGTGAGTATAACTGGGCTTTGAAGGCTTAGCACGTGACACATTCCATGTGGAGCAACGTACCGTGAGAGTGATGTAGGTACTATAGCAGGCATAAACCACGGAGCTTTACGTTCTATGTCCTTTGTTCTATGAGGCGAGGTGAAAAGACTAAAGGTTATTTATTAGTTTCGAACCAATGCCACCTCTGTACTGTTGTACAATGCTGCCAGTGTTGGTGTCGTCATGTCATGGGTCTATAGCATGGAGGAATACTTACTCCCACAGACGTTTTAAATTAACTTAGCAACCTGCCTCATCATTTTGCACTTTCTATATAATGTTTTTGTATCTAGGTATTTATTTTTATATACTAATTATGATGTTCGTGGCATCATTTACCTAGGCCCTGTCTGAAAACCAGCGCTGCACTAAACCTAGGTTTGGTGCAGCTTATCCTGAGACAGAGACCTATTTGACCCCACACAACACACATTGATGCCAATCTACTTCCTACTGCCGGTTTTTATTTTTATTTCATTTTACATTTTGTTTTCTTGTGTTAGGTTTATGTGTGTGTGTTGTGTCCTCCTGGGGAAAAATAAATAAATTTTCTTTCTTTCTCTGTATAACTCTTCTACAAGGAGTCGTCAGCATAGTTCGCTTCCAACTTTACGGCGTCTATGATTCCATTTTTATTAATTACTAGCGACTCGCCCCGGCTTCGCACGGGTAGCCTCCGGTGACCCCCCCCCCCCCCCCTCCTACCCCCCCCCATCCTACACCCCCCCCCCATGTCAATTTCTTCCTGGTTCTAAGCTACCTCCCCACCAATTTTCAGCCAAATCGGTTCACCCGTTTTTGTGTTATAAGTGGTGTAACTAAAACGACTTTGTTTTATATATATAGATTCATAAAAGTCTTGTGTTTGGGCTACATATCAGCTGATGGGAAGCGATGATGAGGCTTAAGTAAGCACGCTAGCCCAGAAGATGTACTTTATTAAGATGGATGGTCAAAAACCGTTTCCCATACAAAAGTTTGGGGAACCAATGCTGCTTTTACAAATAAATTAGGAATTTGAGCTGTCTAAACAATGTTTTGCATGATTCCCAGGTATACCATCAAATAGCTGCATATTAACATTAATTGCAATTTATTGTGCGAATTTCTTCTTCTTACGCTGTTTCATATGGGTGGAGTATCCCCATATTATGAGTCCTTAAGCTAGTACTGACACAACATAGGCATGGTAAACTTGCAATGCCGTACTTTGTGCTGATGTTTAAATCATGATTATTGTGACGAGTTCGTCCGGGGAAATGCTACCAACAAACCTATTTCTGCAGCAAACTGGTAGTACTCGCATTGTTGCTCCGGTTAGAAGGGTGACAGTGAAATTACAGCCACATGAGACTTTCACTTTTATGTCTTAGGGTAGTAGGCGCAGTGCAATGTCGCATAGGGCACGTCCTAGGTGGACGTGACCTATGAGATAATGCACTGTTCATAGGCATAGGGTACCGCATAACATCAAGTGGACCATTACTTTTTCCTTCATTCAACTATGTAAGTAAGAAGGTATGTGCATGTTTGGGTTAAGGTTAATAAATAACAAAACACAAACCAAAATAACAACTTCCTTGATCACTCATAATATTCCTTTGATCTCAGCTCCACTCTTTCTAGTACATAATGACGTCACGATCCGTCCTGATTCGTCAGATGGTCCAATTATGGTACAATTTGAATAATTGCTACGGCTCATACGACAAAGGAACGGAAATCAGCTCTGGTTTATAGCCTTGGCAAAACAGCTGAGTCACTCCATACACTTTAACCATACGAAGAGAGTCATCATAATATAGGGACTGAGATCCTAGTACGTATTCACCAGATGTTTACATAGAAGGTCATTCCACCCATCAGCCAATAATTGGCGTTTCCTATCACTCCACACGAAAAAAGCTAATTCTAGAAATGCTTGATATGTTGTTGAGGCTTGTTGTTGTTGTTGTTGTTGTTGTTGTCGTTGTTTGCTTATTAACGGGCCCAAAATAACCAAAGGCCACATACCATTGAAACGATATAATAATACTTACTATCGCTCACTAGAAACAAATACTCTTTACAATACATACATACATAGACACATACCTTTTCCCCGAAATGGTAGGCAGAGCCTTAATGAGCCTCTTTTTTAGGGTTCCGTAACCAAACTACGGAACCCTTATAGATTCGTGATGTATGCCTGTCTGTCTGTCTGTCTGTCCGTGTATGTCACAGCCACTTTTTTCCGAAACTATAAGAGCTATGCTGTTGAAACTTGGTAAGTAGATGTATTCTGTGAACCGTATTAAGATTTTCACACAAGAATAGAAAAAAAACAAGAAACTTTTTGGTTTCGCATACTAAGAACTGAAACTTTTAAAAAAAAACACATACGTGTTGAATATCTATCTATGGATAGGTCTTCAAAAATGATATTGAGATTTCTAATATAATTTTTTCCTATACTAAATAGTTTGCGCGAGAGACACTTCCAAAGTGGTAAAATGTGTGCCCCCCCCCCCCCCCCCCATTACTTCTAAAATAAGAGAAAGATAAAACTAAAAAACATATATGATGTACATTACCATGTAAACTTCCAACCAAAATTGGTTTGAACGAGATCTAGTAAGTAGTTTTTTTAATACGTCATAAATCGTAATCCATCCAAGAACTTTTATATTATGTTACTTGCTGCTACGGAACCCTTCATGGGCGAGTCCAACTCGCACTTGGCCGCTTTTTAGGGTTCCGTAGTCAAAGACAAGGAACCCTTATAGATTCGTCATGTCTGTCTGTCTGTCTGTCTGTCTGTCTGTCAGTCTGTCTGTCTGTCTGTCTGTCTGTCTGTCTGTCTGTCTGGCCGTGTATGTCACAGCCTTTTTTCTAAACTTAATAGTTTGCGCGAGAGAAACTTCCAAAGTGGTTATAAGTGTGTGTCTCCCCGTAACTTCTAAAATAAGAGAATGATAAAACTAAAAAAAATATATGATGTACATTACCATGTAAACTTTCACTCAAAATTAGTTTGAACAAGATCTAGTAAGTAGTTTTTTTTGAATACGTCATAAATCGTAATCCATCCAAGAACTTTTATATTATGTTACTTGCTTCTACGGAACCCTTCATGGGCGAGTCCGACTCGCACTTGGTCGCTTTTTTATCTTTTATTTTCCTTTTCTATATATTAAGAGCTGTTTTGCTTATATACGCCATGGGCTGCTCTGCAATTACCAATGTGATTAATGTACAGAGTAAATACCAAGTGTGTTTCGTTAGTGTTGCTACTGATCTAAGCCAGCCTATTCATTTGGGCTGTGCAAGGCGCCACGTAATTAAGTTTTCGTCGCGTTCCGATGGTGATGAAGATGGTATTTTTCGTGTTTCATTCGATGTGGCTGTTTGTATTGTTGGGCTGTTATTTTCAGGCGTAATGCTTAAGATAGTATCTACACCACACGAGGAAGCACTTAACAATAACATCACTAATAATACGAGCAGGGCTTTTATTCAAAATAAAAATAAACATATTGAAGAAACCCGTTACAAACTGGGAAGAGTTGTATCTACCACTAGCATATTCCCCGATATGATGCTGATTTTGACGTTCTATTAAGACTGCAATACCACATAGGTCACATCTTAAACGGCCTTAGGTTGCCGCTGTACTCTGAGATATAAAGACAGTTTTGTGTGCCCTTAATTTCTCTGGCAGCCTGTAGTTTTCAAATCGGAATACAGCATTACTGCTTGGTACCAGCAATTTACTATTATACTTAATTAATTTCAAATCAAGAGCGAAAAGCGGTCATTGACATTTTAGCGTACCATCATAGGGATAATAAACAGGGAAAGTGCTTCAAAAATAGTAATGTATGGAAAGCGATACTATTGTTTTACTTTCAGCGCTATCATAATATTTTGGGATAATGAATGTGGGATGGGACTTATTTTGCTCTTGGTGCTTCCCTGGAGGAAATATTTTACAAGGACTGTAGTTATTGAACTGACAATAATATAGTCTAAGATCCACACTAGAAACGACCTTCACCCATCTGTTTAATGGATGAAAAGTATTTGAATATATATTATGAATATTTTAGAAAATATATCCTGAGTGGGTTGTCTAAAAAATTCTTGCCCAGACTATGATAATTTAAAAATTGAAAAAAAATATTTTTATGAACGGTGATAGTTAGACAGATAATATTTTCACAGGATGATGTATTTCTGTTGCCGCTATAACAACAAATAGGTTAACAGAATAAAATAAATATTTAAGGGGGCTGCCATACAACAAACGTGTTTTTTTGCCGTTTTTATAATGGTACGGTACCCTTCGTGCGCGACTCCGACTCGCACTTGGCCGGGTTTTTATAGATAATGGTACGGAAGCCATCGTGCGTGAGTCCGACTCGCACTTGGCCGGTTTTTCAATTTTTTATTAATCATAGTCTGGGCAGGCATTTTTTAGACAACATTTTTAAATTAGATATAAAATACTTTTCATCCATTAAACAGATGGGTGAAGGTAGTTTCTAGTGCGGATCCACTACTACCAGAAGTGGCGAACAAAATAATTTTCCGTATTCTGTCTAGTGATTTACCCAATAATGGCATTTCATATGCGCTCGTAAATCCCTCCCATCCCTCAAGAACGACAAAAGTCACATCCGCTGACAAAAGAACATGCACAGATTCCAAATTGGCGTATAAGTGCGGGGCCGGCTACCCGTTTTGAATAATTTATACGAATCGCCCATCCCGACGTAATTTGAACAAATTATAAGCGGACCGGAGGAATTACACAGTTGCAGGCGTTGGTCAGATAGGGTGAAGGTGTGGGAATTATTGGTATAAAAAATTTCGTGACATATCTTCATTTTGTAAAAATAGTTTTTCACGTACCGTTATATCGGTGTTGGCACCGATATATTTCAACTCAATTTGAGATACTTTTTCAAGGTGAATGACACATATAAAAGTACCTTCGCGTCTCGTTTAGCGCCAATCACTGAAATTTGAGTCGTATCCTGTCGGTACCTACACCGATATTATATAAAAAACCGTACGTAAAAAAATCCGTTTTCATAAAATGTGTACCTAATACTTAATTGGTTTCAACTTTGATCACACCCCAGACACCGCATTTTATTTTTTTGCTTATATAGACCCTTGTTTGTCCGCGATCTCACCTGTTGGTAATGAAATTAAATTAAATTAAAATTTATTTGCTTGAATACAGGTAGTTTTATTCACACTACATTTTTCGTATCACTGTATTCGACTAGATTGTCATTGGTAAGTGATTATGCGGCCGACGAAGGAGCACGAAGGTCTTGAAGGCATCTTTTCACTCTTGCCTTAAAGATACACATATTATAGTTTTCAGGAAAAATAGAGGAGGGCAACTTGTTCCATTCCTAAACAGTTCGCATTACAAAGGTGAAACCGAAACGCTTAGTGCGAAACGCAGTATACCTACTGATGAGGTAAGGATGGTTCTGAGCCGCAGACGTGGTAGACAAGCAGGCTTGTCGTATGATGAAAAGGTGATGGTGGGATCAGATCATGTAGCTCACGCGGCTGTGCTCTAATATAAACTCTTAACTCTCTCATAAATTGTGTGGGAAAGGACGACTCGGCTTGTGTGAAAAACCCGTGATTCGTCCCGGGATCGCGAAGGGCGGAGAGTGGCCTTTCTGTAAACGTATAGAGTGTTATAATATTAATATTCTGTGCTTTGGTTATTTCCTATGGGCTAGTGCTTTAAAATATCAAAAGCTGGTTTGTATTTGTTATATTTTTTCGGTAATGTAACCAAAGAAGGTTTTACTAATTAGTCCTCAGTGAAATTATTTATTTTTGTTTATGTTATCGGAAAAAATAATTTGTAAAATTTACCCAAAATATAAGTCCGATCGACTGTTTTCGTTTGCGCAGAAAAGCGCAGCGTGATATCCGATAGTAGACTATCGTATAGCTCTGACCCGCTGTATAGCTCTGTCCCGCTCACATCTAAGAGTCGACTGATGAATGACCGGCGGCGATTTTGCCGCGAACCAAGAACAGCGTAAGATTTTAGCGCGCGATTCCTATTGATAGAAAGAAGGTTTTGCGTACGCACTGATAAAATAATAGGCGTACGCAAAATGGCGTTGTTTTTTACCCCCGCCATGGATTTTACACTGGCGACCACAATGACAATTAAATTCTGTTTCGTCAAAAGGTAGACACATTTATCGAGTTGATTTATACCACTTTTTTAAATAATTAATAATTATTTTTTTAATAATACACCAATGCCAACAACACTATTTTTCCTTTAAATTAAACAGACCATTAATGAAACCGATTATTGATAGCCGATTAGTATTCAAACCGATGTACAAGAAACAATTCTTTCAAAAATCTTCACTTAACCTAAGCTCAATATGTTTGCATAGAACGTCTTCGTATTACCTTTTCAAAGGCCATTGGCGACCGTCCGAGTAAAAATAATACCGAAACTGAAGGCCTTAATGGGGACCTTTTGATTTCTTGCGGCCAAATTACACTGTGCTCTGATGCGGAAAAGATTATTCACGCTTATTTAAGTGCTGTTCGAGGTGTAAGAGGAATTTCAATCTCAAATAGAAACAGAAGTATTTTACTGACAAAATCAATATTTTGATACTTGTCCTCCATCAAGGGACCGATGAGGCTGAAATTTATCCACGGATCTACATGTGGAGCTTGATGGTGGATGCTAGTCACGGAGCGGATAGTACATCAAACTAAGAACACTTCTGAGCCCAACCTTATAATATAAAGTCAAAATCAAGGTTAAGGGAAAATCATGAGGCCCGTGCTTTTAGCTCCTAAAATGATTGATGTTTGAATGTGTGATGCTATCAGGGAGCCAGGATAGATACCTAGCCAGGAATTCCAAGGACCCCACGGCCCTGATTTAAAACAAGATTTAGCTTACAGGCAACCCGTGCACTGTCTAAATAGGTAGAGTGTTTTAGTAAATACCGTATGAACTTGCTTAAGATACACCCAATTGTTTTTTTATACTACTAGGAATGGCCGTTAAGCAGATGGCCCACCTGATGTTACGCGGTACCCCCTGCCTATGAACAGTGCATTATCACATAGGTCACGTCCACCTAGGACGCACCTTATGTGGCATTGCACTACACCCGCCACCCTGAGACATAGAGATGAAATGTCTCATGTGGCTGTAATTTCACCGGCAACCATACCCTTCAAACCGGAACATAGCAATGTGAGCACTATACTTCTGCTTTGCTGCAAAAATAGGTATGGAGGTAGTACTTCCGCGAAAGAACTCTTTCACAAAAAAGCTCTACTACACATCTACATTCACCATTTTTTTTTTAATGTCAATTTGGTACTTTCTTTTTGTTCTTTGATTTTCGTGCCCAAATTACACTGTTCTGTGATGCGAATGGGATTGTTCAACTGATTTCATGGCTGTTGAAGTGTGAGAGGAATGTAAATTTAAATTTAACTTCTGCATTTTCAAAGTTTTATTTAAAAGTAGCTGTCGACCGCTGTTTCACCCGTCTTAGTTTTCCGAGGACAGGCACTTAACATCGGAATTAAAAGTTTTTAGGTTTTTAAGAAAGAAGAAAGTAAGAAAGTGTATTGTAAAATTTTATTCTTAATATTATACAAACCGAACTGTTGCTACTAAAGAGTATCGGTAGTTCGGTGCTATATTTCAACCGAACTACTGCTACTGAAAAGTTGCACTAGTACGGTCAATCGGACTAACAACCGGACTACTGCTACTAGAGGCAAAATTCTATCAAAACTGATTTGTCTTTTTGCCGTAAGACCGCACAACCAACAAACAAACAGTCAACGTTATTTTTATATTTTTGTATGTACTTTCTGTGACTTTTATAGGTAATGAGAGACAATGAGTCCAAGTTAATTGTTAATATTTGATTGAAAAGTTTTAATTAGCTTTTTGAAGTCGCATTTCGTTTGATTAAAGAAATTATAAGTCGTTATATTAATTTTGCACAAAAGTACACGAAGATGCTTTCCGCCATCTAATAAAACTGCCATAAATGATTTATAAATTTATTAAATTAATTCTGAGGTTTTGGCAATTTGAAAATATACAGACGGCAAAGGTATTTGGTTACCGGTAGTTTGGTAGTGTGTTTAGACATTCAAGTAGAAAGGAAATAATTTTATCACAAGTTCTATATAGTCCAGTAACTTTATACATCACAGTATGCGTCAAATCCGGTAGTTCTGATTTTTTGCAGATTTGTTTATGATGTTGGCCTTATGTATAATCCAAGTTTTTCACCTCGAGCGCCGAACGCAACCTTCTCAAAAATCTGAAAAATCTTATTTTTTTTAAAGTTTTGGCGATTATATCCCTAAGAACCAGTTTTTGAGAAAAAATTCTTAGGACGTTTTTAAAGTAGACTAAATTTGCTACAGTATAATACTAGAACTGTATCTGTAGACCAAATAGTTTCTGAGATTAAGCCTTAAAAAATTTTTTTTTTTTTGAACCTTGCAATTTTTTTTAATTCAGATGACACATCCCCATAAGGAGATGGTGGTGAATCATCGAAGTCTTTTGCCCACAAGTCATCGTCCATTCCGACATCGGACAGATCGTCGCCTTCTGGTACATCTACTACTGCAACATCAGGTATATTATCACAAGAGGCCCCGCTGCAGTGCCTGCAGACTGATGTGCATTTTAATCCTGCCTTACTGCAGCTGCACGCGTTCCCACAACCCTTCGTGCACCCGCAAGAAATCATCCGCAAGAGGTGTTGTGGGGTTGCATTGTGGGGTCATCATTTTAGGGTTCACTTCATCCCGATAGAGTTATTCACGTAACGTCTAAAATATTGCAAAAAATTGCTTAGTTTGAATAAAATGATAAACTTTGAAAGGCGTAATCTCAGAAACTATTGGGTTTTCAGATACAATTCTAGTATTATATTGTAGCAAATTTAGTCTACTTTAAAAACGCCCAAAGAAAGTTTTTTCAAAAACTAGTCCTTTAGGGTTATAATCGCCAAAACTTGAATAAAAAACGTTTTTTTAGATTTTTGACAAAGTTGCATTCGGCGCTCGAGGTCAAAAACTTGGATTATTCATTAGGTCAACATCATAAACAAGTCTGCAAAAAATCAGAACTACCGGATTTGACGCATACTACCCCATACTTTCAGACGACAAAGTTACTGGAGGGCAATTCTCGGATTGTAGAGATTATCTCTAAATTAGAGATAATGTCGAAGCATGAATGTCTACAAAAAATGTCACGAAAATGTCACAGTAACCATCAAATCGTATTTGATTTGAATGATTTTGCCCAACTTATGTCTATTTGTGACATCACGAGAATAGCAAATTAAGATTTTATTCGACATTCGCCATCTTTTTTCGACATATGTCAAATTCGACTTAATCTCTAAAGCACGAGAATTGCCCTCCTGGACTAATATAAAAGCTACTCGTATTTTTATGTGAAAAAAATATTAGAAAAAACTCCCAATGCGATAAAAAAAATGTAATTTGGCATGCTAGAAGTAGTAACTCATCTATGACGTAGTAGTAACTAACTTACTTTATCGTAAGTACCTATATAAAAGGTAGGTGTAGGTAGTTAAGTTTATAAATTACTAGCGACCAACCCCGACTTTTCACGAAAAGTAGCTATACTTAGGTATAAACCTAACGGAAGATACTCTCTATATGATAGTGAAAACTGCATCCAAATTTGTTGCGTAGAAGAACTGAGCGGACAAACAGAAAGACAGACGCGGCTCAGAAAATATTGATATATTATAGCTTTACATAGACACTTTGTGCGCAAAATAGGCACATAAAATTAAGGTTTTTCCTTAAATTTGTCTACACCCGATTTAAAGTTCGTAACACTGTTTTCTAAGACAACGAAAATGATACCAGATCTATATATGCCCAGTTGCAACAATTTATAGTCTAACTGTTCACACTCGAACTTTTTGGTGACAGTTTTTCATAGAAATCAGTAAGATTTCCCGGCATTTATCTGTGCAAATGGGCGTTAGCAAAATTATTATCTCTACGTTAAGAATATGGTTCAATTGAATATATTTCGATAAAGATTTTAGTAGGTACTTTTTCATCCAATCTTTTCTGATTGAAATATAAAGGTACATGCACACTGGCCGTGACAAGCGCGTCATTGACATCGGGCCTCGTCCGTAATCGATAAGGTGTCATCAATCACCCTTGTCACTGAGCACTGTTGCCGATCGGCGGCGTTTGTGCGTTTTATTGGCGACTGTACCGGGCCTATGTCAGGCAAACTGGCATTCAATGTAGAATCAACTTTATCACGCTGGCTTCAGGTTCAATATAAGTTACATCCTTACAGTCCACAGCTGGCAATAGGCCGCCCCCATAGATACCTTGTTTTTACACACAAATACTAACAACTTACTTAGGATGCCTTAAATCATGATATCGTGAAACAGAAATTTGAAATACAATTGTTTCAACACAATACATTTCCACTGAAGAGGAATACCTGATCGTACTACTCAACCGTAGCAGATAATGCCTGAATACGATATAGCCAGTATAATTCGAACAATACAGTTTCACGTTACCTGCAACAATTAGAGGGATTCACACGCGCACCCGATAGGTAAAATGAAGATCTGTCGTTCTTTTTGGCAACGCTTGTGAGGCAGTTGATCATAATATCGGTCGCACAAAATGAATCGTGTAACAGGCATGACGTCAAGAAAAACGAAATCCAAAATATTTTCTTAAATTCTTAATAAAAGCGAGTAAATAATATATACAAACAAAATATGGGTATCCGCCATGTTATGCGAAACGCCCATTAGAGCCACAGTCACAACTCAATAAAGTACCAAACGTGAAACATGTAATAGTTCGCCTCTTTTATTGTTTACAAAATCGTGACGTTTCATGCAGACGCCATGACACCTGCGAGCGCTGTGTCGCAAAATTCAAACTTTGTTAAAAAAAAACAAAATTTTGCTGTTATTAAACATAAATAAGATAATTTTTGGCAATAGTAAACCCGTAAGTAGAATACAGAATATTTTTTCAAAATCACTCATTATTTTGCCAACCGACAAAGCAAAATGAGTCCATAGTAATGTATGAAAACGAATTACGCGACGCAGAAAACGCGACTCACAAAATTACGCTCGCCAAACCTCACCCTCAAAGTCGATGGCTTACACCTCAAGCAGTGACCAAGAAAGAACCAGTGACACAAGAAAGAAGAAGAATTCAATTCTATGTCGTCAACTTAGGTTGACTTATGGCATAATTTGGGGTACTGTATTTAATACATTATTCCGAGTTTACTTCCGTGCGTGTTACACTTCAGTTTTCCTTTCATTTGGCACTTAGGAGTTAATACTGCGGTTATTAACATGAGCGGTTAACGCCTGTGCGTTTATGAGCTCCTGGTAGCTTTATGGCAAGCAGTTGGGCACTAAACTTTAAAATAATGTGTTTATGGATGAACTTTCCCACTATTTACATTGTGGTGTTTTAACGTTGGACTAATCCAATTCTGGCATCGTCATCATCATCATCATAATCAGCTGGTTATATTGCTAGACGAGGCTACAATACAATGCAATTGAGGGGATTTACCATAGTAACCATGCTTGCCATCGCATTGGTGATCGCAGTATTGGTGACATCTACACAGTAGTAGTAGAGCTTTTTTGTGAATGAGTTCGTCCGGGGAAGTACTACCACCATACCTATTTCTGCCACAAAGCAGAAGTGCTCGCATTGCTGTGTTCCGGTTTGAAGGGTAAGGGTGCCGGTGAAATTACAGGCACATGAGACTTTTCATCTTTATGTCTCAGGGTGGCGGGCGCAGTGCAATGCCACATAGGTTTCGTCCTAGGTGGACGTGATCTATGAGGTAATGCACTGTTCATAGGCAGAGGTTACCGCTTAACATCAGGTGGGCCTCTTGCTTGATCCGTCATCCAAGTAGTATAAAATAAATAAATAAGTAGTTACTGCCTATGCCTTGGAGTAATCCTTAGCTAGCTTTTACAACATCCACGGGAGGAAACGGAGGTGTTTAAACTTAGGCCGGACACTCCACGATTCAGGACAGACCACCATGACAGTACTAGGCATTAAGTTAGGTACTTGCGTTACGCTTCAATGGAGTTTCATTAAAAGGATTACATTTATTTAGAATAAATAAATAAATAAAATAAGTAAATTATGCTGGACAGTTCACACATCACTATCTAGCCCCAAGCTAAGCAGAGCTTGCGTTATGGGTATGAGATAACTGATATACTTGATACAATACATTACATAGACATATTTTTTATTATACATTGTATATACCCAGAACATCCTGAACAAATATCTGCAGATCGTACAATCGGAATCGAACCTGCAACCTCCTGCGTCGTCGGCGAACCTTCGCCTGCCGCGCCATAAAGGTCGTCAATAATACAACTAATACAAGGTATGTACAAAATACATATGAAACAGTTGTGCTACCTGAAGACCGCTGCTAGAGAAAAAAAATAGTTCAACTAATCCAAAAAAAATATAGTTTCATTCATAATAAGTAAGTACTACATAGAAAAAATTTCAACGAACCAATCCCGTCTTTTTAGAATGTTAATTCTGTACTGCACACTAACCACAAGTTTATTTGAAAGACAATTAATTAGTATCTGTTAATTTTGGTTGCAAGGGTATTTTTAATGCGTGTGCGATTGTCACTCGAGTGTCAAACAAGCTTGACTCAATTCACCTACTTGACGCTGGCAAAATTGAGGAAAATTTCCGCAGAGACCACAATTAAAGGAAGAAGAAGAAAGTAAAATCCAATACATACAGTCCAAAGTATTTGAATAATTCTAGGGATGGAGACGTCACAAAGGTAGTACGTTTGTTAAATTAATATATATTTAAGGCTGCGTCCCCAGTAGGTAAACTGCTCGCCGCTGACTGAGTTAGCGGCGTATCGGCTTAGTACGCCCATCCATATATTTAAAATAGAGTGTTCACAGTTTGCTAGTTTTGCGCTCACTCTACGCAGTTTGCAGCGTTACGCGCAAAACTAGCAAACTGTGAACACCCCATTTCAAATACACACATAGAACACTCCCGAAAATTTCACCTTTCAAACAAAAAAAAAACAAAAAGGAATCGGTTCATCCGTTCGGGAGCTACGATGCCACATACAGACACACACACACCCACACACACACAAAGACACGTCAAACTTATAACACCCCGTCGTTTTTGCGTCCGGGGTAAAAATACTTTCATACATTTTAAAAACCATATTGTTATATTTTTCTATTGTAAACATTGTATTGATAGTGTATTGGAGTAACGCTACACTGGACTTGACCGGATATCCCTTGTTGATTTTGAACTTAATCGGTATGACGATAAGGTTGGAGATAGGAATAAAGAGAGCCCGACTGATACAAATCATACATTATTCATTGACGCGTTTCCACGGCAGCTGAGACCTGGCGCACCTGATGCTTGATGCGAGCGTGCAATGTACAGTGAAACTAGTGAATCTGTCGTATAATTGTACATGAAATTGTGAATCAAACTTATACCGGTGTTTAGCATGAATAGAATACTATTGTCTTTATTGTTGGGCTTTCAATACCCTTTACTCGGTATGTACTTGAAATTCTTAAGAGTGCAACCAATATCAATACCTTTACCTACCGCTATCAGTTTCTGTCTGTTTGTACGCTTAGTTCGTCTAATCTACGCATTGGATTATGTATGATGCGGTTTTATTTCAAAAGATTTAATAAATTAACTTTTTGTGTAAAGCTTTTTAGCTTGTTATTTTGACGACCTCTGTGACGCAGCGGGCGAACGGGACAAATATTTGTGTGATCGGCAGATATTAGTTCAGGGAGTTCTGGGTATTTTCTATATATATAATAAAAAATACCTATCTATGTAATATATTGTATTAAGTATATCAGTTGTCTATTACCCATAACACAAGCTCTGCTTAGCTTGGGGCTAGAAAATGGTGTGTGAACTGTCCAGCATTATTTATTTATTTTGTTTTATTTATTTATATACTAGGACCCACAACATTCTCTCAAATCGACTGATAGTTTCCTGAATATCCTTTCGTAATAGCTAACCACATCACAGCACATCACTAGTCTTTAGACTTCCACTCCTGGACGAGGCCTCCCCCATGGAATACAATGGGGGATTTGAATCACCACGAGGGAGAAGGAGGCGACACACCTAATAATAGCTATGCCCAGCCTCGAATGGCTATAGAATGGAATATACTTATATAAAGAGCATACAATTTCTTTATACATACGTAGTTAAAAAAAATACCCAGGTTATAGTGGGTAACATGATTGCCATGCTATCAGTGAACGCTCATAGTTCATAGTTTCTTTATTAATAACTGATTATAGTAACAGGCCAAAAATAATGTAATAAATTGGTATGTCTCATAATTAATTCAAACAAACAAAAAACATGATCATTTTAAATTAATAATAGTAAATAATGTACGCTTATACTATAGTTGTCATAATGTTCAATTATTATTAGCCTACTGTATCATGAACAGTGAAAATGTGAAATGACGCGGCGGTATCGTTAATCAATTAACTGTTCCATGATTTTATTAAAATATCGTCGAAATTTCACCCAAAATATTGGTCGAAATATGTGGCCGGCACGGTTCACGAAGCCGTTGATGAAATTAGGCAATTATGTTCACATAGAGGAACAGTGTCAATCATTGCGTAATTTAGTTGAATGTCCAGTTGTTTAGTAGAACCTCTTGTTTGATTTAAATCCTATACCTGACTAATTATATTACTTATTAGCTAGCTGTCGCGTACGGTTTCATCCACATTTTTCTCATTTAATATGTTGGGATCGCAGCGTTACATGCTCACTCAGTAACGGTATAGGTCACAAACTTGATGTAACTACAGTGATTATTTGAGGACGTAAATAATAAATAAATAATGCTGGACAGTTCACACAACATTATCCAGCCCCAAGTAAAGCAGAGCTTGTGATATGGGTACTGGATAACTGATATACTTAATGCAATACATTACATGTTAGATATTTTTTTATTATACATAGAAAATACCCAGAACACCCTGTACAAATATCTGCAGATCGTACAATTTTTTTTTTACGAGACGGGAATCGAACCCGCAACCTCCTGCGTCGCAGGCGTACCATCGCCTTCCGCGCCACAGATGTCGTCAATGTAATTAATTAATGTAATATAACTGAATCAAAAAAGAAACACGATTGGTGAAAGTATTAGATAGATTATTTTTTTAAATTTGCCCTCTTGAATCCCTTTTTTGTTTTTTTCAACTACACAAAGAATTGTTTTTATAGTGACACACGTTTCCGCTTCTTGTACTCCTGAATTTAACCACTGTTTTTCATACAAAAACCGCATTTAAATCAGGGCACACATGCCCAAGCTTCCTAGCCACAGACAAACTCACATAAAAAGCAAACCCACCTCGCACTTATACGTACAGTCATACCTTAGTTGAAATCACACTAGCTACCACTTTTTTTTCTTTAAAGAAGGGTGCTAAAAGTACTTGCGCTTGGGACCGAATCTTTCGGCAGTCTAATCAAATTCAGGTACACTATCTGCTTATTTTGGACAATGAACGTTTCTTCAAGTGTCATGTGTACTGCCAGACAAAACGAAAATTTATATATAACTTTCCTTTACTGTGTATCATATTCTTATAATGTAATCGTTTCGGAGCGAAGACCTTGTAAATCATTTCATTAGGTAGGTACTGAAATATCTCATTGGCATTATTAATTATATACTGTAAGCCACTATTGTAATATTATTTTACAGAATCCTTCCTTAGCTAAACCCTCAAAGTATTTAATTAAGTATGAATAATCATTACTCTTGGAAGTCAGTTTTTCACGACGTTATTATTCTGGTTACCTATTTTCAAAAAGCTTTACTTAGTCCTTTCTAATGCTATTTTGTCACTTGATATGTCATACTCTTAATAAATAGACTGATATACGGTGCTTGATAACTAAGTATTAAACACCCCTCATTCCGGTTCTTGAACTTAAATTAATCAATGCGTAGTTATTTTTATGACGTCATTAATTACGTAGATGTAGGAATTGCAAAATGCTACGCTCACAAAATACATTACTGAGAAATTGACACTGTCAATATGGTATTGATAAATTCGGGTTCACACGCGAGATTTGTTTAACAGACTCTGCCCGGTGCACGACAGGGAAACAAAGGACCGGCAGGGCGGGCGGGGGCTCTGGGCGGGCGGCAGTACCCGCCGAGCCGTCGGCCTGAAAGGACACAGACATACCCGACTTTGTCCTGAACGCACGATCGCGACCCGGTGACTGTGTTTTTGTGTAATTAACAAAATATTCATAAACTAATACGTAAGACTGTTGTACCTTGTGGTGAGTTCGTTGCGATGTTGAGCGATTAGTTGGTGGTTGTGATCCGATGCTATGGTCCGCGTGACAGTTTTACTCAATGGTGAGTGCAAGCTTTTGTAATTTTGCTTAAATGTACGCAGGTATAGGTTTCAGGTCCTATATCGATCACTTCTGTGTAGAGATTGAGCCCTAAACATTTTGTGATGTTTTGTGATTACAGAGGTAATTGAATAAAGGCATTGTAACCTTTTACATGAGTAAATTGCGAAACTTAACATAAAGAAGGGTAGAAAATAATATCACGTTTTTTTTAACAGTATATAAAAATACTTTAAAGGTGACATATATAGGAAAGGTGTAAGTAAGTACTTATATTATGGCAAGTGACAGCTGTGGTGTATCCAGCCTAAGAATAGAACCCTCTGTCTCCTCCTGTGGATGTCATAAAAGCCGACTAAGGGATTACCCGGACTTGTTGCTAAGATTCGTTGGTATAAGATTTGTCCTGGCTGCTAGCCTACTATGGAATGTGTTATTACTGGAAAAAAGCGTTAGCCGAGTCAGTCGTGAAAAGCAATAGCGGCGATGAGCCCACCACTTGTCACGTCTATATTCCACGATGGTGCAACCCACTGAAAAGAGGCCCATTGAGGCTCTGCCTATCCCTTTGGGGAAAAAGGCGTGTCTCTATGTATTTATGTATAGGGGACAATAAAAGAAAATAACATGATGTGCGGAACATATTTATGTGAGATAAGGAGATAATTTATATAAGATGATGATGATAATTTAACTGAACTATATCAAACCAGACATCTACGTGGTATTATTCTCAAATACCTATTATATTTCAAAAAATGGAATATAATAGACCTTCACTGGTTAATTTTTCTTTCCAATGAAAACATTGTTCAAAAATTTAGTATTTTCAGGCATAACATTTGAGTAAAAATATGATCAGTGGTTGTTGTACCAAAACAGATAATATTGAGCTTCGCATAAATCTTTCATCAAGGGTTCGTTTAACAGTCTTTTACAGAATTTGTTTGGTTTAATGATATTTATTCTCAAAAATACAGATGTCACTCACATGACAAAATGTGGTGATTCACAAATACCTTAATTCCGTTAGATTGAACCAATTTAATTGTAGAACTCAATTCTGATTACACATATCTATGCACAGTAGAATAAAAACACGATAACTTGCACAACCTTTGGCACAGCGTTAATGAAAATCGCTTTTAAAGCTCCAACCACCACCGTTTGTTTTTATCTTAATTATCATCTAAGATAGAGTACCTAACCAGGTAAGAAGAAATTTAATATTGTATCGAGGTGTAACGTGAGGTGTTTCTGTATTGGTTATTTAGCTTGCATTATCTTATTAGTTTGTCAGGAATTAAATAAGTTCACACAACATTATCTAGACCCAAGCTAAGCAGAGCTTGTGTTATGGGTGTAGTATACAACTGATATACTTAATACAATATATTACATGGATAGATATTTTTATTATACATAGAAAATACCCAGAACACCCTGAACAAGTATCTGCAGATCGCACATATAAATAAAATAAATATTTGTTTCGAGGAGGGAATCGAACCCGCAACCTCCTGCGTCGCAGGCAAACGTTCGCCCGCGGCGCCACAGAGGTTGACGAATTAGGAAATAGATACGATTTATTTAAAGTGTGTTCAGACTAAAATCCTCAACTCCGATCAGCAGATAATGTGGCTGATAGGCGGTGATTGACGTTACATGGGGACAATAATGTATAAAATAGTTACCATAATGATATTTCTAATAAAATACATTTAAAGAAAAGATATAAAATAAAATGCACAATAGGATAGGACGCGACATTATATTTTCAGGGTCGTAAATGTTCAAATGTAAAGGTCAGTAAATGTTGTTTGTTCATTTATTTTTGAATGTATCATTATATCTAAAATTAAATTTATGTTAAAATGCTGTTCAATGTTCATGTTTTATGTTGGTAATAAAAAATATAATTATTTATTTTATAATCAAAGGCATTGTAAGTCTAAATTTTACATTTCCTTGTAATAATAATTTAATAATTTAATTTTTCATTGGACTGGAATGCAAATAAAATAAAAATTCGTTCTCTGTCTGTCAAAACCACACGCTAACGTTTCTCTCTGTGACTCGACTTAAAATAAGCTTACTTCCATTTCTTTACTAAGACGACTTTACCAAGAAAATTGCGGACAAGGAAATTGTAGAGTTCATTTTTGCTTGCTCTGCTTTACACCATTCCAAACGAAACAAACAGTAGAGTATCCAAGGTTGTATGAAAGAAATCTCTCTCAGCGGTAAAACCACTAGTTTTACTTCCACATTTTAAATTTAATAATTTTTATGTATAAATTTTAATCTGGTGGACAATATCAAGTGTCCGATCTTCCTATTGCTGGCTCTCTACAAACTTTTTTTTTTTTTTTTTTTTTTTTTTTCGAATGGATTTTAATGCAGTTGACCGCCTGGGGTCATGACTGCGTTACCGGGCTTTTGGTGAGCGAACATGCAAGCAGCGGCTACATATAGAGACAAGATACATGCGACGTAACTCCATTAGAATAGAGGTGGGGTGGGTTGAACCCTACCTGGCTAGACTTCACTTCACGTCCTTTAGATTATCTATCGCACAGAGCTTTATCAACACCCGAAGAACTTTTCGTTACACAAAAAATACAACAAAATTTTGATTTTCTTCTCTCGGAAAATATTAAATTTTTCGTAAGATTGAAATGTCCATTGATAAGTTAAAAAGCAAATGATTGGTAAAATTTTATTATGTTTTACTTAAATCTGAGTAAAGTTATTTCAATGCAGACCGTTGATTCAATAACGAGATTTTAAGAAATACTTTTATATTGTCTGTCCCACCTTGAATATGTGTAAAGCAATTTATTTTTGCTTTACTTACATTGTTCATTCAAATTCAGAAAAATAACTAATGAGTCAAAGTTTACAATTATTGAATTCTTTACACTTAACACAACTACTAAGAGTATACATATAACGTTTTACTGCAAAGTTGCTGTAATATTTACTTAATCCGTACATAAAGAGCTTACTTAGCGCTGATTTGACGTCAGGCCAGGCTTTGTGTACAGTTTCATAAACATTGTAGATTTATAAGGGAAAATAAGCTTTCGAATTATGCTATTTAGTTGCACTAAGATAATGTGCTTTTGATTAATAAATTTCCAATAGAGTACTGTTTATTGTAATAAAAAACCTAACACGTTTTATACAGATTTCTGTAAATACATTTCTAATTAAATTAATATTTATATATTTAACATAAGATCATTAAGGTGATTAGTAACCCAAAAATTATGTCACTATCTAACTCGGTAAAGTTCTGGTAAGAAAGAACGGGGCAGAACAGAGGACATGAAACAAATAGTGAGCAAAAATCCTAAAAAACCGCAACTGTCCGAAGCAAATGATTATTTCCTGAAATGCAAACAATTTTTTTTATAAACCTGTAAATTGCCTTTAATATTGTGAAATAATCATTAAAATCGCTTGAGGCGTTTGGAAGCAGTAGACTTTTTTTGTGTAAACCATTTTGGACTTCATCCATAAAATTGACCCTAACGATCGATGCAATAAAAGTACAGGATGTAATTTTTACAGATTTTCGTCGGTTGGATTCCCGGGCGTGGCAAGCAAATTTTCAAAAATGTTTGAATGCAATTTTCTTTCTTTTCGAAAATTAGGGAAAGTTTTCTTTGAGTAAAATTTTCTATCTACAGTATTAAGAGAACTTTCCCTTCAGGTGGCATTACAAAATTCCACCCTGTATATTGCAGTTTTGGGTCTATTATCGCCTTAAATTTCGACTTGTTTTTTCGCTTCTCGATAAAGTTAAGACCACGAATGACAGCAATATAATTATTTAATAATGAATTGAAAATATTATCTCACCGAATCTATCAAACCACCCTTCAAAATTGTAAATTCCGTCGAAAAATTCAAGTCAGCCCACCTATCTCAATACCAGCAGTAAAATTATGAAAATATTCATCGTTTCTTATCCCGACGAAATCGAATTTGGCCAGGGGAAGGTCGCACAAATCCCCTGGGACATTGTTAAGTCATTGTCTCGTTGGTACTTTGGGCTCGGGTTTCTGTAACTGGATGTTGAGATGTAGAGGCTATCGGAATTACCATTGGAACCAATTGGTGTTGTGTTTTAGGGTTATACGGTTGAATTGAATCGGATATAATATAAATTAGCAATGCCTGATTTCCCAGAACTTACTTTCCTGTGCATCCTCAATAATAACATTTCATAACCTCTGTAAAGCAAAAATACAAATATATAATGTTTTAGATCCTTGTATCTAGTTCAATTCCTCTTCAGAGTAAAATTTTTAAAGCTAGGTTATTCAAAATTTACATAAACCTACATGTAACATGTATAGCTCTACGATCCATCTACGTAAATCATGATCGCTCTTAGAGCGTCTGATACCAACTACGAAATTAAGTACTCGTATATGCTTGTGTCTGGACTTATCTACGTGAAAATAGTGTATTGACCAAGCGAAGCGAGATTTCAGAGTCTAATTACAGGATGCGGTGTTAGTATGTATGTATGTTTTTAAGAGTGTGTGTTTATCTGACGATAACTGCAGAATTGATGATTAGATCTTGATGCAACTTAGTAAGTTGGTAGGTTATGTGAATATAATTTTTAGGTTTGAATGTAAGCTTGATCGGTGCAGGGGTTTTTGAGCTACGGGGGTCAAAGAGATCCCCCCATTTATCGATAAATGATAGCTCGAGAGGTCATGTTCGAGGTGAACTAGCATACTTTAACTGCCTCGACCGCAACGCAATACCTTAAAATACCTAGGGAATCGTGTCCCTTAACCTATTTCATATATATAAGGATCTGTGAACAAACAAAGAATATTCTATATCGTTTATTTGTGTGGGGACTATTTCATCATGTATTAGGCTTTATTGGGTGAAAAGTTTGGATCTAGTTTGCGAAAAGAAACAACAATCTCAAGTTACATTGCTTGTTACATCGACGGGTAGCTTATTAAAGTTTGCTTATTAGTTCAATTGACTCTAACAAAATTTAGCACTATCACAGAATAAATAATAGTACAATTACTATAAGCTAGTTAACGCAAACGGATCCCTGAATAGAAAAATAGCTTTCAGACACCCGTAATGTTCTCAAAAGACCTGTGCAACGACACCCAACAACATAGGATAGAAGTGAAAAAAAACATCCTAGGTACCAGTTTTAAGGTGCTCTTTTTTTTCTTTTTTTTTTTAGTTTCGTTTTATGTAATCGGCTTTTTATTTTTGTATATATGTGTTATTTTGTGTTAAATAAACGTTTTTCCATTTCTATTTCTATTTCTTTAAAACCATATTATTGAACCTTATTATTTTCACATATAAATGGCTAACGAGTTACCTATACTCTCACAGGAATGCCACAAACTATGTAATTTAATATAAAGAGCTTGCGTTTCACATATTAACAATAAACATGTGCTCGCTTCCATGAAACGCATCACTACCTTAATTGGTACTGGGGTTGTGGGTGGTGTTCTGGGATCCGCAGTTTGACATAGAAACCTTAAATTGGTTTCCGTAGCGTGTGTTTTTTTTTTTTATACTACTTGAATGACGGAACAATCAGATGGCCTACCTGATGTTAAGCGGTAACCTCTGCCTATGAACAGTGCATTACCTCATAGGTCACGTCCACCTAGGACGCACCCTATGTGGCATTGCACTGCGCCCGCCACCCTGAGACATAAAGATGAAAAGTCTCATGTGCCTGTAATTTCACTGGCACCCTTACCCTTCAAACCGGAACACAGCAATGCGAGCACTACTGCTTTGCGGCAGAAATAGGTATGGTGGTAGTACTTCCCCGGACGAACTCTTTCACAAAAAAGCTCTACTACTTCAAAAATTAATAGATTGGGTTGTTAATAGAAGTCTCATATGAAAGGATTTTTTCACAAATTTTAACTAAAACCGGGATATTTACCTTGACTATTGAGTTTTGATTGATCCCGATATTTGGAAACAGTTGCATGCGCCATGATCACGGGAGAACTAACTAAACTCAACAATGTAATTATAGTATGGTAAATATCCCGTTTTTAGTGAAAAGTATGTACATAACCATTATAGTTTCAAAATATTTTTTCACTGTTTTTCATAACAACAGGTTTCAAAATAAGTTAAATAAAGAACCAGCGTGATGAAAGGGTTCATTGAGCCTCACAGAGGCTCTTTCGTGCACATGTCACATGCCTTCGAATTGTTTGTTCTAAGAAATAACGGTTTTCACGGCGCATATAAACTTTACGAGTAGAAAAAATCATTGGTACACAACCGGGATTTTAACCCACGACCTTAGGATTCAAAGTCGGAGCCGCTCCCACTAGATCATCAGTGCATCTGCTTCTATGACGGAACAAGCAGATGGCTCACCTGATGTTAAGCGGTAACCTTTGCCTTTAACAATGCATTACCATTACCACATAGGTCACGTGTCCACCTAGGATGCACCCTTTGTGGTATTGCACTGCGCCCGCGCTGAGACATAAAGATGAAAAGTCTCACGTGCCTGTATTTTCACCGGCACCCATAACCTTAAAACCGTAACACAGCAATGCGAGCACCAGTGCTTTGCTGCAGAATTAGGTATGGAGGTAGTACTTGCCCGGACGAACTCTTTCACAAAAAAGCTCTACTACTACTACTTTTCCAGCTATGGAACCCCTTTATATTGCGTCCGACTTACTCATGGCAGCTTTTTTGTTCCTACCCTCATTAATTATTGTATAATGAGTGCTGCGGGTACGCGGTCGCACTGATATCGCTGTCATGGTAATTCACGTTTAATGCAGTCTAGGGACTGATGTACTGGAGGTAGGTTCCTGGAGGTAGCTGTTGTATCGTATTTACTTGTAATTTTATTTGTAATATTATTTTTGTTAATTTTCGTATCAGGCTCCAAGCTTATTTAGGAATGTGTTGTTACTGGAAGAAGGCGTTAGCTATTAGCGTTAGTAATGGGAAAGCAAAGGCGGTGAGCAGCTCACCACTGGTCACGTCTATAATGTTGGTGAAACCCACAGCGAAAAGAGGTTCATTGAGGCTCTGCTTACCTGCCGCGCTATGACGTGTAATACGCTATAGGAATTTAGAATTGCTATCGCCATCTGTTATCGAGTAGACGCATACTGAGTTTTAGACAAGAACGCTCAAACGCCTAAACTTTTAATGTGGTATTCGTGAATGTTCTAAAAATGATCAAAAACTCAAAAAAATACTGGAATAATCTACAATAATCCACAACATTCGATTATTGACACACAAATATCTTCGATCTTTTGGAATGCCTAGTACCTAACATAAACCTAGAAGCTAAAAAACCCTACGGGCTGATTTTAGTAGAACATTCTAGGCTTTCTATCTATAAAAGTACTAGCTCACTCAACGAACAGTAAGTTGTAAATTGGCTCAAATTGGCTGTCAGTGTGGAACGTCAGGTGATTTGAGAGTGATTTTGGAATATTTAGTGAACAGTTCAAGTGAAGTACTGTCATAGTAAAGATTGTATTATTTTCTTTGTATTATATTATATTATGTATTATATGTATTATTAAAGTTAATTTTTATGTAGCTTTAGTTAAACTGGAATTTAATGTGTTTATTTTATCCGTAACTCGTAGCAATAATAAATACAATTACTGTAGTTTTAATAAGCCTGTCATAGTATATCAGAAAGTTGTAGATTGAACTAATTCTACTCTATGAGCTGGGTCTCAAACGAGTGGCTTCACAGGCTTAATTAAAGTCCAATGCCTTATGTAATTTTATTCGAACAGATTGTTTTTCTGTAGGAATTTAATTATGGCGTTGCTCAAAGCGTGTGTACAATAAATATTCTTGGAGCTTGTGTTTTATAAAACGATTCTGTAAAGATTTTTGTTAGGATTTTCAACGGGAAGCAAAGAAAGTTTACTAATAGGTTATTATTATTTAAGTCTACAATGCCGTTGAAAGATCCAGCAGTGTACAATAGAGGGGGTTTTGCCACAAACACCACGCTTGCCAGGCAAATCGCTAATCGTATGGTGTAAAGTACTCAGATGGATAAGCTACCTACTATTACTTACTTGTACTAGGGTTGTAAAATTATAATTATTACATGAAATTAAATGGAACAAAGAATCAAACTCACAGACTGTTCATGAAAAAAATGGTTAGTTTTATTTATTTGAATGGAAATTTTATTTCACTTAGTAATTGAAGGAAATCCAGCTGTTAAGTGACGTTATGGCCAATGGACGTCTATGGTTCTTGGTTGTTTGTTTCTTTTTGTAGCTTATCTAGTTTTGATTATTAAACCAGCTCAGAACTAAATTCTCTAAGTTATCAGGTGTCATACTATTATTATTGCTAAGTTCCAATAATATTACTACTCAACATTATCTTGCAAAAGATAGGTACTAAGCTCAGAATATAGAATAAACCAGAACCCATGACACGCGTAAAAACTGTCACCACGCAAACTAGTCTCAATGAGAATATTTTCACCAGTCTGTCTGTGGTCGGCCGTGTGGCTAGTCGTGTCGAACTCGAAATATTTTCTTGTGCATATGCCGTCGTGTGTCGTTCCAACATTACCCCTACTTGTAGGAAGTATGATAGGCGCGAGGGAGGCATTGTGTTTTGGAGACACAGTGCTCCGTACTGATAGCATCGTACGCACCTTCTGGTTTATTCTATATTCTAAGGTACTAGGTAACTAGGTCCACTAGTTTGAGCAACCTTGCTTAGAAATATGTCATAGTTTTTAACAACCTACAACACAAATATTACTCAAGGTTGATCATAATTATATCAAACTTGCAGAATGCCTGTGGATTCAACATAAAATATTGTTATATCAAGCCGAATAAATAAAATAAATAATGCTGGACAGTTCACACAACATTATCTAGCCCCAAGCTAAGCAGAGCTTGTGTTATGGGTACTAGATAACTGATATACTTAATACAATATATTACATAGATAGATATTTTTTATTATACATAGAAAATACCCAGAATATTTGATAAGATTCGTTGGTATAAGATTTGTCCTGGCTGGTAGCTTATTATGGAATGTGTTATTACTGGAAGAAAGCGTTAGCTGAGTCAGTCGTGGGAAGCAATGGCGGCGATGAGCTCACCACTTGTCACGTCAATATTCCACGATGGTGCAACCCACTGTGAAAAGTGGCCTATTGAGGCTCTGCCTACCCCTTCGGGGAAAAAGGCGTGTGTCTATGTATGTATGTAATACCCAGAACACCCTGAATAAATATCTGCGATCGCACAAATATTTGTTCCGAGTGCGGGAATCGAACCCGCAACCTCCTGCGTCACTTAAATATTAATAGAGCAAATAAACCAAAAACTGTGGGATTTTCCTACTCCTACTGTACCTATCTGCTTTACATAATCTCATCAAGCGTCACGATCTATTCAAATCAGTTTGATATTTTTGTCAGCCATGTTTATTTACGGAAGCTACTTACATAACGGAATAATGAAAAAGCTTTCCGCTGCCTTTAGAAGTTTCGTCGACTTATCTTTATTCTTTTTTTATTATTCGCCTGAATGTTTAATTGTCATTGCTCTAAAACACGTAAGAATGGGGTTGAAAAAGGTTTATTACTGTTGGGGGGCGGTAACCGCTGAAAAGTATGCGACCTATCAGCTGTTTTAATTTTTGCCGAGCAAGCAAAGTCTTTGGAACAACTGGCAAAATTTGCTTTCATCTGTACTTTCTAAAAAAGCGTACCATAAAATCTCAGATTATTTAGATGATAATAAAGCTTGGTACTGGACTTGCTCCAACACAGCCAAAACAAATGCATATCTAATAATAAGATTGCAAACTATAATTATTTTATAAAAAGTGACGTGTCAAAGAGTTTTTTTTTTAAATCCTTTTGATTAAATAAAGTTTGTATTTTGAATTTTGACTCGAGAGCAGTTTCCTTTATTCGCTATGGCCATAGGAGATTCCTTTTCAATAACGTGTGACGTCATAATATATTCTAAACAATGATTCCACGCAGATATCGTAACGAGCCCGCGTACATTACTTTTGGTCATAGCGAATATGGGGGCAGGTCGTATTTAAAACGTTTTTAATATTAAGTCACTTTCGTTTTGGTCTGTCTGTTGGTCGTTCAGGCTGGAATCTTTTTATTACCACGTTTTACAAGCTGCCCCCTTATTTGCTATGACAAAACGTGACATAACGCGGGCTCGTTACGATATCTGCGTGGAATTATCGTTCAAAATACATTGTGATGTCACACGTAATTGACAAGTAATCTCCTGTTGTTAGTCATTTAAAAAAAAAAGAAAAAAAAAGAGCTGTGATGTGACGTCGGGATGTGTATGTCTGTCTGTTGTCGTTCCGGGTGGAATCTTGTAACTCAAATTTCGAGCACTTCCTGAATAGCTATCCAGCTGAACCTTTCAGGGTAGACACTGGATGACAATGCATCCTAAAGACGGGATGTGACTGGACTAGTAGAATAGGAGGCAAACATAAAATAAAAATGCAAAAACTGGCCAGCAGTGCTTATATTTATCGTTTATTATTATATTCAAATCCGTGCAAAGATCGTAAAGCTAAGAAACCCTCCAAAGCCACCGCAATAAATAAAATAACCCCTACTTTCGCCAACCCTGACACACGCCACAGCGTAAGTAACGTACAGAGTGAAAAATGGATAAAACAATGGATTCGGACGGTAATGTCCCTTTCGCAAAATGTCCCGCTTGCTCAAAACGGCCCGTTATCGAAACGTCCCTTTCTTAAAATGGGCCTTTCTTAAAATGTCCCTTTCTCAATAGCCAAGCCACGGTTCGCCACTAATTCTTCTTAGATTAGTCGCGAGGAACAGACGTAAGTTCTCATAGATACATACAGACTCACGCCTTTTTCCCCAAAAGGTTAGGCAGAGCCTCAATGGGCTCTCTTTTGTCCGTGGATTACACCATCGTGGGAATATAGAAGTGACAGGTAAATTAATGTTATTTTTTATTCATTAAAATCACAAGGAACATTTTGAATCGTCTTAAAAAATAAATTTACTTTTACTCCTGTTCCAACGCAACAAGACCTAGAAGAATCAAGCAACAAACACCGTCTGTTTTTTTTAGTGGTGAGCTCAATGCCGCCATTTCTTCCCACGAATGACTCGGATATCGCTTTGTTCCAGATTACTTTATAAGACGATTCTAAATGATCCACAGACAGCCAGCGCAAATAAGTTTTTCGCTCCGCCGTCATTTAATGAGATCATTTAGGTAAATTTACACGCTCTTCTACGCTTTTTCACAAGTGATGGATAATGGCTCGATTGCATGAAGCTTGGACTCTGTACGTTACTTACTCTGTGGTTAGCTAGTCGTCGAAACGTCGCAATAACATCGCAAAATAATAATACATTACTGGCACGCCTCTACATGACCGCTGGCGGTTACAAGGAAATTCGGCGATGTAATTTGCACCTTCGATATTTCGTGGTGCGGACGTGTGAACACACCCAGTAATAAAGAAGAAACAATAGTACTAACGTACTCACGTTTCACTCCAATCTCACGATACTGGCTCATACAAAACAACGGCATGATGAAGTAGCTCAAAAAAAATGAAGTTGAAGTGGCAATAGGAAGGCCGTAAGCTCGCAGAACTAACACCACAACCGCTGAAGAACAAAAGCGACCAGAAACTAGACAACGCAGTTTTGTAAGATGTCCAGTCATTCGATAGACCCACGACATTTTAAAGGTCGTAGGAAGTCAGTGGATGGAGGCGGCACAAGACCGTTCATCATGAAGAGGCTTGTGTGTCCAGCACTGGACGTCTTCTGGCTGACGATGATGATGATATATCACGCGATCTAAGTTCGACAAATTATATGACGAGAGTTACCTAGGCCTAATTTATTACAATTAAATTTAGCCATATTGTATCTAAAGTCAGCAAGATAAGGTTCACTTCACATTATTGCTGATGTGTAGTGACAGAAGCTTGCCAGAAGTTAATAACCAGAGTGGAATGAATGTATGGACTCTGACCACGAAGGTAGGGTTGAGATACTATTATTAGTTTTATAGTGTAGCAAGAAATCATTTTTGTAAGCAATCTGGAAGCGTGTGGTTTTTGGTCTTGTGGTAATTCTGTTTATACGCAAAACTCGGAGCCGAAAAAATACAAGTAATTAATTTTGTAAAAATAAAAAAATCCCTAAACGCAATGAAACGGCTGAACCGATTTTGATCAAACATAGCTAAGAACACTCCAGACAAATTCACCTTTCAAAGAACAACAAAAAACTAAATTGGTTCATTCGAACTATAAGAAATATGTTGTTTAAACTTGGTAAGTACTCGTAGATGTATTCTGTGAACCGCATTAAGATTTTCACACAAAAATATAATATTGATGTTTTTTTTTTTAAGTTTTTTGCGCGAGAGATACTTCCAAAGTGGTAAAAAGTGTAATGCCCCCCCCCCCCCCCCCCCCCCCTTTAACTTATAAAATAAGATAATGATAAAACTAAAAAAATATATGATATACATATAAATATATATAAATATATGTACTACATGTATACTATATATAAATACATGGTATATATAAATATATATACCATGTAAACTTCTACCGAAAAATCTAACAAGTATTTTTTTTTAATACACTAATATTAAAACATCGTTCAAAGTTACAACGAACTACAAGAACTTTTATATTATGTTACTTGCTGCTACGGAACTCTGCATGGGCAAGTTCGACTCGCAACTGGCTGCTTTTTTTTGTATGGCGCAACGTTAAACTAAAATATGTTGGTACATATTCTCTGCACTCAATATTATAGAAAAAAATAATTCGTAATCGATTAACTACTTAAAACCTTATGAAGTCTATTTTATACAAAAACCTAATATAAATATTACTTTAAATCAATTGACCTTATAATAAGGAATAAAAAATAAACATTATGTGCTCCCTCCATAGACATATATATTACTAGCGACTCGTCCTGGCTCCGCACGGGTAGTTTCAGGATGAAAAACAACCCCCCCCCCCCCCCCCCCCTCCTCCTATCCCCCCGCCCTGTCACTCAAGGTGAATGTAGCTTTCCAATGGTGAAATAATTTTTGAAATCGGTATTTTAGTTTTTGAGTTTATTCATTACAAACATACACACACACAAAAATACAAATCTTTCCTCATTATAATATTAGTCTAGATGTAGGCTAGTTTAAGGACAGGGCAGATGAAATGTTTTAATGGCGTCAATTTGTAGGTGTAGCCAGTCTATGAACTTGGTTCGCACGCGATCGGTATGTTTGGTGTTATTACAAAATGGGATGTGTTTATCAACTGCATCTTGGTATTTATTTGTTGGTAGTTGATTCTCTCTATGATTTATAGAATTTAATATATTTATACAAATTAAAAACCAAGCGATTATGTCCAGACGACTCAGTGTTTGGAAGGCTGCGGAACCAATGCCATTTTAAAATCACAGAAAGTCAGTGGAGGGAGGCAGCTCAAGACTGATCATTGTGGCATTATATGGGGAGGCCTATGCTGCTGCTGATGATGATGACGATGTAATCAACAAGATATGATATTATTATCATTGAAAACAAAGGACTTGGGCTTAGCCGACTAAGCCCAAATCCTTCGTTGTCAATGATTTATTAGCACTCACTTATTCAATTTGAAACCTTACATTCTACGGATAGAGCTTACATTCTAACTAACGTTATTTCATAAGAGAATTTGATTGTAAAATTTATCATAGTGTTTGAACCACAGAACACTGTAAGCTGAAATCGAAGCCGAAAAAGTTAAACACGAGTGATAGGTACATTTAGAAAAAGTAATAGAATATTTGTTTCATCATTTATATTAAATGTTGATTAAAATCCACTAATGTATTATTGATGATTATGGAAAATCCCCTTATTGCTATCCCCTATCTATGGAGGAAAAGGCTATTTATTAAGGGATGATGATGAATTAACCATTTAGCTTAAGTTTGCGCAAAACAAAAACCAACAATGGAACGGCTGGCCGTGCAATTAAACTGATTCAAACTGTGAAATATTCATGTCAAAAGGTGGCCGAAACCGAAAAGGAGACTTTCCCATCACTAGTTATTACTATTGATCAGTGTTAGTCTGACCACAGGGTCAGCTCAGTTCGATCACATGAATATTCTAAGCGCAGGATTACATTAACGGTTGCCGCGATTCCTACACTAATAGATGAGATTGGTTTCTATTGATGAAACAGTGAGTAGGTGGCTCTGCGATCGTTTTTACAAGCTTTCATGTAACATCACCTTCAAGTATGTGGTCACATCTTGCAACATAATTTCAGTTCCATCGAGTGAGCTGAAATTAAGCATGCCTGTCAAGTTCCGATGGCATTAAAATATTATGGTGACAGTGAGCTGATTTGATGATGGAGAAGACTGTTGTACAACAGAATACCTCTATGATTAAAGACATGCTACAAAATTTAAATTTATTTTATTTTTGTCAATTTTAAGGACAATAAATATGGATGTATACATTATAAATCCTAGGGATCACTGTACACAAAGTACGATTAGGACAATATTTAAAAAAATAATAGACATATAATAATAATGTTAACATAAACAAAAAAATAAATCTAAATTTTCTAAAATGGGTCATAAATTAGATAAATAATATCAATGAAATAAATTCAAAGGTAAACAAAAATAAACAATATAATATTTTAAATATTTTTTTGTATATTTTTAACCCCGACGCAAATAGAGCCAAGGGTGTTATATGTTTGACCACCATGTGTGTCTGTCTGTCTGTGGCACCGTAGCACTTAAACGGGTGAACCGATTTAAATGCGTTTTTTATATAAAAGCAGTTTTTCTAGCGATGTTTTATCAAAATCGGTTCAGCTGTTTCATTGCGATGAGGTTTTATAAAAAATTATATAATACGGTGGGAGATTTTCAATTAAAAAAGCTTCTTTGAGCGACGCAAAGTTCTTTTTTATGTATATTTCTGCCTGGGGTTGAAGGCCTGTTAAGGCTGGTTTGGATTCATTTCGATTAGCACACGTTCCTAACAGAAATTTCATAAAAAATTGATGGGAAATAGATATATTTCAATTATTTAATTTGCTAAGGACTATTTAACGGCATAATGTAAACAACAATACATGACCCAGAACCTTCTCAATGAAATAAACAAACCTCGCTATAACTCACATACAAACTTATTTAAATTTTAATCAAAAATCACAATAATTTTAAGTATTATTTGGATGTTATAGTCCCGAGGGCCTTGATCAAATAACAATATCATATGAAAATATTTCATTATATATCAATTCAAACAACTAGTTATTTACTAAATGATTTGGTAAACAATTTACTCCGTTTTAATCTCGATGCAATATTTACATAGAGTATGAGACCAAATAAATATACCGAATGCTTCACAATGAGATTAAAATCCACGCCCAATGGTTTCCCAATACACAACCGAACTTTGGTATCTATAGTTGAAATCGGACATGCGATGTGAAAAGCACCACTCCGACTCCCCTTGTAGGTACCTTTACAATCTCGGAGAGCCAAATTAAAAAAGTTGAAAAGCTCGGAAACAGTATGCAAAAAAAGTTTATGGCGCATGTACGGTAAAGTTTGTAGAATTAATGATTGGAAATATTTTACGATGGCGTCGTGGGATTAGTGTTGGCAAATTTGTAATGTATTTTACAACACATATGCTCAAAAATTGCATTTACGAAGCCTGTATAGATACATTGTTCGAAAGTTAAAAATTAAGCACCATACAAGGGAATGTGCCGTGAAATAGGTACTTAGGTGAGAATATCTATTTTACCGCACGTTCCGGTGTATAGCGTGCGTATCCATTACGGTTTTTTTTAATTTCTATAAAAAATGTATAAGGAGGAGGAAGGAGTTTAAAATCTCCTCAATTCGATTCGAGTTTCGATTATTTCTCAAGCTGAATAAACGAACCTCATTTTTGCTCTTTTGCGCTTTTGCTCTATACGTTTGTTTCAATACAGAAAATGAGACGAAGGATGTAGTTCTAATTTTCATCATCCCCTAAACTTTAGGGGATGAAATTTTTAGGACCTGAAGGATGCTGCAGGGTGTTGAAGTTTGTATGAAAATATTCCACGACGAAGTCTAATAAGACGCTGTAGTCTGATAAACGTTGAACTAAAATAATACCGATAAACTCAAAGACCTCAAAGTAAATGGACTTCGGGTCAGCGCTCAAAAAGTATGAGAACCAAAAGAGACAAAACGCATAGAATAGAGGACTAATTCTGACAAGTTTTATCTTTCCATTGCTGTTTGATTATTAACCACATTTGGAGGACTGGAGTGTAAACCAGTAGTGTATCGAACTCATTTATCATCGTTTGAATTTTCAAAGGTGTTGCTATATTTTGGCGTTCATAGTGTAAGTCCACCGTAGAGTTGTTTGAATGACTTTGGACGAAATAAACTAAATATTCATTGCTCTCTGCCAGTTTGATGATATCTACTAAACAAAGCTTTTTGGCAGCTCAAGTAAGCATTATTGCTAGTAATAAACAGTGGATTTCCGATCAAATATATAGCCTGGCAATTAAACGGGATAAGCGCCAATAAAAGTGTTCGTTGGGAGTTATAAATTGATCAATTTGTGAGATTCGTAGCAGTTCAATGTATCAGACGTGAGAGAGGAATGAAGGGCTACTGAAGAGGGGAACCTTGTACATTTTCTAAAGGATAAATTATAGGGGGTTTTAAACCAATTCATGTAGCGCAAACTCCACCATCGTAATGTATAAAGCCGAGTTTACGAACACAAGTTTATGTTTTAAAAAGCAGAATAACCATTATCGGCTGTTTGAAAATATTATGCTGTTTACCACGCACTAACTTAAGTACTGTAATCGACTGATTAGCTTTAACGAAGTAGCCAACTCAGTTTAACCATTGAATTATAGCTTCGTGTCATGAAATTGTACTAAACGAAATAAAAATTAACGACTCTTTGTATATCTTTCAGGATAAAGAAATAATTTAATGAATTTTCGTTTGTTTTTATGTTCTATATTTTCTAAATTAGTTCAGGTACATACAAAGTGTCAGAATCGCTCGCTTACGAACGTTACGTTACGTATTTAAACAAATATTTCCTGCGTAATCCAAAATATAAATCTACTATGCCCTCTAAAATAATATTATTTGTTACTATGTTAGGTAATAATATATATACGTTATAAACTGATTGTAGAAGTTAGTTCAAGAATTTTTTATCGAGTTTTTTTTTGATATCTTGTTTTGGGTTCTATCAAGCTATCCCTTGGAAATAAGATAAATATTATCATGAATTTTTTTCATTGTAATAAACTGTAGATTTTGTTAAAATTACGTCTAATAGAAGCCTATTGAAGTCTTGACAGCCTCTTGAGTATCACGTTCGTCCATCAACGTGCGATTTACCAGCCGCGGGAGTTACGACTAATATCCTGTGAAAAAACAACAACCAAATTTGTAACCGCAGTTGTATCAAAGTTAGTGTATACTTTCCGCCGCTGTCTATTCAATGGTCACTTAGCACCAGTAAAGTGTTCCAGATTTAGCAGTTAGACTGTCTCGGTAAGAGACTCACAAAGCTTTGCTTTGTTTAGTTGTTTTTAAGAAATAATACAAGAGTACTAGCTGAATCCTTTGATTTTTCTAATACACGGAAATCCTACATTTGCGAGCTTAGGGGGTTCTTATGTTTTAGGGCAGGTTTTAATCTATATGTATCTATCTACTTACCTACCATATAGTACCTTATTCTTCCATATAGTCCTCTCCATCCTAAGGTTGCCTGGAAGAAATCGCTATAAGCAATAAGACCGCGCATTGTGCATTTCTGTTATTTTTTGTTATTAAGTTATGTTTTGTATTTCTGTGTGTTATTTCTGTACAATAAAGAGTTAATCTATCTGTCTATCCACCACATCGAAAATTGGCCAAGTCGTTTTAGTGTGAAAGAACAACTAATAAATAAAACTACCTGCAGCTTGCTACTCACCTGTAATATTTCATAAATTGTGGATGCCTGGATAATGAATACGGGATAGCGATCACCCCCCATTTCAGTCCTTCCAGGATTGTTTTCTCGATGAAGAGTGACTTGTAGCTCAATCCACGTTGCATAAAATTTAATTGAAATCCGTTCAGCCATTAGAGCGTGCTTGAGTAACAAACATACAAATATTCAAACACCCAAACTTTGGCATTTATATTATCAGTAGAATATTGGGAGTTACAATACACTTATGATAGTAATTCGAACTTATTCTACAAATAACAGTTAAATTTAAATTATTAACTACTAACTATATTTTTTTTTTAAACTAAATTAAATAGAAATAGAATCGGAATGTTTAATCATAAAACTCAGTACCATTAGAAAGGCTGTTTAAGGTGGATACTCACGCTTGCGGCGCGAAATTCAATTTTTTTGGTGTTTTTTGCCCATTAAAGCTCATCAAAACTTCTTCAGATAGCGAAAATTGAGTTCGTGAGAATTAGGAGACCTAACACACATGTTTGAATTGATAGTGGTAGCGATTTGAAGTTGTATTA
Source organism: Operophtera brumata (assembly GCA_932527175.1). Taxonomy (NCBI): domain Eukaryota; kingdom Metazoa; phylum Arthropoda; class Insecta; order Lepidoptera; family Geometridae; genus Operophtera; species Operophtera brumata. Next base: position 17,818,532 of record OW052239.1, read on the forward strand.
TCTAAAGCTAAAGCTAACTAAACGTATCGCCGTCCTTTTCTTTTGTTTATTAAAAGCAAATGACAGGGAGTCTTTTTTAGGGTTCCGTAAAAAAATTACGTACCCTTATGGATTCGTCATGTCTGTCTGTCTGTCCGAGTATGTCACAGCCACTTTTTTCCGAAACTATAAGAGCTATGCTGTTGAAATTTGGTAAGTAGATGTACTAAGTGAACCGCAAAAAGATTTTCAAACAAAAATAGAAAAAAAAAAATTGTTGGGGTTCCCCATACTTAGAACTGAAACACAAAAAACTTTTTTTCATCATACCCATACGTGTGGGGTGTCTATGGATAGGTCTTTAAAAATGGTATTGAGGTTTTTAATATATTTTTTTCTAAACTCAATAGTTTGCGCGTGGGAAACTTCCAAAGTGGTAAAAAGTGTGTGTGTGTGTCCCCCCCCGTAACTTCTAAAATAAGAGAATAATAAATCTAAAAAAAATATATGATATACATTACCATGTAAACTTACACTCAAAATTAGTTTGAACGAGATCTAGTAAGTAGTTTTTTGTTTTTGGGGTTCCCCATACTTAGAACATAAACTCAAAAAAGTTTTTTCCATCATACCCATACGTGTGGGGTATCTATGGATAGGTCTTCAAAAATGATATTGAGGTTTCTAATATCATTTTTTTCTAAACTGAATAGTATGCGCGAGGGACACTTCCGAAGTGGTAAAAAGTGTGTGTGTCCCCCCCCCCCCCCCCTGTAACTTCTAAAATAAGAGAATGCTAAAACAAAAAAAAAATATGATGTACATTACCATGTAAACTTTCACTCAAAATTGATTTGAACGAGATCTAGTAAGTAGTTTTTTTTGTATACGTCATAAATCGTAATCCATCCAAGAACTTTTATATTATGTTACTTGCTGCTACGGAACCCTTCATGGGCGAGTCCTGCTCGCACTTGGCCGCTTTTTTTAGTTTTAACTTCAGAGAACACAATCTCAAATCGCTACCTATCTCATAAATTACATCAGTTTAGCTATGATACCCCTTTTATACACATTTTTGCAGCTTTTTTTTTTGTTTCTTTTATCGTAGCTTAAAGGGCAAAAAACACTAAAAAAAAGAATTTCGCGCCTCATGCGTGGGCATTCACCTTAAACTCGGGCGTAGCACACTCGTAGAGCAGCTACAAGTACGCGTAGGCGCACCTACGCGTAGCACAACCGTAGTATCTCCTACGAAACATTACCAATGAAACTGAGTGGATACTTGCGTTGATTCTAGTTTAGGTCTATATACTGCTTGTTTTGAAATGTCTCAAATGATTGGCTTAACATACTTTAGTTCAATATAGCTTAAATAAGAAATAACTCAGCTGGCTATGGCGCCTATACAAGTTTTTGGACAAATCTACTATTTATGTAGAACACGTTCACTCCAGCGTGCATTTTAATTAAGGATAATTAGGTAATGACCATTTTGTAATTATATACCTCTCCATATATAGGTTGCGGGTTAGATTCCCGCCGTGGGATAAATATTTGTATGATCTGCAAATATTTGTACCATGTTTTGGTACCATCGTACTTGTAGTTCCTGATAACCACGTCACAGGAAATCCTAGTGTGCGATCAGGACTATGTATTTGACTGTTGATGTTATGTTATCTTACATTTAGATTTTACTTATTTCGATGGCATAATAATTTGGTGCAACCCACAGTGAAAAGAGACCCATTGAGGCTCTGCCTACCCTTTCGGGGGAAAAAAGCGTGTGCCTATGTATGTATGTACATAAAAATATTCGTTTTAGGCAATTCACACATGTATTTGCCTAAAGCCTTTGTTAAAACAATACGCATTTACTGTCCACCATCTGTTGCCGGACCCATTGTGCTCCAGTTTTGGGGTCGGCGCTAAAAGTGCAGCGGACCTCCCCCCTCCCTCTATGGCCCATTAGATGTGTGCGCGATTTGCATAAGCGGCTTCGCTCTCTACGTAGTAATTGGGATCACATGAAACCACTCTAAATTGACAATGAATCACTATCGCCATCGGACAGGATGGGAGGCCAACTTTATATGGATTGAATAGTGTAGGTTTATGTTGGCCGGTACCGATATTTGCGTTGCACTTAGGACTGCTCCTAGTACTACTTCTAGAGCTTTTAATCGAAGTGCGAAATTTAAATATGATTTGAATTCGTATTGTTTTAATGGAACTAAATGGCTGTAACGTCTCGAGAGGTACGAGTACGTACGTAATTTGCATTAACTTTGAACCGGGTGCGTTACGAACGATATTGTTCTTGGATCAACAAAGTTGAATTGTGATTGTTATTCAGGGAATTGAATGAGATGCTGATTTTGTGTTAATTCCACTTTGAATTCAACAATGCTTCGATAATAAGTCGAAATGAGAGGGTGAATAAGTAGTCTTGACGAACGCGTTCAGATTTTATACTTTACAATTTATGTTTATTTAGTATTTTCTTGAATGTTAAATACAGACTTGACAAAATCCACTCAAACTAATACACTATTTCTATCTATTGACACATAGATAGAAAACCATTAAGCGATACAGAAAATAAAAAATAAAAAACTTAAAATATGAACTAATCACGGAAGTATCATTGGGCTGTATTGTTGATAGAAGCAATCTCTGCCTGACAACCTTGGGATGGCCTGGTGTTATTTTATACGATTTATTATAGTGGCTTTAAATCATATACAACCCCTTAATAAAAATAAAAATAATACAAATATTTTGAAAATGTATTTCTATTGTTCCCGTGTTTTTGTTTTTATTTGAATAGATTCGTCTCATGTTCTAAGATTCCAAAAATCTACATGGAACCTTTATAGTTTTGCGTGTCTGTGTGTCCCTCCGACTGTCTGTATGTCCATCCGTAGACAGTTCCTTGAAGGTATTGACTTTGTATTCGTTGATTTCCAATTCAATAGAAATAAAGGTTTCCTAAGCCTTTTGAGATCGTATCTGCATATGAAACAAACTCCTAGCTAGACTGTCACTGCTCCCGTTGCTATTGCAACCGCACTAATGAGCTGGAACATTCATCAACCCGACCATCAGACACAGATAAAGAGAATAACAGGTTCATTCAATGAGCAGACCCAAAGGAACACGGCTTTGTATTACCTATAGTTTAAAGATAAAACATCGTATTCAAAGAGCTAACTACATGCGACGCAGATTACAGTATACGGAAAACAAATAATCACTTGATTTAAACAGATTGTTTTGATACAAACTTAATCACGCAGATGCCACTAATTACTTGTGTTATAGCAAGTGAAACAATGAACCAAAAAAACATATCCAGCTGTTCAGTTTCTAATCATGATCAAATAGTTAATGCATTAGACTTTCGAAGATAAAGTAACATCTATTATATATAATAAAAGAAAGTCGTGTTATTTACACCACTTATAACTCAAGGACGGGTGAACCGATTTGGCTGAAAATTAGTGGGGAGGGCTTAGAACCAGGAAAAGCACATAGAGGGGGGGGGGGGTCACCGGAGGCTATCCGTGCGAAGTCGGGGCGAGTCGCTAGTATCTAATAAAAACAATTTAACAAAGTAATTTTTAAAAAATAAATTAAGCCCTTTTTTTAGTGTGATTACCCGGACTTGTTTGTAAGATTCGTTGGTATAAAATTTGTCCTGACTGCTAACTTATTTAAGGAATGTATCATTACTGGAAGAAACCAATAGCATAGTCAGTCATGGGAACAATGGTGGCGCTAAGCCCACCACTTGTCACGTCTATATCCCACGATGGTGCAACCCACGGTGTAAAGAGGCCCATTTGAGGCTCTGCCTACCCTTTCGGGGAAAAAGGCATGTGTATGTATGTATGTATTTTCAGTGTCTTATTAAAATTGGTACAAGGAACACTGACGGACCCAACACTTACGGATCAGTGTCTACCGCTCATAATGAAGGGCCCCAAAGCTAATAATTTTATTAAGGTATAGACCACAGAAAAAAAAATAACGCGCTATCAACTGCCATTCCTTGCAAATAGTCTTCCAAAAGCATGCGAACTGATGATCCAGGAATGGAAAAGGCTGCACCAATTTCAACTAAACATAGGTAAGAACCATCTCGCAAATACCATCTTTCACGTAAAGAAAACTGTATTTAAAATGGACTAACTGTTTGGAGATGAATGGGAACATTCGTTTGCACACACACATACACACAACCTCTCGTAATCGCATATACCCACTTCATTCCGTCCGGGATGAAAAGTCCTTCCATTTACACGCACATTCAAAGTGACTCTTGTGTTACAATCATTATAAATATTTTAATAATATTTCATTTGAACGTATAGAGAAGCGCGTTTGCGTGGGCTTTATAAAAGTTGTATTTTAATAAAATTCTGCTGTGTTTATTAGTATTCGCGATGGCGCACGTAGACTCCTAAATCTATAGGCAAAATTTAATAAGCCCTAGCGGGGTGGCGTGTGTCGTCATTTACATTTAAAGCACCAATTATTTGACGTCATTAGCGCCCTCTGTTGGCCATAAAACGCACCCAACACGCGCAATCCCACCCCCCGAATTACGATTATAAATTAGAAATATGACGATTTTTTTATCTGGGAGCTCGTTTGTTCGGTGCGATTTTATTAAAAATACGATTTTGAAACATGGTGTCCATTCTTAGCATAAAAAAATTAGGATCTTAGTTATTATCAAAAGCATTAATTGCTGGACGAGGCCTCCAACATAAAATGCAATGGTGTATTATTATTTATTGTATGGGAATGGGGGGATTTGCTATAATTACCACGCTTATACGCTTGGCAGGCGGATTAATGATCACAGTATTGTGTTTAGTACTCAGATGGATGCTGCTGCTGCTCCCCTAGTCCTTTAGTTGGCTTTTGCGTTACATATCGGAAAAAACAGAGGTGTCTTTTCTTAGGCCGGATACACCACGGCTAACGGCTAGTAATATTTTCGATACAGATATACTATTTCAAGAAGTCCGTTTGGCTATGTTTTTCATAGTGCATGCACATGCACATTGTTTTAGTGTGCGTAAGCTCAGGAGCAATTAGTCTCGATCGTCATGCGGTCCGGGTCACCAGTGCTTATTGTGGTCAGATTTTGACGGCAAGTACCGTCAACATGTCAACTAAGCGCAAAGAAGGAAATCAAGGCAAAAAGAGCGGACTTCGTGAGATAGAACAAGTATACGCAAAATATTGATTTTGAGTCCTTTAGCCCCATTTATTAGTTAGGAGTATTTTCATTGTCCTAATACTGGCACGTATGACAACTTCGATCACCCAACCACAGGATCCAATCACGATGCTCTAATAGCCCAGCTGCGGTTCAATTACCAATAATGATTTATTCTAATCAATGTTAAACGCTCGACTAGACATAATCCACGGCGTATAATTGCACCCTCCGTAGCGTATTCAAAGGTGATTAGGATAATCACTACGCTGTTTGCGCACAATGAGATATTGCAATATAACTGGTGTAGGGTTAAGCATATATAGATTAACAGATACATAGACGTAAACAAAGATGTGATAGTTAAACAAAGGTCTATCAAAGTAAAAAAGAACATGATGACAGTAACATAAAACAACAAAAAATATTGAGTTATAAATGAAAATTGGTTAAGAGAATTCCAAAACAATTCCATATCTTCATATTAAAAGCGAGATTATTATTATCTGTAGGTATATATAAAACAAAGTCGTGTTAGTTACACCACTTATAACTCAAGAACGGGTGAACCGATTTGGCTGAAAATTGGTGGGGAGGTAGCTTAGAACCAGGAGATTGACAAAGGGGGGAAGGGTAGTAGAGGGGGGGGGGGGGTCACCGGGGGCTACCCGTGCGAAGCCGGAGCGAGTCGCTAGTTTTTAATAATACAAAATACAGCTATCCGCCTTGTTATGCGACACGCCAATCTGAGCCCAATCACAGCAGTGACGTAATCGTCACGCCTCTGAAGCTCAAGAAAGTCCCAAACGTGACAAACAAGTACAGATTTACTAATAGTTACTACGTTGTTGTTTTTTTTTATAACAAAATCATGACGTCACTAGGTGACGCTATGACTCCTGCGATCGTTTTGACGTGAAATACAAATTTGGATTAAAAATGCATAAAACGTTAGTTTTTTTTATTTATTTTATTTTTAGGACAATCCACAGCTTATTTTTACAAAATAATACAGTAGGATAACAATAGAGAGTCAATAAAAAGTTCTCACGAATAGTGTTTGAGTAGGCAATCAACGGGGTTTGAACATTTGGTGAATATTACCAATAATTCACTTACTGCTTTAAAAAATAACAGTATCAAACCTAACTATTGTAAAATAAAATAAGACAGATAAAAATATTTTGCATTTACTAACATCGTGTTATGAAAAGAAGAAGTCTCTGTCAGTCGCTGCCGTGCCGAGCGTTTATAGAGAAATACTATATTTTTTGGCATTATAGTCTGTAATATATAGCACGAGTCCTGTGAAAGGTGTTATTTTGATTGTCTAATGGCAAGGCCAAACCGACGCAATCAGCCCGCTTCTTTGGTGGCGTGCACGGTGGCGATCAATGGTAAGACAATGGATCGCCACCGTGCACAACACCGCGGACGCTTAGCGCGTCGGTTTGGCGTTAGCTTTAACGGTGTCCAAAAGTTCGAACCTTGAAAAAAGGAAACTTCCTAAACTAAAACATTCCCATTTTCAAGTTTTAAAACTCGAAAGTTTGAAAGAAATCGATATTTTGGTCCTCTCGACAGACACATTGTTACCTAGTGCTACTAGACCGGATGAGAAATACCTCTTCAATTTGCACCTATTCAAAAGATTTGAACTTGCTTTAATAATAACAAACCAATGACTTTACAGAATACATCGAAACAAGTATGCTTATGATTAATGTTACTAAAGATTCACTTGTTAAGGCAATAAGTAACCCAAAATTTGCAATGAGTTTTGAAAGAAATATCGATCTTAACAGTGTGGCGAAAAAAGACCGATTCAGTTGCAACACCAGTTAGGTAATTGTGACCAAGGCACAGCGCCTGATTTCTGATTTTTATTGGTTTTAAATATTTATTTCGCTTCCAAGTAACATGAATTAAAATTTGCTACCTTGTGGCAGTTGAATTGTTTTGGGTATTTTTTCATATCGCATTAGTATTAAATATTCAAATAAAATCTGTATTGACCAATTAAACATTTTTTTCGATCGAACGAAATAATATGATCCATGTTTACAATAACCTAATATATAATACCTACAAGAAATAGAGAATAACAAGAATTTAAATCTCTGTATTAAGTAATTGTTTGTTATTGTTAAAAAATTAACGTTTGGTTTAACTAATCACATTAAAAATTCAATATAAACAAAAAATACTCAAAAATACATCTATTAACATAAACAAGCATTCAAACAAAGCACGACAAAGGGTTTTTCACTCAAAAAACTTATCACTCCATTGTCGTAATGTAGACCCGACAAAATTGCCTCCAGGCAAGAAGTACATCAGGCAGAAAACAAAATATATAACAGTCTAGGGTTGCAACATGCAAATATATTTAAAGATACACTTTTATGTATATTATCTTCTGGAGTACTTTTTCAAAATGTTGTCAATATGCACTTACTCTTTGTTTATTATACCTGCGTTAGCTGTCTGTCTTTGTCAGTATCTGTATCTGTCCTTTACAGAGTGAGCACAGGGAACGCATCCAATTAGTTTATTATATTTTTAAGTTATGTGTCATTGGAAATCCTAATAAATAAAATAAATAAATAAATTAATGAAGAAACTATTAAACACAACCAAGAAAGTAAATTAATTAACACCAAATCAAAACTGTGGTGGAATTCAGTCTATGGAGGCGGCTCAAGATCGTCCGGCATGGCGTTTAATGGGGGAGACTTATATCATATGATAGACGTCAATAGCTGATGATTATGATGGAATTGTAGAGCTGTTCTTGATAAATTATATTAACCTTATAAAAAAACAGCAACTGGTAAGCCGGGCAGTTCTTTACTGAAAAAGTAGCACACGTATTTCTGTTTAGATTTTCGTAATTCTGCAACAAAATTTGTACTACGTTTAATTTCTGGGAACAGTTAGCTAGACAATGACCAGTCAAAGCCACAAAACTGCCATCCCTAATCCTAGCTGCCCTTCAACCATCCACCCTCGCTACGAACCAGGCACGCATGACGCAGCACTCTCGTCCAACCGTAAAAAAGGGAAATCAATTATAACGGAATGGCAACCCCGTACGACACCCGCCCAAAATAAAAAGAACCATCCCTTCCCTAACATTATAGAAACAGACCTAAAAAAATCACTGCGTCACATGTCAGAGAGATCTCGTTGTGCTGGTCGTGTACTCAAAATCCCTTTTCAAAGAATACAATCCGACGTCTCGTTTTAAATTGATTCCTAATTAGTGTGATAAGCAAATAATTGGTTCGAGGGGTACAATTTATGCAAAAAAGCTTAACTTTGTAATAACATGGGTAAAATAAATTAAGAAAGGGAATTCGCGAACTTACGCTTTCCTTCGTACAAATTGCGAGTTAATACAATGTCAATGAATTTGTCATACGTAATTTAAACCTTAGTATACTTATTCTCCTTGTGATTTAGTAAACTTATAGCATTTAATTCACAGGTTGGCTTCATAGTTGGCTACTTTGACACCGTTCCTTGATTGTGATTTGAAATGTAGAGCCGTAAAAATAAATAGTAATTTATAGCGTTAAATCTAGCCTGATAGAAACTGTTCTAACACCTAACAGTGGATACTGGAAACCTTTTCATCATAGGACGAGCAGGCGCACGGCTCGGTACCACCCTTACCTCATTATTATACCCTCTTTTTGTACTAAACTTTTCAGTTCTACCTTTATAATGCGAACTACTAAGGAGTGGAATACACTACCATCGTCTGTCTTTCCTGAAAACTATAATCTGGGTCTCTTCAAGTCTAGAGTGAATAGGTGCCTTTTAGACTTTTGTGCTCCATCTTCGGCCACATCGTCACTTACCAACAGATGAGAAAGTGGCCAAAAAAGATCTATCGAAGTTAAAAAAAAAACTGACTGACTTTGATTAGATAGGTTTAGGCTAAGGTAGCCTGTTATCCAGCTATGGCTTAGTATTTATTATTATATTTAAAGGTAATCAACGTTAACAAATGGAAGCTTTGAGCAGCTTTCAGAATTATATTTCATGAATGTGTTCTATTATTATTAGAAATAAATCATAATATCAGAAGAACATACAGATAAAAACCTTAGACAGCTTAGTGTACGCCCACGTTCTCATATCTTATTCACTTTAACCCCAAATTCTTGAGTTATTTTCTTTATTTTCTAAGGACTGAATCATGCTCCATAACACAATTTGTTTGAATAAGTACCTACTTCGAAATTTCTTCCCATCTTTGACGATTATATCGACGGGCAATTCCAAAGAGAGTTAAACTCTTCTCACATAATGCCAGCGTAAACAGCGAAACTCGCGTTTCTTGCCACCGAGTACACCGATCGTACCGTTGTGTGTACACTTTTCTCGGCATGATGTGCACAAACAGTGTTTAGCGAGTGTTGTATATCTTGTTTTGCTTGTTTTGTAGCTGTAGTACGGGGAGGGTGAAGGGGGTATGGAGGCACCTGTTGCCTCGAGTTTCGATGCGGGATCCTAATCCTCCCCGAGATGAAATAAATACAACATTCGCTGTGCCGACGCGCGCGATATGTTTTTCCACGGTGTGTGGTCGTCTGTTTGGGAATAGGAGAATCGGTTTTATTTTGGAATTGAATGGTGTTTGTTGCTCTCAAACAATAGGTGTTTGTTTTTAGGGATAATGGAACTCGGGCTTATACGTGATAGAATTATTCTTATTCTTCTTTCGTGTCGATGTCTCACTCAAAGCCATTTAGACCAATAGGTTGCCTCACCCACGGCATTTGGGATATCAATTAACTCTTACAAACCACTTAAAACGATTGCTTGTGAGAATTTGAGAGTAACTATTTTGTACTTAAGCCTTTTTTTGTTTCAGGTAAATATCTTCTAGCATCCCATGAAAAACGTCAAGTAGTAAGCACATCACTTGTATTATAGGTATAGCGTTTAACTTAGTAGCCTCCTGAGGTATGGCAGCGGCACGGGAGGGTGGTCACTTGACGTCAGTCGGGCGGCGATCACGCTGCCGTCAATACGTGTTATTTAGACCAGCCGCTTTAGACAAGACGCACACGAGATTAGCAACCGAAGATGGGTCCTCGGATTAGAGCTCAAACTAAAGATGTTGTTTATAATGTATATAATTTTTTCAAGGTTAGGAATTCTGATCCAAATTCTGCTGAGCATGAAAACGATATAAACGACTCAGATAACGAAAGTGATTCCAGTCATACTGACAGTGATTTGAGTAGCGATATGGACATAAGCTAATAAATTGAAAGTTCAGTTGAAAATATTGATATTAGTAGTAAATATAATAATTATTTTAACAAATATTTTATTCTCTTTCTCAATGTTTTAGGTACTTATTTGTAAATATCGTAAGATATATCTTCACTAATTTTCATCACGTGTGTAGCCCGACAGTTCTTTACGTCACATGTCACCCCTCCCGTGCCGCTGCCATACCTCAGGAGGCTACTAAGTTAAACGCTAGGCCTATTGTAAAGTTTGTATTTAACTTCATCTACCTACGCTAATTTATAAAAGCAGTAGTTCGCTAAACCTATTTAAGAAAACACCAAACCGACAGAAATTACCACAAATATTTTCAACATTCGTTACAAGTGTCAACTCCAACAAGTATACTTATTTAAAAATAACAACAGACTTCAAAGCTTAAAATGAAAAAAAAAATGCGCAGTTTTGTCAGTTTAATTAAGCCTGAAATTCATCATCAGCTTACGAGTGTGAGATGATGACTCACAGACGCAAACACCTGAATAAGTTATGAAATATTAACAAACACTGTACGTGTAGTAGTAGACCTTTTTTGTGAAAGAGTTCGTCCGGGGAAGTACTACCACTATAACTATTTCTTCCGCAAACCAGTAGTGCTCGCATTGATGTGTTCCGGTTTGAAGGGTATGGGTGCCGGTGAAATTACAGGCACATGAGACTTTACATCTTTATGTCTCAGGGTGGCGGGCGCAGTGCAATGCCACATAGAGTGCATCGTAGGTGGACGTGACCTATGTGATAATGCACTGTTCATAGGCAGAAGGTACTGCTGTACATCACTTGGGCCATCTGCATAATCCGTCATTCAAAGTAGTGTATTTTTTATTTTATTTTTTTAAATTAAAAAATGAATGACTTTTTTATCCAATCCTTCAATATCTCTTGAGATTTCTGTCTTGGTTAAGAAGGCTGTCTGGGGAGTATACCCTTATGTGGGGAGTGTATGTAGTTTTGGACCTTGTAACAGGTAAAGTACGAGTACGTAAACATTAAGTTTTTGACGCTTGACACTGACGTTTGCAGCGCAGAGCGAGTTGGTTTTAAGCGTTGCGGACCTCGTACGCATAAAATTCAGAGTCTACATCTAAACGCTTGTATTAGTAATTATTTTGTGACACCGGTCCAACCCACAACATTCTCAAAATGAATACATGTCAATGTCTCCAAACGGAAATAGAAACTGGAACGGTGCAGTAGGTCGGTTTTCCATTAGATCGCGAGACGGCGAAGTACAGCGAGACGGTCCGTGCCATGTAACTAGATGAGAACCTATATACAGATCCATTTTAGCGTGAAATGTGCTCTTTAGTGAATTAATCGTAGAACCACAGACCATTTATCAAGATAGACACCGTAAGTGCACCTACTTTGCGTGTCACTTTGCCTGTTCGAAATTTTTCGCAATGTAACTCAAATCTAGCAAACCACAAATCGGCTGTCTTCGCGATAGTACTGAAATCTTCTACTGCACTGAATACTTTCACCATATTGTTTCATGCACTATTGGTCGCTAGGCCCTTTTGGCTTGATTACACCTATCGAGTAGAGTTCTAAACACATGGCCGAGTGCTTGAGTGAGCGCTCGGCCTAGCAACAGGCCGAGACAGTCACTCGGACCCCGTTCTATTTACTAGGCTTAGTACCCACCCCTCCGCTTCCCCGCACCGTCTCGCTCGCCCACTGGGTGGATCTCAACACGCCACTTTATCCCACGAATTTCTTATCAATTTTTGTGGATCCATATCAGCGTCGGGCCTTGTGTAAATTGAACTGACTGAAGCCTTGATCACACGTACCGAGTAAACGGGCGAGACAGTACTCAGCCTAGTAGGTAGAACGGGGCCCGGGCTACTGTCTTGCCCGCTTTCGTTGCCCGAGAACGCTGTCTCGCTCGTGTCTCGCCCGTTTACTCGGTACGTGTGATCAAGGCTTGACTGTCTCGCCGCAACTACAAATATACGTGTAAAAACACTCACTCGCCCATGTAACTCTCTCGGCCTAGTAGCATTTTACTGTCTCGCCACTCTACTCGGTAGGTGTAATCAAGCCATTTCATTTCATTTTTTTCAACTACTAATATTTATTCTGTGACCATACCTCAAGCTGGTCACTGACTTAACGTAGTGTGACCATCACAAAACCTGTGACACGAAGAAGTTAGTGATATGTGATGTGTGAAGATAGTGGATGATCTCTCCTACGTTGTAAATTGTAATAGAAAGCGAAGCTAAGTATACGAATTTAGCGTGTGCGTGCGCAGCAATGGAACTGCGTCTTACGATGAGAGACGACAAATCGACAACACAAGGTTGAAACCAATCACGTGGCTTGTGGTGCTATCAATCATGTGCTTTGAGGTGCTACCAATCATGTGCGTTGAGGTGCTCCTCAAAAACAAAGTATATAAATTAGACACATATATATAATGTCTACCGTATACAATCGCTGGATCGTATGATATAGTGGGAACACTTCAACATTGAAAATATACAACTAAAAATAAACTTTATAGCAGTCATTGGCAGAGAAATGGGCGATAATAATCCAAATGACGGAGATGGATTCTTGAGAGCGGTTTGAGATTAATTTGTGCATTGCGGTGGATTTGACTTTGAGGATTAGAATCAGGTCGAAGATATTTTTTATTCACTATATATGTCGTCATACTGCATGTCAAAGGTGTAAAGTAATTTTTTTTCAAATGGGATGCCTCATATCCTCCTTTTCAAAGTTATTGTAGTCGTCCTGCCAACGCTTTCTTGGCCAAATAGATCAAATCGAAAGAGTCACAAAGTTTCTGGACGAGGCAGCAAGTTAAAACCAAAACAAATTTTAACAAGGTTTTATTCAATTTGCTTTGACTAGTATATGTGTTTGTACTTGCGAGATTATTATGACAAAGTTTTCGTTATCCGATTGATTGAACTGAAATCGAGCTGATGGAAAATAATAAATAAATAAATAATGCTGGACAGTTCACACAACATTGTCTAGCCCCAAACTAAGCAGAGCTTGTGTTACGGGTACTAGACAAATGATATACTTATTACAATATATTACATTGACAGATATTTTTTATTATACATGGAAAATACCCAGAACACCCTGAACCGCAACCTCCTGCGTCGCATATTGATTGAATTGAAATCGAGCTGATGGAAAATAATGGCAGTGCTATGCCCATTTTGATAAATTTTCGGTTGGAATACAGAAACGGTTATTTTGAAAACTAAAACACCAAAAATATTTATTTAAATTCGAAGTTTCCAATGCACAATATTTTTCCAGTCCTAATGCCCGTACTTGCGTATAAAATAGTCAAAATGGCCACTGTTGCATTAGTTTTTGGCGTTTCCGGTTCTATTACCGAGCACGTCCACAGCAGAACTAAATTGTCGGTTGTAATTCAACATGTCACGCCGGGATGTAAGGATTGGGGGGTCCAGTGAAAGCGGAAATATGGTCGGTATCTCGCCTTAGGACATGCTGTCGTGAGCTGCGATACAGCTTTTTTCTAAAACTTATCAACGCAGAGAAAACTCTCCCATGCTTACTTTAAACATATGAAAATTTACAATGTCTCAAATATGGCATTTCAAGTTTTTGAGACCAGTTATTTCAGTAAGAAATAAAATTACGTTTAAAAAAACAAATATACAGACACACGTCTTTTTCCTTGAAAGGTTAGGCAGAGCCTCAAATAGGCATCTTTTCACCATGAGTTGCACAAATCTTAAAAATATTTAAAGTTGTTCAGGCCAGTAATTTCAAAGAGAAATAAAATGATATTTACAAAAAATAAAGAGTCAAATAAGTAGACACACGCCTTTTTCCCCAAAAGGTAGGCCGAGCCTCAAATAGGCCTCTTTTCACCGTGGGTTGACTAAATCTTAAAAATATTTCTGTAAATAAAAGACTAGAAGTGACTGGAAGGCAGGTCAACAACTTGGATGTTTTAGAAATCGGTATAATATTCCGAGTGCATGTGGTCCTTCGGCAGGATGCAGGATGCGCGCGCGCTCGTGAGCCGCATCCGGCGCGGCCTCGTTACGTGCGCTTTGTGATCGAAACGAGATGACGTCACACCGCTTAGGGTTGTTACTTGTATGGACGTGAATTTATAATTGTGTTAGTTACGCTTTTGAAAGGGAATGGGGATGTGATTTTATTATTTGCTTTGTTATGATGTTGTTAAATATATTTGTAGCTGTTTTATTGGGAATTTGCAATTTGGTTGATATTTTTTAAGTATAAAGATATTACAAATAAAACCTGTGACACTACAATCAGTTTTGATTAGTGTTTGTAGTTTTGTCTTATTCTCGATGAATTAATGAATGGCTTATTATTTTCGCGGCGACAGAAAAATTAAAGAGCAGCAAACTATTTGCAACTAAAATAATAACTTGTCAGCGATTAAATATTTTGGCAATCATTTATATTAAATGAGCTTTAAACTAAGGATATTTTAAAATTCAAATAATGGCAGCTACTTTAAGGTAGCAGAAATAATAAACAAGATTACTGAAATCATAGGCGAGGTACTATAAATAATGACTTGGCGACTAATATTAGCAGAAGGATAACAAACTTTATATTAGTGTCAACTACAGGTCTCCATCTTTAGGTTAGGTTAGATTTTTTTTATGACCTTGATTTATTTTATATGCAATCTCCATTGAACAATTAGAGTAGGCCATTTTCAACTTTTTATCCGCTGTCATGTTTCCGCTTAATTAGTTAATTCAGTCGCCAAAACAATAACTCGATGCTAGTTTATATTGAAACAAAGCCGAAAATTGATTACTTAGCTGCTACTTTTTACTTTATACTAGTCTCCGCAATTAGTCGCCAACTTATTATTTTTGCTACCCCCTTTATTTTTTTATAAATCCCTAAATCAGATTAATTTGTCGCGGCGTTAAATACATGCCTTAATGAATGAGTGAATATACATCCTTACAAACTAGTAAAAAAATACACTCATCAATTAAATAATGATTAATAATAATTGATCATAACATTTCATGGAGTTTTATGAGATAACATTTTACGACCTCTGTGGCGCGGCGGGCAAAGGTTTGCCTGCGACACAGGAGGTTGCAGGTTCGATTCCCGAAATAATCTGCTTGTTATTCAGAAAACTACATAATATCCCAGTCTACAAAGTTAGAGTCTTTTAATTTACGGATTGTAAGTTGTTTATTGTAGTTTAATAGCCACTTTATAGTTTATTGAACATCCGCTCCTTGTAAAGACGTTGCTATAAATTCTCGTTCTATGCAAAGCTCGTTACGGATATTTATAGCCTGTGGAAAACTGTTTTCTGTTGAAACTAAAATATTGTGCTTCCTGCGGGAATGTTAGATCTTGTTTTCCTAGGTTAATAGTGCAAGGCAACTTGGGAGCATTTAATTCAAAAAGTAACAGTGTAGTCATAGGGTTCCGTTGGCACCTTTGGGTAACAAACCCTAATAAATAGTAGTTCGCCCCACACGTGACCTCGCTTGGACCCCGTAGTTCAAAATCCGTTTCAGTAGTAGTAGAGCTTTTTTGTGAAAGAGTTCATTCGGGGAAGTAATACCACCATACCTATTTCTGCCGCAAAGCAGTAGTGCTCGCATTACTGTGTTCCAGTTTCAAGGGTATGGTTGCCGGTGAAATTACAGGCACATGAGACTTTTCACCATTATGTATCAGGGTGGCGGGCGCAATGCAATGCCACATAGGGCGCGTCCTAGGTGGACGTGACCTATATGGTAATGCACTGTTCATAGGCAGAGGGTACCGCTTAACATCAAGTGGGCCATCCGCTTGATGCGTCATAACAAGTTATATACAAAATTGGCACTTTTGGGTAAGAACCCCAATATGTAATAATTCGCCCCACACGTGACCTCGCTTGGACCTCGTAGTTCAAAAACCCCAGCACCGATAAAGTTAATATTCATACTTAAAAATATGATTATATCTGTTCTGTTTAACGACCTGTGTAGCGCAGCGAGTGAAGGTTTACCTGCGATGCAGGAGGTTTCGGATTCGATTCCCGCCTCGGAACAAATATTTGTACGATCTGCAGATATTTGATAAGGGTGTTCTGGGTATTTTCTATGTATAATAAAAAATATCTATCTATGTAATGTATTGTATTAAGTACATCAGTTATCTAGTATCCATAACATAAGCTCTGCTTAGCTTGGGGCTAGATAATGTTGTGTGAACTATCCAGCATATTTTTTTATATATCCTGGCTACGTACCATTTCATCAAGATTTGATCAAGGTATCTGCAATTATCGTCGGACAAACACACATACAAACGCCACATCCTGCATACTCTGAGACCTCACTTCGCCTGGTCAAAAAGTGCTCAATCAAAATCCTGCCAACTCTTAAAAATATGCACGTTGCACAATACGAGATTTCATCTCAAAGGCAATTTAGGTATTCTTTTTTCATCGTGGAAAGCCCACTCACAAATTCGTTTCGAACGCGTACGCCGTAACGAATTGACCGGTGTGGGACACTGGCGTCGATACGTGAAAAAAATTAGACATCGAATATTGGATACTGGACAGTCAGGTGTCGACAAATAAAAAATAACTAGTGATTTTTATTGGATAGTGAAACTTTGTAATCATTTTGAAATCATGAATATATCTTTTGTGATTATTTTGCACCAGAAAAGTAGAAAATAAAATAGTGGATGAAATCTCATGCCCAACACAGATTTTTTTCATACCTAGCTGACTTTGAGGGTTTGTTAATGTTAAAATAAACCGGCCAAATGCATGTGCATCGGGAAATCAATGTAAAAAAAATATGTAAAATAAATGTTTTTCATTTCATTTGTTCTTCATTTAATTTCAGTGAATCCATTTTACACCGCACAATTTCCACGTAACGTGGAAGAAAACTCTTTTAGGGGTAAGCTCGTCTTTGTACTTATCCTTTATTTAAGTTGTTTTTCGTCTTTAAGTTTTTTGTGAGTTATTACAATATAGAATAAAGAATATAGAGTAACCCTCCAAGATGGCTGCCAAGATGTGTGCCTGTGACAAAATTCAGACAACCAGATAGACAGACGGATGGACGGATAGCGTAGGTGTAGTAATGTGGCACCTTAATGGTACGGAACTTTAAAAATAAAATCAATTAGTCCCTCCTTTTTGTGTAATATTTTTCCAATATCAGGAAAAGCTTTTGAATTCACATTTAGCAAAAATGAGGCCAATCATGTGTTGCTTTTAATTTACCATCAATATGGTGGAAATAAATATATCCAATTTAAAAGGAGACTGGAAACCTGTGGCGGAAAATTCAGAAAAACATGCAAAAATTTTATGCATATAATTTAATTTATTTACAACCAGGACTTTGAACAGTTTCACCAAGTGCGTGTCGTTCTACGCTCCGGACACTAGTCTCCGGTTCCGGTTAGTACTACGGTTTCGTAGTCTTGTAAGTTTTTCCTCACTCGTGAGTTAGTAACTGTAAATTGAAAAGTTTTAAGGAAATTGTTGATGAGATTTCCCACCGTGATCCACTTACTTGGGGAATTACAAATTTCTAGATAATACAGCTAAGAAATGACAGAGGAGGAACCATATTGTAAATAACTTTGAAGAGGTAGGCATATCTTGCTGGCGATACGAGTAAAAAAATGAAAAATTGTTATATTTTTATTACAGCTAAATACATTAGGTATCCTAACAATATTCACAATTTAACACAGTTTAAGAGGTAGGTATACATCAATTGGACACAATTATTTCGCAGACAACTATTTAATCCTATGTGGTAATATGTATCGGTTTCCTCACTAGGCAAGGCCTGTATCGAGGAAACCTGAACACGATGAAATCATTATTTTATTTAAATTGCTCCGCTGACAGAATCAGACTTTGCCAAATGATGTGCATTTCAGTACGTCTAATAAAAAAACCATGGTCTGTGGAACCCTCGAAACGATAGCAAAGAGTATGTCTCTCTCTCATCATGCAAGTTTAAATCCAAAAACTCGCAATGTTAAAATCAGCCCATTAAACGTACCTATGTTTTGCGCCTAATCCCCGCTTCTTACGAATCTCTTGTATTTTGCATTTTTATCGCTTCACAGCGAAACAGAAATATTACAAACGTACCGACATCCTTCACTCCTATATTACACCTATAATTTACAAAGCAGAAGAGCAATAAAACTTAATGCAAACTCGCTGAGCCGACGATGTTTGTCGAAATCCAACCTAAAGCAGTAAACACGACCAGATAAGCTGGCCCCCTGAGCTCTCCTAAACACCTCTTCCTTGTTCATAATTTATTGGCGTCGCGGGAGAAGGGGTAGGTCTATAATTGCTGGCGGTAAAACCTCTAGATGTAATGGGGTAAACACATTAGCTTGAGACGGCGCAGTGCGGTTTCGTCGTGAATCACACCTGCTTAGTACTCTTTACAGATGATTTACAGTTCGTACTATTTGTTTTGCAAGAATAGTGTTTTGTGCTAAAGTGTCGAAACCGAGTACCTACACGCTATAGCTCAGTAAATATATAAGCTAAAACTAATAGCGTGTAAACAAACTCTTAATATTTTATGCGCACTATAGCAGCGGCCTTGATAGATAGTTTTTTTAAGCCTGTTAAAACAGGAGGTTCTCAGTTTGGTTGTATTTTTGTTTGTCTTACATAACTCCGTCATTTATAAACCAATTCGTAATATTCTTTTTGAATTGGATAAGATGGATTGGTCTTATTTTTGACAATATTTAGATGTGATATCCATGAGGAATTGAGGGATAACATACAGCGTGTGGGTATTTCAGCAACAAGCCAAGCTTTGGCATTTATAAAGTAGAATCCGTTTATTATAACTTTTTAGGTCAGTTTTGTTTGTAAATATATATATATATATATATATATATAATCGTAAAACATAACATAACACCCAAGGCACAAGCCAGATAGAAGAGACGTAAGGCGAGGACGCGTCGCGGACATTTGTCTCTTCCGCGTCCCTTTCACACAGAATGTATAGAACCGTCGCGACGCAAAACATACAGAATAGACGGGGCGCGGGCGCGACGATTTTACGTCCGCGCCTTTTTTTCAAAACACACAGGAGAGACGGGGCGCTGACGCGGCGGGAGCAAAGACGGGGCGTGGAGTGGCATGCCTACCGGGCGGGTCTCGCTCGCTCGCACAGTCAACGTGTACCGTCGCAGCTGCGCCCCGTCTCTTCTATATAATTTAAAAAGTCGCGTCCATATCTCGTCTCCTCCATGTCCGCGACGCGTTCTCGCCTTACGTCTCTTCTACCTGGCTCGCGCCAGGACTACATACACTAAGCGTTTCGGTTCCACCATTGTAATGCGAACTGCTAAGGAATAAACTAGTTGCCGTCGTCTGTCTTTCCTGAAAACTATAATATTCTTATAGTTTTCAAGACCTTTTCCTTTATTCTTTCAAGACCTTTGTGCTCCATGCTCGGCCGCATCGTCACTTACCAACAGATGAGAACGTGGTCAAACGAGGGTCTATCTATGTTAAAAAAAACATAGTCCTGATCCCACACTAGGATCCCCTGTGTCGTGGGGCCTTTCTACACCGCGTTTAGTTCGTAGTATCCACTCGAGAACCTTTAGTCCCGAACGGTTTTCAGTTCTGCGAGCTATATTACCTGCATATGTTAGATAGATAGATAGATAGAAAACACTTTATTGCACAACACAGAAAATAAGCTAATTAAGAATTAATATTAAACTAAACACGGAAGTACAATGGGCGGTCTTATCGCTATAAGCGATCTCTGCCAGACAACCTTGGGATGGACTGGAATTATTTGCACGACATAGAACGGTGGCTTAAAATCTGGAATACAATCTCTTAGATTAAAAATAAATAAATATAACAAATTACTACCTAATTTATAAATTTATACTATGGCTACACAAATTTATATATACCTACCTAAGTATTTATACAATTTATATTATTAAAATATGCAACTAAAAAAAGGAATATCATAACTTGATAAAATATAATACTTATACAAAAATTTATACATACTATACCTACCAAATAATAATAAATAAATATAAAATAAATATAATCACATATGGAACTAGGACAGAAAGTGACTATGAAGCAGTTTTTTAAAGATAGGAAGGGATTTCGCCCGCCTGACATTCTCAGGTAAAGCATTCCACAGTCGTACAGCTTGAGCAGTGAAAGAATATTCGTAGAATGTAGTAGTCTGCACAGGTATATTTAGCTTCAATGTTTCAGAGGAGCGTAACAAACGTGGATTGGAAACATGAAGGAATTCAAAGCGCTCATTGAGATAAGTAGGAGTGGAAGGATTGAATAAGATACTATATAAGAGAGAAAGAATGTGAGTACTCCTGCGTAGGCGGATGGGAAGCCACTTAAGCCTAGTGCGGTATTCGGAAATGTGGTCAAATTTTCGTAGGCCAAATATAAACCTGATACCAAAGTTCTGAAGGCGCTCAAGCTTATCGAGTTGGTCTTCAGTAAGATCCGGATAGCAAACGTCAGCATAGTCAAGAATAGGAAGTAAGAGAGATTGAGCAAGCATAACTTTGGTGGCAATTGGAAGAAAGTTTCGCAGACGCCTCAAAGAAGCTGCCGATGCGAACATTCTCCGGCTTAGCTCTGACAACTGCGGTCCCCATGACAACTCTTTGTCAATTAATATACCCAAGTTCTTAACTGTGTCACTGAAAGGTATAGGAACACTATCAAAAAATATTTGAGGCAGGACAGACCAATCAATCCTCCGAATCATCCTCGAGCTGCCAACGATAATTGGATTCACTATAGGATTTTTGTTATCACTTCAACTTGAAGGATGTCCTCCAAAAATTCACATTTGATACTCACAATTGAAAAGACTGGCTATCAAAAGCAAAACGACCCCCACCAGTACCGGAAGCAATTATTTCTCGCTCTGTACATATTGTGGGGTGGGTTATGTTATTCAGGGAGGCAGTGAAATGTAAAGTAATTTTTTACTCATAAATATATGGTAAAAAAAAACCTGGGATACCAACATAAATTTTGAGAGTGTAAAAGCACGTTGATGATCATTAGCCATCATATAATAAACTAGTGGAATGCCCGCGACTTCGTCTGAATGTACTTTTCCATACAAAATTAAACACCCCGCTGCACCCCTTTAGGGGTTGAATTTCTGGAATTCCTTTCTCAGTGCACCCCTTGACCACAAAAGGAAGTACCCTCTAAATTTCAGGTCTCTAAGACTTATGGTTTAGGCTGTGCATTGATAGTCAGTCAGTCAGTCACGCAACGATTTTATGTATTGATGATTGATGATTCGTAGAGTGAGATTGGTAAAAAACTTTTTTCTATATTACTACTAATGAGATATTTGTGAAGAAATTCTTAAAAATTGACAATGACACCTCTATTTGTACAAGTTTAAGCTACTGTGTAAAGTTCATGTACTGTGTCAACTTCTAGTATTTCTACTATGAAGGTATTTGCATATTTTCATACATGTGTAGTGGAGGGTCAGATGAGCCGGAGTTCATTCACCCCATGTAAAAGGGGCTTAGTTATAATATTAATTTTGAGCGGGAAGTCTCCTTATGCGTCGCCACGCTTTGGAACGTCCCTGAGGACAGTATTTTTCATATTTGCCCCTAATCTTTATCATGCTCCACTTATAAAGCGTGTATATTGCCGACAATATACCTTTTTATGTACCAGTAGCGAACACCATTTTTTTATTTATAAGGTCTTATTGGCGTTCTTGGTCGTAGATAACTAAGAATAAGATTTAAAAAAAGTAAAAAAGTTAATGTGGAGCTTAAGGTCCATGTGCTTAATAAATAAATATCCTATACTATTAAACGAGCAAGGATTTTTGGGGTGAAAAATGTATTTAGCTAGTTCTCATCTCTGGGAAAACGCGCTATTCCTCTTTTCAATATTCCCTATTTGCTAATCTATGTCAGTCACAGAATATTGAATAGTTTGTTAACATGTTCGCTGCTAGAAAACACACAAGTTTGCGTTATAAATTACGGCATAGTGAACGAATTCTAAACTCAACAAGTAGGTAATTAATTTTATTAAAATTAAAAAAAAACTCTGCGCAATGACATAGCTATTTTGATCAAACATAGTTAAGAAAACTCCCGACAAATTAACCTTTCACACAAAAAAAAAACTAAATCGGTTCATCCGTTCGGGAGCTACGATGCCACAGACACACACACACACACAGACACGTAAAACTTATAACAACCCGTCATTTTCGCGTCGGAGGTTAAAAATTAAAATTACAATACTGGTTGAAGACGGGCATTACAGATTGTAAGGGTTGACACTTACTAAACACGATAACGGTAACGATACACTAAGGCCCATATAAATAGATCTTAATTTGCCGGTACTAATGCTTATAATTGTCTCTGTCTCTTTCAAACACGCGTCAAAACAGGCGTGCTAGAGAGGGAGAGAGATAATGCTAAGCATTAGTACATTCTAAGTTACGTCTATTTATCTCAGAATTAGTAAAAACTATTTTTCAAAAACAAAAATACCGCACCAGGTATTGCTATCATTATAAAATGATCAATAAGAATCAGCTTTATTTTTGTTTTGTCAAAAACAAGTCCACCCATCGAAAGAGATCATTGATCATCCACCGCATCAATTTATTCTAGCGTTATTATATCGTAATAAACAACAAATAATTAGTTTCATCTATCATAACCTCTAATTTGCTTTTGCTGGAGAACTTCCCAGAATTCGATGATTCATTCAAACTCCCAACTAAACCACGCTCAACTTAATCACTGCCTATTTATGAGCACTGTCACTAACCCCGCAATGTACGAAACGGGTGACAACGATTCCAGTTTCCTGATACCATTACTAGTTAAATTGCTTCTCCTAGTCCGCTAACGCATAGATTTAAACTGACGAGCCGGGTTCACGTATTGAAACTCATTTTCGCACGCTATTATAAGCTTTATGACAAACGTGTATATGCTATAGAATGTATAAAATGAAAATTTCCAATTTCACCCGCGGGATATGTCGGAAAGTTTTAAATGGCCACCCTTGTGCCTGTGACGAGGTGTCGACGGTGTCTGACGGTTCCATTATGTTGGCTACAGCTTGATTTGGGCCCGCCTCTGTCGCTGTAAAGTTGCGGTTTCGCCGCTACGCCCGTTTAACTGGGGCACGTTGCGTAATTAAAGACAGTGTTTGATTTGCGGGTAGTTATAATTTTGACGTGTTTGGATGGAGATATCCTTAAACAGAGGTTAATTAATTAATGTACCTATTAGAGCAATTCTATTTAGAATTTCGTTGTACTATGAGATTCAGATTACTTTTAATTTTATTTACAACTAAAGGATTTCAACACCGTGAAGGTAATTTTTTCATGTATAAAATCTGCTTTTATCAGAATAATCAGAATAACAGAATAATCAATTTATTGGTAAATAATTTTTACACGTCGGTACACGTTAATCCACGTTATCCGTTATCCTCAGTTAAGGTGATAAGTAACCCCCAAATTAGCAGGTCAAAGCGTTTTGAAAGAAACATCGATCTTAACGTCACAGATTCAAAGACCAATTCAGTTCAAACTTCTGTGCGGTTGTTGCGACAAAGGCACAGCGCCTGATTTCAGATTTTTAGTAGTTTTTAATTTTTATTTCGCTTCTAAGTAACGTACAGTATAATGTGTCACCTAGTTTCACTCATAGGTGCCAATTACATTACTTTGGGTATTTTATCACATCAAATAAAACCAGTATTGTTCAAAAAAAAGTACAGTTGTTAAAAAAAATTGATCAGCAAAATGCCCACGATTAATTTTTTATTCAATTGAGCTAAATTTTACGAATAGTGTCTATGGCACCCACAAGCATAAAATAATATCCTGAAATACATTTTTCTTTTTCTTCAATTTAAATCTCTTTATTTACGAAATAAAACTTGCCTTTAATATGAACGAATTATTTATTTATTTATCACCTTAAACCTTAACCTTTATACTTTTATATCAACAAAAATACAACTTCTCACTCCCCACTTTGATTTTTAAACAACGCTTATAGTCCTAATGAGATCCAACGGCGGATAATCACCAAACGCAAATTTGCAAGCGACAACAGTATTATAAGTATAGAAAAAAATGAGTATACTGATTGCCTTCATTTTCTTAGGGCACGGTCCGCTTGGGGCACTTGGGGCACTATTGCGCCCCATTAGGGTTGCCAGACGGCTTTTTGGAGCTATGACCGACCACGAATTGGCAGGTCCGGCTTTTTACCAATAATTAACGCGAGTAAATTATCGGCAAAAAGCCGGACCTGCCAGATCAAAAATGAATCGATATAATTATTTAAAATCGTTGCGTGACTGACTGACTATTCACGTCCAGCCTTAACCATAAGTCGTAGTCGTAGATAAAATATGTCTACGAATTTCGTAGTAGAAAGGAATTTCAGAAATTTATCCTCTAACTAGTGCAGCGGGGTGTTGAAGTTTGTATGGAAAAAACGAAGTTGCGGGTGTTCCTCTAGTGTGTTAGAAAATAACTAGGTAAAAACCTACTAATCCCAGAACCGCTTTCTCAGAAGTTCTTGAAAATTAAATACAATAAATGGTGTGATAACTATAAAAATCTATGAACCACATTTTAGGCTAAAATTCTAAATCTTTTCAAGCATGTAGGAATATCTTTATGCATAGCATGGAACTTGCCGAACATCTTCTAAAACGCGCTATAAAGTAATTTTATAATATGTTTAGAATTTTATGTTGGTCTCGAAGTAGTTAATAATCTATGTAAACCTGGTTTTGTGTGTGTACCTTTCTTTCATTTTTTATTTAGTGTGACCATTAGTGGTGTCTGTAATCAAATCTTACAAGTTAAATTTGACCCACTTCCAGGTGTTCGATCGAGCTGAAATTTGGCAAACCTGTCAAGTTTCAATGTCAATACAATATCATGGTGACCACAAGCTGATAATGGAGACAGCAGGTAGACAATGGCACTCTTCGATGGATAATATTAGACTGGTAGATTTTGGGCTCATTTTGATCAGCATACCATCCCGATCACTAATTACATAGAAGCTTGTTTAGAAAAATACTTTATTCAACAAAAATCGGTTTTCAAGTGTACTTATCTGCATTCAATGACATAATAAATGCATTTAATTTCTTTTTTTCTTTCCTTTTTCGACTTTCCCTAAACAGTTACTTATCCTGACTGAAGCCGCTCTACAAGTCTACGCGTTAGGCGCTACTATAAATACTACACTTCTATATTTTTCCGGCTTTCCTGATCCCCATGAGCCAACAGCGAACTCTACCCTTACGAATTTATTCCTCCTCATCAAAACGTCAACACGTTGACGTGTATTTTAGGGATTTTAATCGGGTGTCCCTTTGCCCCGGGCGAAGCGAGCGGCAGTGGCGCCCCCTATGTAAATCGTGCGACCGGTTTTTGGTAATTGTTTTCATTGTGAATTGACACGTACTCTGTTTTAGTTTTACACAGCGGGTAGTTTGGAATTAAAATAGACGTGAAATTGAATAGGACGTGATAAAACAGCAAGCATATATTTTCAATTCTTATTAGTTATCATACAAACATGGGTATACAATAAATAGCTGACGAATAATATGGCAGTACCAGAAATGTATTAACAATTTTGTCAGGTGAATTTAAAAAAAAAACTGACATAGATTTAAAAACATATTTATCATAGTCCACAATACATTTATTCAACATGCATAGGGAAGAGTCAGATAATACAAAAATACGTCAATAAGCTCTTGTCTCGCGACTACAGCTCGTTCATCGTAAGATGGCATCTGTAAATACTCTATGGCAGGTGCCAACTTACGGTGAACGGTCTTTAAATGCTATTTCGAACATTTCTGATAACAATTGCTACTATGCTGTCACACAGCTCATAATTTATCTGAATTGTAACTCTAATTGAATTGTTAATGCATTGAAATATTGTAACATGAGCGTCCCACAAAGCTACAAAGTGAAATTTCAGTTGCAAATTACGTCGGAAGTGACTTGGTCCTTCTGGGAGTATTATGTACTTACGAGACAGGGTATTATTGGGTCAGTATTCAGATAAAGTTTCAGGAGAATATAATTTACTTGTAGAACGTGGCCTTCGCCCGCGTGTTGAATTTTTCATACAAACTTCAGCCCTCCCAATGTACCCCTTGAGCGTGAATTTTGGTAATTCCATTCTTAGTGCACCCCTTAGTGTACATTCTTAGTGTACATTCAAAGCGATGGTAGCCTAACGGTTCAATAGTGCAACTCAGAATCCAACGATACCGGGTTCGATCCTAGGCTCCGCACCAATGACTTTTCTAAGTTATGTGCGGATTTCCATCGCTCTGTGCTTCGGAGGGCACGTTAAGCTATCGGTCCCGGCTGTTATTGATTAATAGCAGTCGATAAGCCATGTCAGAGGCCCTCGGGCGGCTTGACAAACTCTGACACCAGAGGCCAGCACTACCTCATACGAAACGAAACGAGTGCACCCCTTTTTTTTACGGTGGGAAAATGCCTTACGCATGTCCGTCTGCTTAGGGAGAGCTGAAGTGGCCTGTCGGGGTCTCCGTTGGCTAGCACCCAACGGCATACCGACTAAAAACCGATTGATATTCCTTCCTTCACCTTAATGCTAGTGCATCATCAAATCACTCACCATCTGACGAGTGGTTTAGAGATGCACTAACACTTGACAGGGTCACGGGGTCCGGGTTGGATTCTACCGTGGATTCTTAGTGCACCCCTAGATCATAACATAATATAACGCAACATAAATAGTCCTGATCCCACACTAGAATTCCCTGTGTCTTGGGCATTAGAAACTACGCGTACTATGGTACCAAACACACAGACCGGGAACAAATATTTGCAGATGATACAAACATTTGTCCCGCAGCAGGACTGGTACCCGCAACCTTCCGCATCTCAGCCGGCTAATCACCCGACGAGCTACAAATGTCGTCAAGCTGTCGCAACTGCAATATAATCACACTCATTTCATAAAATCTTAGGCCAACATAGATAAACGTTACGTTATACGTTATACGTTCCTGTCACTTTCACACAATAGCTAAAACACGCGTTTTTTTTTAATACTACCAATTTAGCAAACAAGCGTACCTGTTGGTAAGCGGTTACCGTAGCCTATGGACGCCTGTAATACCAGAGGCAACAAGAACGCACGAAGCAGATTCTTTAAAAAAATCCAAACACCCCTTTTGAAGAACCCCATACTGTAGTCACTTGGCAAAACGCGTGCTGAAGAAGAGAAGACAGATATGAACAATGCTAATCAGTAGAATACGTGCTAAGTAACGTCCATTTATCTCGGATTAATTCTTCTAATTTAAGTATTTCTAGTAGTCTGTAATCTTACGAGTGTCCATTGCCAATTCTAAACGAAGTTGTTTCTAGTAAAAAACGTAGGTATTAATCAAATTGCCGTTTAACTACTAGCCAACTTTAGTCTGATAAGCACGACTCCACAACACAAATCGGTAGCCACAATATGTGGCCAGCTCAAAAACGTAGTAAGGATAATTATCCCGACCTAGTGGCTGTGCACATCTATTATTCATAATATTTAGTGGTCGGGACGAGACTAACGAGCAACAAATGGCGGGACCAGGCCCGGACAAGTCCCAGCGGGGTAAAGAACCATCTTCGAATTAGGCCAGTGGACTAGGGCTGTGGGTGGGTGGATTTGATTGTACAGGAAAATGCGCTTATAAAGATACCTCTATTTCTAAGTGTAGTACCTAGTAAGCCTTAGCTCACCAATTTTAGTGAATAGGTACATAATTTAGTAAAGACATTTTTGAAGTAACTTTCAATGATGATTGATTTGAGATACATTGTAAATTAACTAATATTGTGTAACCTACCTGCATGTCTAGGATTGAAACCAAACTTATATGTAACGTATGCACAAAATTTATAAACGTTTCGTCCCGAATTTAGGGCGTGCTCGATTGGCAGCCCTGACCTCTGCCCAACGGGACACTGCTATCTTTGCTTTCGTTAGGGATGTTTTTGAAAGATGGTGGAAGTATTCATTAATGAAAAAGTTGATTTTCTTCATTATACATATGCAAATATAAGAATTAAGAAACGAGAAGATATATTTATGTATTTGATCTGACGAGCTAAATATTTTGTACGCTACTTATTCGATGAAAATTTCTAGTTATTTAGATTTTTAAAAATATTTTAGGAACAACGATGGTTACACCTTTATTTAAACCTTGTCAATGCTTCAGGTTTAGACTCTTTACAAATCAAAGTAGATAATTATTTCAGACTAAAACTCAAATAGGCCACTGAACTTGAAAAACCGCGTTTTCATAAATGTTCTTTCAAAGTTTGTAAAAGCCTGACGACCTGCAAAACCTTAAAGTTGATACATAGAAGTAGACATCACTTCCGCGGAGCTAATATAAGACGTAATAGGCTTACTTGAACTCAAAGTGAAAAGCCTCTTTTGTGGATATATGTGTGAGGAAACGTGGGGACGGATATTGAGGACAAATTCAAGAGGCGGCAGAAATAGGCACAGCGTTAGTACTTACATGGAAACTGACAGAAAGACTATGTCTAGGTCTAGTTTATGGCTTGTTTCTACTACTGTTACTTCTGTCAAAATGTTGTAATAATATTTGATGTTTTAAATGGTATATTTTTGATGTTTGATGTTTGTCTAGTGACAGGCAAAGGAAGGAATTAATGATCCCAGCCTTACCAGCATAGCAGTCTTGGGTGCAACATGAAATAGGAATTTGCCCTATTGTTGTATTTTTCGTAACGAAACAGCTTACTCCTAAAAAGTACTTACATGAAGCGTAGTTCCTATTCAGAAACCGACATTTGTCGACGAAGTTCGCTAACTTACGCATGGAAATCCATCCAATTATTATTGTATAAGTTATTACCTTAATGAAATGATACTAAACTGTACTATACTTTTGAAGGAACGAATAAAATATATCCTATATTATCTTATTAAAACTAAACTACATGCTTAGCCCACCCCTACACATTGGACGCCCCCTTTACTCGCATTTGAGTCAAAAAAACACAATAAGACAGACAACAGGAGCAATTTGAGCGTATTTCTTTGACGTCACAAGACAATCTTTATTTGAGTCGAGTTCATATTTTTCCTCGTTTAAAAAAGTACTATGGAAGCACGTCCTTTGATCTCACATGGAATCAGGTGCCCTTGTGAGGAAAAGGCTTCGCTATCTGAGTGAGCAATTTGACTGAATAGTCCACGTGTGCCATTATATGAAGGTATAATGTAATATTCAACTGTATTTCAATGTGATAAGGCTTAAAATGTTGAAACTTGTGATGATCATTATATTGGTGTCTGATAATAATGCACTATTCAGTATATTATATATTTTTTCGTTTCAAATGAATGTAGTTTAATTTATCAATGGTTATCCTTCTCTATCCAGTTTACTATTTTAAACTATGTTTATAAATTCTGCTCAATTGTTTGTGTTAATAAAACAAAGCTGCAAAAACAAATTAAGTATAACAAAAATTATTCTGTTTGAAATGGTTCAGCAGCTCCATTTACAAACAAATTAAGTTATTGAATGAACGAAGAGAGTTTTCTGATTTAGTTAAGACATATTGGCGATTGTATGTATGTATGTATGTATGCTAGTCTAAGGATTACATTCGAACCATTGATCGATTGTTATGAGATCTGGTAGATGGGTCTCGGCCGAGCAGTAAATTAAATATTTATGTCAAAGAGCGTTTTAAAAAATAATGTAAGGCAATCAGGTAATATGGGATACATTTTGAAACTACTCGTAATTAATTTAAGACTTTTATAGCTTTTGAAGTATGAGAAAAATTTGAAAAAGAACTATAGGGTTACTTTCAGTTATCCCAAAATGCCGTAATTTGGCATGCTAATAAAGAAGGTCGACATTTGCAATCTAAATAATGATTAATAATAATATTTATAATATTATTAATATTTTTTTAAATTCAAGTGTTTTAATATTAGTTATCTGAGCCGTGTATTGATCTAAATGAGCATAAACACGTCCAGTCTATCATTATTAATTGAGGAGTTCCGTTATTCACCTTCTGTCTCCATCATCAAATAAGCTCACTATCACCGTAACAATGTCTTGTCATCGGAACTTGACAGATATACTACATTTCAGCTCAATCAGATGTCGAGAAGTGGTTCTAATTCAGCTTGCTAGATTTGACATAAACAAACATACACTGCAATTTAAGTAAAAGCTTAATTCGTGAGGTCTCAGTATTCGTGAGGTCTCAGTATTCGTGAGGTCTCAGTATTCGTGAGGTCTCAGTATTCGTGAGGTCTCAGTATTCGTGAGGTCTCAGTATTCGTGAGGTCTCAGTATTCGTGAGGTCTCAGTATTCGTGAGGTCTCAGTATTCGTGAGGTCTCAGTATTCGTGAGGTCTCAGTATTCGTGAGGTCTCAGTATTCGTGAGGTCTCAGTATTCGTGAGGTCTCATTATTCTTGCGGTGTCAGTATTCGTGTGGTCTCAGTATTCGGGAGGTCTCAGTATTCGTGAGGTCTCGGTTCGGGGCGAACCACTAGTATTTGTTTACAAAACTAACCGACCATAGAAGTGCAAGAAGGTAGGTATTACATCAACACAATAAAATAGAAGGAAAAGGCTCTGCAAAAACAAAATTAGATGGTCTGGCAATAAGACATCATCCAAAAGTCCCATACATAGTAGCATTTACGTCGTGAGTCGTTCATTCGTAGAAAATACCTCGTCACATCTGTACAAAAGTTCTCCGTATAATACCATACAAGTACAAGTACGTATAATGAGAGCCGGCAATCATCACAATGAATGGAAAGGCGACGCGGTGCGGTGTGCCCTCCACTGAATGCTGCGTCCTTGTTGCCTTGTAAGGTGGCCATGGTTTCAAAAATATTGCATAAACTGTTAAACATGGAAGTTATCTATACGAGTATATATTAAACAAAGTCGTGTTAGTTACACCACTTATAACTCAAGATCGGTTGGACCGATGTTAGTTATCTCTTTTTTGGTGGATTCTTCTCCGCTCCGAATAGCAGAATAAGTAATAAAATATTGGGGGGGGGGACTATTTTTCACCGGGGGCTACTCGTGCGAAGCCGGGGCGAGTCGCTAGTAGATATATAGATAGATAGATAGATAGTAGATCGATAGAGAACTCTTTATTGTACTCACCTTTAAATAATAACATACTATTATTATCTTACAAACTACATAGAGTAATCGTTATGTAATTGTATTGTATTTACTCAAAAACTAACATGAGATATAATCGTAAAAAAATACGACAAAATAGAGAACGAGCCATCTTGATTTTTCCCGTTTACTCGTGGTCATACTAATTTGCCATACCAGTATGACCACGAGGATATATACATGTCATCGTTGTCATACTCTCAATTCTTTTTGCATGTCAATAACAATAAAATTAAAGCCCTGTTTGCCAATGTCGTGAACCAAAAGTACTGGGTCAATAGAGCATGCAAATTATATTTTAGCACGAGTGATCGCCCGCGGCTACGCTCGCGATTTACTAGGGTAAAAAGTAGCTTAACCTTTAGAGAGCGCCAAGTGCCCACCCTGAAAGGCCCCTGAGTGTTGCGAGTGCCGTGTTGTCTTAGAGCAATATTTTTTGTTGGTTATGTTTATGAAAAATGATTTGTACGTGTTTACTCTATGATTATATTACAAGTTTTCTATATCATTGTTTTGGTATTGAATTTTTCGACCTACTAATACTAGTTAGATCATTTGAAATACTTACATGGCCCCGTAGTAAATTATTATATTCGAAGTTGTTGATTTCACACACATTTACTCATACATTTTCCGTCATTACACTCATTTACCTATAGCTTTCACCAAAATAACACCCATAAGTATGTAGCATACATATTTACGTAAACATTTCATGAATGTTATCACTTTGAAACATTTTCATAACACCAGAAAACGATAACTTACAACTCCGCGCAATAAAATCCGCGGTGCCAAAATGGCGCCGTCATGCAATACACAGCAAGTGCAGAGCCCGAATGGCCGACCGACCGAACAAATAAATACATTTCTTCGAGTGAGTTCAGTTGTCATACAATGTGAAGGCAGGAATGAAATGGGATTGAATGAACCTTCCAATCTGTGCAGCCAATAGGAACTCCGAATTCGAGCATAGACATAGAAATGGTAGAATTCTTCTCGTTCAAACCATTGCACGAGAGCATTTGGCGCGCACTTTTTTCTCGTTCAAACCGTTGCACGAGAACACTTTAAGGGTTAAAGCTCAATCCAGACCATCTATCAGATTACAAAATTTAATAGAAATCGGTTCAGCGTGATTGAATTACAAACAGTATCAAAATTGGTGGTTATATTTAACCTATAAGCGATGATTATGAGTCATCGCAGTGAATTATAGTTTTAATTTTAAACTACAAAATACGAAGCACTTTTTCGTATGCTTTCGTTATTAAAAATACTATATTACAAAATACACGGAAACAGTCTTTTAGTACTCGTGTAAACATCGCGTGATGCAATGAACTTTTCAAAGCTCGGTTATCAAACTATAAAATAAATTAAAAGTTCATTTGGTATTCGTCTGAGTTCTCGCAATTATATTTTTATTCAAAAAGTCAAGCCAGCCAAAGGGTACATCAGATTTATTAACGAAAATTTGACTTCACCTTTTGAAACAGTGACATGTGGCACGCGATGGTGTCATACAAGAAACTATCATTTAGTTTATTGATTTTTGATAAACATTGAGCGTGTGTGATGTCCACTTGCACCAGACCTTTATCTAAATTGTAATATTACATTTCGTAACTTTTCGTGACATTTTTTCATACTCATATGTCAATTTTGACATGCGTAAGTGTTCTTGCGTATACCGTATTGCAAGACTAAAGTGGCGTTTTTCAGGACACTTTGCCAGATTTGGTGACAGTAGGTGGTGTAAGGCCCTAACACAGTGGTGGCTGAGAGAGAGCACTAGGTGGGTGGATGATATAGAGGCCATAGAGGGAAAGACCTGACTGCGAATCGCTCAGAACCGTTTGGATTGTCGTTTGAGGGAGAAGGCTTATACCCAGCAGTAGGCTATTATTGGAGCTGCCAATGATGATGATGATGAAGTTTTCTTGACGGCTGGATGTTGGTTGGTACAATTGTTGGACATGAGAGTTCTTGCTAGTTTTAACACGTGTTTTCGGACTTGTCCTAAGTTTTCCGTTACTATTGTTACCGTACAATAGGACTTCGCTTTAATTTGTCCCGCTCTCGCCAGACTCTGAAAAGATATGACCCAACGTCTGTAAGAACGTTGTGTTTTCGTGTATACGCTTGATGAAAACCTACTCTTTTTTTTTGAGTTTTATTTTGAAGCTTTGGAATGGAGGTTTTAGTGAAATATGCATGAGAGTTTTATGTTTAGTGATTTAGAAAGCAGGTAAGTTTTTTTTTTGTACAATTTTTCTCCTTGCTTAGATTCCTATTGTCATCTTACTGGCGTTATCCCAATTCTAATCGAGGTTTGCAAAACATGATTTTATATTTCTTCGAAATTAATTTAATTTGATCTTACTCGTATATTTTTTTTAATTTATATTTGCGGCTATTAGGTATATCACTGCGACCAGTAAGGCATATTGTGATCGCTTCTCGTATACTAATACTGATGACAATAATAATGATGCTGATGATGCTTTACAATACTAATCGTACATTTATTATCATGCGTCATTTAATCACTTAAAATTATTTCATTTCATTTTCATTTCATTTCATTTCATTTTTCATTTCATTTTTCATTTCATTTTTCATTTCATTTTATTGTTTTAGTAGTATTGTTGGGCCGGTGAATTGGCGCACATTTAGAGCTTCTTAGCGCCATCTAGTTGACTCCACTCGGACGCGCTATAGAAAACAAAGAATTATTAATACAATCTATTGTCGAGTAGACGCACTAAGTGTTAGACAGAGACACACACATACAGCCGATCTTTCTATGGATAGTTCGAGAATGTTATACAAAATTCGCGAAAGCTCCAAATGGAATATATACGACGATTCAGAACATTCCACAGACATGTAGACTCTTCAAGAATGTCTATGTATCTTAGCTTAGTTTTTTTTTGGCCGATTTTATTAAAACGTTCTATGCTCCAAGGCTCACGTAAATAAGCAGAGCTCGCTCGAAGAGCAGTAAGTCGTAAGATGGCGTTCAGTGCGAATCAACCAAGAAGAGTCATTATGTGTGAATCAATAAGATTGATTTTGGAGTAATTTGTAAACAGTTTTAGTGAAGTTGGTACAGTTGTAGTAAAGAGTGAATTAGAGTTTTTAATAATTTTATTTAAGGTATAATTTTATTTAATCCGGAGTGCAGGTAGTTGTTTCGGCTCTGGCTATCTCGCTTAGATCATAAATTCATAACCCAACATTAATTAATTAAAAAACTCCCTGCAAGACCAACATCAATCTCTTCATCGTACCAGTTTGGCCTTGAAATACTACGGCCACAATTAAAGGATTTTCAGAGCCACATATAACAACAACATTATTCAAGATGACAAAGAAAATACTAATATAAAACTCTGCCTACGAAAATAATTTAATTTTCCGAGAAAAAACATAATTTCCATATTCAAAAGTATAATTCTAACCTTGTTTTAAAACATGAAACCAAACAAGTGAGGTTCTTTCATATTCTCGGTCAGAATGAGTAAAGATGCGTCCTCTGGAGAAATGTTAATAATTTAGAGAGCTGTTCACAGCCTAAAGAGGACAACTTATTCACTCAATACAAAATACAAGTTGGCTTCTTCTAGCAAGATAACGGTTCTGCAAATTGTAATAGTGGCCCTATAAGTAGGTTTATCATACGTCTCGTAGATACAAGACAGGTTCCCTATTTGACTGTGTTGTCCCGTATCGTTTACACATCCCGCATTTGTCCCATATTGGCACTCCACTCTCCTCGAGCTACAAACATTGAATCTATCGTGACTCGCTTGTTGTTGTATATATACTTTTTTGGTGTATATTTATATTTATATTTATTTGAAGGATAAACAGAGGCTTAAAATTAACAGACTTACAAATTAATAAATATCAGAAAGCTTACCTAGGCCAAGACCCCACAGATGCAGAGTAGAACGTAGGCCAGCGTTTCTGCCATATGTTAAGGGGGTGACGGACAAAATTGCGAAAGTCCTGCAAAAGTTTTCCGTAAAGACCATCTTCACTCCCTTAAAGAAGATATCGCACTACTTGCGTTCACCAAAAGACAGTTTTCCACTTGAAAAGCCAGGGGTGTATAAAATTGATTGTAGCTGTGGGAGTTCGTACATTGGCCAAACGAAACGTACGATAGCGTGTCGGGTTAAGGAGCACATACGAGCGGTCAAG
Source organism: Operophtera brumata (assembly GCA_932527175.1). Lineage (NCBI taxonomy): Eukaryota > Metazoa > Arthropoda > Insecta > Lepidoptera > Geometridae > Operophtera > Operophtera brumata. The sequence goes on from OW052239.1 coordinate 17,854,614, forward strand.
AACAGGGACATACATAAGTCAGCCATAGCAGAACACCTTTTGGAATCTGGCTCAAATCATTGGATCGAGCTACACAGTCCGCAGGTAATCTCGACAGAGCGACATTACATACCGAGAATGGTACAAGAGGCAATTGAGATTACTAAGTACAGAAACTTCAATAGAGAAGATGGTTTTCAATTATCTGGAGTATGGAAGCCTGTGGTAAGAATGTGTAAGAATCAAAAAAGTGTGGTACCTGCTACGCGTCCGGACACCGTTAGTGTTGTGTGTCGAGTTGGTGTGAATTGTGACAATGAAACCGATGGTAGTGGTATCGTTCGTAATAAAAGAGTGAGAAAGAGGGTAGATCGATATATCTGCCAATAACATCTACTCGCAAAGACTTTAGTCAGTTCTCCCGTGATCATGGCGCATGCAACTGTGCCGAAATATCGGGAACATATAAAACTCAAAAATCATGGTAAATATCCCGTTTCTAGTGAAAATTATCAGAAAGCTTATTGAAGATTTTCACGGATAGGAAAATAGAAAATATAGATGGGAAAATATATTAAAGTGTTAATCTATATCTGTCTATCTATCTATCTATATTGCTTATACTAGATATATAATTTTTACAGCTCTTTGTTTGAGATAAAAACACAGAATTTTTGGCGGCTCGCTTCGCTTGCTGTTTGCTGAGTTACTATTGGCTTTCTACCTTAAACATTTTGTGTCCATCGGAGACTATTATGGAAACTCTACCTATAAGTTGATATAAGTCTCGGTGGCCCAAGGACATTATGAAGGTCACAGTAAGACGGAGGATCGAGGCGGGTCAAGACAGTTTGTTATGACATTCTATGGAAAGGCCTATGTCTAGCACTGGACTTCTACAGGATGACAATGATGATGATGATGAAATTGCAACTATGACGACATCCGAAGCAGTGTTAAGGTCACCTCTTATACAAGAACAAGGGCAAGTGGAGCAACCCAGTAGGTGAAGCTTAAGTAGGTATAAGTTTATTGCCAAAATCTTATACTTATACGAGTACTTCTTATTTAGTATGGTTTGGCGTGAGGCACCAATAGTGCTGCTCTCGAGACTGACCCATATAATAATATAGACAGAGTTGAAAGTAGTTGACACTGGTTGCTTAAAGTTTATAAAGGTATTGATTGCTTCAGTGCTTGTAGTACTTGTAGAAAATCAACGAAAGCCAACTGATGCATTTGAATTTGCAGCTTTCTGTAATTTTCATAAATGTTCTTGCTGTTTCCAACTCATAAAACAATAAAAAAAAATAAAAAAAAATGCTTTTGTTTTCACCTTTTAAACAGTCATATCTTGCGTAGTAAATTACACCTTCAAGCAGATGGCATCTTGTTACAGACCTTCGAATACCACATAATAGTGATCCAGCTCTTTCCTGTAAGCTGTGGTTTTTATTTGAGCCTTGCCCGCGCCATTAAATTTACTCTGTTTGTTACCCTAATTAGGTGAATTACACTTGGGACCGTTTCCAACGCAGAGAAAAATGTTTAAAATTAAAATCTGGACAGGTGTAAATTATAAAAACACACGGCTTATTAAAATGTTAGTGTGGTTTGCAGTCAAAGCTAATTTATTTATATTTTGGGTATTTTTCTGTTTTTATTTTTAAGAATAACATTTCTTGCAGAAAACTGAACATAATATTTGTAAAAAAAAAAACATGTAACGTTAAATAAATAGTAATTTGACGTAGTCTTGATTTTTCAGCTCTTTGTTTCCAATGGTGAAAACAGGAAATTCAAGTAGAGCTAACGATCTTTTATAAAAAAAAACTGGAACAATGTTATAACATGCAAGTTTTTTTTTTATCAGATTACTTTTCTTACCATTTTTGAAGTATTAACACTGGGCTCACCACCTGTCACGTTAACCCACGGTGTAAGGGGTGTAGTTTCACATCCATTGAGTAACAATTTGTACACATTTCACAAATTGTCATTTAGTTATTGTAAGATAACTCATAATTAGTCCTTAAAGAGTTTGCGACACGATCGGAAAGTTACAATCAAATTGTTACGCGTAGAATATCGTCATCAAAATACATTGTCTAATGACAATTAATTGATGGAATATAAAGTTACAAAAAGCCTGAATAAATAATTTACGATTAATAAAAGAGTACACAACAAAATGTGGGTTAAAATTCATCGAATTAACTTTTATAGCATCTAGTATAATGTCAATGACATAGTCGTAAATAAATTATTTACACAACCGCTGACAGCCCGTAAAAGTTTTGACCCGAATGGAACCTCAATGAATTCATAAAACATATAGTAGTTCGAGATGTAGAGGTGCCGTTTTAGTATTCTGTTACCGTGGTCAGTCAAATGCCGGCTTTTAAATACGCTCTCTGCTGGCATCCGTCTCATACATACGGAATAAGTGGTGTTCCGACGGTGACCCACTTCTGTTTTGAATGTCAGGCATTTTGGTTGGAATACCTTGGAATTGCTGTGACGATTGTTCTCATATTCCCTTTGTGTTGTCAGGTTGTCGTAGTTATTACGACTGTTATGGTGGGTAAAAATAAATATGTGTTGGTTGTGCAACAGGTATACACATAGATTGCTTGGACAAACAATCCATTATCTTTTTATACCAAGGTGTACAATGGGACAGTAAGACAACAAGATTAACATATTCAATAAGAAAATGCTATAAGTATCCTTACTATATTAAATAAATAAATATAAATAATGCTGGACAGTTCACACAACATTATCTAGCCCCAGGCTAAGCAGAGCTTGTGTTATGAGTACTAGACAACTGATACACTTAATACAATATATTACATCAATATATATTTTTTATTATGTATAGAAAAATACCCAGAACACCCTGAACAAATATCTGTGGATCACACAAATATTTCTTCCGAGGCGGGAATCGAACCCGCAACCTCCTGCGTCGCAGGCGAACGTTCACCAGCCGCGCCACAGAGGTCGTCAAATATTGCATCGTTTAGTACATTTTCCATTAAGCGTGAAATAAAAGTATTGATTGATTGATTGATTGATACCGCAGCGTTTCAGACGTTTTCGAAAAGAAACATCTGTATATTAAATTAACATTTATTTTGTTTATTTTTGTAGTATCGTGTAATTTTGATTGTATTTTAACTAGTGTAGCTTATTTAAAGAGCATAAGTTAAGCGAAAATAATTATATGTGTATTGCGTTTTCCATAAAATGTGTTTATTAACAAAAACCTTGTAAAAGGTCAACACATGCTAAGGCATAACTTGACTGAGACTTTATTGACTTGACTTAATTTTATCAAAATAATATATTTGACACAAGCAAAATTGAGCAGATTTCCTTCAGATTCCATAATGAAGAGTAAAGAAGAAAAACAAAATGTCTGTCAACATTTAGGGAATTTAATTATGGCACAAAATAATTCTTACAAATAGTAATACTTAACGACTTTCCAAATCAAAATAGTGCTTCACAGTGTTTGACTTGTTGAAAATTAAATACAATTCGACATTTTCCAAGTTTTTTCTGAGCCTTAGGGTATAAAGTAGCTCGTTAGCAGTGTTTTGAAAAAGTCGAATGGGCTGCATAGTGTGGTTCTCACAGCTGCAAGTGCGAGCTACAAAAGCAAGCTATAGAACTTTTCTTTGAACGCATGAACTGTAAATTATTCTGTAAGATACTTCTTAAAACACAGACAAATCATAGAAACGTCTTTTTTAAACAAAGAATCGATTGTACTTATATTCCAATTGCTCCATTTATGTGTTTACTTTTGTTGTTATATACATGTTTTTTCTCAATTGATTGTATGTAAAGGTAGCTAACTTGTAATTTTATTTAAGCTGCATTGGAAACTACAAATTTGCTGCTCATAGGTAAAAAGGAAACATAGGAAATAAAGGTTCTCGAGGAGTAACCACGAACCAGGCCACGTAGTGTAGGATGGTCCTGCACCCGATGGGCCGGAAACGTTGTAAAGCTGAAAATAAATAAATCATTAATAAAAAACTTTAATAAACCATTTGTCTATTCATGTCCAGTAGCAGATTTTCACCGTGCATTTATCATAAGAAACATGCATACACTTTTTTTTTTGTTATACTACTTCAATAACGGAACAAGCAGATGGCCCACCTGATGTTAAGCGGTAAACTCTGCCTATGAACCTCATAGGTCCCTCACGTCCACCTAGGACGCGCCCTATGTGGCATTGCACTGCGCACGCCACCTTGAGATATAAAGATGAAAAGTCTTATGTGCCTGTAATTTCACCGGCACCCTTACCCTTCAAACCGGAACACAGCAATGCGAGCACTACTGCTTTGCGGCAGAAAAAGGTATGGTGGTAGTACTTCCCTGGACAAACTCTTTCACAAAAAAGCTCTACTACTACTTGTTACCAAGGAGCTAGACTTACATTAGCTCTGGTTGTTACTCTAAGGATCTCACAGCAAACGGGAGCTTTTCTCCTCTTTCTACCATTATACGCGGTAAGTTGATTGCTCTTTATAGTTGCTTGAGAAATTTTCAGAGATTTTACTCTAGGGGTCTGGGAATTCGTAGAGCTACGAGTTCGTAGCGCGTAGTTCGTAGCTTCGTAGGGGATGGATTTTTCGTAGAGCTTTTTACGGTGTTCTTTTACTTCTTTGTTTTTTAACTTGTGGTTTCTTGCTCACCTTGTGTTAGGTCGTTAACAAGCTTTAAGCATCACTTATGGGCCAGTAGATGCCTATTGCTGGATGAGGCTACAGCTGTAATATGCAATTTGCCATAATTACAACGCTTGGCAGGTTGGTGATCGCAGTTTTGGTACTAAGCACTCAAGTAATGCTTCTGCCCATTTTCTGACTTAATTCCATATATTTTTAAACCTAGCTTAATATCTTTTTAGGTTAAAATGTTGAGCCAAACTTTTACAAGTTATTGCTTTTGCAGTTTAAAAGAACTATCAGTTAAAGTTTTAAAGTGCAAATACAAAATAATACCATAGTAAGATTTGAAATTAAATTTTTAGGTACGAAATTTTCAAATTACATGCTATGGTCCATTTCATAATTCATTCAACGCAAATGCTCATTGTGAGTTAACCGTAAAATACATGATATTTTATTATTAGTCATAATGCGTGCGAAACGAAATTAATATTTGCTATTATGAAACCGGACCACTATAGATTGATTAAATCCTGAAAATATAATATTTTACAGTTTTAGGTATAATTATGTCGATCATGCTGGTGTTGTGTATAACTAATTATGCAGTTAGGTACCTAAAAGAATAAACAGGAATCATAGGAAGTTTTTATACATAAAGTTGACTGAATGAATTTTCGCAGTATGAAGAATTACAAATTATAAAAAATAAAAAATGCTGGACACAGTTCACACAACATTATGTAGCCCCGAGCTAAGCAGAGCTTGTGTTATGGGTACTAGACAACTGTTATACTTAATACAATATATTACACAGATAGTTTTTTTAAAAATTATATACAGAATAAGAATTTTAATAATTATTTTGTGGCTTTCAATAAAGTATCAATTTTAAAATGAAAAACCATAAGCGATAGTTTAATTCCATAATTAATCCATATTTATGAGTTGTTTTCTCTGATTTTGATATGGTTTCCCCATAAAAATAAAAAAAACAACGAGCACTGGACATCTATCAAATGCTACTGATGAATCAGCTTTACGCCAAAATCTGTTTTATACAGCTGTTACAAATAGCGTTACCTATTCTAGTTCTCCCTTTTTATACACTGTATTAGGCAATTTATAATACTCTGATACGAAAATCTGTAAAGTTATTTGCCAATTGTATTAAATCCGTATAATTTGTTAAATTTGCATGTGATTGGATTGGGCTTTGTACATAGTTATTATTATTCAGTCCGTGCTAGATGTGACCAATAACGTGACAAATAAACATTTGGATTGACACCAATTTGTGTTTGCACTTAGTCTGTTGTATAATGGAAACAAATAAATTAATTTTTGAGTAATGGCTCGGGTAGTTATTGCCTGAATTAAGTTTTCAATTAACACTTAATCTACGACTTGTTATATACATCAAACGTATACAAACATAATATAGATAGATATATAACACTTTATTGCATACCACATAAAAAATATATATATTAAAAACAATCCAAAAAATAAGTATGGTAGCACAATAGGCGGTCTTATCGCTAAGAGCCTTATATTCATATAACACAACACCCAATTTTATTACAGTCACATATATAGTCCTGATCCCACACTAGGATCCCCTGTGTCGTGGATATCAGGAACTATGAGTAATATAGTACCACAACACGCCAATCCGGAACAAATAATGCAAATCATATAAACGCGAATCGAACCCGCAACCTCTCGCATCTCAGCCAGCTACTTACCCGCCGCACCACAGTGCTATTTTTTGGATAAATAGCTCAGGTTTTTGCTGTTTCAAGTAAACTAGATTCATAATAATAGTAAAAGTTATAATAGTCATTTATTCACAATATGAGTAGTATTAATTTACAGAAAGAATAATATAAGGTATGTACAAAATACATATGAAACAGTTGTGCTACCTGAAGACCGCTGCAAGCGATCTAAAGGTAGCTCAACTGATCCAAATCACTACCAGACGGAAGCGTCCCTAAGATGTTGGCTGCATTGCTACGCTGAATGGTAATATTAATTGTACGTAAATATGGTTGGTAAGATATTGAACCAAGAGCTTTGCCATATGAAGCTAAAATATTTTACAAACATGTTATAATTATGCTATTCACAAATAAAATAATAAATAAAATAATAATTTTAAATTAATAACAATAAGACATTTATCATTATTGAAATTAACAAAATAATAAAATAATAAATGTCACAATAATACAATAATACATTTAGGTACGATGATTATAGCCTATGAATTCATCATAGCTATAAAAGGTCTGCTCGGCAAGCCACCGTTTCAATTATTGTTAATATGAAAATATACTCCGAGAGTATTCAGGACAACACAATACAATAACATATCGACCGGGCCATAGGCGATATTAAAGTAACGGCAGTTGGATACATCTAGATAAGACAGCTTATCAATTGCGTTATTATAACTTCTACCCTACTGATCTATCTTGAGACTACTGATTTAATCCTGTAGGAATCTTATTTATCTCAAATACCAAAGATATTATTCACTAAGACAGTTCCTCCAATTTAACGGAAGACGGCCCTAAAATAGAACTTTGAAAATTGATTGATTCCATTCCAACAGCGAGTGACAAATGGCTGAAAAAGTTTTCGTTTAACGCTCAATTAAACTTTCAAACTGGATCTCAAAGATATTCAATTAGAAAATTTATTGTAATTGACACCCCGAGTCGGGCCGATGAATATGCAACGGGAAATTGAATGTAGAACGATATTGAGTTTAGTCTTTGCTTAATTCACTTGAGAAGTCAAGGCAATAAGGAAGTTCAAATGAAGCCAATGCTTTCTTAAAACCTTACTTATTCTTTATTGTACGAAAAATTACAAAAACAATCATGTTTTTTTTAACTGCTTTAGTTACGGAACAACCAGTTGGCAACCTTATGTTAAGCGGTAACCTCTGCCTTAAACAATGCATTACCACATAGGTCACGTCCACCTAGGACGCACCCTATGTGGCATTGCACTCCGCCCGCCACCATGAGGCATAAAGATGAAAAGTCTAGTTTACCAGTAATTTCACCGTCATCCATACCCTTGAAACCGGGATACAGCAATGCGAGCACTACTGCTATGTGGTAGAAATTTTACTTTACCCGGACGAACTCTTTCACAAGAAAGAAAAGAAAGAAAGAAAAATTATTTATTTTTCCCCACGACACAACACACACATAAAACATGAAAACAAAAAAAAACTACTAAGTAGGTAGGTACTACAAGATCTTAGAAAAACAAAAATAAAGATTTAAAAAAAAAAAAGTTTTTAGGTTTTGTGTGTTATGTGGGGTCAAACAGGTCCCTGTCTCAGAATATGCTGCACCAGACCTAGGTTTAGTGCAGCGCTGGTTTTCAGACAGGGCCTAATTAAATGATGCCACGAACATCAATAAACTACAGGAGGGGGGAGGTCAGGCAATAAATAAATATATGTTAGTGTGTAACAACAAATAAGTACAAAAATATTTTTAGGCAACAGCAAAATAATGAGGCTGGTTGGCAAAGTAATTTAATTCATTGTCTGTGGACAAGAAAGCTCTGCTACTACTAAAACATAAAAGGCATATTGTACAAGCTGAAGTTTAAGGCAAGCTTAACCCTAAAAGAGTTTTCTTCCAGTAAGCATTAGATGATTGGGAAAACTGATAAAAACTAGTTGGATACCTAATAATATAAAACAATTTGTCCATACTCTCAGATATATAAAAGTGACCAGTGGTGAACTCATTGCCACCATTGTTTTCCTGTGAAACTTGGCTAACGCTGTCTTCCAATAATAACACATCCCTGTGTAAGCTTCCAGGACAAATCTTCATCGAAATTTGTCTAACAAATCCAGTTTTCTATTAAAATTCTAACTCTGCAAATGATGTAGGCACGCATTGCATCTAACTTAGCTGGAAGCCACACATACTCATAACGGTAACAGCAAAGCAGCAAAAACGCCTGAAAAAGTTTCTAAATTATCATTTTGGGACCTCCGCGGACCAGAACTTATAGCATAGTGCGTAACGGGACTCAAGAGATAACCTTTTATATAATAAATTCATTATAGTAACGCCAGGCTAGTGTCACTAATACATTCGGATTCTAATGTAAAATAACCGTTCTCGCTCTTCCTTTAGATTCAATATGGCTTGCATCCTCGCAAAACTGAATTCCTTCTTGCGGGGGGTTGTCTAGTTTTGTCAAATGGAAAATGAGCTTTCACACTCTGAATTTAGCTTCAACATCGCTCGCATGCTTTTCACAGATTCTTTTATAGTAACCCTGTAGTGAACTTTCTGTACGATAGTCCTATAACTTACTCTGTGATTATTGTAAAGCCACGGACGGGGGGTACGCACCAAAAATAATGTAGAGGGATGTTATCATTACGTATGATATTCGGGGATTCACAGAAGGTTTACGATTGAGTGTTCTGACAGAGTTATTAACACATTTTGGGGTGAAATTCTTATCGAGACAATTTTTGGAGACTCAAAATATTTAAGCAAGGGATTTGGTTGGCTTTGATATACAATTTAAATGATGCCTCCAACATAATATACTATGCCTTTGCAAATTAAACCTGCTCCTAGCAGATCCAAACAGTATCTGTAGCCTGTTCAATGAATATTGACATTTCTCGTTATCTATTGGAGGGCGCAAACATCATTCAAGCGAAAAGACGACCACACCGCACTTGAGTCTACAAAGGTTTGCTTTGAGAGGGAAAGTACTATAGAGCACGCTGAGGATACGAACCGTAGAGGGCCTACGCGTGCCTACGGCGTAGGCACACATACAAAAACCAATATCAAAGAGGGGGTAGAGCGCAGCATAGCTTATTATTCACTACCAGTGATTTCATATACATTAATAGAAATTACTTTTTCTTGTGGAGGTATTTTTTTTTCTATCTATGAGTTTTGAATTCGTCAATTGAATAGTTTGACGAAACTTTTCATAATTTATTTGCGTATCCATTAGAGGCAGACTCGGGTCAAGTAGCCTTGACTTAATAGAGCTTTTTTGTGAAAAAGTTCGTCCGGGGAAGTACTACCACCATATCTATTTCTGCCACAAAGCAGTAGTGCTCGCATTGCTGTGTTCCGGTTTGAAGGGTAAGGGTGCCGGTGAAATTACAGGCACATGAGACTTTTCATCTATGTCTCAGGGTGGCGGGCGCAGTACAATGCCACATAGGGTGCGTCCTAGGTGGACGTGACCTATGAGGTAATGCACTGTTCATAGGCAGAGGTTACCGCTTAACATCAGGTGGGCCTCTTGCTTGTTCCGTCATCCAAGTGGCATAAAAACAAACAAACAAAAAAACAAAAAAACTTAAGGCAAACTGAGGCTGCTCACTCTGAGGCAGGCTCGAGGTATGTTTCAGATTGAAGTCAGGTGTTTTGCCTCAACTGGATCCACAACTAGCCAGTTTAAAGCATTAACGCATCCATCGTGACCTGAGGCAACACGCCCGCCTCCACTGACCGCACGGCTCAGACTGAGGCGCCTTTGAGCGGGCCAAATAGGCTCGGGCCGCGGCAACGAATGTTCCTCTGGGAACAGCATGCCTCAGATTGAGGCAGCGTCTCCACTTGCGCTACCTTAGTTCAAGGCAGCTGCTTGGCCCGAGGCTGCCTCTAGTGGATACGTGACTTGATATTTTATAACTATGTAAGAGCTAAGAATGTATCTCTCTGTCCAGTCTCAACGGAATATTTCACAGAAGATAGGTAAATACAACAACTTATTAAAAATTAACGCAAGTATCTTACTTACTTAAACTTACTTTATTATTCCCAGGCTTCAAAGGTTTGTATCAAATCAGATTTGTCTGATACGTCAATAGCAGAGCAAACTGAAATTGTTTACGTAAACGTACAAGCAAATTATCCACCTCGCTAAACTATCGTCCTAATCCAGTCTCATGCAAACAGTTGGTTCACTTTACAATAAATAAATAAATAATGCTGGACAGTTCACACAACATTATCTAGCGCCAAGCTAAGCAGAGCTTGTGTTATGGGTACTAGATAACTGATATACTTAATACAATATATTAAATGGATTTTTTTTATTATAAAATAAAAATAAATAAATAAATAATTCTGGACAGTTCCACACAACATTATCTAGCCCCAAGGTAAGCAGAGCTTGTATTATGGGTACTAGATAACTGATATACTTAATACAACATATTACATAGATAGATATTTTTTATTATATATAGAAAATACCCAGAACACCCTGAACAAATATCTGCAAATCGCACAAATATTTGTTCCGAGGCGGGAATCGAACCCGCAACCTCCTGCGTCGCAGGCGAACGTACGCCCGCCGCACCACAGAGGTCGTCAAACATTATACACAGAAACTACCCAGAACACCCTGAACAAATATCTGCAGATCATACAAATATTTGTAGGAGGTTGCGGGTTCGATTATCTGCAGATAGTTGTTCAGGGTGTTCTGGATAGTTTCTGTGTATAATAAAAAATATCTCAACGCGTCGCAGGCAAACCTTCGCCCGCCGCGCCACAGAGGTCGTCTTACAATGAAGCGCAGGCCACCTTGTGAATCCTAGAGACCTCCTAGAGAGTGTGAGACACAACACGGTAATGAGGTAGTAGTTGTCCTATCTCACGAAGTACGCTTAATTTTGCCTATTTTTGTTTTGCCTTCTTTGCGCTTAGACGCCTTGCTGACGGTACACGCTGCCAAAATCTGACGTGAACACGATAAGCACCAGTGACGCGGACTGCGTCACGGTTGAGACTAGTTACTTTTGAGCTTACGCACACTAAAATAATGTGCATGTGGATGCATTATGCCAAACATACCCAAACGGACTTCGTGAAATAGAATATCTGAATAATTATATTCAAAAGTATTCTAAAAATTACAAGTTAATAGTTTTCGTACATAGCAAAACAGCTGTGTTATTTTAATGTAACTCGTGTATCATATAAACAATATATGGTAGAGAAAATATTTCATTGCTGGAGTAAATGTGTGGACGCGGCCTAATAAGTTTGCCTACTTGCGAGTACCGCCGACTGAGTTACCGGCGTATTGGTTTAGTATGCCTTTCATATATTTGAAGTCGGCGGCGAACAGTTTGCCTACTGGGGACGCAGCCTCAGTCTCTAGGTGAGTGATAGTGCGACTGACGACGAAGCACCAACGTCCCAAAAAAATAAAATTGTTGCTTGCTGATTATTATTCCAACGATGGTGCAATACACCAAAAAGAGGCCTTTTGAGGCTTTACCTAACCCTTCGGGGAAAAGGCATGTATCTTTGTGTGTATGTATGTATTGTTGCTAGGAAAGACGGCCCGCGGCAGTGTGAATTATCAAGGTGGAATCGACAGTGGACCAGCCATCCACCGCCGGGTCACGCCCGGCGCGGCGTGACGCATCACTCACCCTGCGACGTTTGCTATTAATCAAATACTAAGCTAAGCGGGAATCAGTGTTCTGTGCACACAGTGTGTTTGTGTTGCCCGTGACTGATTCCCGTGTCTTGTTAGCACTCGTTGTTTGCCGTTTGAATTGTATATTATGTTTCTGAAAGAAATTGTGGCGATCTAAGTTGATTCTAGAAGTTACTTTGAGGAACGTTAGGATTAAGGTATACCATACATACATACATACATAGACACACACCTTTTTCCCCGAAAGGGTAGGCAGAGCCTCAATGGGCCTCTTTTCACAGTGGGTTGCACCTTCGTGGAATATAGACGCCGCCATTGCCTCCCGTGACTGACTTGGCTAACGCTTTCTTTCAGTAACAACACATTCCATAATAAGCTAGCAGCCAGGACAAATCTTATACAAACGAATCTTATCATCAAGTCCAGGTAATCCCTTAGTTGGCTTTTACGACCTTCACGGGAGGAGACAGAGGGGTCTATTCATAGGCCGGGCACACCACCACAGCACTAAGAGTTTTAAGGTATAACGTTTATAACAAAATTACCAATGTGAGTAAGGAAGTGTATTGTTGCCTAAAAACTGAATTTTTCGAGACGCGAATAGGAGATAGTGTACATCTCTAGTAAGAGCTACACTTTCATGTATGTTGGTATGTCTGTAATGGACCACTCCAAAACGGATCTAACAGTTTTGATGCGTAATGTGACTGTTAGATATTATTAGAATTATTGATAAAATTCAAAGCGTTGTACTGAGGCGTGTCCGGCCTAAGAATATATCCCTCCGTATCCTCCCGTGGATGTCATAAAAGCCGACTAAGGGATTATCTGGACTTGTTGATAAGAATCGTTTCTATAAGATTTGTCCTGGCTGCTAGCTTATGGAATGTGTTACTGGAAGAAAGCGTTAGACGAGTCAGTCGTGGGAAGCAATAGCGGTGATGAGCTCACCATTTGTCACGTCTATATTCTACGATGGTGCAACCTACTGTGAAACGAGGCCCATTGAGGCTCTGCCTACCACTTCGTGGGGAAACAGGCGTGTGTCTATATATGTATGTATGTTATTTAAATAATTTTAAATTGTCATATCAGTTACTTTCTACGTGCATAAATATAAAGAGCATAAATTACTATTGTTTATTTTAATCTTTATTATTCATAGTAGCACCTAACAATAATATGTTTTGAATAAATAAACTATGAACCAACTAGTATGAGCAGCATACATATTACAGTTTTTCAATTTCATTATTCAACTTAACTGTTGGACGCTGTCTTATCCATTCACCAAACTGGGTTTACTGTACCAACAGTTAAATCAAATACTCTTTTCTGAAACATATTTGCTCACGCTTATTTCCACCATATTTTATCCCGCTTTTGCATTAATAAATTCAACAGATCCTGAGTGGAACGGAACGCAAAAGTCGCTCCGGAAATCTTTCCAAAGTACACAAAACTGAATATAATAATCCGCCGACAAAGTTGATCAATTAGCTCTTTATTAATACAGAGTGGAGATCGACAGAGATATCGTCTTTAACGAAACTGTTCGGAGTGCGGTTTATTGCCAGAGTTACGACAGATTCAATGCACAAGAGTATAGAGATGGTTAGAATTAGTCCAGTTTAATTAAACTTGAAAAGGGGGTGATGCTTGCAAAATTTACGGTCATTCTGAAAAGCACGGTTGTACATCTTGACTGGACTAAATTGTCAGTGATGCGTATTGACTGACAAAACAGGAGAGTTTTTTTTTTTTTTGTTTCGTTCGAATCTTGGTACTCTGCCTTGTTATAGTAGACGTGGTTTTACTAGTATTACAGTTACTAGTTATATAAGACTTTAGAGGTGTATAGTGGAACCATTTGTCTAGTGGTAAGCATGTAGCCTTGCGATAATAAGGCTACTTATTTTATATCCCGACAGTGTCAATGTCAATAACGTAAAGTATATTCAAAACTGCCGATAATCATAGTTTGAAACCCTGATTGTGTGAAATGGTCAAATTTTCGACCCGTGACCCGTGCACCCACTGGCTTCACCCACCGGTGGGTGTAGTGGTAATTCCTGTTTACCCGTGTACCCACTGCGATATGGTTGGAATTAATTATCGATGAAAAAAATAAAATAATAAAACGATAAGTTCGATGTTAAAATCGGGCGCAGCAGTTAATGCGAAGATGTCATGCTCTGTCATGCTCTGTCATTATCTGTCATTCTCTGTCATGCTCTGTCACTCTCTGTCATTATCCGTCATTCTCTGTCATATTCTGTCATTTTCATTCATTTCTATTCATTTATTTTTGTATTTTTTTCATCGATTAATAATTCCAACCATATCGCAGTGGGTACACGGGTAAACCGGAATTACCACTACACCCACCGGTGGGTGAAGCCAGTGGGTGCACGGGTCGCGGGTCAAATTTTCTATAATATATTTATTCCTATCAATTAGGACAGTCTAAACAAAATATCCTCCGAAACCTGGTTTGGGTTCTTGGACTGTTGAATAACAATTCTATGAAACTAAGCGCGCATTTTGACATGATGCAATGGCATTGTATTCTAAAGTGTATTGTTCAGTTCTATTACGATCTACAAAATGTTTAGAATGGCTCTAGGGTTGTCGAGAAAATTGTCTCTCAAATCTCATCGGGGTTACCACTGCGTTGAAGTTATGCGAAGTTAAACGTGCGATTTGCATAGAAATTATACCGCCAGTCGGTTGTTCATAGGAAATTTTACTAATTAAAACGCCTTCGGTGCCGGGATTTTGTTCCAATTAAAAAGTTTTACGTGAAGTTGTGTATCTGAATTGGCAAGCTACTGTGTCGACTATTGATGAATTTATTAGGAACTGGACTTGGACTTTCGTAATGAAGTCGGAATTATACTATTTTATGTACTTTATATTTTTCCTGGTCCTTTATTGCAAGGCATTTTGTCCCTTCTCCCGATGGCCATCGAAGCTGAATTTGCTTTTCTAGGGGTTTTCGCTATATATAGAGTACCTAATGTGGTGACAGTGAATTGATCTGACGAAGGAGGCGGTAGGTGGGAAACGTAATAAAGGAGTTCTGTACATTAATGGAGAATTAAAAGTGGACTGGCCACGTTTGAACTCCTTTTAATCAGATCACAGTTTCAAATAAGTTCATCGTCACTGAGTAGACTGGGATGGAAGATTTCATACTGACATCATCATCATCATCATCAGCCTACAAAAGTCCACTGCTAGACAAATTCCTCCCCCTTAGAATGCCACGACGAACGGTTTTGAGCTGCCTACATCCACCGCCTTCCTATGACCTCTATAATGCCTTTGGTATATCGAATGTGGGCATGTCGCTTCTTTGCACCCCCTGCTCCGCCATTACCATGGCTGCTACCAGTACCAAGAATAGCACAGCTTCCGGAGACTGGAGGCCAGGTTTTATGCGTGTTTACTATATTGGGGGGAGGTTGGCGGATTATTGTTCGCAGTAATGACTACTCAGGTGGATGCTGCTTTCTGCTTTACACTACAGATAGTGTACATAACTTGAATTCATATAATAACATAACATAACAAAAAAAACACACCAGACAGGACCAATACATAGTCCTTATCCCACACTAAGATTCCCTGTGTCGTGGGTATCAGAAACTACGAGTACCGTGGTACTACATCACCCAGACCCGGAACAAATATTTGCGGATCATACAATTATTCGGGACAAATGATGATAATGAAACAGCAGGAATCGAACCCGCAACTTTTCGCATCTCAGCTAGCTATTTGCCCGACACCCTACAGAGGTCGTCATCTATCATATCGAAAACATTGTAGATAGTCTGTGCTAGTGAGTTGTAGTTGGCCGTTGAAGAAGCTTTAGAGAGTTTACATTTGTAAATCCTTCCACCACACTTCATCGGTCACAAGGACCTTTTCAAGGCATACCTCTACGCGCTAGATAATAAAGCTTCTTGAGTAGGGAACAAGAGAGAGAAGCCGAAGTAAGACGGTTGCTTTTTGGACCGATGACGTTGTGACTGGTTCGTGAGATCGGTGGATGAAGTTGGAGTTCTAAGGGCAGTAGACTTCTTTTGACTGGTATTGGTGACCTCAACCTGTTCACTGACTTAACACAGGCTGACTTTGATAGAAGCTGTGATGCGAGAACTAACGAACGATCTTTTCACTCGCCCTGAAGGAGTCGTGTAGTTCGTGTACTACGAGTAGGACATCAATCAAAGTCTATTAGGGGAACATGACACGCTACAAGTCATGAGTTAAAAGCTGAACGGTCCCACACCAAAGGCCTACCCTGATATTAGTGGGAAGAACGATTTTCAGGTGCAAAAATGTAATTTCTTTTGAAAAATTTTACTGTAGGTTATTATAAGATTTTTCCACAGATTTTACCATTGGCTGTACCGTTATACTGTAACATGACATGTATACGCCACCTCCTATCACTGTAATTGGTGAGGCCATTAAACGTGCGGCGTCGCATGGGCAGTGAGCGTCTGAGGATGCCACTCACCCTAATTGTAATTTATGCTCACGCGACAATGTAGTGGGCTGATTTGATTTAATCGTGGCCTCGTGGGCTGAAAACCGTACGCGTGCCCACTCACTTGTAGATACTTCTACGTTCTCATAAGTTTTTCTGTTGACCTATTTCTTCCAACTGATTGGAAAAAATAACAAATCCATCTATTTCTATCCTTAAGAGGCCACGTTGCAGAGCTCAAATATGAGTTTGCTCACTAATAGCTAATCTGTGTACCGTACGTACTTTCATGTCGTGTTTCATGTTTATTGAATCAAGGAAAAAACATAAAAATTTCATATTCCAAAAAAAAACACTCTTAGAACCCTTATTTACTGAGTTATGGGACGATTTTGGGGGGCAAACCCACATATGGTGGGGTCTTAAACTCATACTATCCTTTCAAAATAATGACTTTGAGAGGCTGTCAAGAGTCAAATAGGCTTTTCTAAAACGTATTTTTAGAAAAATCTACACAGTTTATGACTGCAGTAAAATATGCAGGACAAATATTTGTATGATCTGCGAATCTGGGAATGGGTGTTGTGTTACCATGGTACTCGTAGTTCTTGATACCTACGACACAGGGGAACCTAGTGCAGGATCAGGATCATGAATGTGACTTTTGTGTATTAAGTCATGTTATGTTGAACACACAAAACAGCCAATAAAATATTGGACAAGCCAATATTTCATATTAGATAAGATGACCATCTGGAAAAAGCTATTTTTAACCCCCGACGCAAAAATTACGGGGTGTTATAAGTTTGAAGTGTCTGTGTATGTGTGTGTGTATGTGTGTGTGTGTGTCTGTCTGTCTGTCCCATCGAAGCTCCCGAACGGATGAACCGATAACGATTTTGTTTTTTTTGTTTTATAGGTGAATTTGTCGGGAGTGTTCTTAACTATGTTTGATCAAAATCGGTTCAACCGTTTCATTGCGTTGAGGGTTTTTTTAATTTTTACAAAATTAATAACTTGTATCACTTCAATTACAGTGATAAATGAAAAAAACTAGTATATGCGAATCGGTCTCACTTGCAGAGGGTTCAGTACAAGAAGGCTACCATAGTAACCACTAGACCAGTTTTACTTACTAAGCTGAAATGCTGAAATTAAGCAATAGATACGCATTTACTCTTCACGTTTATTTTTCCGTTTCCCGACGAAATTTTACGAGGAGGTACCGAACCTCAGATATGAGTTCTTGTCTAATGGTTTTTTTTTTCAAGTTTTTATTTAACGTGCTATTTTTATATGTAAATATGTATGTTTGGGTCAAATCTTGCAACTGAGTTTTAAAACAGTTATCCTCGACCGATTGAGATGAAAGGTATGTTTTGCAAAATGTAAATTCCGATAACAATACAATATTATTGTGACAGCAAGCTGATCTGATGATGGAAACTGAAAGTGGGCAACGGAGCTCCTCGATGGATAGTAATGGACTGGTCGTGTTCAGGCTCATAAGCACACGGTTTCAATCACTAAATTTATAAAAGCTAGTATTGAAAAATATAACTTTCATAAAAACTTATTTTAAATTCCCTTATCAGAAATTTACTTGAAAATAACTTACTCCATTATCAACCATCGCAGACGTCCGCCCGGTGAACAATCTCCTGGAAAGTTGTTAGCTCTCACAGATTCTCTTATAGTTTCTACGGTACTAACATAGTATATTAAATAATTACTACTGCGCTTCTTCTGCAGCGACAGAGATTATTTAACAGTTACTATGGTATGGAATATTCAGTATTTTAAAAGGGAACGCCGCTCAGATAAGATCGAGTACACCGTAGTCGATATCAGGAATTAATTGAATAAAAAGCTGTGTGGGGGGAGGCTTCATGAATATGGATTCAAGTTGAAGTGTTCTCGGCTTTATAAAAAGTAGAAGTTAAGTCCGCCATTAGACGGGGTCGATGTGCGTTCGAGTGCTGTAAGGGCTGGCGGTTTTATTTATAGCCTAGTGGAATTACCGCGACTCGCCTGCGTTTTTCATACAAATTTCAACACCTTGCTGCATAGCCGTTGGTGTTGAATTTTGGTAATTGCTTTCTTAGTGCACCCCAGACCAGAAAAGGAACATAATATCCTCCAAATTTAAAGTCTCTTGAACTTACGGTTTAGGCTGTGCGTTGATAGTCAGTCAGTGAGTGAGTAAGTCAGTCAGTCACGCAACTTTTATATATATATATATATATATATATATATATGTATATATATTCTAGTCAGTATTCCTGATTAAAGTTCCCACTCGATGCCGACTGTATTTCAAAGCTATACGTAGTTTTCGTGTGACAGTTTTATGACGTAGTAACAAAGATTCCAAGCAAACACCGGGACGGGGCCAGGTCTGCGCTTGGAGCGGCGCCAGACGTTATCGAATTCATGTAAAAGATGGAAATTGAGGTGAGAAACGGCAAGCGATGGTTACGTCTATCGAATTGGAAAAAAATGGGTTATAGCCGTGAATACACATCAAAAAAATCCTGATTATTTTTCGTATATAGGTATTCTTTTAAATAAAAAACAACCAGCTGTCCCGCTCGCGTCACAATCTGTGAGTAATTTTCGAAAATCCTATGCAATATTTCATATTTCAATTTCGACATTATTCTTTTAACCGACTTTAAAAAAGGAGGATGTTCTTAGTTCGGGGAATGAAAATATGATCAGTCCCATGTGCCTGTAATTTCACTGGCACCCATACCCTTCAAACTGGAACACAGCAAAGCAACTGCTTTGCGGCAGAAATAGATATGGTGGTATGTTATTGTATACATACTTACATACAAATAAATCTTGAAAATAATTGTCGGCTTTAGGTATAATTTGTAGAAAATTCATAAATAGATTTGGTGCCGTGGAGTGTCTGGCATTAGAATATACCCCTTAATCTACGATTGATGCCGTGAAAGCCGACTAAGGGATTACACCAGCGTATGGGTAGCAGCATCCACCTGAGCATACAACACCAATACTGCAATCACCAATCCACCTATCAAGCGTGGTGATTATGACAAATCCCCGCATTGCATTATATGGGGGGCTTCATCTAGCAGTGAAGGTCTGAAGGTCTGATTATGATTATGCTAATAATTTGGAGGTCTGAGGATAAGCCAGTATTTTTTCACATTTCGATTGATTGTGCATGATTTTATTATTTATTCTCTTATCCATAAAATTCTAGAAACAAAAACAAAAAATAATAAAATAAATAAATAATGCTGGATAGTTCACACAACATTATCTAGCCCCAAGCTAAGCAGAGCTTGTGTTATGGGTAATAGATAACTGATATATTTAATACAACACATTACCTTCATAAATATTTTATTTTGTATAATTCCTTCACCCCACTAACTACTATCTTTAGAAACTAAAGCTGTGACTAAAGTTCTCTAATATCCAGCTAAACAGTAATCGAAACTCTTATTAATCGCACCAGCCTATTCTATTCGATGGAGCACATTTTCGCAGCCGTTTCGGCACTTAACGTTCGCTTTCAAAACTGTATAATTTTTTAGTAGCAGACTTTTCACATTTGCAGGCAGTTAAGGCAACTTTTAAACAGAGTAAATGGACTCGTTAATCCATTTTAGTGGCCCCAAGGTGGGGAGAATCGAGGGGAACGAGCTTAGGGAGAAAATACTATAGAAGGCTAGGATACGAAGAAATGAATTGTCAGTGCAGATCAGACTCGCAGATAGAGACCAAACAAAGCATCGCCTACAGGAAACTCGAGATTGGCCTGCCTTGTCTGTCCATACTCGTACTTGACACAAAACCCAATATATATATATATATATATATATATATATAGTGGATGAAGCTAAGTTAGTTTTATAAGCCCAAATGAAACAGCCACACTCATTGTAATGGAGTTTTTTAGTTATTGGAATCATATAATTAATAATAAATAAATAATAAATAATGCTGGATAGTTCACACAACATTATCTAGCCCCAATCTAAGCGGAGCTTGTGTTATGGGTACTAGATAACTGATATACTTGATACAGTATATAAAATAGATAGATATGCTTTATTACACATATAAAATACCCAGAACACCCTGAACATATATCTGCGTTCGCACAAATATTTTTTTCGAGGCGGGAACCGAGCCCGCAATCTCCTGTGTCGCAACCTTCGTCCGCCGTACCACAGAGGTCGTCAAAGGCAATATCAAAGTGAAACAATATCTGTATATTTATTTGGACGTTTATCGGTTTTTAATTCCAAAACAACTGGACCAATTTTAATGAAATTTGGTAGGTAAACAGAGATAGATTTTAACGTGATTTAAGCAATAGAATACTTTTCATTCCAAAGTTCAGTTCCCTCGGGAGAATGAGGGTGAAACCGTAGGCAGCCGCTAGTAACTACTACATTAGAACTAAATACTTTTTATTCCAAAGTTCAGTTCCCTTGAGAGAACGCGGGTGAAACCGTAGGCAACCGCTAGTAACTACTACATTAGAACTAGCATCGATCCTAGTGAGCACATTATGGATATTTAGCTTCAGTGCGCTCTGTAGCAAAATTTTGCTCTCCGAACAACGTTCTCTTGTGTAAGATGTTTTGATATTTCGAAGGCTCATTAAAATTCTTGAGATCTTTGCGAATTATATTAAAAATACTAGCCTTTTGCCTGCGGCTTCTAGCGCGTGGTGTCGGGATAAAAAGAAGTCACACTCCTGCCACCCCATCATCCATTCACACATAAATATCATCAAAATCCGCTAACTGTTGGCATGGCGGCCTTGTTATTATTATTATTTATTTATTAAGATTTCCAATGAATAATATACACATAATTTAAATAAGTTTTTTGTGAAAAATATATTTATACAAGCTTTTATAAAATTATGTTCGTAACCCGATCAAAATGAGTCTAAACACGGCCAGTCTACTATTATCCATAGAGGAGATCCGTTGTCCACCTTCCGTCTCCATCATCAGATCAGCTCGCTGTCACCATCATATTGTATTGTTATCGGAACTTGACAGGTATGCCAAATTTCAGCACAATCGGTTGAGGATAACTGCTTCAATACAATTATATGAGGATAACTGCTTTAAAATTCACTTGCAATATTCCACCCGGATTCCACCCAGACAAACATACATACATTGCAAGTTAAATAAAAGCTTGTAAAATAGAATCAGCAATTGGATGCGTTCCCTGTGTTGTTCTGTAAAGGCACAGAATAAATAATAATTATGGTAAAGGCAACCACAGCTAACGCAGGTATAATAAACATTGAGTAGGTAAGTGCATAGTGCCAAAACACTGAAAAAGTACACAAGAAGTTTATATATTACTTTGCATCTCACGATCGGTCTTGAGCCGCCTCCATCCACCGCCTTCGCACGACCTCTATTATGTCTTTGGTCCATCGAATGGGGAAAATTCCTCTTTTGTGTCGTCCGGTTTGTGGTCGCCACTCGAGAATATTCCCCAACGGTTACCTACCAGTTATATATACATAGCTCACAGACCTTCATATTTGGTATAAATTTAAAATTCATACCTTTAGCAGTTCTTGCGTAAAAGGGTCGTGACAGACAGACAGACAGACAGAGAATACAGTGCTCCTATAATGGTTCCCTTGGTACCTTTTCAGATACAAAAACCAAAAAAAGCGATGATATTTATTAGTCCAAGGAATAATAAATATCAGTGTCCGTCGCCTAAAAGGTCACCCCCCATTAATCTCACTTCAACAAAACTGGTCAGTCACGTTCTTTCAGTAATTAGCAGTCTACCCTAAATTTGGAAGTGGAGCGATTTAACCAAATTTTGTAAATTTGTCATCGCTCAGGGATTACAAACCGCTGGGCCGCTATTCGTCTGCGGCCCGTGTTATTAACCCGGCCGTTGCAGATATTAATTTTGTAATAACTTTATTATACCCAGACTTGCTGGTCAATTTTCGTTGGTGTAAGATTTGCCCTGGCTGTTCGGTTATTCAAGAATGTTTTATAACTGAAGGAAAGCGTTATGGGCCTTATACACTCTGTGCCGACTAGTTTTACAAAGGGGCTTGGCGTAATTTTGGCGGAGGCAGGCAATTTTATTGCACCAGCTGTGTCGTATCTGTTTTTTTTCCACACATCTAAGGATCTTGGCGCCAAGTACGATCACACTTTGGTCAAGCGCTGAATTCGCGTACGTACTTCAATGCAGATTGCAGGTGTTATTTTACCTTGGGTAAGTTTGGCCTAGTCTCTAGCCCAACAGTTGGCCAACGTGTAACTCCAATACTGCCCAACTGTTGGCCCTGCTTTAGTCGGGCCAGCGTGTATGAGACCCTTTAGGCTGAGTTTGTGGTGAAAAGCAATGGTAGAAAAGAGCTTACCACTTGTCACGTCCATATTCTTGCGATTGTGTGACCCACGGTGAAAGCCGTGCAGAAAAAGGTATGTGTCTAATGTATGTATGTGTGTGTGTCCCTTATTTTGAGGTATATAATAACAGTCGTGGTAATCCAGTGCAAACTGCATTTATGTTCTGTTCCTAGGTCAGTTTTGAATACCGAATAGCAAACAGAAAAAACTCGTATCGTTTCCATAACGGAAGCCACATAAGTCAATTCTTTATCTATATTTTGAGACTAGTTTTTTTTTACTTTATTGTTTTCTGATCGATATATCAAAGAGCTTTGCCAGTTTGTTTCTATCCTTTCAAAAATTTAATACTGAATACTTACCAGACCTAAATGCTTTCATTTTAAAGGATTTGGACATACAAAAGTTAGTTCATACTCGTTAAAATAACATTACGACTTGGTATAACACTTTACTAAAGCTCCATACCTACTAAAAGCGGCATAAAGTAAACAAAATATCCTGATTTACATTCCGCGGATTAAAATTACGATCTAACTCCAGTCGATGCTATACCAAATGATGATTCAACTTCGTGCGATTCTATACCAAGACTGTCCTCAAGGGTATAATAACTGATACAGAATCTGTGTCTAAAGGCATACTAACTGGTTATGAATCTGTGTCCAATTGGTATAATGAGAGTGCAATGGATTAATTAGTTTGGAATCCTTTCATTCTTTCAAACTCAGCTTTATAAAGGAGGTATTAAGACTTCCTTTGGAGCCTAATACCTCGTTAAAGTTTACGGTCTGTTTGTAAGTTAAAAAGTATACTGAAATGTTGAGGACCTCTACGTACAGCCTAATTTTCTGATATTTTAGACTCTAACAGAAGTCCAATATTTGGTTACATCTGCAACGCTCGCTGATGTCACATATGCAACGATCAACGCCGACGGTCAGCGTTACCAAATGCAAAACCAGTCTACTACTTCAAGGAACAAACACTAAAATTAGGAAGCTATCATAGACATATATAATACTAGCGTAAGGATAGGGCGGAAGATGTTTAAAATGACAGTCAGTTTTTCGGTGTCAAAATCTAATTTTAGACACCAACGGCAGTCTAGGACTAGGTTCGCACGCAAGCGGTCGTGTTTGGTAATCACAGTAATTAGGTTAATAGAAAAGGATTAAATTAATATTATTGGAAAAAAACACTTCAAAATTTAATTACATCAAAATTACAATGTCTCTTTTAAAAATGACGGATTGATCATGCTTAAAGTCCCTGACACGTCATTCGTCGCCATTATTATTGCAAACGTTGCCCCACAAGCATCGACGTTGTCACGTACGTTCGGAATGTCGGATTTGCGTCGTCTATACCAGCTATCTGGCAGCGTGTCGCCTCCGATACTAATTAGATAACGTTTTAAGGTACAGTTAGGCTCTTCGCGACTTGTATAGTGCGCGTCATGTAAAAAGAACGCTGGCGGTCAAGCTTCTACAGGCGTTCCAGCGTTCTTGTTATAATTGTATTATTATTTCTAGTAAACTAGGTAGGCACTCATTCAATGCATAGGTATACATCTCTTAAATAAGTAGAAAAGTAAGTAATCTCTTAACAAGAACGCCTGAAGAAGCTTGACCGCCAGCGTTCTTTTTACATGACGCGCATTATAAACAAACAGCTTCTACAGGTTTTATGAACCGGGTAAATTGAGCTGTTTTGCAAGGTTACTGCCTTCTAAACTCCATGTAAATCTGTGTAAGAAGTTGCGATACATTTATTTACAGAAATAATAATACAACTAATACAAGTAGGTATGCACAAAATTAAAAATAGATATGAAACAGCTGTGCTACTTGAAGATCGCTGCTCTAAGAAGTTGAATTAAATTTTTATTTGGACAGTTCTTTAAAAGATGGTGGACAAGTAATATAGGCATTCAAGCTGCATAAGGCATGACGTGCTAATCTGACCACGTCTGACCCCAAAAAAATTAACAAAGTCGCGCGACTCGGTCGTTTGATTAAGTCGCTATTTTAAGTCCCCTTAGTTTATGACCCGAGAATTATAGCTGTAATAAGTTTCGTCCCGCAGTTTTGGTACAAGCAATTTTGATGTTAATCAAACTTTTGATCTGTCCCACTTTGGGAATAGTTTTTTATTGGACTATCGTTAATTTTAGCTTGTAATAAACTTGCGTAGAGCTTGTAAATACTTTGGGCTATAATTTTGTATTGCTACAAAAACAGTGATTCATTTTGTCGTTGGCTATGGAAATAACAATAATTTTGTAAAACGATTGGTTAACAGCGAGTGGTAACGTCCATAATAAAGTCTATATTGCTTACTATGTTTTGTCACACATGCTTTTCCAATGGGTAATGGAAACAACAGGAGAGGCTGAGTGTTATTGAATTTCTATTGACTAGTTGAAGCTCGCGACTTCAGAGCAATTTTTTAAAGTCCCAATACGCAAAAAATATTTCAAAATCTAATTTCCATTTAAAATAATTGATTGTCTGTGTATACTTGTACTACTAGTAAAAAAAACTTTTGAGACACAGCAGTTTTTTTTTTTTTTTTAAAGATTTCCAAATTGAATAAAAAACAGAAGAAAAATAGAAAATTATTTACGCTCAAGACAAATAAGCAATTAACCTATTAGCATGCTCTTCGAGCTATCTTTTATCACGTTCTTATACGATTCAATTTATAAATATAAATTATTTATGGCTGTATAAATAGCCCAAAGGAATATTCATTCTAAATTTAAAGTTTGTTACCCCTTTTGGTTTCGATTTTAAATAGATATAGATTATCAGCAGTCTGACATTGCCCAGACTAAATAGATACGTATTTTATTTCTTCTAATATTTTTCAGATAACGTCTTTATTTCCATGTGAGTTGGCAGTTTATTTTTATGATCCATAACATCGGGATTATTTTTGATCTCATTTCAAGGAGTCCGATAACTTACAAGACAAGTACGTAATAACTAATAAGACTAGACAATAAGTAGTCTAGATTTGAAGCAGTTTATTTCTGCTGTTTAACTTACATTTTTTACCGACTGCGGCAAAGCAAAAGGGGGTTATGATTTAAGCAGTCTATGGCATTGAGTTAAACTATTAGTTAGATAATATACAAACATACATGATATACAAACCTTATAAATCACGTGTAAAATGTATCCAATTTCTGCAATTGGTGACGTAGCTTTGGAACTAGTAATCGTTTGTAAATGTCACTTATTTTCATTTAATAAATATTTATTTATTTATTTTGATTTAATTTCGTGGCTAGTGGAATGCCTGTGGCTTATTTGTATCTGATTATCAGATTATCGGGATAAAAATGGCTCATGTGCTATTCTGCCCTCGTAACAGAGAACACAGTAACTTAAGTTACTGTGTTTTGACTTGTTTTAGCTTACTAGAATCTAGAGAATCAGCTCTACTCGGGAAATTTTTTGCTTTGACTGTAGCATGTATACTTTAGGAGATAAGATAGCGCTAAACACAGTATTTGTTAAAAATCAGGGTTTATTTTTGTGTATAACACAGTAATATGGATTTTGTTAGTTTAAACCTAGTAAATTGCTACTTACTGTATTGAAATCTATGGATAAGTATTTTTTTTCTGTATATTATTAGACAATAACACGGCATTTTAAAATACTGTGATTTTCCGTAATGTCTCCATTAAATTTAATTCTTTTTTACTAAGATGAATCACAGTATCTCAATTACTGTGTTAAAGATGCCGGCAGTTTTACTATTTATTTCTAAATTACATGCGTAGACCACAGTAACTATCGATTAACTGTGTTTTAAGCTAACCCTTTAGTTGCAACGGGGGAACAACGGGGTAGAGGAGACTGTTAGGTGTCTTTTTATTTCTTGTGGTAGCTCGCTTACTGAAACCAGGGATGAATATAAAAATGATGCAGCTAAAGAACCAGATTTGAGGAATAATTATTACTCAGCTGATCTGCAGAAGGTGATAATGCTACCGAGATTGGAGTTCTTTAAGTCAGCTATATTTTCTCCCCGAATTTTACGTATTTAACGAAAGTTTCGTACCCATTGGAAGCCAGAATTCAACATGTTCAAAAACGTAAGCAGTCATATGGCATGAGGCTGTTTCTGGTCGCAGAAAAGAAGATATCACAAACACTTTTTACCAATTCTTCAAGTATAAGAGAGATGTTGAAAATATTACAATCTGGACAGATAATTGCGCGTCACAGAACAAAGAGAGCTATAGCTTTTTAGCGTATATAATTAACAGTGAAGAAATAGTTGCAAAAACTATAACCTTGAAATACTTTGAGCCTGGCCATAGCTTCATGTCTGTAGACAGTTTTCACCATCAAGTGGAGCATGCAATGAAACGCAACCCAAAAATCTACGATTTTGATGTTTTTTCAAAACTGTAAAATCTGCTTGATCGGGGAAAGTAGACGTGAAAGCAATGAATGTTGGAGATTTTTATGATTTTGAAGACCACACATCCACGCACCGTCTTAAAAATGCTCATAACAGAGTTTACTTGCGCGAAATTGTAGAGGTCCAAGTTAGAAGGGGTCCCCCTGAGCATGCACATAAAAAGTCTTTTCAGGAAAATGAATATACTGAACTTCAGTTTTTGAAAGTGAAGTATGAAAAAGCTGGTTTACGTACGCCTGTACCGAAAACTTCAGGACGAGGTATTACTGAGCAGAGAAAATCTGATATCATTAAAAAATTGGGACCTCTCATGCCTCAAAATCGGCTTTCATTCTGGCGTGCGTTGCCCATAAATGATTTGGCTGTGGACTTATGTGCCAATAATGATGATGGTTTTGACTCAATAATGTGATTAAGTCAAACGTGCTTTAGTTTTTAGTTTTTGAATTTAAATAATGTTAGAAAGTTAAATTGTTACGTTAAATTTCCTATTTTTTTTGTTAAGGATGTAGGTACCTCGTAACCTAAATCTGCTTTGTTAACGAAAGTTTAGCCCATTAAGTGATTAAAAGACTAATAAAAATAAGTAAAAGTTGATCTCGTGCCGTGATACTACTTAGTTTATTTGCGCAAGGCTGAATTAGAATCAAAGTAAACATTGATCTCAATCATAAGCCAAACATTATTAATCATTAATCATTAGTCATACTAATCATTAATCCTAACCATACGGAACCTACAATTTTTTTGATGTATTAGAAATAAAACCTAAACTATATTAACTCATATTTTTGTTTTATTTCATATATTTTGTATTTAAAACAAGGATGATTTATTTGAATAAATAGTGATAAATGAGAAAGGGTTAGCCTAGAATAAAGTATATCCAGATACTATATGTGCATCTAAGAGTCAACATCGTAATAAATTAAACTTAAACACAATATCTTGACACTAGGTATCGATCTAGTTCAGATACCCTTACTATTATTAGATTGAAACCCAGTAAGTATAAAGTTACTGTGTTGTTATGTGACTAGTTTGAGTAGTCTACATGGTTTATTCACAGTAAGAAGTTAAACCAATCTAGAACACAGTAACCATTTACTTACTGGATTTTAGCCAAGTAAAACACAATTTTCATAATTTTATGTGTAAACTAAAACACATTATCTCATTTTATTAATTACAGAGTAATACAACAATGAAAAACTATATGTAGAATTAAAGCTTACCAAGTGTTCTAACATTTACAAACATAATTTACAACAGCATAGCGCACGCCCTTAGGGTTGAATTTCGGGAATTTATTTCTTAGCACCCTTAGACCTAGCTCTAGGACCTACGGTTTTAGACAAATTTATATTATACACTAGCAGCACCCCGCGGTTTCACCCGCGTAAGTCTCGATCCCGTGGGAATATCGGGATAAAAATGTACCTATATGTTATTCCGGGAGTACAGTTATCTCTATTCCAAATTTCATTCAAATCCGTCCAGCCGTTTCAGCGTGAAGAGGTAACAAACACACTCACACACTAACACACAAACTTTTGCATTTATAATATTAGCGTGATGTGATGTGATGTGATTTTAGTGGCGTTACAGTATGACTTCTGTATGTAAGTAGGTATCTACTAATAATTCTTTTGAGAGCCCCTGTTCAAAGTTTTCTGTCCCTTTATCTGCTCGGTGCACGCTTAATAACTGGGAATTCTCCTCTCCATTACAAAAATGACAGCCTCCCGGCCCCCATAACTCCGAACAAAGAATTATAAGGGGCAGAATCTACGTACCGTTACCAAAATGAAGAATTATTGGAAATACCAATTTATTATTTGTTCTCTGAAGATATTTCATGACAAGACCTAGGATCTATAATTTTCTGATGAACCTGGTAGGAATAATTGAGAAAGAAACTGAAAACTCAGTAGCTCATTTGTGATTTCGACGTGGTGGTATCCTTTCCTAGAACGTACCCCTCCATCTTCTCCTATTGATGTATTTAAACCCGTCTAATGTATTTACATTATGAGAAGGCAGCCACATCTACCCGAGTACCTTAGATCGACATTATGATGATCACCAATCCACCTGCCAAGCGTGGTATTTATATATAATCCTCGATTGCATTGTATTGGGGAGGCCTTGTCCAGCAGACGTCTTCTGGCTGAAGATCATCACATTTGGGATAGCAACCCTTTCAGACGATACGATACGATCTTGCACATTCACTATGAAAATTCCCATGACTCACTGAATCAACTTTCTAGACCGAGGCTTGCGTCATACGATCGTGCATGAATGACACGCTGCACTATTTTTTTTTAATACTACCAATGTAGCAATCTAGCATACGGCTCACCTGTTGGCAAGCGGTTACCGTTATGGCGGTACCGCCTATGGACGCCTGCATTACAAGAGGCATCACACGCGGGTTTTTGACCCTTTAAAAATTTCCAAACACCCCTTTTGAAGAACCCCATACTGTAGTCGCTTGGGATAACCTCAGCAGGGAGATCATTCCACAACCTGAGCGTTCACTGGAGGAAGTTCCTCTGAAACCGCACAGTACGACGTTTCAAAGCATTTCAGATTTTCAGGCGTTCGGCATGTCAGTGAGGCCCAAAAATAGTGGCTTATTTATTATTTGGCTTCTCGTACATTGTGGTATTTAATTAGAATTTTAATGAATCTCTTCTTAAATAACAATAGAGTATCACAGAACAATTGGTTGCATAGGTTTCAACACTACAACTTAAAAGTGTGCCACTTCCAACGAGAATGCATGCCGCTAGTCTAAGCCTTTGTCCTTCTGTAGCTTTTTAATCTACGCTAGAACTTTTATTTTTCTCCCCTAACTGGAGGTAAAATTAGCCAAGTCCGAGGAACAAATTAATGTTTCCGAACAATGGTTCACAGCGAGTGACCGTCCTGCAGATAGCTTGCATTGTTATACCATTTCACGTAGCAGCTATGGCATATTATATGACAGCTATCCATACTTTTCTCAAAGTTCAAAGTTCTAAATTGTTTCGTTATCATTTTGCATGGTTTGGAAAAGTCTCTTTGCCTTAGAGTAGCACATAAGTCTACTGAATTTTATATAAGCAAGCGCTAAAAGAAAACTAAACAAAATAAACTAAGTGATTACGCCAGGGGATGGGCTGTACCATATATCTGAGTACGTAACCCTAATACTGCAGTCACCAGTCCACATCCTAGCTACCAACCGTGTTGACTATAGTAACCGTGTTGATTATTTTGTCCTGGCTGCTATCTTATTATAGAATGTTTTATTACTAGAAGAAAGTGTTAGCTGAGTCAGTGTGTGAATCAATGACGGAGATGAGCTCACTACTTGTCACGTTCATATCCTACGATGTTGCAACCCACTGTGAAAAGAGGCTCTGCCTACTCCTTTGGGGAAAGAGGCGTGTGTCTATGTATGTATATAGATAGATAGATAGATAGATAGATAACACTTTATTGCACATCACATAAAATTTAACACATTAAAAATAATCAGAAATATAAGTATGGAAGTATAATGGGCGGTCTTATCGCTGAGAGCGATCTCTTCCGGACAACCTTGGGATGGACTGGAATTGATGAGAACGATAAAGGACGGTAGTGTAGATCAAATAAATGTATGTATGTATGTATAATTTTCTCTTGATTTTCAGTTCAAAACTTAGAATGAATACCCACTGTGCATCTGCCCTCTTATTTTGGAAATCTATTGTGACATATTTCAATAGCCATTGTAATCAATCACAATACAGCTCTGGGATCCGCTGCTATTTACATACAGAATCGAATATTTTCCAGTAATCCCCTGACAGAGTACCTACTCCCTTAATACCCGAGGAGTATTGATATGTTTGGAGTGTGGATCTAAAAGAATTTGAGTTCTGGACACAACACTATACCGCTTTTTAAAATCATTTAGAATTCTACATATTTGCTTGAAATTAAACATTAATTAACAATTTGTTGACACGTCCGCAAAATTCAACTTTCGCTATAAATAATAAAAAAAAAAACTTTGATCATGTAGACAATGTGTGGAATAAAATAGTTTTAAAAAATACCTAATATTTATGACAAACGGAATCTGGCGGTTGTATCCAATCAAACTGCAAAACCGCGCTAAATTCAAATCCTGTAGCGTGCTACAGGAGTAGAATTTTAGAAATTACTTTCTTAGTGCACCCCTGCACCACAAAATAAATGTACCCTCCAAATTTCAGGTCTCTAGGACGGTTAAGGCTGCGCTTTGCTTCAGTGATAATCAGTCATTCAAACATTTTATATTTGGATATTGATAGTGCTTTCTGTGTTGGATGTAACAATAAATAAATAAATAATCAAGCAGAAATAATGTTGGAACTCGGTTCTTTTCTTAAGTAATAATAGTGCGCAGGTATACTCAGTAGGTACAGTACTCAGTAAACCGTGTGGATGTCGAGTGTATGTAAAACCTGTATTACTGGCGTTCCTACGTTATTTGGATTCACTGATTTATTCAAGCTAGTGCCACAATTGATGGGGATTGTTTAAGGTGAGCATAAGGGTATTTTGCGTCCTGACGGTATATCGTCCTAGTTTTGTGCCGATTGGTAGGGCCAATCGTTATCGGAATATCGGCGGGACGAACGCGGGATCAACCGTGTTGATTGGGCCCGGACGTTGCTGTTTCGCACTGTATGAACCGATCCTCTTTATTGTGTTCCATTTTTCGTGTTCTGTGGACCGATCCTCTTGATTCTTGTTTTGTTTTTATTTTTTTAGATGTGTATGTGTAGGTGCTATTCGAGTAGATGCTTGTTTGTTTTATTACTTGTTATTTATTATTTATACGCTATATCGTTTGGTTTTTAAAAAACATTTTTGAAGTTCCTTCATTGTTGTAAGTTTTTATGTCTGAGTATGTGCTTGTGTGTGTTGTGTTTGCGTGTGTGTTGTGTTTTAAGTTGTGTTTGCGTGAGTGTGCGTTTGTTTGTGTGAGTGTGGCTGTGTGTGTATGTGTGTGTGTGTGCAGGTATGTGAGCGTGTGTCTCATTCGTGTCAGCGCATATTACTCTTAATTTTTATTCTCTTTCAAGCGGTTGTTATAACTGCCTACTTATTTACCTATTTGTGTGTATGCACAGAATAGTTGATCTATACCAATGTATGATATTAAAGTCAAAACTGTTATTTATACTATGCCAAAAAATTAAATTAAATTTAAATAAAGTAATTTAATATTAGAATTAATTTGGAATCTGTAAGTTTGCCTCGAATAGGCTCTAAAACGGCTCAACGGATTCCTCGTTTTTTTGGGAATTTTAACCTTAATTCTCATCTATATTTCATTTCGATATGTTGCAGGGTTCAGTAGATATGAATTTACCGTACGAACGAAGTCGCCGGCAAAGCTAGTTTTTGAATTACCTACATGCCATGAATTTGCCCTGTATAATTTATTAACCCATGTCATCAACTGTGATTATCTCTATATGTTTTAACTGGTCATTATTTTTGGGATTATTGCTCATAATGAGCTTAACATCATTACTACCTAAAGTAAATTTTATTTATTGGACGCTATGCTCATCAAAACTAATGACCTGAAAAATGAATGATGCCAGAACTTTTATTGGTTTATTGGTGCTAACTTAGGATACGAAATAAGGGTTCTCGGAAAATTGCAGTTAGGTTAAAACATTGGCTATTTATAAACAGGATATTGTCACCCCAACTTATAGACAAGCTTCGGAGCCTTAATTTAACTTGAAACAGAACGAGACGCGGTGGATTACCTAGCAAACACACGCTTTAAAATTCCCTTGGGCGACACAAGCTTACCTCGGTAGGTTGTGGCCTTAATATCAGCGTGTACTGAGCTACTTCTTGTCTTCCTTTACACAGTGATCTCTAATAAACTTCGTTTATAATTAAAATTGTAACTAAACGTGTCGTTGCGGTTTATTTTGTTTTCACTTTATCTTGATCGACACTAGGCTTTAGGTTGCAGTCATACTATTGGCGAGAAAATACTTGCTCTCTGGGGGGTAACCATGAGCTCTAATAGCTATTCAGTTCAAAATCTATTCAGTTCAAAATATCGGTTCGTCGTTGACATTCCTCATCGTTCAATAACTTGAATTGCAGAAGTCTATAGACCCTCTGCGACTGTGCCTTTAAATACAGTTGCCGACATCACGGAGCCAATATTTTGTACTGAATATTTTTTGAACTAAATGGTTATAAGAGCTCATGGTTACGTAATTGGTGATGTAATTATTGTGCAAACATCGAGCTTGTTCTAAATATAAATAATATAATAGCAGTTTTTGAAAATGTTACATAGCTAGGTATTAAAACACTCGTGTGAAACTATTCAAAACCTCGCCAAGGCCAAGTATGAGTTTGATACACTTCTTTATGTAAATTTATGCAATAAAAATTTGTTTGACCAACAAAACACCATTCTACCGCGCATATTATGTAGTTTGCGAAGCTAAAATCACAGACTATTAAAAAAACGTGAAGGAGTAAAATATGTGTAAAACCTCCTTGGTCTGGCCGTGATGTATTTTAATGTGAAAAAGTTATATTAAAGTACAGATTGCAGCATGTCGCGATCCGCTCAATGAGCGCCCAATCCCTTTGCCCTTTTCTTATCACCCGGCTGTGTTCGCTCGGGGGCGTATTTGAGCGCATTGGAACGCGCTTGCTAATTGAGTCGTGCGAACTTCTTAGGTGATTCGAGACGTGAAACAAACCTAATTTCACGCATATTTTGTCCCATTCATTTAGCCTCTGAGGCTCGGATAAGTTGTGCTGAAATGTCTTTACTTTTGTTCATACGGCGCGGTGAGGGTTATTTGTATAGGGGTAGACAAGATGGTTCTTTGAAAGAGGTTTACTTTAGAATTTTATGCGGCATTGTGAAGATCCTTTGTTTTGTTGGCAAATAGCAGAAGAAATGCGAAGGTAATGAAATTGAATTTATGATTTCAGGATGAGTATAAATAATTATTTTGTCAAGAAAAGCTGAAAATTGGATATTATAAGTGTGTTTCTTAAGACCGCTTTACAAATTTCAAATTTATTTATCATGTCTGACTATTGACATGCATTTTATCCCTCTTGTGTCATAAATGTCAAAATTACGATATTCGGATTTTTGGATGTTTGGATGTTCAATGTTTGTGTATTTGTTACTCAATCACGCCAAAATGGCTTAACCGATTTGAATCAAATTTGGTACATAATTAGATTATGACCGTGATTGAGCTTTATGCTCTTTTTGTCCTACATATTCTCTTTTTTAACACCGTCTTTTAATTAGCACGGAAGGCAATTTTTTTAAAGCTACATATTCTTTATTTTTTGTTCTTTATTTTTTGTAATTACTGGATTGCAAAAATTACTGTCACATTTGTTCTAATAAAAAGTACATTTGTTTAGTTAATTATGAATTTTATGCTAAGTGATTTAAACATTATCTTTATCCTGGTAAAACGCAAGTAAAGCCGCGGGCGGACGCTAGTTGGAAATATCTATAAAACCAAAAAGTACTTATCTAAATAGCTGAGCTTATTTAGTAAAATTGTATCTGTGAACGCCTTATTCAGTAGTGACCTAATCAAACAAAGTCAGTCGTCAAGATAAATGTATGTGGTAGGTAAGGTATTACTGGGAAATCATCACTCGAGTCTAACTGTTGCTTTTTCAATCACTTGCCAATCACATATCTGTTAATGTTAAAGAACTCCCTTTTCCGCATTTGAACTCTATGGGCGGTCCATTATGCGTGAGAGTTGTCTGACTAGGTAGTTAGCCAGCCTAACTCCGTCCAGAAGCACAGAAGTTTCCTGGGGTCTTCGCAGGCTTGGCGGAATGATATCGGGTTGTTGAGGATTTGTTTACTTTGAGCAGCTACTCCCACACATTCCAGGAGTACGTGGGCAGCCGATTATTCTTCGGTCAGACACCCTCTGCAGAGTGGGCTGACTGTGGCTCCGATGTTGAAGAGCTGTTTGTTCAGGAGACTGTGTCCTGTGAGTGTCGCCACGATGGTGCGAAGGTCTATTCTTTGAAGGTGAATCATATATCTGTTTCAAATAGCCGATGATAGCTGAGGCCCATTCCTTTCTTATACCTACTGTATTTGTTTACCTAATGGCCTTCAGCAACTAGATAGGTTCAGTTGGAGCCACATCAGCCAACCACAATTAACTTGGTTTTTATACAGAAAGGCCCTTAATAAAATGGCCAACTTTTATCTCGTCCCGAAACGCAAACTTAAATTGAAATCTAGGGAAAATAATCAGTTTGTTGTGTTGCTCTCGTCACGGCCCGTCCGCTCGCTTGACACGGGCCCGGCCCCCGCTGGGGGGAGAGCCGGATCGGAATTTTTATGTCGTATTGAAATTTTGGGTAAATACATTTTTGCATTCGGATAAAATTTATGTATTTACTTTCTTTAGTATAATTCGTATAATTTTCTGATACCATAAAAATTATAAAAGTGATAAAGTTTGGCCAAGAATGTTATAGTTTGTTGGTGCCCTTTAGAGAAGGGGCATGCCGCAAATCGAATACTAGATTTTTTAATAAGTAAGTCACGTACTATATTCATATTAAAAATATGCATAGTTAATCTATATACAGTTGTGGTCATACAATTAAGAACGATTTGAAGTTCTAGAAGTTTTTTATTTAAATCGTATCATACACAGAGATGTGTACCTTCTGAGAAGCAACTAGTTATGTTATATAATAGTCACATTAATAGAGCAACCTGACTTAAGAATTAAGTATGAAATCGCTAACTATTTTTTGCACATTTTATTGATTTTATCAAAGTAACACATTCAAATAGTACTAAAAGTGGACAAATAATTAAGAACGATTTATTTAACTGCTCGGGAATGGTTTGGTATGACACTTAGATTAAAAAAATCACAATATTATGTAGCACAGGAAACATAAAAAGAAATTTAATAAATATTTAACTAAAATTAATAGTTAATAGCATATCCACGGCTTTTAATTACAGTTTTACACCAGCGAGGCATTGACTCTATTAATTTTTGACATTTCGCAAGAGAAATAGAGTTCCATTCTTCTAAAAAAACGTCATACAGCTCTCTTAAATTTCCACACTTTGTATTTGAAACCTTTTTCTTAACTTCAAACCACAGATTCTCTATTGGGTTTAGATCTGGACTGTTAGCAGGCCAGTCTAAGACAGAAACTAATTGCGCTGTAAGAAATTCCTTTACGGTGCGTGCAGTGTGCTTTGGATCATTGTCATGCTGGAATGTCCAAATGACCGGTAGAACGTCTTCAGCGTATGGTAACATTGTTTCTTCCAGTATATTTTTGTATTGGAACTGATCCATGTTACCTTCTATCAACTTTACAGGTCCTACACCATGTCCAGAAAAGCAACCCCATATTTTCACATTTCCACCACCGTGCTTTAATGTAACTTTCGTGTACTTTGGGTCGAATGCTGTATTCGGGGGACGTCGTACATATGGTTTTCCATCAGAACATACTCTGTTTATTTTCGTCTCGTCAGAAAAAAGTACATTTTTCCACGGTTGCACAGTCCAGTTTTCATACTTTCTCGCAAATGCAAGCCGGGCTTGCCTGTGGCAAAGTTTTAACATGGGTACCTTTCTTGCTATCCTACCGTGCAATTTTTCTTCTACCAAACGTCTTCGAATAGTGCGTGATGAGATTGCTGAAGGGTTGTTTTCACCAAAATATTCTTTTCTAAGCTCATTGGACCCTTTAAAAGGATTTTGTTTTGCCATACGAACGATGTTTCGGTCATCTCGAGGAGTTGTTTTTCTCTGTTTAGGTACACGTGGAACATTCGAAGTAGTTTGATACGTAGCAAAATGCTTTACAGAGTGGAAAACCATCGTTTTTGAACATTGCAGATGGTCGGCTATCTTTTTATAAGACCAATTCTTCCGGCGAAGTTTTATTATTACTTCCCTTGTAGATTTATCACAACTTTTATTTTTCCCATTGTTTTTTCTAAAGAAGCAATCACCTTTAATCTTTTACAGCACGTAATGGCGCCAAAATTATACAAACAGTAACAAATCGACTGAGTGTTCTCTATTTAAATTTGAATAAAGGTATAAACTACTTAGCGTTCTTAATTACGTGACCAGCCAGTAATAAGGAATACTTTGTTTTAAAAGTAGTGTAAAAAGTTTGCCTATTGATTTTTAGCCAATCATGTGTATCAATGAATACAGTGGTAATATGGAAATGTTTTACGATACCGAGAGAAATAAAAACAAATGCATACAATTAGTTTTACATCTTAGTTGGAAAAAATCTTCCCTTTATATCAGCGTTCTTAATTATATGGCCACCACTGTATATATATAAAAATCAACCCCTATTTTTTCTGGTCCCGCTATAACTCGAGAATGGCCGAACCGATTTGGCTAATTTTGGTTTTGAAATATTTGTGCAAGTTCAGGGAAGGTTTTAAAGGTGAGAAAATGTGGAAAAATTGCGAGGAAAATACTTAAAACGACAATTTAATATATTTATTTTATTCCATAGTTACGACATTTTGACATGTAAACAACTCCATAGTTACGCCATTTTGACATGCGGAAATGTCAAGCGTTCATTTTTCACGTACTTCTTCTTCTCTTCTTATAATAATGGCTTCTGAGGAGCGATCCAAACAATTCCATCAATGTACCGTTCTTCTTCCTCTTCTTATTCAAAATGTAAATGATGATTAATAATTCTTCCTGATGTAAATGGTGGCAGAGAAACCGAGTTTTAATCCACCTTATCGAAAATACACGCAATACTCTACTTCTTCATTTTTTATGATGGCTTCTGAGTGTCTTAATTGCCAATACAAACTGTTCCATAGTTATTTTGACATACAAACATCACAATATAATTCAAAAAAAAAATATGGATAACTTTTTTTTATATTATGAGGTGACAAACAAGCAGACGGCCCTCCTGATGTAAAGCAGTCACCCCCGCCTATGGACATCTGCAACACCCACGGTATTGCAAACGCGCTGCCTACCATTAAGAGCCCTATTGATATTTCTCTTGAATTTATCCATATTGTAGCCCTGTGGGAAGCCATCCAACGGAGCTCATTCCACGCCTTGCAGGTGCGCGGGTAAAACGAGCGCGTGAAACGCACGGTGCACGACCTCCACGCATACAAAATGTGCGGGTGAGCTCGCTGACGATGGCGGGATGTGTGGTTATAAAAGTGCGAAGCTGGGATTAGTTCAAATAGCTCCTCAGAGCATCCCTGTTAAAAATATT
Source organism: Operophtera brumata (assembly GCA_932527175.1). Taxonomy (NCBI): domain Eukaryota; kingdom Metazoa; phylum Arthropoda; class Insecta; order Lepidoptera; family Geometridae; genus Operophtera; species Operophtera brumata. The sequence goes on from OW052239.1 coordinate 17,893,442, forward strand.
ATAAACGACGCTAAGCGAGCCAATATCTCGGTGCACGCACAACGGCTCTAGATCCCTGGTAACTTTGGGTGTGTCGACAATCCTAACTTACTTTAGGTACTTACTTGACTTTATTTAGTAAGTAACAAGAGTTCTGAAAATTTTGATCGGTTGGTGATATATTGATAAAGAAGGATGGCGAAGGCAAACCAGGCGTGCTGTTAGTAGGACTTGCATACTTTATATCGAAATTAGAATTTTATTTTATAAGATTTTTTAATTTTAAACGAAGTTTTTTGAAAAATTTCAGTGCGATTTCGTTTCAATTTCATAGTTCGATCAACGTTTGTACTTATATAATTTATTTATTACTTTGTCTGTCTGTCTGTACAAATTATCAAGTTATTATTACAATTACAAGTTATCTGTAAATACTGGTCTTACAATTTTGACGAAATAGGATAGGGTAGGATAGGGAGTTTTGCGGCCGATAAAACCGTTCAAACTTAGTCAAACACTAGGAATAAAAAAGTCCTGTGTTCTATAACGTCTAAAATGGGGTCGTGTGGGTTTGTGAAGGTTTCTAGGGTTTGTAGGAGTTGGTAAAAAAAAGGAGTTTCACAAGGAGTTTTAAGGCAGAGAAAACGCTCTATCTTGGTTCCTGCCCCATCTGGTAAAAAAACCGACTCCCAAAGAAGACTCCTGAGCAAGGTCCGTCGTAATGGGGTTGTATGGGTTTGTACGAGGTTTTAAGGGTTTCTCAGTGTTTAAGACATTGTATGTTATCTAAGGAGTTAGGGTAGGGTACCCTGTGTTACCCTGTGTTTTTATGACTTTGAGTTGCTGTTTAGAGGTTTGTAAGGCTTCTTAGGTTGTGAGCGTTTTGAGGGGGAATAGTTCGTTTATTTTTGAGGATCTGTATTTTTTGGCTGTTTTTGGAGGTTTGTTAGTATCTTGCCATTGTTCATTTGGGATTCTGCTATGATGCTTTAGACCACTATGTCTACTTGGGAAAACGATTCAACTAGGAAGGTGTTGGACCTTCTATGATGAGGTTAGCCAAAGAATCACAGTCACTGGAGAGCCTCAAGATGAAAGTCTGTTATCGGTGCATGTTGCCAGAGATGACTTACGGTAGTGAGATGTGATTATCAACTATAAGCATGATAAAAGTTCAAAATCGTGTAGCGGGCTATAAAAGGAGCTGTGCTCGGAGATTCCGTACATGTACCTGAATCGAAAACGAAGAGATGCGTAGAAGAATCGGGACCACTGGCAGGCTCTCAAAATTAGCAAGTTGAAGTGGCAATGGGCAGATCATATAGCTCGCAGAACATTATTTATTCTGTGGCAGAACCAACAACCGTTGAGGAATAATTGCTCTCGAGTGGCAACCTTGAACCGGATGAGTAGAAAGCCTCCTCGATGGGCCAACGACATTTTAAAAGTCGCAGGAAATCGTTGCATGGAGGCGGCTCAGGACGTTCATTGTGGCATTCTATAGGGGTGGCTTATGGACAGCAGTGTACTTATACCTACAGGCAGATATTTGTACCAGCAACTATTTACATAATGCATAGTACGTGTAAGTAGGTACTACCTAATCTACGCGCGAACGAAGTCGCGAGCGGGTCAGCTAGTATATTATAATATCAAGGGATCATTGTACCAAAAACACTAGGACAATATTTTCTCGATATAAAAAATAACAATTAACTCTAACTTTTGGCTAGATTCGATTGTTGCTTAATCTGGTGCAGATTATTTAGTTAAAAATTAGATAAACAAAATAAAATAAAACAATAACAAACAATAAAACAAAAAAACAACAATAAAACTTACTTACTCTGAGAGTTTATTTATATTATCTATATTGTACAAGAGAATATTCAATTATAATGGCTTTTTTGAGCGGCGCGGCTAGGAGTTTTTTGTATGAAGATTTCTGTCGTGGTTGCCACAGCCCTAAATATCTTGTCCTATTTATCAATGGCTAATTTCTAGCTGGCCTAAAAAGTGTCAGTGCTATCGTAAAGAGCCTTTCAAGCTTATGTTACCTTTATAATGGTCAAATTTTTTCCTAATTGGGTACAGACGAATTTTCGGCTGTATTGGTCGATTGTGTGTATAGTGTACCATCCTATATACTACACTGTATTTTTTACCTTAAGGTGGATGCTCACGCTTGCGGCGCGAAATGCAAATTTTTTGGTGTTTTTTTCCCATTACAGCTCATCAACTTCTTCAGATAGCGAAAGTTGAGTTCGCGAGAACTAGGAGACTTAATTTTCTATCTGATGACGACCAAAACGACGAGAAGTTGTAAAAAAAATATCGCGGCATAGCGAATCAAACTACCTCGCTGCTGTATTAAACTCGAATACTCTTAGGTAGAACGCACCTTAACCAACGAGTTCCAAATCGCGATAAACACATTTTGGACCCTTTATTGAGCGACAGTGGGTCGCGGGTCGCGGGTTCGACTCGGGTACAATTTGTTGGGATTGCTCTTTACGTCCATCCGTGTCACTACGATATATGTGATAAAATTAGTTTTGTGGGGTTTTTTCTTTGGCTATCCTTTTTAACCAACTTCTAAAATGTATGTTCCCCGATTACTCGAAGGAGCCTAAACCAATTTAGAAAACTCTTTTATTGTTTGAAAGGGACTTCCCATGTGGTCCCATGTTCATCAGGTCAGGATTCTATGATGGGATCCTGGAGTAATCGAGGGAACTCTCCAAATTGTATTGGCACACTTGAAGCGATTTGTTAATGGAAGATAAGAAGTCAGTTGTTTTTGTTTTTGTAAAAATTATACTAATCTTGCCTGCAAGTTTTCAAAATCTTTGTGGAACACATTTATAACGAACACGTTCAAGTCTTCTTAATCAACTATAGTAGAAGTAGTAGCAACTGATTGAGGATAACAATGATGATTGATCATCATCACCACTGCTGAACGAAGCCTCTTCCATTCAAATCAATCCAATGGAAGATTTGCCCTAATCACCACAACGCTTGGTAGGTGGATTGTTGATCGTAGTATCGGTGTGGAGTACTCAGGTGGAAGTTGCTGCCTATCTCCTGATTTATTCCGATGGTCCAATGGTTCTTAGTCCGGAACCACCACAGATGAATATTTTATGTCCAGCAGTGGACTTCCTTCGGCTGGTGATGAATATGATGACCGTAGAGAAACTTGACTGTCATGTTCCCGTACTTGATTAGAAAGAATCATATTTTAATATGATTAATATGATATTTTAATATGATTCTTTCAAATATATTCTTCTGAATATATTACAATTCAAAAATATTTAAAAATAATTGAAATCGTAAGGATCATTTTGAGTCGTCTTATACACTAAATTTACTCCTGTTAAACCTCCTGTTTGGTTGTCCTCTGTTACAACCAAACCTAGAAGTATCAGGCAACAAACACGGCTCTTCTGTTAAAGTATGACATAAATTGCAGTTTTACCTATACGTTATTTCCATTGTGCGTTTTACTATTTCACAGTAAAATGTTATCAAAGACAACATCGTTTCCTTACTCAGACTTGCCTACCACTTGAACCACAGCAGCCGTCTTTCACCTCTGCCATTCATATCGCAGCAACCTGCTAATTAAACCACCGAATTCTGAGAAACGACGATTTTTATGCTCGTTTACACTGAGATAGTGATAAGAGGAGTGTGACTGTATAACCTGTAATAAGATAAGGAGCTAGAAGTACATGATTTGATACCTCAGATACATTTTATACCAATAATATTCACAAAACAATTTATAGCATTTTTTTTTGTTACTTTGTACATGTAACATCTACTTCAATTATTTTCATTAAATTAATAAATAATGCTGGACAGTTCACACAACATTGTCTAGCCCCAAGCTAAGCAGAGCTTGTGTTATGGGTACCAGGCAACTGATATACCTAATACAATATATTAGATAGATAGATATTTTTTATTATATATAGAAAATACCCAGAACACCCGGAACAAATATCTGCAGATCGCACAAATATTTGATCAGAGGCGGGAATCGAACCCGCAACCTCCTGCGTCGCAGGTGAACGTTCGCCGGCCGCGTCACAGAGGTCGTCATTGTTTTGCTATTGTCTGTTCTTTCTTACAAATGCCGTGGGAACCTGTAATTGGCACACATTCTATATTCTTATTCTAAAAGTGTTTTGTACTATGTATTTAGTGTGACTTTGGCGTTGCCAGATAAAAAAATAAAAAAAACTCGTGACTGACGCTATAAACCGTAGCCGTAGCAATAGTAAATAGTAATAGCGCGTTGAGCCTTCCCGTAGCATGACTCGCAGTAGTGCTACGATCTGCTACGAGCAATACATGTTGAGCGCTCGGTTACTTCAGGTGATTTTACTTATATTTTCTTATAAAACTTATTTTTGTACTTATTTGTACTTTGTACTTTTTGTGACTAATATTTAGCTTGCTGTCTCCGAGTAAACGGCCTATAGAGAAGTGTCGACGCGCTAATATAATAAAGTCAGTATAAACCACACTAAACCGGTTTAATATCAAGAGGGGGTGGGATCACTGAGCTCAACTTTTCAGTGTGGGGCGCATTTCAACTTAAAATCGGGCGTGGATTAGCCCCGTGTGTACTCAGCTTTATGTTGGCTTCTTTGTTTGCGAACAACTTGTAACTACACTAATTACTTTGAGCTTAGTATAAAATTGGTTGTCTAAATTGCACAATATACTACTGAAATATCTTTGCTACACATTCAACTTCTTCTGCAAGGCTTAGCTTTGTTTGTTCATGAATGTTTTAAAAATATATTACACAGTTTTGTTTAAAATAGCAAGTGGAGTCAAGTACCTAGTTCTTGATTAGAAAAAAAAAGAGTTTGGTAAAAATATAAAGAAAGTTAAATAATATTAATATTTAAGTACTAAAATGTTCCAGCCATTTTCTTGTTCATGTTCGTCTAATAAACAACTTGGCAACAAAAAGTATTTTCATAAATAAACTAATTTACGTTTGCCACGAAGAGTGATAAAAGTATCATTTCGTAGTAACTTGGCAGTTAAAATAATGAGACAAACAAATCTCAGACGTCATAAAAACTTTGCGAAGCAATCTCGCACTATTTTTACGCTATCTACTTTATGCGACATTATAGTGGCTTTTTAAGAATTCTGCAAAATATCAAATTTTACAGTTTAAGTTTTGAGAGCCTCTAAAATATTTTTATTCATTACGAAGACATTTAGTCAAGATCATCTACTTTAAGTATATCTATATTTTTATACTCTATCCTTCAGTTAAGTTAGACTATTCAAAATTGATTGATACTACGATGTATGAAATAAGCTAAGTAAATCATCTTACCCTAGTTCAAAATTCCCTTGCAAATAAAATACGTAAACATACATTTACCTTCGTGTTTCTACAATAGGTACTAGTTTGATCTCAATGTTTATTCCCCGCAAGTCGCAGACAGGTGATGGAGTTCACATGGAGCCTTTTAATATAATTTACAAGTTTTCCCCAAAAGGTTTAAGTGCCTTGAGAGCTTCCTCGTTTCTTGAAGAATTTGCGAAGAGGTGTTTTTCAATGGGCGCTTTAAAAGGAATTAACTTTACTTTGACTTTCAATACATCCCTTTCATGTTGAAAGAGATTTGCGACTCTTTATAATCATCTACTAAGTTGAATTGCCAACATGCTTTGAATTAATAATCTGTTCGGATATATCTTTTTACGTAACATAAAACAACATTTTCCTTCTTTATTTTTATATTTTTAATATTTTTAAATTAAAAATATTAAACAGCATTTTACAGTATCGTATGTACTATTATAAGTTCCTGTAAGTACCTACTAGCATCGGTTTTATACCACCAGTAATAGCGCAAGATTTCACGAAGACTGAGTATAGATTGCTTTAAATTTTCTGAGATGGCATTTTATATTTATGTTATTGCCTTTTTACCTGACTACGCGAGAAGGAGGGCTTTGTTTTTCGAGTGTATGTGTGTATATATGTCTATATATTTATTTGGCATGCCCAGTAGCTTAAGACGCTATGTTAAAATTTTGGAGTCGTTTCGTTTCATGCTCACTCACTATCAGTAAAGGTTACAAACTTGATGTTAATACAGTAGTTACTTGAGGATGTAATCTAAATAAATTATAGACTAGAAACACGATTCGCGAAACTTTTCTCGATAGCTTTATTTTTTGAAATTGGCTCTTCTAAAGCCCTTTTTAGGTCCCTCCTTCGACTAGAGAAAGTATTAAGCATATTTTTTTATATTATTCAGTAGGTAATCACATTACTTACATTAATTATAGATAATTTATTTTTATATTTGCTACTTTAGAAGCTAAACGAAGTTTTATCTATTGTCGCTTACGTCAGTTACTTCCGAGTGGCAAAAGTCTATACCTCACCTTTTCCCGGGTTCAAGTGAGCAATAGCGCTGTCACTGTCTTACAGCTATTGTTTTCTGGCTAGACTCCGCCCATTCGGTATTTTAACATATCGCCTTAAACGGCTTGATGGATTTTAGCTTGAAAGGTGTCGTTAGATTCGTGACAGTATCAATATTATTCACGTTGTCAGTTTTTTTGTTTTTTCTCTATAATAGAATATACCTCCCATTTTTATAAAGAGGAATTTCCAACTGTCGGTTTCGTATCAGTTGGTCGGTAAAAGCGCCAATATCGAGGGCCCTTCTTCAGGTGAATAAGTGAGCTCATAATTCTTAAGTGGATCGCCGCTATAGATCGTAGGTCAACAATTGTAATAAACTAAAGTAATTTTAGTTAAATATTTTGATGTAATTCAAGCTCGAAATAAGAAGGCGATGTAATCATGTTCTAATGTAAGACCATATTGTTCCCACTGCTGGGATTCAGGCCTACTCGTGACGAGTAAAGGGCTGTAAGTTATCAACCACGCTAGCTCAATGCGGGTTGGTATTACGCGTTCGTTTTTTTTTTTCTGTGTTCAGACTATACTGAAGCCATTGTATGAGTTTAATCAACAATTGATACGAACTACGTTTTTAAGCAACACGAATTTTAATATGATTTAGGTGGTCAAAGTATCCGCTAGGGGCGCTCATTGGTGTGACGCTCAGTGGTGATACATGATCAAACACTACATTTTATATCTGTGCCAATACTCTAATTATGTATAAATGTACAAAGATACACGGCTCTGTACATTACTACACAATTTGGTTAACGTACGTAAACCGATATAGGATAATTACTAGGGATTAAAATGTTCCTCTATCCTGAGCATTTAGTTTTACTGTCTATGTGAATCCTCACACATTTACGACTTTGTTTGTTACAGGTACTTACATCTTCGGCCGGAGGATTCAGAGAACCGGTTTTATTATCCCCAGTAAATTAGCACAGCTTTATTATGGCCATATAATATCTATTGGTACTTAGTTTTTGTTTAAGAGCAGTAAAAGAACTCAAGGACAGATTAGGCTACTATGAATACCGAAGTTGCCAGATTTTCATTGATGTCCTTAATAAAGCCGGTGATAAAATGGTATTGGAAGGCAAAAAATGTTTAAGTATTCATTTCGATAATGAGAAAATATTTAAGTGCCGATATAATTTTTATGACACTAATACTATTGTAGAATTGTGTTATAACAAAAACTATTTTGAAAAACCTTCAAGAGTTTATGGCATATAAATTTATTTATATAAGAATCTTAAAGGAACAACAATTAAAAATATGACTTAGTCATTTTCAGCAAATATGTCTACAACAGCACGAAGCTTCCCCCATACAATACAATGGGGGGGATTTGCCCATTTTTGATGATTTTTTGGATTATATTTAAAAGTTTCGAAATTTAATCACCATCCTCAAGCTGCAGAAGTTCATTACTGAGCTTAGGCCTTCCTCATGGAATGCCAAATCAAACGGTCTTGAGCCTCTTCTATCCACCGACTTCCTGCAATCTTTAAAATATCACCGGAGCATCGAGTGTGTAAAATATAGCAGGTAATGCAAATTGACACAACACAGGGAAAAGTGAAAGGAACTGGTGATGGCCATAAAGTCATTTCAAATTCAAATTCAAATTCTTTATTTCAGGCTTACTGAGAAATGCACTAAACCTAAACAGACCTAACATTTAAGATACATACATACATAGAAAGGTGCCTTTTTCTCCATAGGGGTAGGCAGAGCCAAAAGGCCTCTTTTTGACAAAAGTTTTGTACATACATACTGCATACGTAGATACACGCCATTTTCCCGGAAAGGGTAGGCAGCGCCTCAAATGGGCCTCTTTCCATTGTGGGCTGCACGATAGTGGGAATATAGTCGTGACAAGTGGTGAGCTCATTGCCGCCATTGCTTCCCACGACTGAGTCTGCTAACGCTTTCTTCCAGTTCCCGTTTCTTCCTTGAATAAGCTAGCAGCCAGAACAAATCTTATACCAATGAATCTTACTAACAAGTCCGGGTAATCCGGTAATACGGATAATTCCGGGAGTTTTTTAATCTTTCTCTATCCTACTAATATTATAAATTCGGGAGTTTGTGTTTGCTTGTTACTCAATCACACCGTTACGGCTGAACTGATTTTGATGAACTTTGGTAGCCATAGGATTTCGGGTAGCTACTTTTGTTCTATGTACCATGCAAACAAAGCCATGAGCAGTTGCTAGTTTTAAATAAAACACAGTCATTTTGTGGTTATCTCACACTGTTTGCTTAATTAAACTTAGTACTGACTACAAGGTATGTGTTTCGCCTCAAAATCCGGTTTGCTATAAAAGCTACACAACCTTATATTTCCTTAATAATAATAATTTGCCTACACTAACTTTTAACACAATAGCTTAGGACGTGACATTGCATAAACTGAGCGACAAGCGGAAGTTCAACCGGTGAAACAACGTGAGCTGAATAAGGGTAATTTTATCCGTTGGGCGTCAAGGTAATGACTCTGTATTGTATTATACTAATGGGGATATGTAGATTACATACAGAAAATTCCGTCCGCAACGCAAAACTTGAGTCAAACCATTATTTCAATCAGTAATGATTTAAAAAAATGGAAATATAATAATGATAACGATGATATCTGATCTACGATATCTATAAAAAAACTAATACCTACAATTATTTGAGAACAGAAAGAAAACTAGTTAATTGTAAAAATCGTGACGCACTACTGAAATGTCCTGATTTAAACGGCTGCTGTAAATAAACTCCTTGACAAATCGCGCTCATTTTTGGCAAAGGCAAAGATCTACAATTTTTTTAGTTTTTTTTTGCGGTCTTTTGTAATTGCTTATTTCCAGTAGATGAATTTGGCATGTATAAAGCAATTATTATTTGAAGTGTACAAAATCCATTTCATAGTGCCGTAATGCTCCCACATCGTTGCCACCGCACTATGTATTAAATAAAGATTAGAGCGACTAGTCAAAAAAACATTTTAAGATTTGTTTAATAAATGTCTATTTACTATTATTATCGCTCAGCATGTGAGGCAGGTCTTAATCAAGCTCAACCAAGCAGGCACAACGTTCAGTTAATTAAAACTGGACACCCATTACACGTAAGAGCAGTCGGTGGTATACAGGGGTGCAATTATAGCTCTTATGCACCTAACATAAAGTTTATATTATGAGTCGTGTGCTAATTAGGGTGACAGTAAGGTTAGGGAGTAATAAGAATGGATGGTATTGCGAGCGCTTGAAGAATTTCTAGAGACGCTGCTGTGGGGGTTATTAAATTTGTTCATGTTTGAAAGGGATGCAGTGGCTTATATAATGTCTATTAACATTTTATGAAAAATCAGGATTCCTTTTGCACGATTATTTAGTGCAAAAATAGCACGTACTTTCTGTGGACATAGCGCCAACGAACCAAAACAAAAAGATCAAATAGCTCATGTACCAACCTATCTTACTTCAGAAGCCGATTATTGGTTTATCTGTATATAAACATGCAAACCATATTCTGGAGACTCCTTGGAAGCCTTATATTTTGCAGTTATGTGACTTATCTCCTCTTGAACACTGAAAGTCATAAACATACATCGAATAACTTTTGCCTATTAAAATCTATTTCTTACAACGGCGCCCAATTTCCAAGCGAAATTTATACGACCTCTATCACAGCTCATTGGGTTTAGACAAAAAACAGGCTGTAAACAGGCACTAGGCATTAAATGGACCATTCCTGGGCTCCTATATTATCTCGTTCGAAGCAATGGCGCCTAATGCAGACCATTACGAGAACTAATGTAAATGTGTTTGTTGGCCATTTGTTGTGAGCGCTGGCCGTTTTGCTCAACAGCTTTTATGGGTTTGCTCATATCACGCTGTTTCTGCTCTTTTTATTTTTCACAAATTTGTAGGTTGTAGTTACTTTTATATCTTTCTTCTTGCTCTAATGAGGACCATTGTGTCTTTTAGGGTGTGTATCGGTGTCAAACGGGACATTATTACCAAGTCTACATCATCCGTCCGTCTGTCTATCTATCTGGTTTTGTCGCACAGGGGCATATCTCGACAGCCGTAAGGGGTAGCCAGTTGCAATTTCTACAGGTCCATACACAACCCATGTTTCTGAACATGCGTTGTTCGGGCATGAACTTTATGCAAATCATGAAAATACAAAAACCAAATCCAGTCCCAGGGAATCCCAGTACCTACATAGAGTTCTCAAACCAAGGAATAAAACCGATAGCGCGTTCTACCGCGTTAAAAAAGAGAGGTCTCTGTTTTTACCACCGACGCAAAAACGAAGGGGTGTTATAAGTTTGACGTGTCTGTGTGTGATTGTGTGTGTGTGTGTGTGTGTGTTTGTGTGTGTTTGTCCCATCGTAGCTCCCGAACGGATGAAACTATTTAGTTTTTTTTTTGTTTGAAAGGTGTTTTTGTCGGGAGTGTTCTTAGCTATGTTTGATCAAAATCGGTTCAGCCGTTTCATTGCGATGAGGGTTTTTTTAATTTTTACAAAATTAATTACTTTTATTTTATTTCTCTATTGAACCGATTGGGGTGACAAATGAAAGAAGAGAAAATTCTGAATTGATTGAGATTTTTCTTTATTGATTGATTTTTTTTTTTTTTTTACTAAAATCTTCTCTTCTACTCATACAAATATGATATAAGTTAGTACTTTATAAAAATACTGTAGTTACATAAGTACCTAACGTTCTAGTTTGCCGTAGTCGGGCTATGTTTTTGTAACTTTTTACTTGTTTACACCGATATCTGTGTTCCGACCCCCGAGCCGCTCCCAGCCCGTTGTGGTAGGCCCCATCCCGCCTGAAGCGGTATTTGATTACGCAATTACTGTGGTAGGTAGCTAATTTAATTTTAAAGGGAATATCGTGTTGATTCTCTGGAATTCGACGAACTAATATTGTTAACTCGAGTATCAAACGGGGAACGTAACTTAGCAATTTAAGTAACACGGTAATATACTCCTGTAAGGTCAAACTGGCAAAGTTAATATGGCTTTTTGAGACTGCTTGCTATGAAATCCAACTGGAATTTAAAAAGTTTTTTGAAAAACAAAAACAATACAAGTTTTATAAAATTAGTGATCGTAACATGAGCCTAAAGCACGGCCAGTTTACTATTATCCATCGAGGAGTTCCGTTGTCAACCTTCCATCTCCATCATCAGATCAGCTCGCTGTCACCATCATATTGTATTGTCATCGGAACTTGACAGGTATGCCAAACTCAGCTCAATCGGTTTAGGAAAACAGCTTTAAAATTCAGTTGCAAGATTCCACCCAGATTCCACCCATACAAACATACATACATTGCAAGTTAAATAAAAGCTTGTAAAATATGATGAATGAGAACACTTCACTTCTGGACGTAGGCTTACATAGGCACGACTAACGGTCAACGGCCGTTCAACAACCAACCTCTCATAACCGCCATAGTGCCATCGCTCCATCAAAGTGGCATTACCATTCTATAGAAAACCAAAATCATACATACGAATACATACATACATACATACATACATATACACACGCCTTTTTCCCCGAAGGCATAGGCGGAGCCACAAAAGGCCTCTTTTCACCGTAGGTTATTGTTGGAATATAGGCGTGACAAGTGATGAGCTCATCACCGCCATTGCTTCCGACGACTGGCTTGGCTAACACTTTCTTCTCTTAAATAACATATTCTTCAATAAGCTAGCAGCCAGGACATCGAATCGAACTAACAAGTCCGGTTAATCCCTAAGTCGGCTTTTACGGCATTCATGGGAGGAGACAGAGGGATCTATTCTTAGGCCGGACACACCACGGGAAATGTTTAATAAACCTCATCAGCAGCCCTTAGACGTCCACTGCTGGACGAGAGATTCCCCATATAATGCAATGAGGGGGAGTTACCTAATCGCTTCGCTTGGCAGGCAAATCGGGATCGTATGTTGAGCACTCAAGTAGATGCTGCTACTCATCCCATGTTGTAATCCCTTGGCCTTTACGACATTTACGGGAGGAGACGCGTGATCTATTCTTAGGCCAGAAACGCCGGCAATGTTTCATACGCAATCATAATAATTTATACATCGAAAATCCACGAATTGTCGCGCCGTAATTTCCTTATCAGTACAAATCAACACGCCATTAATTGGCATCGCCATCACACGTGTCGCCGACCGACGCGACGCGACGTTTGTCAGATCGTGCGATAACAACTGAACTATTCGTAAACTTATCAACACAACTACAGGACTGAAAGAACCGTTGGACTATTCAACACTAAGGCGCCTTGGTCACCACAAGTCGCCAACCAACGCAGTGAGAAGTTCTAGGGATCAACCAGGGCACGAAGACAAAATGACCATGTGAAAATTTGCGTTACGCTATCTCGGTAACAAAAATATGGAGAAGACATAAGCTATTTACAAATGCCGCGTGCCATTCCTTTCTTTCTCACACACACTGTATTTTCGCTATTTAGCCAAAGGCTTAGAACAACTCTGATCTCTTTGCTAACTTAGCACAGATTGAGAGAACATAGGCATGTCAATAACGTGGCATCTTTGTGACATCAGTGCAGGGCATGCGTTGTGCTGAACTATGCCGTGATGAGCTGTGCCTACCTCACAGGGAACGCCAGGAAACCTGGTCTAAAAGGGATCATCAACCTTGAAATTGACTGTTAAAGAAGTTAAAAACAAGTGCTATCAACTGCTATTTTTGCTAACTATTTTATCACTAGACTAGCGTATCGTCCCAGCTTCGCACGGGTAGTTTCAGGATGAAAAACAAACCCCCCCCCCCCCCCCCCCCCGTAGCCTATGTCACTCAGAGTGAATGTAGCTTTCCAATGATTAAATAATTTTTGAAATCGGCACAGTAGTTTTTAGTTTATTCATTACAAACATACACACAAAAATACAAATCTTTCCTTATTATAATATTAGTGTACATGTAGATGTAGATTAGTGTAGAAGTGTAGATGTGGACTAGAGCCTTTTTTCGCATACTGTACAAGACGCAAATCGTCCATCGATAAAAAAACTCATTCCGTCCAATACGTATACCGTCCAACACGCATACCGTCCAACTCGCATACCGTCTAACACGCATACCATCCAACACGTATACCGTCCAACACCAGGAATTGTGACATTACCTAGTAAGCAAAATGCCATTATTTTCATGTGGAAATCCAACATTATAGAATCCAGCAAGGTTATGGAATGGGCTGGATATTCATTTTAGACTATGAGATGGTGGAAAGCCGTGATAGCGTGCATTATGGTGGCAATTGAGGCCCCGTTGTAAGTTCGTATTTATGGAGTTCGGTGCCAACATTCAGACAAGTATAACGAACTCTTCGGTAACCTAACAGACCAGTGCACTTGCTAATGTGTTCAGAAATATTCACTTCTTAAGCAGTTCCCAAAATTGGAAGCATAAACTTTTTCTATCAGACTTCTTATTTTCAGTGTTGCCATATTTCATAATGTAAATAATACTGGCACTTAAAATCACATAGATATTCTTACGTAGACTTATAAGGCGCTGCGAGCAAGTAGCCGGCCTAGATGCGACAGGTTGTGTGTTTGATTCCTGCTGCAGAAAAAATATTGTATAATCTGCAAAATACTTGTTCCGGGCCTGGGTGTTGTGGTACAATGGTACTCGTAGTTCCTGATACCCACGACATAGGGAATCCTATAGCGTGATGATATATACGAAGGTGATATATTTCCCATAGCTGTCTGTAGTTTTAAATGCTTCTATGATGTATACAGGGCGTCCCGAGACTATGCGACAAGAAAGGAGAGTACCTTAAATATTATAGAGAGGATATTTTGCTGAAAGAAGACTTTATTTTATTTTTAAAACATAGTAATACTGCATTCAAAGATTTTCTAAAACTTACTTGCTTTGTCTGGGATTCGAACAGAGTTAAATTAAAAATTAAACATAAAATGATAAATTTTACGTTATACCTTTGTTTTAAGGTACTATGTTATATAAGAGGATTTTTATTTTCTCCATTCTTTTGATTGGAATCATTAAAATACAGAGTGTTTTTTTTTCACATTTATTTCAGTTCGATTCCCAGAAATGTATTTTTTAGAAAACCTTTGAATGCAGTATGACAAACTTTTAAAAATTCCGTAATCTCATTTCCGCAAAATATCCTATCTACAATATTTAAGGTACTTTCCCTTCATGTCGCATGGTTTTGGGACGTCCTGTATACATAGTATCTAGTCCTAGGTAGGTTGTTAGGTTTTAAACTTAGTTATGTGTAGTTTTCAGGGTTATGTAACAAAAAGGTTAAAAGATTAAGACTCCGTTGTCCATCCGTCGTATCTGCTTGGAAATGTTATTGTTTTATTGTAACCGCCCTGAACGCAAAGACCGCGTTACTGTAATAAAATAACTCCAAGCTGACATAAAGCGCGGCTTGTACGCGGCCAGTCGCCGTCACCGGTATTTATTAACACGGCCGCTTCAAATGGAACAAACAGCAAAAATACACTAGATACTACTTTATTTAATGGCGATTGTACAACGTATTTGGTTTACAAAGCATCGCCAAGGAATCGAAAAGGGTCAGCATACTTCACCGCACGGTTACCAAGAAAGAGGCCGAGTGACGCGACTGATGAAGATACATTTGATCAAGTCAAGTTGCTGCATGAACTGTTGGAGTGGCAAAAGCGATTGTGTTGTTGTGTAGGTTGCATGGTACATTTTTAAGCGTACCTATGTGCAGAAAATACCTTAATAGATCTTAACCCTTTTCTTTTAAACCCTAAAAATATTCATTGCTTTTTATGTGCCTACTTCAGCCTCTATATCAATAAAATATTAATCAGTAGCATTTTTATTACTCCCTCAAGTTTTATGACTATAACCTCCCGAAAAGCTTTTTCGTCTAAACCTTAAAAATAATCATTGCATTAAATTGATTTAAGCCTCCATTCCGATAAAAAAAAATGTCTGTACGTTGGATAAATTGATCTCCGAATTTTTACAACTCTCTCTAGAGTTTTATGAGTACCTCCTGAAATAACGCAGAAAGATGTATAGTATAGTATAATGCTCCACGTGGAAATAAATCCCCGTTAAATTAAATGTACCGAGACGTTTTAAGACTGAGGCAATCGGCGAACACATTCGTAAAACGAGAAACGGAATTCACACTACCGCTGCGTTTTACGCATTGCCACAGAGCATATTAAAGCAGTAGACTTTCCAAACACTGTAACATATAGCTAAGACCAATTCTGTGCTAAGACATGAATTGCTTTAGAAAAATAACATACATACATAGAATTTAAACTATCGTGGTTGGGAATCATATTGAAAGATAAACGGCTAATTACCACTATATTATTCGTCACTTTGCTGACGTTTTGAGACTGAGTTCAGAAGCCTCTTCATCATGAGCACCGCCCGCGACCGCGATCGACGGTGGACCAGCGAATACCAGCCCCCAACCGCGTTCGACGGTGGACCAGCGAATACTGGTATTCAGTCAGTGAACTCAGTCTCGAAACGTCAGCAAAGTGACGAAGAATAGTGGTAATTAGCCGTTTATCTTTTAATATACATACATACATACATACAAAGATAACTCTTAATTTTTAGAACTATAAACGGAAATACAACAAATTAAAAAAAAACTTGGGGCAATAAAACTTCTAGTTCTCTCCCAGACAACCTATATAGACAAAGTATTTTCCCCGAAAGGGTAGGCAGAGCCTCAATGGACACCTTATCACTGTGTGTTCATTGTGGGAATATAGACGTAATAAGTGGTGGGCAAGTTGCCGCCATTGCTTCCCACGCCATCTTCCAATAATAACATATTCCTATAATAAGCTATCAGCCAGGGCAAATCTTATACCAACGAATTTTACCAACAAGTCCCAGGTAATAACATAATTAAGATTAAAGTTTTTAAACTTTTTAATGGTATCTTTAAGGATAAACAACAAATGACTTTCATACATTGAAACCACGTTAGTTTTCATATTTAATTGTTAACCTCTACAATATTTATTATCTCTAGCCGTAGCGTAGTCGCATTGCGTTGCTACGGTGTAGCATCAGCGTAGATAAACGCTTCTACATAATGTCGTTGAACATACTATGTAGTTCTTTTACATCATCATCAGCCTGTTAAAGTCATCTGGGCATATGCCTGACGTTATAATGCGGTTTCACATAAATACTTTTTTAAAGGTTTTCTCCCACAAACCTCAAACACAACATGAAATTATATCTAAATATATATTTTTTTCCCTTCAACAGCTCACATTTCCATCCAAAAGTCAAGTGAAATTGACCCACTGTCAGCATTTCGTTGCTACATGCCCCGCAATAAATTTGAAGCCAGGCCGCCGTTTCACCGACGATAAATCTAACCATTCACTAATACACCACATTCAAATGTACCAAAGGGTGGGGTGGGGTTAATCTCGTATGCTGCTCGAGATTTCACCCCCAGAGGGGGCTTTTCACCTTAAAAGCGGTGCGTAACTTATGACTATGTGTCTCACCCGATATTTGACGTAAGGCTTTTGCATCGTGGCTAGAATATTGGCTCTCAAGAGCTACCAAGATGTAATTTTTATTATTTGCACAATGTTTTGTATTTTATTGTAATGAATACCTACTTAAATACTTACATGCAGCAATAATAATAGGTAACCAAAAAGAAATTCAAAAAATTCAAACAAATCCTTTCGCAATGAAACGGTTAACTGATTTTGATAAAACATGTCTACGAACCATCGCTAGAAAACATGCTTTCAAATTTAAAAAAAAACGCATTTTAATCGGTTTATCTGTTTAAGAGCTGCGGTCCCACAGACAGACAGACAGACACACATAGCGGACAAATTTATAACACTCCTCTTTTTGCGTCGGGGATTAAAAATACCTTTTTGGTAAGTTAGGTACTTTACTACCTTTTGATGACTTCTGTGGCGCATCGAGCGAGTAGCTGACACGCATCGAGCGAGTAACTGGCACGCATCGAGCGAGTAGCTGACACGCATCGAGCGAGTAGCTGACACGCATCGAGCGAGTAGCTGACACGCAAGAGGTTACGAATTTGATTTCCGCTGTGGAACAAATTTTTGTATGATCTGCAAATAATGTGTCCGGTTCTGGATGTTGTGGTACCTTGGTACTCGCAGTCTCTGATAACCACAACACAGGGAATCGTAGTATGTATATGACTGTTGAGTGAAGATATGTATGTTATCTAATGGAATATTATGATAACAAACTATACTCGTATTCCAGTAAGCGTTTTAAATACATGAAAGGGAATTTCCAGATAAAGTCTTAAAATTTCAGACATTATCGGTAAATCATAGAAGTCATTATAGAAAATGAATAGGTAAGCTCAGCGAAGTTTTATGCACAAAGACAAATCAGGAATTCAGTGGATGGAGGCCGCTTAAGACACGTGCGAGGCATTATATGGGGCGGTACAACAGTGACGATGTGGCGTTACCGATGTCCTTGCTAGTTTTTATCAGAAAAAATAAATAAACTCAACGAAGTGAAGAAAAGAATCGTCGCCTATGGACACCCCCTAACACTGGCGTGACAATATTTGGGATCCCGTATTCCAGAAACGTCGTACGTATTTCTTAAGCATCAAGATTCGGGGAATAAAATAACAATATTTTACGCTTTTGATTTTCAATCGACCTTTTTATTGGAGTGAATTGCGAAAAGCTCGAAAGAGCTACGTGTTTTTTTATATTGTGAAACTCTTTCTAAAATCAGGATAAAATAAGATTTGAAAGTTAAGTTATACATAAAATTTATAAGTACTTACATACATACATACAAAGTCATACGTCTTTTTCCCAGAAAGTGTAGGCAGAGCGTCAATGGGCCTCTTTTTACAGTTGGTTGCACCATTGTGGAAATATAGACGTGACAAGTGGTGAGCTCATCGCCGCCATCGCTTCTCACGACTGACTTGGCTAACGCTCTCTTCCAATAACAACATGAATAAAATTTGACAAAAAAAACACACAATATTAAAAAAAACTCGTTATAAAATGTTCAGTTGCCAGTTAAAACTCCAAAGAGGCAATATTCACGTGCTACCAACTGCCAAAACCTTAGGCCGCCTCACAAACAATCAATCTTCAAACTCACAAGGTGAGGCTCAAGCCGACCGCCTGCCGCGTTAAAATTTGACAAGTAAAATGGAAACTTTTTATTGGCCCTCTCATTTTGAGAAGTTTGCCAACTTTCTCGTAATATTTAAGAGGCAAGTTTCGAGGCCTCGCAAATATGAAAAAGGCTGGTAACTCGACTTATCAACTTTGTTTCTTTTTTTTGAAACTTTTGGGGATAAACAAGTGTTGCGGCTTATGTTACCTTAGGGTGGAATGAAGTTGAGCTGATAAAGCGCGAGAGGTGATCTTCCACGGGTTCCGCTTAGTACTGAGTTTTATTTTAATACAAAACTTTGTAAATTGGGAACATTAAAGCTATATTTATAATAATCCGCTCTCGAAATACCAAGTAGGAGTACTTTAAAAATATCCCTAAAAACATTTCCTACTTTTTACATACAAATATTATTCCATATATTCAGTAAGAATTAATCTATAGATAAACGACAGAGTATCCAACTGCAGGACTCCCTTCCCACCCCTCAAAAAAAGGCTGGTGACGTTACCTCTTTGGATGGCAATACTGATTTCCTGACCGAGGTACGCACCCATCTCTCATTCTTTGTAAAGGATACACGCTTCAGATCCCTAGGGACCTAAGAGTTTACCGCAAAACGCAGAAATATATACCCATGGCCTATAGAAGCATACTATTAATTTGATATAAATAAAAAATATATGAAATCAATTATATTTTTAGAAGATTTTATAAATCAGAGGCCATTCAAAGTAACATTCTACTAGCGATGTTGCTTGAAGAAAAGCCAACAATGTATGAGATTGACGTAAGCTATCGAAAAGTCACGTGGTCTATTGTATTGTATTACGACTGTAGAAATGGAATCGCTTCGAAGCGAATGCCACTTTGCTAGGTCACCTTTTCAACATGACTTCATAAAAATGGTTGAGTATTATTTATTAGTTGTTTCTTGGGTGTATCTTACTGATCTCTAATCTCAAATATCTTTCTCGTCTGGATTTTTTCATCTTCACCCTTATTTGCCTTTTTAACCTTTAAAAATCTCAAGTCAGCACTTTCAAGTTGTATTTTAAGCTTTAAGTAAGACCCCGCTTTAGTAGAAGTTATGTGGCACTGAAGGATACTAAATTGCCACTATCTATCGAAAACTCTTTATAAGAAATTAAATCTTTTTAAAAATATAAGTCCGATCGACTGTTTTCGTTTGCACAGAAAAGCACAGTCTGATATCTGACAGTAGCCGAACGAATAGTATAGCTCTGACCTGCTGTATAGTTCTGTCCCGCTCACATCTAAGAGTCGGCCGCCCGCGATTTTGCCGCGAAATCGATTAACCAATAACAGCGCAAGATTATAGCCCGCGATTGCTATTGGCAGAAAGAACGTTCCCGCGCTTTAGAAATTGGTCTACGGCGCAGGTAAATCAGAGCTACTTATATTTTGGGTAAAACTGTACAAATAAGCTACAATCATGTCACTTTTGGATTTGATGGTTCAAACCTAAGACCATTTAATCAAATGGTAAGGTTCTCGTAGTGAACAATGGCTTGAATATTTCAACACTCCTATTTACAAATGGTAAGGTTCTCGTAGTGAACAATGGCTTGAATATTTCAACACTCCTATTTACAAATGGTAAGGTTCTCGTAGTGAACAATGGCTTGAATATTTCAACACTCCTATTTACAAATGGTAAGGTTCTCGTAGTGAACAATGGCTTGAATATTTCAACACTCCTATTTACAAATGGTAAGGTTCTCGTAGTGAACAATGGCTTGAATATTTCAACACTCCTATTTACAAATTTCGATTGTATCAAGTTTTCAAAGAGTATGCCTGAAGCGATTTCTTCGTCAAAGTCAAAAGTTATAAAACACAGTAACAGGTGCCTTCAACGAAAAAGTTATCAAAAGGTTTCGGTTGCTCTCAATATTTCATCTCAGAGTTATAAGTCGAGGCTAAGTTAGACTAAGTTATAACTTAGGCACCACCTCTTTGCATATTTGATGGTGCCACGTTTGATGTTTTTTGTTATTTCGCTCTCGTTTGCACTTTTGCCGAGAACTTTTCTTAAGTTTATTGGGTTTTGGGTTCCAATAAAAACGAATAGGTTGTATATTTGCATATACTTCTATATTTTTTTAAAGTATGTACTATATAAGTGTTGTTTTATTTACGAGTCTGATGTCTGTTTAAACCATCTAATACTTATATTACGGGACACTTATAGCATGTCAAATTGATAGGTATCGGTAAGTGTTACATGACACAGAAGTCATTGGTGACAGTGTGAATGAATACTATTAAGACTGAGGCCCTAATCGCAGAACAAAGATCGTGAATTGTGATCCAAGCATAGATTTGTGACGTTTTTTAATTTCAGAGATTCGCTCGATCTACAGACGCAGTTAAAGTTATTTTATTCAATGTACATCTCTGTACTCAGCGATTCTAAGGTTCAACTATACCCAAAAGGCTTACAATGCCATGCGGGCCCAATAAAACAATGCGTTTAGGGCACTGTTGCGGCTTCCGCGCTTCTGCAGCGCTTCAGGTATGTTTGCCTGGGCGGATACCGACACTTTTGATGCCATGTGGCTCAAAATGATGGCCTCGCTGCTGAGCAGACTAGGCACGACTAACAGCATCCTAAACGCGTTCTCCGATCGTTTCAATTGTTCTCTGGTTTGGAATCTAGACCAGAGGACTAAATGATTGTTAATTATTATTAAGTACTAAGTTTGGCTATAATGTGTTTGGCTATAATGTGTTTGGCCTAAGATCAGACCCTCGGTCTCCTCCCATGGATGTCGTAAAAGCCGACTAAGGGCTTACCCGAACTTTTTGATAAGATTTGTCCTGGCTGCTAGCTTATTATGGAATGTTTTATTACTGGAAGAAAGCGTTAGCCAAGTCAGTTGTGGAAAGCAATGGCGGCGATGAGCTCACCACTTGTCACGTCTCTATTCCACGATGGTGCAACCCACTGTGAAAATAGACCCATTGAGGCTCTACCTAGCTCCCTTCGGGGAAAAAAACTATAATTTTTCAGTTTTTTACTAACAAATTGAACTCAGTTGTCTGAATAAATAAATATTGTTATTATTGAAATCTGTCAAAAAATCAATGCTGGAGATTCTATTCAGTTTTAGTTTAGTTCTGGAATACGGGATTGAGTCTGCAATAAATCGAGTTTCTATTCGCGAAAATGGTAAATTCAAATAAGATGCACGTACCTCTATTATGATGACACTTTGCATTGAAGTATTGAATATTTATTTCATGTAGTTTTTTAAAAACGTAAAATATCTGTATTTGCAAGCCAGATTTAAATCCAACCAAATCTCACACTTATTGTTAAACTAATAGAAGTTAAAATCAGCTGGCCAATATTAACAGAGTAATTACAGCACGGAGTCAAAGTCGGTAGCGAAATAAAATTTATATTGCCAATGCTCTTGTCCAAAATTATAATGAGCCTCAGAAAATGTTTGAGAATTAAATTTAGTTTCATCATTTTGAAATACAGACTGCTGAGGAGAGGTAAATGAGATGAATATTGTAGTAATATTTTGTGTATTTTGGAGGGTGAAAATGTCACCTTGGTTCGAGTAATTTTGCAAGGAGTGGTTCTACTACGTAAACATAATAAAATGTCTTAGAAATTATATTGGTATGAATTTTGTTTGACGGCAAACATGTAAATATATCAATCAAGCTATATATCAAATCGGATTAAGATCAAACAAGTAGGTGCTTATTATAATTTGCCTCATTCAATTGATCAACTTTGCAAACAATGAGGAGTGGGTCAAAGAATGAGTATTTCGCTGGCTTGGACTAAATCCCCCCCCCCCCCCCCCCCTCCCTTAAATTTGATATGAATCAAGATAATGCCTGGAATACACTTGGCTAGCTTTTCAATGCTATCAGGATAGTAAGCTAGAAACCTCGGTATACTATCCTGGCTTGGAACATGCTAGTGCTCTTTACATGATGCCAGATAATTTCAAGTTAGTGCCATTCTGCGGTGAAGTAAAATGAACTGCATAAAAAAACACTAGCATCGCTGGCCACATTAAGCACATTAGCATTAAGCTAGTACACAAACCAGGATAGAAAAATCAGTGGTGCGGGTGCTACTAGCTCAAAAAATAGAACCTCATACAATTAAACTATTCTAGCTTGAGACGCTAGCTTACTAATTTTCTCACTAGCTTACTAACCTAGATATGAAACTAGTTATGTACAAACGAAGCCAGAATTACTAGCTTGCTAGCTTACTAACACTAACTTGCTATCCTAGCTTGAAAAACTAACCTCGTGTATCCCGAGCATTAGTACTTTTATTCCTTTTCACTGTGCCAGGCAACCAAAAATGTCAAACATACGCTAGTATAATAAATCTCCAATTTCGTTTGTTGTCTTAAAAAAAGTAATACGGCAACACGGGCCCCTAAAAATGCAGACGTGTCTACGTAATATCAGGTGACATTGACAATATCGAGCGGCTTAAATTACAAAGAATTAGGCAAACCCCGCAGTACACACCCTCAGTCTGCGTGTAACACAGCTACAATGATACCAGCTAGCACATCGTATACAAAATTAAATTGTATTAAACGTATATTAAAAACTATAGCCCGACTACGGTGAACCACATCATTAGGTACATTTTTTTTTACAAGGTATTATGTAGATTTTCTCCTCATTCATTTGACATCAACAAACATTAAAAAAAAAAACTTTTAAAGTCTTGTGCGAATTATTGTCTGTTTAATTAAGTCTGAATTTCAGTATTATCTCCTAACTCCTAATCAATAAGGAGTGCTGTGGCTCTCATCATCAGCTCTCGAGCATGTGATGATGACACCCAGACGCAATCACCTGAATAAACCTATGAATATAGGTATTTGTTAGATAGCTGTTTATGAGGCATTTAATATTTAAATTATGCGCTGATCATAGGCAGAGGGTACCGCTTAACATCAGGTGGGTTCCGCTTCTAATATGCTTGTTCCGTCGTGTAAACTCCATCATCAGAATATTCACATATCATATCATCCCATATTCACCTGATATGGGACCATATCGGGAGAATACTATCAACTGTTGATAGTATACAACAGTCTACAGTTTATCCTATTTATGTTTTATCACAGAAGATTTCCGCCACTTACCCGTCTCAAACCCCAACTGAAATTCTCTTTTACCTAGTCTTATATTATCGACGCAAGTTCAGACAACTATAATGCAGTGAACAAGCTATATTTTTTGAGCTGCGTCATATTGTTTAGTTTATCATACCCGTGCGGTTTATCTTGTATGAATATTTTTCAATAGATAGCTGTTTATGAGGGATTTAATGTTGAAATTAATGTTTGCGCCATTATCGGCTAGACAAAGAGAAATAACGAATACTTATTAGATTAAAATGTTATTACAGAGATTTCGGAATTATTTTCATGCGATGAAATTACAATAACTATTCAATACTAAAATCTACGTCAGAGAATATGTAATTTTATACCCAAAAATATCTTTAGCAGACTGTGTATACATACCTATTTATTCCTAGGTAAGTTTAGATTATACTCATACATACATACATAGACACACGCCTTTTTCCCCGAAAGGGTAAGTTGAGTCTCAAATGAGCCTCTTTTCACCGTGTGCTGCACCATCATGGGAATGTCAACGTGACAAATAGTGAGCTCATCAACGCCATTGCTTCCCACGACTGACTAGGTTAACTTTTTAAATCCCCCGCTACTGTGTTATTATCTAAATAGAAAGGTATTGCGGAACAATCCCTAACAAACAATTACGTAGCTACATTCGCAAATCTGTTAACGATTAATGTTTCGACGAATGTACAATCGTGAACAAAAATGTTACCCCATTAAAAGCGCGTAAATGTTAAATCGCTGGTTTATCCTCCAAATCCGAATAAAAACGACGCACGCTTCAGTCCAAGGACGGAGAAAGCAAGCATCGGGGGAAAAGTATTTATTGCCGGGAATAAAGCACGCAATAATAAATACTGTACCTACGCTAGAGTTTACCAACCTGATTTTATACCATGTTAAAAAAGCCGGAGATATTTTATACGGAAAAAGTTATTTAGACATAAAATTTCTAGAATTACGATGAATCGGACAACATAGTGTAGACTTCTCTAGATCAATCTAAGACATTTTAAAGCTCACAAGAATCCAGTGGATGGAGATATGTGTGTATGTGTTTATTTATTAATTTTGTACCTATTGTAGTAAACATGTTAGATTATGTGAATCAAATTTTTGTGCACTACCTCTTAATTGTTTTCCACACTACACAAAAGTTAGCTGGAAGAGAATGCTATCTAGCATTAAGTTCGCCTATATACAATACTTTTTAAGTTGTTTAATAAAGTATTTGCTATATATCTATCTAATGTCCACATTTTTTTTTTATCTACTTGATTGACGGATCTCGGATATGACCCACCTGATGTTAAGCAGTAACCTCGGTCATAAACAATGCATTATCACATAGGTCACTTCCATCTGGACGCACCCTGTGTGACATTGAACTGTGCACGCCACCCTGAGATACAAAGATGGAAAGTAATTGTGCCTGTAATTTAACTTCCATGGGGATGATGATGATGAATATGATTTGACTAAAAATTCAAATGTTATGAACGTTACGCATCATCATCATCAATCGACAGATGTCCACTGCTGGACGAGGCTTCCCACAAAGTATTTAATGGGGGGGGGAGGATTTTTCAATAATCACCACGCTTGACAGGGGGAGTGGTGATTGCAGGTGTTGAATACTTAGGTGGATGCTGCTGCCCTTTCCCTGGAGTAATCCTTTACTCGATTTTAAAAAATCCACATGAGGAGACGGAGAAAATAGAATAGAAAAGAATAGAATAGAAAATACTTTATTGTACACCAAAGAGGAGAGGAGAGGAGAGGAGAGGAGAGGAGGAGGTATTATAGTCTTAGGCAGGATACACCTCAGTGAATTGGGAACAATAATTTTTAAATAAACCAGCAGCCAGGACAACTCATATTCGATCCAAAATTGCCCAACACATGTCATGTAAATATTTCTATAATTTTGGTCGTCTAAAATATAACCACAGAAATTACCGTCTTTTCCGATCTTTGATCGCGCAACACTATCTTCCGTACAAACAAACATCACTCTCGGTACATTATTGGTGAGCCAGTACAAGTTTATAGCCTATGTAACATGACTAAATAAATTAAGATTCATTGTGATTTTTATATGTTCTTCTGTGGTGCTTAGGTTAAAAATATTATGGATTTATTTATTAGAAACGTACGATAGCGTGTCGGGTTAAGGAGCACATACGAGCGGTCAAGAACAGGGACATACATAAGTCAGCCATAGCGAAACACCTTTTGGAATCTGGCTCAAATCATTGGATCGAGCTACACAGTCCGCAGGTAATCTCGACAGAGCGACATTAGGTACATACCAAGAATGGTACAAGAGGCAATTGAGATTACTAAGTAGGTACAGAAATTTCAATAGAGAAGATGGTTTTCAATTATCTGGAGTATGGAAGCCTGTGTTGAAAATGTGTAAGAATCAAAAGTGTGGTACCTGCTACGCGTCCGGACACCGTTAGTGTTGTGTGTCGAGTTGGTGTGAATTGTGACAATGAAACCGATGGTAGTGGTATCATTCGTAATAAATGAGTGAGAAAGAAAGTAGATCGCTATATCTGCTAATAACATCTACTCGCAAAGACTTTAGTTAGTTCTCCCTTCATCATGGCGCATGCAACTGTGCCGAAATATCGGGAACATTTAAAACTCAAAAATCGTGGTAAATATCCCGTTTCTAGTGAAAATGATTATAGATTTTGTTACACTTTTTGTTGTCTTTACAAAGCTATTGTTGTAGTCGGAGACCTCGGGTATCCTAGTCGAGCATAAACACATAAATGCAAATAAGTACGGATCCTCAGATCCGTAAACATGGACGCCAGGTATTCGTAGCTCCGGACTATGCGTCCTGTATAGACAGCTAGCTCAATCTGAACCAGCACCACAGTCTGTTAGATTGCTTGCCAGTTAAAAGGTATTAAACACTTAATATACTTGAGTCCGCGGGTAGCCTCCGCGATGTGCACATCTACTCTAGTTTGACATTGTGTTTTTTTTGTATATATCAAACATCACGAGTATTTTTATTTTAGATATCAATCACTTTGGAAGACTAATAAATAAATCAAAACTTAATAGGTTTCTTCAAAGACAAATAAACTTTAAGGCAGTATTCTTTTTATTCGACAACCTCTGTAGCGCGGCGGGCGTTGGTTCGCCTGCGACGCAGGAGGTTGTGGGTTCGATTCCCGCCTCTGAACAAATATTTGTGCGATCTGCAGATATTTGTTCAGGGTGTTCTGGGTATTTTCTATGTATAATAAAAAATATCTATCTATGTAATATATTGTATTAAGTATATCAGTTATCTTGTACCCATAACACAAGCTCTGTTTAGCTTGAAGCTAGTTAATGTTGTGTGAACTGCCCAGCATTATTTATTTATTTATTATTTATATATTTTGAATCTAGGCATGGTACAATTAGGTAGATAAATCAATCCCTGATTTCTGCTGCAAAAAAAGACGTAATTTATAGTAAGCGAATGCCAATTCATTATTTTTTGCAAATGTTACTTAGTTACAAATCAAACAGGAGCTTTCTTAAAAAAATTCACATGCTCAAAATTTATTTGTTTTCTAAATAAGTACAAAAAATAAGACTATTAACTATCCTACCGTGTTATCCCACTAATATCATAATTATCAAAGTTACGATGTTTACATGTTTGTATGTTTCTAACTCAATCACGCCGCCACGGCTGCACTGATTTCGATGAAATTTTGGACAAAAGTAAATTATGACCTTGGTTGAGCTGTA
Organism: Operophtera brumata; assembly: GCA_932527175.1. NCBI lineage: Eukaryota > Metazoa > Arthropoda > Insecta > Lepidoptera > Geometridae > Operophtera > Operophtera brumata. The sequence goes on from OW052239.1 coordinate 17,921,048, forward strand.
GGCTACTTTTTATCCTGGTAAACGCGAGCGAAGCTGTGAGTGAACAGAATTATTTAATTCCATCGTTTCTTATAGAAACTTGGGTACATAAAAGTGAGGTAGCTACCCTCTGAGCTGTGACCGCTGTCCGTAAATAATACAGCGTCACCGTCGGATTTGCGATCGTCACCGTGACAAAGGAAAATGCGCCTCGAGTTATGACACTCTGGGCTCCCTTTTGTTTGGTTAATGCCGTCGTTTTTTATATTTTTTTATGTATTTTTCTGTATGTCACTAAAACTTTTTATTTTTCTTGGATCACTGGAGCCAGTCGTGATTTTCTTACTTTCTATTTGAGGGTAAAACTCATAGATTTAACTAACAAGATGCGGTTGATCAACTAAATTTGAATTTATCATAGGAACAAACATAACTGTGCCCGCGTGCGATTCACGTCATTGACTGGCTGTCGTTAGTGTCTAAAATACGATTTTGGCACAGAAAAATTAGTCATTTTATCACGTTTTACTTATAATATCTATGGAAGAACTATTAAAACTTCGTGACCCTTAGCTTTACATTGTTTATTTCTATTTTTATTTTTACATCATCTTCCGGAATTAATGATTCACTTTAAAAAAAGAGCTATTAGTCACATAATGATGTTTAACATCTGACATCTCACTTTCTTGGTAATAAGCAACATGGCTGATAGTACCAACCTCACGGAAAAATGCGCGCTTCCTGTCACACACTTCCATCCCAGGAGAGCGAGAGAAAAGATGTTACACATCAAAAACGAGAGAATTAAGTACTCGTATATAGCATGGTTAGCTGCTTTATGCCTGCGTAAGCTGTGGTTGCCTTAACAGAGTGCAGGTAACGCATCCAATTATTTGATTCTGTTTTTAAGTTATGTGTCATGAATTTTATGGCCCATTGTTAATCCTTAGACATACTTACATACATAGACACGGTCCTCTTTCCCTGAAGGTGTAGGCAGAGCCACAATGTGCCTCTTTTCACAGTGGGTTGCACCATCGTGGATTCATTGGAAATCCTAACAAATAAAATATATAAAGAACATATATTTCTTAGGTATATCTGTATCCTGGGCAAGGCTACAATGTATTGTCACACATGATCCTTTCATTATTTTATTCTATTTATCATCATAATCAGCCTGTAGAAGGCCATTGCTGAACCTATATCTACGCTGCCTTCATACACCGATTTCCCGCGCCTACCCGCCAGTAGAGAAACATTAATATCCGGCCGTTATATTTATAACTTCAGTAGTTGCCGATTCCGCGAGCTCTACACTTGCCCATTAGCGAGAGCTATGTTAGTGATCTTGAGTATCCTACAAATGTGGAATGTTGTTGAATGTTTTAGTAGTAGTAGAGTTTTTTTGTGAAAGAGTTCGTCCGGGGAAGTACTACCACCATACCTATTTCTGCCGCAAAGCAGTAGTGCTCGCATTGCTGTGTTCCGGTTTGAAGGGTAAGGGTGCCGGTGAAATTACAGGCACATGAGACTTTTCATCTTTATGTCTCAGGGTGGTGGGCGCAGTGCAATGCCACATAGGGCGCGTCCTAGGTGGACGTGACCTATGAGGTAATGCGCTGTTCATAGGCAGAGGTTACCGCTAAACATCAGGTGGGTCATCAGCTTGTTCCGCAATTCAAGTAGCATAAAAAAAAAAAAAAAAATGTTTCTGATTTTATCACTTAGTGAAGCACTGTGCGTAGCTCTCTGTATCTTGTTTATAATGAACAATGATAATAATATATTTATTTCCGACACATGATTTATATTTATCTCATTGGTTATTCGTAGAGCATTCTGCGAAATGATGTTAATAGACTATCACTGGCTCTCGGGCTACCTATCTGTGACACTGAGACAGGTTCAGGTGTCGAGTTTTGTGACGTGGACGCTTTGTTTACGCTCGAGGTGTCTTTTTCGGTGCGGGCGGATTTTGTTTGTGTACTTTTCCATGTCGTAGTATAATGGACGTTTCGAAATAAACAAGACATTTTGTTTGACAGTTTTTGTGTCATTAACAATTTAGTTGACAATGGTTTCAAAGACCGACCACTTTCATATACTCAGATCTCCATCGTCTTACCGTTTTATATCCTGTCGACATTGACATTGGCAAAATTGTAGAAACTAAAGCCACAGTAGCCACAAATAAAAGAAGAAGAAGAAAATCATAGGGGAGTGCATTTTTTTTTATTTTCAAATTGCTTTTATAAAAGTTTGTATAGAAAATATTACATATACATACATACGTAAACACACGCCTTTTTCCCCGAACGGTTAGGCAGAGCCTCAAATGGGCCTCTTTTCATCATGAGTTGCACCATCGTGGGATATAGTCGTGACAAGTGGTGAGCTCATCGCCGCCATTGCTTCCCACGACTGACTCTTGCTAACGCTTTCTTCCAGTAACAATGCATTCCTTAAATAAGCTAGCAGCCAGGACAAATGTTATACCAAAAAACTTACAAACAAGTCTGGGTTGAAAATATTATTTTTCACAAAAACTTTGATGTGACTATAAAACCGTATCGTAAGAGACTAGTTTTTTTTAGATACATACATAGTCACACGCCTTTTCCCCCGAAGGGGTAGGCAGAGCATCAATGGGCCTCATTTCACGGTCTCTTTTCCCACTATCTCTTGATTTATTGGTGCTAGGTTTTCACTTTTTCATAGTCACTCCTCCACAGATAGAATACTAACTTGTACGCAAGCCAAAGTAGCCCAGGGGAAATACATTGCTTCCTGGAATCCGCAATGAACGTAATAAACTTGGCTGCAGCAGGAATCTAACAAGGTGGATGTAATGATGATTTGATGGCCTAGGTATATGATCAAAGTTTCCCTAGATATCTATGTATACCTAATTATCTATCTATATATAAAACAAACTCGTGTTAGTTACACCATGCCTGCAGAGGGCAAATAAGTCATAAGTGCTCACTATTTTATAAGACCAAATTGTAACACTTATTTATGCAAATAAATATCTTGTATCTTGTATCTTATATCTTGTACCACTTATAACTGAAGAACGGGTGAACTGATTTGGCTGAAAAATAGAATAGAATAGAATAGAATAGTAATTTATTTTCATTTCAAGCACATACAAATTATATAAAATTGGTGGGGAGGTAGCTTAGAACCAGGAAATTGACATAAGGGGGAGGAGTAGGAGGGGGGGGGGGGGGGGTTCACCGGGTGCTACCCGTGTGAAGCCGGGGCGATTCGCTAGTATTATATAATATAGAGGTATTATCCCACGATAGTGCACGATGGACAGAGGCCCATTTGAGGCTCTGCCTACCCTTTCGAGGAAAAAGGCGTGTGTCTATGTATGTATGTAAAGAGGTAAAATTTTATTGTTTGTTTGTTTGTAATGACCAAACCCAAGATATACTTATCCGATTTTAAACATGTTTCATCCATATATTGCTACATTAACATAGGATATGGTTTATTAGCTTCCGCTCGTGGCTACGCTCGGGCTATATGTGTAGTTCCATACTGACCTCCGTAATGGTTGAGCGGATTTTGATGGCATATGGACTGAAGATGGATGCTGTGAGGGAGACGGAGGAGAGGAACTGCTTTTTATCCCGATACCACCCGTGCAAAGCCGTGGCGAGTCGCTAGTATTTATATATATACACTAGCCTTGTGCTCTCGGTTTCGCACGCTTGTTGCAGGATAATACACAGTACCGCTCTCCTCTACCCCTCCCCTCCCCCTCCCATCCCCCCTATGCATCCATCCACCCTCGAAATACCATCAAAATCCGCTAAACTATTATGGCGAATGCACGACATAGCACGTCTCCTGTTTAAAGAAATGATAGATTTATTGCGATGTAGGTTTGTACATAAATTCAACAAATCAATTTACTCAGCGTTTCAGTGATCAGTTTATTAATCACATTATTTTGATCATCGTTTCAGACTACAGATTACAATTACCAAGATTAATACACAAGATTATTAAAAAACTGCATCGCTCATTTGTATAAATTTTATTTCAACGCATAGTAATAACATCACAAGAATAAAACAAAAATGTCTAAAAACAAGACCTAAAACTATACTCTACTATACTTACACATATAATTTGTAACACTCCACACTGCACCCATACCCACACATACATCCACCACCCACGAACATACACATAGATTCATACACACATACACATACATACTCATTCACCCACACACTTTTATCATCGTGATCAATCTGTTTGTAGCAACTAGTAAGTTTTGTTTGATATATCGTACTAAGTAGAATCTTTTGTTAATTTTAAGCTGTGTAGACCTTTTTTGGCTATAATTTTGTAAATGTTAAACATAAATAATTATTGTATAAATCGCTGTTGGTTGACCAAAATAAATAAAATAAAAATAAAATACACTGTATCAAAAACTAGGTGAAACATACCTACGTATACAAAAAACAATTTAAAATTCTATGTTTTTATTTCGTTGCAATTCTGTGTACCTGTTATAATAGAAGCCATTTCGATTAAATATTAAATAATATTTTAAAAGCATTGCAGTTTTCGGGGTGTAACTCTCCCGCTCAGCAAAATGTAAAATTCACGATATTCCGAAGCAATTTAAAATATTTTCTGTAGCACAAACAAGCGTCAGTGTTGCTACTATTAAAATATGCTCAGTATTCAGACGCGGGGTCGAGTTGTAACAAACATTTTCATAAAACAACATTCGTGGCGTAGTGGCTACGGCACGGTCTGCCTCATCGCCAGAGTACCTATACTCGTAGCAATAGTTTAGAATTTTAAAATGTTGTTTTTTTCGCATACATACCGAATACAGACTTGTGCGTAGTTTGCTAGGAAGATGTACTACATGGAAACAAGGCTATAAACAAACCGGATTCGATTATACCAGTCTCATTCTTTTATATGAATGTATTCATGTGTTGGAATGAGACAAGCATATATCTATCTGTTCTTATTTGTGTAACTTGTACCAGACCAAATGTCACACTTGTTACCAATTACTACTACATTCATGGTACCAATCTAGGAAGATGTACATTCATGGTACCAATATTCAGTCGTACAGAAAGGAAAAACGACTGTCGTGTGACAATATATTTGTTTCTCTCTAACATAAGATAGTAAGCTATCTTCTAGGATAGGAGTAAGAAGGAACACTAGTGGCTATTTTAGCACTCAATCCATGTACTACTACATTCATGGTAGTTTGGCGGTAAAACGAGTGTGTGAATGTTGGTACTTTCAAGCGTACGTCGTGATATTATATAGCGGTCTTGCTATTGGACGATTCAATTATCACGTCATACTGCAGGCTTGTGATGTGGCTGGCGCATATGAGTACTTGTTGCTTACTTGCGTTCGGAGACAAAGTTAATATATTTTATTTTTGGAGCTTACTCCTTATGAATCGATTTTCATATACCTAAGGTAGTCTAATAAATGAGGAGTAAAATCGAAAAATCAAGCGGTTTTCCCTCTGCGCAAAAACTGTACTGAAGTAAGCTCCAATCACGCGGCTGAGCAGACAAACGCCCCTTTTTTTAACAACTAAGTAATTAAGTACATCTACTATGTTTATATAACTAGAGACAATTATTTCATTCAACACACTGGTTATTTCACTAAGGTCACTGACTTTAAGCAGGGCGACCAAGAAAGAACCATTGATACGAAGGATAAACGAACTATTACGAACAACTAGCAAAGAACCAAGTAAGCAAGGTTAATTATATTAGCGTCTAAAATACTGCTAACCCTATAATATAAAGCAACCTTTTTTCATCAACGGAACCCTAAAAGAGCCAGTAAATAATAATAAAGGAATGCAACAGCGGCGGAATTTAATTATTTCCAGCAAGTCGACGGCGCGGTGGTTGGATTGAGAGAAATAAATTTGAGCCGGATCCCGTACCTAGCTAAACAACTTAATTTAGTGGCCGTCGAACAATGCTCGGCTAATAAGTGTTGTCTGAACCAGATTGTACGGTTAGCAACATAAGTTTATTCGAGTTTTTTGTTGCTTAAACGCGATTATAACCTTTGTTCGATGGCCACAAAATTATAACCTAAACAACTTGGCAACTTCAGTGGCCGTCAAAAAATGCTCGGCTAGTATGTGTTGTCTGAACGGGACTGTACGGTTAGCAACAGAAGTTTATTAAAGTTTTTTGTTGTTTTTGGCTTTAACTATAACCTAAAGAACTTAATTTAGTTGCCGTCGAACACTGGTTGGCTAATAAGTGTTGTCAGAACGGGACTGTACGGTTAGCAACATAAGTTTGTACGAGTTTTTTGTTGCTTAAACTATAACCTAAACAACTTAATTTATTGGCCGTCGAACAATGCTCGGTTAATAAGTGTTGTCTGAACGAAATTGTACGGTTAGCAACATAAGTTTGTTCGAGTTTTTTGTTGCTTAAACTATGTATAACCCAAAGATCTTAATTTAGTTGCCGTCGAACAATGCTCGGCTAATAAGTGTTGTCTGAACGGGATTGTACGGTTAGCAACATTAGTTTGTTCGCGTTTTTTGTTGCTTAAGGTTGTTCCTCGTGGTCAGCTAGGCACGACAACGTCAATAGATGGCGCTGTTGCCAAATTTTGAAGTATTTTATGTATTTATGAATTAAAATGTGCATATTATGTCATAACACTAACGTTCACGCAAATGGTGGTTCATTTGCTATGTACCTAGCTATATTTCAGGTTATTTTAGTCTCTAGTTTTAACATACTTGTGCCGAGCAAATTCCGAGCAATATGAAAGCCTACTCACGCACACAGTCAAGGATATTATTGTATTAGAACTATAAGCTAATTTCGGCGCGCGAATTTCAAAATAGTTGGATTAGCGGCTTGGACTGTCGACTCAGAACTTCTGAACCCACGTTACTGCGTTCGATTCTATACTGCCTTTATTTTTTGTATTTTTTTTTTTACTTTTTTTTTTGTAACCAGTGACTAGATCTCTCGACACTAAAACCACAGTACTGGGTTCGATACCAGACTATTTTTTTTTATAAATGTTTTTGTAATGATCTACAAAATACACTGATTCTGCTTCAGCCAATATTATGTTTGTGAAGTGAGTGTTGTGGTGTGTCCTTATTTCAAATCAAAAAGTAGGTACTCGATTCTTAACCGACCTCAAAAAATGGAGGAGGTTATCAATTCCAGAGTTTTTTATTATGTTTGTTACCTCATACCATTTACGTAACGATTAGGAAAAAAAATTACATGATATACTTCCAGATTGGTGCCATTTTCATTAAAATGTTTTTCTGATGATGGAATCCATGAAGATTGAGGGAACTCCTCAAATATTATAGGCACACATATATCAATTTCGGTATTTTCAGCAACAAGTCAAGCATTTGCATTCAGAATGTTTTTTTTTTTTATACTACTAGAATGACGGAACATGCTGATGGCCCACCTGATGTTAAGCGGTAACCTCTGCCTATGAACAGTGCATTACCTCATAGGTCACGTCCACCTAGGACGCGCCCTATGTGGCATAGCACTGCGCCCGCCACCCTGAGACATAAAGGTGAAACGTCTCATGTGCCTGTAATTTCACCGGCACCCTTACCCTTCAAACCGGAACACAGCAATGCGAGGACTACTGCTTTGCGGCAGAAATAGGTATGGTGGTAGTACTTCCCCGGACGAACTCTTACACAAAAAAGCTCTACTACTACTATATTTCATGGGTGGCAACAATGGTGTCTCCTGCGATATCCGATTGAGCTGAAATTTGGCATACTCGTACCTATCTAGTTCCGATGACAGTACAATACTATGGTGAAAGCGAGCTGATCTGATGATGGAGACGGAACGTGGACAGCGGAACTCCTCGATGGATAATAGTAGACTGGCCGTGTTTAGGCTCATTTTCATCAGCACACTAATTTTATTAAGTCTTATACCCGGACTTGTAGTTAGCTTGTAGTTCCTGACTGCTAGCTTATTTCAGGAATGTATTATACTGGAAGAAAGCATTAGCAGAGTCAGTCGTGGGAAGCAATGGCGGCGATGAGCTCACCACTTGTCACGTGTATTTCCCACGATGGTGCAACCCACAGTGAAAAGAGGCACATGAGAGGCTCTGCTTACTCTTTCGGGGAAAAAGGCGTGTGTCTATGTATGTATTTATGTTGTATTGGGTATAAACTCCTAGCTATGAAGTCGTTTTTCAGGGTTCCGAAAAAAAAAATACGGAACCCTTATGGATTCGTCATGTATGTCTGTCTGTCCGTGTATGTCACAGCCACTTTTTTCCGAAACTAATTTTCACACAAAAATAGAAAAAAACAATAAGTTTTTGGGGTTCCCCATACTTAAAACTGAAACACATTTTTTTTTCATCAAACCTGTGTGGGGTATCAATGGATAGGTCTTCAAAAATGATATTGAGGTTTCTAATATCATTTTTTTCTAAACTGAATAGTTTGCGAGAGAGAGAATGATAAAACTAAAAAAAAAAATATGGTGTACATTACCATGTAAACTTCCAACGAAAATTGTTTTGAAAGAGATCTAGTACGTAGTTTTTTTTAATATATCATAAGTTGTAAACCATCCAAGAACTTTTATGTTATGTTACTTGCTGCTACGGAACCCTTCATGGGCGAGTCCGACTCGCACTTGGCCGCTTTTTTTTCTAAAGATTTAGTTACTTTCAGCTTTTATTGATAGATCATCAACTGAAGTCCACGGCTGGGCATAGGCCTCCCCCATAATATAATGCACATAGAAACTTTATTTTACGCCGCATCAATGGCTATTGCTTTACAAAGCACAAGTAAGGCCGCACGTAGAAACTGTTCCCATCTATGGCACGGGGCAACCAAGTACCAGCTGCTTCGTTTTGACTCCTTACAGAGAAGAGCCATTAGCATCATCGGTGACCCCAAGCTCTCCGATACTCTAGAACCGCTTAGCCAACGCAGAGCTATCGGATCTCTTTGCGTGTTCTACCGCCTCTACAACGGGGAATGTTCTGACGAGCTTTCCGATCTCATCCTCGCATCGAGATTTTACCATCGCTCTTCCCGGCACCGTGACAAAGCTCATCCGCACATCATAGAACCCTGGGTTTCTCGAACGAGTCGTTTCTCGAGATCATTTCTTCCCCATAAAGTACTATTATTTATTCTGTGCCTACAAACTATGGAATGAGCTTCCATCTGAGGTTTTAACGCTTGGTTACGTACGACATGTTTTATTTCATGAAAAATGGTCATAAATTCCTTCAGGGTAGGCAGCGCATCGACAATTACCCCCGGTGTTGCCGGTGTCTATAAGCGACGGTGACCACTTCACATCAGAAAGCCAATTCTCGTAATAAAAAATAGTCAAATTAAAGTTCGGATCATGTTACGATCGAGTGTCGATGTCACAAACGTCAAAAATGGTATTCTGCTCACCTGACAATACAACACGGAATGTGATTATATCGAAATGTGACTGTAACTTGAATGTTTCAAAGTTCTGAGAATTCTCTCTTTCACTCTTTACAATTATTATATAGCACTATCCTACTCTAATATATGGTCGCAAGAACCGAAAGTAGATTATCTTGTTATTGTGAGGGAGCAGAATACCAATTTCTCAGTCAATTTACAATACAATCTCGTTTCGGTCAACTTGCAGTGTGGTTATAAAATAATTAAGAGAATTGGGCTTCAGGCCGTATGCTAGTTTGCCAATTCGTATCATAAAAAATAAAAAAAAACTGCCAAGTGCTAGTCGGACTCTAGCACGAAGGGTTCCATACAATAACCTAAAATAAAAATTAAAATTACACGCAAATGTACCAGCCATCACCCAATCACGCAACAGGGGGACAGATCCAACTTTTTTGTTCTAACTGTCACCTTAGGGGGGACAGATCAGTGTGACAAATGGGAATAATTCGTCGCGCTCCATTTCCATTATTGTGATGTCTTGAGTTTGAGAAATAAAGCCGACGAAGTAACAATTCTTCATTGAGGAAATCCGCAGTTGACCCTATTTTCAACAAGTTTTTTTTTTTTTTTTAAACATTTATAGACCTTTGTTTGTGCACGATCTCACCTGTTGGTAAGTGACGATGCGGCCGAAGATGGAGCACAAAGGTCTAGAAGGCACCTATTCACTCTAGCCTTGAAGAGGTCCAGATTATAGTTGAGTTAGTAATTAATTTTGTAAAAATAAAAAAATAAACCCAACGCTGAACGGCTGAACCGATTTTGATCAAACAAAGCTAAGAACACTCCCGAAAAATACACCTTTCAAACAAAAAAAAACGATTTCGGTTCATCCGTTTGGGAGCTACGATGGGACAGACAGACACACACACACACAGACACGTCAAACTTATAATACCCCTTCGTTTTTCGTCGGGTGTGTCTGTATGTCCCAACGTGGCTCCCGAACGGATGAACCGAAATCGTTTTTTGTTTTTGTTTGATAGGTGTATTTGTCGGGAGTGTTCTTAGCTTAGTTGGATCAAAATCGGTTCAGCCGTTTTATTTCGTTCGGGTTTTTTTTAATTTTTACAAAATTAATTCCCTGTAAATATGTAAACTTTGTTGTTTTGTTTGTTTGTTTGTTTGCCAAGCTGCGGTGAAATGGCTAGTACAGTATAAACACAATTACCTACTAGTAATAAATTAGTGCTTAGGAACGTACCATCTGGACTAGCGCCTAGAAAGGAATGGAATCGCTTCGAAGCGAATGTCATTTGGCTAGGCCGGCTGATATGCATTGCATGCAAATAATATTATGGAAATTAAAAAAAAAAGTGGCCAAGTGCGAGTCGGACTCGCCCATGAAGGGTTCCGTAGCAGCAAGTAACATAATATCAAAGTTCTTGGATGGTTTACGATTTATGACGTATTAAAAAAAACTACTAACTAGATATCGTTCAAACCAATTTTCGTTGGAAGTTTACATGGTAATGTACATTTTTTTTTTAGTTTTATCATTCTCTTATTTTAGAAGTTACGGGGTTGGGGGGGGGACTTTTTACCACTTTGGAAGTGTCTGTCGCGCAAACTATTTAGTTTAGAAAAAAGTTATATTAGAAACCTCAATATCATTTTTGAAGACCTATACATAGATACCCCACACCAACAGGAATGATGAAAAAAAAAATGAGTTTCAGTTCTAAGTACTAATACTTAGAACTGAACCCCCATTTTTTTTTGTTTTTTTAATTTTTTTTGTGAAAATCTGAATGCGGTTCACAGAATACATCTACTTACCAAGTTTCAACAGCATAGATCCTATAGTTTCGGAAAAAAGTGGCTGTGACATACACGGACAGACATAACATGTCATAGTAAGATGAACTCTTGTCTTCTAAGCAGGAGGCAAAATGTTCAATACCCACCCTGGGCCTGCATATCTGAATCTTCCGAAGACCCTAACTCGCAATTATAATGAATAATACCCCTAGGAATCATTTCAACGAATTTGTTTGAAGATTGTAGTTTCACCTACCTACACAGAACTGACTTCGACTGAAACAAGGCAATTTTTTTTTTTTTTTTAAATATTGAATGAGCGAAGCGAGTTCTCTGATTCAACTTGGAAGAATTGGCATTTGTATGTATGTATGTATGTATGTATGTTTGTCCGAGCATAACTTCCGAACCGTTAATCCGATCTTCATGAAATTTGATTGGGAGGTGATAGTATTGGTACAATTTGTTGGTAAGGTTATGAGCTATATCGGTCGGGGGGTTGTTGAGATATTGGGGTCCAAGAGGAGGTAAAAAAAAGTGAGAATATCAGATCAAATGTGGTGTCATATGAAAGTTCCTCGCTTCGACATTTCAAAACTTTTTTAGTTTTTGAGATGTTAGGGTAAATCAAAAATGTAAAAAAACAAAACCTCTAGGGTACTTCCACTAATCCTACAACGCTGTTTTTTTTACGTTTGTAGATTTTATGATACAAATACTGGGAAAAGTCTAAAATTTATGAATCTTGAAACTTGTAGGTACCTATACTCTATAAAATAACAACCAGTGTATAACATTCTTTGTTGACCTCCCGTTTCTAGGAATTTGAACGACGTTGAAGGTCTAACTTTTCGAACCACATGTGGATGTACATAGATATTTTTTTCGAAATAAATAAGGTAACCTTCCTAAACCGTGTGTATTCGTGAGGTCTCAGTTCAAAAAACCTTGTGCGTAAATATATAGGTAATTATGATCAGCTAGTAGTATTTAATTTAATTTTTACGTAATTAAGATAATATTATATGTGTCTGTAATTTCTGTCTAGTTGTTTGTAATTTAATTTTCTCCCATTATTTATACAAAGTTCATATGTAGAGACCTTGCAATGCATTGCGGCCTCCGGCTGTCTGGCTGATTCGCATACACATGTCCAATCCTAAATGTTTGTTTTTCTAATATTTTCTATCCGAGCTAATTATGATATGACAGATCGAAGCGGCAACAGCGCTTAGCCGGCGTAAGTCACGAGCTGACAACGTCGCGTGTAAGAGACTTGTAACTGTTGTCTAATCTGCGGCTATGTGTGTTACACTGTCAGTGTACACCCACACACTGACATAAATGAACTAAAATTTCGATGTTATTTTCGCTATTAATCCACTGTTTTCTTCAACCAAATATGTGTTGACGCAAATAATGACCAATATAAAAGCCAACAACAGTCATTTCAGTGTAAAATTATACTCTGTTTGCCCATATTTGTGCTAATACGTTTGTATGGAAAAGCGACCACCTTAAACGCGATTATAAGCATTTTTCGATGGCCACTAAATTATAATCTAAACGACTTAATTTAGTGGCCGTCGAACACTGGTCGGCTAATAAGTGTTGTCTGGACGGGATTCTTGATTAGAAATAAATAAATAAATAATGCTGGACAGTTTACACAACATTATCTAGCCCCAAGCTAAGCAGAGCTTGTGTTATGGGTACTAGATAACTGATATACTTAATACAATATATAACATAGATAGAGATATTTTTTATTATGCATAGAAAATACCCAGAACACTCTGAACAAATATCTGCATATCGCACAAATATTTGTTCCGAGGCGGGAATCGAACCCGCAACCTCCGGCGTCGCAGGCGAACGTTCCCCCGCCCCGCCACAGAGGTCGTCAAATATAAGTCTGGTCGAGTTTTTTGTTGCTTAAACTATAACCTAAAGAACTAAGTTTAGTTGCTGTCGAACACTGGTTGGCTAATAAGTGTTTTCTGAACGGAGTTGTACGGTTAGCAATGTAAGTTTGTTCGATTTTTTTGTTGCTTTAACTGTAACCTAAACAACTTAATTTAGTGGCTGTCAATGGTTGGCAAAGTTTCATCTGAACGGGGTATAGATAACCACAAAAATGATTCGTTTTTTTTATTGCTTGCTTAAGCTGTTACCTAAATTGATAGCTTAATTTGATGATCGCTTTTATTTTATGAATGCGATTGTATAAAGCTATATTTTGCCTGCAAAATCTTAATCTGCTATAGCGAGCAACCCCTGTCGTGAGCCAACACGATGCTTTGCTCGTATTCCACAACGCATTCTGTATGGCACTTAGTATGCCACAAGATTGGGCGCACGCGCAAGGCTTGTCGGTCCGCGACCGCGCTTATGTACCTATTCTTAACTTTTAGTTACTAATGTCTAATTAAGTGAGTTACATTGGTGTTTTTATATTAATATACGGATCTAATCAAACGTTGCTTCTTTTAAGCTCAATCCTATCCTAAATTTGTACTATTATTTATTCTGTGCCTATACTGCATTAATTTTAAACCTAAATCTTTTCCCAAAAAACTTGGCTCATAACTTATGCACCCCTAACTCTCAGGTAAATAGATAGGTATACATCTCAGACACTGATTTATTATTTCCATTGATTTTCCTCTTTTCTCCTCATAAAGCCCCATGCTTCGGAAACTTTGTACAGCTCCCCCAAAATTATGGCGCAACTTGCGTTCCCGCGTGTAAAAGTTTTTTTACTGCTCGACTCAGTCTTTGGTGAATTAAGATGAGGGATAATGCGAAGGATAAAAACCGGCCAAGTTTGAGTCTGACTCACATATGTAGGGTTCTGTACTATCGTACAACATTTAACATAGTACTTTTTAAGCTAGAGTAAAAACCGCAGAAAAAAACACGTTTCTTGTATGGATAACAATTTTTATTCTTCATTTTATTTGTATTATTATTTGTTATAGTGGCAAAAGAAATGCAAAGGCTGTTAAAATACACATTAAGGTGTAATAAACCTTAATATGTACACATACAGGTACATACATATTAAGATTTATGAGATACTGACTGACGGACTGACGGACGGACAGCGGAGGTAAAGGATTACCCTTGTGGCACGGAACCCTAAACATTAACTATAAATGAGTTTTATGAATCTTCTTTGTAATATTCATTATCAACAAGCAGTCGTTAAATTTTTGAGAATCTGTCCTTATGTGGTATATAATAGGGTTCTCCCACAAACTTCCACCTAATATATTTGACTGATTCCTTAGATTCCTTTGATTGATTAGATTTCCTTAATTTGCACAATACCTGCTTCTTCCTGTGTTAGACTACGCCGACGCATGCTATCTGGATCTTACAGAAGAACAGCCAAATAAGCTTATGCGCCTGCAAAACTTCTGCATTAGGTTCATATATTGATTGCGCATATATAAGCATGTTTCTCCTTTTCGCTCTATGCTCAAATGGCTCCCTATACGTCTTCGTCGGGATATGCATATTCATTCTCTTCTTTACTCTGTTCTATTCAATCCTTTCTCCCCTTGCTATCTTAAGGCAAGGTTTGAGTATCTTCATTCCTCCAATTCTTATTCTCTTAGGTCATCAGAAAACTTTTTGCTCAGAATGCCTATGCACAGCAGTTCCTTTTATGGGAATTCTTTCACAGTCCAAGCTGTGCGTCTGTGGAATGCTTTGCCGGTGGAAATCAGGCAAGCATCTTCCCTGCACACATTCAAGGTAAAGCTCAAAAATCATTATCTGTCGGACCTGTCCATGTTTTAAGTTTATTAGTAGAAATAGTAGGGCACATAATGTAGTATTTAACTTCATCGCTATGTAGTAGTATATTTTACTACAGTATATTATGTATTCGAATTATTTAAACGTTTTCTTATATTATTGTTGTTATTATATATTTATTTTACTCTATGCACCGCCGTTCGTTATTACTTCGCTCATTACTGTCCATCCAAAGATTGCCTGGAAGAAATCGCTTTCAGCGATAAGGCCGCCCATTGTACTATAATTTGATTTAGTTAATCCTTATATTACTCGTATTGTCTTTTTTTTTTCTTTTTGGTGTTAGTCTGTTTATCTATTTATCACTCTCTATACGTCAGTAAGAGTACCTATTGAATGGAGATCAACCACGATGAGCCGATAACATTGTAATAGTCTTTCAATTTGTAATCGCCACTCGAGAATATTTATTCCCCGGTGGTTGTCGATTCCACAAGCTATGGCCCATACCTTAACTTTCAACTTATTTAAATTTTAAAACATCTCTTTCTGTTTCCATAATGTTATAGGAAATCTGAACAGTTTTCATTGCTTTTAAATCACGGACTTTTAGCAATTTGTGTCTGAAATTCTGAGCTCATCTGTTAAAATAGTGGCTGTGCAGGAGACCAGTCAAGGTTAGTATGTATACTGACTGATTTGATCGCATGTTTACATTTTATGGTTACCTGTAACATTTTAATCTGTCACTCAAGAAGGCATATTGAAGCTAACTAATAAACTTTATCAAACACTTTTAATTTATTCCGTACAAATATCAAAAGCTCAGCTCGTGATGATTATTTTTTATAAATGTTTCAAAACACACTGTATATGCAATCAATGACGCGAAGAATCAATTAAAACCTACTAGTGCCGATTGCGAAGTTCTATTTTTAACCCCCGGTGAAAAACGAAGCGGTGTTATAAGTTTGACGTGTCTGTATGTGTGTGTGTATGTGTGTGTGTGTGTATGTGTGTGTGTGTGTGTATGTATGTATGTGTGTGTGTGTGTGTGTGTGTGTCTGTCTGTCCCATCGTAGCTTCCGAACGGATGAACCGATTTTGTTTTTTTGTTTGATAGGTGTATTTGTCGGGAGTGTTCTTAGTTTTGTTTGATCAAAATCGGTTCAGCCGTTCAGAGTTGGGGATTTTTTAAATTTTTACAAAATTGATTACTTGTGTTTCAACATGAATCATATACAGTAGGCGTTAGTGACACAGGAAATATTTTCAGGGGAAGCCACGAAACCGGTTTCAGTAATAAACTCAGTACTTTCAGAATCACGGCAAAGAAAATACGGACCAGAGGTAGAAATTCCGGAAATCCCGACCTAGCGAAAGATTCCACGTTACAAATCTCTAAAAAAGGAACGTTGCAACCAAATCACCTTGACAAATGGGAGCACTTTGCGATTAAATTTAAATTCATCGACCTTACACTCATAATGCTGCCACACATCTTCGTGATAGTGAATTATTGCTCCTTCCAGCAATTTCTAAGGTAGACTTCCAAGCCGGCGCTATAGTGGGCGTGACTGACGCGCGTCTCTGTCGTGAACTAGTGCTGACCCTGGCGTGGATTATTCTCATTAAGTCAGTAGATTCTTCTAGTCCCCGTTGAGGGGCCAGGTAAACTAAAAAACCCCTTTGGCCTTGAATTTAACTTTCTTTCAAAATTCAAAATTCAAATTCAAAATCTTTATTTCAGCCTTATTGAGAATTGTACTAAACCTAAACAATAAGCCTATAGAAACATAAATACCTTAGAAACCAAACCAACATACTATATAAAAACACTTTATTTATAACTTAATCTAACACACGTGTGATCGGCAACGCATCGCGGCCTAGGGATCACGTGACCGACGGCCCTTGAACCGCCAAAACTTCACCCCTTTCGGCCAGAAGTCAGGGCTCAAGTAGGTCTTCAGACTTTCCGTAGGGATCCTCACCATAAATGAGCTAAAGCTCACAACCCTGACTTCAACTCTCAGGGGCAGCTGCCCCTGGGTCACTGGGTTTTGCCACGTTATGTGGCGGTACGCTTGCCGTCTTGGCTAAGTGTTGCTATCAGTGCACGTGACATCACCACGAAGTTATCCACGCTCTCTATCTGCACGTCGCGAGACTTATTCACATTGTCCACAGCTATTTTTAACAGTTATCACCATCATAAGCATCACATCGTCCACTGGACGAGTCCTCCCCCATAGAATGCAATAGGGGGGATTTGCCGTAATCACCACGCTTGGCGGGCGGATTGGTGATCGTAGTATTGGTGTTGAGTACTCAGGTGGATGCTACTGCCAATCCCCTAAGCAAAAACAGTGTGTAATACCAAAACTGTAATGGTTGTTGGGCCCGTATGTAGAACTGGGGTGTTTTTTTATTTTCCTTTTTTTTCGAAGATAAATTTTAGCCTAACGCTTTCTTAGTCAGTCGTGGGAGGCAATGGTGGCGATGAGCTCACCACTTTTCACGCCTCTATTCCACGATGGTGCAACCCACTTTGAAAAGAGGCCCATTGTGGATCTGCCTACCCTTTCGGGGAAAATGCCGTGTGTCTATGTGTGTGTGTGTGTGTGTGTGTGTGTGTGTGTGTGTATGTGTATGTGTATGTGTATGTGTATGTGTATGTGTATGTGTATGTGTATGTGTATGTGTATGTGTATGTGTATGTGTATGTGTATGTGTATGTGTATGTGTATGTGTATGTGTATGTGTATGTGTATGTGTATGCGTGTGTGTGTGTGTGTTTGTGTGTGTGTATGTGTATGTGTGTAATTAGCCTATTAAGGTTGTTGCCCGTTTTTGTGTAAGTGACCTTGATAAACATTAATGAAAATAACCCCGTCATATCGTGGCGACTTTACGGCACGACACTATTGCTCCGTATCGCACTGCTCTAAAGTATACCTTTACTCTTTCTTCCTTATTCCCAGAGGCCCTCAAGTAGGGGGAAGGGGGTATAGAACAGGTGGGGAGATAGTCGGCTAGCCAGTTGAATTATATTGTTATTTCGGAGCGATTGGGAATCGATCGAGCGTCCCGCTAGAATTTCTTGCGGTTATACAAACTGTACTGCGCGTTCAGACATGTTGCAATCAAATCGTTAGCGTTCTAACAAAAACGCTTTAATATACGGAGATGACATTGAGCT
Source organism: Operophtera brumata (assembly GCA_932527175.1). NCBI lineage: Eukaryota > Metazoa > Arthropoda > Insecta > Lepidoptera > Geometridae > Operophtera > Operophtera brumata. The sequence goes on from OW052239.1 coordinate 17,939,287, forward strand.
TGAGGTAACTTCTACGTGACATAGCTGAACCCAAACTAAGTAGAATCGCATTTATCTGTCATTTGACGACTTCTGTGGCGCGGCGGGCGACGATTCGCCTGCGACACAGGAGGTTGCGGGTTCGATTTCCGCCTCGGAACAAACATTTGTGCGATCGCTGATATTTGTTCAGGGTGTTCTGGGTATTTATATGTATAGTAAAAATATCTATCTATGTAATGTATTGTATTAAGTATATCAGTTATCCATAACACAAGCTCTGCTTAGCTTGGGACTAGATGATAATGTATGAACTGTCCAGCATTATGCATTATTTATTTATTTATTTTCCTATTCTTTTTACGCTCAACTTTGTGACACCAATCGAACCCGTATCCCAAAATAGCTGTCAAATGTAGTTGTTATTGATTATAGACGAGAGATTCGCAGCTATTAAATATTTTAAAGTCTCTAGAACCAATCACAAAGGAGCGTGCATTCTATCGAGTTATATTGACTCGATAAACGGTGCGACATTAGTCAAACGCTTACGTTGGTTAAGCGTTTTCTCATCAAGCGTGGATTACAACTTGTCTAAGGGCTGGTTGTATTATGGGCCGACATAATGGAATATGTGAGCGGTCATTGGTCAAATTACGGAAATGGGTCCAAGTGACCGAAGCTATTGGTCGCATTACTGGAATGGGTTCCTGTTTCCGACGGTTATTTAATCGGAAATATAGTACACTAGCTTATGCCGGTGACTTCACCTATATGCTGTGCCGGGAAATACTAACACCATACTTTTTAGGGTTCCGTTGCCAAATGGCAACGAACGGAACCGTTATGGATTCGTCATGTCTGTCTCTCAATCCGTCCGTATGTCACAGCCACTTTTTTCCGAAACTATGAGAACTATGCTGTTAAAACTTGGTAAGATTTTCATAATGCGGTTAAAATTTGAATAAATTTAAGTAATTTTGGGGGTTCCCTATACTTAGAACTGAAACTTTTTTGTCATCTAACCCGTACGTTTAGCTATCAATGGAAAGGTCTTCAAAAATGATAGAGGTTTGTAATATTATTTTTTTCTAAACTGAATAGTTTGCGCGAGAGACACTTCCAAAGTGGTAAAATGTGTACCCCCCTGTAACTTCTAAAATAAGAGAATGATAAAACTAAAAAAAAAAAATATGATTTACATTACCATGTAAACTTTCACAGAAAATTGGTTTGAACGAGATCTAGTAAGTAGATTTTTTTAAAAAACTATTATTAAAACATCGTTCAAAGTTACAACGAACAACAAGAACTTTTATATTATGCTACTTGCTGCTACGGAACCCTTCATGGGCGAGTCTAACTCGCACTTAGCCGCTTTTTATTTCTGCATCAAACAGTAATGCTTGCTGTGTTCTAGTTTGACGGGTATGATGGCCGGTGAAATTACAGGCAGGCTTCTAATCTGCGGCGTGCGCAGTGCAGTGTCAAAGGATATCTCCTAGTTGGAAGTCTGGTTTCGTCCATATTATTAGACGTAAAGGTATTTCACTTTTAATACGGAGAGGCCACGGCTTACTGTTAAGTAGGCCATTAAACAGTACCGTTATCTACTTAAAACATATGTAAGTGTTTATACAGAAAAAGGAACCACTATCAAAATAAAATATATAATCTTCATAAATTAAAAACAAAACGCTTTACCTAAAATATTTCGAAGTTAAATTAATTACAATCAAACATTAATAATTCACCGCCGAAATGAGAACTTCTCCATTTCTCAGAAGTCGTTTTTATAATTATTTTTTAAATTCAAATTTAAAAATAGTTTTAAGAGACTGGAGAAACAAGGGCCTACACGCCCTTGTTTTTTTACTATTATTTATAAAATATTAGATAAAAATGAAATTACAAAGTTTCTATTGTTACAAAAAAATCTATGTAGTTTAGAAGACAACTGTTTAGTTGTAGTTAGTAAAACAACAAACTTCGAAACTTTTGCATTTATAATATTAGTGTGATGAGTTCATGAAGCAAGCAGGAACTAAGTGACGTCATCCTTATTGTATTTACCACAGCTTACTAGTCAGGGTTTCTTTGAATTTTCTTTATCCATTATCGATATTGGTTTTTTGTTTGTCCGGTAACATAATTCAATTTGGGACAGTTAATGGAATTGGTTGAATGACAAAGACAAAGTGATTTTTTATTAGCAAGGTTAACATCTTTTATTTAATTGACTTACTTATTGTGGCGCTCGTTGGATACTTTCAATCCATAAATCCATCCATTTAATCATTTATTAAGAAAAGGGTATAATTTAGACGGTTACGAAAAATATTTTTAAGACTCCAAGCCTAGGCACCAAATAAAATAAACACCGTCAAAAAGGACCTAACCGGTTACCAAAATGGATAGATGGTCACCAAACTACGTTGGATTAACGGTCACCAAATTCTGTTAGGTTAGGTTAGGTTAAATATATAATATTAAAAAAAAGTATTTTAATGGCTTCCATATATTTTTTTTGCAGTCAATATTACGAAAAAAAGTATTTATTTCATAATATTTTAGGAAACGTAACTTGGTGACCATTTATCCATTTTGGTAACCGTTTATTACTTTTTTGAGCGGTGTTTAAACACAAGCCTTAAGAAAATGATTGGACGAATAGGTAAAATAATAATGTCAAACAAGTATAAATAAAAAAAAACTAATTCAAAGTTTTCAATAAAAAGACTTAATAATAATTCATAACAAAGAAAACTGACTACAAAGCAAGGGATTTACCCCCTAATTTTCCTAGTATTTTAGAATAATTCCTTTAAAATTAAATGGGAAACCTACCTCGTGATATATATAACCTAATCAATAAAATTCATTATTCAAATCATTTCAACATCGGCGAAGATATCTAACTTACACAATAATGAAGCCACAAAATCGGTCTTCTGACAATCAAGGCCACAACTAATATTTTTTTAAATATATTTTTCACTAGAAGCTGATAATACCTGAAAAAATGAACCTAAACACCAGCCTTCTATTATCCATCAAGGAGTTCCATTGTCCAGAACCAGATGTTGATAAAAATGGAACCAATCTGGAAGTATATCCCTTTAAATAAAACATATATATTTTATGTATTTAAGACGAACAAGTTTTTTCTAATTTCGTATAATATGCGAAAACAGGTTGATGGTATTTTTTTAATTGTGGTTTACCTGGATCCTATTTGTTTTTCAAATAAAATAAAATAAAAATCATATTATGAGAAATATAAATGAATATTTTTTGTAGTCTTAAAAGGCATCGTTTAAAATATACTAATAAAAATGTACGAAAATCATGCTTCCTGAGCAAATATAACGGAATATAGTCTTAATCATAGTTTTCTGGAAAACATAAACGAAAATCCTAAGTTTTTCAAATTCCGTCGGGAAACCGGAAATATTCTTGAAGAAAAAACGCATATAAAATGCGCCGAAGTATGTTAAGTTGGCCTAGTGGTTTTTTAAAAATTATTAATGGCCTTTCAAATATACCCTAGATACCTTCGATACCTTATAAGTTTAGACTACCATCTAAGCTAAGGTTGTAACGACTGTTTTTACAGATATCATCTTAATTCCTCAGGCTACCAGCCAATGACTTGGCAATGTCATTAGATAGTATAATATAATCAATGAAATTGTGACTGATTTGGTTCTGAGACGTATTCAAAACAAGTAAATCAACGTGAAGTATTCAAAGCCAAATACGATCTTGTGTATACAATCAAAACAGCTGCAGATTCCTTCAAGTCGAGCTCTGTGCGAACACAATCAAATGAAAATTACAGTGCGCGGCATCTTATAGCACAGTTAGAACCAGAAATTTATATAACTCTTCCTGTGTGCATATGTATGTATGTATGTAAAGCTACCAAAAATATCGTATGCTCTTAATTTTTTTCTTCATATTTGATACAAGAAATTTGAATGATTCGTCTGTTTACAAATGGCTTAGGCGACGCATTTACAAACTATTATATTGAATGGTTTCGTAAAGGATTTCCTATATGATATATGCGTTTCGTAACGATACAGACATGTTTTGCCTTTAAATTAAAAACTACAATTAATATTCAAAAAACCTACAATAATATTGAAGTATGTGCTTGGATTAATCAAAAAATTTATAGGCAAATTTAAATTGGTCCCGCTTTGCCTATAAAATGCAAATCTCTGTTTTATGAGAGGTGTCTTTTTCTCTGCTATAAATGTTAAACAATCGTGAAATGCAACTTTAAAAAAAAGTCAGTGATATGAAGAATCAGGTCACCAAATATCGATTTCATATGTTTTGTAATGAATGAGAAAAATCTAGATCCTGCTACCAAAATTTCCATACAACTAATCATATAAAACGAACGAAGCAAGATCTCATAATTTAATTGCAGGATGCGGTGTTTGTACCTATGTATGTGTTTGTCCGATGATAACTGCTGAACCATTGATACAATGCTTAGGAAACTTGGTAGGTAGGTTATGTGTTTTTTTTTAAGTTCGAACATTAGCTTAATCGGTACGTATGTTTTTGGGTCCAAGGGGTCCCCCAAGAGTACCTTAGTCAAACCAAACCAATTTATCGATACACGAAAACAGCGAGGTCACGCTCGGGGCGAACTACCAGTGATAAAGTAATGCAAAAAACCGGACTACGCCAGTGCGTGTGTGGCGTACTGTATTCACCGTGTATCCCAAATCAACATGACGACTTATCATTAATTATTCATTAATCCCGCGATGCCAACTTGATGATAGCGAAACAATCGCTTTGTTTGCGATCCTGAGATTCGATGGATGGCTGTTTGCAACATGGGCATAAAACCGTCTGATGCCTACACACACAGACACGCGCCTTTTTCCACGAAAGGGTAGGCAGAGCCTCAAATGGGCCTCTTTTCACCGTGGGTTGCACCATCGTGGGAAATAGAATAGAAGAGACAAACGGTCAGCTCATCGCTGTTGTTTACCACGACTGACTCTGCTAACGCTTTCTTCCAGTTATATTACTTTCCTTAAATAAGCTAATAATAATCTTTAAGTAATAAGTTTTTTTTTTTTACTCTGTAATTATTATTTTGATTACTTGATTTTTATGGTGATCCGATAATTATTTAACACAAAAAAACTTCATATTAATCGAGTTTCCATTTGTTTCAGGTGGACTAACTATACGATAGAGCAAACTACTTCAACCCTTGATAAGTATGAATAAAAATTAACACACTAAAATCAAAGTACACCAACACATAAACTAGCTATCAGCTGTCGGTAAACATCGGTTATTGCAGATTGCATTTATTTGCATTATTGCATTTATTAAAGATATTGTATGGCAATGGCATATCAAAACGAAATAGTTAGGCCAAACAGCTAATCTGTTGGTGTCCACGGTCGAAATCTTTTACGCAAAAAGTATCCCAACTAAATTTTGTGTCTGCCTAAAAGGCGTTCGCGGGTTGATCTCGATAGTTTGGAGAAGAATTAGTAGGAGATCGCCAAGATTTTTTCAGTTATGGAATAATCAGGTGGGCCCATCTGATGCTTATCGGTAACCTCTGCCTTTAACAACTTTTTTAGTCACAACTTTTTATGTTAAATATTTTTTTCAAGACAAGCCTTTACAAAATTTGTGTTTGGAACCGTGTGCTGAACAAAATGAGCCACCTTCCATCTCTATCATCAGATCAGCTCGCTGTCACCATAATATTATACAGGGCGTCCCACGGATATGCCACATGGAGGGAAAGTACCTTGAATATTGTAGATGGAACATTTTACTGAAAGAAGACATTATTTGATTTTTAAAAACAATTTAAACTGCATTCATAGATATTTAAATAACTACATGGTTGAACCGGGAATCGAACCCGTTACACGAGAAAAATAATCACCCTGTAGCTTTATCATACCGATCAAAAGGCTTCATCATAAGGATTATTTTTTTCTAAATAACATGGTGTCAGAAATAAAAGGAAGAACATGAAATTAAACATTTTTAATACAAAATTAATCAATTTATCAAATGTTCAAAATGAGTCCTGTTGAATACAAAGTCGCACTCTTTTGATTATTTCGCTCCCTGTCGATTTTTTGATCTTGTTGTGGTGGACATTTAGAATAATACGTTTAACTTCTGTCGTTGACACTTTTATACTGGTTCTTGTAAACTAAATTTTTCACATAAATGTCGAGTTCATCGTCAGGTTTTATCATTTGGTGCTGCGGTTGTAGTAAGCGATGATCGAAACGTCCAAAATTTTGATTATCCACCAACCGTTTCATTATAAATCGAGATGGTGTATCTCTATCAGGATATCTTTCGCGGTGCCATTGAAGGCTAACGTTATGTTTTTGTGGTTCAAAAAGTATTCTTCCATTAAATCAAAATTATTTTGATACGCCATGGTTATGTAAAAAACTCACAATACAATGCAAAAATCCTACAATGAAAATCACAGATACAAACAGTTTGAAAATGGAACACATTTTTGAATTATTTCTTTATAATCAGCCAGCCGCATTGCGATGGACAAAATAATTTACGCGTCTTTCAACTCACGATATGGCTCTATTTGTTGCATACAACCAGGTACCTACTAATTACGTATCTTTATCATTTTATCATGAACTTAAATTATTAATAGCAAAATGATGCGTACTTCCCAAGTGGGTACATTTATTAGTAATAGGTACTTATGACAATGTCAGTTGTATGTCCTTACGGCAATGTCAGCTTTTCATTTTTCTGAACAAAATGTCACAGCAAATGTTAAAATTCTTGGTCTTTCTTTTATTTCTGACACTATGTTATGTAGCAAAAAATAATCCTTATGATAAAGCCTTTCGATCGGTATGATAAAGCTACAGGCTGATTATTTTTCTAGTGTAACGGGTTCGATTCCCGGTTTAACCATGTAATTATTTAAATATCTATGAATGCAGTTTAAATTGTTTTTTAATTTCAAATAATGTCTTCTTTCAGTAAAATGTTCCATCTACAATATTCAAGGTACTTTCCCTCCATGTGGCATATCCGTGGGACGCCCTGTATAGTCATCGGAACTTGACAGGTATGCTTTTCAGTTAAATCGGTCTGGTTAACTTGTTCATAATTCAGTTTCAAGAATTGTCCCACATATTACACGTACTTTTTTTTTAATACTTCTTGAATGACGGAACAAGTAGATGGCCCACCTGATGTTAAGCGGTAACCTCTGCCTATGAACAGTGCATTACCTCATGGGTCACGTCCACCTAGGACGCGCCCTATGTGGCATTGCACTGCGCCCGCCACCCTGAGACATAAAGATGAAAAGTCTCATGTGCCTGTAAACAAACACACATACTAACAAACATACTTACAGGTCAAGTTAAATAAGACCTTTTAAAAGTAAATTGATACTTATTATCCCACTAATAATATTGCGTCATAGTTTGGATGTTTGTATGTTTGTTACTCAATCACGCCAAAACGGCTGAACCGATTTAGTTGAAATTTCGTACACAGATAGATTATGACCGGTATTGAGCTATAGGCTACTTTTTATCCCGATAAAACGCGAGCGAAGCCGTGGGCAGATATTTTATCACAAAATTGAAACTATAGTGTACGCAGTACGCTTCAATATTTCAGAGTTAAGAAAAAAGTTAACAGATAAGTGTACAGTGTCAAGTGTAAATTCAGTGTCGCATTGTGTTTGCATGTGCGGGCTAAATGGCATTCATTACGGCTAAATTAGTTTTATGGGCGTCTGTAAACACGATCGTGATAATGCCGGTACCGGAGTGGCGGTCGTTAAAAGTTGACCGTGTAATAATTTAAAAGTTATGTGCTCGTATTTCGACGGAGTTCATACACTGTTCGTGCAATTATTTTGGCGTGTAATGTGGTTAAGGAGATTAAGCTTTTTATTAGTAGGTACATTAAGATTAACCACAAACAATTAATTATTATCTGACACATAGACTACATCAAACTACTTTTCTCTACTTTTTTCTACTTTTTTTCTTCTCTTATTACGTTTTTTGTGCACCACTTACATAAATGTATCTACAATACACAAAGGTTAGCTGGTAGAGAATGCTTCTTAGCATTTAGTTCGCCTACGTACATTGTTTGTTTTGTGCAATAAAGAACATTCTATTCTATTCTATCAAAATTACCACCTATCTAAATTCAGGAGACTTAATGATCTAGAGACCCTTCTGACTTAGACTAGGACCTAAATTAAGGCAGACTAATGATCTACAAGGGATTCGTATGAATGCATTAAACCTACCTAGTTTACTACAAATAACGTACTTACCTACTTACTTACTTGAACGACCTGCTTCTATGTTGTACCTACTTTAAGATAAATGTTTTTTCACGTGTAACATGACATACATAATTTGTCTTTTTGAGAAAACATTTCTTTAAACGGGTTTATTAGTTTCGTGGCTACTTTAGCTAAATTTTAATAACTGTTTTTCTAGAATAAAATTTGTTCAGTCTACAACCATGCTATAGTATTAAATAAGTTATTTAAAAAAAACGGGCGAGCTTTACTTTTTTGACTGGAACGGTCTAAAAAGAGGTCTCGTGGGCTGGGATCATGAGTAAAAGATGTTGTGAGGATACTTATGATGATGATGATAATAATGAAACACATAACATCCAAATCATTTATGAGCTCTGATCGTTTTCATGATCATAAAACAAAATACCAAACAAAATTAATTTCAGTAATCCTCAGAATATGTTTTAAACCCATAAGCTCACCCCACATTAAACCAACCAAAAATATTCTTTTGTTCCAATACAAACAAAAAAATCAATGCCCCAATATTTATAATTGAATTTCCCGATACAAAAATGCATCCCTCGCTCGCCCGCTGGGATGTTAACCCCCTCCCCCCGGGTACTACCCGGTGTTACATTTCGCAAGGGTCCGAAACCGACAAATTATTCCCTACGGCCTCGCGAACATAATTACTGTAATTCGTTCGCGTTGTTACTGACACGGAATCAGATTGGGATAGAACGTGTGTGATTTATTGGGCTGTGGACAGTTTTTCGTATGACAACTTATTTATCTCGACTTTGTTTAAGCTTTTATATTAAAGTCGGCTTTATATTATTATTATAGAAATAAATGGCGAAATACACAGACCATAATGGTTTGAAAACCAAGATAACACGATAACACAAGACGTCAAGATAGATACGTATTTTTTTTTAAGAATTCGTGCGTGCCGTTATATTTTGGTTCATTCCTGTTGTCCACGTTGTGCTTGTCCACGTTAACATGGACAAAGGGAAAATAATAAAATAATTAAAAACATTCCCGATGTCCACGTTGGCTTTGTCCACGCCAACGTGGACAACGGGAATGAATAAAATAATTAAAAAACGTTCCCGATGTCCACGTTATCATATTATGATAACATTGACAGACCGAAACATTTGTATAAAAAATGAAAATCAAAACCACCTATGTATACCTCCTCCTATATATCTTATTTTATGGAAGAAAGTAAAAAATAATGGCAACAAGCTATATCCCCTGCAATCCAACAGTCTTCAATGCAACAATCTCGGAAATAAAGGACTTTAGGCTGGATAATGTATGAGAAGACCCGATGGCCACGCTTCATGCGCCCAATTGGGGGTTTCGGGCGTCCCAAGTCCCAACAGTCTCCAATCTAGTCCCCTTCTGGCACAGCCGCCCGGCGTATGTCTCTTGGCTCGCTGTCCAGTGCCACGCTTAACTGTCGTCTTCCCACAAACCTAAACACTTAAATCTAAACGAACAAGAAAAAGTTGAATTTAACCGTGATTGTTTTTTTTTTTTACTGTGATAGACCCTCGATTGACCGCGATCTCACCTGTTGGTAAGTGAAGATGCGGTCGACGTTGGAGTACGAAGGTCTAGAAGGCACCTATTCACTCTTGCCTTAAAGATACCCATGTTATAATTTTCAAGAAAGACACGACGGCAACTTGTTGGGATCAGATTATGTTCCTGGGCACATTCCCCGAAACATAACCTATAGAAGATCGAAAGACATGCGACTTTACGGCGGTGCTCGAAACTCTGGATTTTAGTCTCCGCCATGTGTTGCTCTCCTGTAAGCCTGAAAGCTCTACATGCGATCGAGTCTGAGGCAGCGAGCTGGTATTTGGCCAAGCCATCTCAAACATGGCAGCAGTACTCCATACCAGACTGGACTTGCGTTTTGTACCTACTATGCTACGAAATATCTCCATTCGCACGGCGAGCTAATTTCGAAGAATTTTTACAGTTCACTATGGCGCAATTAGGAATTTTTCTATTAACGTCCGACGTGCTATCGCGAAGACGGCTGACAGCGAAGACTGATTTGAAGTTTGCTAGTAGGTGCATTGCACCTATATTTGATATGCAAAGTGACACGCAAAGTAGGTGCACTTGCGTTATCTAGTGTAATATAGGTCTGTATCGAAAGACATGACAAATAATTATACAAAAAAAAACGACATCAAGTCAAAGCTGGACATAAAGTTATATTTTTTCTGTTCATCATTAAACAGAAACACAGAAAACTCTAATCAGTGATACATTTGGCATACTTGATGTTTCCTCCATTTATCATATGGACATTCTGTATGCTTTTGAAATATGACTTGCATGTTTCTAGTAGAGAGTACAGAACTATCTGCAAAGAGTCTGGTTCTGGGGTATCGTTAAACGACCTCGGTGGTGCGGCGTGCGAGTAGCCGGCTGAGATGCGAGAGATTGTGTATTCGATTCCTGCTCCGGAATGTTTGTATGGTCTGCAAATATCTGTTCTGGTTCTGGGTGTAGTGGTAGCATGGTACTCGTAGTTCGTGAGAGACGACACAGGGAATCATAGTGTGGGATCAGGACTATGTATGTTACTATTGGGTGTTATGTTATGTTATCTGTAGGGATTATCTAACATAACCTTAGAAACAGATTCATGTGCCCTTTCTAGTCGTAGCATGAACATTCCATTCTATCTTATTCCATGACTCACTGTATGCTTTCCGTCCGCAAAGTGGGGTGTACGATTAGGGCAAAGGCTTGGTTGATTTAATTCGAGCCGGTGAAAAATAATTGCGATAATCTGATTACGTCTGCCATTTTAGGGTTAACATCTGAGCCAGAGTTTATTACGTTTTTTCTTATGTAAACAAGAAAATGGGGGTGTTATTTTATTAGAGACTTGGTTGCTTTTGGTTTATCCAGATAAGACATCTTATCTATATATATAAAACAAAGTCGTGTTGCACCACTTATAACTCAAGAACGGGTGAACCGATTTGGCTGAAAATTGGTGGGGAGGTACCTTAGAACCAGGAGAAGCACATAGGTTGGAGGTAAGAAGGGGGGGGTCACCGAGGGCTACCCGTGCGAAGTCGGGGCGAGTCGCTAGTTATTAGATAAGTATAACTATAGCTAGGAATATGAAATTGCGTCAAAAAACTGAGCCTACTTTAATAAGACCAGTGTCTACCAAAGTAAACCGTAAATAAGTTCAAAGCTAATAGAGCTAGACATGTAACAAAATCCTAGACTATTTACGTTATGAGACACTCCAACCACCACTTCGAATGATACCACGCCTTATGTATCCCGTAGATACTTATCCAAGCGTCAATCATTTTCATCATTCCTTCCTCCATGGGAAGCTTCCATGGGAGTCTTCAAGTCCAAACTGTACCAATACTTTTTGTCATTGCAAAATGTTCAACAAAATTGAGCTTATGTTATTTATTGAATTATTTATATATATTATATTACGTTAGGTATTTATATAGCTAGTTATTTAGAGTAGGTATTTAATTATGTTAATCATTTAATCTCGACCGATAGCTTCTCATCTATTTTATTAATCTATTTTCAATAGGACTACCACCCACTCTACATTACACAAAGGTTAGCTGGAAGAAAATGCTAATTAGCACCGGCGTCACGTAAAACCAGCGCTGCACAGCGTTTCCGCTGTCGCAGCATACGCTGAGCGACGACCATTTTAGCTAATTTAATTAATTGGATAATGTTTAAGTTGTAAGTTTTTGTGTCATTGGCAAAATAAATATGTTTGTATTTGTATTAAGTTCACCTATGCACTGCTTTTTTGTCATGTGCAATAAATAATGTTCTATCTATCTATCTATCTATCATTCATGAATTGTAAATGATTGTTGGAATGATATCGACACAGACAAAAATAAACTCCCAACTACTTGACTAACGGTTGAAATCAGATTATCCAGATATTCATCAATAAATTTCATGCACTCATCAGTTAGTAGTAGTAGTAGAGCTTTTTTGTGAAAGATTTCGTCCGGGGAAGTACTACCACCATACCTATTTCTGCCGCAAAGCAGTAGTGCTCGCATTGCTGTGTTCCGGGTTGAAGGGTAAGGGTGCCGGTGAAATGACAGGCATATGAGACTTTTCATCTTTATGTCTCAGGGCGCAGTGCAATGCCACATAGCGTAATATCAGGTGGGCCATCTGCTTGTTCCGTCATTCAAGTATTATAAAAAAAAAAACCTCGCTTTACGTGGTAGGTTATCCGTCAGTCTTAATAGTGACTCCACAAACACTGCTAGTTTTGCTGTCAGTTTTACCACCAAAAACAGTTTTGTTTCAAAACTATGGTCTAAGGGCCCCTTTACGCCACTATTCCTAAGTTTTCAGTACTTTGTTATCTTAGGTGACAGTATCGCCTCAAAAATATGTGGCTCATTTTTTTTTTATACCACTTGAGTGACGGAACAAGCAGTTGGCCCAACTGATGCTAAGAGGACAAAATTTGTAGGACACAAAGTCAACGTCCCCTAATGCTAAAACACACATGTAATGCTAAAAAATACTTTCACTTGAAGATGTGAGACGCTACCTTAACTTTTTATCAAAGTCTAATCTAAGTCCATTACGTTGCATTTCATATCCTAGGAGAAACTTACCTACACTTCCCAGGGGGATATAGCGAAGCGTTGCTATATGAAACACTTGGTAAAAAAGGAGTGTATCTAAATTTCATACTTGAACGCGCCCGTATCTCCGCATTATACTGCACTTTATATTCAGGATAGAGATATGAATATGTTAGACGATAATTCACTCCTATCCAATTTAATAAATTTAACGAGTATGTGTGTTGATACTGCAGTACTATCAATCAACTCAAAAAAAAAGTTTATTTTTTATTTTGAACATGCTAACCTACGCTCAAATGGCGTTGTTGAACCTTAAAGTCTTACTTTTACTGGTAAATACAGTTTTTAGTTATCACGTTTTTCAATACCACTTAGTATGTCTAAGTGTTAGTATGTTTGTTTATTAACTTTATGCAAACTTTCCGTTCTAGTTTGGACCGTATGAAGTCAAAGCGTCGTTGCTCTTACATTCAAGGCGATTATTCCCAAACAAATGCCACATATTTGTGTCATTGATTCCATGCGAACGACTGCTATGCTATAATATCTTACAATAGAAAGAAGTTTTTTGAAAAATATATTTTTACCAACAAGCTTTTAGAAATTAGTGATCGGAATTGTGTACCTACTGATCAAAATAAACGCAAACACTAAAAATAAAATAAATGTTTTTTTTTATAAATTAGTGATCGGAATTATGTCCCTACTGATCAAAATGAACACAAACACTACCAGCCTGCTAATCCATCGAGGAGTACTGCTGTCCACCTTCCATCTCCGTCATCAGATCAGCTCGCTATCACCATAATAATATTGTATCGGAACTATGTCACATTTTGGCTCAGTCGAACACCAGATCGAGGGTTAAATTTAACTTGCACAGTGCCTCCAGTATAAGTTGGTGGTAGTGTTAATTTAGGAACTAAATCTATAATCATCATAATCTATATCAAACAGCGCCACAATGGCCGCCACAAGTCGCGCTAAGTTATACTAGTCGGACTGTAAGATTTGATGACACAGAGACAGGTTAACTAAATTAAAGCTTGTAAAAATAATTACCATTCTTTATAACAGAAAACTGCTTCTACGTATATAAGTGAAAATAAAAACTGAATTGATGAACCACGTCTAAGTATGCGATGTCAAACTTTATAAAGCAGCCAGCTCAAAGATCGTAAAGCTTTTGTGGGATGCGGTACAGTGTGCTCTACAGTATGCTCTGTTGAGTGTGCTCGTATCTACATCCGAGAATATTGTGTCGTTCCTGTCTTTCTCATATTTCTTACATCATTATGTCGACGTCAAGGTATTCAAGTTCGTTATGCACTGTAGGTACTGGAGATTTGAATTGGATAGTATTTTATAAGCTCTATACACACTCTATATTTTATCTTAATGAGGTGTTCCACGGCTGTCCTGAAACATGATTTCAGTGTTTGAAAATAGATGGCGCTGCATTATGGATAAACTGTCAGAACAATTTATTTTATGACATAGCCATCCACCAACTTATCTGTAGAATGAAATGTATGTAGATGATAGAAAACTACATACATTTCATTCTACAGATAAGTTGGTGGATCTATAACCTCACAAACAACAAAAATAGACAAGCTAAGAATTTTGACAGTGGATTTCGAGTCTGCGCCATCTATTAAGCCAGTGGACCACTTTTTTATCTCAAAAGGAACAGAAGCCATTACCTAAGATAAGCTCTCATTTATTTTCAACTTTCAACTTGGTTACTTTTTAAGGTAAAGTTAATAATAGCATTGCAAAATAGTAAGTTAGAAAACTTTAACCATAATAATTATAGTATGTTTCTATTCTTGCAACTGAATTTTAAACCCATTTCACTTGACAGATGGAGCTGAAATGTTTCATACCTGTCCATTTCCGATGAGTTTAAAATACTATAGTGACAAAAAAGTGATCTAATTATGGAGATGGGAGGTGGAAAACGGAACTCCTCGATGTACCTGGCAGTGCATGGGCTCATTTATTAAATTAGTGATTGGACACCCGTCCAATCACTAATTTAATAAAAGCTTGTTTGAAAAAGATATTTTTTACAAAAAAACTTCTTCATCATCGCCTTTAGACGTCCACTGCTGGACGAGGCCTCCCCCATAGAATGCAATAGGAGATTTTCGATAACATTCACGTTTGGCAGGCGGATTGGTGATGACAGTATTGTTAATGGATAATAATAAAGCCTCCAAAAAATAAATTAAATCCCAGCGAACTGCTTGCACACTGTAATACGAACTGCTTGCACACTGTAATACGAACTGCTTGCACACTGTAATACGAACTGCTTGCACACTGTAATACGAACTGCTTGCACACTGTAGTACGAACTGCTTGCACACTGTAATACGAACTGCTTGCACACTGTAATACGAACTGCTTGCACACTGTAATACGAACTGCTTGCACACTTAATACTATGCGCTGCGGTAAAATTGTTATCGAAAACAAACTGTGTAATACCTACCGACAAAATCCCACCATCCCTTGGTGTTATAACTTAGCCGGCTTATACGACATCCACGGTAGAAGACAGTATGTATTTTCTTACGCCAAAAATACCACAGCCGAAAAATATTTTTAAAAAGCTTTGATTTGCAGCTCTTATAGCACTAGCAGTGTGCCCACGTCACTGCTAGATCGTACAAAACTTGGCACCTGGAAAGTGACACTGTGTTCCGCGGTAAACGACAATTCTAAAACATGAACACAGGATACCCTTTGAAGATTCTCTTTCAGCGCAACAGCGAGTAATGAGTTCAAGCGGCGGGTATGAAATGTCAGCCCGCTGCGGAGACCAAGATTATAATGAGCGCGGTTTTCGAGGCATACACCGATAAAACGTACCTTGACATGTTTGTAGGCAGACTTGACATAAACTAAACCTGTAAATCTGCAAAATTTGTCTATACTAGTAACAGCAATCATCGAAAAAAACTTCAAAAAATCCTAATTATAACAAAAACATAACCCAACGAACCTATAATTAAAAATGTGTATGTACCTGTGCTAAGGCTAAGTTCGCTGGCACATTGTGTGCGCCGTTCAGCTACGGTGGTTTCCATAATTTGTTGACAGGATCTACGTTTGTTACGTATACCGCCCGATTAGACCTATTATTGGGATGTTGACAGCCTGACCCACGGTACGCAGCCCATAGACAGCCCGTCCCATTTCTCATTATTTTCGTTGTCTACGTGGCACACGACGCTGGTTTTTAGTTGACTACGTGGCCCATTCCATTTTGTGGGAACATTGTAAGTACAGTCAGAGCAAAAAGTTAATGCATTTGAAATTAATTTGATATTATTTTGCATGCTTAACTTTTTAAGTTAATTAGTACTTTTTTTATTACCTACACAATCATTGACAATGCAATAAATTTGTTTTGATTTGACTTGATAACACCCATAAAAATCTTGATCCCACACAAGGATTCAATGAATCGTGGTTATCAGGAACCATTGTACCACAAAACACAGATCCGAGAAAATAATATGTCCCGTAGTGGGAATCAACTTCGCACCTCTCGCGTCGCAACCGGCTGCGCAACGGTGGTCGTAGACGCGACGGCGCGACATTACATGCAAGTATTCTGTGGAAACATAATATCTAATGAAAATATACTCATACTTTGCAATAAACAAAAACTAGGTATCCCTACTCTTTGGTCTGCCTAGTCCAGGTGTTAGTTTGTTCAAGTGCATGGAGCTTTAACTCGTATTTGTGCTCGTATTCACAAATATAAGACGATATCGGTGGGTAGCAATATATAATTACTAAAATAGTACGTGCAAGTATTCTGTGGCATCATAATATCTAATGAAAATATACTCATACTTTGCAATAAACAAAAACTAGGTATCCCTATACTTTGGTCTGCCTAGTCCAGGTGTTAGTTTATTCAAGTACATGCAGCTTGAACTCGTATTTGTGCTCGTATTCACAAATATACGACGATATCAGTGGGTAGGAATATATCATTCCTAAAATATATTCTGAATGGTACGGCATCTTCTAAAACGGCCATTTAAATTGCTCTTTCCCTACCCTGAGTCAATACCTGAGCAGATACCGTCTATCGTCTCGAATGTGCCCCGGAACAATATTTCTAAATAAAATACTTCCTTTAGGGACTTCAAATTGAGATGGCGCAAGGCACAAGTGAGAAGTTAAGCGGGATACAGACACCGTGAGGCGTGCGTCGCGAATGGTTCGTCTTGCATGCCTCGGACTGTATGGACTCACAGTGAGCATTCGCGTCATACGATCGTTGCGAACGCTGCCTCAGTACGAGCCGTGCGCTCCGTGTGGACGGACAGGTGTTGTTTACGTTGCGCGCTCATGCGTCATGGAGGCCGATACTGAATCACCACTGTCCACCAGCGTCTTTCCTTCCTTTCTCTTTTTTTTAATATTGATTGAATCACTATATAGGCCGCAGCTGCAATCTGCACCTCTCGCCTTGTCGGAGCCATTTTTCTACTGACGAATACCGTGCGTGGTGGTTTGCGTGCTCAGCTTGAGCATGTGTCGTTCGGGACGCACGCATAAATGTACAGTCGTATGCCTCAGGTTGAGGCATGCGTGACGAACCATTCGCGACGCACGCCTCACGATGTCTATACTCGGCTTTGAGAAACTAGATGAAGTAATGCTCACATTGTTGTGTTTCTGTTTGACGGTAAGGAGTGCTAGTGAAATTACCGGCACATGAGACTTTGAACTGTATGTCGCAGCGTGTATTAGGTATGTAGCTTCGTATGCTTGAGCAGCCCAATGCCACGTAGGGTACGTACGTGCTAGATGGTAGTGACTTAAGCATTTGGCATACCCAGCATAGCCTGGGGATATTTCTTAAAATAAGGTGGGTGGGAGACACCACTTCCGTCACTTAATCCACAAAAAACTTTTCACGATCTTATTATGTTTTATCTATATAAATAAAAATGAAATGCTGTTCGTTGGTAATAGTATCACTTGAGAACGGCTGGACCGATTTTACTATTTTTTACAATTGTTCTTAATAGTCTTAGTTATTAAGGTTTTTAGAGAAATTAAGATTGGAAAAGTTGCCCGGAAAATTGAGAAATACGGGTAAAACATTTTTTTTGATGGGATTGTTGAATAAATTCAAGACCTTTGGTCAGGACGTCTGTCAAGTCAACGCTTGAGCGGATTTTGATGATATTTGGTGTGTGGATGGACGAAGGGTTGAGGGGTGGGGGTGGAGGGGGACTGTTATTTATCCCGACACAACGTGTGTGAAACCGCGGGCAAAAAGCAGGTCATAAAAAAGCCTTGAACTTCATTCTTTATTCTTCATTAATTAATTAAATTATATATCCTTATGTTATGACAGATTGTTAAAGTTTTAAATCGTAATTTCTCACCTTACACCAAACCACCCCGCGCAAATAAAAACAGCGTATCGCACCGGTATCGCCGCATTATATTTAAGTGGGTAGTTTGCGAGAAAAACGCCGTATTGTTGTTGGAATTGAAAATATACTCGCGCCTTCTCTATGCCCCTAGTTTCTAAATATACGGCCCACTACAGAGATGACACGGGAGCAAGTGATAGGTTTCTTACGGTACAAATTCCTCACCAACATCCTTAGCTTTCCGGTTCCACCTTTTCAATGCGAACTGCCAAAGAGTGGAACTCACTGCCGTCGTCAGTCTTGACTGATTACTACAAAATATCTGTCTCTTTAAGGCAAGACTGAATAGGTGCCTTTTAGACCTTCGAGCACTATCGTCGGCCGCTACATCACTGACCAACAGGTAAGGAAAGGGTCAAATGAAGAACTATCACTGTAAAAAGAAACTACGAAAGTAATGTGCCTTGGCAATCTTCGCCTCTTCAAAACAGAAATATGTTTGCTCAGTCTATACCCAGCCTTCTGGAGTTTGCGTTTGCCCCACCGACATATTAACCGTACAGCTAGTAGACTTCTAATTTTCGTCTACATCTCTATCGGGCTCCTTGTCTATGTATACGGCCCACTACAGAGTAATATTAGGTGCGATTGTGTTTTGTTCGCTGGCCTTTATATCTCTGCAGTGTCGCCGTATATCTACGGGGGCACTTTAGGGTTTCGGATGTCGTGCCGGCTACGAGAAGAATAGGTAATTTATGAGGAACTTAATTTTGTTTGCCATTTTCTGCGAGGTCTGACAATGGCGCGTGCGGCTTGGTCTCTTTATGGCGAGTGAATTTTATAACATTTTTACTGGAAATTGGGTTATACATTAGATTTTATATTATATGTATAACAAATTTCAAGAGTTTTTTTTTTTTTTTTTTATTGTTGGTATTCAATCAGTATCACAAATCAAATTAAACAACAAAATTAAAGACCTAATTACTAACCAAACATTTCAGAACTAGGTGATATAATTCTTGGGCTTCATAAGATAAAGGATTAGCCAGTATACTGTTACAGAACCCACCATTAAATGAAAACATTGTTATAATTATCTTTCAATAATTCTTTAATAACTTGATTTAGTACCGAAAAAAAATCTAACAACCGTTATTAAAAATGAATATCCAGACATCAGACACATGAGACTTTCCATCTTTATGTCTCATGGTGGCGAGTACGGTGCAATGTCACACAAGGTGCATCCTAGGTGGACGTGACCTATGAGGTAATGCATTGTTAAAGGTAGAGGTTACCGCTTAACATGAGGTAATTCAAAAACATCGTTGCGACGACAATCCTAATCTTTCGCATACACAACGCTTTTGTTTATCAACTTACAACTTAGCGTTACAGCTTATATAGTACGTACATAGTACTTAACTTAGTTTTAGACAATATTTATAAAACACTTGTTTCATATTTTGTGTACGAATATTAATAAACTTATACATTAACTTTTTACAAATAACCTGTCTCAGTCACGAATTTATTATTCTCGGATTTATTTTCTTCTTACAATCAGCGATTAAAGTTTATTTTTTATTTTTTATGTAATAGCTCGACAAACTAGCTAACGGCCCGCCTGTTGGTAAGCGGCTACCGTCGCCTATTGACATCTACAACACCAGAGGTATTGCCAATGCGTTGCCTGCCCTGAAGGACTCTTTTTACATTTAAAAATAGAATAGTCAATTTTAGAATATTGCAAGTTGAACCCAACGACTAATGGAGTCCTTCACCATCGTCATTATGGCGACCCCTGTGGCGCGGCTGGCGATGGTTCGCCTGCGACACAGGAGGTTGCGTGTTCAATTCCCGCCTCTGAACAAATATTTGTGCGATCTGCAGATATTTGTTCAGGGTGTTCTGGGTGGTTTATATGTATAATAAAATATCTATCTATGTGATGTATTGTATTAAGTATATCAGTTAACTAGTACCCATAACACAAGCTCTAGCTTACCTTGGGGCTAGATGATGTGGTGTGAACTTGTCCATCATTATTATTTTATTTATTTCATTATGACCCCTCCTCTTCCCGTAGAATGCAATGGGGGAATCTGCCATAATCACCACGCTTGGCAGGCGGATTGGTGATCGTAGTATTGGTGTTGCGTTATTTGGTGGATGCTGCTACCCATCCCCTGGTGTAATCCCTTAGTCAGCTTTTACTACATCCACGGGAGAAGATGAAGGGGTATATTCTTGGGCCGGACACTCGGCATTCAGTCCATAATTAGTCCGTAATTAGTCCATATTCAAACATGTATTGGCAAGAGGGTAAGAGGTGCGTACACATAGAACGTGCGTTTTTACAGGATCCTTTTTAACTGATCCGTCGCTACTGGAGGTAATATTCACGCAGCATTTACAGGACCGATTTTAACGGATCCGACGCTACTTGAGGTAATATTCACACAGCATTTACAGGACAGATTTTAACAGATCCGACGCTACTGGACTTTCGTTCTTCCGATAAAACGGATCAGTATTTCCGTTGTGTGTGGGATTTTTTACTGGATCCGGAATACTGTCATGTGTGTGAACTAACTCATACAACTACATACGCTAATAACATATACGTTTAAACGGAACTGTAAAACGGATTGCTGCTTATTTTGTCGGATCGGTATTTTTTACTGGATACGGAATACTGTATTCTGTGTGAACTCACTCATACAACTACATACGCTAATAACATATACGTTTAAACGGACCTGTAAAACAGACGTTCTATGTGTAAGCGCCGTGAGATAATCATTTTGTCTATTGATGTGTGTAAATCAAATAATTAGTTAAAATTTTGAAACGACCTTTGTCTGTCTATTTACAAAGTCAATTTACAAGCCCTAACTCCTAGCTCAACTGATGGATAATACTTTAATGAGCCAATTTGTAAAATATCCATTCAAATCCAGCAGCTAGGTATCCATATTATCTGCTGGTTAATTGGCTATCGATTATTGGTAACTTGTTAGCTTAAGGTGCGTGTCTTAACACTGCGACACACGGCGTTTGGATTTAGGCTGAAAGTAGGCAAACTGTTTGCCGCCGACCTGAGTTAGTGGCGTATCGGTTTAGTACGCCCTTCCATATATTTTAAATGGAGTGTTCACAGTTTGCTAGTTTTGCGCTCACTCTACGCAGTTTGCAGCGTTACATGCGCCTACTGTCTCAGCGGGCGGCCGACTCACAGTTTGCCTACTGGGGACGCAGCCTTATGGTTTACTTGTTTTAATGATCTATGTTTAAGTAAAGTTACTTCTTTCTTATCTTGTCTTTACCCATAATGTAGCTCAATATTAAGTTCAGCTATTGGAAAAGTTTACCTACTTACTTTGCTTTAACAATCCCGAGTAAAGTCCAGTCATTAAACAGTTTGACGCGAACATGAATACCACCGTATCTGTTTTTTGCACAGTACTGGAGTAGCCTACCTAACAAGGGAATGTCAAAAAAAAGCAAAATAAAATGTTTATGGAAGTTGTGTAAAATAGGTATTCGCAGAAGTTTGGAGGAAACAAACTGACACCTCTTTCGTTTCATTGTTGACGTTTTTAAATTTGTAAAAATTAAAAAAACCCTCAACGCAATGAAACGGCTGAACCGATTTTGATAAAACATAGCTAAGAACACTCCCGACAAAATCACCTTTCAAACAATATAAAAATTCATTTTCGGTTCATCCGTTTGGGAGCTACGATGCCACAGACAGACATACACACACGCAAACAACACACACACACACACACACACACACACACACACACACACACACACACACACACACACACACACACACACACACAGACACGTCAAACTTAGAACACCCCGTCGCTTTTGGGTTAAAAATAATAAAAAGTCGCGCTTCATGAGTCGCCTGCCGCTGTCCCTGGGCTCCTGTTTATAAACCAGCCCTTTACTTTGGAATCGGTGGCGTTAGATCATCCAGAATGTCCTAGATAGAAACTAGAAAGTCAAAGTTTAATTACCAAAGTTACATAATGAATAGGAATCCCAATTTGAAGTTGCTGATTTATATCCATTGAATTATTATTGTTGAATAAACTTTTTGGAAGCATAAAATTTTAATGAGAATATTTTTATTTATTAAAAAGCTATCTACAAAGCTTAACGAATGCAATTGGAACAATTCCAATGTCTGAAAAGACACTACACACATATATCTAAATTACGTCTTTACATTACATACGTTTTTACATACATACATACATACAATACGCCTTTTTCCCCGAAAAGGTAGGCAGAGCCTCAAAGGGCCTCTTTTAATCGTGGGTTTGCACCATTGTGGGAATATAGACGTGACAAGTGGTGAACTAGCTGCCAGGACAAATCTTATACCAACAAATCTAATGCGTCAATGGCCTGCTCCACGTTAGTTAGACCTTTTAAAATAGTATCGGCTTGCAAGGTCTCAGAACTTTTCAATATACACAACATACAACATACAACATACAAATACATAGTCCCGATGCCACAAGATTCTCTGTGTCGTGATTATAAGGTTTTACTTACAATGTTACCACAGCACCCAGACCAAAATATTTAAAGATCGTGTAAACATTTTCTCACAGCGAGAATTGAATCCTCGCCTCTCGAATCTCAGCCGGCTACTTGCATGCTCGTAGAGGGCCTGCCATAATTTTGAAAAATTAGTAATTATTTTGATTATTTTCAATTACAATACGCCCAAATGAATAGTTCTCAATGCACTCCTATAGCACAGTTATACGTTACTCAAGCAGTACTCTCACTCGCTCTGCCAATTCGCAATATCGCCGTGAGAGCGTTTCACTCGATCTGTCAATTAGCAGGCTGCGTTACACGCGAGGCTTTTACCGGTACATCGAAGGTAATTTTCCTGTTTTATATTTTGTTAGATATCACTGCATATTCTATATTAGTTTTTTTTTTATTGAGTCTCTAATTTTCCGGAATATCTATAAAATGGTTAAGAAGACCTCTTCCACTAAGAGGAAGCTACATTATCCCTGAGTACTATATAACTCAGTGTGCTATATAAGGCTGTTATAACTGCATTATACAGCCACATATTGTGCAGGAAACCAAAAGTGTTTTTTTTTTCATTAAGTCGGGGACCTTATTGTAATTATGTATTGAAAATGTATTTTACACAAAAAACTTAATTATTTACTATTCTTGTTTATAGCTATAGTTCAATATCTATTGTATTGTACATTTATTTTTAACCTCCGACGCAAAAACGACGGGGTGTTATAAGTTTGAAGTGTCTGTGTGTGTGTGTCTGTCTGTCTGCCTGTGGCATCGTAGCTCCCGAAAGGATGAACCGACTTCAATTTTTTTTTTGGTTGAATGGTGAGTGTGTCGTAAGTGTTCTTAACTATGTTTGATCAAAATCAGTTCAGCCGTTTCATTGCGTTG
This sequence comes from Operophtera brumata, assembly GCA_932527175.1. Lineage (NCBI taxonomy): Eukaryota > Metazoa > Arthropoda > Insecta > Lepidoptera > Geometridae > Operophtera > Operophtera brumata. The sequence continues at coordinate 17,963,139 of OW052239.1, forward strand.
AGGTTTTTTTTTAATTTTTACAAAATTAATTACTTGTATTCGCTATCAATTAGCTACCTTTAGATCGTGTGCAAGTCTTCAGATAGCTCAACATTTTCATTTGTATTTGTTAAGTTTTGTACATTCCTACTTGTATTAGGTGTATTACTTTTTCTGTGAATAAATGTGTAATTTCACCATCAATTATTTCAATGTTGGTTGTGTACATTACAGTCTAAAACAAACTGTTATGTTAGAAAGTAGATAAATGAAGTTGTATTATAAACTTTTTCATAGTTAACTTAGCTTCTTTAAAAGTTCAATAAAATCTTATTAATGTCCATTAGGAACTTCTAAAGTCCAATATACAGGTAAATGTTCGAAACAAACAACCGAAGAAAGCCCAAATTACTTACGAGAGGCGAATTTTGATGGACCTTTAAACTCCGACGAGAATTAATGTAAGGAAAAGAGGAAAAAAACTCATTAATGAAACCTTCTTTAGGTGAAATCGACTTTCTACGTTTACATTAAAAACAAGGCTTTGATGGTACCGACACCGCTTAAGTCAGGGCTGTCAGTGCAACCTTTTTTAACCTTTTAGGAAACGAATAGGTAACTTAAGATCTTTTATTACTTTATAATTTCTAACATTTTTTTTTCTAAAATTTTCTTTTAGCTGTCTCTTCAAAGCATTTTTTTTTCATGTTGTTATAATTTAAATCGTTGTCACCTGTGTTATAATAATTTAGGAATACCAAAAGAACACTTGATATTATAAATTCTTTGTGTACGTTTGTAATGGTCTTAAAAAAATACTCTCGCAACGCAGCCCTAGATTACTGCCTTCCGGTATTTGTAAACCGCCTCCGGTAGGCGGCGGTACGTAGATAATTAATTTGCTTAGCTCTGGTGCTAAAGTGGGGGTGGGGGGTGCGTCCATTTGTTTCATCAATTATTCGTTTAGTGGGCAACAATTTATCGCGGTGTGCGCGCTTGACCTTATTAATCTCTGTTAGACCGATTGTTTTGGTGATTTGAATTAATTGTGGCGTAACCGGTGTGAGTGGCGGTCGTTCATTTTAATTACCATTGGTGAAATTCATTAGGCGAGCCTTACGCCTTAAAACGTTTCCTTAGTTTCAGTCATTAGTGATATTATTTAACCACACACAAAAGTCACAATTTACTCAAATGTTCAATTAAAATAAACCCACTATTCTATTTATTTCACTCGCTAGGGTTCAAAGAACCATTATTGGAACAGCCGTGGTGTGTCCGTAATCCTGTTATATTAGGCCTAAATATAGATGCCTGCGTCTCCTCCAGTGGATTTCGTAAAAGCTGGCGAAAGGATTACACCGGGGGATGACAACAGCTTCCACTTTTGTACTCCTTTTTCCACAATTTCCACAAATCGAGTAATACTCATACAACATAGATGCAAATAATTACAGATTATTAATTTTACCTGCTAGTATTTAATACCTGCATAAAAAAATACTAAATATAAATTAATCAAAAGTTAAGCAATGTTAGTTAAAAATTAGACAAATTTTCAGTTTGATAATTTTTTATAAGTTATTGTAAAAAAATGCGCTATGTTTAAATAATATTTACAATATTTATTGTGCCCCGCAACGTCATTATTGAATGAACTCAGCGAGGCTAGCGAGTCCGGCGGATGCACTCGTCTGTGTCGGCTAGATAACAACCTAAATAGAGCACCGTCGACGTCATTTTAATTGCAAAATCAATTAAACCATACCCAACAGTCACATACATTGTGCTGACACCACATTAGGATTCCCTGTATCGTGCCTATCAGGAACTAAGAGTATAACGGTACCTCAACCACAGATTACTTAATAGTTACTACGCCTCAACACCCAGAACTGGAACAAATATTTGCAGGACATCATCATCATCATCATCAGGATTTGTCATGGAAACATTCATATTCATGTCACAAGTTGGGAAATTAACCCACTCACCTCGCATCTTGACAGACTACTCACCCGCTGCGTCGCGAAGGTAGTAAGTACAAAATTGAGTATTTATGATTATCTATGGGCATATTTATATGTGCCTCCTATAATGGCTGAAAACAAATTCAATTACTCATTACGAACGCCTAATACAGATTGGCTATTGCTACAGGAATATATGGATAATAAACCTTCTTTTGATCAATGCTCTTCAATTTGATCGAGGGCAAAACACGAAACACGACCAAAGAAAACTAGATAATTTAAGTCAGTGCCAAAAAGTTGATACATCCTTGCTGCATATCAAACTAATTAATAAGCTAGCCATTTTTTTGTATACTACTTGGAATGACGGATAAAGCAGGTGCTCCACCTGATGTTAAGCGGGGTACCCTCTGCGTATGAACAGTGCATTATCACATAGGTCACGTCCACCTAGGACACACCCTATGTTGCATTGCACTACGCCCGCCACCCTGAGACATCAAAAATCAAATATATTTATTTCTATAGAAAAAACTTATACATACCACTAAAGATGCAAAGTCACATGTGCCAGTAATTTCACCGACAACCATACCCTTCAAACCGGAATACAGTAATGCGAGTACTACTGCTTTGCGGCAGAACTAGGTATGGTGGTAGTACTACCCCAGACGAACTCTTTCACAAAAAAGCTCTACTACAACTAGCCATGTTGGTAACATGGCTTTTGACTTTTGACCTTAAGAACAACAACTACCGTAAGTAATTTAAGTTTTTTTTATCTTAATCGATTTCGTTACCTGCCCACTGGCTACGGCGTAGCACCGTAGCGCTGCTCGTAGAGGCGGCCAACCGTTAAACGGAGTGTCGTCGTAAATAACGCTCGGGCAACGATAAATGAATAATTAACGGACGTTAAACGCTTTACGGCGCCTCCAGTGCGGTTGATGCGTAGTTTTGATATGCTATCGTGATGTACCTTTTTGTCATTTTATGTATTTTGTTGAGGGTTGTAGTTCAGACCAACAAAATATCTTAGTTAAACAAGTTACTTAGGACAACGCACTTAATTATTAGTATTAAAGCTATCATCTATATAATATAAAACAAAGTCGTGTTATTTACACCACTTATAACTCAAGAACGGCTGAACCGATTTGGCTAAAAATTGGTGGGGAGTTAGCTCAGAACCAGGAAATTGACATTGGGGGAGGGGTAGTAGGAGGGGTTCACGAGGGCTACCCGTGTGAAGCTGGGGCGAGTCGCTAGTATAATATATATCAATAAAACTTAAAAATTATGATGGTACTGAAATTTGTGGGTGGCGAAATGAACATCCCATTTGTACTGCACATAACTTCGGCAGGACCTCTTTTACCATCGGCAGGTAAGTGGCTGGTGGGGTAAATAAAGATCTTATCTCTTTTGTTATTTAAAAAACCCCCAATTTTATTAAACGTAAGTTTATAATTGATTTTATTAAGACAATAACAGAGATAATGAAGATTACAGCAGTGAAGTAAAAAAAAGAAGGTTAAATGCCAGACAAACTGTCATTTTACAATTACAGGTCTAGCGCTTAACTGAGTCAGTCCCTGAGGTATGGGAGCGGTAAGGGAGGGGTGTTTTTGTTACGGTAAAATGAAGCTTGGTTTCATGTCATCTGATAATTTGAGAGACGAAAATAACCCTCCCGTACCGCTCCCATACCTCAGGCACTGACTCAGTTAAGCGCTAGACCTGTAATAAGGTTTTATTCCTTAGTTGAAGAACTTTTGTAAGGGGATTTGGGTTTTTTAATCAAAATTCTTGTTTAATAATTGATAACAAAAACAGAATCAAAATTCCTCTATCGTAGCTAGTTACGAAACTCAATTACCAAAAAGGACCAAAGTTTTTTGCATAAACCACTGTGACACAATCTAGAAATATGGACAGACTCACGGACCATGGCTTAGGCTTATTCATAGGATATATTATTATTGGCACCATTTGGGACGGACCTCTGAAAATAAGTCACTCATTCTATACCAATAGATCGCAAATGATGCCTCTCACGCCATTATCACTTGATGCGGTTATGGCATTTTGAGCTCGATACTAATTTAATACCATTCAGATGACATTGATTCATACACATAATTGCATTACAATGAGTATAGTAACGACCCATTCCAAAAATCTTAAAAGTATTTTTGATGGGGCAAAACTTTATATATTTACATTTACTAAAAGCAAAAAAAAAAGAACTTTCAAATTAAATCAAAAGTCAAATGGTATATATGGCCTAGAATCATAAACTTTGGTGGTTTGATCAAAAATAGGCACATAAGACAGTTTCAAAAATAGTAATCTAAAATAATAATTTAAAATAGTAATAATTACCAAACGGGCAGGGATTGAACCTGGCCCATCGCAAGTATCGACTCGAAGCGCTGCCATCTCATTGTATGCATAAAAGGTGCTTCGAGCCGATAATTTCCAATCATTTCAACCTGACTTGGAGGGGACCGCTGGCGCAGTTGGTTATGCTTCCACGGCCAACACCACCTTCCGTCTTCAGGCAGCCACGGCATAGTAATATTGGCTCACTTCTGAAGCAACATTCGGCTCACGTTGCTTGAAATTAATCAATCGTATAAACTAACAAATTAAAAAGTGATCTTCTTATTAGAAACAACCATGTGGGAAGTACTACCACCATACCTATTTCTGCCGCAAAGCAGTAGTGCTCGCATTGCTGTGTTCCGGTTTGAAGGGTAAGGGTGCCGGTGAAATTACAGGCACATGAGACTTTTCATCTTTGTCTCAGGGTGGCGGGCGTAGTGCAATGCCACATAGGGTGGACGAGGCATTAGGAGTTTATGAAGTAATGCACTGTTCATAGGCAGAGGTTATCGCTTAACATCAGGTGGGCCATCTGCTTGTTCCGTCATTAATGTAGTATAAAACAAAAAAAAAAAAGATCGAGAGCCAGCAAAAAAACACGTATGATTACCACAAAGCTAAAACCTTTTAAGAAGTTATCCAGTGTTATAAAAAATAGTTACAACTTAAATTTACATGTTGGTGTAGTGAACTAATATATTCATACCCTTGCAAACATAAAAAGCTCGCGTGCCAACAAATCAAAACCATAAGAACTAGCTATGAATGTGACAGGTCGCTATTTAATAAACAAAACCACTTGCGTTTTTGTCTGCGGTCGGTAGGACAGGTCTCGAAGTGATATAAAGCCACTTATATAATCCGCAAATGAAAGTCTGAACCGTGAACTCAAAGCCTGCTTACTAGTCTGTAACGTTGAAATACACGCATAGAACAGAATATGTTTAGACATTGTTTATGTGAAAGTTGTCCTAGTTTAAACATTTCAACTAGGCAAGTGAGTAACTAGTTTTCGAGTGAGCAAAGCCTCAATAAATTACTTTTCATCCTTGGGGAAACGAAACGTGACTGGCGAGAAGAAAAAATAATTATACTGTTTTGTTCTTGAAGCTACGCTTGGGAGTTTCACTACCTGATAAAATCAAACAACCAAGGATACTCAATTCGCAAGTGGCAATAGGCATATACCGACAATTGCTGGGGAATTAATGTTCTTGAGTGGCTATTATAAACTGGGACGTGCAGTATAGGACAGCCACACTCAATGGAACAATGACGTTGAAAGCTGTTGGATGGAGGTGGCGTAAGACCGTTCATCATGCCATTCTATGAGAAAAATTGAACGTCAACCAACTGATGATAATATATTAATTTCTGTCATTGCTATCATGGACGTGGTGGTGGTACCAGTGGTCACCAGTAGACACGTGCCTGCAAAGTGTATGTAGCCTCAGCCTATAGCTTGCTTAGTTTGTAACTCTCTGAAAGAGTGATAAATTGAAATGAAAATGATAGCGGTAGTATATCATGTAAATAACGATGTAATGTCTAGAGGTTTTTGAATTGGCAAGCTAAGGAAGTTGTGTATCATGAATATTAAAACGTTCGACGATATTTTTTCGGAGGAAAACGTTGTTAAAGTGGTTTCAGTACAAACATAACTGTATTTATTATATCAATAGTTTCACAGAATTTAACTATGGTGGTGCAGCTTTGACATCGTCAAATACTCCGTCAAAGACAAGAGATATTGATTTATAAGCTACTTAGCAAAAGTGTATAAATCTAAGGTTCGGATAAAATCAACTTCAAAGTAGGTCTCTTACATTATACTTACATTTCGCGTGCAGACTTTGACGTAAATATGACCTGAGCTCATTGCGTGACTTGACACCTACCTACCTATTTTTATATGAAACAAATAATTTACAGAAAATTTAACTTTAAAACATAGTTTATAAGGTTTCCTTTTCTGTACTTTAAACTTTAATCTTGTCACTCCTTTTAGGCGATAACGCTGTGAGATGTTCGTGTACATTGTTGATCCATTTTACAAAACAGTAAATTATTTTGAAACGCATTAGTTTTGTTCCAAAATTTTATCAGGAAGTCAGCAAGAGGTTTTGGCATCAATATTTGGCAAAACAAAGTTTCACACCATTAAGCATAATTGTTATACTATTTGGCAACTGCGCAGTAGTAATAGTAATTTGTGTGCACAGACTGAATAGTCTCGATAAGCACTCGGCGACAATCTATTACCCAGAGATAAATACACTATATTCACTATTTGTGGGCCGTTCATCTGTAGGGGAGAGAGACATAAATCGTGCTATGGCCCAGGGCCGTGGGCATAGACAAAACACCAATTAATTCTGCCGTTAAACTAATGACAGGCCATTTGTTATGTAGGTATTGATATACGTAGAGGTATAGATGATCTTTGGAATAATAGGGTGACCCTTCCACTTAGAATAATAAGTTTGTAGGAATAAGTAATTCGCATTTATTCACATGTTTAATGTTGCTTGACTTTTATACGAACTTTTCCAAGGAGAATCCTAAATAAAAATCAATTTTTAGTATTCATTCACATGCTACCTGCATGAAAACTTTACTATTTTTACAAAGAGAATTTAAAGAAAAATGTATAGTCTGCATATCTGCACAGTCAAATAATTCATCGCATCAATTGTAAAAAAAAAAAGTAATTTGATCGCCCTAAAACGGGTCTTTTGAAAGATAGATAGATAGATAGATAGAAAATTCTTTATTGCACATAAAACAAAGAAGTACAAAGGCGAACGATGATAAAAGAGCCAGTGATTTTTACTAATTGAGACAGTTGTGATCGAAAACTGGCTAGTTCTGCTAGAATTTGCAGAGGCTTTAGATAAGACGACTCAATTTGTCAGACTAGACACATTGTCATTCTAAGAAGGAAAACACGTGGCTGTACTGCATGAGTGTATTCTCAAATCTGCAACGGTACGGTTTTTTTCCAATTGGTAAAAATATGTAAAAAGGCGTGTTTATATATAAATATAAACACGCCTTTTTACATATTTTAATTAGTTGGTCAGTTTTTCAAAAAGTCAGACTTTCAAATGGTCAGAATTGCAAAATGTTTGTAAGCATGACCAATACACTGATATCTAGCGATTCAGTTCTCATATGCCTTATGAGAATGAATCATTAGGATTGGATCATTTTTCAAATGAATGTGCTTGAAACAAAAAACACTGTAAAAACCATTGAAGCACAATCGTAGCTAAACTAATGATATTTATGTGATACTATAAATTACAACTTGAGTAAAGACCATTGTTAAGTTCTAGATTAGGGCTGTAATCTACCATGGAACCATTTAATGAGGAATTACAGTCAAGTGATGTGGGCATAAACTGTAACCATGCGAATGACTTGACCATAATATGAAGTGATCAGCATGATTTAATTCCACCATGTCATAATGACAGTGCATAAACATAATTAGAGTTGTTTAAATTAATTACCGGTTGTAGTGTGGAGTTGAAAGGTGAGTGAGGGCGGGCGGCCACGCGATTTAATAATTTATTTCATGTTTAAATCCATTAACGGCCAACTTTGTTAATGGTTATCATGGCATCTAGTTTGCAAGCACGTTATTACACTGTGCTGTTGTTTTGCATAACATTAATGCTTTGGAATGCTCATGTGAACTGTAAGCATTATGCTACTTCGACCCTTATTTTCAGCGATTTAGTTCATAATTTACAATGAACAAACGTTTCGTACCAGCATGTTAGTTTTTAGGGAATATGTTATGTACAATGGTTTTCAATGTATGCAAAGGTTAGATAAACCCTGACTACAAAAATATGGTGACAAGATCGAGCACTACGGTTGATCGACGGTGAGCGCTGACGTCACGTCGGTCAAACTAACTATATCAACGATAAATAAGAACGACTACAGACATGCTGGATGACACTTTATAACACATCTTATAATATTGCATATAATTATTCCCACGCACTGATTCGAATGGTATGAAGCTCACAACTTCCAATGTAATGAAATATAAGATGTACCAGAGTACTGAAGAGCTTTTCGAACCATTTATATCTTTGGTAAAAATAAAAGACGTGACTTCACTTTAATGCCTCATTGAATGATGCCTTAGTAGATTTTAGCCGTACCATAGAACCTTTGATGAGTGCTTTTATCTGTTGATACATTAGAAAAACATCTGAATTAAGTACTCCCTATATAACAAAGTCAGTTGCATAAAAGTACCAATCAAGAATCGAACTAGCGTAACAAAGATCGGAAGTTCAATAGAACAAGAAACAATAGAAATTTTCCACGACCGCTCAATGAATGCGATTAAACAGAGAAACTAGCATTCAACCTGAAACGAGTTAAAGTTTAAACGCAATTAAACATTCCCACTGGCCAGTGAGAATTGACTTCTAGGGTGCCTTGTTCACGTTGTGCTAGTAACTCGGCCCTCGACTTGATAATCCAAGTTAGCTATTTTAACCATAGTACTTATTTGACACCACATGATATATTCAGCAGTAAAATGCATAATTTTGTATGTAGATGAAATCATTCATAGGTACGTACATAGGTACACACTTTTTTCCCTGAAAGGGTGGTAGGCAGAGCCTCAAATGGACCTCTTTTCACTGTAGGTTGCACTATCGTGGGAAATAGACGTGATAAGTGGTGAGCTCATGGCCGCCATTGCTTCCCCCACTGACTCTGAAAACGCTTTCTTCCAGTATTAACACATTCCATAAATAAGCTAGCAGTCAGGACAAATTTTATACCAACGAATCTTACAAACAAGTCCGGGTAATCCCTTAGTCGGCTCTTGCGACATCCACACACACACACAGGAGGAGAAATCAGCTCTGGGAAAATGGTTTATAACAACTTTAACTCAAATTATTTAACGTTCATGCCATGAAACTGTATCGCAATGGTCCTGGAGCAACATCTTAACAAAAAACGCAGTTAAGATGAAGATGATGGAAATATTCAGAGTTATTCTTTTCCCTTTCAAATACCAAGAGTACACTCGGAGGAAAGAGATATTAATTAAACGAGTATTTGAAGAAGCGTTTCGGTAGTACCACAGGTAAGTACTTTAATTTCTTGGACAATTAAATATCCTTATCGTACTAACTGAGGTGATCGGTAGTAAGAAGGGGAAAAAAGTTACCCGTAAAAACACACTGGTAAAGCACTTTTGCTGCAGAATAATATTTTAATGACAGGTTTTGTACTGTCCGAGCATTTTCATACAAAAAGTTAAGGAACAGCTAACAGTTACTCGATAAAGTTAATGTCATAATGTGAACAACGCTTCCCTCTAAAGATATGGAAATAAAATAGTTTCTCCTTACTTATTCCGTTCTTTAATAGCTGCTAAGTTGCCGTCGGCCAAGTTTATTCGTTCAATTGACAAGTTTACTTTTTCTTCCTTCTGAGGTAATACTTTACTGTGTTCAAGCTAAATGGTTTTGTTTTGGTTTATAGCGATATCTTTTATATGTTTTTGTGTCTTTGTTCATGTAGTTGTATTGTTTGCTCGTAGAGGAGCTCACGTTGCGTTAGTGGTAGGTATAAAAGAAGAAAAACAAAGAAAGATTATACATACATGAAGAATATTTTTTTGTCCCCAAAAACACAAGACATTATAAAAAAAAAGCGGCCAAGTGCGTATCGGACTCGCCCATGAAGGGTTCCATAGCACCAAGTAACATAATATAAAAGTTCTTGGATGGATTACGATTAATGACGTATTAAAAAAAAATACTTACTAGATCTCGTTCAAACCAATTTTGAGTGAAATTTTACATTATATTTTTTTTTTAGTTTTATCATTCTCTTATTTTAGAAATTATGGGGGGGGGACACACTTTTTACCACTTTGGAAGTGTCTCTCGGGAAAAACTATGCAGTTTAGAAAAAAAAATATATTAGAAACCTCAATATCATTTTTAAAGACCTATCCATAGATACCCCACACGTATAGGTTTGATGAAAAAAACATTTTTGAGTTTCAGTTCTAAGTATGGGGAACCCCAAAAATAAAAAACTACTTACTAGATCTCGTTCAAACCAATTTTGAGTGAAAGTTTATATGGTAATGTACATCATATATTTGTTTTAGTTTGATCATTCTCTTATTTTAGAAGTTACGGGGGACACACTTTTTACCACTTTGGAAGTGTCTCTCGCGCAAACTATTCAGTTTAGAAAAAAATTATATTGGAAACCTCAACATCATTTTTGAAGACCTATCAGTAGATACCCGCCCACAAGTATAGGTTTGATGAAAAAAAAAATTGAGTTTCAGTTCTAAGTATGCGGAACCCCAAAAATAGTGGTTTTTATTTAATTTTTGTGTAAAAATCTTAATGCGGTTCACAGAATACATCTACCTACCAAGTTTCAACAGTATATCTCTTATAGTTTCGGAAAAAAAAGGCTGTGACATACACGGACAGACAGACAGACAGACAGACATGACGAATCCATAAGGGTTCCTTGTCTTTGACTACGGAACCCTAACAAGTTATGGTTATGGCCCACCTGATGTTTAGGATTATGCCTATATACGCTGATCTGAGGTGGTCACCGGGTGGTCGTTGTCTGTGCGTTGCCAACCCTGAAGTTTTTTTTTTTTTTTACAAGCGGCCCAGAAAATATTAGATGGATTGTTTGGTCGATGGCCTAACACGTAACTGGCGCTACTTCTGCTGCATCTACAAGCTACAAGGGTCTCCTACAAAAAATTGTAGGCAACTAAACATGGCTGAAAAATTGTCCTCTTAATAGAAGCTTCGATACAGACCGTGACCGTCAGTTGCGACTGTCTCAGTCGGGCCGTTAGGGCGGACAACTTTGCACATAAACATTATCGCAGTGCCGCCCATCGGACAGTCGATGGCGCAAGTTGTAATGCTGGCTTCGGTAAATTTATGATTGTTTTGTATTTTATTGGGAAAAGCTTCAAAAGCAAAATTAAAACAATATTTTTCACAAATCGTTATTTATAACGCTTGTTGAACGTTTGAATTTTCAATTAAAACTGAATACAACAATAAATTGGAACACTTTTTTTTTAGTTTTATCATTCCACTTTGGAAGTGTCTCTCGCGCAAACTATTCAGTTTAGAAAAAAAAAATATTAGAAACCTCAATATCATTTTTGAAGACCTATCCATAGATACACGTTTGATGAAAAACTGTTTTTTGAGTTTCAGTTCTAATTAAGGGGAACCCCAAATTTTTTAATTTTTCTATTGTAAAATTCTATTTTTGTGTGAAAATCTTAATGCCTTTTACAGAATACATCTACCTACCAAGTTTCAGCAGCATAGCTCTTTTAGTTTCGGAATAAAGTGGCTGTGACATACACAGAATGTCAGACAGACATGAAGACGAATCCATAAGGGATATAGGGGTGAACCCTAAAAAATTCTTTTAGGTGGGGGTGTTTAGACTTGCACTCACATCCCGCTCTGGGGTGGGTGGTGTATTAAGTTTTTGCAATGCATGTACCAATCCTTATTTCCCCTGCAAAGCTTTGTTCAGATAACTTCTTACAAGTTTCTCAAACATTTTCACAAAGCAATCCAACACCTCATCACCTCTATCTCATGTTGAATTATCTCTGACTGCTGATAACTTGATCCAGAAATCCTTTCAAGAATACGAGTATTACAACTCATTTCTCACCTGCAGAATAATATAAAAAGCGTAAAAACTTATCGCATCTCGCTGCAATCCTGCTCCAACCGGTACTCCCAAGTTTATGACTTGCACCAAACTTTGCCAAGACGTCTTGGCCCGGAGATTTTTAAAGGTTTTGCCACACAGTGAGCGGCTGTTTTTTATTGTGATTTATGATTTACACCCGAAACACGTAAAACTACAACACCGCAGCTATGAATAAACAACCTTTTAAAAACATTTAATAAATAAGCGAACTTATTTTATATGCTTATTGATTCACCACAAAATAATGACTTAAATTAAAAAATAAATAATCGACGAACAGCCATAAAAATCAGTAAAATGTTTGAGATGGAACAGTAAAAAGTCAAGTACGAAAAAAAATGCCAGATACATACGTGGATAGTAAGAAGTTAAGTATGAAAAAATTGGTAAATACATTATAACTAAGTAGGTAAACTACAGAATAATCAAGAGGGAAAGCTTTAGTTTTCTGTAGCAATGTTCCGTCTTTCTTCCTCTTTGTCTGAGGACTGACCTAACGTATAACGAACTCGCATGACTTGCACCAAACTTCAGCAAGACCGTTTCTCGGTACGAAGATTTTTATACCGGAGTCGCGCTTCGTTTATTGCTTAAATAAGTTTTTTTTGTAAGTAATTTTGTAGTGAGAATCTACATAATGTTAAGAGAAAAACAAGTTGTTTACTTGCTCCTCCCTTCGGCCTCCTTAGCTTAGTCGAGCTTCTAATGCAAACATTTGTAAGTCTTTCGGAGTATATTGTATTAAGAATGAGTTTTTGAATTGATGTTAGCAAACTTGAATTTTGAGAAGACAAAAATTTCAACTAATATTTTCACAAATGCAATTTTAATTGTTTGTTTTTTCATTTTCGATAACTTAGGCGGTCCCTAGACCTACAATAACGTTGTACAATATTTTATTGTACAATAAGGTTGAAAGGCACTTTGTTTTTTTTTTTTTTTTATACTACTTGGATGACGGATCAAGCAAGAGGCCCACCTGATGTTAAGCAATGATTCAATATATGAATCATTGAATACCTGAATCCAAACGATCAATTATATTGCACAATAATACGAACTTCTCAATGTTTTCGTGGTCAGTCGGGGAATAGTATTGATACCATGTGTACCATGCGATAGTTTTCAAAGAATTGTTTTTTTTCTTCTCATAATTTTGCTGGCCTTTGGTAACATCTCTTTGTATTTAGACAACAAAGGTTCATAAGCAGCGTTTCTTTAGCACGGGCATGATATTACTTGCTCTTGACATTCCACAGAGACAGCAATTCTTTGTACAATTGGAATCATTCGACGATAAACTCTCTTTCCTTAATTTTTGGATTTTAATTTTCCGCCATTTTTGCGCGCGCGCGCGCGTACTCCTCGTCAAGACGAAACACAGAATGTAAAATATTGCGCAATACTGACCCTACACGACGCAATGGAAAAATATGGTGCAACAAAAATTAAACTCACTCAAACTTTCGTTCAATCATTGCGCAATCTGCAATATTAACCCTAAACGGTCAATAATATTGCGAAATTCATAATATTGCGCAATATAATTGACCGTTTAGAGGCTACCTTAGTTTGCAAATGGAAATGTCAAATTGACAGGTTTCTATGAAAAACGTCTCATAAGCGTTAGGTGTTTTGCAATCAGTAACTAAAATTGAGCTTGTTTTATAGACTAGCTGTGTCCGCAACTTCGTTCACGCATTACATTTATATTTTCTGAACCCTGCAAGATATCGAAATAAAGCAAACACGAAAATTTAAGTTAAATACATACATACATAGACACACGCCTTTTTCCCCGAAGGGGTAGGCAGAGCCTCAATGGGACTCTTTTCACAGTGTGTTTCACCATTTAAGATATTTTTTTTGTTTTAATCTCTTAAATATTCACTGAAATCCGTTGAGACGTTTCGGAGCGTATTCGAGACAAACTTTCAAACACACAGATAAACAAAAATTCAAAAAACCGACATTTATGATTAGGCATTGTATAAATAGTAGTTTTTACTTAAATTTTGGCATTTATTTTAAAATCAGACCCTTCAATTTTGTAATATTAGTATAGTTAAGTGCCAGAATAAGCACCTACAGTATTAGGTGCCTATCCTTGCACAACGTATTGCTTTCAACACTAGTAACCTACACAAATACGTACGCCACCTTAATCCACCACGTTTCCCTCTCAACGCACTTTACCTGTGGGGGCTGTAAGTTTTTAGCCCGGAAGCCAGCAGTAATTTTCTTACGTCATACTGCTTGAACTCCATTTGGTAGCAAATGCATGCATTACTTCCTTAGTTTCAAGATATTTCATTTTAAGACTATCTTTAAGATATATTGTTCAACCACGGAAAGCATCAGATCGGAGTCAGGTCCTTGTGCTCTACATAAATCCGATAAATTATAAAAGGTGCTCGATAGTATGCTGTTGTTGTTCCAAGCCCACATTCTATCCCTGGGTCTTCATCTGTTTTAAAACCTTTACGTTTATGTTACTAAAAATTACAAGCTTATCCTCCCATTGCTTTTGTCTGCCGCAACGTCATAGCTTCACTGTCTCGGGGCTCCACTAGGTGGCTATAAGCTGAAAAGAATGACGTAAGAAAATCATCACTGTCTCTCAGGCTATATGGGTTTACTCCCAGGTTTACTGCACTCTGCTCGTTAATCCTCTCGATTCAATGGACTGGCCCGCTGTCCCACGTGACTATAAGGATAGCGATACAGAGACAGGTGATGAATTATAAGTGTAATAAGTTTGGTTGATCGAAGATCTTGTATGAATTACTGGAGAAAGCTAGTCATTACAAATATAATGTTTTTAAATTTTTAATGTATCACAAGTGCGTCAAAACCCGAACCCTATAGCATTACTTTTCAGTAGAAACGGGATATTTACCATGATTATTGTTACATTTACAATTATGTTTGTTCCCGATATTTCGGCACAGTTGCATGCGCCATGATCACGGGAGAACTAACTAAAGTCTTTGCGAGTATATCGATCTACCCTCTTTTACACTCTAGCAAAGCTTTATTTTCTGGCCTATAGTATTGCCGAGCCTATCGTCAGTTACTGCAGTAATCAACTAGAACACTAGGCAGATCTCTCCTGAACCTTATCCACTGAGAACTGTGACGGCAAACAATACGGCCGGCAATTAATACCGCCATTATACTAACGAGCTCCCTCGCCATCGCAGATCAGATACAAAGGAAAAACTTGGATCACTCGGAGAAGTGCCCACTTCGTTTGTAATGTTGCGGGTGATGTTTGTATTGTGATGATTAAAATGGGGTTGGGGATTGAAAGGCGAAGTAATTTGCCTTCCTACATGTGTGCATGTGTTGATGTAAAGGATGACGCTAAGTTTATGTTACAGAATTTCTAAGATGTGTGAGTTATTTAAAATTCCTAAATTAATATTTTTCTTAATTATTATCTCATATTCCCATAAGAGATAGTAATAAAAAAATAAGATAAATTTACTTTTTAAATAAGATAACTTTTTGTTTATCCCTAACCGAGCCATATTTTCAAGTTGTTTATGTATTGTTAAGAGACAGTCGGAAAAAACATCGTACAAAAATTGCTGTTATTCCCGATATAAATTATTGTTTTTTAATTACTTGCAAAGATCCTTTACACAAAAACCAACCATAATAACAATTATCTGTGAAAGTTTAACCTGGCTCCCTTTTACGGCTAATGCATTTCATACAACTGAAGATTTGGAATCGGTAAGTTTAGCTTCGACCAAGAATGATTTTTCTAATTGATAGCTCAGTCCATTATGATGATGTTTCAGTAAATCGACAAAATGCGTGCTAGATACGCATTAATTAAGGGTCGTGACTCAATCACTTGAGGGTCTTTCAGGAACCTTAACTAGTTACAAATTGGATGACTGTACTACTCTCAATTCTCCCAGAATTAAACTGCGCGATTCCTTTTTTGTCAAGTTCCGATCTCAGTACAATATAGTGGCAGCGAGCTGATCTGATGTTGGAGACAGAAGGTACAAAAAATACTTATTGAGAACATCCTCCTCTTTTTAATTTGGTTATAAATAGATTTCAGTAGCCCATCCCATACCATAAATATCAAAGTAACGATGTTTTGATGTTTGAATGTTTGTACGTTTGTTACTCATTTACGCCGAACCGGGTGAACCGATTTCGATGAAATTTGGTACACAGACTATGACCTTTATTTAGCTATAGGGTAATTTTAATCCTAGTAAAGAGCAAGCGAAGCCACGGGCAGTCACTAGTCTGTAATAAAACTTTTAAAATTTGTCAATCATCTGAAATCATTTCAAAAAACATGTTTCTACAAAAATATTATTTCAAGTCTTGTGTCCAGTGCATGTTAGTAGAAGATAACTACAAATCAAGTCCTTAAACATGGCTAAATTCCTGTTATTTATTTTATCGATTCCTTCTTACATTCTTATCTAGAAATAGCATTTTCTTTGTTCTTACTGGTTGTCTCCACGGAATATATACGTCCCACCTAGATAAATAGTTATCAAGTTTGGGTGGAACAAAGGGCTAATTTAATTCCGCTGCTAAGGAAATATTAAACTTTATCGAACTCATACTTGGCGATACTTCAAAAAAAAACATGAAATTTTTTAATTACAAATTGTACAAAGTGAAGTGTAGTCAGCCGTGGTCGATGAACCAAACGCGGAGGAATTAAAAAGCATATCCTGAGCTTGCACAGTGTGATAAAGAAAACCAGTAAGTTCATTCCAACTTCGTTATATGCAATTACAAGCAGAGCTGTAGTTTAATCTAAATTTAATTTTGGTCTTCTTTACCCAATTAGTTTTACTTATAAATAAGTTTTTTGACTATGCCAAATTTCATCTCAATCGGTTAACTGCTTTAAAATTCAGTTCCAAGATTTGACTCGAACATACGTATTTACATACAAACATTGCATGTTAAATAAGTCAAAAGTTAAGCAATGCTTAAAATACTGACAGTCCTTATTATTGGATAATATCATACAGTGATAGGACTAGTGCGTTGTGTAACCATACGCAACATCAAGCTGAGTCGGACTCCAATTTGTGACGTCACTGCGTGGATGGCACTGAGCGACACTCAATAATTGTAGTTAAGTTAGTTATAAGTACTTTGTTTTTGCCTTTTTGTAGGTATTACCTTTTATGTATAAACTATTTTTTATTTTTTTTCGTTGAGTTTCATTTCTTCTATTCGTGTGTGCAGTTCCAAATAAATAATTTTTCTTTCATTCTTTTTCTATTAATTTTAAACAAAGCCTACATTTAAATAACGTTTACAAGTAAGGGGGAAAGGTCCCATCGTACCCTCAACTGTTTACTTACAACCTTTTTTTGTAGCTTATGAGGTAAATTTGATGAAACGGAGGTAGTTGCCCCACTTAATAACTGTTAAACCAACTGTACTTAATAGCTGCGTTAACCACAGATGATCTTATCAGTTTCTAATCACTGATTCGACCAGACGGTAACTTATTTCATAAAATGTTATAATAGGGCGTCTCAATCCAAATAGTGTGGTGTCATGGCTGCCTGCGTTCTGTTTAGTGTCCGTCTGGTTACGTTATTTTTTATTTTTTTATTACACCAGTATTGTTAAACTATACGTTCTATATGTAAACTGGATGTGATTCTTATTTTAATTTTGAATTTTAACACGTTGTTGTAGGTACCTAAATACACGGCGCTCAATTGGTGAGCGGATATCCGTTTTCACTCTGAGCCTCAACGGAAGATCAGTGCTGGGTTGCCAACGCGGCCTAGCAAACGCTGAGGACCCTTTTGTGGCTTACTTCGGGCACACTCACAAATTTTCTAAACTACTTTTGTTTCTGTTTATTTTATATTTATTAATATTTTTTTGTTTAGTTTTTATCTTTATTTCTTTCATATAGTTTACACGTTGCAAGTTGAAAAAGGGATATTCAATATTACGCTTTAAAAACGGATTTGTATTCAGCTGTAGTTTGCTCTTTTGTGACTCCGCTGTTGTACAATCATAAAAAACCGGCCAAGTGCGATTCGGACTCACGCACCGAGGGTTCCGTAAAAGCCTGTAGGTATATAAGTAAAAGTTTTGGTATTTTTATTACTAAATGAAATCGTCATGAGGACAGGGGACAGTTAAAAAAATATTTTGATTATATGATGTAACTAAAAATTTATGCTTTACGCAATTTTTCGTTTATCTGTACTATAAGACTTTGCTTCGTAGCAAATTTCAAGATTCCGAGTACCCTGTAGATTTTGATTCCCTTGCAAGTGTCGAAAACTTGCAGCATAAACGGCTGTATCTTTTGATTGCGTTGACTTAGAAGTTTGATTTTTTCACAGCTCCAATGGACAGTAGACTTGGGTATTTGATATGAATTTCAGCTTGATACCTCCGCGCGTTCCTGAGAAAAAGGTCTTGACAGACAGACGGACGGACAACAAATGATATATATGGTCCTATAATGGTTCCGTTTTCCTCTTGAGGTACGGAACCCTAAAAAACATGAAAAACTGAAGTTGTATTACTGTGTTCCCAATTACAACTAGGTCTCGTAAAGGCCAGCCCTTTAGCTTCTTTAATTAACGCCACTTTAATTAAAATACCATTCAGCCGTCTGCAAAGAGTTTCATTGCTATCTGCCTCCATTGTGTAGTTGGAAGTTTGTTATCCATGATGTATGGCGGGGATAATACTTACGTTTGCAGTCGTAACTTTTTAGATAAGTTTAGCATTTCCTTCATTTAACAAAATTCGTTTACATGAACATACTGCCTTTTGAAAGCAATTTATTATAAACAACCTTTCGGATCTATAACGAAGGATTTCAAGGACGCTTTAGTAGTGGTAGACCTTTTTTAGTGAAATAGTTCGTCCGTGAACGTACTAACTCCATGCCTAATTCTGCCGCAAAGCAGTAATGCTCGCAATGCTGTGTTCCAGTTTAAAGGGAAAAGGAAAGAAAGGGGGAAGGGGGTTTATGCTGGTGAAATTACAGGCACATGAGACTTTTCATCTTTGTCTCAGGGTGGCGGGCGCAGTGCAATGTCACATAGAGCGCGTCCTAGGTGGACGTGACTTATGAGGTAATGCATTATTAAAGGCAGAGGCTACTGCTTAACATCAAGTGGGCCATCTGCTTGTTCCGTCATTCAAGCCGTTATAAAAACAAATTTACCACCCTCTAAAATAGTATAAAATCATTTCTTAGCAATGTTTATCCTTAAACGAACAAAATTCTAAATTAAATTAACGTATCGATATAATTTCTGAGAACCCCTATTAATTAGCCCAGTACACCTTATTCCCGACGTGTGCTTTTAATTAAAACGATATATAATGAAAGGAATCCCTTCTCTCTTGAAACATGATATAGCTAATCAAATGTACACATTTTATAAAATAAGTTACCGTCTGGTTAAATCAGTGATTGGAAACTGATAAGATCATCTGTGGTTAACACAGCTATTAAGTACAGTTGGTTTAACCTACCTCTTAATTATTCAAGTACAATATTTCTGAGGATAAAATGAGAAAGGGATAAAAAACTTACATAATTTATTGTGCTAAGAAAAAGCCTTCTCACAAGTAGATTCGTCGTTCATTAGGCTCTTTTCAAGGCCACTGTACCTCAAACTGGTCTCTGACCTAACGCATACTTGCACCACAGTATAGGATAGGCTTGAGTCTCAACAGTAGGAAGATTGTATGCTGAAGGTTGCATCTGCAATTTCCTTTATCGCTTGGAAATCAGCTGATAGCTTCCAAAAATCGTGGCTGCTGTGACGGCAGCAGGCATTTCAATTCGAGGCTGAAATACAGCTTAGCTAAGCCAACATACATACTTAGACACACGCCTTTTTTCCCGAACGGGGCCTCAATGGGCCTCTTTTCACAGTGGGTTGCACCATCGTGGAATATAGACGTGAAAAGTGGTGAGCTCATTGCCGCCATTGCTTCCCACAGCTGACTCGGCTAACGCTTTCTGCCAGTAATAACACATTCCATAATAAGCTAGCAGCCAGGACAAATCTTATACCAACGAATCTTATCAACAAGTCATGCCTTTTTATTTAATTTTGTAACAAACAATATTTTCCCCGGCCATCCAAACAGAGCCAACGATCTAACTATCTACCCAAAAAGCCTTAAAAAAAAGACTCAGGCTAGACACGAGACCCACACGACATTCATCACACACGTTATCAAAAGTTGGCGATATTGATTTATGTGAATTGGAGTTGGAAACCCAAAACTGAGGTAATTGATTGGAAGGCAGAGCCGCGGGCGCTCCACACCCGAAAATTGATAAAGTTTCGTTGAATATTCAGTCGATAAGTTGGCGAACTCGACTCGACCTATCGCCGATATGAGTACATCATTCTAATTTAATTCTACAACAAAGTATCGACTGGTTTTGTAACTAGATTTCCTGGGCGGGCAGAAATATTGAATAAAGTTTTTATGTGCTAAAATAAGCTTCGTTCCTGTTTCAAAGCATGTTCAGGTATAAAAACATGTATAGGTGTGTTTCATGTAACTGGGTCGTCGTTCTATGTAACGACCCGGTTACATAGAAAAATGGTTGCAATGTTTCGATAGTAAGTCAAAAGATAATAGCCACTTTTTTCAACAACAAAAACGTACTTACGTCGTTACGCGTCGTTTGCTTTGTATGGAGGATCAAACGTATCTACTCGTACAAGTAAGCCGGGTGCCTGTATCTGCTGTGCCGTTGCTTTATAGAGAACGTATCTACTCGTACAAGTAAGCCGGCTGCCTGTATCTGCTGTGCCGTTGCTTTATAGAGAACGTATCTACTCGTACAAGTAAGCCGGGTGCCTGTATCTGCTGTGCCGTTGCTTTATATAGAACGTATCTACTCGTACAAGTAAGCCGGTTGCCTGTATCTGCTGTGCCGTTGCTTTATAGAGAACGTATCTACTCGTACAAGTAAGCCGGGGGCCTGTATCTGCTGTGCCGTTGCTTTATAGAGAACGTATCTACTCGTACAAGTAAGCCGGGGGCCTGTATCTGCTGTGCCGTTGCTTTATAGAGAACGTATCTACTCGTACAAGTAAGCCGGGTGCCTGTATCTGCTGTGCCGTTGCTTTATAGAGAACGTATCTACTCGTACAAGTAAGCCGGGTGCCTGTATCTGCTGTGCCGTTGCTTTATAGAGAACGTATCTACTCGTACAAGTAAGCCGGGTGCCTGTATCTGCTGTGCCGTTGCTTTATAGAGAACGTATCTACTCGTACAAGTAAGCCGGGTGCCTGTATCTGCTGTGCCGTTGCTTTATAGAGAACGTATCTACTCGTACAAGTAAGCCGGGTGCCTGTATCTGCTGTGCCGTTGCTTTATAGAGAACGTATCTACTCGTACAAGTAAGCCGGGGGCCTGTATCTGCTGTGCCGTTGCTTTATAGAGAACGTATCTACTCGTACAAGTAAGCCGGGTGCCTGTATCTGCTGTGCCGTTGCTTTATAGAGAACGTATCTACTCGTACAAGTAAGCCGGGTGCCTGTATCTGCTGTGCCAGTGCTTTATAGAGAACGTATCTACTCGTACAAGTAAGCCGGGTGCCTGTATCTGCTGTGCCAGTGCTTTATAGAGAACGTATCTACTTGTACAAGTAAGCCGGGTGCCTGTATCTGCTGTGCCGTTGCTTTATACAGAACGTATCTACTCGTACAAGTAAGCCGGGTGCCTGTATCTGCTGTGCCGTTGCTTTATACAGAACGTATCTACTCGTACAAGTAAGCCGGGTGCCTGTATCTGCTATGCCGTTGCTTTATAGAGAACGTATCTACTCGTACAAGTAAGCCGGGTGCCTGTATCTGCTGTGCCGTTGCTTTATAGAGAACTTATCTACTCGTACAAGTAAGCCGGGTGCCTGTATCTGCTGTGCCGTTGCTTTATAGAGAACGTACCTACTCGTACAAGTAAGCCGGGTGCCTGTATCTGCTGTGCCGTTGCTTTATAGAGAACGTACCTACTCGTACAAGTAAGCCGGGTGCCTGTATCTGCTGTGCCGTTGCTTTATAGAGAACGTATCTACTCGTACAAGTAAGCCGGGTGCCTGTATCTGCTGTGCCGTTGCTTTATAGAGAACGTATCTACTCGTACAAGTAAGCCGGGTGCCTGTATCTGCTGTGCCGTTGCTTTATAGAGAACGTACCTACTCGTACAAGTAAGCCGGGTGCCTGTATCTGCTGTGCCGTTGCTTTATAGAGAACGTATCTACTTGTACAAGTAAGCCGGGTGCCTGTATCTGCTGTGCCGTTGCTTTATAGAGAACGTATCTACTCGTACAAGTAAGCCGGGTGCCTGTATCTGATGTGCCGTTGCTTTATAGAGAACGTATCTACTCGTACAAGTAAGCCGGGTGCCTGTATCTGCTGTGCCGTTGCTTTATAGAGAACGTATCTACTCGTACAAGTAAGCCGGGTGCCTGTATCTGCTGTGCCGTTGCTTTATAGAGAACGTATCTACTCGTACAAGTAAGCCGGGTGCCTGTATCTGATGTGCCGTTGCTTTATAGAGAACGTATCTACTCGTACAAGTAAGCCGGGTGCCTGTATCTGCTGTGCCGTTGCTTTATAGAGAACGTATCTACTCGTACAAGTAAGCCGGGTGCCTGTATCTGCTGTGCCGTTGCTTTATAGAGAACGTTGCTCGCAAATTGGATATAATAAATAAATAAATAATGCTGGACAGTTCACACAACATTATCTAGCCCCAAGCTAAGCAGAGCTTGTGTTATGGGTACTAGATAACTGATATAATTAATACAATATTATACATAGATAGATATATTTTATTATACATAGAAAATACCCAGAACACCCTGAACAAATATCTGCGATCGCACAAATATTTGTTCCGAGGCGGGAATCGAACCCGCAACCTCCTGCGTCAAAGGCCAGGCTTCGCCCGCCGCGATTGTATAAACTATACAATCGCCAATGCTTCTGGCTACTCTTTTAGGACATCATTAAGCAAAGACAATCTAAAAACTCTAAGGTGGACTTAGCATTCCACACACTATCAACGTTAACACAAAATGAATACCATACACTATGGCACCTTTGAAAATTGGAACGATGACAAATGAGTTAGGTTCATTGGCAGTTTACACTCTAGGCCAGGGGTCACCGATTAGTTTCGCTCGGGGTCCGTTTAAAGAAATGAAATGACAATCGAGGTCCGCACAGATATAATAGAAAAATATTTATTAAAAACATGTAATTACGGCAATAAAAAGGTACTTTTTTACAAATCAATGATGAGAAAAATGTCATTTCTTGTTGCGGACTATCTGTCTGAAATTTGGAGTCAAATTGGTGCAAGCTATTGACATTAAATCCTGGAGGTGTTCATCAGTAAGTCTGGATCTAAATTTATTCTTAATGAAGTTCATCTTCGAGAATGGTGCTTCACAAACATATTATGTTGACACAAACATGGTAAGGAGTTTCAGTGCAAATTTTTGTAGTTCGGGGTATTTATTACCGCTTACAAATTTTAAGCTCGTAAATTTTAGGTCCGCACGAGATGGGTCGGCGGTCCGCATGCGGACCGCGGTCCGCCATTCGGTGACCCCTGCTCTAGGCCTTCAAATATGTTCAATAATCAAGAAAGAATGGACGGATAAAACGTGTCAGAATTGTCCCTCTTTATGCAAATTGTATCTATTTTGGATTGGACAGTTTTTGGGCGCTGACCCGAAGTCCATTTATTTTGAGGTAAATTCCATTAGGAGGTAGGTATGTATTTAGCGGAAAACCACGGAATGCTGTGAATCTTTCCCCAGTCAATTGATACCAGCTTAAATGCTACGGTACGCTCTGCAGTAAATTCGTATCTGCATTGTTCTTTCAAACTTAACCGTATCGAAACTAAAACCAATACCGGGAAGGTTTGCTCGACGTCCGGTTAAAACATGTAGGTATTTCGACCTTTAACTGAACACTACACATTTCAGTACTGATCAAGAATGAACATCCCCTCAAAGGCCTTGCTGTTTTTGTTCTGATTTTGTTATACTTTTTCACATGGTTCGTTTCACACATACATACATACATAGACGCCTCTTTCCCCGAAGGGGTAGGCAGAGCCTCAATGGGCCTCTTTTCACAGTGGGTTGCACCATCGTGAAATATAGACGTGACCAGTGGTGAGCTCATCGCCACACATGCCTCGCTATATCACATTCAGAAAGCCTAAATCATTTTGAATATTAATCAGAGGCCACCATCGTATAAACAACACAGTCCATGAACCTATTGCCTTAGGTATGTGTTTATTAGTTTATCAGCAACTTCAAAATACGGCATTTCCCATCAGTCATCATCATTAGGTAGATCATAATCATCTGTATGCATAGAAGTCGTTTAAACTGTCCTCATCCCCAATCGTGAGGGGGGCCTTCCTACAATGCGGCGTCCAGTTCGTTGTCGCCACTCGAGAAGCTGTCATTTCCACTTCAACTTGCTAGTTGTAAGAGCTGTGTTGGTGATCTTGGTTCATCTACGGATCTCCTTATTTTGGATCAAATATCACAGTGAATCTCCAAACTTAGCTATCCCCATAGTCTGCTTTTAGACTTTGAGCTTCTGTAGGTGATAGTTTTTAGTAATATACGAGTAAGAAATATGAAAAAAAAAATATGCAACCTTTTAAAATGGTCCGGTTTTATCAATGCACTTAACAATCCTAAACCGGAGCGGAGCCATCGGTAAGACGAGACTTACCGGTAACATTTAAGTCTTAACTTGGCCTTCTTCGTTCTTGGAAGGAATCCGAAGAAAGTATAGTTTATCTAACTACCTATAATAAACATTACTATATAGTTACAGCGTACCGTGTGGATTTGCTCTTATGTAGCACGTTCTGCCTATTTCTCCCGCAAAGCGGTAGTGCTCGCATTGCAGTATCCGGGTTTGAAGGCTATCGGTGAAATGACAGGCACAAAAGACTTTTTATCTTTGTGATAAAACGGCACATACCCCTGAGGAGCCCCTGAGACATCCCTCTAACCCTTAAAGGTGGCTCAAGCAGTGAATTGTCGAATAGGGCGCGTCCTAGGTGGACGCGACCTATGATATAATGCACTGCACATAGGCAGAGAGTACCGCTTACGGCTTAGCATCAGATGGGCCATCTGTTTAATCCGTCATTTCAAGTTGTATAAATAAAACTATTGGGACACGTTCCCGATCTGTAAACTATTTTTTTTAAACACTAACTTAATAAGTAATCTTCATCCGTTTGTTTTCACTTCTGGGATTATATTACGGATTGATGTTATAATCTGTGATAGATTGTACCTAAACTACGAGGCCCATTGCTAATTTTACTATAAAAACATACATTCCATTTTTTTTTTCCTTTGCTAATTGTTGGGTGTCATCAAAGGCTTTCTAATAATATTACGATGTGCTTATTATTCCAAACACTATGCACGGCATAATATGGCACCTTTGAAAATTCGAACGATGACAAATAAGCTCGATTCACTACCGGTTCACACATAGTCCTTCAAACGTGTTCAATAATCAAGCAGCAATGAACGGATAAAACTTGTCAGAATTGTCCCTCTTTATGCGTTTTGCCTCTCTTTTGGTTCGAACACTACTTGAGTGCTGACCCGAAGTTTAGTTTGCCATACTGGCCTCTTAAGTTTATTTCATTCAACTGCATCAAAGCAATTCGCTACAGAGTCCGATGTCTGGCTCTTCATATCCACTTTCTGCCCACCGCCTGTCGGTATCAGACCAATACAATATATAAAATGTCTCGCATTCTTGGCTCGGTCTAAGAGATAGATAAACAAAATGGACGTAGCGAGGGCAAGTTTTCATAAACCCCTGGGCTTTGCGTTGAATGTTTGCTTCGGCCACTTGTGCGCTAGTTATTGTATAAACTAATAATCGTGGAGGTAGCAATTATATTTATTGGGCCTTGAGATTTGTTGGTTCTGTGAATTAAACTTCATTCCAATCATTTCGTAGGGAATAAATGTAGAATCAACAACCTCAATGGCCAGCTGAGACACATGAGGTGCGGATTTGATTCCCGCTGGTCTAGGTCTGGGTGTTGTGGTACTATGTTCCTCGTACTTCCTGATACCCAGGACACAGGGAAGCCTAGTGTGGGATCAGGACTATGCACGTGACAGTTAGGTGTTGTGCGTAATTTAGTTCAAGTATAACCCTGCAAAAATGGAGCATAAAGAACTCATCATCAGAAGTTTACTTGCAAACAGGCGTTCCCAGCCTTTCGCATACAATACCACAACAAACGGTGTTGAGTGTCCTCCAACCTCCGTCTTTCCACGACCGTGACCGTGTCATGGAGATGCGCTTGCCATTTGAATATCTCTATATCCCTGACAAGCAGGACCATACAAAAACTAATATTACAGAACTTTAGAATTGATCAAATACCTCCACTGAAACAAGTTCAATAAACGCTTCACTTCTATGAACTATTCAAACTGGTAGGCAAATTAAATAGCGTTAATTCTAAGTACCATCTCAAAAAGGTAGATAGATAGATAACACTTTATTGTTCACCACAAAAACAAAACAAAATAACACATTAAAACCAATCAGAAAAATAAGGTATGGAAGTACAATAGGCGGTCTTATCGCTGAGAGCGATCTCTAAGGTAGTGAATCTTTGGATTCGATCGTTTTAACATTTCCCCGGCCTGCACTTTATCACAACTTGCGAACACTGTCTCTCCAGGTGACGTTTTTATAAGAGCTAAACTTCTTTTGACACCACCGTTTGATCCGGGAATCGGGAATTCGGGACTTTACCCACAAATCATTACCGGATCGAATTTTCCAATTCGGAATTTTAGAATTTTTCCCCAAACAGATTGACTCATTGAATTCTTACAGTAGAACATTTTTAACGTAGTGTAACGAGCGTATTGGTAAAAGTTTTATTTTATGGTTTTGACTTGAATATGACAATTCGTTTATGGAAACTATAAATTTTTATATTTTAAGTTTTAACTATTTTTATTTGTCTGACTAACTATAAGCCTCTTAGAAATCCTGAGATAACCTGAACACAGCTTGCTATGCTTGCAGTTTCACTAAGTGATACAATCCGAAATGAGAAGATCCACAAACGAAACAGGAGAAATTACATAGCTCTCAAGTTGAAATGGCAATGGGCCGGCCATATAGCTCGCAGAAACGATAACCATTAACAAAGGTTCTTGCGTGTCAACCACAAACTGCTCAGCGCAGTGTAAAACGGGCTCTCTCTCGATGTACTAAAGACTTATAAAGACCGCGCGGGACGTCAGTGTATGGAGGTGGCTAAAGACAGTTCGCCGTTTTGTTCTATTGGAGAGGCTTATGTCCAGGAGTGGAGTTCTAAAGGCTGATGATGATGATGACATTTGTGGGGATTTTTATTTTATAAAATTAATGAATACCAACAATCTCAACAGCAGTTATGATCTCCCTGATCTGATTTGAGTTGTTTGTACCAAGTTGCAATCACAAGTGCTAAAATACTAATAGCAGTAAACTTAGCTAACTGGATTCAACTGCATTAGATGGCGACCAAACACTGAATTTAACTGTAAACCGCAATAAAACGACACTTTAGTGCGACACTTGTATCGCAAATCGCGACAATTCGCCTCTATGCCATTACTGTGTAGTTTAAATTGTTATGTAGCTTTGTGGAAACATACGGCAGTGTAATGCGAAATATCCAGCCACAGAAATGTTAACTGATTACAGCTGATTATTGGACGGTTGTGGATACAATTATGTGGCTGTTTTATAATTAACAAAATAAAACCTATATGAATTGATAAAAAAAAATACGTTTTAATGTAATAATTTTCTCGTACATGGAGCTTCCTCATACAGGAATTCAAATTGTTATTGAAAATCGTAATCAAGTAGAGTTTCATCTACTTGATCAACGATTTTCAGGCACTGTATGGGCAATTCATAAAAGATGTAGCAGGCTAATAGTTCTTGTACTTCATTTTCACTAGAAACGGGATATTTACCTTGATGTTTGAGTTTTGAATCTTCCCGATATTTTGGCACAGTTGCAATACGTGGATTAGATTGGTACAGGACCAAGTTGGCTGGCATAAACAGACAGCTAGATGATACCTAATACGTACCAGAAGGTTGAAACGGGCTGATATACAAAATCACTCTCACTGGTAAAAGCTCCATCAGTGGGCACTATAACAGGACAGGCTGATTGTATTGTAAAAAACGCAACGTTTCCGGCTGTTATAGTCATTTGTATGAGTATGTAGCATCAGCCCAGCCCGCACTTACTCGCAGGTGCGCGAATTGAAATTGTTTCAACTCACCCAAAGCAAATATTAGTTAATTAACTGTAAACTGGCGAAGCAGTTAGCCTGGGCAATTATTTGACTTGTGATCTTGGCTCGAGCCAAGCAGAAAAGTCTCGAGGAAAATGGTAAAAACGGTAAAAACTCGAGTGAATCGGGTAAGTCC
Source organism: Operophtera brumata (assembly GCA_932527175.1). Classification (NCBI taxonomy): domain Eukaryota; kingdom Metazoa; phylum Arthropoda; class Insecta; order Lepidoptera; family Geometridae; genus Operophtera; species Operophtera brumata. The sequence goes on from OW052239.1 coordinate 17,991,802, forward strand.
GCCGGCCTACCAGGTTGCAGTTTGTTTATGTAGCGAATCTGTAAACGGAGCATTAGGATTTTAAGTGTTTCGCGATCAAAATATAAAGCGGGCTATCCACTAACGTTCGTTCTTGCTGGATTGTACGTTAGTGGATGTGAAGGCGGGAGAAATAATTATGGTATGTGGTAGAAAAACTTTCGAGACATTTATTTACTTTATTCAATAAGTTTTGTTTGTTGCAAATAAATACATAGTTTGATTATTATTTGTTGTACCTACTAAATGAGTAAATAAACTTATCTTATCTATCTTATTAATATGTCGTTTAAAACAACAAAAAGTGAATCGGGTGAGTGAGTGAGTTCTTATTTCTCGGAACAAATATTAGTGCGTTCTGCGGATATTTGTTCAGGGTGTTCTGGGTGTTTTCTATGTATAATAAAAATTATCTATCTATATTATATATTATATTAAGTATATCAGTTATCTAGTACCCATAACACAAACTCTGGCTTAGCTTGGGGCTAGATAATGTTGTGTGAACTTGTCCAGCATTATTTATTTATTTATTATTATTATTATTTTCAATCAATAATAGGTTTGCGGTTGGCCTCTTGTCACCAGATGTAAGCGATGATGAGGCCTATTTTAGCACGCTTGCCTACAAGGTTGCTCTTCGTTTAAAGATACCCAAGTTATATGATGTAGTGAGACGCCGGAAGAAAGTCCACATGATAAATGAGCTAGTGAAGTAGTTTGTACGCGTTTGTGGTATGTCGACAACAAATGGGTGAAACAGCTTCTCAGGTCTAGATACACCTTACTAGATACAGTCAATATTCATAACAAATTCTCAGTAGTGAGGCAGAACCTCAAGTTATTTTCTAAATCTATTCACATTGAATTTATTTCAAAAATAATGGACCGTTAACGCCCAGTAAAGGTGAAATAGAAACACTAAAAACATATTGACACGAGCGCTTTCATGTCATAATTCAATACGATATAAATAAAAAAATCGTAAACTTTCCCCTCGCTCCCCAAGAGACCCATATTTCCTAGGAAATATCTATAAAGCCAGCTCGGTAAGTTATTTTGTTTCAAAGGCCCGCGCGATCTTTCAAACATTGAGAATCCCAAAAGTAGGTAAGTTAATTCAATTCTGGCAAGTCTTATTTTATTCAAGGAATTTTAGAGCTTAACCCGGAAATAATTAGAGATGAAAGATACTTCGGAGTTCTTGGTAGTACTTGTTTGCTTGCGCGAAATTTTAGACAATTGTTCATAGTGATTCAAAGGTTTTCATTTTCGTTAAAATATTATATTTCTAGTGGAAATTAAATGTTCAATAAGCGTGTAGAAATAATTGAAAAAGACGGACAAAAAATCTACGCAGGATCAAAATTTATAAATTTATCCATGTTTCCCGAAGACCTTCGATGTACCGTTGCCTCGCCTCAAAACCCAAATACATAAGTCAAAAACCGTCCGTGTTGAACCATTTAAGAATCTGAAATCAACTCACAGTTTGACCTCTATAACGCTAAAAATGTTATCGCGTTAAATATGAGGGAGCGTTTTAAGGAAATTAACATTCTCACCGTAATATCGCAATACATCTACGAAACCTTATTATATACACATAAACACTTAGATAGATTTATGAAAAAAAGTGACGTGCATTGTTTTAACACGAGAAATAAAAATAAACTGAGTATTCCCAAATTTAGATTAAAAAAAGTAAGTGGGTCTTTTATGGGGAATTCTGTTCGGTTCTATAATAAACTTCCAGAAAGTGCTTCTAAACTTTCGATTCGAAGATTTAAATCTTACATAAAGAATAATTTAATTAAGAAAGCGCACACACACACACTACATGACTATGTTAATGATAAAGCCGCGTGGCCTGATGTCGCTCTGCCCCTCGACACCTAATTTGTCAATTTGCAATGTCTGTACCTGCATATAATTTATTACTGATGTGTTATTTATGTGTATATCAAGCGTAGTGTGTGCTGCCTCATGAACTTTTGCTGATTCTCTCTATCATCTTACTTTTGACTGCCTACCTAAGTAAGGCTTTTAATTTGGTTTTCCTTTTTTCCTTGAATCAGCTTCCACTTGTTCTCGAGGCACCACACAGGCGCTCTCCACCTAGTAGTAAGAAGGATCATCAAAAGAAAAAGAGACCGTGTTTGTTGCCTGATTCTTCTAGGTCTGGTTGCTTTGGAACAGGAGTAACTGTAAATTTATTTTTTAAGACGATTCAAAATGATCCTTGTGATTTCAATGAATAAAATACTTTTGACTTTGACTTTGACTTTGACTTTGCAGGATATCCGAGAATAATTTTGTGAAAGTTCCCAACATGATCCACTTTTATGTGGAATTACAAGTTTCTAGGTTACACTACTTAGAAATGGCAGAGGGAGACAAATTGTAAACCACTTTAGTAGGGTATATTTCGCTGACGTTAGAACCAATAAACACTTCATAGTAACATGTCACACAGGAGTGAGATAAAATTATTCACCATCACTTACTAAATATATCACTTAACACATAGTTCTGATCAGTACTTTTTATAAAAGCTTCTTTTGAATTTGATATTTTTCGATAAAAACTGATTGATGTTATCTTTATCTGAAGTATCCCTATACTAAATTTCACGCATTTCGGTTAATAACTGTGAAAGTTACGACGGTGTGACATACTGGGACGGACGAACGGACAGACGGCACAAATAATCTTACAAAGGTTCCTTGTTGGACTCGGAATCCTAAAAATCGTTAACAAAAAAGGTTTTCCGAAAAGACACCAATTTATGTTCGAAAAAATTGTCCACTCAAAAATGTTTCGAAACGAATGTTGGCTCTCGTAATTACGAGTAACACACCCATCCTAGATCAAAGGAAAACTAGGGGTGGGTAGCATATATGCCACGCTGTTATTTTGTCTCCAGTAGCTGTGTTAGATGTATTTTGTATTTTGTAAAATGAACTAGTATTGGATTTTTTTTGTAAAAAAACTAGTATTGGAACGGCACCGCATGCAAAAGATTCAGGAGTCTCTGTTTTTGCAGAAAAACGTCTTTTTAACAAGTAATTAATTTTGTAAAAATTTAAAAAACCCTCTTCGCAATGAAAAGGCTGAACCGACTTTGATCAAACATAGCTAAGAACACTCCCGAATAATTCAGCTTTCAAACAACAACAACAACAAGAAAACGGTTCATCTGTTCGGGAGCTACAATGCCACAGCCAGACACACAGAGACACACACATAGACACACACACAGACACGTCAAACTTATACAACAACAAAAAAACGGTTAATCCGTTCGGGAGCTACGATGCCACAGACAGACACACAGAGACACACACAGAGACGCACACACAGACACACACACACAGAAACACACACTGACACGTCAAACTTATAACACCCCGCCGTTTTTGCGTCGGGGGTTAAAAACAAGCTTTTATGAAATCAGTGTTCTGTACTGATGATGAGTTGATCAAAATAAGCCCATACATTGCCTGACTACCATTAATCATCGAGGAGTACCGGTGTCCTCCTTCCACCTCTATCATCAAACCAGCTCGCCATTGTATGTTTGTCATTGGAACTTAACAGGTACGCCAAAACCTTAATCGTATGCCAGTAAGTGCTTGATAATTTAAAAAGAAAGAAACATAGGTATAAATAAACGAAGCTAGTTAGATAAAATCTTTAAAAAAGGCTCGTTCAGGGCCCAAAACAACATGCGCTATCTGAGATATGAGATACCTTAAACCACCTGGTCCGGTTTATGCTGATAATTTCCTATTTAAATTCAGTAAAATTGGTTACCAAAGGTAAATATAATTCGATAATGTTTGTGGTTCGTTTCATGATTATATTTTTGTGTAAAAATTCAATAAAATCGTATACCTACTAAAGAAAATTATCATGTAGAAACACTTACATTTTTAATTATGTAATTAACATTATAATAGCATTTTAACTACACCACTCAGTAATAGAAGGCAATAGGTAAAATAAAAATTCTGGAAGGTGTACATTTGCCACGGGAGCTACAGTTCTATAAGGATCATTTGGCTGAAATCAGAACATACACCGCCATATTGTAATCTAAAGCTTCGGTCTCGCGATCATATTGCACAACGTTGCGGTACGCGGCTCCACCGCAGCGTCACGACTTACTCCTCACCGCTGACGCATACTGCGACGAAACAAGTGACCATTCTAGATGTTTTTCACACAAATAATGTGTCCGACACCGCACATCGCATACCGCAGTGTTGTGCGTTATAATCGCGTGTCCGAAGCTTAATATCAAACAGCGCTGCAACGGCCCACAAGACGTGCCAAATCATCCTTGTAGAACTGTACTATGAAATGGTATGGAAACTTTAACTGGCTTGAACCTCTGTAGCGCGTTGGCCAAGTAGCCGAGTGAGATGCGAGAGGTTGCGGGTTTGATTCTCGATGCGGGACAAATGTTTGTATGTTGTTATGTTATGTTATGTTATGTTATGTTATGTTATGTTATGTTATGTTATGTTATGTTATGTTATGTTATGTTATGTTATGTTATGTTATGTTATGTTATGTTATGTTATGTTATGTTATGTTATGTTATGTTATGTTATGTTATGTTATGTTATGTTATGTTATGTTATGTTATGTTATGTTATGTTATGTTATGTTATGTTATGTTATAACATAAAATAACATAAGTATATATAGATAAGTGAGCTTAGCAACATCTGATATTTATGTTCCGGAAAATCGTCCCTGTCCCTTCCCTCAAATATTATGCGACATTTGAATCAAGGCAAATTGGGAAAATTTCCCAACATAGGTAATTGGCTGTCGTATAATCAATGCGTGAAATAATATGCCTTGAAGGGCAACCCGTAGCTAAGCTACGAAGATACTGAAATAATAGCGATGGTTGTACAGTTTTATATACGTATTGGTAATATCAGCGTCGGATAGCGTTTGTTTATTTCACTAGATAGCTCATTAATATTAGATTCAGGTGTTTCAGATATTTTTCTATATGGGTGGATTTGATTTTTCAGTGTTATAATTTGAGTAGTGTGGTGTTGTGGTGTGGTGTGTTCGGCCTTAGAATAGACCTCTCCGTCTCTTCCCGCGGATTTTACGGGATTGCCGGGACTGTTAGTAAGATTCGTTGGCATACGATTTGACATGCTACTAGCTTTTTAAGAAATGTGTTAATACTGGAGGAAAGCGATAGGATAGTCAGTCGTGGGAAGCAATTGCGGCGATAATCTCACACCTTTTCACGACTATATTCCCATGTTAGTTCAGTGCAACCCACAGTGAAAAGAGGCCCATCGAGGCTCTGCCTCTGCTCTGTACTCTTTCGGGGAAAAAAGCGTGTGTCTATGTATGTATTTATGTATAATTTGTGTGTGAATGATGGTTGGTTATCTTTTATGACATGATAGCTTTATAAAAACCAGTATAGGAGGGAAAATAGAAAGAATACGAAGGATGAGGAAGACCGCGAATAATTTAGGTACATGAGCCAGATAAAGAAGGAGGTCGCTGTTATGTCGTAGAAGCTTCGAGTAGACAATATCTACCAGATATCACCAGCTCTATTGAATTTTGGCATGTTTGTGTTGGGATGCATGTACCTACAGATCCTTATTATTATTATTTTATTTTGTGTGTGACGGAACTATCATATGGACCACTTGATGTTAAGCGGTAACCTTAGCCTTGAAAAATGCATAACCTCATAGGTCACGTCCACCTAGGACGCACCCTATGTGGCATTGCACTGCGCCCGCCACCCTGAGACAGAAAGATGAAAAGTCTCATGTGCCTATAATTTCACCGGCACCTATACTCTTCCAACTGGAACACAGCAATGCGAACACTACTGCTTTGTGGCAGAAACAGGTATGGTGGTAGTACTTCTCCGGACGAACTCTTTCACAAAAAAGCTCTACTACTAACAAAAACTAACTCCTTGCTTGCTAACTTACACCTTGCTCGCACTGAGTCCTTTCACCACACTGGGGGTTTACCCAGTGTGGTAGAGTGAGGATCCATGCATGCATTTCTATTACCTAAATGGTATCGTGAAATAGTTACCGCAGTTTGATCATCGGTTATAAATCATCTACCGCGTTTCCGGTTATTTGACGAATAGACTCATATCACCCATTATTCATTTAAAATCATGCGATACGCAGATAATCATAAATATTACTGCGATATAAGCTAACCATTTTATGTTTTATTTGTGTTTGTCATGTGTTTTAATGCATCCGGTATGGTTTTGGGTAGTTTATTGCAACGTTTATCGAAGTTTGTGAGTTTGCATGGCTTTATGAAATGGTTAGTTTATTTTAAACTTTTTTAAAGTTATATTGATGCATTTTATGTTTTTTGGTGAACCATTTATATGCTGTTTATATATTATATTTACAGCAATAAAATAAAATTTAAAGTCCGTCTGTGATTTAAAAATAATTACCTTAATTAGAGGGAAAACTGTTACTTATAATGTAAATGATAGTTTTCAGAATTTTTGTCTGTATGTCTGAAAGTTTGTCTCGAACAGACTCTAAAACGGCTCCACGGATGTCAATGAAAATGTTACGGATTAAAATAGGAGTTGTAACGGAAACTTTCGTGTATATTATATATCGATATCATGCGGGGTTCAGAAGATACGAACGTACCGTGCGAACGAAGTCGTAGGCAAAGCTAGTCTGCAATAAATATAGTATTTTCAAGGATTTACTACATTTGAATGTTTCTTGATATAAAATCAGAGAAAAATTGGAAGGCTTTTATTATGTTAAGTATACAAGGAAACTAAAGTCAGCAATCAGCACCCTCCACTAAGCTTATGCTTTTTGAGCTTTGCAAAATGTCAAAAGACACTGCAAATAAAACTCTATTCTGTAACAATAAGCTACTTTTACCAAAATCGGGACTCAGTACACTGAGAGATTAGCCGGAACCGCGCTCAAACAAACTTCATCGCGTTATAAACTCGGAGGCGTTCATCCGCTAGTATGAAATTGCTACGAAACTTCTCTAAACCCTAAACAGGGTAACTTTTCAAGGCAGAAACATATAATGATTGTTGCTTATAGAAGCGCAATTCATAAATTATCATGGCGACAAATGAGTATGCTTTATTTGCTTTTAACTGGTGACTTAATTGTTAGTATACCGTGTTGACCGGACTGCGTCAGGCAACCGTTGAGGAGTTCCGTTATCCACCTTCCGTCTTAATCATCAGATCAGCTCACTGTCATCATTATATTATACTGTCATTAAAACTTGACAGGTATGCAAAATTTCAGCTCAATAGGATTTCAAGAAGTGTTTCTAATTCAGTCTGCACGATTTGACCCAAATAAACAGTCTACCAAACAAACAAAAATTACAAGTAAAATTCAAAGTACAAATTCAAAGCTTGTAAAAAAACGCATTGGTGTCCCAGCCACTGCTTTGTCGCAACCACCATACTAGTTCGATCTGAGTTGGTCTTTAAATATACGCTGTTAAGATCGATGTTTCTTTCAAAATGCATCAATCGCCTTAATAACATAAGTTACGTGATTAGTTTTATCTAATGTAGGAGTTTCTTATCCATACGTGAGTGTTGTTATTATCACCTAATTTAAGCGAACAGTTGGCCGAATATTAATGGAATTCCCACTTTCATGCTTTCTCTGTGGACCAAAGACGGAACTGTTCGAGTAGGGTTGTCATTACTGCAGACTTATTTTGAATAACTTACAGAAATTGTACCAAAATGTCATATAGTCATTTATTTCATCTTTAGACATGTTACATCCACTTAGATAGGTATGTCAGTTTCACATAATTTTCACGTAGGTACAGTTTACAATTTAAAATTATAAATATAACAATATAATGCAATACAAATCTCATAAAACACTGAGGATAGGTGCATGTCAAAAGAAATCAAAAAAATAATTATTAGATTTAGCTAAACGGTTAGTCATATTGTAAAAATAAATTCATAGGAATTTTAAACATTATCAAAATAAAACACTCATAACAAGTCGTCACAAAAAATATCTTTGTTGGCCAAGGCCTCGTCAATCTTATAGTAGCTTTTATGCATATTTTTTTAAAAATATAAATAAAAAATTCAATGTCAGTGTTATTTCTGATGTCAATAGGAATTTTATTAGACAATTTTATAGACACACACATAAAGCTTTTTGAAATTCTATTCTTTCCTAACACTGAACAATCTAAAATTACTGATGTATATTTTCAGATACCAACATTGCGTAATTTGACTATGGGCAGTCATTTTTGATAAAAGACAACCCATGCTTTTTCCCGTAAGGATAAGCAGCACGACATAGACGGATTTACCAACCCTTGCTTGTATCCACAAACACTTCTTATTCTCTTGTAATGGCTTTTGAGGAGTGCTCACCAACGTCATGCAATCTTGCCAATGTCAAGTGACATAATTATATATTTTATAGTCAAGGCGTCAATAGCACCTCATCGCGTCATCTACCCTGACAATAAACATAACAACGCAAGTCTGGGAAATGTATCTGCCCGTGACCCTGAAAAATAACCAGTGCTTATTATAACCCACACACACTCACTCACTCACACTCACACACGCACACACACCCACCAACACACAAATAACACACACGCACACAGCACACTACCGTTTTTTCTCTTTCCTAAAAACTATAATCAGGGTATCTTAAGGCAAGAGTGAATTACTTCTAGACCTTCTAGGCCTTCTAGACCTTTGTGCTCCATCGTCAGCCACATCATCACTTACCAACAGGTGAGGTCGTGGTCAAACGAAGGTCTATCAATATAATAAATCGAGCGAGCCTTACAGTAGTTGCATATGATGTGTAACATCTGACATCTCACCTCCTTGGTAATAAGCAACATGGCTGATAGTACCAACCTCTTGGAAAAATGCGCGCTTCCTGTTACACACTCCCGTCCCTTTTCACGAAATCCCTCGCACAGATTGCAAAAAAAGCGAGAAGAAAGATTTACATAAGTAATTAATTTTGTATAAATTAAAAAAACCCTCAACGCAATAAAACAACTGGACCGATTTTGATCAAACATAGCTAAAAACACTCTCGACAAATTCACCTTTAAAACAAAAACAAAAATCGAAATCGGTTCATCCGTTCGGGAGCTACGAGGCGACAGACAGACACACACACAGACACGTCAAACATAACACCCGTCGTTTTTGCGTCGGGGGTTAACAAAAAAAAACTATTTACAAATCCACCTTCGTAAACAAATCGCACTGTCGTTTATCGCCGATATCACGGAAAGGACCAGCCACACCGAACACACGTTTCCTCAAAGTTTGTGTACTGATTACAATAATCTGAAAGCTACCTATCAAATTATTATCTAACTAAACAAAGTTACTCGTTATGATAATAGATACTTTCCATTACCTTAGCACACAATATTCCTAGCGTACAACTATTTCCGCCCAAACGAACCTCCCAGCCAATATTAAGGTTCCCTATAAACAAACAGTATATTAGACTTTGCCATATTATAGGAGCCCTATTTCCCGGTTAAACACGACCGGGTTTACAGCGTCACAGTTTATACCGGGAACAGCTTGTTAGCTGGTTAACATATATATTTTTTGTAGATTTTAGAAGGTGTATAAACTATTATTATTCTTATTTTGGTGAGCAGTATAACTGTCACACAGTCATATTCCGACAGTCATACCGGTATAAAAATAAATAAATATTGCTGGACAACATTATCTAGCCCCAAGCTAAGCAGAGCTTCTGTTATGGGTACTAGATAACTGTTATACTTAATACAATACATTACATAGATAAATATTTTTTATTATGCATAGAAAATACCCAGAACACCCTGAACAAATATCTTGCAGATCGCACAAATATTTGTTCCAAGGCGGGAATCGAACCCGCAACCTCCTGCGTCGCAGGCGAACCATCGCTCGCCGTGCCACAGAGGTCGTCAAAGCTTATATCAAAGTAGTATGACACAGAGGAAGAACCCTGTGAACACTCAGGTTTATGAAGTGTACCAGCTGATCTGCTATGGCAAGGTTTACAGCATTGAATTATGTCCGTTGGATATTGCATGTGTTTCGGCCAGGAAGCGACGTTTGGCCGCAGTATGGCCACATATGCTGGGAAGTTGGTCGGCCCGAGTAAGGAAAACACAGTTAGCACTTCTGTTAGGCCTTAGCTAGCAAGCTAGTTGAACTTACAAAACACTCAAATATAACCTTAACTTCATTATCCCCACTCCTGGTACTCGGCTCACTGACTGTGTGTGGCATGTTCCATGTTATAATCATCAACATTCTGTTTTTTTTTATACTACTTGAATGACGGAACAAGCAGATGGCTCACCTGATGTTAAGCGGTAATCTCTGCTTATGAACAGTGCATTCTCACGTAGGTCACGTCCACCTAGGACGCGCCCTATGTGGCATTGCACAACGCCCGCCACCCTGAGACATAAAGATGAAAAGTCTCATGTGCCTGTAATTTCACCGGCACCCATACCCTTCAAACCGGAACACAGCAATGAAAGCACTACTGCTTTGCGGCAGAAATAGGCATGGTGGTAGTACTTCCCCGGATGAACTCTTTCACAAAAAAGCTCTACTACTACTTCACTTTTTGACTTTTTGACTTCAGCCATTACTGAGAAGTGTTACTCTGTATGTCCCGAACAACTACGTGAGTACTGGTCGCAGGTACCACCGTTGTTTGCTCGTCACTCGGCGCGACCATGCCACGCTAATAATGCATCTACACTGCTGGCACTTACACTCCTCAACGACTTTTTGCAAGAGTTACAACATTTGTAATTTTTAACGATAGCCTTGGCTGCACAGGTTATATTTTAACTTTTAATTTGTACCTTTTATGTCTAAATAAATGTCTAGGCCGCCCTTAGTACCTATGTTTCGTTTACCATAATGTAGATTGGCTCTGAATCCAGCTAGGTTTGGAGGTGCCCTTTGGACTGGGGCTTCTCTCCAACCAACCCTCGGTCCAAATTCAGTCGTTCTCCTTGCTCCATCTGTCATCACCACGTCTTGTGTTCCGCGCAAGCAATTCTTTTCCTGACTTCATGCCCCTTTTTAACAAGCTTTTATTTAACTTGCAATGTATGTCTGGGTGGAATCTTGCAACTGAATTTTAAAGCAGTTATCCTCGACCGATTGAGATGATATTTTGCATACCTGTCAAGTTCCGATGACAATGCATTATGATGACAACGAGCTGATCTGATTATGGAGATGGAAGGTGGACAACGGAACTCCTCGAGGGAAACAGTAGACTGGCTGTGTTTAGGCTCATTTTGATCAGCACACGGTTACGATCACTAATTTTATAAAAGCTTGTATTGAATAATATATTTTACACAAAAATCTTATTTCGTATCAAAGACAATCAGCAAAACAATCAAAAAAGCGATGGTAGCCTAACGGTTCAATAGTGCAACTCAGAATCCAACGATACCGGGTTCGATCCTAGGCTCCGCAGCAATGACTTTTCTAAGTTATGTGCGGATTTCCATCGCTCTGTGCTTCGGAGGGCACGTTAAGCTGTAGGTCCCGGCTGTTATTGATTAATAGCAGTCGATAAGCCGTGTCAGAGGCCCATGGGCGGCTTGACAAACTCTGACACCAGAGGCCAGCACTACATCATACGAAACGAAACGAGCAAAAACTTTTTTTTTTTTGGCAAAATACTGTTGCATGGACATCTCTATTTAACCAACATTAATGCAGCTTTATTCTATATTCTAGTTCACATCTACTCAAGTAACTGAATTTCAATACGAATATCGTCTCGGCTCTAACTCAGCCAATTTTTACAAGTTCTGACACTGGCATTGCATTCTTGCTGTAAGTACCTACAGTTGATGCCGTTCCACTTTGTATGGAGATTTAACCACTTTTTTAGACAATCTGAGCTTATTACATTTTTGTTTTGTTTTTGTGAAAAACGAGTCACACAACATTAGTGTCCTTTGGAGTGGGTTGAGGAGTTCCCTGCAGTGCATGGCTGAAGCCTTACCTATATAGCCCCATGTACAGATTTTGGATATCTGTGCACCAAAGCGGGAACTGGAAATAATAGGTATATTAATTGTATTTGTATTTTTATTTGTTTATGTAGTACCTATTTAAATTTAAATTTGGCTGAATTGTTGTTTATCTTTTTTTGTTATTTATGGGATTTTTTTGTTTGAAATAATGAAAATATACCTATACATATTATACATCACAAATATTGAATGCATTGTCGGTTCGTTATAGCCATAATTTCTAGCAGGAATCGCTTACTATTGCGCCTAATGCATCTGACATTTTCGCCTGCTATCCTTAGGTACGTAATACTGACAAAGTTTCGCTTCTGTAAAATATTGAATAGCACTATTCAGCTCAAATTACCAAATTATAAGGCAGCTCTAATTTAATTAGTTTTAACTTTATTATTGTTGGACTTTTAATTAGTCAAAAAGTCTGTTAACTATCTTGTTAAGTGCGCACCTGAAAGAGTTCCGTAGCAAACTTTCTTCAATTTTACGTTGATTAAAGTTCCATTAGATGTCCGTGTAAGACCTCAGATTATATATAACAACCAGATGTTTTATTTTGTGCAAACTAAATCGAATGTTATGACCTTACCATTTGGAGATTTACTTGAAACCAACTTCAATCAGAGATCGTGCTTTCAAAGCAAGAAATGACGGTGATTTAGACCCAGTGCTAATTATATTTTTACCAACGTAAAACAGTATCAAAATCAACGCCAACACGAACTAGATAACATAACTGACTTGTCAAATTATTTTAGACAGAGTCAGTATTGAGCCAGCGATAAATAAAGTTGTAGATCTGTAATTGTTAACATTGTAAACAAATATGTGCTTCCATATGTGTAGTTAGTATGGTGTTGTTTCATTGGTTTGAAACATGTCATGGTCCATCTGGTTTTCATATTTACAAAATAAATGCTTAAAATGTCTTGGAGTTTTCAAATCTTTCACCGACTATCTTTTTAACCACCGACGAAAAACGAAGGGGTGTTATAAGTTTGACGTGTCAGTGTGTGTGTGTGTGTGTGTGTGTGTCCCATCGTAGCTCCCGAACGGAAGAACCGATTTCGTTTTTTTTTTTTTGTTTGAAAGGTGTATATATCGGATCAAAATCGGTTCAGCCGTTCAGCGTTAGGGGTTTTTTTAATTATTACAAAATTAATAACTTGTTAATCACCGATCATTCTCCATCGTTTGCTGCCTTACTTACTACGTGACATTGGCGAAATAGTGGCAACACCACTCCAAGCCATTCATTAAAAATTGAATTTAAAAGAATTGACTTGCTAAAAACAAATGCCAGCGACTGACTATGTCCTAAATCAGCCAGTTTATAGTTGTATTTTTGTTTCCTTAACCTATATTGTCCCACTGCTGGGTAAAGGTCTCCCCTAAATTCTTCTACTTGCCCCTGTCCATGGCAGTCTCCCACCAATCCTCAAAATTAACAAGATCGTTCCGTAAACGCTTTCTCGGCCGACCCCGAGGTAGCCGTCCTTCAGACATCCAGGGTGTGCTGATATTCGCCCATGTTTTGGAAAGCATTTGACTGACGCGCCCCGCTCATCCCATTTCTATCCATTCCCATTCCATTCCTATTCTATCCCATTTTCCATGCCATGACAAATATAATGAAGACTTAAAGAACGAGAGATATAGCGTTCATATTGTGATCTTTTATGTCCATTTCGTTTAACATTGGCTACAGAACCCTAACAACTTTCGTCTATTTCGGTTTGAGTTTCAATAAGCTGAGCCACTACAGGCATTGCGAGCTCAAAACAGCTTTAAAGTAAAACTAATTAGGTAGAGTAGTTAGGGAGACATGAGTGCCACTATACTGGTACAGTTTCGAGCTAACTGTAGCTTTACGGGCGACGATATATTTTTGGACAGCAAAAATATGTACTTAATAGACTGCATTTATTAAAAAAGGGTCCAGTTCTAAATATATAATAAGTTCTTTGTGAAAAATATTTTTTTCAATACAAGCTTTTATAAAATTAGTGATCGTAACCGCGTGCTGATCAAAATGAGCTTAAACACGACCAGTCTACTATTATCCATCGAGGAGTTCCGTTGTCCACCTTCCGTCTCCATCAATCAGATCAACTCGTCACCATCATATTGTATTGTCAACGGAAATTGACAGGTGTGCCAAGTTTCAGCTCAATCGGCTGAGAATAACTACTGCTTTAAAATTCAGTTGCGAGATTCCACCCGGACAAACATATTCCACCCGGACATACATTGCAAGTTAATATAAAGCTTGTAAAAATAATTGATATGTTCTATATTTAATCCTAAAACAGTGACTAAATTACGGTGAAATTAATTATTTACTCCCTACATATTGGCTGTTATTGATAAATAGCAGTCGATAAGCCATGTCAGAGGCCCTCGGGTGGCTTGACAAACTCCGACACCAGAGGCCAGCACTACCTCATACGAAACGAAACGAACTCCCTACATCCCAAATACACGTAACATTAATTAATTCTAAATCGCGCAACGAGGTATTTTAGTTTTTATATATATACTAGTATCGACCTACGGCTTCGTTCGTGTTTTACTGGAATAAAAAGTAGCCCATAGCTCAATTCAAGTCATAATCTATCTCTATACTAAACCAGCCTTTGTCCAGCAGTGGACGTCTGTAGTCGGCTCATTTAGTTTCCAGTAAATAATGTGTATATCCCAACCTATCGACCAGAAAAGTTCGAAGTTCATGCAGACCGAATCAACGGCTCGAAAGTTATGCTCGAACAAACATACATAAATACATACTAACATACAACGCCAAATCGCCCAAGTAGTTTAAGTGATTTCTCGCTTCGCTCACTGATGTAATCTGTTTATATATTTCATATCACTTTTAGTCCTGAACCTAAATCGTTCTAGGTCCACACCCCTATATTCGTGACGGTCCCGATATGCCGAGCTCAGTAAAAAAATCACAATTTACGTTCCCGTAATAGGCAGGCAATGCGGATAATTTTCAAAGGCACAGAAACACAACAGTTACTATGACAAAGTCTCTGATCGATTGTCGTTCATTTCTTTTGATGCTCAATAAAAAGGTGAATCTTCAACATCGTTGTGCTTTATACCCGTGGGCTGAGTGAATTTTAACTGTTCACATAGTTACTAAACGGATGTGTCATCATCATCATGCGTTGCGTCCCCCAAATAAATATATAAATAAAATAAATAATGCTGGACAGTTCACACAACATTAACTAGCCCCGAGCTAGGCAGTGCTTGTGTTATGGGTACTAGATAACTGATATACTTAATACAATACATTACATAGATAGATATTTTTTATAATACATAGGAAATACACAGAACATCCTGAAAAAATAACTGCATATCGCACAAATATTTGTTTCGAGGCGGGAATCGAACCCGCAACCTCCTGCGTCGCAGGTGAACCAACGCCCGCCGCGCTACAGAGGTCGTCCAAAGAATGCAATGACGAAATTTGCCATAGCCACCACACTTGGCAGGCGGATTCGTGATCGCAGTATTAGAGTTGAATACGCAGGTCCATCCCCTAGAGTGTAATCCCTTATTCGGTTTTTTTAACATCCAAGGGAGAAAGTGGTTGGATCTATTCTTAGGCTGAAAACACAACAGCACATGGGGGATTTAAAAACGGGCTATTATTTATAACATTTTTATGAATTTGGTATTGAGATGTGGTAAGGCATATTGGAAGCTGTGCACATGTTCCCTGTAATGAAGACTTTCGTTTCTTTTCTTAGGAAACAAACAGATATTAATCATTTATTTTACAACAGAGTTTAGTGCACCTCCTGCGTTAACATAAATAAATAAAAAAAATAAAAAAAATGCTGGACTAATCACACAACTTTGTCTAGCCCCAAGCTAAGCAGAGCTTGTGTTATGGGTACTAGATAACTGATATACTTAATGTAATACATACCATATGGATAGATATTTTTATTATACATAGAAAATACAAAACACCTTGAACAAATATCTGCGATCGCACAAATATTTGTAATGAGGCGGAATCGAACCCGCAACCTCCTGCGTCGTAGGCCAACCTTTGCCCGCCACGCCAAAGAGGTCGTCAACTTAATGCTATATTGCAGGAAAGCAGGTGTAACAAGTTAGTTCTAAAAAAAACACGACTTTTTAAGTAGTGTAACACCAGTTTCGAACAAAATGAGCTGAAATACAAATACGAGCGAAATTAATTTATTGCAGCGCCCCCTTATCTGAGAACAATCGCTGATTAATCACAAATCCTTTACAGAAACTGTATCTAAATCGGTTAAACAGTTTTGTAAATAAATGGGAAAATTCGTTTGTTCACACATACACACACACACACACACACGCACACAACCGCTCACCGCACAAACATACTACTTCTCCATTCCGTCCTAGACAAATAGTAGGTATACTAGTAATTTTGTTGTCGAATAATACAAATATATGAAAATATTTGTGTAGTCAAATAAATTATCTTTGAGTAGGTGTTATTATACCACGCAAATTATCTCTCTCACATATTCTTGCCAAACAACATTAGATTCCACGAAAAAATAAATAAACAAGAAAAAACGCGTAGAAACAACTAAAATGGTTTCCCTAAATATGAGATCATCATATTCATAATGAATACAAATAGGTAAACAAATAAATATGTTGGCAATGGAACGCAGCCATCACGGTTTTGGCTCGCAACCCTGGTAGAAATTATTAAGGGTGGGATTACGATAATGGAATTAATATTAGGGTACCAAATGGAAGAAACTAATGTAGTGCAAACACAACATGACATTAATTTTACACATCTTTGTTTACAGAAAAAATAATACAACAAACACGAGTAGGTATATATATAAACGCTTCGGTCTGGTAATAGTAATTTGGATCAGTTGAGCTATCCTTCGATTATTTCCAATGGTCTTATTATATTAATTGAACCTAAGCATTGATAAATTTGTAAAACTAATGACATGTTTTTGTGATAATTTCCCCAACCTCATATATGCGTACCTAAATAAGTTCTGAACCTTATTTGAATAAATTATCGCGAAGATAGTTTTGCCTATCTAATAAAAAAGCTGGTTTACATTTGCATTAGTTAGGTAGCGAGTTAACTTGCCGGTCTGGCGAGTTAAGTCCTTATCGTTGTTTGGACATAAATTTACCAGTTAAGTAGTAAGTTGACGATTAAGTTGACAAAATAGAATCACATTCTATTTTTTTCGGCGAGTCAAGTGCAAGTTCACCCCTGCGCGGCCGCCCCCGCGTCTCCAGCTATACTCGCTGTGTGTGAACAGCACTGTCTGAGCCAGTTTAGTACAGTGCATAAGTTGACACGCGCAATCACGATGAAAGACTGAGGATACTTACAACTAAACTTGCTGGTAGAACGTTTGGGCAGAACTTACTACTTATCGATTAGGTTCTACTTAATCGGCAGCTTAACAAACGACTTAACTAATGCAAATGTAAACCAGCCTTTACGCACAATATGGCTACTGTATTTTGGCAGGTGAAAACGTAAATAATCAATAAAAATAAGCGTTTTTATTGTTACCGATGCTATAAGTGGGTTATTCATTCTTACGGGGGCCATATGCTTCCATAATGTCGTAAAATAAAATTATTTTTGGTTCCGAATATCATACATTGACGAGGCTTGTGAAGTATTGGGTTTATTTTACTACACGAGTGGTTTTACCAAAGTATATGAATATTATTAAGAACATTATTATTACCTTACATTTTTTATGATAGTCTCAACCTGTAGTATGATCGATGACCTCCGTGGCGCGGGGGGTGAGTAGCTGGCTGAAACACGAAAAGTGCGGTTTCGAATCCAAATGCGGGATACATTTTTACATGATCTGCAAATATTTGATCCGTGTCCTGTAGCTCAAACATGTAGTTCTTGAAACCAGCGATAGGGAATCCTGTATGGGATCATATTATGTGACTGTAGGGTGTTGTAATATGTAAGCTAGAGTCGTCTCAGTCCAGAAAGGGTACTTTATAATAAGGACTGTCCTTGACGACAGCTAGTCGTGTTCACGTTATATACCATAAACATGTCAGCCTTTCTCATACTACGCATCAAAGTTGCATTGTTTCTCTCGTGACAGAGTAGAGTTTGAATGAGTTCGTGAAACTTTGTGTACTGCAGCCGTTGCGAAGATTTGCATGATGTAAGTTTTTGACGGTTGACACAATTCCGTGTGAAACTTGGAGCAGAAATGTAATAAACTGAAGACTTTCTGTAGTTTTGTGACATAGAAGTTAAGCCCGGGCACATGACAGTGAAGGTGAGAATGTGGGTGATAAACCGACTGTTTCAATCCATTGTGGCCACTTGAATGCCGGCGTAGACACTCATGCAAGCGTCAATCGTTTCCATCATTCATGAAATATAAATGACTGTTTAAATTATATCGATGCAGACAAAAATTACCTCTAACTACTTAACTGACAGTTGAAATCAGATTATCCAGATATTCAGCAATCAATTTCATGTAAACATTGACAGCAGGTTATCCGTCAGTATTATCAATGACTGTGGTAAAACTAACAGCAAAACAGGGCTGCCTTAAGATCATACATACATAAAGAGGCCAGCACTACCTCATACGAAACGACGACGATACATACATACGTACATACATAGACACACGCCTTTTTCCCCGAAAGCGTAGGCAGAGCCTCAAAAGGGCCTCTTTTCACTAAGGGTTGCACCATCGTGGGAAATTGACGTGAAAAGTAGTGAGCTCATCGCTGCCATGGCTTCCCACGTTTTACTCTGAAAACGCTTTCTTCCAGTAATAACACATTCCAAGCTTGCAGCCAGGACAAATCTTGTATTTATAATTCTTCGTTTTTTTTTAAAGGCTTATTATAATTATGTTTTGACTTGTGACTCCGTGACGCACCCACATGGATCCCGCGGAAGATCAGCGTTGTGTAACTACATAGTATACACAACATCATGCTGAGTCGGACTCCAAATTGTGACGTCGCTGCGTGGATGGCACTGAGAGAGTTAAGTTAGATATTAGTAGGTACTTAGTTTTTGCCTTTTGTAGGTATTACCTATTATGTTTTATCTGTTTTATTTTATTTGTCGAGTGTCATTTTTCTTTTCCATGTATGCCGTTACAAATAAAGAATTTTTCTTTCTTTCTTTTTTCTTTCTTTATACCAACGAATCTTACAAACAAGTCCGGGTTATCCCTTAGTCGGTTTTTACGACATCCACGGGAGGAGATGGAGGGGTCTATTCTTGGGCCGGAATCAAGTTACACATAATCGCATGCTTCAGCGCACCTATATACCATAGCGTTGCAAAGCATACAAAATTCCGATAGCCCGACTGACTGCACACAGCTCGGTCAATTCACAGAATTTATCGCACAGTTACACAGTCTAGGCAGAGTTGCTGAATTTCTATATATTTTGATGGATATTTCAGTATAAGATGTATTCAATACGACTACTGTGGCGCGGCGGGCGAAGGTTCGCCTACGGCGCATGAGTTTGCAGGTTCGATTCCCGCCTCGGAACAAATATTTGTGCTATCTGCAGATATTTGTTGAGGGTGTTCTGGGTATTTTCTATGTATAATAAAAAATATCTATCTATATAATGTATTGTAGTACGTATATCAGTTATCTAATACCCATAACACAAGCTCTGCTTAGCTTGGAGCTACCATAATCTTGTGTGAACTCTCCAGCATTATTTATTAACCCCCGACGCAAAAACGAAGGGGTGTTATAAGATTGACTTGTGTGTGTGTATGTGTGTGTGTGTGTGTGTCTGTCTGTCGCATCGTAGCTCCCGAACGGATGCACCGATTTGTTTTTTTGTTTTTTTGATATGTAAATTCGTCGGTACTGTTTTTAGCTATGTTTGATCAAAATCGGTTCAGCCGTTTCATTGCGTTGAGGGTTTTTTTTAATTTTTACAAAATAAATTACGTGTCATTGTTAACTTCTGAGCGAAGGTTCTCCTATCGCGGAACATTATTAAAGTCTTTACCAGTCTGGGAAAACCACTAAGCACACCCAATTAGAACAAATGATTCTGTTCCTAATCAAGCTATTAATACGCCGGTGACCGCACATATTAGCTGCCCCGGTCCGGACCATCAGTTGTACGGCTTGTCCGGAACTGCGGACTCCGGATACACAATAAAATTAACCGGAATGCGGTATTGAGATTACATCTGACCCTGGTTGACTATTGAACTGGATACCTACTGGATAGAGGTTTTTTGAAAATGTCTAACAAAGGTATAAAGCTGTGGATAGGATATACGGGTGAAAAAAAAGAACGATTCACGGTGGAAATTGAACATAGCAAATATTTGACGTCCTCTGTGGCGCGGATGGCGATGGTTCGCCTGCGACGTAGGAGGTTGCGGGTTCGATTCCCGCCTCGGAACAAATATTTTTGCGTTCTACTGATATTTGTTCAGGGTGTTCTGGGTGTTTTCTATGTATAATAAAAAATATCTATCTATGTAATGTATTATATTAAGTATATCAGTTATCTAGTACCCATAACACAAGCTCTGGCTTAGCTTGGGGCTAGATAATGTTGTGTGAACTTGTCCAGCATTTTTTATTATTTATTTATTGTTTATTACTTAAAAGAAACATTTGAAAGACCTTGAAATTGTAAGATGTTAATATGAACATTCACCACAACAAAACATTGCAGAAGTTTACACGAAATGAATTTCTGTTTCAAGAGAATGGATCTCAAATTATTAGTTAATTTATATAAACATTGTAAGAAAATTATGTTTTTATTGAATATCTACTTAAGTCACAATTTTCAATAGTAATCGTTAGTTTGTTATATACATAATTGTTAGATTTCATGGTCTTCTTTAACTGTAAGATACAATGGTTATTTCAGAGATTTTATCTCTATCATAAAATCCTATCAATTTGTACAATAATATAGTAGTATTTTTTCTGCATTCGTAGTTGGTCCGATTCCCAGTTCAGAAAAGCAATTTATAAAAGTTTATCTTATATTTAAAATCAAAAGAATGTTTCCTGGATGTATAATATTCTTCAAAATTTAATGATTTTTTTCTCCACGTCCCGTTGGTTTTTCCGATATTGTATACTAAACAAATACATACGTATAAACTTTAGAAAGAAATAAAAAATATATGCACAGTGTGAACTAAGTGTTGTACCTTTTCATTACGTATCCGCATCGCTCAGATACTCTAAGGCAAGTTTCCTAAGTGACTACAACTGATTATAATCTCTCGTGCTAAGCTAGTATCGTCATCCCACAAAAGCACGGCTTTAGCATGGGCTAGGTGCTACTCTGTGTTGACAAGTGTGGTCCAATCCAACCTACTCTACACTTGACTACAATGCAAGGAAATTTATTGTTCATGGAAATTACTGAGACAAGTTAAATCTATATATGTATATAAAACAAATTCGTGTTAGTTACACCACTTATAACTCAAGAACGGGTGAACCGATTTGGCTGAAAATTGGTGTGGAGGTAGCTTAGAACCAGGACATTGACATAGAGGGGGGGGTAGGAGGGGGGCTTCACCGGGGGCTACCCGTGCGATGCTGGGGCGAGTCGCTAGTTATTCATAAATATCACAATGTAGGTTTTATTTTTCGTAGAATTTCTTGATCTCAAAATGAGCAATTGTACCGTAAATTACGTAGAATAATTACATTTCCTTCTTTCTTTGACGTTAAAAATATGCGAGCTATCCCGCCCCAGGAGCCACCCGCCCGCCCTAGCTTTCAAAGAAACGTCACGGCTTGATTGTGTTATTCAGTATCCGCGAATAAGCCATTACGTTACAGAAAAATGTTAGAAATATTTGGATTCCTATGAGTTCTTGCACGAAGTGTTTTTCTTTATTTCATTTAAGTTAGCTAATGCCCATTTTGACCATCCAGTCCAGTTTATTAATCCACTTAATGCAATTAAAATTGATAAGGTACTATGGAAAACTGACATATTTGACATTCTTCAAGTGTCTCATAAGTGGTTGGTGGTTGGTGAAAGTAAGAAAGTCTTATAAAAACCGGCCAAGTGCGAGTCGAACTCGTGCACGAAGGGTTCCGTACCATTATCTATAAAATCGGCAAAAAAAAAATTGTATGGGAGCGCCCTTAAATATTTATTTTATTCTGTGTTTTAGTATTTGTTGTTATAGCGGCATCAGAAATACATCATCTGGGAAAATTTCAACACAATCACGGTTCATGAGATACAGCCTGGTGACAGACGGACAGTGGAGTCTTAGAAATAGGATCCCGTTTTACACTTTGGGTACGGAACCCTAAAAAAAAGTAGGTACACAATTTTACCCACATTAAGGTATAATATAGGAACTTTTATTTTATTTAATAGCATTTGACAGCCGTTAATTTTGTAGCGATTTAGACACTTTTCTTGCATAAAAGTAACAAAGATATAGAAGCCATACAGCGTTGTCTAAAATCACTACGCCTCCACCAATTTATTACAAAAAAATAATCCATTCTTCAGAAAGCAGCTCAGACGCGATAATAAAATATCACGTTCCACAAATTTAATATCAACACGAAAAAATACAATAAAAGGTTTCGCGAAAACGCCTGCGGTCACATATTTCATTACGCGTAGATCTACCGGTTGCTGTTCGTTATTGTTCAGGCGCTTTTGTTAATCTAACACCTCGTCGTAGAAGAAATATTAGTACCTACCGTGCTGAAGTTTCACTTCCATGTTCTAAGACAGTGAGTAACGAGTGAGTGAGTGTATTCAGGCTGTGGATAATGCTGTGATTTATATTTATTATTAAACATTTTAATTTTATAGAAAAAACCTTCCGGTTAATTTTAGGGAACACCACATCGGTACCTAAGCGAGCTAATTACACTAATCACAGCTAGATGTCGCCACAGGAAAAAATAGAACGCGGTTAATATTAAAATGAAATGAAAACGGTTGTACCAATTTCCACCAAACACGGCAAAGAAACCGCCAACACCATCTTTCAAATAAAGAAAACTATATCAAATCGGTCAAACCGTTTTAGAGATAAATGGGAACATTCGAATGCACACACAAACTCTCACCCTAAACGCGTCTAAATTCTACATTCCGTCATAGGTAAAAAGAAACGCCAACAGCATATATGTTTATATGTGAACACATTCACAAAACAGTTGAGTTAAAGTCTATAGGTACACGAAGAAGAAGGCCAAGACTTTAGACATCGGTCTCAGTCATTTTGACCAATACCTTCGTTGCCACCAAAGATTTCAATCGGTTTCGGAGACTTTGATCCTTGGGACGTCTAAGCTTAAATTTTACCCCATTTGCTGAGTTTTTGCACCTGCAGTGGCTGACTTGAGGTGCTTAGTCTCTAAAAGGCCTTATTAAACGCTGTTTTGGTGGAACCACGCTTTACAAAGGAGCTTAGTGGCATAAACATATATATAGATAGATGGAAAATTATTTATTGCACAAATTAAAATAACTGTAGACGGCGAACTTAATGTTAGATAGCATTCTCTTACAGTTAACCTTTGATGACCATCATATACATAGCACAGAATAAATAATACTTAGTATGATGCTGACCCAGCTGAATCTAGTCAGCATTTTTTATGTTGAAAACAGATGTATAGTGACAAAGGCTTGCTAGCTCCTCTCTGTCGCGCGTTTCTTTTATAATTTTTTTTTTGTAGCAAAGAAATTTATTTCTCATTGTTTTATTCTTACGTAGATATTGTGTAACACGGCTTGTCGAAATTGGATCAAATTATCTGCGAGTTTCATTTCGATCGTTTTCCGTAACTCTGAGAGTATCTATTATTTCGCAGCTTAATTTTATGTAGTAATAACCTATCTACGCAGGTTATTACTCATAGGTACAATCCTGTGTATTATGATTCCCTATGGGACAGAGAGGCTATTTTCGTTACTTAATGTGGGTAGTTTTCCTACTTGTAGGTAGATAATTAATGGCCGAAATCTTCCTGGTTTTATTTTAGCAAAGACACTAATAGATAGTAATTAGGTCCCTTAATAGCTCCTAAACTCTCTACGAAAGCTTTACAAAACCATCACCGAAAAACGCTCAACATCGCAACTTCTAACCAACCAAAATTTCACAGTTCAATTAAAACGAGCAGTCTAAAGTGACCAGTGCAAAAGACACAGTGCAAAAGTAAACCCAGAAACATAACAGTGATGATAATATGTCACTACAATGTCTGAGTCGGACAGGACGCTGACCCGTATCGCTTAAAAAAATCGTAACATTCAGTACCGCGAGTGTGTCTGTGAGCGTGTGAGAGTGTCAGGTGGCGATGAGGCGGGGGGCGGTGCCCCCGCGCCTCTTATCAGGAGATAAGGCACCGTGGCTCGTCGGAGGCAGCTCGGCAAAGAGAGTCGAGTCATCAGTGTGACCAGGCCGCAAGCTGAGCGGCCGCCGCTCGCCATGCTTCACTCTCTGAACGCACTCGCCGGCAAGATATCACCAGGCGGCGGCGGCCTCGATACAAACGCGAACCGACCCACGCACCCCAATCGGAACCACAAGGCGTCATCGCCCTCTTCACCCTACGCGAAGCCGAAGTAAGTAATTTTTCTATAAAAACATTTGTGAAACATTTGATGATTGGTATCATTTTATAAAAATGGAAATGTTTCGCGTACCTACACGTTTATGTCGGGGTAGGCGCCGACAGGTGGCCACTCAAATTTCGAGAGTCTTTCTCCACGCAATTCCTCCCGTTTATCACTAAACGGGACGCGAAGGGAGTGCATCGCTTTCACTCGCCTTGAGAAAGACTACCTTGACTTGTTTTCACTTATCCGATCCTTGATTCTCATAGTCACGCTTACTGAATAATGGGCCCTGAAATTGGGCCCTAGTCTGACCAAAGATGAAAGAACCCGTGTCCGGTGTGATTCAAGAATTCAGTGCCCCACACCTGGAAAACTCATTTCGTGTCCAAGGTGGACTTGAAACGTGTTATCCCTTAGGGAGGAGCCGATACAATGATTAGGTATTTTCTATTCGGCCATAATGCTGGTCTTACCACACTGATCTGACATCACTCATATTTTTTAAAGCCTTTCTGGTGATGAATATTGATGTATAAAATGAGTTTTTTTTATCTACTCGTTTGTTTAAGTTTATTTCTAGTTCCACTTGAGATTCATCGACATAATATATTACTGAAATATTCACAAGTCAATACGCAAAACTACTCCATAACTGTGTTTCTGTACAATCTTGATAAACTAATATTGTACGATAAGGTGTACCTACCATGGTGGCGTTTTGAGTACCTAATTGAAGACAAAATAAATTATTATCTAACCAGATATTACTGCTTTTCTAAGTCTTTAATTGAAGGTTGCCTACTGGTATTGTGTTTTCCTGTATACTTATAAAGAAGAGGAAGTCACCACTCCCTACTTGTTAGGGAAATGTATGAATTGACTTACGAAGGTATGACTTAAAAATTCTACTATCCTTCTTAAATATGAAATGCAAAGGTTAACATCATTGTTTGTTATGCAATCAATATAATTAGAATAGAATATTATAGAATAGAATAGAATATTTATTTTCACACCACACGTCTGTTACATATTTCTAAGTACTTATTTCTATCATGAGAATATAATATAAAAACAAATCTATTATAGGTACATAGTAGATACTTTAAACAAAAATTGAGGTTGCATCAAAAACCAAAGTAGGTTAGTATACCTGTGTTATGGCTTTTGATACCTTCCTTCGGTTGTCACATGTCATGTTCATATTAACGAAGTCAATATATTTTATTTACTTATTCACTGTAGTTTAATACAAATCTTAATCTTAATCCAAATAGTATGTAGGCAATAATTAAATTATCAATTAATTTATTTAGTCACACGTAGGTACAGGAATTTACAAATATATTCTATTGATAATTATATCAATATGGGGCTGATTTTGATTGATTTATTCATTGGATAATGTGTAAAGAGTTGGTCAAAACAGTTCTTACTCAACACCTAATCCTGATGACGTCATCGTCATGACTTCAATGTGATGTCACCATAGCCTCAATGTAAATCCTAATCTGTTTGTAAATATTTGCTGAGTGGTGATGTGGCCGCGTCTTTTTAACCATATTAGGAATCATTTTAGTTTACGGTTATATTTCTGAGGTGTATAGGTAAATTAGGATGGCAGGACTTAGTGTTGAATATGAGACCACAGAACACATAGCTTTATTAAATTGTACTAAGAGTTTCCAAATATATTTCAGTTTTAACAAATCTTACAAATTAGAATCTTACGCAAAAAGAGATCATGAGACATGAGACTTTTCATATTTATGTCTCAGGGTGGCGGGTTAGAGCAATGCTGCACAGAGCGCGTCCTAGTTGGACGTGACCTATGGGATAATGCACTGTTCATAGGCGGCGGGTACCGCTTATGACAGCGCCAACACCAGGCAGAAATCTTCATACAAAAAAAAACGCCTCTAGTCGTCCCATAAAGCGTTTTTTATTCAATAACTCGTAAAATATAGTTTTTTTTACAAAACCCCTACAGTAAGCCCTCTCGGCTTTGTTGTATTGATTTTATGTATCTAATTTTTACCCAATAATATGTACCATTTTAATAAACAATCGAATCTAGGCAAAACATTGACGTAATTCTCGTTTTTTTTCTATGGAAATAATATTGGCCAGTCGTGTTTCTGGTAAAGTGATCCCTCTGAAGTATAATGTAGTATCCATGCATATTTATAATTTGAATATTGTACTTTATTTAGTCAGTTAAAAATCTAATCTAAGATTAGTAATTTTGCGTTATACGGTTACCGGTATAACTATACCCCACCTTAAGATTAGGTAGGTCATCTGCTAGAACCGTCATCCCAAGTTGTATAAAAAGATAAAAAAAACACCGCGTGGACGGTTTCCACTAAGCTGGAACAAGCACAAATAATTAATTTTGTAAAAATTATAAAAACCCTCAACGCAATGAAACGGCTGAACTGATTTTGATCAAACATAGCTAAGAACACTCCTGACAAATTCACCTTTCAAACAAAACAAAAAAAAAACAAATCGGTTCATCCGTTTGGCAGCTACGAGGCGACAGACAGACACACACACACACACACAGGCACGTCAAACTTATAAGACCCCTTCGTTTTTGCGTCGGGGGTTAAAAAGTAACTCTATCGATTCCAAATGTACCCAGCTAACTTTAATAAGTTGACTAGCAATATAACTATGATAGAAGTAGGCTATCAGTGATAGTGCTCCAGTATCGCATCACACAATAAGGCAGCTATTTACATTGTTGATAAACTGGAGATTACATTATTATCGCGGCTTGATGTTATGTTTTATTAAAACGTTCGTCGCTTGATTGCAGGATATATGTTTTTGTGTGTAACCACTTTTACTATTATTTATTCTGTGCCCTTGTGAAATACTAATATACAAACCCTCTGAATTTAAAAAGAAGTAAAAGGAGTTCTTCGAACAGCAGACCTGGCGATCACAATATTTTATGCAACAATTAAAAAGTCAGTTTAATCTATATCTTGACAACCACTTAGTCGATTTTGCTCATATTCAAAATTATTGTTTACCACATCTTACCGCCAAATATTATCAAAATTTGCCGGTAAATGCCTCTACGAACAAAAATAGCCGACTAAGTTCATAAAAAAATATGTTATGTATTTTTTTTTTTTTTTTTTGCATATTATTTGTTAAATTTTCATAACTTATTCATGTGTTTGCATCTGAGCGTCATCATCTCATGCTCGTGATGATTAGGAGTTAGGAGATAATACTGAATTACAGGCTTAATTAAACAGACAAAAATGCGCATACCTATTACTTTTTATTGTTGTTTTTTTTTAATGTATACTTGTTATATTATCAAATTGGCTTCGCACAATGATACCTAATTTATGTGTTTAGATACACGAACAAGAAATATAATATACTTATACTGCCGTGAAGAGAGTTATTTTGAGTCCACGAACTATTTTGAGGTTAAGATAGCTTTTCATGTGTTAAACTACAAAAGACAAAAATATTATTAAATAATTTGGACAAATGTAATGTCTTTGCTAATGAACAAGATTAACAGGCCCATTTGAGGCTCTGCCTGCCCTTTCTAGGAAAAAGGCGTGTGTCTATGTATGTTATATCAATGTTTGCGGATATTTTTCCTGATAGCTAGGATAACTAGGAACTTAAACTCCTCGGTTGTCACCACTGGTAACAATATCTACTACAAATTTCCCATTTGTGACCCCCACTGGTGACAACTGGGTTTTTTCGATTCCCCATTGGGACAGAGTTAGTCGTGACAACTGAGAATAGACGCAAATTAGCACCAAACAAGCCAGTTCTATTTATTAATCGAAACACTATGTATGTATATAATATACTTATAGTTATTTGAAAGAGAATGGACAGTTTTAATTACATATTTTTTGATTAGTAAATGTTTTGTCGATACGAGACCATACTGTGCCCTCTTTATTATGGGCTGATAATCTATATATATAAAACAAAGTTGTGTTAGTTACACCACTTATAACTCAAGATCGGCTGGATCGATGTTAGTTATCTCATTTTTGGTGGATTCTTCTCCGCTCCGAATAGCAGAATATGTAATAAAATGTCGGGGATAAATATCTAAATAATATAATAAAATATCTGTTTTTCACTGGGGGCCCGTGCGAAGCCGGGGCGAGTCGCTAATAAGAAGATAAATAAGAAACAATGTTCAATATTTCTTTTATACGAGTATTGTTAGATCAAGGATGTCAAGTGATGTTTTTCTTTTCTGCTATTCGCCAGTATTTCACTTCATTCACATTGGTGTCTATTAGTATGACAGCTGTGTTATCAGCTATTTTTCTGATTGTGGCAACATATTGTCCCGACATAATGCCGAGGCGTCTTGGCTTATTATTCTGGTAACGTGTGTCACGGGTATTCCGTACACCATTATTACCCCTGTGGCCGCATTTAAGTAGGAAGCAGGTTAGCGGCGTTGACGCCTGTCTACCGATTCTTACTCCGGTAAAAACTCATGTATATTCTTTTTAAGTTCACAAGTTTTTGTGTAATGTTTACTCTTACTATATAATGCGATGTGTCTCATCTGCCCACGTGATTTGTTTGTGCATTCCCATTGGTCACCACTAGACCTGTTCCTATTGGTCGAATCATAAAACCCAATGGTCCCCAGTGATGACAGCTGCGATGATTTTAATAATAATTGTCACCACTGGTGACAGCTGAGTAGTTTATATTCACAGTTGTAGCAGGCGAGACGAGCTCGGGACGAGGTAGTGGCGTGAGACGCATAGCGAAAAAATATTTTGAAAATCTGTGCAGTCTGTTCTCCACCCTTGAATTATAGTATCCAAGCACACTTTTCCTCGTTGGACTTTAGCACCTTTATATAAGCATCCAGTACTTGTAACCAATCAGCATAAAATAACTTCAACGCGTGAGCGTAGTTAGGCCGCGGTAAATAGTCGTCGGCACCTGTTTAAATCGTGAATGTGCTCTGGTTCCGTAAGTCCCCCTTAGTGATGGGGATTCACGCGATTTGCGAAATTGGCAGATGGTTATAAATAATGAAATTATTAAAGTTAACGTACTGATAAACTTGAGGATAAATACCTAACAGCCTCTAGTGGTAATCATGATTATTGTTTTAAATGACGGTGTGTTTATACTGTCCACCCAAAGATTTTGATGGCATAGCTATTAAAAAAATAAAAAACTTTACTTGGAACGTCACATTATGGATATATAAAATTCATCATCATCATCATCTACAGCCTGACTTCACCCACTGCTGGAGTATAGGCCTCTCTTTGCCTGTGCCATTCCTTCCGGTCCCGTGCCAGTCTCATCCAGGTTCGGCCCGCGACGCATGCGATATCGTCTGCACATCGAAATTGCAATCGACAAATTAAAATTAAAATAAAAAACAGAAAACATAATAGCAATTAGCAATAAGGCCTCATACGATTGTACGATATAAGTTAATTGTTGTTTGTTTTTCTTATTGTTATATGTACAATAAAGAGTGTATTTATGTATATTCACAATTGTTTTTTTTAAGCAATTGTTTTTATCTGGCATATGTAACTATAGTATTTTTCGGTGCCTTGTGCCTACTAAA
Organism: Operophtera brumata; assembly: GCA_932527175.1. Classification (NCBI taxonomy): domain Eukaryota; kingdom Metazoa; phylum Arthropoda; class Insecta; order Lepidoptera; family Geometridae; genus Operophtera; species Operophtera brumata. Next base: position 18,022,193 of record OW052239.1, read on the forward strand.
AGCCTGTCAATTTGAACAACTTATACCACAGAATAAATATTAGTACATATACATAGAAAAACCTTTATTATCATTAGCGCCCTATTTTGCTCTGTAGGTATGTAAACATTACTAAAGGTGTTCGTGATAGAGATAAAACAAAATATCGTAATGATAAAAGCACCCTATTTTCGTAATGGCCACCCCATTGTGAATATTCGATCGATAGATAAAGAGATAACAGTTGTGTTTGATCGTTAGACAATCGTTTTAATGGCGGTTACTGGAAGGAGCACGCTTTTTTGTTGTAGTAATTTGGTGGTTAAATTTTTTAGTGAGATTGTCCATTTTCACCAAACAAACGAGACACAAGTTTTTAGAAGCCTGTCTATTTGACGGGCGTTAAGATGAGGCTTGCTGCAAAATTCCAAATCGTTTTTTTTTATGCTGGGGCGTACACACTTCTTTATCTAGCCCCAAGCTAAGGAGAGCTTGTGTTATGGGTACTAGATAACTGACATACTTAAGGAGGATGCTCACGCTTGAGACGCGATGTTCAAATATTTTGGTGTTTTTTTATTTATTACAGCTCATCTACACTTCTTCAGATAGCAAAAGTTGATTTCGCTAGAACTAAGAGACTTAACACACATGTTTTAATTGATAGTATCTCATAAATATCATCAGTTTAGCTACGATACCCCTAAACAAAAAATATAGTCACTATTTTGGTGTTTGAATTTAGAACACACCAATATACCTATTCGACCTCCATCTCAATGCAACACCGTCCAATAAATACTCCTATACAACCTCCTTTCGCAAAAAATACTTGATACAAAATCCTTGTGCAAAGCAAACTCGTCTTACAAACTTCTTGTGCAAATAACTCCTCGGGATTTGATTGGTCGACATTTTCGACAAGCAGTTTAGCGTTAGAATAAAAACTGTTTTGTGTTATTTGCTGTGGTAAGTAAATTGGCGCTATTTTGAATACTGTAAGTTGTACGAATACAAAGTTTAGGGGTACTTAATAATAAATCAATTGAAAATGCAATCAACTGATGAAGAAGATGTCTATTTTCGCTAACTATTTATTTTTCTCGTAGTCATGGTATGCAACTCTTGAATAAAATGGATTTAAATCGAGGGCCATGATTCACTCGCGTCGCTCAGGATTCTAACACTTGAATCCATGAATCACTCCCTACGGTCGTGATTCAGTCATTACAATCCTTCACTTGCTCATGATTCATCTATGGCCCTCGCTTTAAATCCGTCCTTTATTCACTAATTGCAAAATATACTATAGTAGTAGCCCGAATAGACAGACAATTAAAGGTCTGTGTCAAAAAAACTTCTATTATCTGTGGCTTCTATAGGTATATATAGATTAGTAATTTACATTGATACAAATATGACTTTGACAGGTTTTACAGCCATCGTTCGATTGACATTGACTCAAACGCCACAATTAAAAGAAGAAGAAGCCTCAAAATTCTCTATCCTTCCCTATATGTCAAAATCGTAAGAGCAGTTTTTTGAAATAATTTGTATAGACAGCAGACAAACAAATTATATATATACGTAGCTCGAAGCCACAACAAACTGGCTACCAAACCTAGTGAGCCAGCTCAGTGTGGCCACCTATAAATCTATGTGTATATAAATATACGTGAGCACCAAGAAGCCGAAAGAAACATTCATTCCAAAAATTTAAGTTTGTAGGCTTTGTTTATATTGAGATATTATGATGAGTGAGTGAGTGATGAAGGTATTTGCTTTTTATAACATTGATTGACAGTGATGATTTGCTGTTTCATCAGATATTCAATTTATCCGAACACAGTGTTCAGAGTATGTCAAATGTCAGCGACTGGACCTACCCACATTTTTCCACTATTTCTCGTAAACTCGCAAGTCTCACAACACGGCGTTCCGTCGATCGTTTGATAACGATAAGGCCTAGGTAATCAAGCAATGTACTCTCTTATCAGTGATAACGTCATGGCAAACAAGTGCACGCAATATGGAGTGTGGAACGTTGGATATTCTAGAATTCTGAGGTACTGACATAACCTATATGTATACGACCAATCTACGATCTAACCTTTGACTTGTACTGAAAGTAGGTAAGTGAGTACTTTTAACTAGCTGTGCCTACGACTTTGTTCGCGCAGTACTTTCATATTCCTGCCAGATATTGAAATGGAACATACACGAAAATTTAAGGTAAAGTTCCTGTTCTAATCGCTAAAATTTTCATTGAAATGCATTGTGCCGCTTCGAAACCTATTCGAGACAAACTTTGCGACAGGCAGACGGACAAAAACTCTAAAACTGGTAATTTATAATCATAGATAAGCAATCGTATGAGTAGTAGTTTTACTTAAATACATACATACATAGAAACACGCCTTTTTCACCAACACATAGGCAGCCTCAATAGGCCTCTTTTCGCCGTGGTTGCACCATAGTGGGAGTATAGACGTGACAAGTGGTGAGCTCATCGCTGCCATTGCTTCCCACGACTGACTCTGCTAACGCTTTCTTCCACTAATAATATATTCCTTAAACAAGCTAGCAGCCAGGACAAATATTATACCAACGAATCGTACAAATAAGTCCGGGTTTGTAAGATTTACTTAAATTTTGGCATTTATTTTGAAATGACTGGCAGCCACTTCAGTTGTATTATATTGGTATCGATAATAAATATACATAGTGACCTTTTCGACTAGCAATGTGAATCCTATTACCTTTTCAAGGCCAACATTACCTCAAGCTGGTCTCTGGCCTACCGAATGGTGACCTAAAATTCACCAGAGGCGGCAAGTAGTAATGTGAACATGTTATTTACAGTTTGAAACAGTATGTATATTTTGAAGCTGTGTTCATTCTTCGTATCACTCTTTCTTGGTCACCATGCGTCACGTCAGAGACAAGCTTTAGCTAAGCTATGGCCTGAAAAAGGCGGCCCTGGGCTAGCTACCAATCATGAAAGAACCAGAGTGGTGAAAGAATTCAGTGTGCCTCGCAGATGCTCCTTTCATGCACATACTTCGAGTTTTTGGTTCTAGGACATGCCGGTTTCCTCATGATGTTTTATAATTTAAGTATATTGCACTTTTCAAATGAAAAACTCGTAGATATATGACTGGGATTTGAACCTGCGACCTAACTGCTGTGACCTAATCTAACAGTCACATACAATAGTACTGTCCCACACTAGGATTCTCTGTCGTTGGTATCAGGACATACGAGTACCACGGGTTTGGGTGCTGTGGACAAATATTTTCAGATCATACAAAAATTGATCCCGCGTCGGGAATCGAACCCGCACCTCTCGGATATCAGCCAGCTACTCGCCGGCAGCGCCACAGTGGTCGGCAGTTGTTACCACTCTGTTTTTTAATGTTTTAAAGCTTTTTGTGTAAGATTTCGTCTGGGGAAGTACTACCACCAGACCCATTTCTGCTGGCATTCGTATTATTACTGTATGAAGGGGTGCCGGTGAAATTATAGGCACATGAGACTATAACTTTTTCACTCAGGATAACAGGTGCAATGCAATGCAACGTAGGGTATCTACGTCCTAGGCAGACGTGACCTACGTGGTTAGGTAAGGTTAGGTTAGGAAAAAGGAATGTTGGTTTTGTAGCTGACCTTACCATTTTCAAGACAAATAAATAATCGGCTTCATCAAATGTCTACCTTTTTTATCTCTAACATACACAGACACCGAGGAGATCCTCGGAATCATTACATGAAAGTTTTTCACCGTACTGTTCATCTTGATTATATAAGAACTTATTTACATAAATATCTATCACATTTATTATTAGCGTTACCTATTTATATTATTATCTCACTTATTTATTCTAAATCTCGTAAAAAAAAATATTATAATATTATTATTATAGCCTATTCATCTATATATTACCTACCATATTTATAATAAGTCTTGCCTATAATATGTATATTTTAAATCTATCTTTTTTAAACGTTCTAATTTCAATTAGTTTTCTTGTTTACCTAGATCTGTTTAAATTTTAGATACGTACAAGTTTATAAATTTATCTAAACTTTCCAGTAAGTCGCGCCTTTGTAAAAACGTACCATTTTACTTGAATTTTAGTTGCACCGAGTCACTAAGTTAATTTGTTAATTTTATAATCGTAAGTTTGGCCCTCACGTTACAGGCTCAGCCTAGTGTGAGGGCCGTTCATAATACTTAAATTTAGAATAAGCAGGCCGCATAAGCATTGTCCGGTTCCTTTTGTAACTTTTATTGATAAATACACTTTTTAGTTTTATATGTAATCCGACTTTGTTAATACTGTAATAAACATGTTCTTTCTTTCTTTCTTTCTATTGATAAATGTAGGCAACATATTAGCTGAATCACTTGATAATATTGATATCAAGTGATTCAGCTAATATGTCGAATGAATTCTTATTAAAATTGTATACTTATCCATTCATTATAACGTGAATCCAAATCCTTAAACCTTTTTTATAACGATTTTTTTGATTTAACTACTTTTATATATGTATTTATTTATCAGTGTTTACTTATATCTTACGGGTCTATACTACCTCACAATGCTTAGTAAAATCCTGTGCTAACATCAACACTGCAATATTCACTTTGTAACAAATATATGGCAAATTAGGACTAACGCAAAGCACTAAGCGACTAAGTTTATTAAGTAATTTTCTGGATAGAAAAATATTACAAAGTAGTCTCCATTTTTTACAACAGCTAGCTTACCGATAAATAATTTAAATTGCATGAAAACTAACTAGATATAAATAAGGCTATATGTTTTTTTTATTTGTAAAAGTAATTATTTTTACCTTACGAAATAACTACATTTTTGCGTACGCCACCCATAAGTGTGAGCGAGATCGCGTGGGTTGCCGTGTACGTTGAAGAGAAAGCCTAAATCTGAGTCCTATATAGACTTTTAGTATACTTTATATTGTTCTTTTATCCGACGCGTGAATAAATAAACTACAAACTACTGAAGATTGTAACATTTTAAAATGATAACAGTTATATGAGCTGAAATGTTTCAATCCTTAATATTGTTTTATTTTTGTTTCAGTGGAATCAATATGAACCTCAACAATAACAACAACAACAGTATAAACATCAACAACAATGAGGTGAAAACCGAAGCGCCGGACCCTGATTATATCAAGGTAATGTTGATTTTCTTGCTTACTGTAGTATTTGACTTAGAATAAACTACTCTGTCTCCTCCCGTGGATTTCGTAAGTCTTGACTAAGGAGATAGGCAGCGGCATCCACCGGAGTCAACATACTGAGATCACCAATCTGCCTACTAAGCGTAGTGATTATGATACTAACCTTCTAATTTTGAGTTACATATCGCCTTAATTGCTGCAATTGAATTACTAAATTCGTATTGCTCTCTAATATTAGTAGTTCAACCAAATTATTTCATTGAACTAATGAGACTTAACAGTCTCTGTAGTTCAATCAATTGATTTGTTAATTGAACTACTGGAGAATTAGACGGTAGCTTCGACTACCTACTGGGTTAGTAGGCATAGTTCTTTGTTTATCTAATTATGTTTTGCGCCAGTAATTTCACCGTCACTCTCCTGATAACGATGTTATAACTGACAATGTTATAACATCGGAAAAACAGAAATAAGTTTAATTCGCAAATTAAGTGATATACCGGCATAATTAAAAAGGTTCCACCTCGACGGATGGCATCTGCGTACTTGTTTCCGTAGGGTTGCCATCGTGATAGTCAAAAAATATAAATAAATAAAATAAATAAATAATGCTGGACAGTTCACACAACTTTATCTAGCCCCAAGCTAATCAGAAGCTGCAGAAGCCCCAAGAAAGCTGCAGCATTCATATTGTAATAAATATATAGTAAATTTGAGGGCTAATACTCGTACTAACTATAATGCTTAGCAAAAACACGATCCCATAATTTTTAATCGGTAGAAAAAAGTTAATTTGCTTCCAAATTTCACAATAAACAGTTATCAATTATCAATTAATAATGAGACTTTCCATGAAAAGATATAAAGAAGAAGTTAATTTATTTATCGCGTATAAAAATAATAATAAGGTAATACGCGATAAATACCCGTGATAATATCCTTAAATATAAGTTAATTTATATTTTAAATATCACTTATTATCGCCTTAAAAAGTAATAAACTATCATTTTTGCGCTCGATGCCCGCTAGCATGAGCAAGATGGCGTGCGGTTTACAGCGTGCGTTGAAGAGGGAGCCAAAATCTTAGTCCTAGTCGCGTAATCGCGTTCTATTAGGACGACGCCTTAGGTTCATATTTTAAGATTGACGACTATATATACCAAGCAGAACTTACTTATACTTTCAAGACGGCAAACAGTACTAGTTCCACTAATTAATTATATTTATGTATAATTATATAAACAACCCACTAAGGGATGTTTTTATTAATATTCTATCAAGCACGATGGCTGACCAAAATAATTTATGAATCAATGTATTAACACGCTTTTATTATAAGCTTTACTTGTAACTAACAAACTTACAAACAAACAGTGTAATCCAATCTCGACTTTTCGCTCACTTCCTGATATCCGATTTAACTGAAATTTGGCATACCTATCAAGTTCCGGTGACTTTACAATATTATGGTGACAGCAAGCTGATCTGATGATGGAGACGGAAGGTAGACAACGAAACTCCTTGATGATTAATAGAGGCAGTGTCTTGAACCATTTTGATCAGTCACGGTTCCCATAAATAAGTTTAAAAAAAACTAATTTTAATAAAACTTTTACATAGTCCAAAATGTACTACACTTTCCATTTAGTAACTTTGTTCAAAGTTCACAGCCTGAAATAGTCTGCAAATTTCATTTTCATTTCTATAAATGTAATTTATTATCTAAGTTTTCTGAGTTGTTTCAGTCTCCGTTACAATTTGCTCCATAAAGTATTAAGTAAGTTCACAATTACTTAGCTCGTATAGTTCGCGTGACAGCCCTGAGCCACAACGCGACGCCAGGCGCCCAATTACGACTCCTGATTGCTTTTATTCGCACCACGTTTGTCAACCCTAGCTTATTATCCGAACGCTATAATAAAAACTTAATTTTCCAATAGTATTAACGGGCAAATCAAGTTTTGCGTTGGGTTAATTTCGCTTTTAAATGAGCTGGTTTCGCAGTGAACTTGCTTGTATACAGTTCGATTCAGACATAATTCAGTGTTTTCGTAAAGATTTATAAAAACAAACATACAAAACATAATATAAGTATCACCCAACAGTCTCATACATAGTCCTGATCCCACATTACCTGTGTCGTGGGTATCAGGAACTACTTGTACCATGGTACCACAACACCCACACCCGGAACAAATATTTGCAGAACATACGAACATTTATCCCGCAGAGGTAATCGAACCTGCAACCTCGCGCACCTCAGCCGTTTCCTTGCCCGACGCGGCACAGAGGTCGTCTCAACAAAACAATTGGCTAAATGGCAAAATTATCCATGTAATTTCAATGAATAAAATACTTTTGACTTTGACTTTTAAACGTGGTGTAGGACGCCCCCTGGCTAGTTGGGGCGGGGTGGTGATTGCGGAAAGGCGGTGGCAAAAGTGGATGAAAAAAACAGTTGCTTATTCGGGCTCAGTGGCGCTATTGGATGTTTTTTTTTTTTTTTTATACTACTAGAATGACGGATCTAGCCGATGGCCCACCTGATGTTAAGCGGTAACCTCTGCCTATGAACAGTGCATTACCTCATAGGTCACGTCCACCTAGGACGCGCCCTAAGAAGCTTTATGTCCAGCATTGCACAAGCGTGCAATCAATGATGAATACAAAATGCAGCTTATTGATGTATGACGGAGTCAAGGCATATAATCAGGCGGATAACAGCTGCGTGCGAATCAGATCTGTCTAGGTACTTAGACTTAGAGGTTAGAATTCAATCTGACAGCTGCGTCCGTAGTCACGGCCCACCGCTCAATAGGTATCAGGGGGGTTAGTACGAGAATTTGTCAGTATTCGAAACTATTTGAAGTTTCGTTTCCTTCCATACATTTACTAGCAGCGCCCCTAGCGAAAACAAGGGGAAAACTAAGGACGCTGTCTGAAAATGTATTGAAGGAAACGAAACTTCATATAGTTTCGAATACTGTCAAATTCTCGTACTAAGGGTACAGTACAGTTAGTACGAGAATTTGACAGTATTCGAAACTAAATGAAGTTTCGTTTCCTTCAAAAAAAAATCTGACAGCGTCCTTAGTTTTTTCCTCGTTTTCGCTAGGGGCGCTACTAGTAAATGTCTGGAAGGAAACGAAACATCATATAGTTTTGAATACTGTCAAATTCTCATACTAACCCCCCAGTACTATTTTGCATAAAAATCCCTATAGTACGATGGGTCATCGCTGCCGGGCGGCGACTACCAAGATCCAATACCTAACCTGCTCTTTTGCATGGGGAGAAAATAGGACAAAGCGAAAGCTTCCAAACAAAATGAAAACAAGTACCGAGATATCATGTAGAACAAACAGGTGAGAGCGTAATATATATGCTGCGGCGTCGGAGCTAATGCCGCATTCATAATTAAGGCGGTGTATGCAGCAAAATTCTAATAGTAGATTTGATCTTTAACTAAGTTAATCAAGTACAATTTTTGGGATTAAAAATATGCATGGATAGTAACATTATAATTCCGAGAGATCACCTAAATCACGATATGACAATAATTTTCTCGATAGGAAAAATCACAAAGCTACCTAACTTTTGCCTAGATTCTATTGTTTCTCAATATGGTGCAGATTATAGGGACAAAACTCAGACAATTATAATAAATAGTTGAAAACCAAAGGTAACTGAAAGGATCTTGTAAACTTATTTATATTTTACGAGATATTCATTTAAAATGTTTTTGTCGAGTCGCATTTTTTATGAATATTTCTGTTTGGGGATGGCGCAGCCTTAAGATACATACATACATATATACATACATAGACACACGTCTTTTTCCCGAAGGTGTAGGCAGAGCCTCAATGGAACTCTTTTCACCGATTGCACAATCGTGGGAATAATACATACATCCATACATAGACACACGCCTCTTTCCCCGAAGGGGTAAGCAGAGCCTCATTGGGCCTCTTTTCACTGTGGGTTGCACCATCGTGGAATATAGACGTGACGAGTGGTGAGCTCATCGCCGCCATTGCTTCCCACGACTGACTCACCTAACACTTTCTTCCAGTAATAACACATTCTACAATTATCCAGCAACCAGGGCATATCTTATACCAACGAATCTTATCAACAAGTCCGGGTAATCCCTTAGTCGGCTTTTATGACATCCACGGGAGAAGACGGAGGGGTCTATTCTTAGGCCGGACACACCACGGTAGAATAGACGTCTTAATTTATATCCTTTGCTTGATAACTCGATCTGATTATTGTCCTTGTGAATTCCAGATGTTCGTAGGCCAGGTGCCTCGAAGCATGGATGAGAATGACCTGCGGCTGATGTTCGAGGAGTTTGGCAGGGTGCACCAGATCAACGTGCTCAGAGATAAGATCACAGGATCTAGCAAAGGTTGGTAATGCTTTATAGTTTTACCCAAAATATAAGTCCGATCGGCTGCTTTCGTTTGCGCAGAAAAGCGCAGATTGATATCCGACAGTAGCCGAACGTATAGTATAGCTCTTTCCCGCTGTATAGCTATGTCCCGCTCCTATCTAAGAATCGACTGATGAACGACTGGTTGCGATTTTGCAGCGAAATCGATTAACCAATACCAACGCAATATTTTAGCGCGCGTTTGCTATTGGTAGAAAGAAGGTTCCCGCGCCATATAAATTGGTCTACGGCGCAGGTCATCGAGGAGACTTATATTTTGGGTAAAATTGTACATGATTAGCTACTTCTTATTCTCTTCGTGTCAACGGTTCTAGGTTTTTTTATTTAATAGCTATGTGGTCATAGTAATAGCATCAATTGTTGCTGCGCTCAGATCCTATCTTGTGCAGGTGTTTAGGGAGACATCAGCAAGTGTGGCATTGATAGTTGGGATCATAATCAATCGCACTGTGTTAGTTTAGGGTCTTTGAACCCCATTTTTAACCCCCGACGAAAAACGAAGAGGTGTTATAATTTTGACGTGTCTGTGTGTGTCTGTGTGTGTCTGTCTGTCTCATCGTAGCTCCCGAGCGGATGAACAGATTAAGTTTTTTTTTTTTTTTTTTAAAGGTTTATTTGTCGGGAGTGTTTGTGTGTTTGATCAAAATCGGTTCAGCCGTACAGCGTTGTTTTTTACAAAACTAATTAATTGTCACATATTGAGTTTGCAGCAACCTGTGTTTGGAGCTGTTAGAGGGACTTCCACAAAAATAAAATAATAATAATATATGTTTTTGGCTGGACGCACGTCCTAAATCCTTTCGATTACATTTATAGTAGTCATTTATAGTCATTACATAGTACATCATAGTCATAGTTCATCATAGTACATCAATGTCATCAACAATGGCGTAGCAGTTTATATCAAAGCATTCCCATAAATTTCGTAGACGGTCTACGATAGGCATACATTAAACATTAAGCACTCGTTTCACCTCAATAGAGACTTGGTCTTATTAATAATTTAACAGCTGATCCCATAACATGTGGATTGTTTCGTGGTAACCAAGATTTTGTGTCTATCTGACTGTTCGCTTTGCCTTAAAAATGACATTTGATATTTTTAATAAGATCAAGTTACTAATAACTGCGGAATATCCGTGTAATAGTTAAGCCGTATTTTTTCTCTTTCGATCGAATTTAAAACTACTTGACAATACAAAAGACAAAACACTGTGTTACTATTCGAAGGATAATTCGAGTTTTATAGTTAGTTATATAAAAAGTCATAAAGACCTATCAGAACATAAAATAGGAGAATAGACGCAATAGGTACAACTGTGTATTTAAGTAGTTTTCAGGCAAAAAAACTACAGAATGAAAATACGCAGAACTAAATCAAAGTAATTCCTATAACTAGCTTACAGCACCTACCTATTAGTTATCTTGCATGATGGTTTCTTTTGTAACAAACTGTAATATTGTTTATATTACAAAACATAACAAAAGGTGTACCGTATGTTATGTACATGTTGTCATTTTTGTTTGTCCCGTTTAACCGTCTTTTGTTCGAAAAAAGCTCCTTTCATGCAAACGGGTCCTCTTTTGTCCGTGTCCGGGTGGTGAGATGGCAGAATGGGGTACCTCAGGGTCTTAGTCATGTTTTATGTTTTGTCATGTTTAATTTTCAGTTGGAAAGTTTTATGTTTGGCTTTATCTAATCTAATGGAGACCGAAAACTTGACAGAAAATCCTTGATAGAAAATGTTAATGCACTTTGACATCCATTTACGAGTACATAACATGCCCTTTAAGATGATCGATGAATTAAAGATTTGGGCGAAGGCTTTATGGTAGTTTGTCTTGTTAATGAAGTTGTTTATTAACTTGAATATAATAGGTACTTATTGCAAGAACATCATTATTGCGTTTGTTGCACAGATAAATCGGGTAAACAATTATGGCAAGTGATGGTGTAAGAATGAATGAAAATACTTTATTGCACACCTTACAAACAAGTTAAAATAAGAAAATCAAACACAACAATTAAACAAAAACTATGTGTACAATGGGCGGTCTTATCGCTAAGAAGCGATCTCTTCCTGACAAACTTTGGATGGAGAGGAACTCCATATAAGTTCCTCCATATGGAGGAACTTATATGGAGGATTGGTTAGTGTGTACCCATATTTAAATGTTAAAGAAAAATTTACAACAAATAAACTTACACATGTTGTAATGTGGTGTAATGTTTCTTTTCTCTATTATGAATTTTAAATACTTTTTAAAGTGGTTACGGCCTAATGCAGTTATAACCCGCGGCTCACATGTCGGCAGCACGGACCACTTAGCAGTAACGAAGTGTTCGCGTGATCGCGCCCAGGGCGTTTACCCGTCCGGACCTGACGCCTCGACTCCTGGCACCTGACGCCTTGTCGATCAGTTTGCATAATAAGCTGGCTGTAAAGAGCATTTCACACTCGGAGAGGCGACGCGACTCTTTAATCGGAAATTAATATCATGTGTAATATTATTAATACCCGCAATTCGTACTAAGCTTTCGGTTCCACCTTTGTAATGCAAACAGCTAAGGAATGGAACAAGTTGCCATCGTCTGTCTTTCCTGAAAACTATAATATGGGTCTCTTTAAGGTAAGAGTGAATAGATGCCTTCTAGACCTTCGTGAGCTAACGTCGACCACATCGTCACTTACCAACAGGTGTGATCGCGGTCAATAGAGGGTTTGTCATAGTTAACAAAAATTGCTATGTGAAGATCGTTGCTGACTAAGACTTAAAAGCTTATTTGGCGAATTCAATTCTAGCCATGCATTTTCGTTGAGATATTCAGTTTATCAACAAAACATTCGTTTTTGCAGCATCACAAGAATTTATACACTTTTGCAAAGGACGTAGCTACTTTTCCAAACAGCTTAGGAATGCACTAACTACAAGGAGAACGGTCAGAAACTGGACGGTGGATGTTGCCAGCGAACTTTTCGAATATATTATTAAGGTGCGGTTCAGGCCCTATCGACTCATCATGCAACTTTGACATTAAAATTGATGAGTCGTTTTGCCATAGATAGATGATAGATTACTAACTATACCAACGAAACGACGCGCGTATTCCGTTGAGCATGGTTCTTCGTCTTCGTTTTATTATTTATGAGTCAATCAGTCAGTCAGGTTAAGTTCTTATGTAGATTATGTTGTTATTATTTGTGAATAGATACTGAACGAGTGTGAAAATAAGAGGGGCCATTAGTATCAAATGGCATCACCCATCACCAAACCACCATTTACCACCCATTTTGGAGACTTTTCATCTTTATATCTCAGGGTTGCGGGCGCAGTGCAATGCCAGATAGGGTGCGTCCTAGGAGGACGTGACCTATGAGGAAATGCACTGTTCATAGGCAAAAGGTACTACTTAACATCAAGGTGGGCCATCTGCTTGATCCGTCATTCCAAGTAGTATAAAAAAAGTATTGTAAAGATAGGTATTAGAACGTCGATTTTAAACTAATCAAAACCTTTTATTTTATCGATTGTGAATTTCTAAGCTAGACAAAAGTATCACTGTCCAGTTAAAGCAAGTAATCATTATAAATGTAAGATAGTTTAAGAGATTATAAAAAAAACTGTCATAATCTTACTTTTAGGGGTACAAATTTTGAATATCATCGATTTACTAAATTATCAGAAAAATTACCAAAAAATATCAATTTCCTAAGGATCCTGGAAAAATCACTTGTATTGTTATCATAGGTACAATTTTTTGTTAGAGTGTGTGTGTAAGCACTTAATTGTGTGAAGTTGCTAGGCAACCGTGTGAAGAAAAAACTAACAAGGAAAATATACTATTTTCATTAATTTACTAAAAGACTATTTTATTCTTCCTAACATGGTAGCAGAGCGTGGTTTCGATCAGTAAATCGAGTAGCAGACACATAAAACTATGGCTTCTTCAGAAGGGGTTGGTGAAAAACTTTCTGGGAGTGGAAATTACCAAACGTGGAAATTTGCCATGAAGATGCTCTTAATCTCAAAAGACCTATGGGAGTGTGTGGAAAAGAATGAAGACAAAGACAAGAAACTACAACAGAAAGCGTTAGCAAGAGTAGCGCTCAATGTGGAGCCTTCAGTATTCACACACATAAGGTATGCAGATACAGCCTATGATGCCTGGAGAAATCTTGAGAAATCATGAGTTGTGGCATCGTCGTCTAGGGCACTTGAATGCACGTAGCATGGATCTTCTCAAACGAGGTATGGCTGTAGGGATTAATTTTAATAAAACTCAGTTCAGTCCTTGCGTTACATGTATAGAAGGGAAGCAAACGAGGCTGCCATTTCCTCAGCAATCATACACCAGAGCTAAGGAAAAGCTAGGTTTAATTCACACCGATCTTTGTGGGCCCATTTCTGAAAAGTCTCACAGAGGAGCTAGATATCTGTTGACGTTTATTGACGATTGTTCTAGAAAAACATTTGGGTACATTTTGCGGTCAAAGACGGAGGTATTGGAGAAGTTTAAACATTTCAAGGCTCTTGTAGAGAACCAAACGGATAGGAAGATCAAAGTATTGAGAAGTGACAATGGTGGTGAATACATAAATGTTGATTTTCAGGATTACCTGAAGGCGAATGGGATTTCTCATAATACTACTGTTCCTAGATGTCCTGAACAAAATGGAGTTTCAGAACGCGCCAACAGAACCATTATGGAAACAGTGAGATGCATGTTGCAGGAAGCTGGCCTGAGCAAGAGCTACTGGGCTGAAGCTGTGAGAACTGCAATTTACATCAAGAATAGGTCTCCTACTAAAGCTGTGAGAGGGGCTACTCCAGAGGAGAAATGGTCAGGTAACAAAGTAGATTTGAGTCATTTACGAGTCTTTGGTTGCCAAGCTTACGCTGTTATTGACAATCGCAAGAAGCTTGATGCGAAAAGTAAACCATTAATTTTCATTGGCTACTGTGAAGGTACGAAAGGATATCGTTTGATAGATCCTTTATGTCCAAGTAAAGTCATCAAAGCCAGGAATGTAACATTTTTAGAGGACAAATTTTCCAAAAAGCCTGTTTCTACTGAGAACAGATCGTTCATACACGAACTAACTAATCTTTGTCATAGTGAGGATGAGGATACTGATGATGATGATGATGATGATGATGTACCTGTGCGGCAGTGTCAACCTGTAACGTCACGAAGGCAAAGTATCATTAGCATCTCTGATTCTGAGGATTCTGATTTAAATCATTCCTCGGATCCAACCTATGCTCCAGGATCAATTTTAGATTCTGACGATTCAAGAACGTTGAGCGATTTTGAAGATGCATGCAATATGGCGGCAATGATGAGCAATATAGATGGAAAAGACCCAATGACTGTAAAGGAAGCTTTAACTGGACCTGAATCTGCACAATGGAAGGCTGCGATGCAAAATGAGTATCAATCATTTCTTGACAATAAATGTTGGACACTTGTGGACTTACCGAAAGGAAAGAAATCTGTTAAGTGCAAGTGGATATTTAAGAAGAAAAGAGGATTGAATGGTGAGCTTTTGCAATACAAAGCCAGACTAGTGGCCAAAGGATTTACTCAAAAATATGGTATCGATTATCAAGAAACATTTTCTCCAGTTGTTAGATACTCGACCATACGAATGCTTTTGGCTTTGGCTGCTGAGTATGACATGGAAATTGATCATATGGATGTTAAAACTGCGTTTTTGAATGGAGATTTAAAAGAAGAAGTTTACATGGAAGTTCCTGAAGGTTTTGAACAAAATGGAGGAAAGACGAGAGTGTACCGGCTACATAAAGCTGTTTATGGACTTAAACAAGCGCCGAAGTCTTGGAACGAGAAGATAAACTCTGTTCTTGTGGAAAAACTTATGTTCAAAAGGTTGAAATCAGAACCATGTGTCTACATGCGGTCAAGAGGAGGAAAAATGGTGATTATTGCCCTCTATGTAGATGACGTCATGCTGTTTGCTCATTCATCTGAAGAGAAGAATAAAGTTAAACAGGATATAATGAAGGAGTTTGTGATGAAGGATCTTGGTCCGGTTCAACACATCTTGGGCATGCAAGTTTGTAGAGAAGACAATAGAATAATCGTAAACCAGAAAAGTTATATAAAGAAGGTTTTGGAAAGATTCAACATGACAGACTGCAAACCATCGCCAACTCCAATGGAAGTAGGTATAAAATTGAATAAATCCGATCAGAAGAACACTAAGATAGACTACAGACATCTGATAGGATGCTTGATGTATATAGGCGGTTTGTACGAGACCAGATATAGCTCATGCTATAAGTGTGCTGAGTCAGTTCAATGACTGTTATGCAGAGGAACACTGGAAAGCAGCTAAGAGGGTTTTACGATATCTAAAAGGAACTTTGGATTACCAACTCATATTTGAGAAGTCCGGTATGGATATCAATGGATACGCTGACGCCGATTGGGCTGGGAGCATTATTGATAGGAGGTCATACACGGGGTATGTTTTCAAAATAGGCAGTAGTGTAGTTTCATGGGAAAGTCGTAAACAACGCACGGTGGCTTTGTCCAGTACGGAAGCTGAGTATATGGCAATATCTGACGCTACGAAAGAAGCTTTGTTTATTCAAAGTTTCATGAAAGAGTTATTAGGTAGGGTGTTCACACTAACGCTATATAACGACAATCAATCTGCTCAGAAGCTTGCGGAGAATATAGGGTATTCAGGTCGCACTAAGCACATTGATGTTCGACATCATTTTATACGTGATGTTGTGAGTAGTAATTTAGTTCTGATAAAGTATTTATCTACTGAAGAAATGTTAGCAGACATTCTAACGAAATCTTTGTCAAAAGATAAGTTTTGGAAATTTGTATCAGGCTTAGGTTTTGTCATTAAGGCTTAAGGGGCTGTGTTAGAGTGTGTGTGTAAGCACTTAATTGTGTGAAGTTGCTAGGCAACCGTGTGAAGAAAAAACTAACAAGGAAAATATACTATTTTCATTAATTTACTAAAAGACTATTTTATTCTTCCTAACATTTTTCAATATCATCGATTGACTAAATTATCAGAATATGCCCAAAAAATATCAATTTCCTAAGGATCCTGGAAAAAGCACTTGTATTGTTATCATAGGTAGTTTTTGTCATCAAATAAAACTACTTTAGGAAATCAGTGGTTAACGGCTATTTGCTGACATATGACTCGATGACATGTCGGAAATCGCACACTAGCTAGTCAAG
The DNA here is from genome assembly GCA_932527175.1 of Operophtera brumata. Taxonomy (NCBI): domain Eukaryota; kingdom Metazoa; phylum Arthropoda; class Insecta; order Lepidoptera; family Geometridae; genus Operophtera; species Operophtera brumata. The sequence goes on from OW052239.1 coordinate 18,039,076, forward strand.
ATTTATATTAACTTCACTGTACAGTGTACCACTTCCTTACCATGCCACACAGTGCAATCAGAATAAAAGTTGTGCCTCGGCATGAAAGTTGTTTTTTCGCTATTTTCCATATGCAATGCAGTGTATGCAGAGTAATAAGATTACCGTGCTGCGGCCTCAATGGCTTTGTCACCTTAATAAGCTGCTAGATTGTACATTTTGCCTTTATTACTTTGAATATGCAAGAAATTTATTAAATAACTAGTTTTTTTATATGAGTTACACTAGAGTTTTTGTCACTGTTTAGTATTATATAGAATGATAGTAGCTCAGGGGAACGGAAACCAAGGGTTTATTTTCTGTTTTTTAATGACGGAACAAGCAGATGGCCCGTCTGATGTTAAGCGTTAACCGTTGCCTTTAACAATGCATTACCTCATAGATCACGTTCACCTAGAACGCATCCTATGTGGCATTGCACTGCGCCCGCCACCCTGAGACATAAAGATGAAAAGTCTGAAGTGCCTGTAATTTCATCGGCACCCATACCCTATAAACCGAAGCACAGCAATGCGTTCACTACAGCTTTACGGCGGAAATAGGTATGGAGGTAGTACTTCCCCGGACGAACTCCTTTACAAAGAAGCTCTACTACTACTAAAGGGTCCAATTATTTGAGGAAAACACCGTCAGAAAGCACGCAGAATTTCCAACACAGTCAATGATTTTACAAACATTGAAGACTCCGTACCGTCTTCATACGGGTCCGGTCATCCCTCATCATCCAGGAATGCTCGAGTCTAAGCACAGGTACAACATGGGAAATAATAATTGTGTAGTATTTGAATGTCAGTGTGTTTGTATCGTCAACTTCAAAATGTTACTTGATTGACTGCGTCCTCCCATGTTTTCGTCACTGTTTGAAATTGTATGTCTGTGTGCGTAGCGTAACGTTTACCAAAATAATAGTTGTTTTTACACGTGCCGTTGTAGGCTCCCTTGTAAATGACGTCCATGTGTGCGTGCAATGTTATGTATGTGTGCGCTTTTGTTACAGGGTGCTGTTTTGTGACGTTTTTCACTCGCAAAGCGGCGTTGAAAGCCCAAGACGCTTTACACAATATAAAAACATTGGTTGGGGTAAGTACTGTTTGCTATGTTTTATTTCCTTGGTACACGTGACGCGATACGGCGTCGATATTAAGCAAGTAGTAAATCTAGATACTGCACGCATAGTTCAAACTGTTTAATGACATGTTCTAACACATTCTGGGAAGTCTTGTTGGAATTTCTCGGAAACTTTGTGACTTTTGAGGATGCTTCAAAAATATCAAGGAACGATTTTGTAGTATAATTACATGCCTTTTCTCGTCAATTTCTAATGTCGCCATCGTATCGCTGCAATGTTGTTACCTTAACTTGTGGGTGATTATGTATTGTGTATGTGTATTATGTTTGGGTGATTTCAGAAAATTCTTTTTTATTTACATATATATCGTGAGACCGAGCTTAGCACGATTATTTGAAAAAAAACACGTATGAAGTTGTTACTCATCCAAAAACTGACCTCGCAGATCACTGCTTAACTTTATTATGGAAAAACGCATTTTCCTTGGAAAAACGCATTTTCCTTGGAAAAACGCATTTTCCTCGGAAGAACGCTTTTTCCCAGAGATGATTCCTAGCTAGATCGATTTTTTGCCCCTAAAAACTCCCTTATAGCAAATTTCATCGAAATCGTTGAGCTGTTTTCGAGAACGTGATAACAAATAATATATAAACAAATATTCCGTCATTTATATTATGTACATTAGGATAACTTGTATTATTTTAATAATATGACGTTTTTGCTATAGCTCCTAACTTTACCCGTTAAACTAAAACGTGTTAACTATTTGTTTCATTACGTTAAATTTCAAAGCCGACTCGTACACTGTTCATGAAATAAACTAGACTTTTTTACAACCAAAGGCATAGCAATTTGTTTATGATAGTCAAGAATTGATCATTACAATGTCTATAACACCGAAACCTGTTGCTTACAACTTTATTCTTTATTATATTACACCGCCGAATAGAGACGGGAGAGGGCAGAACAAACATCCAATTCGATACGCGGATTGTTATCGAATACAATCGAATTATCTGAGTTGGCTTTCGCCCCCGCCACGTCTATTTCACAGGATTGGAGCCAGTGATGACATTTTTACTTCATTTCTGAATGGTAAATAAGATGAAGGCAACAAAAATGATCTAAACAGTGATCCGTTGACCCTATGTTTCAAGTTGCTTGATGATTGTGTGGAATTTATATCACAATTGATCAAATATTTGAATATTGAAAAATACCTTGGTAAAAGTCTAGAAAATAATTAAACTTGTCTATTCACAATGATTTTTATGGTCATGTGCTAAAATTGCCACGATTTCTGGTAAAAATACGTAACAACAAGAAGTCATCTGAATTAATTTAACTACAATGTGTTAAATTTATCTTTGATTTTGAAACTTTGCTCAAATGCAGTGCTCGGTATGACGTATTAAAATAATATCCAGCTTCCGGACTATTTGCGCTTCATCTCGTGATAATTCAATTCTATTGTATTATCGGGGGTTTTTTCTCCCGATTGATTCGCTCTACGCTCTTTTGATGAAAGCGCCCAGAAATCGATTATGTTAACTCGATAAAGAAGTAAGTACTCGTATCAAAGTCCTTGAAACTAAGAGTAGGTACACCCAGAATAGCTGTTTTACACAACTGCAAAGTGTTTTCATAGGCAATGATAAATTGTGAATGAATTAAACCCTGTATGACGCATTGAATTAAACCCTGTATGACGCATTGAATTTTTTCAACAAACTGGTTCTTTTTCCAATTACCTAAAGCTCTTCTAACTTTCTACCAAGAAGGCATTGACATGAACGAAAGAAAGGTAATTAGACAATTATTATATTAATTACTTGGATAAAACTTTTTTTCTTAATACTTATGTTATAACAAATGGTCGTCTATCTTTCATGACAATTATAATACATAATTTTCACTAGAAACGGGATATTTACCATGATTTTTGATTTATTGATTGATTTCTCAAAAATCATGGTAAATATCCCGTTTCTAGTGAAAATTATGTACATAACCATGATAGTTTCAAAAATTATAATACAGGTATCTATAAGGCAAAAGTGAATGGGTGCCTTCTAGACCTTCGTGCTGCATCGTCAGCCACATTCTACTTACCAACATATGAGAACACCAATCGAAGGAGTGTAAAAAAATATCCAAACATTTCTTTAAAAGCCTATAAATTGAATGGCAGCTATTTATTGCACAAGCGAAAATTAGTTGATCCCATTTCATCAAATTTGAGATTTAAAAGTCTACGATGAGACAAACTTCCTTAAGCTTCCTCGTCTACCCGCGTTCGACTCGATAAATAAATAATAATCTTTACTAAGAAGTCTAACTGAATATAGAAACCAGCTATGTATACAGCGGTTGAATGATTGATGAGGAACCACTATCCTTAATGGAGCTTTTACACTAATTTAGGGGACAAAATATAAGTTGTTATTTTAGATGACACCTGAGGTTTCCAAACGTCAAAGTGGATTGTAATTTGTTTATGATTTAAAGGGCTTAAGTCATCATCATCATCGTCATTTTGACAACCGCTGTGGTGCGGTGGGCGAAGGTTCTCCTGCGGCGCAGAAGGTTGCGAGTTCGATTCCCGACTAGGAACAAATATTTGTGCAATCTGCAGATATTTGTTCAGCGTGTTCTGGGTATTTTCTATGAATAATACAAAATATCTATCTATGTAATGTATTGTATTAAGTATATCAGTTATCTAGTGCCCATACACAAGCTCTGCTTAGCTTGGGGCTAGATAATGTCGTGTCAACAGCATTATTTATTTATCATCATCATTGCCAGCATGTATACGTCCACTGCTCCTACGTGCAAGTCTCCCCTATTTAAACCATAGGATATCTTGGTATTCATTCATCATTCATCTCATCCGAGTCAAATGGGTTCCTACATCTCCCCATAGCATAGTTTTAAAGTTATCCTCACCTAAAATAAGTTGGCAATGTACGCTTGCCAAAGTAGTCCCCAGTAATGTCTTAAGCGGCATTTTTGACATAGTTTCTATGCTGAGAGCGCCCCCTGACGAATTTCATCCGACCACGCGGTTCACAGTAATCCTAGGCATTCTAATTTGAATAACTTTTATTAAATTATTTCACTTTTTTTTTTGGTATTTGCATGAAAAGGTGTGATGTCTGGAATACTGAGGGTCATGCAATACGAGTACGTATTTGATATTTTTTAACAACCTTTATGAATGTCGTGGACCCATTTACAAGTATACTACCAACATACAAAAACAAACACACACGAAAAAAAAAACACTTAATAAATGAAAAGCTTGAAGATTGATTACATTGTTGAAGATACATCTGCTACGGAAAACACGTAGCAGATCTACGGCGTAGCTGGTCGTAGCTCGCATGTTTACAATAAAATAGTATTATGACCTTTTCTGTGATTCTGCTAGATTTATTCTACTGAAAGATAAAATAACAGAATTCAAATCAATAATATATTTGTACTTTTGTAAATTCTTCATGGCCGAACGAATCAATAGTGTCAGCTAGTTTACCAACAACAGATTCAAGACAAATCAATTCCGAGGGGAACGTTCCGAGTCTCAACATAAACCATATCTACATATAAACAGGATAATACTGAGCACATATATCGAATAAATGTACTTTGACCTGGGATTCTGTCTGACCTTTGCCGTGGTGTGTCCGGCCCAAGAATAGACACCTCCATCTCCTCCCATGGATGTCGTAAAAGCCGACTAAGGGATTACCCGGAATTTTTTGTAAGATTCGGTGGTATAAGATTTGTCCTGGCTGCTAGCTTATTATGGAATGTGTTATTACTGGAAGAAAGCGTTAGCAGAGTCAGTCGTGGGAAGCAATGGCGGCGATGAGCTCACCACTTGTCACGTCTATTACCCACGACTGTGCAACCCACAATGAAAAGAGGCCCATTTGAGGTTCTACCTGCCCTTTCGGGGAAAAAGGCGTGTGTGTATGTATGACCTTTGAAGTTTGCTCCGAAAAACCGGTAACATTATTATGTTTTGTTTACATTACTTTTGTTATACTACTAGAAGTGACGGAACAATCTGATGGGTCACCTGATGTTCAGCGGTTTCCTCTTCCTATGAATAGTACATAGTACATAGTACACAAAAAAGGTCTACTACTACTACTACTACTACTACTAAATGATGTTTTATACGTAAAAATTCAATAAGTCACCTTAGAAATAACCTTCGACTGGGGCAATAAATCAATCTCTCGCATTCTAGCGCTGCGAGCGGGTAAGTTCACAAAAGCGTGTACATACGGGCCGGTTCCCGCCCGGTGGGCTACGCAGAAAGAGGTTACCCATCATCAGGCCTCCGTGGCATTGCTTCGGTTTTATTTATTACTAGTGTCCGCTCGCGGCTTCACTCGTGGTTTACCAAGTAAAAAGTAGCCACAGCATAATAAATCTGTGACCCAATTTCATCGAAATCTGTTGAGCCATTTCGGCATGATTCAGTAATAAACATATAAACATTCAAACATCCAAACATCGTGACTTTGACATTTATTATTTGTGATTTTTATATTAGTGGGAGCAAGGTTATTAATTTTGTATGAGCCATATTTTTAGTGATTTTTTTATAATGTTGTATTCTTATTATATGTGTTTTAAATTTGTAACAGTATACGAGTCCATATGTAAGTAGACATAAATTGATTGATTTATTTATTACAAATCTTTTAATAATAAACTACAACCCTCTTACTAATAAACGAAGTATATTCATAGAAAGCTACGCAATAAAGCATTTAAGACGCCAAGTAGCAGAAGAACAAAAAAAAAAACAGTGACACAAGAGAAGTTTAAGCGTGGCGCCCGTCAGAAGGGGCCACCCCGGACACGGCGAACTTTGATCGATAGCCCGGATTTATGATCGAGTTTCCCCGGTCTTAAGTAATTGACTGGCTCCATTAGTGCAGGAGCAGCTTTTGTAGACCCGGACAAATGTTTGACTTGAAGGCGGATAGTTTACCGGAGCGGGACTGAGGCATAAGGTTGAGATATTAAATTCCTGATTTAGCTGTAACAGGGGGATATAGAATTTTATGTCACAACCTATTTTAAGGCATAAATATCTTCTTCAATGGGGAATACTCTGAGGAACTATTAGATCTCATACACGCATCGAACACATCTTCGACACGTAGGTATCTCGTACAGCTCGCTTTAGAGAATACTTCAAAACATACTTAGAGTAATTTAGGGCATTGCCAATGTAGGTGCAGATGTCAATTAGGTGACGGTCTCCGCTTACCATCAGGCGGTAAGCCTGTTTGCTCAGAAATTCATCATCCTCACTACAGTCAACTGCTGGCAGTAGGCATAAAATGTTACGAGAAATGGCCTTGAGACGCCTATATCCACCGAATTCTAACCTTTAAAATATCATCAGTCCTACTATAGGAAGGCTCCTACACTGCGTTGCCCGATTTGTGATCGCCTCTCGAGCCTTTAATTCCCACTTGTTGAAGATTCTGTGAGCTACATGGCCTGCCCGTTGCCACATGGACGTTTTTAGGGTTCCGTAGTCAAAGACAAGGAACCCTATCTCTCATGTCTGTAACCCTCGTCATGCCTGTCTGTCTGTCTGTCTGTCTGTCTGTCTGTCCGTGTATGTCACCTTTTTTTTCCGAAACTATAAGAGCTATACTGGTTCCCCATACTTAGAACTGAAACTCCAAAAAAAAAAAAACATCAAGCTTATACGTGTGGGGTATTTATGGATAGGTCTTCAAAAAAGATGTTGAGGTTTTTAATATAATTTTTTACTAAACTGAATAGTTTGCGCGAGAGACACTTCCAAAGTGGTAAAAAGTGTGTGTGTGTGTGTCCCCCCCCCCCCCCCCCCCGTAACTTCTAAAATAAGAGAATGATAAAACTAAAAAAAATACATGATGTACATTACCATGTAAACTTTCACTCAAAATTGGTTTGAACGAGATCTAGTAAGTAGCTTTTTATTTTTGGGGTTCCCCATACTTAGAACTGAAACTTAAAAAAAAAAAACATACCTTTACGTGTGAGGTATCTATGGATAGGTCTTCAAAAATGATATTGTGGTTTCTAATATATTTTTTTCTAAACTGAATAGTTTGCGCGAGAGACACTTCCAAAGTGGTAAAAAGTGTGCCCCCCCCCCCCCCCCATAACTTCTAAAATAAGAGAATGATAAAACTAAACAAAATATATGATGTACATTACCATGTAAACTTTCACTCAAAATTGGTTTGAACGAGATCTAGTAAGTAGTTTTTTTTGAATACGTCAGTAATCGTAATCCATCTAAGAACTTTTATATTTTGTTACTTGCTGCTACAGAACCCTTCCTGGGCGAGTCCGACTCGCACTTGGCCACTTTTTTTTTAATGAATTAACGGCACACCTGATGTAAAGTGGTCACCGTCGCTTATAGTCACCGGCAGCTCCGGGGGCATGTCAATGCGTTGCCTACCCGGAACATTTTTATAAAAAATTCCTTGAAGCAGGAATGCCACAGATGGTAGCTCATTCCACAGCTTGTAGCCATGGGGAAGAAATGAACTCGAGAAATTAGTTGATTGAGAAACCCAGGGTTCTATGATGTGTGGATGAGGTTTGAGAAAGAGTGGTGGTAAAATCTCGACGCCTGATGTCTGATGAGACGAAAACTTCGTCGGAACGTTCCCCGTTGCAGAGGCGGTAGAACACGCAGAGAGATCTGATTGCCTGGGGTTTGCTAAGCGGTTCAAGGGTATCGACCTTCGGAATTCTGAGAGCTATGTCGGTGGTCTTCGTTTTCTGTCTATCTTCTTTTCGTGAATGAAGAGCTCTTAAGCTCGCCTGGGGTTATAGTTGTTAGGCGAGCTTAGTTTTCAACAAACTTTAAAAAAGTTTATTCTAAATTTAAATAAACATGGTAAACCTTTTTCGCTTTATTTTATTTCCAAGTATAAATACAAAACCACATTATATCTCTAAATTTAGTAAAAAAGTCGAATAAATAAACTGATCCTGACATTTATATTTGCTCCATAAAATCACGAACCTTTTATTTTAGCGTTGTATTATGTCGTGGATAGTTAATCTGTCAGCCGCTAATTCGTAGTTGGGTTGAATTTTGCCGAATCTGTAAATTGCGAGTTCTTTTTATTGAAGTCTGGTTCCAATTTGCTTAAAATTAAAAAAAACATAATGGTGTAACCCACTGTGAAAATAAATTCATTGAGGCTCTGCCTACCCCTTCGAGGAAAAGGTATGTATCTATGTATGAACGTAAGAACAACAAAGTGATCATACAATTGAAATTACAGTGCCTCGGTATCATTTAACAAAATGCGTGGTACTAATAGCGTGGTCGCGGTCGGTGCTCATGAGGAAGGACCTCTAAATGGTCAATGAAACGTCAGCAGGAGAATAGTAAAGTACGTGGTGTATAATCGTATTTTTTCTAAAATAAAGTGATCCTTTTTTTCCTTTAGAGGTACAAAAACCTAAAAACAAGTTATTTACGGTTTTCAACGGTCACTCGTTTTTATCTGAAACTTCTTATTTAGTTATAACATTTAAACGATTATACAATCATCATCAGCCGGTAGTAGTCCACTTCTGGATATAGGACTCCCCCGTAGAATGCCACGACGAACGGTATTGAGCAGGCCCAAGAGGTTGCGGAAAGATTTCGTTCCCGTGGTCTGGCAAACGTGGCGCGAGAGGAACACCGGAGTATTTTTAGTCGGTATTCTGCCCTTTTCAGGGGGGTGAGTCCCACATAATTCCGGTCCTCCCCGGACCGGTTTATTCGTAAAAGAATTTTCTATTCTAAAGACAACAAAAAAAAAGGCCCAAGAGGTTATTTTCTAGTTATTTTTCTTTTGACTTCAGCAATTGGAATATGATCTTACTTACGTTTACGAAGAAAACACTAGAAATAAATACAAAGAATATTTTAAAGGCTATGTTTAGGGTGGATCGACTCCAATAAAATATATTTCAGTCTGATAAGGAATTCCAATCTTCCTCTGTGATATCTCATAAAATGATCCACGGCAGTCCTGTTATAAATTTACTCGAAAAGGTCAGGAAACATAAAATCTCCGGTGTAGCGTTCGTTCAGTACTAAATCTTGGCTATTTGAAGGTTCCAATTTAACAAACCCATTGTATTTTACGAATATAGAAATAACATAGTATAATGTAGGTTTTCGTCACGGAAACTCAAATTCAGATTAGAGAAGGTATATAAGAGAAGGGAGAGGTATAAGAGTGGATATTTAAAATGAATTCAAAATGTTAACAAATATACATAAATTATTATGAGAAGTTCTGTGGTAGTTACCAAATAAAATTAAAATGATATCCCAAAATACGCATACTTTCTTTAAATTTTCGTGTCTGATATCCATAAAACAACGCATAACTCTCTCTGTGTTCTAACGTAGAAGTTTCAATGGATAAAACACGCTACCCCAACGGTGTAGCAACACCTTTGCAACTATGAAAAGCTTTCAACTAAATGTCCCATGGTGTAAATCACACGTACAACGCGACGTGTGGTCGCACCGGCGCCTGCCGCTTCCGTCCCTTACATTGTTACCATATGCCTGCGATTGTGAGACAACGATTCCATTTCATTCGGTGCGAAATTCGCCATATTAGTTTCATTAGGACAGCATTTTTTTTTATGTAACTTCGAATGACAGAACAAGCAGATGGCCTACTTGATTTTTAGCGGAACCCTCTTCCTTTGAATAGTACATGATATCATAGGTCATGTCCACCTAGGACGCACACTATGCAGCATTGCACAACGCCCGCCACCCTGAGACGTAAAAATGAAAATCTTATGTGTCTGTTATTTCATCTGCACCTTTCATAATGGAACACATCAATGCGCGCACTACTGCTTTGCTGCAGAAAGAGGTATGGTGGTAGAAATAGGTACTTTTCTAGATAAACTCATTCACAAAAAACTCTACTACTACTAAACCAACCAAAGATCTTAAATCGTTAAACATACGCCGAGATATTGGCACGCTTTGTGTTTTTGGGGAATACTCTGAGGAGTTGTTTAAACTAATCCCAGCTTCGCACTTTTATAACCGCACATCCCGCCATCGTCAGCGAGCTCATCTGCACACTGTGGATGCGTAGATCTCTCAAAGTTCACGCACTCGTTTCTCCCGCGCACCTGCAGAGAGTGAAATGAGCTCCGTTGGATGTCTTCCCACAGGGCTAAAATATGGGTATTTTTTTGGGAAATATCATGTGGTAGGTAACGCGTTTGCAATACTGCGGGTATTGTAGATATAATAAGCGGCAGTGATTGCTTTAAAAATACAGAGCAATCATGAACAATGGACTTATACAAAGATAATTATTGCAACAATCATTGTTGAGATGGCCACAACGCTTTCTAAGCCCTAATGAAAACATAAATTATTATAATACATGAAATTCGACCCAGACGCACTTTACGTATCTCAATTTACTAAGACACGATAGGTCCCTACTGGGCCCTTGTAATCGTAGGAGTTATTACACAGGTGTAGGGTAACTCGATTAGACAATTAGTACACGCCTCACGTTTACACAATTCCCTGTAGTAAACTGACCTCGAGTAGTGATGGCTGTAGTTCATATTATTGATAAACTGCATGTAATATCGATAACTATTGAAAGGCCCCACCTCCAGTTCGTGTCGATAAATTCTAACGACTGCAGCGAATAAGGAGGGTATTCGGACTAAGAAATTTTGTGGAAATACAATTCTGGGTAACATATACATAGACGTACACCTTTTTCCTTTTTCCACGAAGTGGTAGGCAGAGCCACAATTGGCCTATATTCACTATGACATACATACATAGACACACGCTTTTTTCCTCGATGGGGTAGGCAGGGCCCCAATGGGCCTCTTTTCACAGCGGGTTGCACCACTTATACATATTATTGTAAATCCCAGACAGTTTAAGCACTAAGTACTACGTTTACGTTTACACATCAATAGACGTAAGAGTTTAGTCGATAAATCGATGAATTTTTAAAAGTCACAGATAATCGGTGATTGTAGGCGGCTCAAAACTACTCGTCTATGGTAGAGGGCCTATGATTAGCAGTTACTACGAGTTGGTGATGATTATGATAATATTAGAAAACTTTACCGGATATTGGAGAGGTCAAACTAATTCAAAGAGACTCAGGATGTGAAAATATACAAAATTCTATGCAATGAAACGGAATCGCTATAAAAATACACGACTTTCCTTCGCTCTTCTATTAAAATCTGGTATTCCAGTTCTAAGCTAAGCTTTTAAGCACAGTATTGACTTTGCAAATAAAATTACGACGCAGGAGGTTTCGGGTTCGATCCCCGCCTCGGAACAAATATTTGTACAATCTGCAGATATTTGTTCAGGGTGTTCTAGGTATTTTCTATGCACAATAAAAAATATCTATCTATATAATATATTGTATTAAGTATATCAGTTATCTAGTACTCATAACACAAGCTCTGCTTAGCTTGGGGCTAGATCATGTTGTGTGAACTGTCCAGCATTATTTATTTATTATTTTATTTTGTTATGGCTGTGTTATGTTTTAATGATTTTTCACACTCTTTAGGCCAATACAAAGCTTGTCTGTGTAAACAAGTACAGGAAAGAACTTAAGGTGGCTGCTTTCGCTTGTGGCGCGAAATTCAAATCTGTTCGTGTTTTTTGCTCCTCACAGCTCATTTCTTTAGATATAGAAAACTATGTTTTCGGTAATTATATGACCTAACACACAAGTTTTAATTTATAGTATCACATAAATATCATTAGTTTGGCTATGAATGTGCTTGAAACAAAAAAACATTGTAAATACCATTGAAGCACAATTGTAGCTAAACTAATGATATTTACGTAATACTATAAATTAAAACTTATGTGTTAGGTCATATAATTCCCGGCAACATAGTTTTTGCTATCTGAAGATGTTGATGAGCTGTGCTGAACAAAAAACACTAAAAAAAAAATAACACAATCGAAAGCAACCACCTTAAACCATTTCGCTTACAAATCAGTGGTGCTCGAGCATTAGGCGACCTGTCACGAAAGCATTCTGAATTTCACGATAACGACCTCGTGCCTGCGACGGAGACACTCAAAACAATTCCTGTTTTATATTCCTAACGGGAATTTTAAAGAGACAGCCGGTTGAAGTTTTCAGAGTAAATTGACTACGTTTAGTGTTAATGACGATCATCACAATTTAGATACTATTGATACAGCTTTAACGATATTTCGTAGATGTGATAAGGCAATGATTCCGTAACGAGAAGATCCATAACTAAGATGACGCATTGGACATTTTTGTGGCAGGGATCTAGATTTTTCTCAGCAATTACTAACATAGTTTCCATAGTTGGATTTTTTTTAACTTATTCAAGGTTTTTAATTTAAAGGGAAAAATTGTTTTAGCGTATATGACCTCATATGGAACCCTATACGGAATACTAGTTTATCAATGCCTCGCCTTCAGATCACCGATATATCTGTAGATACCGCTCTAGAGTCTTCCAAGAGTCATTGTCATTTTAGTTGTTTCATCGTCAAGAGATGGCACTCGCGCAAAATTTTGGATTTCCCTACTTTTAATATTTTATCATGGCAGTGGAGAACTTCGTTCAGCCAACGTTTACGTTGATTTTTGATTTTGTATTTACCAAATGTAAATTAATTGAAATGTAAGTTAATTGTATTAACCGCTGGGGAACAGGGATTCACAAAATCCTGTAAAATTATGTAATTCTTAATATTTTTGTGATAGTTCCGTATTTTAAAATATTTACTGTTCCCAAATTTGTCACCAACGCCATCTACCGATAAATAAATAATGCAAAAAGGATACTAGGAAAACTCCTCATTAGCAAGAAGAAGAATGGTTAGGCCACATAACACGCAGAACCGATAACCGCTGGGGAATAGGCATTCACAAGTGACACCACCGGGGGACACAGCGAAGGGCGGCGATGTAAAGATGATATTTGAAACGTCGCAAAACTTAGTGGATGGTAACTGTTCAGGGCTGTTCATCATGGCGTTCTATGGGGAAAGCTTAATATCTTTGACTGGAAGTCCTAACGTCTGATGATGAAGATGAATAATCTACAAAAAGAATAATCTTGCAATAACGTAATTCGTTTTCGTATTACTGTGCTTATCACATTCGTTTCCAGATCCCAAGTTATGTAATTAAAAAAAATTGTTCTATCAAAATAACACATTGTGTTTTTCTAACATAAAATTACTTTTGTGTTAGAAAAACACATTTATTTGTATTTTTGTTTTCTTTATGTCTCAGGCTGGAGGGCGCATGCAATGCCACATAGGGTGCGTCCTGTAGGTGGACGTGACCTATGTGATAATGCAATGTTCATGAGCAGAGGGGGCCATCTGCTTGACACGTCATTCCAAGTTGTATATAAAAAAACAGATTTACTTTGGTCTGAAACTGGTGAACATATTTTATGTCAAAAACTGGTTTAAAAAATTCACCTCCCAAATAATATTGTCGTGGCTCACAATGAGCCATTTCCCGACTCTCAATCAGGGATTTGCTTCCTCTTAATCCGAATATCGAGCGCAGTGCCCCTCATATTTCATAACGGGGTCCGTTGCCGCGCGATAATACGGGTCGGGACTAGAACGGTTTAGATCTGTACCATGTCACCCAATCGCGGTAATTTTAAACGTTATTAAATCATCAATAATCAATTCATCAGAGGGCTCCGTAGAAGCAGCTACATAAAATAGATTAAAAAAAACGCTTAAAAAATCTATCTTTTAACATAAATGCCTTTTTCCCCGAAGGGATATAGGCAGAGCTTCAAAAGGCCTCTTTTCACCGTGGATTGCACAATCGTGGGAATATAAACGTGACAAGTGGTGAGCTCATCGCCGCCATTGCTTCCTATGACTGACTCGGCTAACACTTTCTTCCAGTAATAACACATTCCTTAATAAGCTAAGTAGCAGCCAGGACAAATCTTATACCAACAAATCTTACTAACAAGTCCGGGTAATAATTATTCAAAATCCAAATTACCAGACATTGATTAATTTCAGTCAAAAGACCCCTTTTCAAGACCACTTACACCTGGTCACCGATCACAAAGGGTGGATATGAAAGAACCAATGAAACGACGAACGAACGATTGACTAATTTAATAAGATAATGAGTCTGTTTCTAGAAGAGACGACAAAGTTAACCATGCCATACTTGCCATAGTTCTTGGCTAAAAGGAATCATTATTTCGCGTCCCTAGGTTATATAGCTCACTAGGGATGTAGGTGGGGGTGACCCCTCTGGGACTTACATGTTGGTGTGATTCTTGATATGTTTATTAGTACCCCGGCTTGATTACGATTGTGTAGGTGGAAGTAATTTTACATTAATTAGCAATGATTTGTAACGTGGGATACTCTACAATCAATTGTTTGTAGAGTACATAATATTTTTCGAGTACAATTAATAGCAAAAATACAATTATTATTACAAGAGCCAAATTTTATTCCACTACTGTATAAAAAAACAAAACCGTGAAACTTTGACATGAAAGAAGAAGACGAAGAAGAAGAAGATCTCATGAAGTATTTATATCAATAATATGTAGGTGTTTTAGTAGACAAGATTTAGTAATTTGGATCAGTTTGAGCTACCTTTAGATCGTAAGCAGTGGTCTTCAGGTAGCACAACTGTTTCATATGTATTTCGCATGTCTGATACACATTTATATTTTAAATAAGATTAACTTTAAATAAATAACAATGTTTATTAATATTGCATGCAATTACGCATGGCATAATTAAATATTTACGTTTATTTAACAAAATAAATGGGTTTAATCTGATTGTGATTAAAGTTATACTATAGTTTTATAACTTATCTCTAATATTGATAGCAAATATAGCGAATATTCGGTTCGAATATAGCATATTGGCCATCGGCTCACAATAACAAATATAATAAATTATCACCCTTTCTAATTGTAAGTAGATATAGTCACAATAGGTGTCCTAATTTTTTTGACATTCTTTTGTATATAGGCTGTAACATAATATCCCTATAAGCCCGGGGAGGGGGTAACACATAACATTAATAACATTAATTCAACGACTTTTTAAATTTCCAAGATTTTCTTTCATGAAATGCCTCGTAAGAATCCTGAAATTCCTCCAAAAACGTACGTAAAACAACATGAGGACGTTACGGTACCTTGCGTGGGGCTGCCTCGTGTTCTTTTAGGTACATTTTCTGGAGGAATTTCAGAAATTTCTAAAGGAATTTCAGGATTTTTACTTCGAAATTTTAAAAGTCGTAGAACTAAAGTTATTCTCCATGAAGTGTAGATTACCCCCTCTCCGGGCTTATAGGTATATTATGTTACACCCTGAATTTGAAACTGGTGACTCGCCCCGGCTTCGCGCAGGTAGCCCCCGGTGAACCCCCCCCCCCCCCCCTAGCCCTCCCCCCTATGTCAATTTTCTGGTTCTAAGCTACCTCCCCACCAATTTTTAGCCAAATCGTTCTTGAGTTATAAGTCGAGTAACTAACACGACTTTGTTTTATATATATAGATTTGCATGCTAGATAAGGTAGAGCATACTTGGACCTTACCTAAGTTTATTATTTTTCAAGTGTAAACCACACTTTATGGATAAATTAAATTAATTATTAATGTTACATTTAAATTTAATGGAACTTACCTACTTATTTTAAGACCCATCATTGACATTATGTTCAAGCAAATAAATTTATCTTCATCTTTGAATTTTTTCATTGTAAATACAACTCGGTTATTTGTTAATAACATCTGCTCATTGTTATAGTAGTCTTTCAAAGCCTCGACGTTTAAGGTTTCTTTTTATGAAAACAATTTCTTGAACACAGACAATACAGACAGCCTCGTTACATTACACCGCTACATAAATAAAGGTTTCGCGAAATGATAGGGCGTTTTAAATGATAATGGAATAAAAAATACTCATTATTTTAAGCTTCTTGAGCCTTCTACATGCAGGCATTTGACTCCATAGTCACTATTACATAACATAACACCCAACAGTCACATACATGTCCTGATCGTACTAGAATCCCCTATGTCGTGGGTATCAAGAAATACGAGTATCTTAGTACACAATACCCAGGCCCGGAACAAATATATGCTCCTCATCATTTATCCCAAAGTGGGGCTCGAACCTCCTATACATGCTCGTGTATTATCACAAACACTATGAAAAAATGCGTGGCACGACCGTCAGGTAGCAGCATCAGTACTTAATTCCAATTTGAAAGTAGAGGATCGGTTCCAGCAGGCAGTTTTGTAATTCAAATTTGATCCTGCTGAGCTATGAGGCAACTAGCTGCCAACTTCCAACACTATCTAACTCACTAAAATAGAGGTAACTTAGTAAGTGACAGAATAGCGCTCGTGCAACGAAAAATAAATAATTGCTTATTACAAGAAAACTATACAACTTATCAAAAAACTGCCTTTGCAGTTTTAAGAAATAGTTACTGAAGTTGAAATTTCGTAGGGTTCCTGAGATCTCATTCAAAATGTCTGCAAAACATGGATTTTACATATTTATTTTTTATCGAGAATTTTATTCATAACTGGTTTTCATTGTTACAGAACTAATGAAAAAATATCAAATTGACATATTCCAAAATATTTCACTCGCAGAACCCGTAGATACTGAGTCTTAGGGCGACTTTGGTGGGAAAAACTACATATTACGGCCTCCTAAGTCTCATCTTACTTCATAAATTTAAGTATCTCATTACATTTTAAAAACCGATTTGAAGAGAGAACTGCTTCAAATCTGGAAAGTACTAGGACATCATAACGTGGAAGAAATATGGTTCTTTCAGAAATATTAGATATTAGATATAAGTAACGAGTAATGTCAGAAAATAAAGTTGTTCCTTGTTGGCGAGCATAGTGGTGCTATTTTGATACCGCTATCCTCATCCAAATAGCACGCATCAACTTCAATTTTTAACAAGAAGCCTTTCATAGATATAATAATGTGAGTTGCGGCACATGAGCGCACATGAGCGCGGAAATCAAAAGGTTTTCTTAGGTACACAGCCTGCGCTTCTTTGCTAGACAATATTTTATTTAGGTTTATTTTCTTATGAACAACGTCTAGCTTCCTAGCTATATAACATATTTGTGCATATTACAGTTTGATCTTGTTTGGCAATTTTAGATTTTTGGAAGATTTGTCCTGGCTACTGATTTATTTATGTATTTATTCTTGACAGGAAGCGTAATCTGAGTTAGCCATGGGAAAGTAATGGTGGCTATGAGCTCTTCACTGTTCACGTCTATATTCCCTCGATTGTCTGATCCACAGTGAAAAGAGGCCCATTGAGCCTCTACTCAACTTTTTCGGGGAAAAAGGCATGGTATGTACTTATTATAATCCTAACTAAAAGTAAATAGAATTAGGTTATTGATTCTCACAATAAGGACTCCTGCAAAGATTCTCTTTTTTAAATAATAAGTATACCCAAAATTTACTACAGTTGAAACAAGGTCCACAAATTTCAATATCATCTTACTCTTTACAGCTTATATTATGAAGAACATTGTCAAGCAAAACAGTTGTGTCACAAATGGCGTCCCGTGTAGCCAGCCGGGCTCGGTCCGGTCTGACCCGGTCGTTCCTTCCGAGACATTGTCTTATCCGGCCCGGTTGGTCGGCACATCAATCATTACAGGCTTTAGGACCGCTTACGTCGTCGCAAACCGCCACTCGAATATTTTCGCGTGGAAAGAAAATATTCCGTTTCGTTTGTTCAGCGGACGTAAAAGTAATAAATGGTTTGTGTTTTTGACAAAAATGCATACGTATGATAATATAAATATTTGTGTGAAACACGTTGGAATTCTTTTTCAAAAATATTTAGTTGATATTCACTAGTCCGCACTATTTTTTAAGCCATTGAGTTAAATCCAATGGTAATCTAAATTGAACTGATGATACGGCAAGTTAGCTGTGGAATCAGTTCAAATGAACGTTTTTCTATTTTATCCTCGAACGCGATTGGAAATCGAGCTCTACAAATAGAGAGATATCAGATTGGTGCCAGCACTATGACGCTGAAATAAATTCAATGGAGTTGGACCACTCCAAAGTGAATAACAAAAGTCAAATTAGTTCCATCACTTTTGAAAACATTGTTAGTTCAATCGGTGAACACAGAAGAATTACCTGTTCTAACCTGACAAGTTTTACCATGAATACACTAAAGCATCCTTTAGTCTGTCGTACAGATCACGTTGCACACAATCTGCGCGGGCAAGCACTCGCTTTGGAATTTCACGTAATTAAGCCATATTGAATCTACAGTCAGTCATATAAAGATAATTTTACATTAAATGCAGATTGGAATTGACAGACTAGTTCAGTCTTTCCTAGGAAGATGGACTAAAGGAACTAAGGCTAAAAACGAAACGTTAGTGATTATACCAGTGTCATTCTTTTATATGAATGTATTCATGTGTTGGAATGAGACAAGCATAAATCTATCTGTTCTTATTTGTGTAAGTCGTACCAGGCCAAATGTCAAATTACTAGTACATTCATGGTAACAATCTAGGAAGATTTATATGCATGGAGCCAATATTCAGGGTACGGAACGGAAATACGACTGTCGTGTGACAATATATTTGTTTCTCTCTAACATATGATAGCAAGCTATCTTCTAGAATAGGAGTAAGAAGAAACACTCTATGCTATTTTTAGCACTCACTCCATTACTATTATACCTCCATGAGTCTTTCAAAGCGTCCGATTGGAATAGTTCAGATAACTGTCCCAATTAGATGCCATCGAGGATAGTACATGCAAAGTGAATATCAAGCGTACCTACTGCATACGTCAAATCAATCGAATAGAATGATTCATGCAAATTGGTCACGAGTTTTGCTGAAACACTGAACATTTCAAATCGCTACCCAATTTGATCAATAACTGATGAAATTGAACGAAGGTTTAATGAAACCTAATAACAAACAAATGTATCGAAGTCCGAAACAAAACAAAACTAGCCCCTCCAATTGCAAAACTCTCGAACCCCAAACATTAGGCACGCAATTTCCATTTACCTCTTAGCCGGGTCAAACGAGGCCCGCAAACCATTCAAATAGATTGCTGTGTACTGACCATAAGAAATCATCGCGGTCATGTAGATAGAGAAATAAAGACACCAACCAGCTTACAATCAAGGAAATTGAAAGGTCGACCCGGGTAACCGGGTGTGCCCTTCCCTTCCGCTACATTGTCTTATCCGGCCATGCATCATTTTACCCCGTTTCATTCGGACCGATAACCTATAACCCGGGTAGGAGTAACCGGGTAGGAAGTTGGAGCGAGCGTTGCGGTTATTTTAATAAATTACAGATTTTCGTGTCGAATAGGTCTTTTAGGCCAACTATCCACTGAAACCATGACAGTGACTTGATGAAAGCGATTGAATATCTCGTCACGTGTGACGAGACGTCACCTGACGTCACTTTTTTTGTGTCTACTGACATCCGATAATTGACAGTATTAAATAATAACAGGAATCATTAGGAACCAGTTTTATGGTGAAAATAGATGGTCGAAAGGATACGATCGTATGTCACATGGGTTTTTTGGAGGCGCCTCTTAGAACGCGCTGGTAAGAACTTTTCCCCACAAATACACAAGGGAATGTCTGATGCGTTGTTTTTAGCCCTTGTTTTTTACCGGTAGATTAATTCTATATTAGATCTAGATCACAATGGCATGTTATGAAAAAAGGAACCAGGCATGCGTGCCAAATTTTACTGCGAAACTCCTTTTTACGAAACTTATTATGCGTTTACCATAGCGACGCTCTGTACTGCTGCGTGCTGTGCTGTTCGTTTACTATGTGTTTATTCCAGCGGCGCTTTAGTGGCGACCGGGCTTAAATCTATAGATTCTCTTGTCGAATGGAAACCTGAACATTATGAGGTTAGGGTGAGTTGTCCCCCGTTTTTATGATTAAGGTGAAGATATATAAAGATTGTCAAGTAACGGATATAGAGTCTGAATTATGGGACAAGTTATTTACTAGCAGTCGCCCGCGGTTGCAACCGGATTTTTCTCCCGTATGCACTGAGTTTATGAATAAAAACTATACATTGATTTAAACTTGGTTTTGATCTGTGTAAATTTTTTAATCCAAATTAGCCCAGCCATTTCAGAGTGAAAGCATGACAAACATACAAATAGACGTACAAGCATTGTTTTACTTTATTTATTTTTATTGATAAGGGCATTTAAGTTACCCGGGCTTGTTGATAAGATTCGTTGGTATAAGATTTGTGCTGGTTGCTTATTATGGAATGTGTTATTACTGGAAGAAAGCGTTAGCTGAGTCAGTCTTGGGAAGCAATGGCGGCGATTAACTCACCACTTGTCACATCCACGTCCCACGATGGTGCAACCCACTGTGAAAAAAGGACCATTAAGACTCTGCTTACCTCTTCGGGGAAAAGGCGTGTGTCTATGTATGTATGTATTTAAGTTATGTATGGTATAAAATAAAGACTTTTCTTTGAGTTGTTATGTTCAACTGAGGCCGCGAACCAAATTGGCAGCGGGCCGAGTTGACAATAGGTCGAGTCACCTACGAAAAAAACTTAAAGTGGTCTACTGAGCCCGCGGGCTGAACGGACTGTTTCCGTTGACCCCTGATTCGTTATGTTACGTTATTTATATTATTCAGTTTTTTTTTCATAATGTAATATGTTTTTACAAAACTTCATACGAATTATTCTGTCAAAGTTACAAGTTAAGATAACGGTACTGTAGCCAAGACTTATCAGTTCACCCCAAAACTTGGAACTGATAAGCATTTGGTTACAACTTAGTTGCAAAGTCTTTGTTCTCATTAGGTCTACATCTCCTGAGGGCTGCTGGTCGTAAATACACGGCCAACTTTGATGGAACTTTGCAGTGGTCTCTATTATCTGGTGGATAATATCCGAAATCATCGTACCTTTATCATATTTGGAAGATCTAGATAGTACATTATACTATTCAAATCCATTCGCTGCTGTAACAGTTTCGGCGAACAAGTTTAGAACAAAATCATTATTAAAACATACATACATAGACCGACGCCTTTTTCCTTGAAAGGGTAGGCCGAGCCTCAAATAGGCCTCCTTTCACTATGGGTTGCACTTTCTTTTTAATTTATGTATTATGCCAGTCCCTTCTAAATTAAGAATTTATCAATATTGAAGTGTGAAAGACGGGACTTCGAATATTACTCGAAGAGTAGTTACGGGCTTAGTATTTAATTTATGTAGAATTTATTCCCAAGATTAGTTTTTATTTTTATCTTCGAGTTGTTTTTAGCTTCTCGTTTCACAAGTAACAGCTAACTCAATTTATAATGCTGTATGTTGTACCTAGTGAAATATATTACCGAAAATACACGTATTTTCGGCATTGGTTATACATAAGATACGCGAACCAGAGAAAAGTAACTTTGCCGAAATATTGTTCATTAGAAACACACCGTTGCATAATATAAAATATACGTGTACCGATTGAAATAGCATTCGGTTCACGTCTCTGCGGATTGAAATTGTATTCCATCGATTTGCCGGTTTCTGTGGGTACGGCACGCGAATATTAGACAAGACATTTGTTAAACTGATTTATGTTATATATATTTAATGTTGGCAGCACACTCTCACGAGGGGCCTTTCTCTTGAGAATGGCTGGTGAGGTAAGGAGATAGATACATCGACAGGTAACTAAACTCTTGCCTCATGCCTGTCTCAAAGTGTCTCGTTGATAGTGTAGTCTATTCTATTTTGCTAATTCGCTATTTTGTGTATTCATCGCATCAGTCACAACCATTGAGACGTTGAATATGACCATGAATCATGAATTTATGACCGATAATTTTTTTATAATGATAAGTCTTAATAATTTATTTCTCATTTTTGAAATTTATATGACAAGTTTAATTAATTTAATTGTCTGTGTTGTAGTAGGTATTCATGTTACTACTATTATTTTTAATTCAAATTATTGTGAATAAAATAAGAAACATTGCACGCCCTTAAAGGGTAGATTACATTGAATCCAACATTATAAATGTAATATCTTCTTAACATGTAATTCAGCAATAAATATACTTTGTCTCTGTCTTTAGTTTTCGACCCACGAACGCTTAGAGAGGGGCTTTTGTCTAGAAACGGTATATACAGGCAAAGAGAACATACTTAGGCACATACTTAGGTATTTTGTGGAGAGTGTGAGGGTCTGTATAGTCACATTGATTTGAGATAGCTAACTACTTATTTATATTCGTAAAATTTAAGTTTTACGAAATAAATTCCATAGACTATAATATAGCCCGCGATGTAAAGTGGTCACCGCCGCTTATCACCTACATAATTTGGGGCATAATGAGTGCGTTGCCTATACCCAACTAATTGTACCTTACCATCGCCAAGAACCTGTCTGAAAACCAGCGCCGCAACAAACTTTCGCATTTATATTATTAGTGAGATTTATAGCCTTAAGCGATGAGTTGTCGAATTGACGAATGTCCCATTTCAACCCCATTTATCAAGTCAGCGCATATATTTCCAATAATGCCGGCACACAAAACGTCTGTCAACAAAAATGATGGCGGGAGCTTCCTTTGCGCATTTCATCGTGAAAGCTAGCCGTGTCCGGGCTATGGTTGCGTTCACGTATAAAGCAGGTTGCGGCTGAATGTATGCCGGTGCTTACAGGCACGAAGCCACATACTGCAGGAATCGTTAATTTGTCGCGTCACGTCACGTTTTCATTTCCTGGTCATCCTGGTTGTGTTATGATGTCTCTGAAAAGGGCCATTGTAGAAATTATAAGAAATAGGTGCTCACCTACTGATGAACCCTAAAGAAGTTACACTTCAACCACGGAAACTAACTAGATACCTTGAATAAATCCGTGATACGCTCGCGAGCGATATTTAAACCTAAAGATAGCGTATGAATACTTTATATGTCTTTTCACAAAACAAGACATTAAGCTAATATCTTTGAACATGAATTGTTGGTAGTCGATCTGTAAAGTTGGCAGGATAAAGCTAATTTTAAATTGATAGCAAATTTGTAGCTACCTGGGCACTTCATTAATATTGTGCGAAAGTTCATACCACTGGTAACTATTAATTAATCTGTGCCACCGGTTGACAGTGCTGGCGATCTGCTTTCTCCGTAAATTTGGGCTATCGTATAATACCTATTGAAGCTGGCCGACGTTTCTGGGGCGCTGTCATGCCTCTTGCCCGTACTGTGTACAATGTAATGGAGTTACAAATGCGGATGAAAATCCAGTCAGTGATTTTGTAAAATCTTTCAGCATTTTTCATTGCAAAGACAGATCGTCCTGTCTCAAAGGACGCACCCCTAACTTGTGCGTTTACCTACGTGATGGCGTATATGTACTGTAAGTCATTTTAAAATGATTCTTGTGATTACAACAAATAAAGTATAATATTGATTTTGACATTAGGGAAGTCTTTAATTTTACAGTAGAAACACGCTTACGACCATAGATTTAATTATCAAGATCTACAACATTTCCATTTTTACTCTTTCAATGTCAAGTACTGAAAGCCAATTAATTATTCATATTTTATTCAAGTGATTCATGATACACAAATAGAAAATTATTGATTATAGTAATTTTTTCATTAAAAAAGTTTTTCATAAAACATTTTTATTGCTATAAATTTTAATCAAAACAAACTTTTAAAAAACGAGTTAATGAGCTTGCATATGTTTTAAACCTATTTCGTACCATTTCGGCCGAGTTGGGAAATACTCTCTCTTGAGTTATGACGATCCTTAGCTACGACCAAAGAACATTTTATTCCTAGCCTACAATAACTAAAATTATGTTGGGTTGGCTAAGGTCAAGAATCATCATCTCAATAATCCGTGCCACTAGCATGAGTATTCGTAGCACAAGGCATACATTTAAGTCAATAGCCAAGTTATTTGGTTTCGATGATGGTGCAGCCCTACCTCACAATGAGCACTAGTAATTGATTTTGTTTACTGTGTATTCCGATACCATAACCGCTGTAATAACTACCTACAAGACATTATTGTGAAATAAATTATTTTATTAGTTGATAACTAAAGCTTCGAAGGTGAAAATTTAACAACCATAATAAAACCGTGTAAAAACAAACAGGAGGTAATACAATGATACAACTGACCTAGCAATAATCATACATACATTGAACACGCCTTTTTCCCGAAAGGATAGGCAGAACATCAATTCACCGTTGGTTTGCACCATTGTGGAAATAAAGACGTGACAAGTTGTGAGCATATCGCCGCCATTTCTTCCTACGACTGACTCAGCCAACTCTTTCTTCCAGTAACACATACCTTAATAAGCTAGCAGCCAGGACAAATCTTATACCACGAATAACAAGAATCGCTGTTACAAAACGTCCCTAACTCAGCCTAAGCACGGTGTACTCAAGTACATTCCACAATGTTCTCGATGGGATACATGCATATATTTCGTGTTTGATAGGCAGGAAAGTTGTAAAACTCAGAAAAGCCTTCTCATATAATATTAGTCCAGCCAAAGCCGTATGCAAACACGGCTTTCCGCTCCTTTTGCGCTGAATATCGAAGATATAGCAAAAGGTTCCATTGTAAATCCTCGTTGTAGACTGCAAACAGTGGCTGCTGTCCTAACGCTTCGGTGGAGCAATATCTCTTTGGACAGGCACCGGACATTATTCGTTGAACGAAGTCTCGATAAGAACTGACTGGCTGTATCGTACAGTAGTACTACGATTAAAGTTATGCGCCTCGGAAAACTCCAATTTGACTGTCTGATGCTTTTTCACTCCCTTGTTATCTCAAGCCTTTTTCACTGAAGGGGTAGGCAGAGCCTCAATAGGCCTCTTTTCACATAGGGTTGCACCATCGTGGAATATAGACGTGACGTGACCACATCGCTGCCATTGCTTCCCACGGCTGACTCGACTAACGCTTTCTTCCAGTGATAACACATTCCTTAATAAGCTAGCAGCCAGGACAAATGTTATACCACCGAATCTTATCAACAAGTCCGGGTTATCCCTTAGCCGGCTTTTATGACATCCACGGGAGGAGGCGGGGGGCCGTCGTGTGACCGGCCTAAGAATAGACCATTCTTAGGCCGGTCACACGACGGCTCATGCTGTAGAGCTTAATAAATGTCTCGAGACATCAAAAATGCACATAAATGAAGTATTTATTTAAGTTCCCTTTATTTTTAAGAACTAACTTTAAATGCGTCTACATCGGTATTACAAATCGTAGCATTGAATAAGCATTGTATTTGTCAGAGAATCCCAGTTCGATGCTGCAAAGTTGAATCAGTATTGCAATATTTTACAAGGACGTGCAGTTGGCACTTTTCGTTTATTGCCTACGGGTAGTTCCATTTACAGACAGTGTTTATTTTCATTTAAATGCTAGCATGACTGGATTTTCAAGCCCTTTGTAATAAGACATTATATAAAAATTGCTGACCTGGAACCAATTAAAGAAATGAATTAGAAGTATTATATCTATGTTCACCGATCAATACGGACACGCATTTCAAAGAATAATGCACAATTTATTTGGAAAAATCTAATCGCGGGAAGAAACAATTATTTGTTAACTAATAGGTTATTATTAATAAACTTAAGTTAGATGTCTCATTTTTTTTTACGTTGCTAGTTTTCATATTAATTTATTTTTATAACATTGTAATTATAATAGTTAACAAGATTTATTTCAAACTAAGTCGGGCTCAAGATTTTGTCGTTCAAAGACGCCCCCTCGTCAGCCTAAAGCGGCACATTCCTACCGCGACACGACATCGTTGCAGTTCGCGGTGCAGCGGCGAAAGCATTCGGAAAATTATGACGCAATTTTCCTTTACGATTAGAATTTTATAGGCTGGATTTTGAGAAAAAAAAACTTTGTAAACTTCGTATCAAAAGGATATTGTTTTGTATTCGAAAGCGTGGCAACTATTTTTGTAATGAACCTGTCATGCGTCTTCTCTCTAAGCACGCATAGTGTAGGATACCGAAGTCAGTTCACAGTCCCTCTATAACTCGAAAGTATTCATGACAGGATATACCAGATAATTTTTGATTAAAATCAGCTTATTAAACTGATGACTAGATGACAAATAAGATTAAAACGCTTTATTTGTTTTATTCCTTGATTGAAGAACTCGTTTACGAGAACCTTTTTGGGATTCAGTATTTGGTATTTTATTATTTGCATACAATTTACCACCGAACAACACAATCTGTGAAAATTTCAACTGGCTACCTCATACAGCTGCCGAGATGTACCCATGTGACAGAATACAAACGGACAGACGGACGGACGGCCTTGGCTTAGTAATAGGGTTCCGTTTTGGCACCAAGTAAAACATTCATATGGTGAAATCATACAGTGACAAGTCACTTTGAAGTGCTGCGCTCAGCGCGCACTCAAATCTCTTGGAAAATTATATCGTGATTTTTCCTTCGGCGCGCTTAACAATGCCATTTCTTTCAAGAAAAACTTGCATGAGATATATCTCGAGCACGTTTTTATTTTATAGATTATGATCGAAAATCAAACCTCGTGCTTAAAAAAGGTCCACCTTTTCATTTAAGTTCCATATTTGGCGCTGATCCATTGCATTCATTTTGAAATAGCATTGGCTGTGAAAATAAGTCACGTTCGCTGCATAAAAAACCGTAAATGAATAGTGATTTTAAGGCAGCTTTCACCCAGAAAGCAGATTATTGGTGCTTTCTGCGTGTAAGCCAAACATAATGCACACCTGCGTACCGGTAACATTGCCAGTGCCTGCTTCCACTGAACATCAGTTCAGTGGCAGCTAACTGGCCAAAAAACTTGATAGTTTATTGACAAGTTTACTTATAAGTAAACTTGTTGTTGTTAAGATGATTATAATCATCTTCATCACTCTACGTATGTGCGATTGCCTATGTCGTATGTTTAATTAAAAAAACACCCAAATTATGCGCGGCATCAGAAGCTCTTCGAGTACCTGGCATTCTTTACGCACTAAAACGTGGACTTGTGGCATTGACCATTGCGTGAAATTACCTACCAAACCCAGCAGTTACCAGTCTACACGTTCATGCACTCCATAGAAACGAGTAGTTACTTACCGGTATAGCTAAACGAGCTAGTAAGGCTCACTTCGCACCAGCAGCGACGCGGTGTGCAGCAGCCACGAGGCCGTCGTCTTCAGTCTCTACGAGTCGGTGCAATCAGTACATAAGGCGGGTTTCTTTGCTTGTAGGGGCAGTTCCAGCTGCTCTGTCCAAGTAATTGGACTACGAGCCTCTACTAGAGGTCGTGGTACAACTATTTATGTAGTTGGAACCCCGTTTCACAGTCCCATGGTATTTGAGTCTCTCAAGCGAAACTATGTATTTCAGCAATGCAGACAAAGTTTAAAATGTTGTTAAATTGCGCGCCGCTGCTGGTGTGCATTGAGCCCAAGCTGATGCTTGCTGTGAGTTGAGTGCGGGTTCATACCGGTAAGCGACACTGGTAGACAGGCAGTCACAACCTGATTTACACGTAAAAGTGTCCATTCGTAAAAAAGGCTACGTTGGCGACTTCGAAAGTTCATTCGGATCGTTCGGCTCATTAGTTTAGGCCGATTTTTTCCGACCCTCTAACTTTTGGAGCCAACTTTTGGGGGTCGATTCTATGTGCCCAACCCTTAGTCGAAAATAAACAGGGATCAGAGGAGTTTTTGCTGGAATCTTTCACATGAATTGTTTTGTGTTGACGTGTTTTTACCTGTGGGTATTACGGGCGACTTAATACAAGTTTATTTTAGCTACATGCTACTCACTAGGATCCTTTTGTTGAATAATTATTATTCACGATAATAAAAAATTATATTGACGAGCTCTGTAGCGCGTCGGGCGAGTTGCCAGCTAAGATGCGAGAGGTTGCGAGTTCGATTCCCGCTGCGGTAGAAATGTTTCTATGAATTGCAAATATTTGTTCCGTGTCTGGGTGTTATGGTACCATGGTACTCATAGCCAATCCCACTTTCAGCCACGCGGCCTTCTCTCCCACATCAGCGACTTTGGAATTGTAGCGCAGTATGGTGTTTCGGATGCGGTCAGTTGTTTAACGCCCAAAATACTGCGCTTCATTGCCCTTTGGCAAACCTTGAGTTTAGGTAGTATCTATACACTTTTATTCATTATCACCTGAAATATGACCAAAAAAAAACAAATTAGTCTCAACATGCCGTCCATCCAGCCTCCCTCACTCAATGAAAACTTTTTCGCCCGGGGGAAATTACGCAAGTCGCAGTTGCAACTTTCGTCCGTCGCTCGACGGGACACGATACAATTTACTTAACAACAAAACAAGGTCAAACTTCGTGGAACAGTGTGGTGCATGCCAGTAGGTTGCCAAGGCTACGGATATTTTTATTTAAGTAGAGCTTTTTTGTGAAGGAGTTCGTCCGGGGAAGTACTATTTCTGCCGCGAAGCAGTATTGCTTGTATTGCTGTGTTCCGGTTAGAAGGGTTGCCGGAGAAATAACAGGCACATGAGAGTTTTCATCTTTATGTCTCAGGGTGCAGTGCAATGCCACATAGGGTGCGTCCTAAGTGGACGTTATATGAGGTAATGCATTGTTCAAGGCAGAGGTTACTACTTAACATCAGGTGGACCATCAGCTTGTTACGTCATTCAAAAAGTTATAAAAAAAACAATATGACCCACAGCAACAGTGCTTATGTCACATGGTATGAAATTAAGGCGTAGGCCATGCAGAAGAAGCGTAACGCGATATAAAGTAGAAATGATTATAGAAAGTTGGGACAAGAAAATGTTTTCCTTCTGCAAATCACACGTATCTATAAATTTTGTGTCTAAACTTCGCGTTAAGTCTCAAGTGTAAATTAACAAAATAGCAAGAGGAGTCTGACCAGTTTTCCTTCTGTAAAACACGAAGGTGATTATTCTCTGTGACTTAAACTCAGCGAAAAGTTCGTGTCAAGTGGCCGGCTAATGCCAGGACTCGTGTGTGGACAAACTTCAGTTATAATCGTAAAAACCGTCAGTTCTCACCTAATTGGAAGCTGCAAGTATGGTTTTACTAATCAACTTTATTAAATTATGGTAATACTCGTAGTTTATCATTGGTTACGCATACCTAAAGACTATTTCGTGCTATCTAGATGTGTGCTAGATTATGTCGTTTACGGTTTAGTTGAAGTTTTGAAATCTTTTGATCGAGAAATCTTGGGAAATCTTATACTGGCCCACGAGCTACTAAGCATACTTGAAGAACTAAGCAGTGCAAGCCTCGTAGTTGGACTTAAAATAAACAGTCACATCGTATCTATTGAAGAATGCTTAGCACTAGAGAATGCTTAGCATTGCTGCTTAGTGGCTGAGATGCGTTCAGGTTCGATTCCCGCTGCGTGACAAATATTTTTATGATCTGCAAATATTTGGTTTTCCTGGTCTAGCCGTTGTTGTACCATGGTACGCCTGATACGCACAACACCAGGGATCCTAATGTGGTGTCAGGACTATGTACGTGGCTGTTGGATGTTATATTATCTGTAGACGAGTGCACGGTATATGTACTATAGCAAGAATCCCATTGTACATTGAACTCGGAAACTTCCCTGATTAAAACTTCATCAGCGCTAAAGGCCAGTCGTAAAATATTTTATATCAACAATAACTTTAACAAAATGAACTTTACAATTTTGCAATTGTGTTGTAAAACTTGATTTTAATGTTGTTATTGAATGAGTTATTGTTTAATGGACTTACAATTTTAATAAGTGGCGCTACTTATATTTTACGAGCAGGGAAATAACAGCTTTTGTTATTATGGATGAAAAGCCTTGTTTTGTAAAGCTTATTCCCTTGGATAATAAAGATGGAGATTGCAAGATCTGAAACCAGGCTGATGGTTTCGTTTAAAATGGATTTGCTTTGACAGAGAAGTTGACGTCAATGTTCCAAAAAGTGGTGATGGGCAATCTGATGTCGGGTATGAGCGCAGTCGTGGTAGTGTATCCATCATATAGATGGGCTTGCCGCTGCCTATTCTCCAGTTGATGTCCAAATGACGATGTCAGGAGGATGGAAGCGACTCTGTCTCAGTCTGCCTCGGTCTGTCTCAGTCTGCTGCAGTCTGTCTCAGTCTGCCTCGGTCTGTCTCAGTCTGCTGCAGTCTGTCTCGGACTGTCTCAGTCTGTCTCAGTCTGTCTCAGTCTGCTGCAGTCTGTCTCAGTCTGCTGCAGTCTGTCTCAGTCTGTCGCTGCAGTCTGTCTCAGTCTGTCTCAGTCTATATCAGTCTGTCTCAGTCTGCTTCAGTCTGTCTCAGTCTGCTGAAGAATGACTTAGTCTGCTGCAGTCTGTCTCAGTCTGTCTCAGTCTGTCTCAGCCTGTCTCAGTTTGCCACAGTCTATCTCAGTCTATCACCACAAAATATATATTAGGTACAATAATATAATAGAATAGAATAGAATAGAATAGTAATTTATTTTCATTTTAAGCACATACAATTTATAAAAATTACAGATAATAAATCATAAATTAATGGCTTGTATATTATTAAAGTATGGTAGGCAGAACCTACACGAGACTTGTGTTGTAGGTTCTGCTTACCTTCCAGGGACTTAGTATTATGTAGCCATAACTATTGAAATACATTTATAAAATAGTATAAAGTTATAAGAAAAATATCAGGAATATCAGGAACTGTCTTCTGTTCTGTGTTGTGTTTTGCCTTGGCCCAATTCCTGTGGCTCTAATAAGGGTATACAGATTGTCTATAACATTTTATGGGACTAACACCGGTATTCTTAGTCGTTCCTCGGACCTTCCTCCACTCAAGGAAATTTTTGTAGTGTGTGAGTCGATGTCAGTCCAGCAGTGGATGTCAGTCGAATGATGATGATAATGTAATATTGACTTAGCCGATTGGAGTGAAATTTGTGAGTTATACTCCATGGGGGATAAAAGTCGTCGGGAGAATTGAGAGGCCTTGATTTAGAAAGCTTTTTCTCTTCTATAATGAAAGTAAAAACATAATGGTATAGTATAATTCGCAATGGGACAGGATTTTATTATGAATGGTTACTAAAATGTTATACTCACTGTGTACAAGATAAACTGTCGTTTTCATCCGACCCTTCTAATATCATCAGATAGTATTTTAATACGCACTAAAATATCCTTTTGGACGAACGGCTTTCCTTTCTCATATAATCGCACAAAAACTCTATACTCGGACTTCACCACATTATTTCCCAACTTCAAAGCCATAAATGACAGGTCCTCAAAGAAAATGTAAAGGTCTTTCGCAAAACAGCAAAAAACTTAATACCGTTGTGAAAGATGCGTTGACCGGATACAGCTGAAAAAGAATATCTGAATCACTCTTTACAAACAGTTGATTTTAGGACTTATTTTTCCTTCTCTCTCATGACACTGGTTTCTTTTTGGTCACCTTGAAGTATATGTATGGCTCTAAAAATAACCTTTGTATTTTTAAAATAAGTCTTATGATTATGGAATCCCGGAGGAAAATGTGCAGTGCGTCAGCGGAAAAAACTATTATACCATAATGGTTTTTTCCGCTCCAGAAATCTGCGCAAGGCTGTGTGCTCCCAAACAGTAAAGCAAATGTATGTTTAGGAGGAATCAAAATGTAGTATAAGCATTTTCAAAAAAAAAAAATTTTTGCTGTCAGTTAGTACCTCTCATTTAGTAGAGCTTGTGCTTGTAAGCAGCTTATTTACGAGTAGAACAAATACAATCAAATTTCACCACACTGGTTTTTTCTACAAACTGGCGCTCACAGTTGTCATCATACCAGGCAGAGTGACTATAGTCCGGCCGTTATCATCTGAGTATTCGAGTCGTAGTTTTTTTGTCTTGCTCGCACTCGTTAGGCTTACCGAGCACCATAGTGATGCGTAATAGTAGCGAGTATATATCTATGGCACTCCGTATTTGAGCGAGACATATAGACAAAAAACCGGCCAAGTGTGAGTCGGACTCGCGCACGAAGGGTTCCGTACCATTATCTATTAAACGGCAAAAAATCACGTTTGTTTTTTTTTTTTTTTTTTTTTTCGAATGGATTTTAATGCAGTTGACCGCCTGGGGTCATGACTGCGTTACCGGGCTTTTGGTGAGCGCGGATGGCGCTCAACCTGCAAAGTTAAGCTCAACCTGCAAAGTTAAGTTCACGTTTGTTGTATGGGAGCCCCCTTAAATATTTATTTTATTCTGTTTTTTTAGTATTTTTTGGTATAACAACAAAAATACATCATCTGTGAATATTTCAACTGTCTAACTATCACGGTTCATGAGATACAGCCTGGTGACAGACGGACAGACAGACAGACAGCGGAGTCTTAGTAATAGGGTCCCGTTTTACCCTTTGGATACGGAAACCTAAAAATATTTTGAGCCAAGTACTCAAATGATAAAGGCTGGGCTTATAGCATATAATTAGTGGCACAAGAGATTTTGATAGAGCAGAGTGGAGTGTTTTTTTTTTATGAAACTAATAGGCTAACTAGCTTACGGCCCACCTGATGTAAAGTGGTCACCGTCGCTTATACTCGTAGACACCGGCAACACCGGGGGAATTGTCGATGCGCTGCCTACCCTGAAGGAATTTATGAACATTTTTCTTGAAGTGACACATGTCGTAACCAAGCGGGAAAACCTCTGATGTAAGCTCATTCCATAGTGTTCCAACTGTTCTGATGTTGTCTGTAGTTCAGTAGAGGTAAAGATGTGACGGTTGAAAATCGCCGGGTGCCCACAAAAGGTGAACTAAAGAGCCACATTTAAAGGGGGTGGCGGAATCAAAGGACCTTTTAGGCTTATTACGTGGTTCGAGGGACGGCCAACGGTGAAAAAAACAAGTCAAGTGTGAGTCTGGTTCGCTCACCGAGGGTCAGTATCACATAGTTGCAAAGAGTTAACGCGCATACAATGGCCAAGTACCGTGACTTTCTAACTCATTAATGTTCAGGTAAGTTAGAAAGTGTCAGAATAGCGCTCGCGGAATGAAAAGTAACTGAAAATCACAAAAAACAATTATTTGCCACGTGAAAAATTGTCGCATCACAGAATCATACGTTCAACTTAAATATAAAGTCTTTACCGATATTTAGGTGAAAGAAAAATACAAAATTCTAAGTCGTTTAGAAGTTGAATAAAATTTTCAGTTGAAAACAGCTGCACTTTGTTTTTTTTTCACATGGCTAATGAACAGGTAGAATATTTTTATACGTTCACTTTACAAATAAAAGGTCAATGAATCTCATAATAATATATTTTTTCAGCACATAACACAGACTCTTCTATGAGGATATAGCATCCAAATAAGACCAATCAGCTGATGTATGTATATGTATAAGAAGATAGAGCTGAAGTTTTACCAGATTTTAATTTCAAAGTTTAGCAAGTTTAGTAAGTTTTATTGTATGTTCAATATAGTTTGCAACGTTACAATCATTCCAAATCTTCAAAGTCACAGTCAAGTTATGTTTTAGTAAAACAGTGGCCGGTTTACAAAAACTTTGGTAGGTAGACAATTTCAACCAATTTGAAAAGTCACGCAATACACTTCCATTTCATTTCACTACACTTGTGATATAGAGACGAGCTACATTGCTTAAAATGCCACCAAATTAAACAAAATAACCCATAAAAATACTAGTAAATAAACAAAAAAAAAGTAAACGACGTCTCTTTTTCGCTGGCCGCCGCCAGTGGAGTCGTGATACTGGGAACAGAGCCGACTGGAAGAAATGAGGGGAGGCATATATACAATATTGGACGGAAAGATGCTGATTAATGATGATGATGATGATGATGACGTCTCTTTTCGGAAATAGCGGAAAAAGACGTCCTCTTTGTTTTTGTGCATTGTTTCCACAAACTCGTGACATGATGACCATGACCTTGTTTGTGATTCTTATTCCATTTATATCTGGCAACACGAACTAGGAATCAAGATTGGTCCGGATCTGTTCAGTTCAACCAATGTAACTGCAAACCCTTTATTTATTTTATTTTATTTTTATTTATTGTATTTACAAAACAGATTACAATCAACTTAGCGTACACTTACATGCATATTTAGTTATATTCTAGATTCGTAATCAAATATGTATACACGACTAAGTCACAGTGTTGCACAGTTATAAATTAAATTACCCTAAAAACCGGGAACTGAAAAGATAATTAAACATTGTTAACATTTAAACATAATACCTAGATTCTGTAGATACATCGCTGAAACCTGTTGGTATTGGGGTCACATAGATCTAAGACATCAACAGAGGCCAACTCGTTATACAGACGACACCTTCGAGGAAGAGGATTATTAAATGAGGTGTTGTTTTTTTATATTTTCAATGGAAAAATCCGAGATTTGCTTTGCATTGGGCCTTCGGTTTTACCCGTGGCAGTCTTACGAGGTTATCAGGGCTGCGTTTAATATGCCCGAAGTATGTATTCCAGTGTGATTCATACAAATGGACGTAAGCTTTTTAAGATTTTCAATTCATTTATTATAGAAATCTGTAAGATACAGAACCCTAGAAATCCCCTTGTTTCCACTCACCACTGTGAGCGGTCTGTAATGCAGCGATTACGTTGAGTGACAGCGTGAACAATGAAGCGAGTAATTACATCCCCAGATCAAATTGGACACAATATTTTAAATATTCTATGAGAACGTAATATAAAAAATAACCAGTCAAGTACGAGTCGGACTCGTGTAGATCCGTGACTGTGTGACCCGGTTTCATACGTCATTTTCTCTTCATTAATATTTTCCCTCTGCGCAACATATTCGCGCATCTTATACTGAACTGGACTAGAGTATACTCCAGTCGTGCGTCAGGGCTGACACACAACCTTATTGTACAACAACATCAATTATTACCAATTAATTAATTAATTGAACATTTTTTTTTTATATAACTTGGAATGATGGATAAGCATTACCTGTGGTACCCTCTGAAAATCAGAACAGTGCATTATCGCATAGGTCATGTCCACCTAGGACACACCCTATGTGGCATTGCACTGCGCCCGCCAACCCTGAGACATAAAGATGAAAGTATCATGTGCCTGTAATTCTCCGACATCCATACCCTTCAAACCGGAAGGGTACTTTCTTCAGTCTGTTCAGAAAGAGAGCCATCGTGGGCAAATTGTGTACTAACTTTATCTTTAGTTTATATAACTATTTATTTAGTTTATTATTCAACTCTTGGCATTTGGAATCATAAACTAAAGAAACGTTGCAGTTGTGAAAGGATCAAAACGGACCAGAAGCGCTATTGTATTGCCCGTTAAACTAAAAAGGTAAATAAGCACAGTCGTGCCCTCTAATCCCACGACGGGTCTCTTTCTGAACAGACTACTAATTGCAAATAGAAAGATATAATGAACTAAATAACTATAAATTGTGCTTCAAAGTATACAGAAAGTATAATATATACACCACTATTTCAAGTATACCATAAAAAAATTAACTGTATATTAAGTATTCGGTACAAATTTTATAAGCGTAATTCTTTTTTTCGAATGGAATTAAAAAAAACTTCTGATTCGTTGGAAGTTTACATGGTAATGTACATCATATTTTTTTTTTAGTTTTAATTTTCTCTTATTTTAGAAGCTACGGGGGGCCATTTTACCACTTTGGAAGTATCTCTCTCGCGCAAACTATTCAGTTTAGAAAAAAAATATATTGGAAACCTCAATATCATTTTTGAAGACCTATCCATAGATTTGATGTTTTTTTATTTGAGTTTCTGTTCTATGTATGGTAAACCCCGAAAATTTATTGTTATTTTCTCTATTTTTTGTGAAAATCTTTATGCGGTTCACAGAATACATCTACTTACCAAGTTTCAACAGCAATAGCTCTTCTAGTTTCGGGAAAAAGTGGCTGTGACATACACGGAAGACAGACAGACAGACAGACAGACAGACAGACAGATAGACATGACGAATAATTTTGTTACAGAACCCTAAAAAGATATTGACATTGGTTATCTTGACAAAAACCGAATAAATTGATGGACTTACTCGTGCTTGAGTTTGTGCAGTGAATCTATGGCGCATGCACTATTAAATATTTTTTAGCAATTGTTCCCATTTTTTATGGATATTCATGGAAATTGTTATTTGGAATCTTTTTTTGCGTACATTCAATCATCATCGCATACTGATTATCCAGGATTTTTTTTCATGGTATATTTGGAATAGTGTTGTATATAGGGTAACTGTTTTCCGTCGCAAAGAAAAGGTAAATCAGTAAACCTTCTTACAGTTTATGACACAGAAAGAAGCGTCAAGGAGGTCGCTGTTACTGATAAAGCTCAAATTCACTTGGCTCAATTTCCCGTCGTCCAATATAAATTCCCGTTCGGTGCGAGCGGCATTTCTCTGCGCATGCGTACATACATCAGTATGTGATGTACTGTTGTAAGTACGGGCGAGAGAAAAAATGTTCAAATCAATGTCGAAACTAACTGTGTATCTGTGTCTCACTGTAAAAATTTCCTATAATTTGTGGCCATTAGTTAATTAAAAAAAATACTGTTTTCATTATTCTTGAGCACCTTTTTTTTTTTATACTACTATATGACGGAACAAACAGATGGCCCACCTGATGTTAAGCGGTAACCTCTGCCTATGAAAAGTGCATTACCTCATAGGTCACGTCCACCCAGGACGCGCCCTATGTGGCATTGCACTGCGCCCGCCTCCCTGAGACATAAAGATGAAAAGTCTCATGTGCCTGTAATTTCACCGGCACCCTTACTCTTCAAACCGGAACACAGCAATGCGAGCACCACTGCTTTGCGGCAGAAATGGGCATGGTGGTAGTACTTCCCCGGATGAACTCTTTCACAAAAAAGCTCTACTACTTCTTTTTCCTATCATTATCAAGCCATGGAGACAGATGTCGTCAAAACAAACTGAAGGTTCTAGACTCAAAAATGCATGCTTTCCCTTCATTCTCTTCATAAAATTGTTCCCAGAAACGTCTGCGTCAATTTCCACCAAAAACCAACCAACACCATCTTTCATACAAAAAAACGCATTTAAATCAGAACAGCTGTTCCGGTGTTATCAGCCTACCGACAAACAGACAAACAAACAGAAGACAGGCAAACTCATGCCCTCAACCCTCTTTTTAGTCGGGGGTTAAAAATGATAGCTTTTACTAAACTTTTGAAGACTTGGTTTTAACTTCAACGTCTGTAGCCTTGGTAGATAATTATCACTGTTTCAAAAATGAATATAGCCATAGATTCTAGAGTTCCGTACCCAAAGGGTCCCTTTTACTAAGCTTCCGCTTTCTGTCCGTCCGTCCGTCTTTTGTCAGCGGGCTATATATCTCATGAACCATAATAGGTAGGTAATCAGTTTAAATTTCCACAGAATATGTATTTCTATTGACGCTATAACAATAAATAATGAAAATTAAACTAAATTAAAAATGAAAGGGGGCCACCATGCAAAAAACTTATTTTTTTGGCGTTTTATGCTCGACCTAGAAAAGTACCTACATAGTGTTAAATCTTGTACGATAGTACAACTCGCACTTAGCCGGTTTTTTGTTAATTTTTCGTAAACGGTTATTGATTTTATAGCACTCAGTTTATTTTGATTGAAGTTCTGTATGACATTTCTTCGCGCCAGTACCTGCGGATGGATGGACTGTTTAAAAATAAATGAGGTGTGACGATTTGCGCCAAGACAAGACGCCCTGCCGTCATTAGCGACACACAACAATTAATTTATAACCTGCGAGACAGTTGTGTGTGTCTCTCTGACTGATGACAATCACTAATTCCGTGTACAAAACAACTTTCCTGAAACAAAACAAGAATTAAATTACAGGCACGTGAGATTTTCCGGCAAAAATATCTCGGGATGATGGACGCAATGCCGTGTATGTAGGCTACTAGCAAGATTTTATATGGCTTTTATACATAACAAGAAGAAAGCCCGCGACTTTTTTCTTCAAATTTCAGGTATCTAGGTCTTTAGATACTTTGACGCGTGTGCCGTATGTCAAAAGAACTATGGGCGAA
Source organism: Operophtera brumata (assembly GCA_932527175.1). Classification (NCBI taxonomy): domain Eukaryota; kingdom Metazoa; phylum Arthropoda; class Insecta; order Lepidoptera; family Geometridae; genus Operophtera; species Operophtera brumata. The sequence goes on from OW052239.1 coordinate 18,077,455, forward strand.
GACCACAAAAGAATGGATTCCAAACAGACGACGGCCACGTGTGAGGCCCAGACGGAGATATCGGGACGAGCTAGACTCCTACTTGAAGGATTGTTTCCAAATAGCCAACAATAGAGACGAATGAAAGGAGGGAAGGGAGGTCTTTGCCCTGCAGTGGGATACCACAGGCTCATAATAATAATAATGGGTCTTACGGTTTATGCTGGGCGTTGATAGTCAGTCAGTCAGTGAGCCATACAACGATTTTTTATGTATATTGATAGACACAATCAAAACCCTAAGGCCCGTATTTAAAAACAATGCCCTGAATCGTGACTCTTGCACAGACTTGGTGACAATTTTTCAAATTTAACCGTCAACAAAAAATTGCTTGTCTCTCGATTTTGACAAAATACATTATCTATTTATTGTAATAACAGAATATAACACACAAATAAAAAACATTACCATATAACAAAAAATAACAGAAATGCACAATGGGGCGGTCTTATCGCTTCCAGCGATTTCTTCCACTAGTATATTTTGTCGAAATTTAACAAATTTAAATGTCAAATTTATAGACATAAAGACATAACCCATACTTGCAGCCCTCATCCTATTCCTCCACAAACCTGTTATTGCTAGCTGATAAAGTTTTCAAATTGCTTTAGAAATTGAATTATTTATTTCAGAAGACTGCAACCTTCAGTATGCACCATAATTATACTTTAAATTAATCAAAAATACAAAGCAGGCTATCATTAACAGACACAGCATCCATGTACGTAAACTAAACAGTGACTATTATCACCACAGATGACAAATTGCCGACATTGCCCATACACTGTTTGTATACGTAGACTAGCTGGTGCGTACGGATGATTGATGAACAGTTACGGCTAATTAGATAAGGGATTCATACATTGTGTGGAGAGTACTCGTTTATACGGCGGAGTAGCAATGTGACGATACGACTATTATCACATCAAATTTGAAGTGTGGTTTACACTTGAATAATAATAAACTATGATTAAATAGCAGTGGTGTCATCTCTTGTCAATGTTTCGAACTAATTTCGGACTTTGAACAGAAGGTTTTGAATGAAACACCTGTAGATGGCTCCCATCGGCGCTATATCCGAGTTGATAGTGCCCACAAATTTCGTCTTCAGCGTCATAGCTCGTTCTATGGCCGAATTGGTAAAGGCATCGCCGGTCACAGGCGAGGTTGCAGGTTTGAGTCCCGCTGGAACGGAATTTTTGGGTTACATTTAAATTTAATGTAATCCTTAAAGTGTGGTTTACACTTTAAAATAATAAACTATTATCACATCGCTACGATTCGAACTGAATTGGTCTTTAAATCTACGTCATTAGGAATAGACCTGAGAATAAACCTCCTCCGTCTCCTCCTGTGGATGTCATAAAAGCCGACTATTACCCGAACTTGTTTGTAAGATTCGTTGGTATAAGATTTGTCCTGGCTGCTAGCTTATTTAAGGAATGTATTATTACTGGAAGAAAGCGGTAGCAGAGTCAGTCGTGGGAAGCAATGGCAGCGATGAGCTCACCACTTTTCACGTCTATATCCTACGATGGTGCAACCCACGTTGAAAAGAGGCCCATTTGAGGCTCTGCCTGGATAGGCCCTATGGGGCAAAATGGGGCTCTTTTCATACATACATACATACATAGACACGCCCCGAAAGGGTTTTTCGGGGCGTGTGTCTATGTATGTATCACTATGTTTAATAGTCCGCCGAACGCGTTTTCCTTATCATCATCATCATAATCAACCCATAGAAGCGCGCTGCTGGGCATAGGCCTCCCCCATAGAATGCCACGACGAACTGTCTTGATCCACCTACATCCACCGTTTTCCTGCGACATTCAAAACGTCATTGGTCCATCGAGAGAAAAAAAAACCTACTGCTTCCAAACGCCTACAGCTATTTTAATGATTATTTCACAATATTAAAGGCAATTTATAGGTTTATAAAAAAACTGTTTAGACGCAAAAGAGGTAGGCCCCCTCTTTTGCGTCTCACGGTTGCCTACCTCTTTTGCGTAGTCTAACCCGATTTTTTATCAACCTATAAATTGCCTTTAATATTGTGAAATAATCATTAAAATCGCTTCAGGCGTTTGAAAGTCGTAGGTTTTTTTTTGCGCTAGTCATAGGGTTGTTAGTTTTTTTTTTGACAAATATACCAATTATTTCAAAAAATTAACATAAAGAAATGTTTTTGATTACCTGCCTCAGACGTCTATTGTATATTTATTATAGTATTTGGATAACTCGTTTGTGAGAAGTAGGCCTTTAAAGAGAGGTATTTATTGGAGTTTGGGATCTATTATCGCCTTAACTACTCAACGTATTTTCTTAAATAGAAGATTACATCAGAATGAATTGAATTCGGTTCGCGTGTCTGGCAAGATTTGATAGTGATTTTATGTAAATAAGAAACAGATCAGGAGATAAACTCCATGATCCTCCAAGATGTTGGAGCCAGGGTGGTCCCGGACTGTGTGGTTTCAGAGGAAATTCTTCCCGAGAACAATCAGGTTGTGGAATGATCTCCCTGCTGAGGTTTTCCCAAGTGACTACAGTATGGGGTTCTTCAAAAGGGGTGTTTGGAAATTTGTAAAGGGTCGGCAACGCGCGTGTGATTCCTCTGGTATTGCAGGCGTCCATAGGCTACGGTAACCGCTTACCAACAGGTGGGTTTTATGCTTGTTTGCTACCTTGGCCGTGTAAAAAAAAAACAAAAAAAAGACCTAACATCAAATTTTTTTTTGTTCGTGACTTCGCTTGATCGTGTCGGATCTTATAAAACGTTAATGAAGTTAATCTAAACACGTGTTACTCCATAAGGGGCTACGAATTTGATAATTAGTATATAATTACTGTATAATAATAGCAGATGACTTAGTTTGGGATTACATACATCCTGAAACACCAGAATTTGTTTTTATGATTGATAGAAAACAGGACACGTATAATAGGAAGCAAATTACCTATCAGCTACAGGAGGCTATTCAAATGGTTTTTAAAGACTAGGTTACCGTTTTTGGATAAGCGTTTTCATATACGGATAGGTTCAAAGAAAGCTAGAACTATTCTTACACGATCACCACTTTATTCAATTTGTTTGCCTGCTCAAAAGTTGTCGCCAGGGCTTAAGTCATGTCTATCATCATCATCAGCCTACAGAAATCCACTGCTGGGCATCGGCCTCCCCCATAGGATGCCCCAGCGATCTTAAGCCGTCTCCACCCACCGCATTCCTGCGATCTATAATGTCTTTGGTCCATCGGAAATTTGGAAAAGGTTTTTTTGACCGCCACTCGAGAGAACCTTTCTCCCCGAACGGTTATATAACGGTCATAATTAAAGGTCATATTTATATGTACCTATTTAATATTTAACTAACATCCATTGTCGCCATCTAATAGTAAGTTGAAGAAACCACTTAGTCTCAAATTAATTCATACATTGGAGGAGGTGACCGAGATAGAGAGGTAGTTCAAGGGGTTTCTTGGGCACAGATTTCCCATTAGCGAGCTTCCAAGACTTGGGGACTACACCGTTTTCAGAGACAAGCTGAAAAAGTAATGTGAGTACTGGAGACAACGCAGGGGCCCAAGTTTTTTAATACTACGGCTGAGATACCATCCGGCCCGCTAGCTTTATTCACGTCGAGACGACGTAGCGTTTTGAGCACTTCTTTTTGCTGGATGCGTATTTCCTGCATTGTAGCTTCGCAACGAGGAAGGAAGGCTAGGTGGAGTTTCGCAAATGTACTAGTATATATAATATATTTACTGTGCCATCATACAGTGCGAACTAGTACGGAGGGTGGTCACTTGACCGTGCTTATTACCTACTCGTAACATTTATTTACTATGTGCACATACCACCAATTAATAAGTACTATGTCTACCTTGAATATTTCTAAATGTCACGTCATATTCAGTTTGTTCTTTTGTTTTTTTGGAAATAAATTATCATTATCATTACAAAAAAACATACATATAAAATTATACTTTGACTAGAACGGTTCTGTAGCTGTTCTAGTCATCTACACTTCCACACTAATATTATAAAGAGGAAAGATTTGTATTTTTGTATGTTTGTAATGAATAACCTCAAAAACTACTGTGCCGATTTCAATGATTTAAGGCTGTTTTTTACTATAGAACAGCTCCTATTTAATTGCTTTTAAATAGATCTGCCAATACTACTGCGCCCATTACTCAATAATGGCTCGCGACGACGATGCGTGGCTGTAAAAATAAACTGTCGCTGATTGACGAGTGGCATGCTGCGGGCTCCTGTTACGTGACGCCAACATCTCAATACTTACTATAAAAAGATTTAAGTGATGTCTTGCAAAAGCTATAATTATTAGCTTCGAGAACAGTAGATTATGCACTGAGGGGATAAAGCAGTGTCTTACGTCGCGGGCGGCATTTTAATCCCTGAGTGAAGCGAGGGGCAAGCTGCCCAAGACGAAGACAGGCTTTATTCCAGAAAAGCATAATCTACTTTTCACACCTTCTGCGAGACGATAAAAAATTACTGAAAATCACAGCACCAAACAACACCGTCTTTTACTTCACATTCTTTGAAATTGAGTTCTGTTTATGGTGACGTTCTATTTTCGAACAAACCTGCTGCAAACAATGCAGTATGGGCATTTTTTTACTGGTGCACGTGTGTTTTTTTTTTACTATTTGTGCAAAAACTGAAAAAACACCAAATATTGCATGGTTTTTTGGGCACACCTCCGAACGCCTTGGTTAAGGTCCTAACAACATATAAAAAAAACAGCGTGACCCTAACTTTTGCAAGCACAGATGTACATCTTGACTGGACTATAGACGTAACCCTGTAAAGAGGGGATCTCTATATAGTATTAACAAAAAAAACAATATAAGAAAAGTCTCTAGTCTTCATCTTGTTAATAATTCCCGACGACACGCGTCGATGGCTAATAATATTATAATGTTTAACCAACTTATGTTTGTTTGTTGTTTATGTTTTTCAATTCTATAACTTATGTTTGCTCATTTGGTATTCTCATTATTCTCAATTGGTATTGGTTATTTGATATTCGAGCCTACAATTATGCGACCAACTCTATTGGTTCTTAGCTATGTTTGGTGGAAATTGGTGCAAACTTTCCCATGTTTTTTTGTCCCAGAACCTTTTCCAGCTCGCAATATTTTTTGAACACAGGCATAATTGCTGCGGGACCCTTTGTTTGAGCTTAAAATATTATTTTTTCTGATAAAAAACAACCGCATTGAAATCAGAAAGCCTATGAGTCTCAGATATGAAAAACAGACAGACAAACACACTATGACTTCAAACAACACCCCTCTTTTTAGTGGGGGGTTAAAACATACTGTCTTGTATAAAGCTGCTTCTACTCTGTTCTAGTTCTAGCTATTTCAACGAAAATGTTAGGAAATAAAACAGGAATTTTAACAAAGAAAATCATGTATTTTCCATTGCGTTATTTTTCAGACGTTCAGGAGATATGAATGTACCGCGCAAACGAAGTCGCGGGCACAGCTAGTATACAGTTACATCGCATATTTTGTCATTGTTATGATGTTCATTCCGATGCAACTTGTTCTTACAATGTCGTTGATTGTCATGCAATTACAAACAAACAAACAAACATTGGCAAGTTTTCGAGACTGCCATTAAAATGCATAACAATTTACCTACAAAGGTAAAAAAATATTTATGTATACCCCGTTACTGAGTTAATTCAAATTTTCGAAAAAAATAACATTTGGCTTGTAAACCAAAATTATTGTCGTAACTAGAAGTTCTCCCGAACTGAGACCTTGCGAATACACGCGATGTTGATTACCTAATTTCCGGAGAAACTAGAGTCCAAATTAACTTGAACTACGGCGTCATTCTAATTCCAAGAAATGGGAGCTCACATAATCAGTTTTATACGATAAAAATTACGAAAGTCTACAAAATTTTAGACGTTTCCCTGTATTTGTATCACATTCGCTACTATCATACCTCGTGTGGAATTCCTGGAAGTATATCATAGGTTATTTTTTTACTTTTTTACTTGTTTGTTTGCAACAAAGCCTAACAAAACTCAAAAAGTTTCAAATTTTCCAAACAAAGCCTTTTCATTTGACACCCGACTTAACCGAGTGCTCACTTTTATTTACCCCTTCTTGGGCCTAATATCTGAACAACCCCACGAAAGATTTAGCTTATAATTTTACCTATAAATTGTATCAATAATATGTACCCACCTACTAAATTTCATAAAGATTGGATTAATGGTTCAAAAGTTATTCTCGGAGAAACATACCATACATAAACATACATACGACGATTCGTCCATCTTGACTCGGAGAACTCACATCGCATTCAATTATTTTAAGTAAATAAAAAAATAACGCAATAATTAATTATTACAGATGCACCATCCAATCCAGATGAAGCCGGCTGACAGTGAAAACAGAAATGGTGAGTACATTTTTTTTTAAATTAACAGGTAGGTATTTGAATAATATAATCTAAAAGTACGTTATAAAGGGATGCCAGTTTGGGACAGTTCATTGCGACATTTATGGTGATGACCACCTTAACCCAAACATAAAATTAAAAACAAGTTTTATTTCGTAAATTATAAGACCAAAATTCTGAAAAAAAAACCATAGATGTTCAGAATATTATCTAATAATGGGTGCCTTAGATACGATTCGTATTATAACGCTTCATCGAAAAAAACTCAAACATGGGCCATTTTGTGGGTCAATACATATTTTATTTGAATAATATATTATGATGTGATGATGATATAGTTCAGGTGTTATATTCCCGAAATGTATTATACGTGGTCAAAATATATACATTTTCCTCATTGTTATCCAACTTTTCGATAGGTAGGTACTTTTTTTTTTAACCTAGATATACCCTTGCTTGTCCGCGATCTCACCTGTTGGTAAGTGACGATGCGGCCGACGTTGGAGCACGAAGTTCTAGGAGGCACCTATTCACTCTAGCCTTGAAGATACCCATTATTATAGTTTTCAGTTGGTTTTTATTGTTGTATACTTAGTATGACTATGTGTATGACCGTGTGTATCGTAATCTGTAAAGGAGTGTCAGTTTATGGATGTTTACTAAGAGCGTGGATATCCAAGGTCGCGGAGTGACCATTAAACGGGGTTTGGCAACCACAGAACTTATCTTTGGCTTAGCATTCTCCCTCCTTGTCTGTTATTTACGTAAGAAAGAGAGAGTGATAGTTTAATTCAATTTCAACTACACCTATGCTAAGCTACGTTTATAAATAACACGGTTCGAGGATGGTCGACGTGTTTACTTGACATAAACAATGATAAGCAGTCCCATACCATATTTGATGTGTAATAATATTTCACGCCTTTACTATAATGTTATGGATTTTAATGTAGACTTTATTCAAATATTAGAACAATTTCATTAAGGTAAGCGTCCACAGGCCCGCATCGCACGTATCGGACGCATCGCATCAAACGGATTAATTAGACTGCGTCCACTGTATCGGCAGCGATCAGATTGTCGACGCGAGTATCAGCAATCGGATTGCCGATGCCACCTTCATTCGGATTTTTGTAGTGATCGTACGTGCAGAAAGTTTTTGTGAGAATGGAAGAAAGCGATGAAGAAGTCGTTATTGCTTGTTTATTAGCAGAAGAGGAAGAACAAGAAAAAAAATCTAGAAAAAGGAAGCAGAACTTCTGGATACACAACATATTCAATGCGGATGCGGAGCGAGCGTGCGGGGCGCGTCCACTGATCGGCATTCCGTATGACGTCATCGGTACGCATCGCATGTAGGCATTGCCGATGAGCGTTCCGTACGGTACGGATCAGTGGACGCTGTTGTATGAGTTTTTATACAAGGCAAACTAAAATCAGTTAAGTGCGATGCGTCCGATACGTGCGATGCGGGCCTGTGGACGCTTACCTTTGAACACCTATTTTAAATATGCAACCTTTAATATAATGTTTTAGAAGCAAAAACTTCAAAAAATAGCAAATTGCTCAAACACTTTCACTCGTGCTTCACTCGTGGTGTGGTGGATTTATTATCAAGTATTTACGACGTTAGTAAAATTTCACGGATACGTAGCGACTTCGAAGTTATTTTTCACGTCCTTTATTTAAGGATCCGCCAACCCCAGGCAGAAATCTTCCGTTTTTGTTGACGACCTATGTAGCGCGTCGGGCGAGTAGCCGGCTGAGATGCAAAAGGTTGGAAGGTTGATTTCAATTTAAATTGTTTGATTCCCGCTGCGGGACAAATGTTTGTATCATCTGCAAATATTTGTTCCGGGTCTGGGTGTTATGGTACTCGTAGTTTCTGATACACTCGACACAGGGAATCCTAATGTGGGATCAGGCAGAACTAAGCAACCACCTTAAGTTTGTAAATGTAAAAGTGGTGTAGCAAAAAACGTCGACATCGGTTTCACTACAAAGAGCCTGGATAGCACTTCCTACTTTAGATGTCTATGGAACTAACACCAGGGTCACCAGGAAATAACCAGTGTGAGACGAAGTAGTACAGCAGATAGGTTAAATTGATCCACCATCGAGAAAACCTAGTAAGGTCTTCCAAGGACACATCGCATGACAAATCAAATGAGTACATCGTATACGCGCACATACACACATAATTGTATGGTCAATACAACTGTATAATACATAGTGCATAAGGTTCATACCTAGAGAGACAGTGGTGATTTTCTTACGATTTATGTTCAATATTTCTGAAGTAGCAGGAAGGTATAGTGGATACGGTTCTTTACGCGGCTGAATAGTTATAAGATACTAATGGAATGCCCGCGACTTCGTCCGCGTGTACTTTTCCATACAAACTTAAAAACCCCGCTACACCCCTTAAGGGTTGAATTTCTGGAATTCCTTTCTTAGTGCACCCTTAGGCTACAAAAGGAACGTACCCTCTAAATTTCAGGTCTCTAGGACTTATGGTTTAGGCTGTGCGTTGATAGTCAGTCAGTCAGTCAGTCAGTCAGTCAGTAAGTCACGCACCGATTTTATATAAATTGATCATGACCACTGTACAACAAAGTCGCGGGCATTATACTACAGACCGTTCACCGTAAGATGTCCCATGCGTTATACTCTTAGTCTGTGTTCCCTGCCTTAAGAATAATGCTAACCATAGAAAAAATAAATACTCCACGGCGCCAGCGGGGACATCTTATGGTGAACGGTCTGTAGTTCTAATTATATAAATCTAAGAAGGATACACCTCACTAGCGCTTAGCGTTTAGAACTCTGTACTGCACTCTTGAGCCACTTCCATCCACCGACTTCCTACAATACAATGTCAGCAGTCCATAGAATAGATTTTTTTAACTTCGTGAATGACTGAACGAGCATATGGCCCACTTGATGTTAAGCGGTAACCTCTGCCTTTAACAACGCATTACCACAAAGGCTAAGGCCACCTAGGACGCATCCTATGTGGCATTACACTGCGCCCACCACCCTGAGACATAAAGATGAAAAGTCGCATGTGCCTGTCATTTCACCAGCACCCATACCCGTCAAACCGGAACACAGCAATGCGAGCACTACTGCTTTGCGGCAGAAGTAGGTATGGAGTAGTACTTCCGAGGACGAATTCTTTTACAAAAACGCTCTACTACTACTTAAAACCCCCCAATCATCAATTGGCATCAAGTCTCTATACCGGTTTGTGATCGAGACTTGATGCCAAGTTAGTACAATTCCGTAAGAAAATCTGCTTCGTCTCCTGATCTATCAGATAGATTAGTTGCCTATCTGTCTGGTATCAATCAACGTGATCAAATAATACCTAGGTATAGCTACATAATGTATTGCCCAACTCAGAGGTTAAGGTGACTAAGCATGTATTAAGTAATTGAGATGGTGTACAGTTCGATATTGTATATTCTGTAGGCATTGAATTCAGTCTAAAACCAAGCGATGACTGTTACAAACTGGATATCATGTTTCATTCATATAACATGACACCAGAACACCCAACACTCACATACATAGTCCTGATCCCACACTAGGACTCCCTGTGTCGTGAGTACCAGAAACTACGAGTAGCATGGTACCATAACACCCAGACCCGGAACAAATATTTGCAGATCATACAAACATTTGTCCCGCAGCGGGAATCGAACCCGCAGCCTCTCGCATCTTAGCCTGCTACTCGCCTGACGCGCTACAAAGGACGTCATCATCACCTTATTATTATCATCATCATCATCAGCTTTTATACGTCCACTCCGTTACAGCGTGCATGAAGCCTCCTTATAAAAAACAATGGGGATTGGTAATCGCAGTATTGGTGTTGAGCACTCTGGTGAATGCCGCTGCCCATCCCCTGGTGTAATAGTGGTGATGGTTTCATGAATATCCTACTTTTTTTACACCAACATGTTTATTTGTTGTTACAAAACCGCTAGAAAACAGCTCTACGCTTTTGTTTGATTGAATTTCCATGATAGGGTCGGGTCGAAAAACTATGTTTCTTGGCTGGATAAATTCTGAGGGAAAACCCAGTTCCAAGTGTACCTAGTCAAACCTTTGGAGGTTTTTAAGGTACAATATTATAATTAACTGTGAAAAATATATTGTGTGTGAAACAAAATAAAAAAAAATAAAAAATGTCACGCAGTGCAAATCAAACCCTCACATCTCAGCCAGACTCGCCCGCCACGCTACAGATGTCGTCAATTCTGATTATATCCAACCCCTTTTTGAGGATGACTTTTCTTTTTGAGCACTGCCTTCAATTTACCCTTTATTTTCTGATGACGATATTACCCGATGACGAAAGACCCCTAACCCATAATAACAACAATCTGCGCCAGTCTCTGATTCATCTATTAGGTGGTCTGCCAACACTTGGCGTGGAACTATTAGGTGGTCTGCCAACACTTGGCGTGGAACTATTAGGTGGTCTGCCAACACTTGGCGTGGAACTATTAGGTGGTCTGCCAACACTTGGCGTGGAACTATTAGGTGGTCTGCCAACACTTGGCGTGGAACTATTAGGTGGTCTGCCAACACTTGGCGTGGAACTATTAGGTGGTCTGCCAACACTTGGCGTGGAACTATTAGGTGGTCTGCCAACACTTGGAGTGGAACTATTAGGTGGTCTGCCAACACTTGGCGTGGAACTATTAGGTGGTCTGCCAACACTTGGCGTGGAACTATTAGGTGGTCTGCCAACACTTGGAGTGGAACTATTAGGTGGTCTGCCAACACTTGGCGTGGAACTTAGACTTGTAAGGTAATTAATTACCTGACTACGATAAAGCAAAAGGAGTCATGTTTTTAACACTATTTATTTATGTACGTTTGTTTGTCTCTCGTAGCTCTGATACTATACTTGACTGGTTTTGACAAATAAAGTATCATAGGGTAGCGTTTTGACGATACGCGTTAAACTATTGTTTTTTTAATTGCGTAAATTAAACGCAATTATCCTACCTCGAAAAAAATAGAAACTTACTAACTTTGTAATCTCGTCCGCGCGTAGTCTTCACAGCAAAATAAAGAATAGCCCTAAGGAATAACGTGGCTTCCTATTAGTGAATTAATTTTTAGAATCGGATCAGTAGTTCCGGATATTACGTCCTACATCTAAACTCAGAATCAAACTTTACCTCTTTATAACATAAGTTTATATAGTAGGTGTAGAGTATTGATAAAATTATAATTAATTTTGTATCAAATGAAAGAGCATAATGAGGAAATTTGTAGAACACCTTATACTAATATTATTCACTAATAGGTTTATCAATACTTCGTTAAACAATAGAAAATAAAATAAAAAGGGTGAAAACTAAAAGCCCCACTGCGCAAAATCTCTAAACAAGTAGGTTAGTATCAAAATGTGTTTAGCAGCCAAATTCAAAATTCTATAGTATAGGCCTTCAACTTCATTTACAGGGGCTTTCGAGCATGCAGGGGAATTAGTTTGAGACTATTCAAAATTTTCCAAAGTTCAGTTCTCTCAGAAGAAACGCGGGTGGAAACGCACGCAAACCTAATAACATAAAATCTTGAGGCAATGACTACGAATGAAGCCAAAATTCAATTCACGAATGAATTACCAACCGCGTGAACCGTGAAGAATGCAGCAAGCATCATCTGTTAAGGAACAATAAAGCACGCCTATTCCAAAGCGCCAAATTCAGCGGAACCAATCGGGGCAGACTCTTTGGGCCGTAGACCAAAGAGAAAGAGATGAGCCCTCTTAAAATTCTAGTCGGTGAAGTAAGCTACGTAGCTCTAGTAGTGTACATACATGGCTAGTTGCTCAGACAACCGAACCACTTGGTGACTGTATGTAGCGCACATCATGAAAATTTTTCATCTGAAGTCTGTGTCTAGGTACTAATTCATCTGAGCAACCTTAAACCATGGACAGATCAATGGACAAGTTAAGAAACTAATAATGTTTATTTGTAAAGTTGTCATATAATTCAATCTCAGTTACCTGAAAAAGAATTTCTAATCATCAAACAAAATGTGATTCAGAATCTTCAAAAGAGGACAACGATTTAGCCTCCCGTCAACGCATGCGGTAACCCACGTGACATCTCGCTCGCGACTGTTGGCGTCTTGCACCAAAATGTATTTTTTTTATTTTTTTCTGCCAACATATAGACTTACAAAATATAAGAAAATTATTACTTTCTTCTAGTTTAATTATCATACTAAGTTACAACATGTTATTTAAAGTATTTATTGAATAGTAGCGGTTTATTTTACTATTTGGAGGCAAATTAGTAATATTTTTATATGTATAAAAATTTCTAGAATCGTGTTTTCGCCTAACATAATGACTAGCGTTAGTCGTATTTATTACGAAAATTAATATTGCAGTATTGTTGATATAACAGAGGATCATGCTAAGCAAAGTGAGGTACAGACCCATAACAAATGTGTTGTCGAAGCCTTGTCTATAGTATTTATTTGATCTATGGTCCAAGTAACGACACTTGCGCTTAGCAAGCCCGTCACGTGCCCGGCTACTCGAAGCTGAGTGTGCGCGTGACGATTTTTGCGATTTCAAATCGTAGTGGTTATCCCCCAGTGTTCGTTTTAGTAAGCGCTGCGGTGATTGCGTTATGGAACGCTAGTTTTGTATGACTTTGTATCGCAAAATTCAATTGTATGAGAAGAATGCAAGCTGACGGTGTGTCAGTCACTACTACTACTTCGTATCACTGGTTCTTTTCTGGTCACCCTTCTGGGCTAGGTCAGTGACCAGCTTGAGGTATGGTGGCCCTGAAAAGGGCCTAGCGACCAATAGTGACAAAATTGTACAAAACAGTGTAATGAATGGATTCAGCAGAGGCTCCTTTCATTCACATGTTCTGTATCTGCTGGTACTACATCAGTTTTTCTGATAGCACAGTCCATAATGTGACGTAAGGCCTAGCTCGTAACAGTTTTTTTTTAACTACAGCTCTTTCACCGTAAGATGGCATCTGTAAATACTCCATAGCAGGTGCCAACTTACGTGAACGGTCTGTCCGTGAATGACGGAACAAGCAGATGACCCACCTGGTGTTAAGCGGTAACCTCTGCTTTTAACAATGCATTACCTCATAGGTGACGTACACCTAGCGCGCGCCCTATGTGACATTGCACTGCGCCCGTCACCCGAGACACAGAGATGAAAAGTCTCATATGCGTCTCAAGACTTTGTGACTGAGGCGCTTATGATCGAGCGTCGGTCCGATTTGTATCTATGCATTATTTGTTAGGTGGGTACTCGTACCTGCTCCTAGGGCACTGAATCTTCTGCATACAAACGAAGTTTGCTCCTAGTTTGGATATTTTCTCATCATACTCCATGAAATGTTGTAATCAATAGACTTACACCATATAACCCATGGGATGTCAGTTTCTTATAAAATTATACTTAGCTTCGTCCGAATGTCCGAATCGCCATTCGCATATTGTTGAGGAAAACTCTTTTTAACATGAACTTCAACCTGCTGTTTCTCAGAATTTCCAATTTTCGTGTCCAAATCATCCCATCATAAAGATTTGCATGGATATCTTATAACCCATGCCAGTTTGATTCTAAACGACAAAGCACATGTGTTAATCTCTGGATTGTGTCTACAAAATGTCATTGACTTTAGTTAATTAATATCCAAATGAGTAGCACACTTCGATATGTATGAAGCTGATTAGCGGTATTCTTATAATAAGAAAACATTCTCGGAATGTTGAAGGATCCTGTCAAGAATCTGTAAGATAGAAGAAGCTTTCAATTAAATACTTTCCAAATTAACAAAGTCAAAGTCAAAGTCAAAGTCAAAGTGCTTAACATTATTATTTATCTCATCATAATAATAATAATTTATCTACTAATTATACTCTGTTACATGAATGGATCAATCGTTTCAAATCACATCAGAATATAATACATGTTAATAAATATTTGGAAGTATATCAAATCAATTGGTATTTACGATTAGGCAGCCTGCCAAATCAGTGTACCTACCTATTGCAATGTTATCAACAAATTCATACATCTACTTAACAATAAGTACACTTTTATAGAGGTACCTATATTTTAGAGGTAATATCATCAGCCATGTTCTCTTTCTCGCGCAATTATTTTATTGAATGAAACGGGTCAGTGATATTTATCGATTGGACTACTTACCTTTATTTGATACTCTTTGGCGAGATTTTTGATTGGTCTACCCTTTTCAGTTCATCTCACAATTATCTTAAACTGAAAAGACACTGAAAATGTATTGTAAGTCACAATCTGCAAAAACTTAACAAGACTACATAGATGCAGGGCTGAAAACATTCTAAATCAAAATGCTGTCCCACGCTAGCCCATTTCTGAGTAAAGACAAGTTCTTGATATTTTCTCAATAACAATACAAATTCCAAATTGAATTTTATTCAATAAACCAAGACCTTCTATCATGACGTCGATGGTTTCAGTCAAAGCAACGCGATACCTCACAGCTGGCTCTCTTGGCTCAATGCATTGGCATTGCCATTCAGCGTAGCAATGCAGTCAGCGTCTTCCGTCTGGTAGGTATCTAAGTATTCGTTTACAACGGTTTTTAGATAGCACAGCTGTTTCATTATTATTTAATTATAAATACTTGTTATCAGCTGTTTTTACTTCTGTATTCTAGAAGTATAAAACAATAAAAACCCTACATGCACCTGTAACCTTTCTTTTATATCAAGGTGATTGATAGAGAGTAACGTCTTAGTCCAAGATTACCTTCAGCTCTGATAGAAAACACCTAAACATAATTTAATCCAAAGTCGTGTAATTTCAGTTCGTAGTTTCTATTCCCAAGGCTTAGCGGCTCGAAGTCGGTATTGCCCAGTATCCGTGTACTAATTTGTAGATGCTAATTCGCCGTGAAGGCTTCAGCGCCGATTGTGATATTGTGATTGTGACATTTATGGCACTATTCCAATTCTCTGATTTTTTACCGATTTTGAATTGTTGTTTTCATAAAACATAATAGCATTATTTTATGTGCTTATACGTTGATTTGTGTTCATACTTTCTTGCATCATTATTTTGATAGCCTTATGGCTATAGATTAAAGATCGAAAGTCTATATGGGTTATGGTTCAGCGTATTCAAGAAGCTACCTAGTATGTTTGACTGTACCTACATGCATTGCATAGAGACTCGATGAACACTCTATCAACAACTAGAGGAGCACAATTGAACTGCGAGCACTGACGGACGCAGCTCATTAGCAAGGGGGGAGTGGAGGCGACGTGACACCACCAGGAGTGACTGATCGAGCGTCGTCTGTCATCGCCGGCGCGCGCGCACCTCCGCCTCCGCCTCACCGTCAGTATTGTCGCGAGCGCGGTTACACGTGGACGTGTGTCGGTGTCATGCAATGTACAAGAAGTGAAGTGACGTGAATAAGGATGCGCGGTGAGACGGGTGGCGCGAGAGGGAAGACCGGCCCGGCGAGAAACGGGGGCTACCCGGCCATCAGTGCCGCCTATTGGCTGCCACCGTCCAACCCGACGCCGTACCATGTGCCAGGTTCGAAAGAGCGAGTGCAGTACGCTCGGTGCATCGAAATTCGACCTTAAGTGTATGGCCTTGGACCACAAGCATCTAATATGGTCTCTCTGGATGAATTCAGTCTTCAAGTACCTACATTTCTATCGATTTGGAAAAATCCTGAAATCAGAATTCAACTGCGCATGGTCCAAACCCATCACCTCAGTTCATTTCATTGGCCGAGCATGCTGGACGTAGCTTACCAAGCTAAGTGAAGTTATCAATGAAAAGTATTACTCAGTGTTGCAAGATTGTTTGGACTCTGATAAGACCTCACCTGAAGGCGTGACTCATTCCACACTCAGATGATTCTTAGTAATAAAAATGCTACAACTCTTATCAGTAGCATAAAATGGTGTTTAAATAGCAAATAATTGTTAGTTTTTCCGTATGATCCAATTAATGCGCAAAACGTAAACCATTAAGGGAATATATAAAATATAGGTATTCGATATAATCTGGGTAAAGCAAATTATGTTAATTAAAAAATAGCTACATCACGGACATAATTATTTGTAAGTTCAATTATCTATGATCGAACATCCAACGACATTATAGGGTTATGATATTATATGATTTCATTTTACGGGCCGTTTCAGAAAAAAAAAAAAGTTACTGCATTGCAGAGTATTTTAGGAAACACTTGGTTAGTCGACACAAGGTACAAAGGCTCTATTATCATCACCTATAACATTTTATTGAGCCCCTACGATGCGGGCGCCTTATCATTACTTATAAATGAGTTTCTTTTCACGTTGACACTTTTCTCCTCCAAAAGCAATGAATAGTTTTCAATAGAGTTTCCACTATTGGATAGCTTTGTTCTTCAGCAAGATTTAGGCAACACGCACGGACGAAGTTGCGAACGGGTGGGCACTGGGCAGGATAGTCTTTATCAAAATTGAAAAGCTAAACAGCGATATGACGCTTTTATAAAACATCGTCCGTGACCAACATCAACCATAATTATCCTCATGATTACCGCATCGTCTTCATTATAGCTGAATAACTAGAAGCGGCTCTTTTTTCACTGTCTGCATAGTGTAGACTGTTGTCCGGCTTCTTAGAATGTTGTCCGGCTTCTTAGACTGTTGTCCGGCTTCTTAGACCGGCCAATAATCCGTGTTCACATTTTTTTCAAAACTATCGGTTGCCCGCGGTTTTACTCGCGTTTTTCTTGAGAAAACTAATTTTTAGGATAAAAAAAATAGTCTAGGTGAACTGAAGTTTACCAAAATTGGCGTAGGTATCCGTTTATATGAAAGAACTTTTAAATATTTTTAGATTTAACCATAGTAGTTTTAGTCAGTGGATATATAGAATGTTTACCTAAAACGGTAATCTCCGGAACAACTAATCCAATTCTCAACATAATTTCACTAAAAGGAAGCTACAGAGGAGCTCCTTGAGTGTTTGGGTTATTTTTATATTCTGGACTACATGCGGACGAAGTCGCGGGAGTGAAAGCCAGTTATCAATATATATAAAATCACTGCACGACTGCCTGACTGACTGACTATCAACGCACAGCCTAATCCTTCCTATATCCGTAGCCTAATCAGCTTAAGTCTTGGAGGCCTGAAATTTTGAATGTAATTCATTGTGGGGTACATGGTGCTAAGGAAGGTATTTCCGAAATTCATCGTAAAAGGGGGTGCAGCAGGGTGTGGACGCTTGTATGGAATAAATGCGCACAAAGTCACGGGCGTTCCACTTGTTAGTTATAATAACCGGCATTTTCAAGGTTTTCATAGATGTTTCCGGCTTTTGTGATTCTTTGCGTGTCAGCTCTACCTGACAGTAATTTTTTACCCATTTGAAATGGAAAGCGAGCTTGGCATTGACCGATATGTAGACTGAAAAACAATATATTATCTCACGCTTCTGTGACTGCTCTGCTTTTGTGGGCGCATTCATTTCAAAAACAGATTATCACCTGCGCTTACTGGCTTATACTGTCAGGCTTCGTGCCGGCAAGCGCCAGTAAGTGATGCCTGCAACCTGCTTTATACGTAAGTGTACCCTATGACAGTGTAGCTTCTGTGAAAATTAAGCGAGAATATTTAAAATTTACGATCGGTTATGATGATTTTAATGGCACATTTATTAGTATAATGAGCCGGAACACTTCTTAAATCATATCCTATTTCATTTTATGGCTATTCTTTCTCTAGTTTATCAATTTAATAATAAATTGAAGTCAAATGTTACAAATTTTGTGTAATTACTTAATTTACCAAAAACAACATTGATATATAAAATAAATACAGTATAGAAGGGAACTATGGAAATTGGGAATAATTTTAAATAAATAACGGCTTATTACCACTGTATTTCGTCGCTTTGCTGACGTTTCGAGACTGAATTCAGAAGCCTCTTCATCATGAGCACCGCCCACGAGCGCGTTCGACGTGGACCGTGACGGTGGTATTCGCCGGTTCACCGTCGAACGCGGTCGCGGGCGGTAAGTACTCATGATGAAGAGGCTTCTGAATTCAGTCTCGAAACGTCAGCAAAGCGACGAAATACAGTGGTAATAAGCCGTTATTTATTGAAAATAAATAGAAGGGGTCCTAGTAGAGAGTCTTGTGGAATATTTGGTCAATGTCTTATGTTCTGCCATCGCGCGTAAGAATGTCGCGTCATAAGAAAATAATAATTTGCATACAATACCAAGCATACACCTTTTGAATAAACATTTTTGAGATATATATCTACTTACAACAGTAATACGCACCTATAGTGTCACCACAATGTTTTTTCCGTTAGTTTTTCTAGAGTTTAGTTTCATCAATAATTAAACGAATAAACGAAATTTTCTAGTACCTACATCATTATCAATATCACATACACCCAATACCATATTTTGCGAATACAGATACAGATTATATATATAATACCAGGTCTGGATGTTGTGATACATGGTACTCGTAGTTCCTGATACCCACGACACAGGGATCCTATTGTGGGATCAGGAATATGCATGAGACGGTTGGGAGGACAAGTAATATTTTTATTAAATTAAAAAAATCCTCAGCGTAATGAAACGGCTGAACCGATTTTGATCAAACATAGCTAAGAAGACTCACGACAAATTCACCTTCAAAACAAAAAAAAAACGAAATCGGTTCATCCGTTCGGGAGCTACGATGCCAAAGACAGACACATACACACACATACAGACACGTCAAACTTATAACACCCTGCCGTTTTTGCGTCAGGGGTTTAAAACAAAACAAGTAATTAATTTTTTAAAAATTAAAAAAACCCTCTTTGCAATGAAATGGCTGAACCGATTTTGGTCAAACATAGCTAAGAACACTCCCGACAAATTCACCTTTCAAACTAAAAAAAAACGAAATCGGTTCACCCGTTCGGGAGCTACGATACCACAGACAGACAACACACACACACACGCACACACAAACAGACACGTCAAACTTATAACACACCGTCGTTTTTGCGTCGGGGGTTAATAATGTCGCATCGGAAAATTTGGTAAACATACAATACAAAAACTTTAATACTAATTAGGTACAGTGGCGGAATGAAAAGGTTCGTCAGTTTTCAAAGAAATCCCCTTAGCTTGTCGCGAGCACATATTACCTTTTCCAACTATCCTACGGAGCAGACTGCTGTATAGAAAACCATAATTTAAATGTTTATTATAAAGATCAAAATCGTACACCTTTAATCAGATGCTTGTTTAAGTTTGGAACTTTTTTTTTAGGGTCCCGTACCCAAAAGGGCCAAACGGAGCCCTATTGCTCTCGCTCATCCGCCCGTCCGTCTCTCTAACACACGGGTCTATAGCGGCTAAACCATTTAAGAGCAGTCAATTCCAGTACTTTCGATAAACACGATGGTGCACAGCTCCTACGTGATTATAAAGTTGTAACAATTTTTTCGTCAGATGTTTTGTACAAATATGTATCTTGAAGAATATATCTACGTACGTGATCTTTTTTGTTTTTTTTTGTTTACCTCTAAATTCTGTATAAGCCTTCAAAAATCAGCTTATTTGCACAATTTTACCTGAACTTTGTATGTTCATAATGTTCTTACAAACTGTAAAAGTAAAAAAAAAAAGATCAGGTATCTAGCCCATGTTGTGTAGAATCTAAATTACAATCATTTTTTTCACAAACTTGAAAGTCTTTTTCAAAAAAACGTACGTGCTGGAACAAGTTTTAGAATATTTTGCGCGTTTATTGCCGTTTCGCAAGTAAGTAGCGGAATTTTCCGAATTCCAACCACAGGATCTGGCACTAGCTCTCATTTTACACAGTGCCTCTCTTTCAAAAATTGAATTGTACGAACCTACAAGATTTTAGTTCAAATCGAATTGGGGCCCCTTAAGTCTTCGTATTTTTGTACTATTTATGTATCTTACTGACCCAAACCCAAAAATAATAACCAAAAATTATTTTGAAGGGTGGCACCCGTACAAGTTAAAGTGGGGAGAGAAAAATAAATCTGTCAAAATCTGTAAAAAATCATTAATAAACAATTAATTAATTAATTAATAATCTAATAAACATATTAGAGATTATTAAGTAGAATACGACTGTATTTTTGTTACTAAGTTCAATTTATTTAACCCAGGAACTAGATTTTTTTTAATTATGCTACTTATTATGAATATTGTACCAAAAATGTTTATTTTTGATTTAATTTTGCGTATGGATTAACTAAACTTATGCAATTTATAATTTCTACATTTGTTACGGAACCACAGATAATATAATAGTTACTACGACGGAACCCTGAATGCGCGATGTCCGATGCGCACTTGACCAGTTTTTTATTCAGTTAGGCAGAAGTTTTGTCATTTTATTCGTAGACAGTGTCTGTCATTCAATCGCTGCTAATATCCGTTGTCATGGTAACTGAAGGTTATTTTCGTAATATTGACACATTGCAGTTCCGATACAACACTATGTCGGTAAAACAGTACCTATGCAATACTAAGTCGGTAAAACAGTACTTATGCTTTTTGCATTGAACAATCAAAAATAGGCCCTAAGGTGTCGAACGTTTTCATTCCACCACTGTACAATAGTTAGATTATGTATTATTATTTTTATTTTTCCTGTTATGGTTAGGTACAGATGTTGTGTCTATTTTTTAATTCGGCAGTTATTAACTAAGGTTTTTTACTTTTGGTTTCTGTGATTATGAACTTTTAGCTTAGGTATTTATGTTCCTACTTCCATTATTAACTCTAAAGTACGTTTAAATTTATGCTGTCTCAGGTTAATAACCCAAGGAGTTTTCCCTTAGTCTCTTTTACACACCATTCCATTTCAAAAACCCTTTCATGATAAGCATTTGAAGGCCAAATTAAAATATTGATGCCCAAGTTTGTAGATATTAATAATTACATACGTGTTGCGACTCGAGCTATTGTAGTCCCGTCTCGATCAGTAACGCAGCAACTGAAATAAATCGGAGTTTCCTCGTTTTGCTTTATATTATCCTGCTGCGTGTCACACATGGGCTTAGTGCTAGTTTGTTGGTCGCCCGTTTTATTTATAGTGAGCTGTTGAAATATCTGTTCTTTTTTCACATTGTCATTTCTCCGATCACGAAATTTTCAGCCAAAATTATAAGGTATTTCTTACTTAAAAATATACTCCATTTGCACAAAACCTTTCTTAAAAAAATAGCTACAAAAACTGGGTATCCTGAATAAGCGACACTTCACACCTGGGCAGCTTCTAAATTTCTACCAATATAAAACTTGTCAGAATTGTTTATTTTTATGCGTTTTGTTTCTCTTTTGGTTCGGACACTTTGAGCGCTGACCCGAATTCCATTTACTAAGGTAAATAAAGTAAAGTAAAGTAAATGATTATGCCTAAAAAAAGGTCTTTTATTATAATGCTAACAGCTAAGAAAAAGAAACATGCTGCCATTTGTTTATCCTGCTACTACAATCAGACTCAATGATTCCGCACCGGTCGCAATTTTTTTAACAAGAAGCGAAATTGCATAGAAGATTTCCGCAATGTAAAAAAGTTACCTTGATAATATTGATCACTGTTCTAAGCATAATGCAGTACATTAGGTTACTACTATCGTTTTCCTGGTTCGCTCGAATCCATTGTTAAACTATGTAATCGCAATATATAAACGTGCGAAAACCATGTTCTTACGACATTATCAAACGTGTCACGAAAATTCCTCTAGCAGTGTAGCACCTAAGAGGAACCTCGTAACAGACAGTCTTAGATTCTACTAGATTTTAATAACGGCGAACTCTTTTAACCTGAAAAAATTTAACACGCAATAGCTGCAACTTTATGTACTTACGGCTTATTTTTTACCCGTTTTTACCGTTCGTTTTTATTTTCGATAACAGTTTTGGCCCTGAAGTTAAAATACAGCACAACTTAGAATAATTACACTCAGAACCGAAGACCGCGCACCCAAAATAAAATCATACAAACTGTGTCCGGAATCGCCTCTGTTGGTCAAGCGGCTCGCAATGCCAGTGAACAGGGTCAAGTGTTGAGGAGGTCTTACAGTTTGCAGTTTACATTGTCTTCAAAATGCCGTATTTTGTTGTCAAAGGATGCTACAATATCAATAAAATACAAGAAGGTAGATAGGATAGCATTTTACCTCACACATAAATTGTTTTGTGAACACAATTTTAACAGAAACCTGGAATGAAATGCTCGTTCTCCGTGTATGTATTCTTTTCAGCACGATACATCACCAGAAGTGTATTCTACTTCTAAATTTGGAATTCACTAAAGTGGCTGGCCACTTTTAAATACCCAAACATTCAAAGAAAACTAATAGTCGAATAGTTTAACCTCGTTACCCATTTCGCCGGTGCTAATTAGTTCCCGAGCGCCAAGGAAAATTACATGCAGCGCCACAAATCACGGTTTTCGAACAGCAGTACCTACTACTACTTAATTATACAATGCCATTCTGTGCTGGTATTGTTCAGGCCAACACACGATCAATTCAAAGAACGATTCGTAGCAAACATGTACATGTACATTCTGTATATGTGTTTATTTATTTAAAGAGTAATAAATTTATTTATTTATTTATTATTAAATATTAGTAAGATCTGGGCCCCAGTCGCACTAATTTCAAACGATAGTACCAGAACGAAACCAAAACCATTACGTTATGCACTTTTCGTATCGCTATCCGCATGTTAAGATTTCAGCTTTGGTTTGGAAGATACTTCGGTGTATCGATCGATCAAACTTTACCTACGTTTGGATTGAAAGATTTTTGAATTGGCCTAAGAATGTAAGAACTAGATAATGTATTGTGAACTTGTCCAGCATTATTTATTATTTATTTATTTAACCTCTAAGTTTAAAAAATCTTAATAAATACAGTTATCAAGATATCGCAATTATATTTTTACTAATATTTTGATAATTATATGTTAGTTTTTTTTTATATAAAATATATATAAATTAGAACACTCATTAGTCTTCTTCAATAAGAAAATTTCAATTTAGAATCCCTTTTGAGTTTTAGTAACGTCAATATTTCAAACGTTCAGAAAATAGCACGTTACATCTTTTTACATCGTCTAAACCAAATCTAAACTAAAACCAAACACGCTATGTTCGAACGTTCGAAACATTTGAAAATAGCGCGATTGGGCCCTAGGAATTCTTTCTGCATTTTGTGTAGTTTTGTAGAACAAATCTTTTGTTTTAAATTTTGTTTGGGAAGGGTAACAAACACTGCTCCATTGCGTTCTACGTACAAACAACATCAACGCGCTCCGTCTAAGTATACGAGTCTTGTTACAGTCTGTTACTATTACGAGTAAACAAGTTTCGATGAGTTTCGTTACTCGCTATAGAATTTCTCGGTGGTAATTTTTAAAGTCTCAACATTAACCATAGATGTGGGTTAACACTTTGAAACCCATCACTGGTTCTATCACCGCTGGCCCGATTTTTTAGGATATTATAAAGTTCCTGACATAGTACACATATTCAGAATACAGAGTCACTTCTCCCAGTGTTTACTTCAGAAACGTGTTGATAACGTGCGATGCCAGTAAAACCGGTTAAAATTAATCTCCATTCAGCTTTAGTAGTCACGTGACATCTTACTACATTGTAAAATAATGTAAACATTTTAGAATAATAGAGTCTGTGAACTTTATTCGGCCATCAAATTATTATATTTATTTCATTATTTTTATTTATTCATTATTTTGCCGAGGGCAACGTAACTGTGCTCATTGATACCAGTTTTCCTCCATTTAAACGACACATTTTATATTTAATGAGGCATAAATTATAGTTATTCTTTTTCCTGTGGGTTTTCACGCCACTTTCCTCTTTGCCATACTGACTTTCCTCGTGATAAGATAATTTTATGGAACAATAAAAATCTTATTGGATTAAAATAACCGTTTTTTTATTACTTGGGTTTGAGTGATTAACCTACACTCATTACTCAGAAAATCTTACGTTTTTATCTCTGTAAAATTGCAATGTTGATAATTTGTTTTTTTGTGGTTGCACAACCACAAAAAAACAAATTATCAACATTGCAATTTTAATCAATAAATAATTATTTATAAATATTAATCAATCTATCTGTTTATGCCCTAAATATAAGATTTAAAAATATGACTACGCAGCATTTCAACTATTTGAAACTATAGCTTGTGCCCGCGACTTCGTTCGCGCAGTACATTCATATCTCCTGAACCTTGCAAGATATCGAAATGGAACATACACGAAAATTTCAGTTAAAATACCGATTATAAGCCCTAAAACTTTTATTGAAATCCGTTGAGCTGTTTCGGAGCCTAATCGAGACAAACTTTCAGACAGATGACCAAAATTCTAAATATGTTCAATTATATATATATTTCATTTATTTATTGAATCAACAAGGATCATTGGGTTAGTAAAATACATTGTCTATCTACACTATGGTTAGTAAGAATAATTACAATTGAATGATAGCAATTATGAGATAGCAGATTTTGTTTAAAGGAGATGTTTCACGACGTATGTAACCTAGCCCTTGTCGGTGTACACTTGCATAAACATATCTAAATATATGTAAAACCTTTTCTCAACGTATTTTTTTTATAATTTTGCTTCATTTAATGCATTTTCCTAAAACATCTTTCTCAAGGAGAGCAATACAAAACAAAACAATATGGCGGGACGGATACATGCAATGTACTCTGTGGTAAACTGCAAAACTGGAAAAACTGACATTGATATTCGACAAAGCAACGAAGCAACGAAATGAAGCAAGCAAGCAACCACTGAGCAACAAACGTGACATTCACTGTCATGGCTGCCCAGGAAAATATGTAACCATTGTCCTTTGTGTTTTAATGGGTTTATATAGATTTGATGTTATGGGTGTAAATAACCTGAAATAAATGATTAATAATAATTGCAAAAATAATTCTACGAATTTTAAACATTTCTGTGCAGTAAACTATGCTTCAAATTAGAGTATTTTTTCGTCAAAAACTGATTTTTACGCCATTTTTCTGTCTGGTGTACATAGACATAGGCCATTTTGAAACATCTCCTTTTGGCATTTCTTATGAAATCACAGACAGACACTTTAGTTTTATTAGGTACATTTGTTTAGGTATTGATCATGTCAGCAAACAAATTAATCAATAACTTCTACCTACTACGTATCTCCATAGGAATTGTTTACATGAGAGCACAATAGACATTCCTACGGCACATCGATGTTTGTGTTTCGATTCCATTCACCGGACTTTATATAAACAAACAATTTATGTCACCGAGAACCAGAGAATTTCACAGTGTTAAATATATCAGCCATTTGATTGGATGATATCATGAAGGCGGTAGGATCTCACAGCATGAGATTGGCGTAGGATTGTAAAGAGCGCTGAGAGAGAGTAGGCCTCACAGCAGTTAGTGAGGTAGGTAAACTAGTGGTTCGCCCCGAACTGAGTCCTCACGGATGCAGACGATGTAGACTTTCCATATAATAGGAATAGACAGAATAGGAAAACCAGCTGAAACATTCTTGAAGATCAAACACTCATACATACATACATACATACATACATAGACACACGCCTTTTTCCCCGAAGGGGTAGGCAGAGCCACAATAGGCCTCTTTTCACAGTGGGTTGCACCATCGTGGAATATAGACGTGACAAGTGGTGAGCTCATCGCCGCCATTGCTTCCCACGACTGACTCAGCTAACGCTTTCTTTCAGTAATAACACATTCTATAATAAGCTACCAGCCAGGACAAATCTTATACCAACGAATCTTGTTGATCTTATCAACAAGTCCGGGTAATCCCTTAGTCGGCTTTTACGACATCCACGGGAGGAGACGGAGGGGTCTATTCTTAGGCCGGACACACCACAGCAAGATCAAACACTCAATCGATATAATACATACCAAATGGATTGTACTTGCAAACACACAACTTTTTAGATTTTAATTTTAGGTAGCAGGTACTGCGTTTTTTTTTCTTTAATTTTAAAAAATACCTGCTTTTGTTTCCTTTGTTCGTTTCGGGGTATTAAGAGCTAAAACACCAAAAAACTCAAGGCCAACTGAAACCGCCAGTGGAAACATTGGTTGGCATAAGTCTTCAATTAACTAAAAAAATAACAGAAAATTTACGGTTTCTGCACGTAAATTGTGACTGTTATTCCTTAGTAACTGTGGTATGAAATAGGTACATTTCAAACGAATACAAAAAATAGATCTGCTGATAACCCAGCATTGGGATTAAAGTCATCATTAGGCTCTGTATGTATATGTCATTAACATTAAGCTTGGAAATGATACCTATCCTAAGTGACACCGAAACACATGTCATAAGATTCCCATCGAGACCTTATCGTGGAATGTGTTATCTAATCTCTACGCACACAATACTCTCTCATTGGTGGATAATGCTCTAAGTACCTAGTTTGAACTAAACTTTACAAGCTCTAGTTTCAACAAGTAATAAACTTTACCCACTAGAATATTTTAAGTATCTCAAAATGTAAGCAAACAGTTCATTTGTTTTGAATAGCTCTCTGATGTTGACTTTTGACGGAATTATTGCGTTCGGGAATATAAACGAGCTGAATAAAAATAACGTGTAACCTACGTCAGTAAAAGTATCGATTATGAATAAAATATCAGTACGAGTAGCTCAGCACTGGCACAGAAGTTTTCTGACTTTGGGAGTTTGTTTAGCAACGATCTAGTGGACAAAAGAATGTAAAAATTTACTATTTTATAATATAATCACGTGCTTTCTAAACCAGCCAGTGACCTGTCGGTGTAAACGTAAAAATAATCATAAAACTTCACTTCTAGGAGGACTTCTTATCGTGGCGTTGTATTATTTCCCAGAAAACATCAAATGTTCCGTCTGTCGAATAACATTATTGGCCGGTTGTAATAAGGAATAGATGGCGGCGCTTGCCTAGCTTATTAGAATAGAAACATTTGACCTACTTAATACCTTTATCACATTTGAGAGTGCATTTGCATACCACTGTCACTCTATTATTTCTTTGTTTTAATTTCTTTCCTATATTATAAAATAGCTCGAGAAAAATGTGGCATGCAAGATTCAGCGAGCTTACTTATCAGTTTTTGATTGTATAGTCGTCAGCGACAACGGTTTAATAATTACACAAAAAAATGATTTTTGTAATTGTTTTTTCATAAACATAAACTTTGATAAGTTCATTACATTTTATAAGTAAAAAAATGCATTTTCAAATCGAGACAAAACTTTAATCAACTTGTTTTGCAGACTAAACCTACTTATTTTTTTTGGACGGAACAAGCCGTTTGCCCACCTTATGTTAAGCGGTAACCTCTGCCTTTAACAATGCATCACCTATGAGGTCACGTCACGTAACCTAGAAGCGCCTTCATGTGGCATTGCGCTGCGCCCGCCACCCTGAGACATAAACTACTGTCGAATGTGAGAGTACTCGAAGGTTCTAATTCAACATACTTATTGAGCTTGTAAGAGACTAGACGATAAGGCGAACACCTATACCTAATCTAGCGTAACTAAGCCTCACACCTATTATCTTTATCTCAGTGACAACAGACAATCGCCGTATAATTTATACACAGGATAAACTCTATGTTTTACTGTTCGTAATCTAAAGATGTTTATCGGCCGAAGGCTGCGCCGGCGCACGTTGTGTTTGAACAAGTGTGTGCCTTGCGTAAGCGCTCGCCGGTAACCGCCTTCGATCAAATAATGAACCTGTAATAAAATACAGTAGCTATGTTTCCTTGCACCCTGTTGAACACAAAAGGGCTGTTGAAGAACAATTTAAATGTTTTGCTACATTAGAATAAAGAATGATCGAATGTTAGCTCAACTGATCCAATAATATTATATAATACTAGTGGAATGCCCGCGAGTTTTTTTTTTATATATACTTCCTGATGGGAAGCGACGATGAGGCCTATTTAAGCACGCTCGCCTAGAAGATGCCTATTAACTCTTCGTTTGAAGATGCCCAAGTTGTATGATAAAGGGAAGTAAGAAGCCGGAAGAGAGTTCCAGGCCTTTGCTGTCCGCATGATGAAAGGGTTTGAGAAACGGTTTGTACGCGACGATGGTATGTCAACAACAAAAGGGTGAAACGCCTTTCCACGTCTGGTTGAATGAATACTACTTGAATGACGGAACAAGCAGATGGCCCACCTGCTGTTAAGCGGTAACCTCTGCCTATGAACAGTGCATCTAATCACGGTCACGTCCACCTATGACGCGCCCTATGTGGCATTGTGGCATAGCACTGCGCCCGCCACCCTGAGACATAAAGATGAAAATTCTCATGTGCCTGTCACCGGCACCCATACCTTTCAAACCGGAACACAGCAATGCAAGCACTACTGCTTTGCGGCAGAAATAGGCATGGTGGTAGTACTTCCCCGGACGAACTCTTTCACAAAAAAACTCTACTTAAATATTTCGGAATAAATGTTAGTTGTACATTCAATAAATAATCAGATCAAATTCATTTACTTAATAAATTTAATATCAAAAACATAGTTTTAAATTTAATGAATTATATCCTATTGATTTTGAATTGATATATATATTTAAGCCTATATTATTAGCCATTAAACGGCCTAAGAATAGATCCCTCCGTCTTCTCCCGTGGATGTCGTAAAATTACCCGGACTTGTTAAGATTCGTTGGTATAAAATTTGTTCTGGCTGCTATTATGGAATGTGTTATTACTGGAAGAAAGCGTTAGCCGAGTCAGTTGTGGGAAGCAGTGGCGGTGATGAGCTCACCACTTGTCACGTCTATATTCCACGATGGTTTAACCCACTTGAGGCTCTGTCTGCCCTTTCGGTGAAAAAGGCGTGTTTCTAGATATATATGTGTGTATGTAAATTACGCAATTTTGTTTGTACTTATTACTGCTAAGGAAACGGTAATTGCAAACGTTATGCCGTCTACCTGATATTGATACCTAATAAGTCATTGAACCCATTGTACCTTGCAACATACTATAGGTAAAACAAACGTCGATAACCCACGTGACGAAGCAATTGCACGTGTTTTTATTAAATATACATAAATACACACGCCTCTTTCCCCGAAGGGGTAGGCAGAGCCTCAATGGGCCTCTTTTCACAGTGGGTTGCACGAGGGGTGAGCTCATCGCCGCCATTGCTTCCCACGACTGACTCAGCTAACGCTTTCTTCTAGTTATAACACATTCTATAATAAGCTAGCAACCAGGACAAATCTTACCAACGAATCTTACAAACAAGTCCGGGTAATCCCTTAGTCGGCTTTTACGACATCCACGGGAGGAGATGGAGGGGTCTATTCTTGGGCCGGGCACACCACGGCATTTTATTAAATATCAATTATAATTTTAATTGTTTGAGTAAATTTCAGCATACCTAACACCTAAGGTTCTAACTTTTGAAACTATCATGGTGTTCACTAGAAACTTTTTTTTAAAATCTTAAATAGGCTTGCGTTTGGCTACATCCCACCTGATGGGAAGCGAAGATGAGGCCTATTTAAGCACGCTCGCCTAGAAGATGCCTATTAACTCTTCGTTTGAAGATGCCCAAGTTGCATGATAAAGGGAATAAAGAAGCCGGAAGAGAGTTCCAGGCCTTGCTGTCCGCATGATGAAAGAGCTTGAGAAACGGTTTGTACGCGACAGTGGTATGTCAAACACAAAAAAAAGAAAATCATCATTAGATAATATCCCGTTTCTAGTGAAAAGTACACCTAAGGTTGTTTCTATAGTAATTAACTTGGAGCTTCTTACCACTTTCCTACGGGGTCGTCTTCTCGGGCTTAGGAGTGAGTAATTTTGCCATGAACAGTAACATTTTAGTAACAACAGATTATTATCCGTCTGATTATGAACGGCAACTTCCATAGCACTAAATATAAATACCTACTGCTCTACTGATTAATCCTGCATATTCACACGCATCGCTATGTGCATTATCATTTATTTAAAAATACAATGCTCGTTCTGAATTGAGTAAAAGCTATAGAATTCAAAGCAAGCGAGCCGTGTACGCGTAACTGTTTAGGCGCGGCAAAACGTCGCCCAATTGGTAAAATAGGTATGCGCTGTAATTTACGTCACGCTTGTTACTAGGGTTAGCAGTTTCACGTTAACTGGTCCGGTCAGTGACATTGTATCAATATCGGATTTCAAGCGACGTCTGAAGAATTCGTTATGTCCCAATACTACACGCGAATACACAAGTAAAAAAAAATAACAAACCCAATAACATTTAGTACTTATTTACTTATTTATTTATACAACTAATACAGCCTGGGCCAGTTACACTAATTTATAAGTTATAATTTATGCACACTTATTTTAACAGAATACTTATAAAGATTGGCATAGAGAAAAACATAATCAAAAAATAATTAAACAAATAACATAATCCAATCAAAAAACACATGTCATACTTAGTTAAGTGAAAAAAGTCAAATATTAATATAGATAACTAGATAGATATGCAACATTAGTTGCATTTTTACGTTTAGTACCTACATATCTCTAGATACGACAATATAAGCGTCATTTTGACGACCTCTGTGGCGTGACGGGCGAAGGTTCGCCTGCGATGCAGGAGGTTCGATTCCCGCCTCGGAACAAATATTTTTACGATCTGCTGATATTTGTTTAGAATGTTCTAGGTATTTTCTATGTTAAAAAATATCCATCTCATGTAATGTATTGTATTAAGTATAACAGTTATCTAGTATCCATAACCTAAGCTCTGCTTAGCTTGGGGCTAGATAATTTTGTTTAAACTTGTCCAGCGTTATTTATTTATTTAGTTTATAGACATTAGATGACAGTCATGTAAAATCATTATAATATGACCGTATCGGTTATCTAGCCCATAACACAGGATGTCATACAAAATAGTGTCAAGCATATGTCTAAAGGTAGAGCAAGCCTGGGCTCTATCTCTAGACTTCTGCTTATTTTCGGGACTTCCTATATATGTCTATATAACCGTATGAATTTAGTTGACTGTGACAAAATTACTTGCTTATAATACATTACATAAATTGTTTCCGAACTCTTTAAACATAAAATGGAAAATATATTTAAAGCATGAAATTAATAAAAGAATGAGTTTTTATTACAATGATTAATTTAACGTGCACACATAGATACTCGCCTTTCTCCCTGAAAGGGTAGGCAGAGACTCAAATGGGCCTCTTTTCACTGTGGGTTGCACGCACCATCGTGGGAAATAGACGTGACAAGTGTTGAGCTTATTGTCGCCATTGCTTCCCACGAATGACTCGACTAACGCTTTCTTCCAGTGATAACACATTCGTTAATAAGCTAGCAGCCAGGACAAATCTTATACCAATGAATCTTACAACCAAGTCCTGGTTATCCTTTAGTCAGCGCTTTTACGACATCCACGGGAGGAGACGGAGGGGTCTATTCTTAGGCCGGACACACCACAAAAATATATTTTATATATCAATAAATTACACGTAAGAAAACATGAATCTTGTACCATTATCTTACGATTATTGTATAATGAGGGGTAATCACGGCCGTTTCACATCAGTTTTATAGCCTGGAAAATAGATGGCGCCAGTTAAAGTAGCTCTATCAAAATAAAGTAAAATGTCAACGTCAACAACGTAGTGATATATTTTCGTGATATTCACACAAAAGCACAGACAATGCATTTGTTATTTTGACAAGTATATTTGAGTCAACGCCATCTATCGAGCCAAATAGAACGACTTTTTTTTTTTATTCGTTAATGAAAAGCCCTCGTTTATATCTCAGGTTGGCGCAACGCAATGCCATGAAGGGCGCGTCTTAGGTGGGTTTGACCTAGAAAGTACAGTTGTAATGGTAAGGTTTTTAAAACTAGAAATTCTGACTGTTTGTTTTACTTTCTAAGCGTAGCAACCCTGTCTGTAACGATCTCGTAGCGCGCAGCCGACGCATCCTATCTCTTTAATCTGTGCAGCGACTACTAATTCACTGTGTCTATGCTAGTATATCAGGTATTTGTATTGCGCCTGTTGTACTGTCACTTTGTACTGTGAAGATTCACTATCAACTGCTTATAGATTTATTGAAAACATTTTTTTTTTTATTCTACTTGGAATGACGATTCAAGCAGATCGCCCACCTGATGTTAAGTGGTATGCCCTCTGCCTATAAACAGTGCATTATCACATAAAACACGTCCGTCTAGGATGCACCCTATGTGGCATTGCAATGCGCCCGCCACCCTGAGACATAAACCGGCACCGGCACCCTTAAACCGGAACACAGCAATTCGAGCACTATACTGCTTTGGGGCAGAAATAGGTATGGTGGTAGTTCTTCCCCGGACGGACTCTTTCACAAAAAAGCTCTACTACTACTAAAACTGCTATATCGATCAACAGCTATCAAAAGGAACACTTATTGATTCGATTAAATATTATTAATATTGGGTAATTATGCTATCTTCTGTATTGATACAGTTAACCCAATTGAATAAGTAATTAAGGAGATAGAGAACAATTTTCCAAATTGCATTTTAAGTGACAAATACCTATGTTTGATTATACATTCAAACATCCTGTATTCCGCGTTTTTAACTGTAACTACCTTTTTATTGTTATCGAAACAGCGGTGCAAGTACGTAGGACTCGATAGGCCTCGATTAGATAAATTTGACAGTTATTCTCGAAAAAAATTGTTTTTTACCGAATCGAATCGATGTCGAAAGTACTTTACCGTCGGTAAATAAACTCTAAAATTTTACCGAATTGGAAAATGCATGGACCAAACGTCATATTGGCAGTTGAAATCGATAGCGAATTCGATGGGATTGTCGGCCCAATCGAGTCAATAGGGCGCTTATTCGCTATGTACAGAACGCGGTCACGTTACGATATCGGCGTGGAATCATCGTTTAATCGTATTCTGTACGCCAATGTCAGATTTCATACACGCGACGAGGCGCGTTACAAGCGTGTTACGAACTGCCGAAATAACAAGCTTCAATCTTCCACGTTTTGTAAAACATGGACGAAACGCGGTTTAGTTTTTTCATAAAAAAAGGTAAGTAATAACAAT
This sequence comes from Operophtera brumata, assembly GCA_932527175.1. NCBI lineage: Eukaryota > Metazoa > Arthropoda > Insecta > Lepidoptera > Geometridae > Operophtera > Operophtera brumata. The sequence goes on from OW052239.1 coordinate 18,111,183, forward strand.
AAGCACCAAATTTGTGTTGTTATATCATATTTAATACTGTATCTCTACAATAAATATAGTACCTATGGACTATGACCATTAGTTTGGGTTGGGGGTAATTTGCTGTCATTGCTTAATGACAAAAAAAATAACTCATTTTTTTGCGCAAATATCTCTAATTTGCTGCAAATCCCCTGGACAGCCCGTAGAACGAACATGTCAATACTCAAGGAACTCATAAATCATAAATCATTTCTTGCTTATGAATCTAGGTAAAATACAATTGCATTAGATGTTAGGTTGTTAGGTATAGGTATCACTAGATTCTAGTACTTTTTTTTTTTGCTTTCTACTCGAGATAACTACTAGGCTTTCCTCCATCTGCCTCCTGCGAATCCATGAGTATTTTGCTCATTTAGTACGGAAAGGCAGTGACAACTTAGAGAAGCTCATTATCACTGGCAAAATCTAGGGAAAGAGGCGACAAGGCCGTAGCCCTTTACGTTGGTCGATTCAAAACTCCACGAAGCCGTGCAGCTCGCTAGCGACAGATCTCATTGGCGCAACATCGTCCGGCAGAAAAAGATCCATGGAGGGGGTCACGACCCTCAGCATTGAGGAATATGACGCGAGGAGGATCTCTAATTTAATTCCTAATAATAAGCCGAACAGTTAATTCAGGGTATTCACAATATTCACAACTTCCTCTATGCAGCGACTATAGAAGAAAATACTACGTATGCAGCGATATCGAGTCTGCTGGCTGAGCGCACAGAGTACGTTATATATTGGCTGAGTGCAGAGTACATTATATGTTGGCGCTAAGCAATCCTAATTTGATGATGTACTAAAATTAGTTCAGAAACTATTCGTGTGTGATTTGATTTATCTCACTTATATATCTTTTTACTCTAATTTTTTATATCAAATTATATTTGTATTAGATATCAATCAATCAATCAATCAATACTTTTATTTCAGGCTTAATAGAAAATGTACTAAGCCCATAGCAATAAATACCTTAAAACTAACATACATATATAAAATACTTTATTTTAGTGCACACGCTTAGACGGCGAAGTATGACTCAACTCCGCAGTGTCTCGTTTCAAGCGTCCGAAGAACCTCCTGAACTGATATGGTTGAGCAATTCTATAATTCAAAATATACATACTTATGTTGAAGATTAGACACAAAAAATTTAAGTTGATTAAACCAATAATTTTCCGAAAGGAACGTATGTATGATTTCGAAACACGTGAAATTAAGTAAAGTCAAAGTATTTTGCTGGTGTAAATGTTAAAAAGATAACGATGATGGCCCTATAGAATACAGATCGAGAAAACGAAACATGTGGCATAGACAACCTATCTTATACCATACGGCATACAATTTTTCAATTTCTTAATGTGGTGTATTTACAAACCACGTTTGCGTTTAGAACATTTTATGACGTCACACTTTATTGGCAAGGAATCTCTTATGTCATAGCGAATAACCACCCTATCGCTTGTCAAATGACAACTCTGACGTCAATAAACAAAAACATTTAAGGCGCTATAGGTTCACTAAGTTTCAATGAACATTTTTGTATGAGGCGAAGCAGGCGAGCTCACGCTCTGATACCGTGTTTTTGTGTATAAAATAAAACTGGCCAAGTGCGAGTCGGACTCGCGCATCGAGGGTACCGCACAAACCTGTAGGTATACAGGGTGGCACATTTAGATCGGTCAGTATGGGAAAGTCTGAAACTATACGACATACGAAGATCTCTTCTTAGGAACCATGTCATCGATTTTAGTAACAAGAAAAACTGCATTCATACATTTAAAAAAACTTGTACTCAGCAAGGGAATCGAACACGGACGTTTTGAAAAATAAAACTAACACTATTTATTAGATATCGATTGTGTATGTCCTCAGTAAATGTTAATATGAAACATGATGTCTAAAACGAATAAAATGCATTGTTTTCATATCCTTTAATTTAATTTAGTAAGTTTTCGAAATTACCACCATTTTTTTAATCCCCCAACGCAAAAACGGCGGTGTGTTATAAGTTTGACGTGTCTGTGTGTGTGTGTGTGTGTGTGTGTGTAGGTGTGTTTGTGTGTGTGTGTCTGTCTGTGGCATCGTAGCTCTCGAACGGATGAACCGATTTCTTTTTTTATTTGTTTGAAAGGTGATTTTGTCGGGAGTGTTCTTTGCTATGTTTTATCAAAACCGGTTCAGCAGTTTCATTGCGTTGAGGGTTTTTTTAATTTCTACAAAATTAATTACTTGTTAAATACAATATTCAACACGTTTAGGTAGCGATCTTACTATTGTGTTTTGTATCTTCAGGTGGTGAATTTGCGTTTAAATTGACTCTGGCTGCTTTTAGGACTTCAATGGTGTCGTAGCTTATTTTGTACACTTATAAAGGTGATTTTGTCGGGAGTGTTCTTTGCTATGTTTTATCAAAATCGGTGCAGCAGTTTCATTGCGTTGAGGGTTTTTTTAATTTCTACAAAATTAATAACTTGTTAAATACAATATTCAACACGTGTAGGTAGCGATCTTACTATTGTGTTTTGTATCTTCAGGTGGTGAATTTGCGTCAAAATTGACTCTGGCTGCTTTTAGGACTTCAATGGTGTCGTAGCTTATTTTGTACACTTAACGTAACCCCATAAGAAATAGTCTAGTGGGGTTACACCGGGTTACCTCGCGGGCCATTTAATAGGGCCGTCCATACCAATCAATTTTTGGGGAAAGTTCTCATTTAAAAAGTCTCTAGCTATGTGATTATTGTGAGCCGGTGCTCCTTTCTGTTGAAAATAAACTCGTTATTTTACTACTGCTGACATTTCTCCTAGAGCCTCTAAAATATCTTCTAAGATTGCAAGGTTGCGACACCAGCAAAGAGCTACAAACAACCATAGAGACAATTTTACGCACCTAAACGAGTTGAATGTTGTATATAAAAAATGGAGGTAATTTCGAAAACTTACTAAAATTAATTAAAGGATATGAAAACAATGCATTTTATTAATTTAAGACATCATGTTTCGTAGTAACTTTTACTGCTTAAGACCTACAAGTTAGTCAAAAAATTCAAATCGTCTGGGTTCGATTCCCGAGCTGAGTACAGGTTTTTTTTAAATGTATGAATGCAGTTTTTTTTGTTTCTAAAATCGATGATATAGTTCCTAAGAAGAGATCTTCCCATATCTTATAATTTCAGACTTACCCATACTGACCGATCTAAATGTGCCACCCTGTTTAAGTAAAAGTTTGGTATTTTTATTGCTAAATGAAATTATCATGAGGAAAGGGGTTGTAAGTTTAAAATTATTACAATTATTTTTATTATATGATGTAACTAGAAATTTATGCTTTTCGCAATTTTTCCTTTATCTGTGCGTGTGTGTATAAGACGTTGCTTCGTACCAAATTTCAGAGTTCACGGTAAGTACCCTGTAGGTTTTGATTCCCTGGCGAGTGTCGAAAATTTGCAGTATAAACGGCTGTATCTTTTGATTGCGTTGGCTTAGAAGTTTTATTTTTTCACAGCTCCAAGGGACAGTGAGTGAGTATTTGATATGAATTTTTCAGTCTGATACCTTTACGCGTTCCTGAGAAAAAGGGTCTTGACAGACAGAGGACAACAAAGTGATCCTAGTTTTTTGCCTTTTGAGGTACGGAACCCTAAAAATAATATAAAAATGTCCTATAGATATTTGTGAAATTTTGTTGGTGACTTCACTCACCTAATAATTAATATGTTGTAATGTTTTAAAAATTAAGACGTGTAAGAAGTAAGTCTAAAATAGATTTTTAATTTTAAAAAGGTAGTTGTAGCATTCGCTTCGACCGAAATAGCTGGTGAAGGCTTTCTGCTACTCTGGGAAGACCAGTTTCTGGTCTAACGAATTTTCTTTCGACAATAAAGACGTTTACGTTATGCAAGGCATCTAGCAGTAAAGATATATGCACAGCACCTACCTCAGACTGCTACCCAGCATCCGATGAGAGTCCAGTTTCCTGTTTAATGAGCTGATGATGAGGGATATTCAAATGGTGTTTCACATAATGCACATGAGATGATCTTTCACACGCGATAGTTCGATAGTGTTTTTTTGAAGCTTTTGCGGGGTTCCGCGCGAGCGTGCGTCTGCGCCGCGGTTTTGATGGTAACAGGTTCGTAATGCTTGTCACTCTGAGCTTTGACGTGTAGGTACTTGCATGACAGCCAAAATGTTGGTGTCTCGTTACTGCTGTGGAGCCACAGATGACATGAACATCGATATTGTCGATTAGATAGAATGCGTTTAGTTTCTATGATGACGGAACATCCCGCCCACCAAAATGCCTTGGTATTTTCTGGTTAAAACTTAAAAAGACCTAATCAGAAACGATAAACGATATGATAGATACGATATTAATACGAATAAGAATGATAATCTAAGGTTTGCTTAACTAAGATTTGCTAAAACTATGATTTGAAACGATTAGAACTAGTCCTCTACAGGTAGAGGGTAGAGCTTTACAACGGTCGATTTACAAGATAATTATTTGCATTTTTGATGAATGCATTCCGAGCTATTCCGTTTCCATCAACCTGGTCCTGGTACACCTCCCGAGCGAGGGTCCACTGCAATGGAGCGTGCTGATGGTCGTTCTTAATTATCACCATCGAGAATATTGATAACGATTTGAAATATTTAATCCATTTGGCGCTTTGTGTGAGAGAGTTCCAGAACTCCATATTCCATCTGGACCAAAGATTTAGTTGAGAAGCTTTTAACATCTGCCGCCGATGAATCCGAGTTATAGTGGCGTTAGAGAGATCTTCATCGGGAGTAGCTGTCAAAGGCTCTAAGATGAGATGATAATGAACGATTGTGAAGCAGGAGAGGTAATTCGAATGAGAACGAATGCGGCAAATGGGGTTTGATTTGCTTATAGCCGGAAGCAAAAAGTTATGATGAATGATGTCAAAGATTAAAAATGATAATGGATGATCAGAAGGTAGGACGGCAGGATGCGTTTGTTCGTACTTTAATCCTGATAGAGAAATCCTGCCGCCCACCATGTGTACTTCTTGGCCTTTAACGTATGGGTTAAGTTTTTGAATAGGCTTAGATACCGCTTGGTGGGGTACTCGAGAACTGTTAATGCAGCGATAGATACAGGTGAGTACATTAACAAGTTTCGATAACCACGTAAGGTACCATGAGGAGACTACGCTCGAATCTGACGATAAGTAGACAATTGTTCGATATAGATTTGAGAGAACTGCTGCGTAGAGCTCCTTTCGAAGTAGCAAGGTACGTTGTAGCGGTACCACACGGGCTTTTGAACAGACTAGAAAGACATGGACTGCACCGTCCTTATCAGTGACGCGTGAATAATTAATAACAGCACCATACGCTATCTCAGAACTGTTACAAAAGTCGCGCAGCTCGCACAACTTCGATTTGAAACAAGCTAGATTGCGAGGAATTCGCAGCTGAGTCAACTTCAGTAGTTGATCCTGATATGTGGCCCATGTACTGATGACCTCGTCAGGCGGCGTTTGGTCCCATTCAATACCGAGGATCCAAATGTTTTGGATGTGTGATTTGATTTGTATTGTGATGGGGGATGATAAGCCTGACGGGGCGGAGAACCTTAAAAGTTCAGTTGGGATTGATCGTTCTGTACATGGTCGATCGGAAGGTTTGATGAGAAGTGCATCCGCTGATGGATCACACTTAAAGCCGATAACCTTCAAAGCTGATGGTTCAGAATTGTCGAGAGACACAGAGTCAGATAAGAAGTCTGCGTGTTGGCTCTGTAAGTCGGGGTCACGTGACGCTCTTTGTTCGATAGTAGGTAATCGTTGCAACGCCATGTCACGAGAGCCCTCTAATGAGGATTCTGAATCGTTGTTGAATGGTAAGGGCACCATGTATGGTTCAGATGAATCGCGGTAGTGATTGAATACAATATTTGGTTCGCAAAGCGCTTCATCTGGAATCAAGAGTGACGCTTTAGGTATGGAATCTACCTCGCAAGAGTGTTGAACTAACGAGTTCAACTCGTTGTTGATAGCTAACGATGTCTGCGCTAAAGTGCTAGAAGCTGAGTTAGTTTTGCCAAAGAGGAGCCAACCAAAGACAGAGTTGAGTGCGGTAGGTTGGTTGACATTCCCCTTGATGTGTTGATTTAAAAGCGAGTCGGCAAAAACATCCGCGGCTAACAATAGATCGATGGGGCCCGGAATATCAAAGCCTGGGTCGGCTAGTGGTAATGAGTTAATATGTGACCATCCCGATGTGTTTAATTTTGCGATAGGTTGATCGCCACATATTTTCAAAATTACGTGCAGGTCCAAATTGAACAGAACTGCACCGTTAGTACCCACTCCACAAGTGACGTCGCCGAGAATAGAAGCTACTGCCTCTCCGAGTCCGTTTACGTTAACGTTAGCGTGAGTAAGTTGTAAATCCAAACGCTTTACTGCCGATTCTGTAATAAAATTGCCTTGACTTCCGGTGTCGAATAAAGCACGGAACGAGTGCATCGCGCCGGAAGCATCTTTGACTTGCACGATAGCAGTCGCCAGCAAAACGGTCGTATGTGTAGAAGACCTTGACACCAACGACGATACGGTTTGATTTGATTCGCTAGATTTATCGCGATGGAGTAAGGAGTGATGTTTCCGTTTGCATGTACGACACGAAAATATCGATTTACAGTCTTTCAATTGATGAGATGGCTTCAGACAATTGAAGCACCAATTTTTCTCGGTTGCAACTGTCATTCGTTCATCAACCGATTTTTTAAGAAATTCTGAACATGCCGCTATTTGATGAAAGTCACTACAGAAGGAACATTTACTTGTGTATGGAACGATAGTCGCGTTACTTTCGGTTTTGTTATGATCGGTTGCGGACGTAGCGACAAGTGTGTGCGACGTAGTACTACGCTTATTAGTTTGCGGCTGCGCAGGTATAAGTTTTTGTGGAAGTTTGTTTGTGGTCGATTCGATGAAGTGTGTATCTCGTAATGAAGCCTCACATTTTGATTGCAAGAACGCTTTTAATTGTTCGTAGGCTGGGAGTTCCACACCCGCATGTTTTTCCTCGAAGTCACGACGCAAGTTTGTGTCAAGTTTCGATAAAATGTGATACACTAGAACAAAATCCCATTGACCAATCGGCAGGTTAATCGTTTTTAAAATGCTTAAATTTTCTTCGAATAAATCAAGTGATTTCCTGAACTCGTGAGCGTCATGGCATTTAAAATCAACATTCAAAATGTCCCGCCAACACGTGAAAGCTAGATCGCGTTTATTCTTAAACCGCGCGGTGAGTGCTCGATACGCGTCGTGATAGTGTTCATGAGTCATAGGGAACGGTTTGACCACAGTCAATGCATCGCCACTGAGAGATGATAAGAGATAGTGAAACTTCTCCGTGTCGGTAATAGAGGTGGAGTTGTGTATCAACGCGTTAAAAGTGTCGAAATATTCCGGCCATTTTTTGATGTCACCACTAAAAGTTGGAAGAACTATTTTAGGTAACCGAATATTCGATGATGTACTGCCGTGAGAATAAGTCGATTCACTTTTCGACAAGGTGCGGTTAATCGATAGTACCTTATAATACATTTCGTCAAATCGTTCCTGAATTTCATTGTCTTCAGTTTCTGGATCATCAAGAACCTCCTGAATCGTAAAATGCGCATCCTCAAAGTTTGCGGCAATTTGTTTCACTTCTTGATGATATGAGAAGAACAAATCTCGCTGTGTAAGGTCATTAGCGGCTATTATACCTACTTCTAAAGCCTTAGTCAAACGTTTATAAGCGATAGTTCGTTTCCTACGCAAAGACGGTAAATCCTGAGTAGTATACTCGATGTCGACAGATCTTGACTTAGACTTCTTAAAAGTATAATGCTTCCCTGAACGCGACATTGTCAAAACAAATACTTAAGTAGAACCGTAAGTATTATTTGATTGTGTACCTACGTAGATACGTGAATATTTCTGTGTGAAATTGTTAAAAAACCCAGGGTTTTAACGTTAACGAGTGTAGGTATTTGCGAAGTAAAGGCGCGTAAACAACGTAAACTTCAAGTTTATTTTTACGTGCCTAAGCAAAGACGCGCGCTCAGTCGATCACTCATATAAAACGATTTCCTTACTGGCACTGTGTGGATACAACCTACCAAACAAGTTGAGTTGACTTTGTATGGAACACGACAAGGTTCCCGATGCTTGCGTGGTAGACTGTACGGTCCTCGTACTAACTATTTGATATTCTGTTCATTCACTTGATAATAGAAATATTCACAAGTGCTACGCTCGGCCGATATAAGCGGTAGTGAGATTTCAGACTACCCACATTTATAAATGCGAGAGAAGATTGTTTGACAAAATGATGATACGATTTATGATTTACGATTACGATTATGAGACACTTAGTATAATAAAAACGATTATTTTACGATACGTATGATTATGATGTTAATAGATGATTTAATTATTGTGAGCCGAAAATAAATTATGCACCGATGAAAGTTTAAAGTGATTGCACAATTTGATCTCACAATAAGTTACGATAAGAATAGATACGAATAGATACGTTGATATGTAAAATCCCTGTTCGATGGTGATAGCTCGTGAACGTTAGATATATTGATAGATTCAATTAGCAGGTAATTCTGATGGATGGGAATAACTTAGAATGCGATAAATGCCTACAGTTTTTAGCTAAAACAATAGGCCGATTGAGATATTCTAAGCTACGATTTAACCAGAAAATACCACAAGTAAATTGAAAATGGCGATTTACGATGTTTGAATATGGACAGCTCCCTGGTTTCGGCACCATAAAGATGTAGCATTCGCTTCGACCGAAATAGCTGGTGAAGGCTTTCTGCTACTCTGGGAAGACCAGTTTCTGGTCTAACGAATTTTCTTTCGACAATAAAGACGTTTACGTTATGCAAGGCATCTAGCAGTAAAGATATATGCACAGCACCTACCTCAGACTGCTACCCAGCATCCGATGAGAGTCCAGTTTCCTGTTTAATGAGCTGATGATGAGGGATATTCAAATGGTGTTTCACATAATGCACATGAGATGATCTTTCACACGCGATAGTTCGATAGTGTTTTTTTGAAGCTTTTGCGGGGTTCCGCGCGAGCGTGCGTCTGCGCCGCGGTTTTGATGGTAACAGGTTCGTAATGCTTGTCACTCTGAGCTTTGACGTGTAGGTACTTGCATGACAGCCAAAATGTTGGTGTCTCGTTACTGCTGTGGAGCCACAGATGACATGAACATCGATATTGTCGATTAGATAGAATGCGTTTAGTTTCTATGATGACGGAACAGTAGTATTTCTGTTTTTTTTACCGTGTGATGTAATTCAAATAGTTTATTGAATTTATGATTTCACTAGGTAAAAAGCATAAAAATAAAACATATTTTTTCTTTTTGAAAACTGTAAGAACTCATAACAAAAACTTAAAAATTCTGGAGATATGCTATGATATGCTGTATCTATTAAATATACTTGACATGCTGTGAACCTAATGCGCCTTAAGGTTGGAATGTCAGAGTTTTTTTGAATGTCATGTTTTTTTTTGTTTTTTGACTGTCGGAGAATCGCGGTCAGACATGCGTCGTCTTGTTCTTCTTCTTTTCTACATAAAATGGCTTCTGAGGAGTTCTCCAAAATCAGATTACACCAATGACTAAAGGATTACACGCCGAGCAAATATTGGGCGCGCAAGGGTCATGTTAGAAAATTCAACGTCAGTAGGAATCTTACGGAAGTTTGACGACTTGACTATATAAATATAATTAAATAAATTACTTGACATTGGCTAAATTGTTGCAAATAATGCACAGATGCCATTACCTGAGTTAAGAAGAAGAGACGACTTTTAGAGGAAAAATTTACAACTATCTCTTCAGAAAATTGGCGCAAAGATGTCAATTACGCCATATAATGTGAGAAGGAGAGTATTTAACGAGAGAAGAAGCAATTGACCGTCCTCTGGATGAGTTTATTATTAATACAAATGAGTCGTCATCATCATCGTCAATCGATTTAAATGACGACAGCACGAGCGAGGGGGAAATGGAAGGCGTTCATCCTTTAAATTTATAGGTATACCTATTCTATTTGTGATTTTATTTTGTACGTTTCCTAATACTATTAATAATAGTCTGCGGTGTCATATAATAAAAATAATATAAATTTGTGAATGACTATAATTTTACTCTGAAATATAGTGTCCTTACTAAAACTAAAGAAAAAAATTAAAAATGTCCCCTCTGGGCCCGTTAAAATGTACGACAGTGTACGAATCATATGACGTTCGGCTACTGTCGGATATCAGTTGCGCTCTTCTGGGCAAACGAAAACAGTCGATCGGACTTATATTTTGGGTAAAACTGTACCTACATAGATAGATATTTTTTATTATACTTACCTACATATAAAAAACCCAGAACACCCTGAACAAATATCTGCAAATCGTAAATATATTTGTTCTGAGGCGGGAATCGAACCCGCAACCTCCTGTGTCGCAGGCGAACCTTCGCCCGCCGCGCCACAGAGGTCACCAAAATCGCAAAAATATGGGCTTTTTTTACGGGAGCTTATCTATTTATTCAAGTCCGAAGAGGTTGTCTCGTAAAGTTGCCAAGTGAAAACACGATGCGTTTGTCCAATATATTTTAATGGGATCACAGTACAAAGTCCTCGTTAGATTCACGGGTTGTAATAAGAACAGTAATATTTTTTCATCTAGAACCTTCGATAGGGCTTGGTCAACTTCTGGGTGTTGCTGGTTTCACACGATCGACGCTAACCTCGTGATTCCTGCCTGCCAAGGTTATGGTCGTGGGTCTTCTGGCCAAGATCTTATAGGGCCCAGTGTAAGGTGGTTGAAGGGAGCGTCTTACCGTGTTGTCTCTCAGGAATGCATGTATAGCCGTCGGCTAATAAAAAGATAGGTTCCCGTACAAGAAGAGCCCATATTGTTGACCCCGACGTGATATCGGGGTACTCAGCGAGCAGCTGCTCGAAACGTTAGTTCCCACAGGTAATTACCACGATATGGCTAGTGAATGGTGTCCTCCGTATATCTACCTCTATCCCTTCTATTAAAATTACAGCCACTACTCGAGTCACCCGAAAGAGACGAACAAAATCTTCTTCTGGAAGTTCCAGAGGACAGTTTGTGTCTCTGAGACGCCGCTTCCGAATACGCATCACATTGTGATGCTGTTGCCGTTCTTCCTCAACACCCAGCAATAAAATTATAAGTCCTAAATCCATTTTTGGTACTGATCGATAGCTTATCGGGCTTATTAGAGGTGTCGGTAAATAGATGAGCTCGACAGCGAAAATTAGCGATCTCAACTGTCAAAATTCCGTGACGTGCTTGCATTTTTTTTATTTTTTTTGGCGTCGGTCATTATATTCATTCTTCCAACGGTTAAGGTGAAGTCACGTACTTGCGACATCGACTCAAAATTATCCTTGTGGTTTCAATGAATATAATATGAATATATGAATTCAATTAAATACTTTTGACTTTATTCAATTCGATATAAACTGATTTCATCGAGAATAACTCGATAATTCTTAATAGAGTTCTTTGGCTTGGTAGCGAAACTCATTGGTTACCAGCCGTTTTGATAAAATAAAAAGGTGAACTGCCAGTCTGTAATATACGTATCAAAGACTATACTATCTATTAACAGGAAAATATATTCCATGGTTATTGTTTTTCAGAGGATGTAAGAAAAAAATGTAAGAAGAAAATTAGAAGAGGATATTTTTAATAGTATAATCCGTTTGAGAAGTAGACTACCAGAGGCATACAGAAATTAGTAGATATGAATATACTTTTTTTTATTAAATATTAATTTATAAAATTTATTTAAAGAAAGAATAATAGTTCTATTATTCTTTCTGTAAATAAAATATAACTAGGTTTTTTTTAACATTTATAGTCTTTTGTTTGACCAGGATCTCACACGGTAAGTGACGATGTGGCCGAAGATGGAGCACAAAGGTCTAGAAGGCACCTATTCACTCATATATTCTCTTGGATAGACCCAGATTATAGTTTTCAGGAAATACAGACGACGGTAGTGTATTCCACTCCTTAGCAGTTCGCATTATAAAAGTAGAACTTAAACGTTTTGTGCGAATAGAAGGTATAAAAAAAAACAAACAACACAAATAACAAACAAAGAACAAATACACAACAAATAAAGAATTTTTCTTTCTTTTCTTGCTTTCTTTCTTTCTTTTTATATATACTAATGAGGTAAGGATGGTACTGAGCCGGACGCCTGCTCGTCCTATGATGAAAAGGCGATGGTGGGATCAGATCGTGCAGTTCCGGGGAGCATTCCCCGAAATGTAACCTCGAAGATGAACCTGAACTTGAACTTGAAAGCTCTACGTTCCATCGAGTCCAAGGTAGCAAGCTGTGTGTACAAAATTAAAAATTGTGCTATCTGAATACCGCTGTTAACGATCTAAAGGTAGCTCAACTGATCCAAATCATAACTCAGAAGGACTACGTATATTTTTAAAATTTCAAAAAAGGACAACAATCTTTTTTCAATGGTTAGTACAACGCTTTAGAAAGATGGCATATATGGCAATATTGGTAAATACTGAAAGTTTATCCGAAATAAACCCTAAAACATTGTTTACAATGCTAAAAATCGATGAAACAAAGGATATTTCTAAATACCCCACTACAACTTCCCACTAAGCAGATCCACGTGTCCCGCGTCTACTACGACGTGAAGGCCGCAGAGGTGGTGCGTACATCAGGAAGAAAGCCGGAGTGGGATTGAGGGTCATGAAGTTGGACTTTATTGTGTTATTGTTTATTGTGTTTTTTTTTTTTATTTGTGCTCATTTATGGTGAGGGTCCTTACGGAAAATGTGAAGACTTACTTGAGCACTGACTTCTGGCAGAAAGGGGTGAAGTTCCGGCGGTTCAAGGGCTGCCTGTCACGCGATCCCCCGGGCCGCGACGCGTCGGCGATCACACGTGTGTTAGATTAAGTTATAAAGTGTTTTTATGTGTATATTAGTTTCTAATGTATTTATGTTGATATGGGCTTACTGTTTAGGTTTAGTGCATTTCTCAGTAAGCCTAAAATAAAGCTATGTTTTTAATTTTGAATTTTAATTAAAACCTATATCGGGCATTAGTCGTGCCACAGAAATCCCACCTTAAATCCTTATCGAAGAAACTTACGTACTTCCAAATTCGTTAACAAGATCGATAACAATCGAAACCTTCGCGATCTCGATGTCGTATCGATACAAAGTTCATACTTGCAGTGCAGCGCCTCTATAACTGCTCGTTTTGGAAACACTTTTTGTGAGCGTATAAGTGAAATTACAGGCACATGAGACTTTTCATCTATATGTCTCAGCGTGGCGGGCGCAGTGCAATCCCACATAGTATGCGTGCTAGGTGGACGTGACCTCTGTGATAATGCACTGTTCATAGGCAGAGGGTACCGCTTAACATCAGGGGGGCCATCTGCTAGATCCGTCATTCAAAGATGTAAAAAAAAAACAGTTATAATAATGTTCTATATGCAAGCTAGGATACCTACAGCCCAAAGATATATCAAATGTTGAAAGTTGTGCGTACTAAATGGCCTACCAATAGCCACTAATTTTGCCGCTAATTTTGAGAGCTATGTCGGTGACCTTGTTAGAACTTGGTTGGTGGATGACGTTGAAATTCAAAGTAGCAAAGTACCTATCGAAATTAAATGTTCCGGCGTCCACCCAGTGCGCTAAGTATACGGTACCTATACCTGTACCCCGGACAATCCACTTTACCGGCGGTGACGTCTGTATTCCGGAACTCTGTAACGGCGACCGGCAACTTTTAATTGAGTTGGTAACAAAAGACGGTCGCGCGCGCGAGGATCGCGGTGAAAAGGGAACCAGTATCTAAGAAATTACAAGAACTCACAAATTTGCACGGTTTGTAACGATTAACTTCAATTTATATTGAACACACGCAAACCTTTACGTAGTAAGAGTGTCAGCCGATTCTTACAATTCCTTCTGACCAAGCTCTGCTTGTTACAGTTTTACCCAAAATATAAGTCACCTGCGCCGTAGACCAATTTAACGCCTTCTTTTTACCAATAGCAATCGCGCGCTAAAATTTTGCGCTGTTATTGGTTAATCGATTTCGCGGTAAAATCACGGCCGTTAATGGCCGGGGCTAGATAATGTTGTGTGAACTGTCCAGCATTATTTATTTATTTATTAGTATTTATTTGTTCGTGCGCCATCTTGTTCATCAGTCGACTCTTAGATGTGAGCGGGGCAGAGCTATACAGCGGGACAGAGCTATACTATACGTTCGGCTACTGTCGGATATCAGTCTGCGCTTTTCTGCGCAAACGAAAACAGTCGATCGGACTTATATTTTGGGTAAAACTGTAATGTGTCATTATTTTCACAATAATATGAAAAACAGGAAGTGCGTGCAGCATATTAAGTTTTTTTTATTGAAAGACGCCTATTTTCTAACAAGCTCTTATAAAATTAATGATCGGAACCATGAGCTAATAAAAATAACCTAAACGCTGCCATGCTTCTACTAATCGCCAAAGAGCATCGTCCATAATTCTGTCACCAATATCAGATCAACTCGCTTTCACCATAGTATTCTATTGCCATCGGATCTTGACAGGTGTGCAAAATTTCAGCTCAATCAAATGGCAGAAAGTGCTTGAAAAATGCAACAGCAAATGTTGAACCGGAAAGACATACGAACGAAGCAAGTTAAGTAATACCTAATAGTACATTATGCGAGAATCGTAAATAGGTTATTACAAACGAGTTGACGTTCTGTCACGAGTTTGCAATAACCTTTACGTCCTTGTATCGTACTACTTTTTCAATACAGTTGTGGGAAAACATATAAATCATATCTTAAACCACCAAATACCATACTCGAGATTAATTTTTCATAGTCGACATCATTTTATTCTCATTTTATAAAACTCCTTGCTAGTATTTTTTTCATTGGGCTGAAAGTGCATACATCTATATAAATTATTTAGGTATTTTTAATTGTAAGAATAATAAATAAATAATGCTGGACAGTCCACACAACATTATCTAGTCCCAAGCCAAGCAGAGCTTGTGTTATGGGTACTAAATAACTGATATATTTAATACAATACATTACTAAAATAGATATTGTTTATTATACATATAAAATACCCAGAACACCCTGAACAAATATCTGCAGATCCTACAAATATTTGTTCCGAGGCGGGATTTGAACCCATGGTTAAGGGAACCTTCGCCCGCCGCGCCACAGAGGTCGTGTCAGATCATTGAGAAAAAGAATCTCGAATACTTAAATTATGCTGTAACTATATAGAGATTGTAATAATTTCAATCAATTTTGTTAGCTTAGTTTCATCTATAAATAAATTTTTCTTCGTATAAAGTCAACATAATTTTATTTTCATTTGATTATAAAACTTTTTGCTAGTAAACTTTTTATTGCACTGTAATAAAATAAAAAAGAAATCGCAATCGAATTGCTGTACTATTAACTTTCAAGCTGTTTACTGGCCTTGTAAATACACTTTTCGAGTAACTTCATTATAATAGCTTATAATAATAAAAAAATGCATAGCCTAATAAACAATTGAAATGTAATTCAAAAGAACATATTGCAGCTGAAGCACTGGCTAGCAATTGTATTGTGTCGACCAGCTAAACTGGAACATCACTACCAATGCCAGTAAGATTGTTTGCCTAGCTTTGACAGTTCCGTGTGGGTTTGATATTGGATGCGGTTCTGACATCATTGAGGTTGTAGACTCCATTAGTACTGTACTCTATTACCTATATGTAGGTACTCTATATATGTAGTAAAAGTAAAGTAAAGTAAAAGTTAATATTGATAATAACCATAGACGGTACAATTTACATGCTAAGATATAAACTGTGCCATGTTGTAAGAAGGATCATTAAATAAAGCCAAGCTGCGATTGTTGCCTGATTCTTCTAGGTTTGTTCGCGTTGGAACAGGAGGAAATTTAGATAAATACTTTGACTTTATTGAAATTCTCGGTACTTAATCTTAGGGACTAAGGTTTTTTCAATGAAAAACGGAAGCAGATGGCTCAGCGATATGCTTAAGCGATAACCTTTGCCTATAAGAATGCAGTTGCCTCACAGGTCGCGCCCTACGTGGCATTGCACTGCGCTCTAAAACATAAAGATGAAAGTCTCATGTACCTGTAATTTCAACGGCACCCCTACCCTTACGGGTAACCCCACCGCCCCCCAGTTACTGCGGGTTCTATGAAAATATAACTTTATTGAAATTGCGTGGTTTCATTATTTATCAATCAGAGAAAAGCTGTTCAGTGTGCTGGTTAATTAATGTTATTTTTTTTTATATAAATAGCAGAATATCAAACTTTTCAATCAAAGCGAGATGAAACCTACCACGCACATTGGTTCTACGATACATCGATGTATTTTCATATTTAATAGTACTGGCTTGCTAAATTATGTATGTTCATAGAGTGTTTTCTCTCAAATGAAGTAGAGTCCAGCATTACAAAATAACAAGGCACTTGAGCACAATCATGAAAAAAGTAAAAACAAAAAGTTAAATCCGTTGTTTCGAGTGACACTCACGAAAGTTGCGAGTGCACGAAACTTTTTCTAAAAGAATTTTTCCAAGCATTTAATTATATGGTATAGAAACCTCGTCTGAGCACATTTTTTTTTTAACATTGATAGACCTTTGTTTGACCACGATCTCACCGGTTGGTAAGTGACGATGTGGCCGAAGATGGAGCACAAAGGTATAGAACGCACCTATTCACTCTAGACTTGAAGAGACCCAGATTATAGTTTTCAGGAAAGACAGACGACGATAGTGTATTCCACTCCTTAGCAGATCGCATTATAAAGGTAGAACTGAAACGTTTTGTGCGAATAGAAGGTATACTAATGAGGTAAGGATGGTACTGAGCCGTACGCCTGCTCGTCCTGTGATGAAAAGGAGATGGTGGGATCAGATCGTGCAATTCCTGGGAGCATTCCCCGAAATTTAACCTATAGAAGATCGAAAGGCATGCAACCTTACGGCGGTGCTCGAGACTCTGGATCTTAGTCTCCGCCATATGTTGCTCACCTATAAGCCTGAAAGCTCTACGTTCGATCGAGTCCAAAGCAGCAAGCTTATGTTCCGTATTATCCTTTCGGTGACATTGGAAATGAAGTCGCCTAAATCGACTCATCTGATATATATCTGATATACTCATCTGATATTAAACCTTTAGCAAACATAGCATTTTTCATGCGGTCTTTTTGTCATTTACAAGCAAGGAGATAATATTTATTGACGACCTCTGTGGACTGCCGGGTGGTTAGCCAGCTGATTGTGGGATTGTTTTCCGCTGCAGGACAAATGTTTGAAAGATCTGCAAATATAGGTCTGGGTGTTATGGTAACATGATACTCGTAGTTCCTGATGTCCACAACACAGGGGATCCTAGAATGGGATCAGGATTATGTATGTGACTTTTGGTGCTATGTTCTGTATCGATTAAAAACTTGCTTTGAGGATTACGTAGTAATTACTAAATAAATTATTAATTTGATTTAGCTTTTGTACTCCTAGACAAGACAGTCTGGGCAGTGCTTGCATCATTTATGTTTGTGACACCTTTCTACCCGTAACTTTATTTGCCAATTTTTTTGTAGTTTTCGTCGTTAGGGTGACCGCGGCGTATACTGGCGGTTAACATCATGTGATTGTTATTAACTCGCTTCCAGCACAAGTCTGTATTAGTTTACACTCAGATTAAGCAGGCCCTCTTACTATCCATCTTTGCCTAAGGAACACTTCAACTATTTCCGCAATATTCACCGGTTGGTAATGTTGTTTCCTGCGCGAGTCTGTGTGCGTTTCTGTTCAGATTAAACAAATCTCCCATCCTGCACTCCTTCTATGCCTGACTGTTCTATCGCAGTTCGACTTTTTCCGCAGTATTCGCCGGTAGAGTGGCCGGGACGTGTACTGGTGGTCTCGTCTCTAGATCGTTATCATCTCGCTTCCTGCGCGAGTCTGTTTGTCGGTGTCTTCTCAGATAAAACTCGGGTTGTTGGCTTACAGGGTGAAGGCACATGGAATCAGACCACCGGTATCTTATAGATAGTATATGAAATACAGGCACAGTATTGTTTTGGATAAATCTGTTTATAATTGTTTTAGGTTTAATCATAAGAATAAAACATCAGATATTCATATGTCATCTTTAAAAACGTACAGTAAAACAAAACTAACAATGAGCCTCGGCAAACTTCGTCATTTCCAAATACAATTTTGATTAGAAATGAGAGAAAAACCGACCGATAGGCATGAACAAGGCGCATAACCTTAATTGAAGTACCTGTCTACAAAATCATAAAATAGAATATTTATTCACTTTAATTTTGGCTGCACGTAAGCAAATTATTCTAAAGAATATCTTATATTGCTCATTAGATAAATTTTACTTGAAATATCTCGTAAATCATCGACATAACCGAACCTAACCTTGTAATTTACATTTGTATGTAGTTCTGCATTCTAACAAGAATAAGGCACTTAGCTCGCAACGATCATAATTCATACCATACAATAGATACCATCCTACGTAAAATGCTACGTGTGTGGCCGCGGCCTTAGCCTTCAATGTGCCTGTCATGAGCACTCCTTCAATGACAGTGTTGGTGCATCGCTCGACCATCCACTGCCTTAATACCATAGTACAGAGAAACCAGTAGCTCTACTGTTAATAACTTCACACCCGGACTTGTTGGTAAGATTCGTTGGTATGAGATTTATCGAAGCTGCTAGCTTATTAAGGAATGTATTATTACTGGAAGAAAGCATTACCTAAGTCAGTCGTGGGAAGCAATGGCAGCGTAATCTCACCACTTGTCACGTCATTCCCACTATAGTGATTCCATTAATCAAATTGTTGTGCACTACCTACTATTTTTTTCCAGATTACACAAAGGTTAGCTGGAAGAGAATGCTATCTAGCATAAGTTCGCCTATGTACAATACTTTTTAAGTTGTGCAATAAATAATTTTCTATCTATCTATAGTGCAACCCACAGTGAAAAGAGGGCCATTGAGGCTCTGCCTACCCTTTCGGGGAAAAGGCATGTACTGTAACACCAATGAGGGTTTTTAGGAAAGAGCACGAATAACACTGACATACATAAAACATTAACAACATAAACATTTTGAAATTACCTTCTGCTCGTATGTGAATATCCCAGATCCCGTAAGTATGCGAAGACAGCAAATGAGATAGGTATTGTATGTTAATGAGGCCTCGTCATTCGTTCACATACTGTTGATAAAAAAATCAGGACTCCATCAGCTAGGGCGCATAAAGGCAAATTTCCTGTCAAAAAGAAACTGCTGATGAAATGAGGGCTTTACATTAAGAAATTTAAAAAAAGTAAAGAAAGAAAGAAAGAAAGAAATAAACGTTTATTTATGACTATACAAACAAAGACACACACCAACAAAAAAGCAAACAAGATATGAACTATATAAAAACTAAAACAAAAACAAATAACACAGATATAATAAAGGCAATTTGTGTGTGTGCCTGACGCAAGCCACAACAGGGGGCCACGTTGGCAACCCAGCGCTGATCTTCCGTTGAGGCCCAGAGTGAACCACGGATATCCGCCTAGGTTCCAATTGAGTGTCGTGTATGCAGATACAGGCAATTTAAAATTAAATACATTTTAACATACATATACAACTAACTAACTATAAAATTTCAGTAACAAGAAGTACTGAAGTAGTTCGATTTGGCTCGATAGATGGCGCTGACTCAAATATACTTGTCAAAATAACAAATCCATTGTCTGTGCTTTTGTGTGAATATCACGAAAATATATCACTACGTTGTTGACGTTGACATTTCACTTTATTTTGACAGAGCTACTTTAGCTTGTACAGAGCGGGCGCCATCTATTTTCAAGGCTATAAACATGATGTGAAACGGCCGTGAAAACCCCTTATTGTAGTTGCGCTACCGTTTTATTTACTGGTAGTTGAAACACAATGCACAACACACGGTTTGCATTGTGCCCGAGTTCCGTCATGTATTGTGACTCGAGTGTTAGCCCGCACTCCGGTCAGCTAACATGTACAACTCTTTAATAACTAATGATGATATTGTTGTTATGACTTTATATCTATGAACTAAATCCTACAGCTCTTATTTACATTTGTCGTGATGATAACAGCTGGCCTAGCCAAATGGCATTCGCTTCCAAGCGATTCCATTTCTACAGTCGTAATATAATACAATTGACCACGTGACATCTCGAAAGCTTACGTCAATCTCATACATTGTTGGATTTTCTTCTAGCAACATCGCTATTAGAATGTTACTTTGTCTACTGCCTCTGGTCTTATAATTATACCTGCGTCATGGCCCTTTGCTATTTTCTTTGATGATTTTGTGGCTATCAGCCACTTCTTCTCTTAACTATGGCCTTTGAGGAAAGTTTCGTCAATATTGCCAGTGTCAAATATATTATTTTGACAACATTTTATATCTGTTAAAAAGGTTTAGATACCTACTTGAGTGTATTTGACAGAATTTTCTTTTTTTTGTCATAGTGCATGATTTGGTTATGCAGCGACGACACAGGCGAGGATGCAAAAACTGACCACATAGTTCATAGTTCATAGTTCGTTTATTAATAACAATAATTAGTTACAGGTCAAAATAAACAATATTAATAAGAAAGAACATAGTTAGTACATAAATTAATTAAAATGTCAATAAATTTAAAAAGTTAAATCATAATAATAAGTATATGATTATTTTATCGACTAGGTACAAGTTGAGTGATTAGTCAGTAGGTAGGTACACATAACATTGGCAACAGAAAAATAGCATTAAATAAAACATCTTAATAATAATTATACACCTTGGGTATAAGAGCACACACACACATTATACCCAGCCAAACAGTACATTCCATCTCCAAGCTCATTCAATACTTTGCACCAGAGTCAACACATGTGGATGCTATACTCTTACTATAACTTGCAACATTAAATATTTAGGTATATTAATTGACCAAAATCTAACTTGGGATGATCATTTGGTGCAATTGAGAAGTCGTGTTCGCAAACTCATCTATATTTTTAAGCATTTAAGACATATAGGTGATCCGGACATTTTAAAAACTGTCTACTACAGTCTAGGTCAGTCAATATTATCATATGGTATTATTGCTTGGGGTGGAGCCGCTAAAACCCGAACGCTGGCTCTTGAAAGAGCTCAAAGAGTTTTTTAAAAGTAATGCTTTCCAAACCCTACTTATATCCGACGACTGATTTATACCAAATTGCAAAAGTCCTAATAGTTCGGCAATTATTCATAAGATCCCTTATTTCATATCAGCACAAGTTGCCCAGTAATTCGAACCAATTAAATATAAGACGCAGTGATATTATCTATAAAACGTTAAAATGTAGAACTTCTTTTGCGCGAAGATTCTCCACTTACCTTGGACCGCTGGTTTACAATAAAATCAACAGAACTATAAGTATTGATAGTGAGACCACCCACTCCTGCAAAATTAAAGTGGATAACTATTTGAAAGCACTCAACTATGATGACACAGAAAAACTTATCAAAACAATAGTATAATTATGCTTATGTTATGTTATTTTCTATAGCCGTATTACATAGGCACCGTCAATCGATGTTAATTGAATCACTAATATTATAGTTTATTTATTGTATTTAATTTTTCTTTTTGGTTTATCTTATTTTAAATATACTTAAACTTTGTCTTAGTATATCTGTTAAGAATATGTTTAACTTTAATTAATTGCTTATAAGTATATCGTTTAATTTTGTTTTACTACGTAATAGTTTTTCATAGTTTGTTTTAAATGTTATAGTTTTTTTTTTTTTACTCATGTTAAAGTATTATTACATATTACTTTATTTATACCCACATTTCTTATTTTGTTGTTTTCCTTTCTATTCTAATGTTTAATTTAAATTAGTTGGGTCTAAGATCCTGCACTCTTTAGTGTTAATTATTTACAATCTAGTATTTGAACAACCCTTTAACAGGTTAACAACTATGTGTTTCGTCTACTAACTAACACAATTTGTGCAATTCGTTTGGAAGAGTACTGCCCTGCTGTCATACAGTTTACACTAGTACAGAGGGCTGTCACTCGTCTAAATATTTTGTAACTAAATATTTTTTGTGTACCTGTCTCTGAATAAATAATTACTTACTTACTTACTTACTTACTATATACGGTACATATATTATACACATTGCTATAGTGGGTTCATAAGAAATGGTTCCTAAATAGGGCCATAAAATTTAATTCACGTGATTTTAGCTTCACCCCGTATTCAAATTTATAATAATTTATCTCAGTGACTTCAAATCTACATTCGATCATGGAGCATTCAAATTACGAAGATAAAGTTTGCACAGAACATTAACAGTAGTATGCTAAAGCAATATTACTATTTAAGTAGCTATAAGTGAATAGGAATACCTACATATTATTATGTTATTATGTACGAGATATGAGTGGGTTTTCCTAACTTCCTCGAAGGACGTATAAAGTGGCAATTATTGATATTCAAGTTGCGTTTTTTTTTTAATGTAGTTAAGTACCTAATTGATAATATCTGGAGTGAACGAACTTCATTCGGTTTTTCGAACAAGAAAAAACTCGCAATAATTGCAGGTTTGATGTAAAATGTCTAATGTAAAAACAGGTTTTCCTCGGAAAAATGCTTTTTCCTAGAGATGATTATCAAATATTGCTCGTTTAATAATATAGGATTTACTTAATGTTTTATAAAAAGCTTTTGAAAAAATGCTTTTGCTTGAAATCGGTAGATTCGGTAGATCGCTAAACACATCGTATCTTTTTTGTAAAATTCCCTCTGTTTGATGCTACAGATTAACCTGTGTTTGTTTCTAAATAAAATGTATCTTATCTTATCTTGACAACGGCCCAGACGGAGATGGCGGGATGAGCTAGACTCCTACTTGAAGGATTGGTGCCAAATAGCCAATAATAGAGACAAATGGAAGGAGGGAAGGGAGGCCTTTGCCCTGCAGTGGGACACCACAGGCTCATAATAATAATATTATCTTTTCTTAGCATATCATCTCTATATATCGAATTGTTAAAATCAGTTCAAAATCAGTGAAGATATCGCGAAACATACACACAAACAAAAACAGCCGAATTGAGAACCTCCTTCAGCCAGTTAAAAATACCCAAGGGTTATATTTTTATGTTACTCTATATTTCTAGATAGGTTAGATAAACTATTATATTTGTTTGACTCAACAAGTGCAACACGACCGTTTTCCAAGTGTTAATTTGTCCCAGTTAGCATACTATCGTCGAACCGCGCGGCACTAGCATGCTAATAAATAACGCACGTATTTAGGTATGTATGCCATTTATTTTAATTGTGTCTACTTGACCAGACGTGTCTTCATAGTGAAAGGTTCTTAGTTTGTCTTTGCCCGTTACTACACGCCATGAAGGAAATTGATGATGAGTTCGCTTAGGTTCATAAAAGCCCAGTTCCATCAAATAATAGTACCATGCGAAAGCAATACTTGTATTGGAATAAAGCCGACTTGTTCTATGCTACTCGTTGGGCAAATCGTCCTCCCATCTCTTCATTTGTCCCCCTGTGTTTCGATTCCCATCTCTAGCATTAGGGACTGTTATTTAAGGACCACTTGCTTTCCTTTGACCTATATGTATATGAGGGAAAGGTTTAACAGAACTGTCCCGTATTTGTCCCCTTTCTGAAATCGAAAGGTTTTGTTCTCACCGTTTACAAAATCAGGGCCGTCAAAACTGATTTTTTCACGGCTTACTCCATTCGCCTTGTACATCCGCCCCCTCCCCCCTTCCACCTCTCCCGTTAAAGAAATCCTGTATCCAGACAAGATAATTATGGCATTTGAATTGAACATATTGCATATTTTGAAATGTCTTGTTATTTACCATTAAATTAATGTAGATTTCCCACCGCTAGATTACAAATGCATACAACAAACGTATCCTGCCGTGGTACATTTCAATTCGATGCGACCTAGTTTCGACAAGACGCGGTAAGACAATCGATTACCGCATCGTGCACGCGATTACCTATACGACATTCGATAATTTGTTCACTTACAAGATTGAACTGCTGACTTTAGATCCAAATGTCATACAGAGCTCTTGTTTTCTGCTTAAGAACGCGACGATGCGAATGACTTCCTGAGGCCCAAGTGCACGTACAAATAAATGGGCGGTTCCCTTAATAATCATTGAAGTGACAAATACCTAATGTATGAAAACATCTATTGACAATAATAAGCTAAACAGCCGTTTAAACGCCAGTTAATGTGTTGATGAACAGTGGCCTAAGATATTCGCGCATTTTCTGACATAAAATGTCACAGTAACAGCCGCTTTAGAATTTTCGCTACGCTGAATTCTAGATCTAATAATCGTACCCATAGACTCACAAAAAATAAATAAAACACCGTTTAAACACGTGTTTAGTTAAACAGTGTCTAAGGGATAAACACTGCTTAAACAAGTGTTAACTCAAATTCAAACAACGTCTCATTGGAAGTTTTGGTGGCAGGGATCTTAATTTTTCTCAGCAATTACAAAACATTATCAAAGTGATATTTAGTTACATGATTCTTCATAGCACTGACTTTTTTGTAGTAGCATTTCACGATTGGTTAACTTTTATAGGTTAAAAATCTCGAAGACACCTCTTATTTGCACTTTACAGGCAAACGGTATGCATTTTACGCAAAAGAAGTATATTTAAAAAAAAAAAAAAAAAAAAACGGGACTAACTTGAATCTCTAAATTTTCTAGGTAGATTCCAAGCACACACTTCAATATTATAATAGGATTATTTAAAATTAATCGTCACTTTTTATTTAAAGGAAAAAACTTTTTTGGCGTACACGACCCAATACGAAATCCTATACGGAACCATTAAAAACAATCGTTTATCAATGCGTCGCCCTCGGGTGTTAGTACAGACCTTCGCTTCACTCGATCAATAATTATTCTAAGTCTAGGTATTGTGTGATCAAAATACCATTAAAACCTATCTTTTTTTCCATCGGCGGTGAGGCCTTTTTCATGGCCACTAATACCTTTAGCCAGAATCTGGAGACTCGTTTGAACCAGATAATGTGATGGATGGATGTTTGTACAGGCATCAATGATGATGATCATGATGATGTTGCCTCGGAGCTCGTTCTTGATAAGGTCGACCCTCGCGCTTGAGGCGCGATTTTTTTTTTAAATGTTTTTTGCCCATCAACACTTCTTCAGATAGCGAAAGTTGGTTTTGCTAGAACTAGGAGACTTAACACACATGTTTTTATTGATAGTATCTCATAAATATAATACGTGAAAACTATAATCTGGGTCTCTTCAAGGCTAGAGTGAATAGGTGCCTTCTAGACCTTTGTGCTCCATCTTCGGCCACATCGTCACTTACCAACAGGTGTGATCGTGGTCAAACAAAGGTATATCAATGTTAAAAAAAAAAAGTTTAGCTACGGTCCCCGAGTTAACACATTTTTAC
Organism: Operophtera brumata; assembly: GCA_932527175.1. Lineage (NCBI taxonomy): Eukaryota > Metazoa > Arthropoda > Insecta > Lepidoptera > Geometridae > Operophtera > Operophtera brumata. The sequence goes on from OW052239.1 coordinate 18,136,895, forward strand.
AGTGTTTTATTTTGTTTAGGAAATCGTAGCTAAACTGATGATACTTATGAGATACTATCAATAACTACTATAAAACATGTGTCTCCTAGTTCTCGCGAAATCAACTTTCGCTATCTGAAGAAGTGTTCATGAGCTGTAATGAGCAAAAAACACCAAAAAAATAATAATTTCGCGCCACAAGCGAGAGCGTCCACCTTAGTATCAACTTTAGAAATACTAATGCAAATAGCTAAGATTACGTAATTGTCATGTTATCGCTAGCACGAATACTTACCTAGTAGGTACATGTAGATGTTTGCCAGATGAATCGTGCGCCGTCACTTGGCAAGGATGCACTAATCGCGACGGAAGGCCAGGGGGCTAATTCTCGGTTTGTAAACAGATTACAAACACAACTAGCTCAACCCGATCTGAGACCTTGCCTATATCAACGAATCCTCCACAGGTTAAGCTCATATAAGAACAAGTTGATTGTATTTTGATCTCCATCCTATCTATAGAACTTCATGGCGATTGATCAATGGTTCGAAAGTTATCCTCGAACATACTCCCCTCCCATAAAACATAGATAACATAAACGAAATCGAATCCTCGCTCGAATTAACACTGACAACCTTCGCTTCGCTCGGCCAATAATGTCGAACTTGTTTTTTTTTAACTTTCAGTTTTGACAGAGCTTTGAGACTATCTTGTATGAAAATATCGCGTTCAATTATGTTTATATACTAACGACCCGCCCCGGCTTCACATGAAAAGTTATTATATTAGATTTCGGAAACCTTTTCGCATCAAAATCCATTGCGTAGTTTAGATGAACTAAATAGACAAACAGACAGATGCGGATAGCGACTTTGTTTTGTAGGTACTAATTTGTACAGATGTTGATAAATCTGAGAATCGATGCGATCCTGGGGCGATGCTCAATATTTTAGATTTCCCAGATTCGCTCATCATTCATCTTGGATTTGGAAAAGTGGATTTGGAAAAGGCCTACGATAAAGTGATGAGGAATGAACTATGGTCGGTACTGTCGATGTATGGGGTAGACAGGAACCTCATTCGAGCTCTGAAATCTCTCTACGAGGATTCCAGTGCTTGCGTAAGAATACACGGGTCATACACTGAATGGTTTAGCATCGAAAAGGGTGTTAGACAGGGATGTGTAGCGTCACCGTGGCTGTTTAACCTATTCATGGACAGTTGTTTGCGAGATTTGAAAGATAGTGAATGTGGGTTAAGAATGAATGAGTTACTCGTCAAATGTCTTCTCTATGCCGACGACCAAGTAACACGTGCGCCGTCCGCGGATGAGTTACAAGAGATGGTAACAATTGCTCATGAATGTTTTGAGAGGAAAGGAATGAAAGTAAACTTAAGTAAGACGAAAGTGATAGTTTTTTAAAGAGATGTACTAATGACGATATGTGATGTTTTGATCGGTGGAGAAAGAGTGGAACAAGTAGAAAAGTTTGTATATTTGGGAACTTTGTTCACTAGAGTCGGCAAGCATGAAGATGATATTGAAAGGAGAGTAAATGCTGGAAACCAAGTGAATGGGGCACTTCACGCCTTGATGAGCAGTCGGAATGTGTCCAAAAAGGCACGACTGGCCGTGCATAGAGGGGTGTTAGTACCGACACTAATGTATGGTAGCGAAAGTTGGGTATGGCAGAAGAAACATGAAAGTAGAATAAATGCAGTGGAGATGAGAGCTTTGAGAAGTATGTGTGGTGTGACTTTGAGAGATAGAATAAGGAATAGTGTGATAAGAGAGCGTTGTGAAATTAAAGAAGACGTAGTGACTAGGATTGAGAAAGGTATGCTTAGATGGTTTGGGCATTTAGAAAGGATGGACGATAGTAGATTGACGAAACGGGTACATAAGACGAGCGTGAATGGGACAGTGGGAAGGGGAAGACCTCGGCAAACGTTTTCAGACCAGATCGGAGACGTTCTGGAAAAAGGTCAGGTCAAGAGTACCCTTAACCGACGAGCATGTATGAGGAATGTGATGAGAGTGAATGAAGCAAAAGAGGTGTGTCAGGATCGTAGCAAGTGGAAATCCGTAGTCTCTGCCTACCCCTCCGGGAAACAGGCGTGAGTTTATGTATGTATTTATGTATTCATCTAGAATCTAGTACTTAGGAGCAAATACTTACATGAAAAAACATTTTAAAAAAAGTAGTAGATAACAATTGTAAACTTTCTATGTATTGACTTTTTTGATAAGATACATACATAGACACACTTCTTTTTCCCCGAAAGGGTAGACAGAGCCTCAAATGGGCCTCTTTTCACTTTCAAACGAATCAAACAATGTCAAAAATTGCATGATAAATAAAGTAAAAACAGAAAACAGTGTTTACTTAACTGGACAAAGGTCGTAGTTGTATTCAGAGAAATCGTCGAAACTCATCACTTTACCCAACTATGATGACATTTTATACCACAACGTACATTACTGGTTTCATTCTTAGATTTAAATGTCGTGCTGCTTTTCACAAAGCAATGGGTAGCTGCTTGAAATAAACGCGACATTGCAGTCGGTTTTGTAATATGACCTTCATTATCCAACGACCAGCCTTCTAAGCAATGAGGTTGAGGAGCAAGAACAATATTGTCGTAATGTTTATACTTAAAATTATTGTTATTAGTGGATTTTATGACTGAGAATTACAATAACTCATAAATAATATAAATTTATTGATATCACTTAACACAAAATATTATGCACCGACCTCTAGTACTGACCAATTTTTTAAGCTTGACTTGGCTAACGCTTTATTCTAGTAATAACCCATTCCTTAATAAACTAGCAGCCAGGATAAATCGGACACCACCGAATCTTAATAACAAGTCCGGGTAATCCCTTAGTCGGCTTTTGTGACATCCACGGGAGAAGACGGAGGGGTCTACTCTTATGAAGGACACACCATTGTAAACATAAATAGCAATTTTTAATTAAAAACAGTTTAGTAACCAATATTTTTGCTACCTATTTAAATCGACACGCAACCCCATTATCGATATTTGGCAACTACAGTAATTAATTTAGACGGTGAAACGAGGCCCATTGAGGCTCTGCTTACCCTATCGGGGGAAAAGGCGTGTGTCTTTGTATGTATGAATGATTTTAATTAATGAACAACCTGATGGCGCACCTACTCTGCCTCTATCATTGCATTACCTCATAGGTCTCGTCCACCTAGGACGCGCATTATGCATAGCACTGCATCCGCCACCCGGAGATATAAAGATGAAAGTCTCATGTGCCTGTAATTTCACCGGCACCCATACCCTGCAAGCCGGAATAGCAATGAGAGCACTACTGCTTTGCGCAGAAATAAGTAGGTATGGTTGATTCCCCATAAGTAGAATGGTAGGTGGAGTAGGTAGGTCCGGACAAACTCTTTTACAACAATGCTCTACTAATAACATATGTTATGTGGATGGAGGCGGCTCAAGATCATTCGTCGTGTCATTCTAGATGGGTATGCCAATGGAAAGACTTTCACTCACATAATTTAATGTTCGCTTAGAAACCGTAAGTTTAGATATCTAATTACTTAAGTACCTACTTACTCTTAGTTGGTTGACCTCGTATTACCTGACCTAGTGCTATTTTAGGATTAATTAATTCAGTTAATCTCTGTACAAGACATTCAGGACATCTCTTTTCGTCAACGGCAGGAGTCTTCGTTTTTAGGGTTCCGTTACGAAAGGCTGCCAACGGGACCCACTAAGCCTGGGTAATCTGTCTGTCTGTCTGTTCGTTCGTCTGTCTGTATTCTGAAACAGGCGAAGGTGACAGCCGTAAGACGTATTGTACGGTTCAACCTAGGAATAAAAGCCAAAATTTGTATTGTAATAGAACATTCTCTAACAAAACTAGCATTTGTCATTTTGATTTTGCTACTATTATCGGCAAAAAAAATTGTTTTGATTAAATAAATAACAAACTTACGTATCATAAAATTAAGTGACTTTCATTATAAATTATCATGGAAATCCTGTGATGAAGCTTTTCGTATTATAAATAAATGGATAGAATATTCTTTATTGCACAAAACAAACAATGTACAGTGGCGGAACGAAAATGTACGTCAGTTTTCAAAGAAATCCCCTTAGCTTGTCGCGAGCACATATTACCTTTTCCAACTATACTACTGAGCAGACGGCTGTATGGAAAATCATAATTTAATTGTTTATTAACAAAGATCAAAATTGCTAACCTTTAATCAGTTATAACTTTAATCAGTTGCTTGTTTATGTTTTGATACGAATCCTTTTTTATTGAGTTAGCCAGAAGTTTTGAAATTTAATTCCACAGAGAACTTTTTTAGTATTATTCATTGACAGTGTCTGTCATTTGTCTCCATTGTTATTTTCAATAATATCACAATATTCTAGATAATTATTCTCATTCTCTATTTGTCGTAATGCCCAGAAGTTTAACAATAGAGCAAAGGGCAGAAATTATTGCTGAACATGAATCTGGCTAGGTACAATATTAGCAACAGATTGGCTCGCCTTAATATTACTAGAGACAGTGTAAGGTTCTGGGTCAGGAGACATGGCGAGGAGGGGGTTTTAACAGATCATCGTCATACCAATTCTGGACGCAGCCCGCTTCTTACCGGTGCACAAAAAGATTTTATGTGACAACAATATGAAGAAAATGGTTTCATATCAACAAATAGGTTTGCTCAAATGTTTGAAGTTTGTCCCAGAGTGATCAGGAATCGCTTTCCACTCTATGGGCCTTCATCACAGACGACACGTCCAAAAAGTTGCTCTGACGAGAGCTCATAAGGAGGCACGCTTAAGATTTGCTCTAACGTATTTAAACTTCGATTGGAGTACCTACCACTATATTTACGGATGAAAAATGCTTTAAATCTAGCCAACATGGAAGAATTAATTTGTGGAGATATAACGGCACAAGATATACGGAAGAAAATGTAGTGCCCAATTTCAATTCTGGAGCGATCTCTGCCAACATGTGGGGTTGGATGTCATCACATGGTGTAGGCGAGCTCGTTCTCCTTCCATCGAGGGCAAACGCAGAAAATTATCTATCGGTTTTGGAAGAAAGTATGCCACCAACTGTCCGTAACGTATTTCCAGCAGACGAATTGCCGCAGTTCAATTATATCCACGACAATGCCCGCATACACAATGCTCGTATTGTGAATGAGTGGTTCAATCGACATCGGGAGGTAGAGGTTATTCCCTGGCCAGCAAGATCTGTAGATTTAAACCCCATAGAGAATATATGGGGTTTAATGGTCCAGCGGTGGGTTAACAACAATGAAAGGACAAAAGAGGCCATAGAAAACCACTGTCAAACCATTTGGGAAGAGACAAGAGGAACGGACCTATGCTCTCGGCTTGTGGGTTCTATGCGGGAGCGATTGTAGAGTGTAATTAACGCTAACGGAGGTTATACCCGTTATTAACAATATTAAATACTTAGTTGTTTTTTTTATTATCTGCAGTGTATTATCTGTAATCTGATGAACAGACGGACTGTCAGACCGACCGAAGACAGCGTAGGGTTAGCGATAGCGACCCGTTGTTAGCACGCTTTGGGTACGGAACCCTAAAAATCATTACTTATTACGTTATTTTCGTAATATTGACACATTGGCAGTTCCGATACAGTACTATGTCGGTAAAACAGTCCATATGAAAAACTATGTCGGTAAAACAGTCCATATGAAATACTATGTCGGTAAAACAGTACCTATGCTTTTTGCATTGAACAATCAAAATAGGCTCTAAGGTGACGAACATTTTCATACCATCACTGTACATAGGCGAACTTAATGCTAAGAAGCATTCTCTACCAGCTAACCTTTATGTATTGTGGATAAATTTATGTAGGTGGTGCACAAAACGTATATATATACGTTTTATGCACCACCTACATAAATGTATCCATATGTCTCCATATGGAGAAGAAAAAGTACTTTTATGTAATGAAACTCTTCCGAGACCAATACTGCGTGGTTTCGAGACGCATTTAGCCGGTTTATTACATATATCAGTAACAATGGTTACATTTATCTACCTATCGACAAAATCTAAAGAAATCGGAGCCCAAAAAATCGTACTTGCCAGTGTTTTATTCAATTTTAATGCCCTTGTGCAGATAGAGATCGGTCGTAATGCCATGAAATAAAATGAAGAGATAAGTATCAAAAGATATTATGCGCATATTCAGCGTAATGCCTTTAAATCTATTCAGGAAACGAGGGCTAGGATTCTCTTTTTTTTGTTTGCATCGAATTCGGCCGGATACTAAGGGTAGCCATAAATTATGACATTAAAGGATGTCATTGCATAAACATGTTTTTTGTTTCAATGACTATCTTATTCTTGTGAATCTGTCATTGGAGCTGAGGCCGAAGTCTGAGTTTTAACAATCAATTGTCACTGACGATATAAGTGTAGTGTATAACGGATTTCTGTATGGAAAATAAGGTTCCCAAATCACGCTCATCGGTGTTGCCATACAAAGTCCGTGTTACACGCTCAGCCTTTTTAAAAGTCGGGTCAAACTGGAGATTCAGAAATCTTTGGCGGGCCACTGACGGTTCCTAATTTAGTTACTTTTAATACATATGAAATATAAATTCCCATATTATGAAATATAATTGTTTTTAATGAAATAATAAAACAAAGAGCATCTTATGCCAAATAAAGAAATAGAACTGTTTGAACATAGGCATCCTATACCAAAATCTAAATAAAATTACAGGTAAGTAATTTGATACAATAAATGTGATTGCTGACATTGTTTCTGTTGAAATATATTTTTTATGTAACGCGCTTACGCGCAATATCAGTCGTTGACAGTGAGAGTGGTTGCACACTGCCTCCACTGAATCTGATCCGAATCCGAATCCGAATCTGATCCGAATCCGAAAAAATACGGTCCCGAGTGGTCGTAGTACTAACTATTTAGGCAGATAGCTGTATCAAAATTGAAGTGCAAAAACATACCAAAAATAAATCAAGATTATGAGAAGAAACAACAATGGATATAGGACGAAATAATATGTCAAGCCAATTGTCACCCTACTACGCAAGTACCCCATATAACATCCCCTATCTGTATATATCACTACTTCCTACACGCGCCGCCTCTCGAGGCTTAATATTGGCAATAACGCAACTTTATCAACCCCCTCCCCCTCCCCCTCCCTTACTCTCTCCCCTTTTTCATAATTCCCTGAATTATAACAGTGTGAATGGTCAGTATCGTTTTTCTGCCCAAATATTTGTGGACCTATTTTATTCGTGGCGACAGTTTTTATTCAATTTTTTTAATGTGGATATGTTTTAGAAAACCTTGATTAAGTATTATTTTTGTTCGATTTGGTACATAATGTTTACCTTACCAAAATGACTACTTCCCCAAATGTTTACTTTCCCATAATGACCACTATCCCAAAAAAGTCAACTTTCCCATAATTACCACTTTCCAAAATAATGCCATAGTTTAAAAGTTAATTTGTTACTAAATCATGCTGTGACGGCTGAACTGATTTCCATGCAATTTGGTAAAGAGTTAATACCCGGATTGTCATGCCACGTACGATACTGTTTACCCCGGTACCATGCGGGTGTAGTTGCGGAGGATGCCGGTGGAGCATAGAGATAGGAAGGAACAATCCTATGCCGGAGAGTAGAGGCACTTTTACAACATATTTTACATAGTTACAACTTTATCAAGAAATGAAAGTCAATAAATTTTATTGAAAATTTGATTAAACAGACCATTTAACCGCCACTTTCAAGAACTATAAACAAGAAGTCGCACTCACTACAAGAAGTAAACAGTTTTATAAATACCGATACCATGAAACACAACACCATGTACATATGTAAGTACAATATTCTTTTAGAGTATATTTTATTGCAAAATGTATATAAAAATAACAATGAATTCAGAATTTCCTCTTCTTTCAGTTGATATAGGTAACACACGATACGATAGTTAAAAATACAGGGAGTTATTAACATTTACTCAGTAGTAGGGGGTAAAGTAGTTTTTACAGAAACTGTTAACTATCAATAGGGGGAGTTCCTAATGTAAAACAGTTCAGTATCTCAAGATAGCATCTAGACAAAATCTATTTTCTGATAAAACAATTTAATCGGAATGTCTAGAAATTCTGATATTTCAATTATGAGTTGTCATAAACCCATCGTGTTCGTGACAATGCATCCGCATTGTATAGTACCTACCTATATTACATATCGTACATAAGCCCCACTCTACCGTACAACTAACTATTATGTGATCTATAGCTCTACGCACAGATGTAATCCTTCATGACGCGCTCTTACGTCACGTGTCGTCGCCGTGTCGGATCAAATTATGTGCTCAACACGATTACAGTACACACCGTATTTTCAACGCTATAGGGTGAGTTTTCTCTTGGCGCGACAGCAAAAGATTTGTTGTAAAATTTCATTAAAATATTCTAGCATGTTTTTCGTTCGGTATCGCTGTAATGCTTTCTTTCTTTATAAACGTGATGGGTCACGTCTGCTGAGGAATGTAGGTTAAGTGCTGGAGACAAGCATTAGGAAAATGACCGGGTGAAATTGAAAATTTCGCGGAAAATGTATAGGCATGACTTAGACTACGTTGATGCTGAAACGAAAGAATGGAAATATTATACGTATTGATGCTTAATGAAATGAAGATTGAGGCACTTTTATTTCTTTATTTGGTACATAATTTAGGTTGCGTTTCCACCAAAGATGAGCGAGGTAGATGAGCGGTGTTAGGATGCGTAGCGAGGCTGTGGAACAATGTGAGTGTTTCCACCAGAGATGTGCTAGGCAGCTGAGCGGTGCCAAGATGCGTAGCGACGCTGTGAAACGGTGAGCAGATGAGCGGTGCGAGGATGTGTAGCGGGCTCTTTCCAGATGCGAGCGAAAACTCCAAACGCGAAAGCTCGCATCCATATTTTGCACACATCCCTCGCAAACATCTCTTACACACATCCCTCGCACACATCCCACGCTTGTTTTGTAAGTATGAAAACGTCGCTCTGCTAAGCCGTTTCCACCAAAGCTGCGCTGAGCGAGGCTAGGTACCTAAATGAAGCATCCTCGCCCATCTGTGGTGGAAACGCAGCCAAATTAATGAATCCCCATTATCTGCGAAGCATCATCATCAACATCAGCAGCTTTTAGACGTCCACCACTGGACGAGGTCTCCGCTCTATAATGAATTTGCCGTAATCACCAGATCGATGAACGCAGTATTTGTCAATATCGAAAACATTGCAAACTCAAAAATCATGGTAAATATCCCGTTTCTAGTGAAAATTATGCAGTATTTGTGTTGAGTATAGGTACTCAGGTACCTATATATAGGTAGGTTGCTGCCCTGGTGTAATATCTTAGTTGAATATTACGACATGCACGGGAGGAAATGGAAGGGTTTCTTAGCCGGACACACTACGCTGTCTGCGAAGTAAATGAATAGAAAATCTGCATAAAGATAAAAAAATATAATTATTTTTAATGCAGGCCACGCATGAGGTGGCGGGATGAATTTATGTATAAATGTATATTATTATACCTTTATACATGAAAGTAGAATAAATGCAGTGGAGATGAGAGCTTTAAGAAGTATGTGTGGTGTGACTTTGAGAGATAGAATAAGGAATAGTGTGATAAGAGAGCGTTGTAAAATTAAAGAAGACGTAGTGACTAGGATTGAGAAAGGTATGCTTAGATGGTTTGGGCATTTAGAAAGGATGGACGATAGTAGATTGACGAAACGGGTACATAAGACGAGCGTGAATGGGACAGTGGGAAGGGGAAGACCTCGGCGAACGTATTCAGACCAGATCGGAGACGTTCTGGAAAAAGGTCAGGTCAAGAGTACCCTTAACCGACGAGCATGTATGAGGAATGTGATGAGAGTGAATGAAGCAAAAGAGGTGTGTCAGGATCGTAGCAAGTGGAAATCCGTAGTCTCTGCCTACCCCTCCGGGAAACAGGCGTGAGTTTATGTATGTGTATGTTTGTATATTATTATAGTTTGTTATCGCCAGATGAACGGGTAGATTACATCACAATTTCTGCAGGGGTAGGTTGGATGGGTTGGGTGGACGGTTGGGTCAGTCGGGTATGATGAAGTCGTTAAATTGTAGGACTCCTCTTGAGATACGAGGAATTATACGCTTAAAGCTATCAAAATGTTGTGTGTACAGGTTATTTCAACGTCCACTGGAAAATAAAAGGGTTAGGGCTCACAATAAAATACGATCACGACTATTAAATAATAACTACATGCATACATAGACACACGGCTTTTTCCCCGAAAGGGTAGGCAGAGACTCAATGGGCCTCTTTTCATCGTGGGATCATAGACGTGATAAGTGGTGAGCTCGTCGCTGCCAGTGCTTCCCACGACTCGTAAGCTTGCTAGCTAGGACAAATATTATACTTACGAATCTTCATCCAAAGGTTGTCTAGAATAAATCGCTTCTAAGCGATAAGACCATCCATTGTACTTAAAATTACGTAGTTAAGTTTTATTTTTTATTTAATAAGGTGTACAATAAGGTATTTTCTATTCTATTATATTATATTCTTACCAACAAGTCCAATAATAACTAATGCAAGTAAAATGTTATAAAAAACTATAGACTACGGTGAACTACAACATTAGGTACAATATTTTTATAAAGTACCTATGCCTTAATGCAAAATTAAAATTAAAATTTCAATAAAAATGTCAGAGACCCTCGATAGATATAGATTGATAGAGGTAGGGAGGTAGGGAGGTAGGATAGGGAGATATACCTCTGGGTACCCAATTTCATCGAAATCGGTTCAGTTATTTCAGCGTGATTGAGTAACAAACATCCAAACATCGTAACATTGACATTTATGATATTAGTGGGATTCTATAATCAAACTAATTAGTTAGAATAAAGAATATCTAATAAATCTTCTTGGTTTTACAAAGAAATAAATAAGATTTATTAGCCTGTAAATATTGAATTCTATCAAAAAATTACATTGTAAGCCGCAAATAATCGTTGAACAATTCGACCGAGCACCATCTCTACGAAGATTGACGTACAGCGTCCTACATTAGTTTTGCATCGGCATTCGGGAACCGAACCCCACTAGACCGCTAACTGACATCACTATTTATACCACTCTTACCAATCTTACCAGACCCATGACACCTGGAACACGTCCCATCTCCTCAAACAAGATGCAAAACTAGAGGGGTCCGAGTAAAATGGATGTTTCGTTGCTACGTCTGCTAACGACCTATGCGTCATACTTTTTTTTTAAAAGTATTTAGAGACAATGGACTGAGTGAAAACAATACAAGTCCGTTTAATGGATCGGTAATGTGCTCCTCATTTTACGACTAGAATATGGGTGTCAAAAAGTACTATCTTGTCAGCATTCAGACGTTCAGGCATTCACCTTTTCCTTCTTCTTCTCTTCTTTTGATGGCTTCTGATGAATACTCCAAACAGTTTCGCCAATGTCAAGTGATATAATTGCAATAAAAATAGTCAAGTCATCAAGAGTCTCCGTCAAGTCATAACCCAGTGCCAGAAAAAGTTTTTGGGGGACAAATCCGAAAATACACTTTTATTTAGCTACACCATACATGTTGCTCTTTACCTGAGTTACACCGGTTAAAATGCCACCAAAAATACACGAACTTACTTGAAACAAGTAATTAATTTTGTAAAAATTCAAAAAAAACCTCAACGCAATGAAACGGCTGAACCGTTTTTGATCAAACATAGCTAAGAACACTCCAGTCAAATTCACCATTCAAACAAAAAAACAAAAAATGCCACAGACAAACACACACGCAGACACACACACACGCACACACACACACAGACACGTCAAACTTATAACACCCCGTCGTTTTTGCGTCGGGGGTTAAAAACACATTAAAATGTAATAATTGTATAAAAATTGAGACGTTTCTTTCAAAAATGGCAGATAGAGTCCACCATTCTCAAAAATGGCAGATAGAGTCCCCCATTCACCTTTTTATCGAACGCGATGTTCACACCGAATTATATATACGTAACCAATTCGACCGATTTAGATACAGGTTTCTTTATATGAAAGATGGTTTTGGCGAGATAGTTCTTAACTATGTTTGGTGAAAATTCAAGGAAAAAAATAATAACTCCCAAAAATGCTTTTGGAATACAATGAGGGGTTTTCACGGCCGTTTCACATCATGCTTAAACCCTTGAAAATAGATGGCGCCAGCTATGTACTTATCTGTCAAAATAAAGTGAGATGTCAAAGTCAACAACGTAGTGATATATTTTCGTGGTATTTTGTTACTACTACACAAAAGCACAGTATTCGTTAATTTTGGCAACCACATTTGAGTCAGCGCCGTCTATCGAGCCAAATCGAACTACTTTTTTTTTAAATTCTGAAAAGTCTTCATTGCAAAGAATGACCGCTGATAGCGCGTTCTATTTTTTCCTGTGGTGACATCTATTCATGAATACAGTAATTAGCTTCGGGACCCTAAATGACGCGTGCTAGACACCGATGTGCTTCCATAGTGTTCCTTTTTTCAATTTGAATGGAAAACCAGAAACAGACTGGCATTTAAAAAAATATAAAACGAATTTGTGTTTGCATATTATTATGTTCTTTGCAATAATTATTAGTACTATGAAAGCTATAGCCAATTTAACACATTTGTCTATGAAATAATTCCTCTTCATCAAACTTGAGAGCCCGTGTTTCGTCGTTGGAGTAGCGGTTGCCACTTAGCACTCAAGAGTCTCTTTCCAACTCACTTAAGTGACGAGTGATACTTTCACACGTACTTACATTTGTTGATAGCTCTGTGAGATTTTAAAACAGTATAAATGAAGAACTCTGGCAAAAGCTCTTTAAAACTGAGATTTTTGTATTTCATTCAATTCTCGAAGCTGATTTTAGTTGATCTAGTGTTTCAATCCATTACTTAATTTTATATCAATTTAATAACGCCAGACTATTTACAAGCCTTTATTTAGTTTTATTTGTCCCGGTCTAATCAAATATTACAAGTTAATTTACTTCCCGGTGTTCCATTGAGCTGAAATTTGGCATACCTGTCAAGTTTTGATGACAATACAATATTATGGTGACAGCGAGCTGATCTGATTATGGCGATGGAAGGTGGACAACGAAACTCCTCGATGGATAATATGTCTACTGTAGACTGAAGCTGCGAAAAAAATTCCCAATTTCATACAACCCAAGGACTTCATGATGAAAATAGATATATCGAAGGCATATTTTCATGTGCCCATAAACGAAAAACACCGCCGTTTTCTAATGTTAAAATTCACTGGTCAGCTATACCAAATGACCTGTCTACCTTTCGGCTTGGCCACGGCCCCTCAGACGTGCGCAAAATTAACCAATTGGTTAGCAAATGTTCTAAGAAACCAGGGAATACGGGTCGTGGTGTACTTGGACGACTTTCTGCTAGCAAACCAGAATCCAATAACCTTAAAACAACAATACTTTCAAGCCAAGGAGCTTCTCTGTCATGTGGGTTGGCATCTGAACCAAGAAAAAACATCAAAATACCCCATCCCAAGAACAAGAATACCTAGGAGTAGTCTGGAATACTCTGATCAACGCAAAAACTATAAAAAACCAGAAAAAAGAACAAACAAAGAAGCAGTTAATATGTATCATAAAAAGAAGTCAATGTACTTGGCTACAAGCGAAACGTCTGCTAGGACGACTAACTTTCGCATCCTTTGTGGTACCTCAGGGCAGACTCCACTGCCGCTTCTTACAAAGAGACAACAACCACATGAAAAGATACCCACAGTCAATAATGTACAAACTCTCGAAAGACACCCTGGAGGACTGCGAATGGTGGCTCCAACATCTTTCAGATGGCTCCCCAATTCACTTGAAACCAACAACAGTATTCATCACCACCGATGCATCGGACATCGGATGGGACGCATACATAAACGGGCAAAACCTCAGCGGCACCTGGAACGCGAAACAACAAAAATGGTATTGCAACAGGAAATAATTATGGACGGTACTTATTGCCTTACGGAAAAAGATAGCGTTATTACATTAAACGACATGCTTAATACAGTCGGACAACAAAACGGTAGTGGCCTACCTTCAGAGACAAGGCGGGACAAAATCGCTAATTCTTTTGAAACTGGTCAGAATCATCTTTGCTCTAGCAAATCATGTTCATCTCACAATCTTGGCCAGATACATTCCAGGACGTTACAATTCAACGGCAGACAAGCTATCTCGTCATCAGAGCCTCTCAGAATGGTCACTCTCGAACCAAATAGTAGAGACCATCTTCAACAAATGGGGCTCCAGGTGGACTTGTTCGCATCCAGAGACTCGGCCGTAGTACCAACGTACGTCACAGAAGACTATCGAGATCAAAAAGCTCTATTTGTAGACGCATTCTCAAGAGAGTGGACATGGGATCTAGCTTGGATATTCCCCCCGCCCTGTCTCATACCGAGAATTCTATCTCATCTGAATCGAGCTCGGGGCACATATCTGATAGTATGCCCGAGATGGAACTAAGTCTACTGGCGTCCCGACCTCAAGTCCAGAGCCATTGCACCCTCTTTCACAATACAGAATCTAGAACAAAATCTAATAGACCGACGAACAAACCTACCTCCACCGTCAGTGAAACAACTGCAATTGGAAGTTTGGAAGGTATATACGGGGTGGCCCAAAGACATAGACACCTGGCCAGCATTATATAGAGATCTTTTAAATAATTCATGGAGAAAGAGTACCCTTAAAACTTACCACGCAGCGTGGAATAGGTGGAAAACATGGGCCAGAGAAAATAAAAGTTCAATTAATGAGCCAAAGCCGGAACAAGTTGCACAATATCTGTGTTTCCTACATTCCACCAAATGCCTAGCTCCAGCAACAATACTAGTCCACAAATCAGTGATCTGCACCTTCGCAAACCCCCTTAGGTCAGAGATAATTTCCCAGAACCCACTAGTAAAGCACGTCATTCAAGGTATTTCAGTCGAAAAGCCCAAACTGAGAAAAAACATCTGGAGTCTAGATATGATTCTAGACTGGGTACAGCGACTGAACGTGACAGAAGATAACTTATATGAAGTTACACACTGCACTTCTAATCTTGTTACATTCCGGTAGAAGAATCCATGACTTAACACTGCTAAAAATTTCACCGGAGCAATTTCAAATCACAGAGAACTCTGTGACCTTCTGGCCTTCATTTGGATCTAAAACAGATTCAGATAATCACCATCAAGCAGGATGGCATCTTAAAAGAAACGAAACAAAAAATCTTAATGCCGTATTTTGGGTTAAGAAACTTCTAGAAACCTCACAATCTCGAAGATCCGCTAGACAAGACTTAGTTAGCCTATTTATAACCACTCGAGGAATTGTCCGTGATGCTAGCAGAGCAATAATAGCGGGGTGGATCAAATCCTGCTTCAAAGAAGCAGGAATTGGTGCCTCCCCAGGCAGCATTCGAGCTGCGGTGGCGACGGACCAATTCTCAATTCAGGGCCGAGACCTGGACGAAATCCTCCAAAAAGGAAATTGGCGCTCCAGACAAACCGTCTTCAAGCACTATTTCAAGGAAATTGCTATGCCTAAAGAGAAACAACAAACATCTGATTATTTTCAATGCATCTAATTGTTTTATAACGAATTATAATATTATTCAATCAGACAGCGAAGCTTTTATTTCTGATATTCATTGATCAAATCACAGTACGTACACCTCACACATAATATGCCGGCAGAATCCAAACACATCTCAAGGTGGGTCAAGCGAAGGCTCGGACCTCCAAATATAACCGTTTTCCCCCTGAAGGGATGAAAACGGATATTTTGAGTCCAGCCGAAGCTTGACCTGCGAGACAGGCAGCGTTCGGACTCATTTTCATCAACACACCGCTGCGCTTCGATCACTATTTTCATAAAAGCTTGCTTTGAAAAAGATGTCACCATAAAACTTGTTCAATATTCTAATACCAGTTTTTATACGAACAAAATCGCATTGAAATTGTTTCAAGCTCATGATCCTGGAAACGGCTGCACAAATTTCCACCAACCACATTTCCAACTTGTACTTTTATTTATTCTGTGACCAGTCATAGCTAAGAAACAACACACCATGGCCTCAAATTTATAACACCCCTCTTTTTCGGGGGCTAAATGAATCGACTGTTGTACGTAGCAGCAATATGTCTTGCTAAATTACTTTTGAGACATCATAATTGTATTCCTATTTTTGACTGTTAAAGTTCATTATAAAGGAATAGTTTAAGGGAGCCTTATATAACCGTGTTGTTATTGCATCATATGGAAGAAAGTTGTTGACAATTTTATTACAAGTGAAATGCGAAGCGCTCACACAACATAAATCAATATTTACTGTACAGTCGGACGTGAATGTATTAATTGTTGTTTTGAGTTGAGATTAGAACCACCATGACTACTAAAGCGTCGAAATATCTAGTCTGAGAAGCTCTAAGCTGTGGAAGTGATGTGGGAGCAGCAACCAAACGTATATACTACGATAACATGGTCTGCCCTTCCACTATTCATATTTATACAGATAGCCATTGAAAGACAACTTCAAACGTCTTGCTAAACAATTGATACTAGAACAGCAAACCAGAGTGGAGGAGCAATACCCCAGAAGTCCCAATAACAGCCAAAAACTATTTATCTATTCAGCGCTTTAGTAGATAGCAAACTTAATCGTTGTGTTGAGAGTCTAGAGATAGAATTACACTAATTTTATTGTCATCATAACTCTTGCTGTTTCCCCTTTCAGAGCTATCTGTCTGTTCCTTTTGCTCTTAAAATAAATAAGCTTGAAATTCATAGCTCGTGTGAACGTTTTCATATACTTTACGACCTAATGAGGAAGCTATTTCGGCATACTTGATAGAACATATGCAAAAACATGTTTATCAGCAAATTTTAGAAAAGGTGAGGGCGATTAACCCTTTGGTTTATTTGAATGAATGAATGAGTTATTTATTTGCTTAGAATGCAGGTACAGTAAATAACATACATGGTAAATATAAATTGTAGTTCCCAGTACATTCTGCCGTTAAGCGTGCAAAACAGTATGGTTTTCGGGAATAACTTGAATAAAGTATACTCTGTTGATCGGTCTATCCGAGGTGACTTGGACCGCGTCCGTCAACTATAGTCAGCTAATAAACAGTAATTAAAAAAGTAAGTCAGCAAATGTTAAAAAGGTAAGGGTGATAAAAGTCCTGTAGTTTATTTGTATTTTGTGTAGAACCTGGGGGGTTCTACCCAAAACACAAATAAACTGTGTCTCTGATGGTGTTGTTCTATCCTAGGTGAAATGAATCGTGTCCTATTGTTCTAAGCTGACTGATAGCTTCATCAAAACTCTCGGAGATGGAGACGAAGATAATATTAGACGCAACATTCCGAGTGAACTCTGATGCGGCCAACTCGTACGACAGTACTCAATCCGAGTATACCTACTCGATAACTCTGATCGTGCTTGTCAACGCTGCTAACTATTGCGATAGTGAAAAGGCATAGAGATAGATAGATCGTCTATACTAGAATTATGATCCTACATGATTATATTAATGGTACTGACGACACGTATGCTCACAAAAAGCATGCTTATTAGCATGCTCAAGACTAGCATGCTTTGCTTTGAAAAAACATGCTAGTTTTAAGACGATACGACTTTTTCCTGTTCAAGTGCGCTCAGAGCAAACCCCTTCTATACGCGCCTCATGTAACATGCTTGAAAATCAAACAACTGTTGATTTTTTAGCATACTCGAAATGAGAATGCTTATTACACACATGCTACTATTAGGAATTGCTCAATAATAGCATGCTTTCGTGCTAATAACGAGCATGGGACATGGTAAAGAATATATGACTTTCGTATTATGACGTGTCCATAGCTCAGGCGATCTCTACCTACATAATAATTTTAAACATAATAATAAATAAAAGCTCGTTGTTAAATAATTTAGACTGTAATATTATCAAGTGTCATTATAGCTTAGACGATCTCTAACTACATAATAGGTTTAAACGTAGTAATAAATCTTTCAGCGTGAAACTGATGCAACATCACAGTAGACATTTGGGCTCCTTCATTCATATAGAACACCCACAGTTACGTGCGAATGAAAAGGCGTAGGTGAGATATTTTGCTTACGCTAAAGACAACTGAATAATAAGTGGGAAGACAAATCAAAATCCCTTATTAGAATCAATGATAAACAACAAAAATTCTATTGAAATCGCGACTAGATCGGCCTCTAGCCACAACTATAGTGCTACAACTAGGTGTGTTGACGTTTAGCCCGTCGCTCAACGGTTTGGCACACATTTGGTATCTGCGCGATTCGTGTCAGATGATGCATTTATATTGATATAGAGATTGGATATTGATTGGGTATCGTGTCGTATTCAATCGTACCTACGTTTTAAAGGCAAGTCTTTAAAGCATAGGTACATTTGAATAAGAGTCTAGGGCAAAGGAAAGTGTAGAATTTTTGTGATAGCGTCTTCCTACTACGAATATGATTCTAACACTAACTTGGATTCACTTTATACAAAAAACAGGTCATGTGCGATTCGTACTCACGCGTAAAGGGTTCCATACAATTAGGCTACCATAGTAATCACTAAACCAATTTAACTTGGTGTAATTACAATACATTTTACATTACTCCTACGAAAGTCATCGTATATAATCGGCAATCATCGGCTTTACGAAACAGAAATATGATTGCAAGTGATTGAAAAAGTGACCAGACACGAATAACGATTGCCGGGCACATTATTTTCCTAGTAGTAGCTCTTCTCAAATATTTTTTTAGTTTCTCTTGCAAAATTAAAGTACACTATGAACACTACACTGTACACTATGAAATAAACCTTCTAAAATATTCAGTATTTTTTCAAGATTTTAGGCTCCGTGGACAAGAGGAAAATTTCGGGGGGTCGATTTAGATATATTTTCTTTAACATCATTGAAACTACGCATCTTAAAAAAATATTTATGTATAATATAAATGTGTTCCTCATAACGATTGCTTTCTTTTGTTATGTCACAATATGGTTGATGCAATTGTATATTTTTCATTTTATTTTCTAGTTGGTCCCCAAATAAAAGTATCTTCCCAAAATCATAATTCATTTATATCTGTATTAATTTGTAAATAAATGAATTCTGATTTTGGAGGCTATTGGGTCATCTTACTCTGTACTTTATCAATTTCAACTTTTTTCGTCTAGACACGAGTGATCCTTTAATGGTTCCGTTGGTACATTTTGAAGTACGGAACCCTAAAAACTAGGACTCTCTGCAAATATAACAGCAGTTTGCATAAATATGTGATTCCATGCATATACCAAACATATTTGGTCATTTTTGCTGATCTGCGCCAGTATAGAGTATCTAAGATATAAATAAATAAATAAATAATGCTGGACAGTTCACACATCATTATCTAGCCCCAAGCTAAGCAGAGCTTGTGTTATGGGTACTAGATAACTGATATACTTAATACAATATATTACATAGATAGATATTTTTATTATACATAGAAAATACCCAGAACACCCTGAACAAATATCTGCGATCGCACAAATATTTGTTCCGAGGCGGGAAGCGAACCCGCAACCTCCTGCGTCGCAGGCCAAGCTTCGCCCGCCGCGCCACAGAGGTCGTCAAAATATTTTGGTTATTTTATTTTATTTCCTATGTATCTTTCCAAATTGTATTTTTACTGCAAACCTTCAACCAACTTTCTTAACAAAACAAGATTAATTTAACATAACATAACAGTAACTTATCACATACGTAGTTTTGATCGCACACTAGGATCCCCTCTGTCGTATTCATCATTATCATTAGTCATTTGTTTCATTAGTTTTGTTTCGCTTACTAGACCGTAGTTTGGAGATACCTTCGTTTTACAAACTTTCGTAAGGCGATGATAGAATGGCAACTGACGTTCATTTTTCAATTTCACAGCCGTTCCTTTGATGTTTCCATTTTCCAAAAATAACTACGGAAATACATTACATATACGAATGTCAAATATATTCCTAAATACAAACAGGAAAGCTATTTGTAATACTCGCCGCAGAAATATGATCTATTCTATAGAAGAAAAAAATTATAGAAGAAAAATTTAAAAAAATTAGAATATAAAATTCTTATAGAAGTTCACCAAGTGTAGAGCCAAGTTAATTGATATTGTGTGACTATGACGTAAGTCTTGTGTCGTTTACATAATCATCGTCACTTTGTTTGTAATTTGCTTAACAAATTACTAAATTGGCTCTTTTTCGCTTAGAACACTATCAACACTTGCACTCTGAAAAGACCCAGAGCTTTGACAAACGCGCTTGTTTCTCAGATTTCTGCTCTGCCTGCAAAAGCTTTTGCGTTTCTGATCTCTGCCACCATTTGTGAATTAATAGGTTCACCATTTCTGATAGTGTTGATTTCTGCAGATATGTATCTATATATATATATATATATATATATATATATAACAAAGTCGTGTTAGTTACACCACTTATAACTCAAGAACGGGTGAACCGATTTGGCTGAAAATTGGTGGGGAGGTAGGTTAGAACCAGGAGACATGGGGGGAGGGGTAGGAGGGGGGGTTCACCGGGGGCTACCCATGCGAAGCCGGGGCGAGTCGCTAGCAGCATATAAACAAAATACATATTGCAGGCTTTTATTTTTTCTGTCATGTCTAGTTTCTCCCAAAATGTATTTGGGTTCCGTCAGATGTTTTAGGTCCAAAAGTTTGCCGCTGCTATGTACTGAAGTGTCAAACCAATTTAAAACCAATAAAAATCTGAAATCAGGCGCTGTTCTTTTATCGTAACCACCACACTGAAGTTCGGATGGAATTGGTCTTTCTTTCAAAACGTTTTGACCTGCTAATTTTGTGTTACCTATCGCCTTTAGCAGTGTTAGCTTATGTACCCGCTGTGTTCATGGCCGCGCTTAACCGCGGGGGTAGGACTCAATTATCGCGCGTCGCGTCATTCACTTAACGGACGCTTTCCGTCGTCCGATTAGCACGGTTCTTGAATTGTTTGCGAACACTTTGTTAATTCGAATTTATACCAATTAAAACACTCAAAAATCCTCATTATTACGTGCTGACAAAGTTTAAAATAGATCTAAAATTATAGACCCGTGCCACAAGGAACGAATGGTAAAATGGCGCTTAGGAATTTTGTAAAAAGCATATTTCACAGCAATAAAATATGCATTGGAACTGTTCGATATCGCATCGCACCGACAGCGCTAGCAGTCGGCCGTGCGTTGTTTTTCAGTGATTTATTATTAGTTGCGTTTATTTTCGACAACAGAACGTAGTTTTATTTGAACAACTGGTTTTATATAATTCCTAGTTTTCAGAGATAAGTGTAATGAATGCAATGCCATTGGACCGAGTGAACTCAGTAGAGCTAATTTGACTGCACAACATTTGAACTTTTATGCGTTTCGGCCAATAGTTTATCAGACGTAGCTGTAGTATTTCACAAGCTTCTTGTGGTTTTAACAATAGTTTATCAGACGTAGCTGTAGTATTTCACAAGCTTCTTGTGGTTTTAACAATAGTTTATCAGACGTAGCTGTAGTATTTCACAAGCTTCTTGTGGTTTGAACAATAGTTTATCAGACGTAGCTGTAGTATTTCACAAGCTTCTTGTGGTTTGAACAATTCTATTTTTTTTATGTATTATGAACAATGTATTCTTAATTAAACTTGTGTCTGAATTTGTTTCTTCTTTTGTTTCAGGTAAGTCAATGAAAGTCTTTTGTCGGTGTTGGTAAGATTCTTATTTACTAGTTGATCAAAATAATTAACAAAAACTATTCTTCAAAAAAATATTTGTAAGTAAAAGGTATGCCAAACTTATCAAAACTAAAAATCATAAAAATGCAAATTAAAACTATTTCTAAGAGATTCCCCGTTCTATTTCCAAGAGATTTTACAAGATACAAAGAGAAGAGATAAAACCAAGTGGCGACATCTAGTCTTGAATTGAGTAAACTTCAGAAACCTATACCACAGCCTATACTATGCTTGGTTCGAGATGAGATTTATGTCTTATATATTAAGCATAATATCGATTTTTTTAAACAAATCCTAGCAATTTTCACACTTGACGACTTAAGTAATAAAGATCGTAATCGTAAAACACACATGGAAAATGTGTCTTAAAAATAGGTTTACAAACATTTATCATAATGTTTATGATGCTACTTTAAAAGCTGTCAAACAAACAGACAGGCAGTTATTTAGCGTTGTTTACTCTCACGTAACCATTTTGTACATTAACCCGATAGACTAAATACACGTAAATAAACGATTTTTTGTTTCACTGGCTAGACGATATATTGTTCTACATTCTGTTGATATGTTTAGTGCACAGATAATCCCACATTTTTCATTTATAAACAGCATTTTTGATAGTGACTACGTGCTTATTAACATACATAATTACTATCACCAACCGCTGCTATATTAATACTAGCATCCACCTGTGGCTTCTCTTATATCTCATCCCAGGGCTGCAAGTATTATAAATCGATTGTATAAATCGATAAAATTTGACTAAATTTCTTGTTGTTTTTTTTTAAACAAACATTTATACTTGCAGCCCTGGTCATATCTATCAGTGTAACAATTTTCATCGAAATCTATTCAGTCGTTACGGCGTCATTGAGTAACAAACATTAAAACAATAGTAGTATGGGATAGTCTGTGAAACTCAGTAATCTTGTCATACATGTAGAACAAACTGCAGGAAACCCGGTGAAATTACAGACACCGGAGCATACCGCCCGTTCAACCTAAGATGGCACCTGCCTTGTATGGCGTGCCAACCAAGGCAGGCGCCAACTTACGGTGAACGGTCTGTAGACATATCTCGGGTGTCAGGATGACAAAAGCAATGCAATCTCGCGCGACGCGCCGAAGCTGCAAGATGTATTAAGGCATTTATAAAAAATATCTTTACTGCACATCAAATGCACTGCAGTGTACAGAATTTTGTTTGGAAAAATAAGGAGAATCCAAGAGACTCTTTCCGCCGATTTCAAAAAGAGACGTCGTCTACTATTATTTTATTTATTTTCGTAGGGTTTTTTTGAGTAATTTGTGTTATTTTGGTGGCATTTTAACCAATGTAGCTCGTTTAAGAGCACAGGTGTAGTGAAATGAAATGGAAGTGAATTGCGTGAGTTTTCAAATTGGTGGAAATTATCTACCAAATTTTTTGTAAAACGGCCACCGTTTTGTTATAACATGACTTGACTGTGAGTTTGACGATTTGAAAGGAGTGTAACGTTGCAAATTAAATTGAGAAAACCATTTTACTTGAAAATGGTAAATGCAAAAGCCGTGCCACGCCAATTATGAAAAAAAAGGAGAATCCAATAAAATAGTTTGAGGAATGCATGGCCGTTCTTTTTTTTTATTCTTATTTCTTTCGGAACAGGCTGATATCCCACATGATGTTAAGCGGGAGTCTCTGCCTATAAGAATGTAATACCTCCAGGTCTCGTCAACCCAAAGACAGACTTAACAGTTTTATTAGAAGTCTTTGCATCAACCTAAGTTTAAGTTTAAGCACTGCGTTCGCCAACTTGAGACATAAACATGAAAGTCTCATGTGCCCGTAATCTCACCGGCACCCGTTCAAACCGAAACACAGTAATGCGAACAGAAATACGTATGTTGGTAGTACTTCCCCTGACGAACTCTTAATACAAAAGCTCTAAATGAGTAGTAGACACCACATACAACACACCCACACACACACCCATACACGTACAGCACACCTGTGAGATGTGTGTCCGGCAGTGGACGTGCCTGATGATGATAATGATGGCCTGAGCTGGCTCGTAGGCTCCGTTCGCAGAAGCTTTATTAACCGATTGCTTTATTAAATCTTTTTTGAATGTTGAATTCCTCAACCTCGCGGCTTCAATCATCAATTGAGGTTAACAGATAAATCAAAATTCGTTATTCGTCCTTTTAAAATAGATAAGGTCCTACGACTAGAATGTTGGGGGTATTTTTTGATCGCTGATGTAACATTGCTCGTAGGACAAATTCCAGAGAATCGTTTTCTTAGAATTAATCTTAGGCCCAGTTTTTGTGACCTAATCTAAATATTATAACAAAAATTCCCTTAAAAAATTCGATATCAATTCAAGATTTGTTGACTACGTTGGTCTTCAGAACAGGGCAGTCGATAGTAGTAGAGCTTTTTTGTGAAAGGGTTCGTCCGGGGAAGTACTACCACCATACCTATTTCTGCCGCAAAGTAGTAGTGCTCGCATTGCTGTGTCCCGGTTTGAAGGGTAAGGGTGCCGGTGAAATTACAGGCACATGAGACTTTTCATCTTTATGTCTCAGGTTGGCGGGCGCAGTGCAGTGCCACATAGGGTGCGTCCTAGGTGAACGTGACCAATGTGATAATGCACTGTTCATAGACAGAGGGTACCACTTAACATAAGGTGGGCCACCAGCTTGAACCGTCATTCCAAGTAGTATATAAAAAAAACCTATTCCTCGTGAATTCGGCATCGGTTATAAAACTCGCCTCACTATTCCCGCCATTTATCTCTATTAGTGGGCCTAGTGCATTAATGCAGGTCTTGATCTGGTTACTCCAAAGCATGGGTGACCTTCCGCGTTGTCTGATGCCTTCCAGTCACCACGACAAGACGCTCATAGGAGTCAGTGTCCCGTCCCGAGACTTGTCCGAAGAACTACGCCGATCGATACACATTATTTAAGAATTCCTTTGTCTCCGTGTCTCCATATTCCCATCAGCACTGGGCACCTAAGGTTATTGATCCTTGCGTTTTAATATTCAATGCGTGTGCGCTTACGACGAGGTAGAGCTAAGTACTATGTCCCTCACTGAGACTTGCCTTATTGAATTGTGAGAGTTTTATATCACTAATTCGGCGTTCAACAGAAGATACATACATATTTAGACGCACGCTTCTTCCCCGAATGGGTAGGCAGAGCATCAATCGGCCTCTTTTCGCAGTGGGCTGCCGATCGTGGGATATAGACGCTTATTGCCTATATTGCCTATTTTTTGCCTGTATCTTGGGAACCAACGGCTGTATAAAGCTCGTCCTTGTCTCAAAATGTACCAAATTGAGTCTAATTTAAAAGTATGCATAGTGACTATACCAGTCAGACTATAATATCTATTTGACATGTAATTCAGCAATAAATATACTTTGACTTTGACTAAGAAATTGAGCAAAAACTGAAACAAAAACGAAATTTCATGATTTTTTTGGATACATCGTCGCACAGCTCTTTGGAAATTGCAAATCTGTTTTTTAATATTGGTTTGGGTCCTAACAACATATAAAACATTCTGAACGGGCGGACCTTTTGAAAGCACGGATGTACATCTTGACTGTACTAGTAACGATATTTGTATGTTGTTACTTAATCACACCACAACGGCTTAACCGATTTCGATAAAACTTATGACACAGGTAGATTATGACCTGGATTGAGCTATAGGCTACTTTTTAACCTGGTAAAACGTGAGTGAAGCCGTGGGCGGACACTAGTGTAACATAATTATTATCAGCCCACCAAATTAACCTCGCATTCCAATTCACGCCTAACTGAATGCGAAAGACACTCAATAGCGGCAAATTAACTCCATCAGCGTAGCCAACATGCAAACTAGGTTTACCTAAAGCCGGGATATACGGTTACCGCTTGACAGAGTCTAAATCGGGCGTATCAACCAACGAACTGTTGGATTAACCTGTGGTTTATCCTTATAACTGTCCTTGTAACAAGTAGATTTGGAGAATAATTAAAAGGAATTTAAATTAACTCAACATCAATTCATAAAGTCTTTTTTTCAAAATGTATGTAAATAGTCATGAGCACTCACAATACCCATGAATATTCAATGTGTGAATATTTAGTGAATATGCCTAACGACGAATGTCTTTAACCAGTGCGTCCTACCAGTAACGAAGGAGATGAAACGTGCACTCCTGTGACGGGTCCAAGTCGCTCAGCGAGCTATGGAACGGCCTATGCTTATAGTCTCTCTGAGGGATAAAAAGTCTCGAAGTTATCCAACAGACAACCAAAGTTCTCGACATAGCCCAGAAGATTAGCAAGCTGAAGTGGCAGTGGGCCGGTCATGTCTGCCCAAGACCCGATTACCGTTGGAGTAAACGAGTTCTTTAGTGAAGACCGCATCTTGGCAAACGTAGTGTAGCCTCTGGCTAGGTGGAGAAACGACTTGCGCGAGGTGGCTGCAGAAACTGGATGAGGAGAGCCGAAGACCAGGCTCAGTGGCGCGCCGTAGGAGAGACCTATGTCCAGCAGTGGACTGTAATAGGTTTGTGATGATAATGATTTAGTGTGTGTAGAGTGCTAAGGTACCTTTGCAGAGTCACAAACCATATCACTTTTTGCAATTCGTAGATGTCCTTGTAAGATTTATTTTGTGACAAATACTGTTTACGCATTAATTATTTAATTATTAATTCGAATGGCATTGACACAACACTCACAATCAATATGAAGGTAGCATTACACCTCGCACAGCGTTTGCTAATCAGGAACCGTTAGGTAGAACTGTGTCGCGCTTGACACATCATGCTAGTATTGCGCACCTACGCGTGTGATGGCTAATTCACACTTAGCCAGTAGCTAGAACTAGAACGGTGAAATTAAATGATAGAAAGACGAGAGAAAGTCGCTAAGGTAAGTGTATCAGTTTCAAGATCGTTAGAGGGTAAAGCATACACCGCCTGAAACCAAAGCTAGTGAAACTCTGGTTGGTTCCCAATCAATATGTGCATTACAACAGATATTTAGGCTTCGATGTTTTTTTGTAAGCTTGTTTGTACTATATGGTTTAATTTAAATTTTTATATATTTCTCATTAACTACAAAGTTAATATTTGTTTTAGAATTTCCAATTGAACCCCTTTCATATGAGACCCCACTTGACTTAATTGCTTTCCTTTTTTTACCCCCTCTCAACCCCACTCAACATCTCAACAAACCTCCCGGACCGATTTTGCTCATTACCTTACCAATTTTTACTATCACCCCACTAACAAAATTTAATGAAGATCTGTACAACAGTTTGAAAGTTATCCGCAGACAAACATACATACAAATGCCATTTCGTCCAAGTTTACTCGGAGAATCTCTTCGCTCGTTCAATTAACTAGTAGTTTGCCCTAAACTGAGACCTCGCGATGTTTCGTTTCGCAAAATGGCGCATTTTTTTAATTCGTCTTATTCACCTCTATCTGAACGAATCTTTTTCCGAAGATTCGAGGTTGAGGTTTGTCTGGTTGAGGCTTGTCTCAGGGCTCAGAAACACTACCTGAAGTTTAAACAATAACTCGCAATAAATAAGAGCACCCATCAAAACAATAACTTGTAGTGTATTTTTTAGTTTTTAAAAACACTGATAATTTGGACCAATTAACAAGATCAGTCCGATTCTCGACCTTCAAATTAAACATCATTAATTTAATGTTACATACATACATAGACACACGCCTTTTTCCCGGAAAGGGTAGAAAGAGCCTCAATGGGCCTCTTTCCAGCGCGGGTTGCACCATAATTTAATATTACCAACTGTGAAAGTGTGGTCCGCCCAGAGTGTTCGATATAATCACGTGTGCGTTGTATCGCCTAGGCCTGTCTGGCCGCGTCACGCGCGACACCCCTAGTGAATCACACTCGAGGCTTGTCACATATAGCACGCAGGGCTGTCACGTGTCAGCCGCAGGACGTGTGTAAAAAAGTAACAAGCTGAATACACAGATCGTGCGTTGCCGCAGAAGTAGCAGACTATTAGTAATGTGTGGGGAGGGAATTTTCTCTGGATATTGCTGGTCTATATTTATTCTAGAATTGTTATTAATATGTACCAATAAGGAAAATATGAATACTGTCAGTATTTGATTAAACCTAGCGTGCAAGGGAGTGATAAGTATTCTAAACCGCAGAGCTCATACTCTTAGGCCGAGATAAATAGATGTAACTTAGCATGTACTTATGCTTTGCTTTGTACTTGTCACACAAATGTAAAATCGCACGTGATAGAGAGAGACAGGGACAATGCTAAGCATTAGTACGCGCTGAGTAAGGTCTATTTATTTTTGGTTTACTGTGACCTAGCAGGCAATAGAGTGAAAAGTATCGTTTTAGAAATCCAGAATTTCATATTTTTAACCCCCGACGCAAAAACGACGGTGTGTTATAAGTTTGACGTGTCTGTGTGTGTGTGTGTGTGTGTGTGTGTGTGTGTCTGTCTGTGGCTTCGTAGCTCCCGAACGGATGAACAGAATTAGTTTTTTTTTATAAAGGTGAATTTGTCGGGTATGCTCTTAGCTATGTTTGATCAAAATCGGTTCAGCCGTTTCATTGCGTTGAAGGGTCTTTTAATATTTACAAAATTAATTACTTGTTGTCAAGATATTCAAGTGATGATGTCGTAAACAGTTGTCTTTCCGTAATAATTAATGTCTGAACATTGATAATACTTCTAAAAAAAAATACGATAGGTTTTTAAGGTTCACTGCGTTTTAGGTACGCAGCGAGCAAACGTTATTTAGTTATAGTTACCTACTCTCTGAGTAGGTGTCTGTCAGCCTCATTGTCAGTCGAGGTACTTGCCTACTTCTTCGCTAACAGCGCAAATGATTCACGCCGCGAACTGTCATCGGAAACAGGGGTGCCACACGTCATGAACAGGAAACGTCGCAGACGTGAAACGACTTAAATGGGAGTCGAAAACTTATTAGGTAAGCCTGGTGCGGTGAATCAAACAATAAAACAGTCTGGGATCTAATGAGGTGTCAGTGCTGTCGTATAAGAAATTCAAGAGCACCCTGCTAGGAAGAGCTCTTCCCATCATAGACAGTTTAAGTAGTAGTAGAGCTTTTTTGTGAAAGAGTTCTTCCGGGGAAGTATTACCACCAGTCTATTTCTGCCGTAAAGCAGTATTGCTCGCATTGCTGTGTTCCTGTTTAAGGGTATGGGTGCTAGTGAAATTACAGGCACATGAGACTTTTATCTTTGTTTTTATGTCTCAGGTTGGCAGGCGCAGTGAAATGGCGTCCACTTAGGACGCGTCCTATGTGGTAATGCATTGTTAACATCACGTGGGCCATTAATATATTACCAGCGTAAGGACAGGGCGGATGACGTATTATAATGGCAAAAATTATAGGTGATAAAATCGGATGCGAGACACCAACGTCTATGACTTAGTTCGTACGCGATTGGTTTTGTAGATCGCCCGCATCATGATGTTTAAATCTATGGCTCTACCAAATAAACTCTCAACATTAAATAATCAGACTCCCGTTTTTGATCTCGGTAGATTGTGAGTACCATGTAGGTTTTTTATTTTTTTTATACAACTTGGTGTGACGGTTCAAGCAGATGGCCTACCTGATGTTAAGCGGTACCCTATGCCTATGATCAGTGCATTACCACATTGGTCACGTCCACCTAGAACGCATCCTATGTGGCATTGTACTGCGCCCGCCACCCTGAGACATAAAGATGAAAAGCCATCACATCTGTGACATCTGTGCCCGCAACCTCACCGGCAACTATATACCCTTCAAACCGGAACACAGCACTGCTTTGTGGCAGAAATAGGCATAGTGGTAGTACTTCCCCGGACGAACTCTTTCACAAAAAAGCTCTACTACTACTAAGTACTATAAATAATTATTTACTATCAAACAAATATCTGCGTTTGAGGACGCCATTCGTCAATATTACAACGAGCTGATGGATGGGACACGTCACTATTCGTCATAAACTAAACAATACTTGGTAAAGTTACCCCCTACCAGTGACGCAGCTAGTACTTGACAGTTATGAATGGTTCTTGTTTAGTTCACTACGCTTCGGCAGTGCCATTAGTTTGAACAATGGGTGAAGATCTGTGGCACTGGGCACTCAATACTTGGCAAGATTACTTGGAATATTATTTTTCAACGGATGTCTTCTGCATGGGGTTTTAGTATTAATTTGCAGGCAACACGTCTTAAAAGGCAACCAGTCTTTACAAAATAGATAATGGTAGAATAGTTATTCCAGGTTTTGTTTTGAATCTGAGAAAGACCGGTTTAGTTCCAAGAAATTGCATGATACTAGATAACTTTGTAGTATCATGCATTTTCAGTAACCCTGTATGCAATCATGACAGTTCCTTTTTTAAAACTTTTTGTATGACGATACAAACAGATGGGCTACCTGATATAAAGCGGTAACCTCTGCCTTTAACTATTCCTTTAACATTACCTCAAAGGTCACGTCCACCTAGGACGCATCCTATATGGCATTGCACTGCGCCATAAAAACATAAAGATAAAAAGTATCATGTGCCTGTAATTTCACCGGCATACCCTTTCAAATCGGAACAGCAATGCGAGCACTACTGCTTTGCTGTAGAAATAGGTACCTACGGAGGTAGTAATTCCCCGGACGATTTTATCCACAGAAAAGCTCTACTACTACTTAATCATGCTATTTAATACTTACTTAAGCCATCTGTAGACCTAGGTAGAACGATAAATTCAAATAGCCGTAGCTAAAAAAAACTCATTACAAATACGAAAGTATTTTATCCACTGAAATCTTACTTAAATCATAAGGATAATTTTTACAAGCATAGAAGTTATAAAATCTTTTTAAAACGACTACAATCTGACAATTTAAGGTTTGCTCGGAAACAAACAGGCCATTTTTATTCCTCACAGTCCTGAATACTGCTTTAATAGAGACCAAGAGAATAACAAAATATTCAGGAAAAAAACGAAAGAAACATAAAACAATACAATACAGTGACAATATAAGGAAAATATTTGATTGATACGGCTGATGAATGCAATGCCACGTAGGGCACGTAGCAAGTGTGAGTATTTAATACTAGCACCGCCCCGAGGTTTCACCTGCATAAGTCTCGATCCCGTGGGAATATCGGGATACAAATTAGCCTATGTGTTATTCCAGGGATCCCGCTATCTTCATTCCAAATTGCATCCAAATCCGTCTAGCCGTTTCAGCGTGAAGGCGGAACAAACATAAACACACACTCGCAAACATTCGCATAATAATATTAGTGTGATGTATTTGCCAAAGAAAATACGTCGATTTTGTGGTTTCTGTCCAGTGAGTTATGTCTGACATGATAAGTACATTATTTTTCGACACACTTGCTCGTAAAGTGGCTCTAATGTCACCTCAATTAGGCACGTAATGACACCTGTAATCAAACAGTGACTTCTTCATTGCTATTATTCACAAGTGAGTTATAGAGACAGTTGAACATTTACGCTGAGTGTGTATTTCTGTTACTCCTGTAATCAAACTGTGACTTTTTCATTTCTATTATTCACAAGTGAGTTATAGAGACAGTTGAACATTTAAACAGAGTGTGTATTTCTGTTTTATTATTATTTTCTTCACAAGTGTGTTGAAAAACGTCGTATGATACACGTGTGTATTGATGATTACCGTCCTCGGCTCTCTTAAGACCCTCACGCCCTTAAGGCTCGGTCTCAATAGCGCCTCAGCGGTAATCACCAACATTACACACTTGTACCATAATGTACTATTACTGCAAACTAGAGTACTACTCAGAAAGAAATATAACATAACACACCCAACACGTACATAGTCCAGATCCCATACTAGGATTCCCGATGTCGTAGGTACTACGAGTATCATGGTACAATAACACCCAGAACAAATATTTGCAGATCATAGAAACATTTGTCCCGCAGCGGGAATCGAACCCGCAACCTCTCGCATCTCAACCGTCTAATCGCCAGCTCGTCATAGAGGTCGCTTAAAAAAATGCTTTGTTAGTACGTATTCAATATTAATAATTTAGATATGGCATCAATTTCAAAACTTTAATGAGAAACTTTGTTGAATTTAATAAAACGTTTCAAATAAGTTTTAGTAGTAAATGCCTGAGGGTAATTTTGCTACAGTAAATGGAGATATAATTCAAAATGAAGTTTAAGTATTTAAATCAAAATTAATGTACATTTCATGTACAGATCATATAAACTAGGTATTAAATGTAGCTCAAACAATGGACTAAATAATTAATGGTTTCTGAAGGTTGTTTAGTTACGTCGCTTGGACACGAAAGGAGCTGACCAGAGCAGACATTTTAGCTTTAAACCACTTTATTATTTATTAAAATCCTCTATATATATAAAATCATTGCGTGACTGACTGACTATCAATGCACAGCCTAATCTGTAAGTCCTACAGAACTGAAATTTGGAGTGTATATTATTTTTACAAGCTTTTATTTAACTGCAATGTATGTTTGTCAGGGTGGAAGCCGGGCAGTTCCACAATCGATTGAGCTGAAATTTGGCATACCTGTCAAGTTCAGATGACAATACAATATGATGGTGACAGCGAGCTGGAAGATGGAAGGTGGACAACGGAACTCCTCGATGGATAATAGTAGACTGACCGTGTTTAGGCTCATTTTGATCAGGTTACGATCACTATTTTTTTAAAAGCTTGTATTGATAAATATATTTTCACAAAACACTTTATTTTTCACTAAGAAAGGAATTTCTGATATTCAGCAGCGGGGTTTTGGAGTTTGTATGGAAAAAACTCCACGCGAACGGTGTGTTGGCATTCCACAGGTATATAAGTAGGTATATAGGTTTTTTCATATATAAAAATGAATTCGAGTGACAGCCCTAGCAGTGTGAGAACAACAAGCACCTAATATACAGGGATCGTATTCGCACTAATTACTTATTGATTATCTGCGCGACAATCTTTCACGCTGTAGCTCAGCTTCCGCAAATATAACGTCCAAGAGGCATCTCAATCCTACTATAAATGATTAACTTATAAATTAGTACTCATAAATGATGTTTGTTAGTGAATCACGAGTTAAGGACTGAATCCATTTTCATTTTAGGGTCAATTATAGCTTTGGGTTTGAAATAAAGTATGAACTGCTCGCCACTTCGTCGACACAAAACCTAAACCTTTCCAAAAACCAAGCTATCCAACAGTGAGAACCCCTTTCGAATCCATTCAGTGGTTTTGAATAATATTTAGAACCCAATATCGACATAATACATATTTCCGATTCCACACTACGATCCCCTGTCTTGTACTCATATTTATTCTGTGACCCTGTGTCAACAGTTAATATAAGAAAATAACCTATATAGGTTATTTGGTCATTTTACATTTTAAGCCAACGTTCTATGACGTGCAAAATAATTCCAGTCCATCCCAAGGTTGTCTGGCAGGGATCGCTTATAGTGATAAGACAGCCCATTGGACTTCCGTTATGAGTTTGTGTATTAATTTTATTTTCTGTGTTGTACAATAAAGTGTTTTCTATCTATCTATATATCTCATGCCGTTTACCCAGCAGGGTAGGCAGAATTTAGAAGCCACGTATTTCGGCCTATGTACCCTCAACATTTCCGTCAATAACAGAAAAAAAACCGTTTAGTATGCGTTGTTTGTCCGAGGGTAAGTTTTTCAGAAACGAACGGGCTATTTTAAAATCAATGTATCCTTTGAAAAACTTGCACGTAAAAGAAGCCAGGCCCGGGAACTTTTATGTCCGAACATAAACCTGGCTCAATAGATGTTTCTTAGAGCGAGCGCACGTCGAGCGGTTTGCGCCACTAGAGTGTTCCTCAGATAGGTACTCATCAAGCGAAATGTATATGTACTTTTTTTTTTCTTTATAATTGGCGCTGCATTATATTGCGCTATATTGTATTTTCAATATATTTTACAACGTTACACTCCTTCCAAGTCGTCAAAGTCACAGTCGAGTCATGTTTTAGTAAAACGGTGGCCAATTTTACTAAAACTTTGGTAGACAATTTCCACCAATTTCAAAAGTCACGCAATTCATTTCCATTTCATTTCACTACACTTGTGCTTTTTAAACGAGCTACATTAGTTAAAATGTTACAAAAATAACACAAAATAACTCAAGAAAACACTAGGAAAAGAAATAAAATAAAAGTACTTAGACAACGTCTCTTTTCGAAAATGGTGGGAAGAGTCCGTATATGTACTTAGATACGTCATTAAAATATACAAAAGAGTATTTTATAACATTCTAAAAAAAAATACGCTTTAAAAACAAATAACAATAAAAGAGAATCTTCTTAAATCTAATTCAAGATCACATAGAATTATTCACTTAATAATTCTATCTGAAAGTGTACTGATAGAAAAACCACCAACCAAGCTATCCAAGAGTGAAACTCCACTATAATCCGGGAAAAGAGTAACAGTAAAGTAATATGTAATGTAGTGATGATAAATTAGCCTATTGAAATAGGATTTTTAAAATCTCTTTGTGACTTCAGCAGCTTAAATAATTTAAAACGGCTACCACGGTTGCATACCACGAATTACATTCCCTCTATTGTGCATAATTGTGCGAGTCCTACGCGCAGTGATACTTCGTTTGAAAATCTGGCCGGTGCCGTCGGCCGGCGGCGGGCGTGGCGTTCTAAAACGCAAAACGCCATGTGTGCGCGCACTCTACGCACTTACCTAATTACAGAACAGGGCAAAATCTTACGCCCGTAAAACTTCACCCATTCTAATTAGGTTAATTGGAAAACAACTTGAGATACTGGGTATCGCGCGTGATTGCCCCAATAGGGTTGCTACTTGTAAGGCTTGAGATTTGTTGTTTCCTTAAAAGTTTAAATACACAACATGTTACAAGTTAATGTGGAAAACTCATGATAGTTTGACATGAAAAGTTTAGTTGCAGGTATTATTGAGAAATTAGTTGAGTGCTGAAACAAAATAAAAATCATGAAGTTATTTAAAATAAATAACTGGGCGATTCGATACAAACCTAATTTGGAGCACTAACTATGGCCTACCTAAATATCTCGGAGCATTTGCGGTTTATGTTAAATACATTCCATTCTACATTCTTGTATGTGTGTGTCACTGAGACATTGTTTAGCTAATGTCATAGTTCAAGGAGAGTAGCTGGTTAACTTTATAGCAACGATTCTAATCACTTCATCTTACCTGCAGAGTGGTAGAGCAAGAACTTTATATAATGCTTTCATATGACTGTTTAACTATCAAAAGGACGAATTTTACCTAGCAGGACTTTATTATCCCCTGGTTTGTTCTCTTCAGTTAACTATTATGTTACTAATACCTTTTCGAAATACGCGTTTTGTCTTTGCTTTATTTTTATCTATTTAGCCTGTATGCACCCACTGCTGGGTATAGGCCTCCTCTCTAATACGCCACTCTCTACGGTCCTGTGCTGTTCTTATCCATTCTCGTCCAACTTCTTTAACGATGTCATCCGACCATCGGGCGGGTGGTCTGCCTCTTGGTGGTCGAGCGTCGCTTGGTGGCGACCACCATCTCTTTGGTGGCCATTGGTGGCCATACACAAAGCAACAAATATTTTTTGACGGTGTATCTATTGCATTGTGTACCCAAGCTATGTGTATTTGCTGTTCAAAATAAATTATTTCTATTCTATTCTATTCTTTGTTTTGTCTTTAAATTCCGGAAATAATGGCGTAACTTCCTGTATTCCAGCTATTTCGTTGACTCTCTGTGTGTGTAGGAGACGGGAAATGTGAACGTGTCTTGACAGGTGGAGTGTGCCTGTGTGACGTACGTGTTTGTAATTCGACGCATGTATGCGGTCGTAGGGCTGCCTCGGAGGAATTATTAATTGCTTTCTCTTGTCAAAATTGTACTGTGGAAATGACGTGCAATTTCGTTGTTTGTGTCTAATTTTGATAACTTCGTATCTTTGTGTAACCGTAATAATTTCTTCAAGCTTATTATCTCCAACGTCTACCTTGAAAAGGTCTCCAGGGATAGATAGGGGCTCATTTCAATCTATAATCCTACTAAAATCATGTCAAAGTTTGGAAGTTTTTGATGTTTGTTTTTATGATATTGTAATCATGCCAAAACCGATTTCAATTAAATTTAATACACAGATAGCTTACGACCTGGTTTTAGCCTATTTATCCGGGTAAAACTTCAATCTAACGGATGGACACTAGTCTTAAATATAACAACTGGCATCATATTTTCGCGAACATATAATATTGGCTTTTTTGATATCGTGTCTTATTTCCCTCTCTGGTTTGATATGTCACAATATATACAAAAGTCATATCATAGGCGACATAAAATATAATTTTAGTGTTTTTAAATGATAATAAAGAAACAAATAATACAGGACAGTTCACAAAACATTATCTAGCCCCAAGCTAAGCAGAGCTTATGTTATGGGTACTAGATAACTGATATACTTATACAATACATTACATGGACAGTAATTTATTTTATTTATTCAATACCCAGAACACCCTAAACAAATATCTGCAGATCGTACATATATTTGTTCCGAGGCTAGAATCGAACCCGTAACCTCCTTCGTTGCAGGCGAACCTTCGCCCGCCGTGCCGCAGAGGTCGAGATAGTATACAGAATATCTTTAAACTCTTAGAACAATTGTATTTATACTGTCCATAATCCTAATTTCTAATAAAAGTTTCTTAATTTAGAGCCTTGCTCTAAAATGTGATTACTTGGTTAATTAGTTCCAGCGACAACCCTATCAACGTGTCGCCTAGGCGATAACAATTCAGCTGCTATGCTGACTTCACACCTCCGACTCCGGTTAGAGCGATACGTCCGAAGACGCGTGTGTTGGGCTGTTTGTATGCGTGTGTGCGTCCTCCATTGTTCAGCACTATTGTCATACCTACTGTTCATTGGTATCAAGGGACCAACAATGATATCTTCTAGAGTTGTTGGCAATTGTGAAAGGGACACACGGTCTATTGTGTCAACCCTAGGTTATGAATATTGGGACAATAATGATATGTCCCTTTATTTTAGAGATTATATCTGTGTGGAAAGGACACGTTAAAAAATAATGTGTGTAAGTCAGTTTGTGGCACTTCTGTTTTATTAAGGTGATAAGAGAGTGTGTAAGTACAGTCCACGGCTGTTACAGTGGCACATTGTGGACTAAGGAGAATACGTTTAACTTTGGTTTTGTAAGGTTAGCTTCGTTTCGTTGTGTATCTACCAGGCCCTGACCTGACCCGCATTTTGCAGGCATTGCTCAGGCAACATGAGCCCAAACACGGCCAGTCTACTACTATCCATCGAGGAGCAGATACTCGCTGATACCATAATATTGTATTGTCACCAAGAAACCATACACATTTTTTGCAAAATCGGTTGGGAGGAAATTGTACACTTAAAATTCAGTTGCAAGATTTGTCGCAACATACTAACAGGTCAAGTTAAACAAAAGCTTGTAATAATTATAGGTGAGGTTAGTTTTCGTTTTTATAATCACACTAATACCATCATAAATGTCATAGTTTGTCATGTTTGGATGTTTGTTACTCAATCACGCCGAGTATAGAAACGGCAAACTGATTTTTTTATACCTACAGATAGATTCCGATCTAGATTGAGCTATAGGCTACTTTTTAACCTGATCAATCGCGAGCAAAACCGCGAGCGGACACTAGTATTTTATAAAACACACTCTCCTGTAGGTATTTTGTTTGACGAGTGCCGTAATAAAAATGGTTTCTTTCTTTTTTGATTAAATATATACCAAACGGATTCAATACCTACGTAAAAACACAATAAAAACCTTACTCTTTAATCGAAAAAAAAACACTGGCAATAAACACGCGTAATCCGCTTCAAACCACGTATGAATAGATACATGCTATGTATTTGCGGATAGATGTGTCGTTTCGGACCGCAAGAAGGGCCGTATCTGTGAAATATTCAAAGGGGCTGCGGTCGCGGGCTGCCCGGGTAGCGGGGCGCTTCTAATTAATATTAAACTCCGATTTTACGCGGGATTACCCCCGCTTTTGACGACAAATTTTAGGTGACAATTTCCTTTTTATAATGCGTCGTTTTTTTGGGTAATCGAGGTGGGTTTCAGGATGTTTGAAGTTAGGTATTTAAATTGTTATGTGCTGAATTATTATCTGCTGTGGTGTGTCCGGCCTAAGAATATACCCCTCCATCTCCTCTATGGATGTAGTAAAAGGCGACTAAGCGATTACACCAGGGGATAGTCAGCAGCATCCAACGGAGTACTCAACGCCAATTCCGATCACCATTCCGGTTGCCAAGCGTGTGATTATGGCATTATATGGGGAGGCCACGCCCAGCAGTGTCATCCATGTCTAAAGGCTGCTGACAAAGCAGCCGTCCACACGCAGAACGTTCAAAACGCAAAACGTTCAATACGCAAAACGTTCAAAACGCAAAATGTACACTTTCGCAAAATGTTCAAAACTTAAAACGTTCAAAACGTTCAAAACTTAAAACGTTCAAACCGTAAATCGTACAAACGTTCAAAACACAAAACGTTCAAAACGCAAAACGTTCAATACGCAAAACGTTCAAAACGCAAAATGTACACTTTCGCAAAATGTTCAAAACATAAAACGTTCAAAACGTTCTAAACTTAAAACGTTCAAACCTCAAATCGTACAAACGTTCTAAACACAAAACGTTCAAAACGCAAAACGTTCAATACGCAAAACGTTCAATACGCAAAACGTTCAAAACGCAAAATGTACACTTTCGCAAAATGTTCAAAACTTAAAACGTTCTAAACTTAAAACGTTCAAACCTCAAATCGTACAAACGTTCTAAACACAAAACGTTCAAAACGCAAAACGTTCAATACGCAAAACGTTCAATACGCAAAACGTTCAAAACGCAAAATGTACACTTTCGCAAAATGTTCAAAACTTAAAACGTTCAAACCGCAAATCGTACAAACGTTCAAAACACAAAACGTTCAAAACGCAAAACTTCCTAGTATGAAAGGTATTATAGCATATTAAACATTGAAATTCGAATTTGAATCTGATGCAGTGTTGAAAACAGTAATGGATACCAAAATTTTTATTTTTTTAAATTAATAATATGTATATAGATTTTATTGCCGACTTTCGAAAATTACTCTTTGTCTTCGTGGGCGGTTAGTATACCTACATCTGTCAGTTTCCAAATGTGTATATTCACCAAATAACCCATTTCAAAGGATCAGTGCCCATAACATCCAGTTATAACCGATAATAACCAGTAATGCCACTAAGACAGCCGCGGATCCTATTAGGACATTCAGGATTAACGTGTACGAATACCTGGGATCCGGGTGAAAGGCACCGGATTATGGGATAGCCGAGTAGGGTTACCTACTGAAAAGACCGGACAATGTCAATTTAACTGTATTTTATAATATTTATGCTCTTAAATATTAACACAGCCATTGTTATTGAAAGCGAATAGGTTCACAAGGCATACGGGAATTGGATGCTTAAAAAGATTTTAATCGAACGGTACTGTAGTGGCCTATCCAAAAAACAAAACAGTTATTTCTAGAAACAACTCAGAGGGGCTAATCTGCAAATTTGACAAGCAACTTACAAGGCCGTGTGGTGTACACTACACGGATTTTGTACGGGATTTGAGGTTTTCAAATATGCAGACCAGCCCCTCAGAGCCTCGAGTCTGCTTTGACAAGCAACTTACACGGCCGTGTGGTGTACACTACACGGATTTTAGTACGGAGAAATCGAAGAGCGCCCCTAGCGGGCACCTTGAGAACCTCAAATCCCGTACAAAAATCCGTGTAGTGTACACCACACGGCCGTGTAAGTTGATTTTGAAATTTTCAGACTAGCCCCTCTGGTCACTTTTTGAAATGTGACAGTGTGGCTCAATAAAGAAGATTGAATAAAAACAACTTTGTATTATTTAGCCAATTGTATTGCCACTAAGCATGGCAATGCAGCCACCATCTAAGGGCAGCCAGTAACGCTTCCATCCGCTAGAGAGATCAGTTGAGCTATCCAAAGACTGACTTTTCTAAAGATAACTTAATAAAATCTCCTTAGCTCAACTTTTCATTGCGTATTTTTACACTTGTATTCGTTTTATATTTATTATTTCTGTAAATAATGTTTCTTAATAACAAAATAGACCTCTATTTATTTTCTAATGATAATATATTACATAGCACGCTCCCAGGAAAACATGAACATCCATTGCAACGGACAATCTTTATGATAATATATTACATAGCACGCTCCCAGGAAAACATGAACATCCATTGCAACGGACAATCTTTATGATAATATATTACATAGCACGCTCTCAGGAAAACATGAACATCCATTGCAACGGACAATCTTTATGATAATATATTACATAGCACGCTCCCAGGAAAACATGAACATCCATTGCAACGGACAATCTTTATACCAATTTACGAGTACTTGAGTTAAAATGTTTTTGACATAAATTGAGGACTGACGTGACTGTATAAAGCCGGATCTGCAGAGTTTATCCGGACATTCGAACAGCACTAGCCGTCTCGATAATAACGAGGGATACCGTTTGAGGGTTTAGTCGAAAAGAGTTATTTGTGTCAAATACTAAAACGAATGGCGCTGCTAATAGTTTTGGGAGAAAGTGTTTTTCTCTCCTATTTTTCGTAGTTCTTGAATAGAATTCTTTTACCTGGGCACAAGCAGCTATTCCAAATAAACCGGTCAGAAGTGTCCTCGCACAGTGTAGGGTTCCGAAGTCAAGTCACAGACCCTCCATTACTCGAAAAGGATATCCCAGATATTTTTTGATGAAAATCACATAATTTTATCAAACAACGTGAAAAGTTTACACAGCTCGATGTCGCTTTTAGTAGATTAGAACGCACTTGAGATTTGTTTTTTACATTTTTATTACCTTTTGGGTACGGTACCCTAAAACTAACATGAGATTACAAAGCTATAACAGTCATTTTCAGCCAAAAAATATTGATACAAATTTATACTAACTACTTAGTGGTCACTTAACGCTTATGAGACACTTAACGCATGTCTTATACTGAAAAATTAAAATGAAAAATGTTTATTTGCCGGAAAAAGATTTACAAATACTTAAAACTATCCTGTGGTGTTCGCACTAGGCAAGCCTGTATCGCGAACACCAAAGAGCCGATTTACAAAAACGGGTTAGCATTAACCTCGGTCGAACCCTTTGCCTATACTCTTTCATACAAACTTGTAAATTTGACAACCGATAAGTGTCCTGTAAAATGTGTATATTAGTATGTATGGGAAGTGAATATGGGTATAATTGTATGCGTGATTATTGTCTTAACCTATATTGTCCCACTGCTGGGTAAGGGTCTCCCCCAAGTTCTACCACTTGTCCCTGTCTTTGGCAGTCTCCCACCACTCCTCAAAATTCACAAGATCGTAGGATCCAGCAGTGGGACAGTATAGGTTAAGGAAAAAAAATGTCTTAACTTTTGCTTTTATTGTACGTTTGTTTATCCTTAGTTTAAAGACAATAAAAACAAAGTTATATATTCGTTTATTGTCACTAGCTACGGAATAATTCGTCCAAACGCAATCTAAATGTTTGTAAAACTATTCGGTATCAAATTATTCCTATCTTGGTACAGTTACCATCCGTTATGCATACAAATTGATTATAAACTCTCTTAGCTAAGACTTATATAAACCTACGTTAAAAAGTGAACTTTCTCACAGTTTTCTGTGCTATTGTCTGTTGTGGGATTTTCATCTTGTTACTATGTAGCTAACATAAGGTTTTGGTAAATATAAACTTAGGTTATCAAACTTGAACTATGTATTTTTTTATACTACTTGGAATGACGGGTCAAGTCGATGGCCCACCTGATGTTAAGTGGTACCCTATGCCTATGAACAGTGCAGTACCTCACAGGTCACGTCCACTTAGTACGCGCCCATGTGGCATTTGCACTGCGCCCGCCACCCTGAGACATAAAGATGAAAAGTCTCATGTTTTTCACCGGCACCCTTACCCATCAAACCGGAACTCAGCAATGCGAGCACTACTGCTTTGCGGCATATTTGATGCTGTATAAACACTATTTATCGACTGGCTTCAAATTTGTTGATTATGAATAAGGCTACGCCTGCATGCAACATAAGTTCTTACTCATATGTTTTATTACTAAAACCTTCCTCGACCAACTATATGCACGACAGAGGAATCCAATTCAAATCCACTCAGCAGAACTGGAGCTTTGATACACTGATAAAACATAAAAGTATGTGTGTCTCTACTTTTTTTGAATGTCAATATTCATAGGGTGCGTCCTATGTGGACGTGACCTATGAGGTATTGCACTGTTCATAAGCAGAGGTTACCGCTTAACACCAGGTGGGCCATCTGCTTGTTCCATCATTCAGTAGTATATAAAAAAAAAAAACATCTTGTGCGCCGTAGCGATGTAGCAGTTTTTTAGTATGATTTTTCGCTTGATTGGTTATGCTTATGAGTGTCTCTTTTTTTTAAATATGAAATGAGTATTCAAGCTACCTGTCGGCCCACCTGATGTAAAGTGGTCACCGTCGCTCAGAGACTCTGGCAACACCTGGGGTATTGTCGATGCACTGCCTACCCTGAAGGAATTTATGATAATTTTTCTTGAAGTGTACATAAAGACAGCCAACATTGACTTTAAATATACACCGCAGATCATTTGCAGGCGACGTATGATGAATGCTCTGTCAGGATTTATTTACTCAATAATGACAAAACTTATCTATGTTTGTTTTTTGCAAAAAAGCGCATCATGTCAAAATAACGCAGTTTGTAAACTAGCACGGAAGGCAAATTTCTCATAATTTCATATACTTACGACCAGTTTTGTAATTAATGCATTGTAACAATTCCAGTAACACTGTTTTGTTAATTATGATTTTGTATTCTTAGTGAAACAAACTTTATTTCTTATCTTAAAACAGCTTTGATGCTAGTTTGCCGACACAAAACTAAATTAAAACTATTTATCAGAACCAACGAGTAGTTCAATTGTAGAGGAATTATACATTAGAAGTAGAGGAATTGCCAATTCCTGTCTGCCCCGCATGGGGACAGATTCGTTGACAAACAGAAACTACTTGAACCAACTGATGCTAGGCGCAGATCTCGCGTAGTGTTTTTTAATTGTTTTTTGTTTCATTTCAGAGTTTTTCTTATTTCGGTTTGTATTGTTGTTTTGACGTGATCCATTGCTATGACCCTGTTTTTTTCTGATTTATTCAAAAAGTCCATAATAAATAGTGATGATGACAATTAGCGCTACGGCGGCGTAGCAGTAATGCTACGAAGGTAAAAAGCCGTAAAAAACTCCTATTTTTACCTTTTTTTGTACCTTCTTATAGCTACAATGCGTCCTACATTTTTGTTTATCCTCGAAACACATACTAATCTAGCCGAGTTTCACGAACATAACATAACAAAAAAAAAAAACGTTGTCGAATGGTAGGTACACACAAAGTTATTCCCAGTACGACTTGCATTCATTAAATGTGTATGTCCTGTTAGACAGGTGTAAAGTTCATCATAGGTTAAAATATCTTTATTTACAGTGCCGAAAAAATATATAAGCAGATAAGGCTGCATTTAGACCATATGTTTTAGCGTGGCTATTATTTTTTGTGTACATAATGTGCGCTTACTCTCTTGCTACTCGTATAAAGTACGAGTAAAAAGTGTCGTATAAGTATGTTTTTTATATTAATGCTCTTGAAAAGACGCTAATATATTCTGCGCAATGTATTGCGAAATCGTGATCGAAAACGATTGTCATTTCGTTAGACAATAGGACGGTGGGTCAGGGTAAAGGTAGATAAACCAAATAAATTTGGAATGTTGAGTATAAAATACTAAGAATATTTAAGTAGAGTCAAAGTTTTATCAAAGTCACAAATCCTAAGGGTTCAGTCTACCTACTTAGCGTGATACGAGAATTAACTAACAACGAAAGCTCATTGCAAACATAACTGCCTTAGGTATCTACCTAAATAGTTTTTTTATTGTCAGGAATAAATGAAATAGCCTGGTTAGTATTCATTTAGAACAGGGGTTCCCAAACTTATTTTGTCTACTGCCCACTTTGAGAATAAATTATTTTATTGCGCCCCCTTAATTATTTTATAGCGCCCCCATTTTTTCACCTACTTAAAAACCAGGATAACTTCAAATTAAAGATGCACAAATCGGGCATGAATGCACAAATGCACAAAGTATTTAACAGAAACATGATTGCACGCGGCCTTATATCTACGAAAATGGCCTATCTAGGAATACTAATAACTATTAAAATGCAAAAGTGTGTCTGATTTGACGCCCCCATTTTTTTCTGGGTCTCTTACCGCCCCCATTTAGGCCTGCATTGCCCAAAAGGGGGCGTTATCGCCCACTTTGGGAACCTCTGATTTAGAAGGTAACGTTGATTTAATATACTTAAGCTTCGACCAAAGTAAAATAAATGGACTGGCCTTACCCATACAAAACGTCCGTGAAAAATAAGACAATTCGGATTTAGGGTACGGTCAACAAATAAACTATCTATCTATCTATCTATCTATCCAGCCACTGCTGAGTAAAGGCCTCTTCTCTATAGCGCCACTCCTGGCGGTCTTGTAAATAAACTAGGTGAAATTAAATTATTGAACTTCTTAAAAACTGTATGTTTTTAATACTTAATACTTTAACAGATGCAATGTGTTTTCTAAAGTTATTTCAGTAGGTTTATAGTAAAAAAAATCGCCGAAAAAAAT
Organism: Operophtera brumata; assembly: GCA_932527175.1. Lineage (NCBI taxonomy): Eukaryota > Metazoa > Arthropoda > Insecta > Lepidoptera > Geometridae > Operophtera > Operophtera brumata. The sequence goes on from OW052239.1 coordinate 18,181,751, forward strand.
GCGGGTTCGATTCCCGCCTTGGAACAAATATTTGTGCGATCGCAGATATTTGTTCAGGGTGTTCTGGGTATTTTCTCTGTATAATAAAAAATATCTATGTTTGATTTCGAGTCAAATTCCATGGAGCTCCCTTCCTTGCAACTACGGAACCGAGAGATTTGTTCTCTGTGGGGTTTGACTTCGACAGATATACACTCTATGAGTTTTGGATATAGAAGAAAAACGTAGTATACTATTCGTCTTGGTTTTTTGGGATCGCAAAATAGTTGCGTGTTGTTTTTTGGATTTGGGAATTAATTGAAATCTGATCGTATCGTACCAATCGGGAGTGTTTTTTGGACCTTTGAGTGCCTCCTGAGAGGTCTGTGTTGGAATACGACCTTGGATGGACAAAGTTTGGACTTTCGTGTGATTTTGTGGTTACCGGCTCCCACGAGCTGAGGCCAAAAGGGCTATTGGTGTACCTCGCGTAATCCGTTTTGTTTCCAGCGTGTGAAAAGTACTTAGTAACGCGCTGGACGGAGACCTGGACATTGGCTGGACAAAACCGTGAGTACAAAACATTGGTACATTTGATAGGAAAGTGCGTTGGTTCCACCTAGGTGGTGGGCATTGGTTTATGCGCCGTGTATCGCGGCCTACACCCTCCTCGCAGCCCCCCACGAGGGCTTGTCAGCTCGGGGAGGGAACAATCTATCTATGTAATATATTGTATTAAGTATATCAGTTATCTAGTACCCATAACACAAGCTCTGCTTAGCTTGGGGCTAGATAATGTTGTGTGAACTGTCCAGCATTATTTATTTATTTATTTATTTAATTATTGAATGAAACTTTTACAAAAATACATGGTTCCCTTCTGTTTTATGTAGTTACGTATCTATTTTTCAGCTCTCAAACATACACAATATAAATCAATAGAAAAGCAAGTCCACCTAAGGTCTTCAGCTCAATCAATTTGTGAAAAATATATTTTTCATCACTCAATAAACTAAGAAAATATCATAAAAATCGTACGGAAACATAAATCTATAACAATTCCAGTATTTAAGAAACTGCACAGTGCAGTTTTAAGAATTTTGCACAATGAGTTTTTTTATACTACTTGGAATGACAGATCAAGAAGATGGCCCACCTGATGTTAAGTGGTACCCTCTGCCTATGAACAGTGCATTACCTCAGGTCACGTCCACCTAGGACGCGCCCTATGTGGCATTCCACTGCGCCCGCCACCCTGAAACATAAAGATGAAAAGTCCCATGTGGCCGTAATTTCATCGGCACCCTTACCCTTCAAACCGGAACACAGCAATGCGAGCACTACTGCTTTGCGGCAGAAACAGGTATGGTGGTAGTACTTCCCCGGACGAACTCTTTTACAAAAAAGCTCTACTACTACTCACCGTTTTTTGGCGTATAGAATTAATTGTGTAGAAAATGATCAGAGCAAATACGGGAAAATGTATTCCACTTCCAAAAGTCGTCTGTTCTTGCTCGTCTTATGACTTCTATCCATTTTTGTTTACCTTAGTTTTTTTTGGAAAGCTATAAGGTTAATTAACATGCCATTACATATTATATGCAATTACCTAAAGCGACGTGCTTAGCAATGTTTTGACGTAAATAATGCAAATTACAATTCTAAATCAATACGATACCCCTTAGGGATCAGATTTTTTTGCAGTCTGTACCGGACCATCCGTCATGCGTGAAGTCTTGTCAAATATTTCGTCGCTGTAGTTGGAAAACTAAATAAGTAATAACAACAACAAAACCAACATCGCGAGAAAAACGCGATTTACTGTTTTATTGCGTCAAAACTGGCAATAACTTTTTTATCGTAACTAATTTTTCAGTCCGTGTTTTGATATGTTATAGATTGGTACTGTATCTATTTTCGAATTTAATGATAATACATTTTAGTTCTTTTGATTATGAGAAAAAAATAAAAAAACGACTATGTATTTTTCCCTCGCCAAAGTTTTGAATAATTGAAATGATCTATTATTTACTTATTTGAATATGACAATCCTATCCATGGGTATAGATTTATATAATATTAAAATACATTTTAAAATAAAACCAACTTATAATCATTTCTTTTTATCAAGACTGAATATTAGAAAACTACTGAAACACCTACATTATTTTAGCAGACTTATAAATTCAAAGTAAGTGACATAACAAACTTATCATACGACTAATGCTTATAAAATCAACAAAATGAAAAAAAATTGTGGAACACAATAATTCTAAGTATCAAAAAGAAAAAGGTATGTCGACTAAAATTAAAACTATCTAGGAGTATAAACTTGTGTCTGTTAACTTTCATTCAGAGTGGGGAACATTGAGATAATGTCCTGGGGCGTAGTCCTCCTTGTCGCTCGTCCTCTAGAGCAAGACGTGTCCATCGACATGTATGGGCCATCATAACCATGCAATAAAGTCGATTTCGCAAAATGTGTTAGTTATGTAGTTTTCCTACCACACGACGATTTATAAGTTTTTTTATCAATTGATGAAAATTATATTACAAAACCTTTACTTACGAATTAAATGCGATGCCTGAAGCTTTATTTGTATTTCTTGTGTTGTTTGCACTTGCAGAAAAGCACAGGAAGGCATTGTATTACCAAGGTATCTAATTTTGGTATTTTTCAGCATAGCTGTCACTCGTTGCCGTGACAAAGACTGACTGAAGCGAAGTATACTAGCTAGGTCTGTTTAGAAGCTTCAAAACTATCGTTCCCTAAGGCCCGTCCATTCATCTTATTTACGTCGATGTACTTAAGCATAAAGAAAACCAATTCGAAATGTTGTCCTTAAACTCTCAAAAGCACAACATTTAAAAAGGGATTTCTCTGAATCAAGAGCTCACTCAATTTAACGAAATTTGCTCCGACTAGAAACAGGGAACTCTGAGAGCAGAGTTTATCTTTCATCTTTGATTTTAATTATGCGGTCTTTAATCAAAACTTTGTACTTAATAATGTGAGTAAAAATTCTGATTGCTTAGTAGTTAAAGAACATCATCATTATCAACGATAGAAAGAATGCTACTGCTGGGTTTCTGAAAAAGTCACGATGATTGGTCTTGAGCCGCCTCCACACACCGATTTGCTATGACCGTAACAATGTCATCAGTCCTTCGAGTGGGGGACAATCGTACACAGCATCTTAGGAATCGTGGTCACCAGTCAAGAGAATTTACTCCTCAGCGTGAGACAATGCCTTATTAAAGACAGAGGTTACCGCTTCATCTTGTGGGCCATCAGATTGATCCGTCATGCATAAAGTAAAAAAAAAACAGATCACTCTAAGCTAACATTCTAACCTATTGTACCAAAAGCTGAAAAAAAAACATCTACACGCAGAATGTTTAATAAGCAAAACGTTAAAAAGCAAAAAGTGTTTTTTTTATGTTATTCGCAGTTTTAGAATGTTCAATACACAGACTTTTCGTTACGCAGAATGCTCATGTGACAGGCTGGAATGACTGCAGCACACTGTCGGTGCGCGTTTTTTAATTGACGGTATATCCATCAAAATTTGTCGAGCTGGCCCCTTGTGACAAACATCCGTTGTCCTCTAGTGCTGCCACGTGAATGTGAGATCATGACTCGATTTAACCTAGAATGTATATGCCAAACAATCCTTACAAACTTTTTCTTTTCCTATACTAGAGTTTTTTTTTTGGTGAGAAACTCTTTTTAAAAAGGTTTAAAACTATGAACTTAAATTATTTAATAACATTTAATTGCAATAATAATTCCCCAAATTCTAAAGCATTTCACTTGTAATTAAGAATAATAAATATACATCGAGTTAGTGTGAGAGCTCATCACAAACAGCAAGAGACAACCCTGCCAACAATAGGATACAGAGCAAAAAAAAAACAAAGTTTTAAGAAAGGAATATGTATTCCGTAGCTTGTCTCGCCTCTGTCGATGGTGACTCGATTCCAATTAAGCCTCTGACGATACCTGGAATTATCGAATCGACTCGATAGTCTCCCACGGATCGCCAGTGATTCCAAATATTGACACTGATATCAGAATGACGCCGGCCGTAAGGACGCTTGGTCATGACTGATACCGTTGTATTTTGTGTGGTAGCTAGTAGTAGAGGATCCGCACTAGAAACGACCTTCACCAGTCTGTTTAATGGATGAAAAGTATTTTATATCAAATTGAATATATTAGAAAACATATCTCGAGTGGGTTGTCTAAAATATTCCTGCCCAGACTATGATAAATAAAATAAAAAAACCGGCCAAGTAGCGAGTCGGACTCGCACACGAAGGCTTCAGTACCATTATCTATAAAAACCAGCCAAGTGCGAGTTGGACTCGCGCACGAAGGTTTCCGTACCATTATCTATAAAAACCGGCCATGTGCGAGTTGGAGTCGCGCACGAAGGGTACCGTACCATTATCTATAAAAACGGCAAAAAATCACGTTTGTTGTATGGCAGCCCCCTTAAACATTTATTTTATTTTGTTTACCTATTTGTTGTTATAGCGGCAACAGAAATACATCATCCTGTGAAAATTTTAACTGTCTAACTATCACGGTTATTAAAAAAAAGTAAAAAAAAAAAAACTTTTAAAATAGTATAAAAATGATGTGATGTAGTAGTAGTAGTTATAAAATACTTTTCAACCATTAAACAGATGGGTGAAGGTCGTTTCTAGTGCTGATCTTAGACTATAGACTAATACTGAAAAATCAAGTACTTAATTTACAGTAGAAAATGTTTAGTGGCAGACGCTCTCATTTTGCGTCATGCTGTGCTCCGTAATACGCACAATAATAATTATCTACATATGTATTAAGGCTTCTTAGATTGTCTAGGCATACCATCAGCATAAATATATCTGATTGATTAATAAGTCCGTTACCATCGCTTTAAAGAAAATAAAAAAGAAAGAATATATATTTATTTGTATACAAGAGCTACACATAAACACATATCACACTAAGAAGAAACAGATATGAAGGTACTAGGTGTAACTCAAGTAACAAAATGGATCTGCCTCAGCATGAGTTGGTTGACAGCAAGCTAGCAACCAACACTGATCAACGTTGGAAAGGAAGGATACCACTTGTTTACCTTTACATAAGGTATTGCTGACTTGATCATAAGAAAAATAACTTGGACAACGGAAAGGGATTTTGTGACTTCCCGCTGTCCACGTTAACGGGGTCAGCTAACGTGGACAACTGCAAGGGATTTTGAGACTTCCCGCTGTCCACGTTAACGTGGACAACATAATGGGATCATCGGGAATAGACCGAAGTACCTACTCAATTAAATAAAAAGTAAAACAAAGGCGATAGTGGAAAAAAATGCTTCTAGAACGAAAAGGGAGCTACTGTTTGCCCGCCATTTTTTAACTTCGGCGCTAATTTTACTGTAGTAGGTTCTTACACTTCTTGTTATTTATGTAATTGTTATGAAAGTAGTCGGTAATTACCTCAGCTTTAGTCACTGACAAGTTTTAGTTGTTTCCATCATAATATTGTTATCATTTATACACACTAAATAAAGGTATTTCTAAACTAGTCTACTTCATCTAGAAGAGATAAGGCAGCCAGAGCAAATGCACTTTTGATTCAACCACTTGTCAGAATTAATCTATAACACACTTTCGTTACACAATGATGCGAACGGATTCTGAACAGGAACGTTCACGACATTAAGTGAAATAGAAAGCGTTGTTTAATTTTCTCACACATTTTACTTGACATTTGCTCGAACGTGCGAATGCTACACACGGGACGAGTATTCTACCGACGAGTTTAATTAATTTCCCGCCGTAAGTTGTGGTTTGACAGACGTCAGTTGAGAGTTGCGCGCGAAACAACAATGGTTATTGCTCGCGTACGTGATTCATTAACTTCTAATGACACGTCCTTGTTGGTTTGAAGCGTGACGGGCAAAGATTCACTTGGAAATTATTTACGTTTTTAGCGCGGCTGTGTATTTTGTGTTGGTAATTTTAATGAGCCGTCTTGTTCTTGTCATACCGTGTTCTATGTTTAAAATAGAATTGTCTCGTCTGTGTTGTTGTTTTGCTTCTATTGTAACACATTTCCGGCATCGCTATTTTGCTGCTTACTAGGTTGTATTAACGATTGATGGAGACGGTTCGATTAAATTTCTGTGTGTAGTCAAGTCCGAAGCAATACGCAATCGCGATCGTCGCATAATTTCGCACAATGGTGCGGTATTGTGGCTTTATTTTGAACGAATTTCATATCTTTTCGCTTCATTGTCCCGTTATGTGTTTGATTTAACAATACTGCGTAAATTGGAGACAGTTATGCGTGCATTACACCTGAATAGATATGAATTTCGTTCCAGAAAATAATATTTTGTGAAAATAACAGGCCGAGGTAAATTTTGGAAACATAGGGCGTGACGGGTGACCTGTTTTACTAATGAACTTTTCGGTTTAATATTGAAGTCTATGCCCTGAGGACTATATCAACAAATCTTTTCAATTCAGTAAATCCTTTCAGAGAAAACATTTTTATTTCAATCTACAAAGCCACAATAGGGACAAATGAAACGGGATTTAGAAAAAACTCTGGGTATAAGTATATCTACCGACGTTGAGCAATCATCCAAGTTATATCAGGAAGACGCAAATACAATTAGATTACTTGAGCCTCCACGTGTTTTGTCGACAGAAAAAGACTTATTTCTTTTTCTATTCGAACATTATTCTTTCTCAGAGGCATTTGAGTGTCACGGTGTAATATTGCTATTTATTGTAATACGCAAATTCGTTTCTTTTCACATCAAAGGGCGACAAAGGAGGTATGTTACGTTCCTTTTCACGCAGTTAGATACCTGGAGGTACACAAGCGTTTCAATTTACGGATGAAATTGCTACATCGATTGAGTAGGAGGCACTAGGCAGTTATATTTTAAAGCGGATCGGGCGATATTTATTATTTGCGCCAAAATAAAAATATGAAAGTGTTTTCCATTTGTAGCCTTCGTACGGAGATGATAGATGGATTACATTGCAAGGTATTAAGTGGGATGTGAAGCTGGAATTGTTATTCCTTCTTGTACCTACCTACTTACTTAAGGTGAAACTTCAGCATTAAGATTTCATACAAAATTAATTTAAGCAATTTGAATGAAGTAGGCGTTTTGAATACTTACTTCTATATATTCAGCCGGTAACACCCACTGCTGAGTACAGGCCTCTTCTCTAGAACGCCACTCCTGGCGATCTTGTGCCAGCCGGATCCACTGCTCTCCTACTGCCTGCACAATATCGTCTGACCAATATCGTCGTCGTCTGTCATTTTATTATCTTAAACTTAATCTTATTTATAAGTCTTCTACCGGGAATAAAATAAAATATTTAAGCTCAAATAACCAAACCTAGGTACTTTGTTTAATTTATAACCTGTTGCAAAATACTTCAATTTGATTATAATATGATAGAATGAGGAAAATATTAAAATTGATCGAATTAATTTTGTATCAAATCTAGTATTGACGTTTCTGCTTAACTGCTGCTAGAGGCTTCTACTTTCTACTGCTTCTAGTAGGAGAGATGATATATTTGTTTTGAACAATGATAAGAAAATGCCTTTTTCATCCCATCTATTCGAAAAGGACGACTGGGTTCGCCTTTAAGTGCACCCAACGGTGGTGTTTTCTATGAGAAACTTTTAGCGGGCAGTAATGAGTTTTCCGGCGCACTTATTAAGTTCCTAATTCAAAAAGTGCGCGGCAAAGATAATTGCGGCGCACTTATTGAATTTGGAACCAGCGCCAAATAATTCGAATGCAAATATTGTTTGAATAAATACTGGCTGGTACGACGGCCCAAAACCCAAAACAAAAAAACCCAAAACACAAAAAACACAAAACACAAAAAAAAACACAAAAAAACACAAAAACACAAAAAAAAACACAATACACACAAAAAACACAAAACACAAAAAAAAACAAAAAATACACAAAAAAAAACAAAACACACAAAAAACACAAAACACACAAAAAACACAAAAACACAAAAAAACACAAAAAAACACAAAACACAAAAAAACACAAAACACAAAAACACAAAACACAAAAAATCACAAAAACACAAAAAAAAACAAAACACACAAAACAAAAAAAAAACACAAAAACACAAAAAAAACACAAAAAACACAACACAAAAAAAACACAAAAAAACACAAAAAAGAACAAAACACAAAAAAACACAAAAAACACAAAACACAAAAAAAGCACAAAAACACAAAAAAAACAAAAAAAAACAAAATACAAAAAACACAAAACACAAAAAACAAAAAAAAAACACAAAAAAACACAAAACACAAAAACACAAAACACAAAAAATCACAAAAACACAAAAAAAAACAAAACACACAAAACACACAAAACACAAAAAAAACACAAAAACACAAAAAACACAAAAAACACAACACAAAAAAAAAATACAAAAAAAACACAAAAAAGCACAATACACACAAAAAACACTAAACAAAAAAAAAACACAAAAAAAACACAAAAAAGCACAAAACACCCAAAAAAACACAAAAACACAAACACAACAAAAAAACACAAAAACACAGAAAACAACCATTTGTTTTATTAAATAATAATATTACAATAACATATGAGGCGCCTTTTATTTTCTCATAGTGGGTGATGAAAAGCAGAGTGTATCACACGGGCGCAACATATATTTTTGGCTCGGGCGACGTACTTTGAATCTCTCGCTACGTTCAGGATTCTACTAAAGAATCCCTCGCTACGCTCGGGATTCTACTCTAGAATCCCTCACTTCGCTCTGGATTCAAAAAAGCGCCCTCGCCGTAAAAATATTATGTTGCTCCCTTATGATACAATCTACTATTCTTGGTTGTTAGTTTTCTTTTACTAATAATGTGAGTATTTTTGTATTAAATGGGCCTTTTCAGTTTTAGGCATTTCTAGAATTTACCATTTTGGAAAATCGGTATTTTTGGAACAGGCCGTTTGAAGAATATGCCTTTAAATAAATTTTCAGAAGAAGATTTAGGGATTCATCGAATCGAGCAGTTAGGCATTTTGCAAATTATGCATTATATAAGTATGTTGCGTATGCCATTTTTTACAGTATTCAAATCAGATATTCCGAAAAAATAAATAAATATTAGTGTGTTTAGTAGTTTTTGAGTTATTTCGTTTTGCTGCATTTATTATTGATTCAGATCTTGAAAGAAGACAATATTTTTCTGGTATAACGCTTTTATGACCTTTTTACTTATCATGTAAAATTTTCGAAACTAGTGACTTGATAAGGAATAAGGGGGCTGTGAAATGACAATTTCCATTCAACTAAATAAAAAATGGCGCCCACTATTTTCCTACCGTAATTCGAGTTTTCCTTCCACAAAATGTAAGGTTGTCCGCCCTGACTCCGAATTCAAATTTATTCAATTTCACGAACCGATCTGAGTGGAAATGAAACGTCTCGTGCGGCAGTCTGTGCTAGAGTGGGAGCTAGTGCTAGTTTTCTTACATCACAATCATAATCATCAGCCGGTTACATGGTTATCAACTTTTTGAAGATTTTGTGTAGAATCTTAATATTCTAAAAAAACATATTTATATATAGTGCTTATAGTTCTAATAGTTCTTCATAATATGTTATTTAATATGCTAGGAATAATCTTCCGATTCCTTTTTGACGTTGACGTTTCCGTTTGCCAAAAAAATAGAATACAGGTTTTTGTTATCTATTTTTTTCTATTTAAGAATCATGAAAAATACAATCTAGGCATCTTCAAGTCGAAGGTAACCTCTAGACAAGCGACATAAATATTCATCCTAATCTTAACCACGTTATCAGTTTCCATCAGGGAAGACAATGCTCAAACGCTTGACTGTGAAATATTATAAAAAACTTCCAGTCCTTGATAAAATAATACTGTCAAAATGGATTTGGTAACATTGGCATAACCAATATGGCGTAGGAAAATGATGACTTGCTCTCGGTCCATTCTCTATTAACATTCGCGAGCTAACTTCACTCTGTCATAGTTGGATGCGCTGCGTTGGGTTTCAGATCGTCTGTTGATTTTTGAGTGTCTGTTTCTGTAATTAAATTAGAATACGTAACTGATTGTATAATACTATGTCAGATAACTTTGTGTATCTCTATGGGTTGCGTGCATGCAAATTATTTTGTTGATTTTTAGTAAAAACATACAGAATGTCGGGTCTTTCATGTAGCCATGTTTTTAAGAGGAGTGCACTGCTAGGGCCTTTGAGGCCTCTGTATACAAACGAAGTGGTTTTTTTTTATACTACTTAGAATGACGGAACAAGCAGATGGCCCACCTGATGATAAGCGGTACCCTCTGCCTATGAACAGTGCATTATCACATAGGTCACGTCCACCTAGGACACATCCTATGCGGCATTGCACTACCCTGACACCAGACATAAAGATGAAAAGTTTCATGTGCCTGTAATTTCACCGGCAAGCATACCCTTCAAACAGGAACACAGCAATGCGAGCTCTACTACTACTAAACTAGTGTGCTCCTATTTTGGATATTATTATAACATCAAACTCAATGAAATTTTGTATCAGTACACGTGGTTTGTCAGTTTCTTATGAAATTATGTGATTTCTAAAACATACTGACTTGAGACGAAATGTTAAAATTTTGGAGTCGTTGCGTTACATGCTCACTCAGTAACAGTAAAGGTTACAAACTTGATGTTAATACAGTAATTACCTGAGGATGTAATCTAAATAGATCATAGACAAGAAACACGATTAGTGAAACTTTCCTCAATAGCTCTATTTTTTGAAATTGTCCCTCCTAGAACCCGTTTTAGGTCCCTCCTTCGATTAGAGAAAATATTAAGCGTAAATTGTTATACTATTCAGTAGTTAACCACATACTTAGATTAGTATGAGATAATTTATTTTGTATATTTGCTACTTTAGAAGCAGAACTTAGTTTTATCATTTGTCGCTTACGTCAGTTACTTCCGAGCTGAAGAAATCTATACCTCATCTCTTCTCGGGTTCAAGTGAGCACTGTCACTTTCTTGCAGCTACAGCTAGACCCCGCCCATTCGGTATTTGAACTATCACCTTAAATATATGTTATTTTGTGATTTTGCATGTTGATCTTGGTGCGCTTTGCCTGTAACATCTCATGGGTTGATTGGAAACATTTTTTTAGCGGCAAAGTATGGCTTGTGCATACTTTAGAAACAAAGCAAAATATTTAAAATTGGAATTCTTACAAATTGTGTTGTAAAAGTAAGGAAATAGTGAATTCCGTGTTGCCATAATAGAAGTGTTCCCCAAAACAAATCATCACTCATGGGAGAACTTTGACAGGATGATTGACGTAGAATTTCCTCCGTTTCGGTCGGAGAAGCGTTTGAACAATTTCGATGTCGTATCTCAGTATAACTTACATACGTCTTGGTTATACGATATAGCACCCGTATTTGTAAACAATACTTGAATAGCTCTCAAAATAAAATAAACGTAATCGATAAATGTTAAAAATTACTCTCTTTTTTTGCTCTAGCAATTAAAACAATAGCTAATTAACTAAAGCTAACTTCAATTAGAAAACCAAATTGTAACACATTAGGTAGATACGTGTAATTTTTACCTACGGTAACAAAAATGCTTGCTCGCCGTAGTAGTTGTAAAATATTCCATGTCATTGGTTATCGCTCGTGTGAACCTAGTATTTAGACAAACCTAACATAGGTTTTAAGATACTATTAACTAAAATATATTAAGATCAGTTTGTATGATAAATAAATGAATAAATGAAATAAATTCAAACAAAATAAATTGGAGCAATGCAATTTAAAATTAATCGTAGTTACCTAGTTCCTATCCGATTGCAAAGCAGATAATCCAAGCAAGAAATAAATAAATACTATTTATTATTATGCAGGGTGAGGCGAAAAGGGTAAGACGTGAGCAAGAGGTGTATTAGGGGGCACTGACCCCCAAATTCAGTACCATCCCTGATATCTATAAAAATATTAAATCTTCGCAAATGTGAAGATGTGGCTTGACTTTTTAATTCGGGAACTCAGCGATCCCATTATGAAACAAAACAACCCAAAGTGGGTCGACAGCGCACGACGGCAGACACACTTCTTTTTTTTGTTTAGATGCCTCGAAGTGGGATTACATTCACCCCAATAAAAGACATCACACACCCCAATACGGGATGTCAGACACTGCCATTAAGGATTTTAGACACCTCAAATGCTGGAAATCAGACACACAAACACGAATGTGAGATACCCCGAAGTGGGATAACAATCACCCCAATAAAAGACATCACACACCCCAAAACGGGACGTCAGATACTGCCATTAAGGACGTCAAACACCTGAAATGCTGGAAATCAGACACAAACACGCAATATGAGATACCCTGAAGTGGGATAACAATCACCCCAATAAAAGACATCACACACCCCAATACGGGATGTCAGACACTGTCATTAAGGATTTTAGACACCTCAAATGCTGGAAATTAGACACACAAACACGCAATGTGAGATACCCCTATGTGCAATAATAATCACCCCAATAAAAGACATCACACACCCCAAAACGGGACGTCAGATACTGCCATAAAGGACGCCAAACACTTTAAATGCTGGATATCAGACACACCAATACGCAATGTGAGATACCACGAAGTGCAATAACAACGTTGGGGATAACGTCAGATACCCCAAATATAAGTCGTCACTGCAGGTCTTGTTAGCCACACATCAAATTATCCAACATTTATGAACCCTGAATCACTAATCCAAGCTTTGTACCTGAAATGGGGCTATTTTCTTACCCCTTTCGCTGAAACGCTAGCGTGGTACACAATAAAGTCTCGTCAAATAAGTACGTCTCGAGATAAATGCCGCGAGCTCTTCCGACGGCGAAACAATGTCGGCCCATTGTGCACTGTTTGCGCGGCAATTTCAAAGTGCGAACCTAGCATTGCCAGGAGTCCGGACATGGCAAGCTTTTACAGACGAACAGGTTCTAGTTTATCAGTTTACGTTTCTGTCCGGCCTAAAGAAGCCTCTCGAGCATTTAAATGTAGAGAGTTTTTGAAAAACAATACTACCTATCCATTATGATGTAAAGGCTAGTTTTTGAAAAACAATACTACCTATCCTTTATGATTTGAAGGCTTATTCTAAAAAGCTTTCACGTTTGAAAAACAAAAAAACACACAGAATTAGTTTTTAGGGTTCCGTACCTTAAAAGGTGCCAACGGAACCATTATATGATCACTCTCGTGTATGTATGTCTGTCCGCCACAGACTATTATCACCGTTTTTTTTTTAAATTTGTTATATATACCAAATCACCAACCAACCAAACCAATCACGTTCTGAATTTGGGGTTTTCTGGAGGCAAACTAGTTTTTTTTGTCGTGTGATGTACGAAGCACTCTTTTCTGGATTTTTGTGGATGATTTTAAAGTGTAAATTTAATTGATATTAAAGAAATTAAACGAAACTCTACCATTCCACCTTTATCTCCGTCTACGCAGTCTAAAATAAAAAAAACGGAATAAAGGTTACTGATAGTTTATAGGAAAACATAAACAAAAATCTTAAGTCCTAACCGTGATACTAATAAACACGAATTATCCTTGCAATCGTTACACCGTGTTTAGTCTCATTCGATCCAATTTGAAACTGCCTGTCAATGCAAAAGACAAAACACTGTGTAAATATTCCAAGGATGCTTCTTACTGTAATGGAAAATGTGCGTATAAAATGTGTTGCTTAATTTCACCGAGGTTCTATGGTATCCTACTTCTATGGAACCCTCTCCACGCCGAGGCCGGCTCGGACATGCCAGTGCATTTTTTTGTTTTTCCGGTTTTTTCGTCTAGCAACCCTATATGCACCGTGAGTTTTGAAACTCGCCGGAATCTGGTGTCGGAATTAAACGCGATATTGTGAACGCTTTTTCAGCCACCGCGGTGCGCTCCGATACCGAGTTCACAAACGCGTGTTTATCTTTAAAATTCACAATTTTAAACAATTACTAGCGACAAAACTGTCAGTGCTGTTCAAAAAAATTAAAGTAGACAGAAAACTTATTCTTCTATGAAGATGGTAGGTAATGTACCAGGTACAGGTAGGTCGTGATCACCAATTTTATAACTATTTACCTACTTAATGGTGAGAAAATTAGTTTCTTAATCTTCTTGCCTCGGTGAAAGTTAAAACGTATGCAAATGATACGTACAATAAATGATTTATGATTTTATGATTTTATGCTTAATGATAATTTATTTTTCGGCTGCACTGTAAAATACATGATAGAAAATAAATAATATTTTACATTTATCATGTAAAATACATGATAAATGTGTGATAGCCAGCGTAGTGTGTAGGTACTTATTTTTTTTTTCTCCTCTAAATTCAACTCAACAATGTAACTATGTAAGTATTATTATTGTTTAATATCTTTATGTTTTTTTTTGTCATCTACTGATTTTATTTCTAGTTTATCTATTGTGCATAGCTATAAGTTTCTCTAAAATTGTAAAAATAAAATAAAATAAAAAATAAAATTAAGTGTGACTCTGGCTTGTGACTTTAAGCCCTGTTACACGAAGCAAAATAAACAGAGAGATAGTTAATAGTTTGCGTTAATTATTACTACCTCAAAATGGCACTTAGCTTTATCAATGAAATTTTATGACGGCCAGTCTCGAACGATAATCAACAAACAATTATATAACCATAATGTTATATCTCTTTTCTGTGTAAAACGAACGGATTGTATGAACGTAATTTAAATTGACAGCGCAAGTTAGTCTGTTTATTAAATTTTATACTCTTGATACAAAAATGGCACTTGAAAGGTGAAGTACTGGCAGGTTATTAAGGAGGCAGTAACTTACCTCAATAACGGTAGTATACGTATGGCCATAGATAATAAACGACCAAGCCGTAACTCTTGATGTGAGCTACAAACGCACTTTGATGTCGAAGTGTCTGCATTATGGGTTATTTTAGAACAATCTAGAGATAGAACAGGAATGATAGAGCACTTAGGAACCCACTTTTCTGCTCTACTTTGATTAAAAGTCTAAATAGAAAGACTGTAATGTTATTGCCTTGCGATAGATCACATATCAGCTCATTATACTGCCAGAATGTAAAATATTCGCGGCTCGCTCCGCTTGCCGGTAAATTTGATAAAGCTTAGATTAGTCGAAAACACATCTGCGTTACTTGGCCGTTCTTTACTCCCACAGTATATTCGTGGCTCGCTCTTCTCGCCAGTCATGATACAATAACTCTTAGCTCAAATTATATGAATTGTCCTATTCTAGAGGACTACATATTAGGTATCCTTGGCCTTTAGCCAAGTGGACCAGTATTAGTGTAATACCTCACTAAAAGAAGTATTTTTCTCAACACCCATTATTCAAATACAACTTCAAATCGACACTCGCAATCTGCTCAAGTACCTACCTAAAACATGATAATAAAAACATCATTGTGCGGGCACAAACGCAAAACAGCACTAACAAAGGTAAATTGAAATGATAATTAACTTTGCCATAAATTGCTTAAACGACATATTTTAAAATGAAAAAAATTCAGAACCCCTGAAGCTGTCGGTTTAGAGAAACGCGTAAAGCATTTTTTATTAAAAAGTTAATACAAAATCTCGAAAGGTGTTCATTATTTAAAGGATCTAACCCACAATGTTACCATCCGTAAACAAAGTTCTTCCGTTATATTTGCTGAGGAAATTATTTCCGAGGGAAGAAGAGGTGATATGGATCATAAAAATCAACAGTAATATAAGGTAACACTAAGGAACACTACACTGACGACGATAGCGCAGAACTGTATTTACAAGGCTCTTGTTTGCGCGTCTTTTGAGTCAAATTCTAACTTTGTAAATAAGCTTTTTAGGCTAACTATTGTCCGCCAAGCTTCGCTCTAAAGGCCTTGTTTGACAAACATTTTAAGAGGAGCACGACCAGCCTATTTTCAATGAATTGGGTAAAAATAAACACGCCATTGTAAGTTCACGTAACCCCGGTGTCCCCTCTGGCTCGGCGCGCCTCGTTGAAGAGGTTATGTAAATTGTTTAACGAACGGTGCCGTTACTAGCTAGATGGCGCACTTAAGGCATTAACATTTTAAAGCCTTATTTGTTCTAAGTACACAATTACTCCTGCATTTATACTGATTACGCTTCTTGTTTAAGGTAGGGATTCACTTTGAAATATTCTAATTAGACGTTTCAAGTCTCTCACTTCACTTTCAATTTAAGCGCATTCGAGGTCTCGTGACTTGCACCGAAATAAGGTTATATGAAAGTCTCAACACGTCGGACTGATTAATTCGAATGAGAAGTTTTCGTCGCAGATACAGAGTCGATCGAGTGAGGTAATTTTACGAGTTTAAAATGCAGCCCAGCGAACAACTCCGCGAGTCGTGAGATGTGTTTCCGCAAGTGTTGATCTCCAGTTTAAACATTCATCCCGTGCGCAAGCGAACCGTCGGAAATTAGGGTGTCTACAAGCTCACTCACAGGAGTGGGTTTTACAGCAGGGGCCGGCTCGTTTTCTTGCGCCATTTTCATGCTAATCTCCGAGCGAGCGTGCTGATTTTGTGGGCATGAAATATTTGCAACCATACGCCTGGCGCGCGCCGTGAGCTACCTTTTCAGTTTTGCCCGGCTTCACCCCGCGGGGATTGAAACCGTCGAATGTTGAATTTTACGCGTTCGTAATACGTGAAATTGCGTTTTGTTTTCTCCTTTGACGGCGTATTTGCAAATATTTTGATGCTGCTCTTTTATAATGACCCACATCTCGTTGTAAGATTAAATAGGCATCAAAAATTCGTATGCGGAGATGTGAGAATGGTGAATGGTTTATGTCGGGTGGCGGGTCGAGTCGTAAATTCATAGTTAGCGCTCGGCGCATGGAGTGCATATTTTAGGATCGTGTACGTACACAGGAGAGTCTGACCATTTGGGGCATCTGAATGTTTTATATAATGCACCGTACAGCGGCCCAATAATAATTTCCAATGTAGATACGTGACGTGGATAGGTTATGTGAATAGATTTCATCTCTTCGACATAAATGTTCGAGTTACGCTCGTACACGATGCAAAAGAAAGTGACTTCTCGGTTGCGCAAACCAAAAGTGAATTCTGTGAATGCCTCTCTTCGTAATACCGATTCAGGTTTCATAGCATTGAGAATAATTTGGATGAGACTAATTTCTACCTTGTATCTTTTCTCAAATGACGGCTCTATACTAATAAAATGGAGGCAACATTACCGCTCTAAGGTTAACCGTAATCAGTAAAACGTTTACATAATTATGCAATGTTGCATAATTTTTAGCCATTTGTCTTTAAAAAAACTTATTCTTTTACACATAAATTGTCGCGTTTTAACCTTGTGTTTAAAATGAGGTACATTACTGATTGTTAGTTTTTAAAATGGTTTACACGGAACGTAACTAATGATTGTATTTTTTTTTTGTCAACAGAACGCAAGCTATTCGTTGGTATGCTGAACAAGAAACTATCGGAGAATGACGTCCGATCTCTTTTCTCTGGGCACGGAGCGATCGAGGAATGCACAGTGCTGCGGGACGCCCAGGGACAAAGCAAAGGATGCGCGTTCGTCACCTTTGTGTCGAAGCAGGCGGCAATCGCTGCTATCAAGGTATACTCATATAGAGGCCGTAGAGGGAAAGACCTGGATGTGAATAGCACAGAACTGTTTGGAGTGGCGTTTGAGGGAAGAGGCTTATATCCAGCAGTGGCCTATTATTTGAGCTACCAATGATGATGATGGTATACTAAAACATATTCCAAAAAATAGTATTAATAATACAGCGCCTCTCTTCTATTAGTTTTCTGCCAAGAAAAACCACGCACACAATATGATGATGATTCATGATAATAATAATGTGATATAACTTTTGAAACTAACATGGTTAAGTACATAATTTTCACTAAAAACGGGAAAATTACCATGATTTTTGAGTTTGAAATGTTCCCGATTTTTCGGCACAGTTGCATGCGCCATGATCACGGGAGAACTAACTAAAGTCTTTGCGAATAAAAGTTATTGTCAGATATATCGATCTACCCTCTTTCTCACTCTTTATAACTTCTACTCGCAAAGACTTTAGTTAGTTCTCCCGTGATCATGGCGCATGCAACTGTGCCGAAATATCGGTAACAATTCAAACTCAAAAATCATTGTAAATATCCCGTTTCTAGTGAAAATAATAATGTGACTTGAATTAGATACGTACCTATTTATATTCAGTTTATATCATATAACAATAATCGCATGCTAAGCTTAAGCGAAATTTGTCGGATATGATATAATTATCTAACATCTGTAATTTATAAATAAATATCATGTAATTTCAAGCCCTGATACACAAAAAATCAAATGCTAACCTTACACTTTCCAGGCGCTACACCACAGTCAAACAATGGAGGGTTGCTCAGCGCCTCTAGTAGTGAAATTCGCCGACACGCAAAAAGAGAAAGAGCAGAAGAAGTTCCAAGCGATGCAAGCGAGTCTATGGGGCCTCACGACCCCGGTCACGCCGGCGGCGTACTTAGCGTCGGAAGCTGCGCTCTCGCCCGCGACGCAACTGCAACTGCTACAGCAACTGCAGGCGGTTGGGCTGCAACAGCAGCTGTTGCAGGGACAGGGCTCGCAGCTTTTACAAGGTGAGCCTTTCATAAAGCGTTAAAAGAAGCAGCTGATGACGGTGACGCCGGCTATGGAATTATTCTCGGAAGCAGTGTGTCACCCGCGACAACAACTCCATCTACTGCAACCCCTGCAAGGTGAGACTTAAGTAACACAAAGCGTCGCTGTTGCCGCGACGCACCTGCAACTGTTGCAGCAACTGCAAGGGTTTGCGCAAGGAGAGAACTCGCCAGGCTATGAAAAGGTATGGTATGGCTATGGTATGGTTTCTTCATAATAAGAATAACATATAACAAATGGCTCAAGCGAGTAAGACTGATGGTGCTGCCTCTGCAATAATGGCTTTGTGTCCAGCACTCTGGTAGAAAATAAACAGAGATTAATGAAACGTCAACATGTTGACTGCGTACGTTCAAACACATGCTGATTTTAACAAAGTTGGATCCCATCCTCGTCGCCAGTGATATGTATGGGGCGCTATGAAACGACCTTCTACATTGGACACTAGATTATTACTGAAGGTGACCGCAGTGCGGCTTGCATATGTACAAATCTGTTTTCCTTCCTTTTCTTTCAAAAGCACTAACCTATCTTTTGTAAAAATGCGAAAACAATAGTATAATTTCACAGTATTTAATAGCGCTTAACAGTCTAATTTAACATTAATTGTCCTTGGTTATTTATTGTATCGCTGGATAATGTCCTGCCTATACATTAGTCTGTCACATCAATAGCATCTGAAACGGTATTAGGCCTAATTCGATGCTAGAACAACTTTGGAATACAAATTAGTACCTACCAACTAGAAGTTGGATGGTGCCCGCAAGTAAGCATATTTCATCAAATGCTTTTAGTGTTCTGTAACAATTTTAATATAAGATTTTTGACTGTAAGCTTTTATGCAATGAGTGATCACCTAAAGACAGGTTTTAGATATAAATATCCTTTGATCGTTCAATGTTTTAAGTCTAGCGATAGGTAGGTTTAATTTCGAATTAATTATGTTTATCCAACTACCACTAACCCAACTCCTTCCCATTTATTTCACCCTTTTATTTTGTTTTCATTTTGGTTTTTTCTCCGTTCCTATCAGGTGTTAACTATCAGGATCTCGGCGCATTCAATGGAGGGCTGAGCGGGGGGGCGGTAGGTGAGCATACTTGATACTTACCTACTTATTTGTTATGGGTACATTGGGCCACTGAGAATAATGAGCGGTCTTTGCAAAATTATTTTTTATTTACTGGCAACTTTTTCCGTCAGATAATTGATGCTCATTTCTGAGGTTCTCTAACATTGGCCCACCGTTACTTTGTTTAAAAATTACAATGAAAATGTCTAGAAATTAGTTGACTTTTGATTATGTTTATCCAACTACCCATAAAGCCGGTGCCTCATCTGCTTTTAGTGTATCTAATTTATACAAAGATTTT
Organism: Operophtera brumata; assembly: GCA_932527175.1. Lineage (NCBI taxonomy): Eukaryota > Metazoa > Arthropoda > Insecta > Lepidoptera > Geometridae > Operophtera > Operophtera brumata. Next base: position 18,201,948 of record OW052239.1, read on the forward strand.
TGTAACTAGTTCTCTTTAAAACTTTAATAATTATAGCCTACCTGTTTTAGATCCATAAATTTATCATACATGTTATCCATGCGTTAACTATCAAATTGTCCGCAAATCCGACACGCTACATGCAGATTGCAGATGGAACACCAGCATAACCTAAATCCTTCCAATTTATTTCGCCCTCTTTTACATTTTTGTTTTTTTTTCGTTTGGTTCAGGTGTGTATCAGGATATCGGTTTCAATGGCGCAGGGCTGAGCGGGGGGGCAGAGCAGCTAGGAGGGCTGCTCGCGCCGGTGTCAGTGCAGAATCTTGCGGCCCTGGCGGCGATAGCGCAGCCGCCCGTGGTCACGCAGGCGCCTGCAGCCGCACCGCAGCAGGGCGCGCCTCAACTTTGTAAGTAGCTTTTGAGCTTGTATCTAGTGGCTTTTAGTCAACATATAATCAACTGCGACTTCTAGTTTAAAGTACTATATCAACTAGGGTTACTTTTTACGTGAATACAATTATTATTTTATTTGACACGAAGGGTACAGAATGATTTGAAAGCGAAAACGGCTTTTATCCATTACAAGACTTCCCAAATTATTAAACGTTTTACTTCACCGGTTAGATGTATTTAAAATTACAATGTTAAGAGTTCTATAACTTTTAAGTACACCTTACATTTATTTTACCTTTTGGCAGCTTCCTCCTAGGTAAGCACTGTCAGCAAAATCTCTACCTACATTTATCAGCAGTTGATAATTACTCTAAATCCTTAATTGGAGCATTGGAGCGTTTGAACATTGGACCATTCCGAGAACAAAACCCTGTAACGAACCTTTTTGTCCGCAAACTTTCCTATTTCAGGTTGGACTTAAAAAATGTTGCCATTTAAAAAACGGTTAATTAACGATGAACATTTTTCACACTTCAGGTCTTCTCGGGAAGACAAACATCACAGGTAAAAGACAATGCGCGGCAAAAGTGTGTGTTTAATCATTTGTTTTAAAGGAATGAATTTGTTTTGTTACTTGTTGTGATAAATGAAAGACGTGGCGCTATTTTATTTAGTAGACTGGCAATGCATGAACTTTGTTATTTCTAAATTCAATATGTAGGTAGATAGCAACAACAATTAGATTTTAGAAGATAGTAATAGCAGTAGAAAAGTTCTTTGGCAGCAATTTTAAAAGGGCTTGTGTTATTATTTTTATCATTTATTAGTAATTGCAAACCAAATTTTAAAACAAAATCAAATGGAGACAAACTCATTAATGAAATCACAAGGATCATTTTGAAACGTCTTAGGTATAAAATACATTAATTTACGCCAATTCCTAGCGACCTGAGTTAGTAATTAGTTACCTCTAGGTCAATGAATAATAAATTGCTTACATTATTCGTCTCTCGCTCTAAAGCAGAACAAAGAAAATAAATTATTATTTACCTACTTAGTTTAGGGCAGTTTTTTTAACATAGCGGAGCTAGTCATTTGACGTAAGGTACGCGTCATGTAAAAAGAACGCTGGAACGTATGAAGAAGTATGACCGCCAGCGTTCTTTTTACATGACGTGCATGATACGTTACATGGCTGAGACATACCAGAGACGAATGGAACAGCCACAGACCATATTAGGTCTGTGGGAACAGCCTAGCTGGTACAATGTGTTTGGCGTATAAAGAGGTTACTTTAAGTAGGTACCTAATATTGATAAATTATATATTGATATATGATATATTAATACTTTTACTTAATACTTTAATTAAGTAACTAGATTAACAATTACCAAAGCGGTCTCAAACTAAGAGAAGGCTGCTGCCAGAATTCAACCTCCATACCATACAGTACCATTACGTCAAACGAAAAACCAGTCTTATAAAATGGATAAATGTGTGGAGAAAGAGTGTGATTTCCGATCGCAAAACAAACAAAAACAAAAAATGCCTAGTTAAGTTTCAGAATTAAGATTATGGTTTTTGCACTTGTATCATTGTAGAAAACACAACATCTTATTTACAACAAAGGGCTTATTTTATTTATTTATAAATTTTTATTTTATTTTGTTTATATGGATCACCAACGAAAGAACGCGTTCAGTTCTTAAGTATCTATGGGTCTATTGCGAATTTAATGAAATTAACACGTATGTCGTCAAAATATTTATAGTGTTAGTCAAACTCGGGGAAAAAACCATATGGTAGGCAACATTTAGACGAATAACATATCAAATAAGCATTATATCAAATCGACGTCATGTTTGCGATTAACACATGTTTACTTAAAATTATTGCTAGTTTAAATTTTAGAAAGTTACTACACATTTTTACACTTCATGTATAAGGTTTGTAGTGCGTATTATAGACGTAAAAGATAAGCGAGGTTGATTATTGACGCTCGGTTGAAAAATATGGACTCCCGCTAAATTACGTCCATTCAATGAACCTTGTCAATGTTAGGAAACACCGGCTTTACTCACGGCTTACTTACTCAGAAGTAATTAATAATTCATAGTCGTGCTACGAAGGAGCACCTATTGTTTTTCAATATGGCGCTGTTTCTATAAGGCGACGGTACGTGATAATATTGTTGTGGGTAACAAAGTCGTGGATTTAAATTCGATGCACGATATGAAGCGTTGCAGCTAAATCAGTGAAATTGAGGCCAGTTAATAGCAAAACTACGTCTTTGTAGAGTGGTAGGAAGTGCTCTTTGAGATTGCTACGATTGATTTAATTTCCACTGAAAGTTTCAAAATATCAAGAAACTATGCAGCCTATTTCTTCTTCATCAAGGTTTTAAATTCTTTGTGGTCTGATTTGACAAAACACTTAATTACGTAGAGAAGGTCGTAGGCCTGTAGCAATCGTAGAGGCCGTAGACCTATGCGTAGCACACGTAGAGTCAGTCAAATTTGTTATTTGAAAAAATTGTTCGTGTATTTTTAACACTACTCTTACATACTATGCACTAAAGCTTCATCACAAAACTTTTTTAAAATTTATTGAGGTTCTAGCTGTGAGTTTAGCTGTAACTGTCAAATTCTGTGTAGATTATACTATGATACTTAGCACTAACATATCATGGGCGCAAGGTGTTGACAGGCAGACTCGTAAAACCTGGTATTTTGCTCTAGAGTTTTTGCTTGAAATGTGAACAAAGTAATAAATACCTTAATAATTACATTGTCTAATTAGATTCAATTAAAGTACCTATATTAATACGTCCTTATAACTAACGTAGTTCTACTTAACCCAAGTACACTTAAAACGATGATAAGTGGTTCAAAGCACACATCATCAAGCAAACATATCAGCCTATAAAAGTCAACTGCTGGACATAGGCCTACTCTTAGAATGACACGTTCTTGAGCCGCCTTCATCCACCGATCTCCTCCGACCTCTATAATAAGAGGTCCCATCGAGAGGTTGTACATTCAGTCATTTATTTATGAATATTGCTTACTATTTGAAATGCTAAGGTCTTTTTGACGTAAATATTGTAGGTACTTAAGTTACTTATTTTGAGAGCATTAGTTTAAAAAAATAAACAAAATGTTTTAAGCGTTGCACAAATCTAGACTGTGATATAGGTACCTACATCAACTTATGTAGATTAGACGTAGGTAGACCGCAGTAGTTAAAACATGTATTAGTTAGACACAACCTAAACTCACTTCTGTTCAGAATTACTTTCAGAATATTAAAATAAATAAATAAAGTAGTACGCATATTAGGGTTATATTAGTTCGGGAACACGTCTTGTTCATTTATCACAAGTGTACCTAAAGCTTTGGTTTGATTTTATGTTCGCGATGAAGCTAGTATGCCTGATGATGCTTGGCTTTTTCATATAGCCTTTGTTTTTTTAAACCGGCAAGAGTATGCCGCAGTTGTAAATAAATACAGTTATTTGTTTGTTTTGAATGTCTTTGTGAGAAATTAAAATAACAGCTCGATTTGTGTAACTGTTTCTGAACGAAAGCGTTCTTTGTTTGGAAATTGCATTTAATGTGTTTTTATGTGTTATTTGTTCTGTTAATAGTCAATTATTTTGTGCTTTACTAAAATTAGGAATGGTAACTTGTGTAAATAAGTACAGCGTTTGTTCAGTATTAACTACTCTGAAAATTTATTATTTATAGGTCTAATGTTTCCAACTTAGTTATAAGCTAACACAAAACATTTTTTGCATGTTATGCTAAAATACTAAATTGTTTTATCTTTATAGCAAGATTTCGTGGGTTTATGTTTAAGTTTACTTTGTGTGAAGACCATTTGTATTAATTGTATGGAATGTCAAACTAACATCTTCTTTTGAAAAATGTAGAGCCCCAACTCTTAGTTCACAATTTCATATTCAGCAGAATCTTTCCGGATTGCTTAATTAACGATTTGTTAGCTTCTTAATTATAACTGGAATCTTGAATTAATATTATATTAATATATAATATTATATTTTTAATATTACTGTCCTTTTTATTAGAAATATCAAATAAAAAGTCAACAATCTTTAAAATCTCCGAGCTGGGTGTATTGCTTGTCGTGTTTACATGGAATCTATTTTAAGACGCTGACAAGAGTCAAACAGGCTTCACTTAGAGGTATTTTTCAACACCGAGAAGAATGGCATGTATTTATTCATTGTTTTTTTTTACTTAGCATTGGATGGCAATAGACTGATAACGAATCAGAAACGTATTTTTAGCAAAATCTACTCAGTTTATGTCATCATATTTCGAATACCTAATATCATAGTAAATATATTTCTGAATTATCAACGTACGTTGATAAAATTAGTGATAGTATTAAATAATGTCATTAAATACCTAATTATATTTTCGATTACACAGCATATATTTTTAGGGATTTTTACTCTAGTTTCGTAAGCACTATTATGTCATTTTCTAACTTAAACTGAGCTTTAATGTGTTAGATAGTGACATAGTTTGGCTAATGTCAGCGCCTTAATGCTAGTTCCGTTTTACGCCACGACAATACCGTTTCCGCTCAGACTCTAATTATTAGTCTGTTATTAGCTTAAATTACAATCATAATTAGAGCAAATGTTTAAAGTTGTTAGTACAGCCGCTATCCGCTGGGCACTCCTTTTCTTCAGTTTTCTAATCAAAATAATTCCCCATTCTCCTTTCAAACTACAATTTTAAAGTTATATCTACTTTTTGACAACTATCAGTCCTACCCGACTTTTCCTTCAAAATAGTCCGAGAGCTAACCGCACGACACATCACGTTACAGGGTCCACAGCTGAGCCGCTGAGTTCGGCGTACGCTGCGCAGTTCGGGAGCGCGTTCGCAGCCGCGCCGCTCGGCTCGGTGCTCGGCTCGGCGGCAGCAGCGGCCGCAGGTAAACAAGTTGAAGGTACATATCACTTTTTAGTACCCCACCCCATCCCGTGAATGTGGCAGTTGTCAGAACGGTTTTGACACTTGGTGTAAGGCACTTGGTGTGGTGAAAAGCTCCATTGATAACCTACAACTTTATAACGTACAAGGCAATTTTGAGGTCTAAAGAATGCGCGGCAGATTACCCATGAGGTGGGCAGACCAAATAAAGGCTGCTATAGACGTTCTATGAAGTCGCCCGGAAGGCAACGGAGCAAGACACTCCTCTTATGCACGGTTAATCGTTACATAAGCAAGCTGCAAACCCGACATGACGACCACGACCATTCTGCCAAGAGTGCTACGACTAAGAATGAAGAAAGGCTTTTTTACGATCAATAATAGATACCGTCGATATGACAGAGATGGAAACTACAAATTGACCAATCGCCAGAGTTTTTATCCATCTCTGTTATATTGACGGTATTGGTGGTTTATATTGATCTTAAAATAAAAAGGGAAAACATGAAAATACGTTAAACATCTTTCGAATTTACTTCCTAGCACCATTTGTCAAAATTTGTACATCCAGTATTGTATGGACTTCTATAAATGTTTTGACAACTGACACAAAAGTGTTTGACCATTATGTGAGCAATGGTTAGAAACTTTAATTCACGATATCATTAGGGGGTAACTGGCTCTGCAGGTATTCTACGATAACAGCTCGGCTCTCCACCCTAATATGCTGCTAATATGTTGATTACCATTACTGTTTTTTTGTAAATATGACAATAGGACGTCATATTTACAAACGAATTGAGAATCTCCTCTTTTTTTTTAAATCGTTTCAAAAATAGTAATGTATGGTCGAGCTATTTGATCGTAGTGTATCTCTAACTCGTAAGTCAGAGTCAGTGTCCTCCAATAAGGTCATACAGGTGCGATCATAAAACATTACGTACGTACTGACGATGTAGACGTTGCATACTGATTCCACCTGTGTGGCCTTCCATATCATCTAGGCAGTCAATATTGTATAGTTACAGAGAGAAATGCATATTTTAAACAACCAATTATGAGTCATAGATGTCGTTATGTTCATAGAAACTTGTCAGTTTGGTAATCGAGGTATGCTGTAACCTAAAACCGGGGCCTTAGCCTCGTCACGTTTGGAACACTAAATAAAAGATTGACTACCTAAACCTTTCACCTCATCGTCCTATCCAAATTTTGAGTTATAATTTTTTGTTGTACACAAGTAGTTATCAAACGCTTAGCCCTATTCACTAATAATGCTGGTTATAAAATAACCTTTCTCGTTTGCAGGCCCGGAAGGTGGCAACTTGTTCATATACCACCTCCCACAGGAGTTCACCGACACGGACCTGGCCTCGACGTTCCTGCCGTTCGGTCACGTGATCTCGGCCAAGGTCTTCATAGACAAACAAACGAACCTCTCCAAGTGTTTCGGATTTGTCTCGTACGACAATGCCGCCTCCGCGCAGGCCGCCATACAAGCCATGAACGGCTTCCAAATAGGTACAAAGAGACTCAAAGTTCAATTGAAACGTTCTAAAGAACTATCTAGACCTTACTAGAAAAATTCCAAGAACACGTTCCTAGTGAATTTAAAAGAAAAAAACTTGCAAAGAGGTTGTAAGAACGTTTGTTGTGATGTTTCGAGTGCACTTGAACTAAAATGTAGTCGGTAAGGTTCGTACGAAAGTCCACGTGCACAGTTGTTAACTAATAAGTTTAAGGTTAAGGTTTGTGTCAAAGGATTTCATCGTTTCCAAAGTATTCCCCAAATTGTTTTTATGTCTATTATAACATTTTACTTTTGATTAAGTTGTAGTCACGTTTTAAGGTTAAGTTTACATTTGTTCAGGACTCGATGCAGTTTGTAGTCGCCAAAGAGCCGATACTTATGAAATAGTGTCAATGTCATAAAAAAGTGCTCCAAAGTTATCAGGTGCGAATGTACCGAGTACCACACAAGTATTGCTGATAGGTTAGTTCAAGTTCTAAATCATGTCTATTAGGTATAATTATGTTTTGTTACAAGTTCTTAATTTTATGTTACCACTTAATAGTAAATGTTTAAAGAAACATAATATTTTGATGTGGCCATTGTCAGTTTACAGTCAGTCTTTTTTGTAAGAAAAAAATAAGGTGTTTAGAATAAAGAAGATGATCTCAAAGTGATCAGTGTATTTATTGTTTACATTACTTGTTGTCAATGGTGTACTTAAACTTTGTGAGTTAACGTATTGTCTCAAACGTTTTGTCCTTAAAGACGCGTAGAGCTTCAAGGTTTTTATGAGAATTGCTCAATGAATAAATAAATTAAGAGCATAAGAATAAGCAAAATTAATCAAACTAGTAATCGATGATAAAATAAAACAAGAATCACGGCGTTTATCAAGTGTGTAAAATAAAATTACCCATGATAGATACACTCCACAAAACACAAGAAAAATTACAGCATAAATAAATCATAAAACAGGTCTCGATCATATTCTATTTAAAACTGTTATGGCGTAACACTGCTGTTTATGGCTTAGTAAATATGCCCGACAGCTCCGGGACTATAATTTTTACTTTGCAGAGCAAAAGTTAGTATCTCATAAAAATCTGAAAATCTACAATTTTAAAACTACTTATTTGTGCTTATTTGTGTATTATTTATTGTTTTAATATAATTACCAGTCAAATGCAACACACATCGAACACTGGCCGTTTAGTCAAAAGTTTTTTCTTTAGTGGTAAGTATTTAATATCATAGTTAATATTTTCGTGTGTAAGTTTGGTATTTTTTAATTCATTTGTAATTTTATTAAAAAATATATATAAAGACACTTTCAGTCGCTATGGCACTTTCACCCTGATTATCTACATAAATCTACTTATTATTTATTTATCTAAGAAACAATGTTACAGAAAAAGTTGATAGTGATGTCGATTTGTCGACTTATCTTATCTGACTTATCTGTCAAAAGCAAAAGTACCGTAACCACCCAATTTAAATTTCTTGGGTTGCAGCCCAACCTTATGATTAGCCCCATCACGGTTAGAACTCCTTGTTAACGTCGGAATGATTAAGTTCCATAAATGTTGTCAGTTACTTGAACATGACAGAATGCAGCTCACATGTGGACAGCAAAGACAGAATGCATTTCTTTCTGTCAAAATCAAATTCTAGACGTTCAGCTACTGTATTATTTATCTCCATTTAAACACCATTTCCACCGAGACAAATAAATAATGACTTGTCTACTGCTATATAAACCATTTTTTTGTAACATTGTTTATCCATCATTTGCCGTTAGTCATTTGCGGTCTTATAAAGAAAGGTTGTTTGCCAAGTGTAATTTTCTAAACCAAGAAGTCCAACTTAGGTTTTACCAGGTTTAGGCTCTGGTTTTGAGAAAAATAAAGTACTGATTTTAATCAAGGTTTAATGACAAAATGTCGGGTTTTCCTTAAGCCAGGAGGGCAATTCTCGGATTGTAGAGATTAAGTCGAATTCAACATAATTCGAAAAAAAATGGCGAATGTCGAATAAAATCTTAATTTGCTATTCTCGTGATGTCACAAATAGGCATAAGTCGATCAAAATCATTCAAATCGAATACGATTTGATGGTTATTGTGACATTTTCGTGACATTTTTGTAGACATTCATGCTTCGACATTATCTCTCATTTAGAGATTATCTCTACAATCTGAGAATTGCCCTCCAGGCCGCCGCCCCCTTACAAATTTACATTTGATAGCTTGTTTGGATGTTAGAATTTAATTTTGTCATTTTGGACTTGAATCTGGATTGTGATGTTTCATACGTCAAATCCCTTCAGTTTGACAAATTTTACGTTTGTATACAAAAAGCCCTCCGTAAAAGCCACAAATGCAAGAACTGAACAGAACTAACATACTTGACGCTGGCAATATTGAGGAAACTTTCCTCAGAGGCCATAATTAAATAGAAGATTTCGTAAAATTTTATCAAAATAATAGACTTGACAAAATTAAGGAGCCCTTCTTCAAGAGGCCATAATTAAAAGAAAAATTTAATATTTCTTTCAACCAGAGACCAGTAAATAAGTGTACAAGAAACCATCTGCTTTTGTATTAAAACCGTAAAAGTCCCGCTCCTACAGAAACAATCTTTCGTAATGAGACTTGATGAGACCGGTGCTGTTTTCGAACACACTTTTCTGTTATAATGGCAAAAGCCGCTCAATAAATGAATTATAAAGATTATTGAAGTAAATAACGTAGTAAATTTGCATTATTATTGACATTTTGTTTACGACTTGTGCCAACGCGCTATATTCGAGAACTACGACCAATCTAAATTATGGAAAATTAAGTTTATTCATGTAAAAGAACTGATGTAGAGAGAGCATCAAACTATTATAAAAATTAAACTAAGTTCGTTTAAATGGTGGAAGTTTAAATTTTTAGTCAATGTTTTTGGATGTCTCAAGAAAGACAATATCTAGACTGAATAAGTTTCCTTTTAGTTGTTACAGAATAAAAATGTAATGGTTTAACTTGTGATTCCTTTAGTAAGTTCATTTAGTGAATCTTGTGTAACATCTGTAGTCTTTCAGTGTTTATTTTTTCTTGTTATTTAAGATTATAAATTATTGATAAAGGCATGTACGTATTGTTAAAAGGACATTGGGAATATAAATATAAATAAAACGGACAAAGCTATTATCCTAGACACGGGAACGCAAATCGCCTCTTTTCAATGTGTGATTTAGATAAAGATCAAAACAAATGTGAATAGAATTTTTTACCTACCATTTTCTAGGTATGTTAGACGGGTACCTCATTGTTGTTGTACAGGATTGTACCTTAATTTGTATGTAATTAGGCTGGTTTTTGAACATCACTAATGCTTTGAAGTTTGTATGAATGAATTCACACCAGCTGTGTTACCAAATGTGACTTTATTTAAATTGAGTCTATAATATAGATAATTATCGATCAACTACGTGACGACTTCGATCAAGATCATCTCACAATCGACGAATAATACTAAGATTGTATTTATGACCAATCAAAACATCATGAAATAATCGGCTTTCGTCATTGGTGATTATTTTGATATATATCGCCATGAAATTCTTTGTTACCGTTATGTATGCCATAAATACCTAAGCTTAATTTTTGAAGCTCAATAATTTTAAAATATAAGTATTTAAGATTTATTTTATGTTATATTTTTGAATACCAAGGCAATCAAATTTAAAATGAAAAATAACTGAACTTTAGATTCTGCAAAGATTGTTTCAAATTAGAAAAAAACCACTTAACGGTCAATTACATTTTTAGACCTTATAAGACGAGCGACCGGTACTCAATTTCATGTTTGCATGTCTTGTGTAATAATAAATTATTTATTTAAAAAGTTATTTGTGCTCCAATTGTAAAGCCACGCTTCACGGAGTCACGGTGAACAAAACAGCATATCCATAAGAATACAAACGCAAAAAAAAACAATATTTTTTCACATAAATCGAGGCACCATGTTCTGTAGTTATACTGGTACGAAGATAAATTTATGATGTAAAGTACTGTTTTATACAACACCCGTTTTGTTGATATGAATGTAAATAAATGTCAAGTTTCAAAAAATATTTGGTTTGTTATTTCTGTAAACGTTCAACGAACTTGTTCATTGGGCATTTATATTAAAACGTGATCCAAATAGGCTGTTCAACAAGGGACTACAGCGAGGGAGGCTATATAATCAAGTGCAAGGGTTTTAATCGCGAGTTTAACACTCTACACTTCGGAGGGACGGAAGGGTATATTCTTGGGCCGGACCACGGCCACTTCACTCTAATACTTGACTCTAAGTTTACTTGACTCTAACACTTCTTGAGGGGTTGGATTTCCCACGTGAGCAGTTCACCTCAACTCACCAGATTATCGACTTACTAGGTTCTTCAGTCATTTTGCAACCCAGACTTACAATTTAGACCATTTGCAACCACAACATTCACATGCCTAGTTTTTTTTCCAGTAATTTTGCAACCATGACGTTTTAGCTCTATATCAGACAGCTCTATTTTCATTTTATCAAGACATTTTGCTCACACAGTGAACAGTGTAGTGAAGTACAGTCGTAGTAAAGAGTGAATTAGTGTTTTTGGATAATTTTATTAAAACTGTAATTTCTGGTAAACCGAAGTTCAGTGTAATTATTTTATCCCGAACCCTAGAGCTTAACAGTACTCTATTGTCGCTCTAGTATCTCCCCAGTACCACAGAATACATAAAAGTACAACTAGTAGTAGTATTATTTTATCTGTGGTACAGGTACAGAAGGTTGACTCCGCAAAATCATTTAAATAAATAGCTACTTTGATTCACACAATAAAGTGCAATTCAGGTTGCACAGCGCTAATTACTTACAGATAAATTTACCACACACATAGCTCGCACACTAGCCTGCATTCAAATGTATGTGAGATACTTGGCGGCGACTAGTCTCCATTTAGACACACACATAGACATACATTTTAATGCAGGCTAGTGTGCGAGCCTGCATTCAAATGTATGTGAGATACTTGGCGGCGACTAGTCTCCATAGACTAGTTTCCGAGACTTGCAGGATACTTGAATCGCCTGTGCGTATTGTAATGGGAGAAGGACTTAAAGTGCGGAGTGCGTCACGCCTGCCAGTACTCATAATTTTTAATTAAACTCAAAGATAAATTTTAAATAATTTATTCACCTACCACACTTAGCTATGGTCAATCATTCCCAAGCTTTATAATAGTCTGTTTAAAGTCGCTGTCGTCTTCTTTGGTCTCGATGACGTTGTCCTGTCGCGTTAAGACTGGCTTGGCTGATTTTATGAGGCCGTGCTCGTCTGCTAGCGGCAGTATGTCGCAGATGAGCGGAGACTCCACGCCTAGGATATAGTGGCAAGTCCTGAAATTAAAATAAATGTAAGAGCCGGAGTCCCCCAAGGCTCCGTCCTCGCCCCCCTTCTATTCACGCTGTATACTAGCGATATGCCCCGGTCCCACCACCAAGTGGAAATTCCATTTAGTATTTCCATGTAGTATATCTTCCTAGGTCTATGTATACAGTTACCTAGGCTCAAACAGATAGATTGACACTTGAGCGGGGCTAGACGAGCTCTCGAGGCACTTGAGTTTGACTTCTGTCTGGCGCGGCTTGCCGGTCTTGTCGCACACGTCGCCGTTCGAGTACAAAAGGCGTGTCTATGTATACAGTTACCTAGGCTCAAGCAGATAGATTGACACTTGAGCGGGGCTGGACGAGCTCTCGAGGCACTTGACTTCTGTCTGGCGCGGCTTGCCGGTCTTGTCGCACACGTCGCTGTTCGAGTAGAAAAGGCGTGTCTATGTATAGTATAAAGTTACCTAGGCTCAAGCAGATAGATTGACACTTGAGCGGGGCTAGATGAGTTCTCGAGGCACTTGAGTTTGACTTCTGTCTGGCGCGGCTTGCCGGACTTGTCGCACACGTCGCCGTTCGAGTAGAAAAGGCGTGTCTATGTATAGTATAAAGTTACCTAGGCTCAAACAGATAGATTGACACTTTAGCGGGGCTAGATGAGTTCTCGAGGCACTTGAGTTTGACTTCTGTCTGGCGCGGCTTGCCGGTCTTGTGGCACATGTCGCCGTTCGAGTACAAAAGGCGTGTCTATGTTTACAGTTACCTAGGCTCAAGCAGATAGATTGACACTTGAGCGGGGCTGGACGAGCTCTCGAGGCACTTGACTTCTGTCTGGCGCGGCTTGCCGGTCTTGTGGCACATGTCGCCGTTCGAGTACAAAAGGCGTGTCTATGTTTACAGTTACCTAGGCTCATGCAGATAGATTGACACTTGAGCGGGGCTAGACGAGTTCTCGAGGCACTTGAGTTTGACTTCTGTCTGGCGCGGCTTGCCGGTCTTGTCGCACACGTCGCCGTTCGAGTAGAAAAGGCGTGTCTATGTATATTATAAAGTTACCTAGGCTCAAACAGATAGATTGACACTTTAGCGGGGCTAGACGAGTTCTTGAGGCACTTGAGTTTGACTTCTGTCTGGCGCGGCTTGCCGGTCTTGTCGCACACGTCGCCGTTCGAGTGCAAAAGGCGTGTCTATGTGTACAGTTACCTAGGCTCAAGCAGATAGATTGACACTTGAGCGGGGCTGGACGAGTTCTCGAGGCACTTCAGTTTGACTTCTGTCTGGCGCGGCTTGCCGGTCTTGTCGCACACGTCGCCGTTTGAGTAAAAATGAGACACCGAGGTGCGCAATTCTGCAACAACCAAATTATGATTTAGATTAATATTTTATTTATTATTTTTAATATTTTTAGGGATAAGATCCAAAGCGAGTTTATCCGACAGAGAACCAAAGTTCTAGACATAGCCCAGAGGATTAGCAAGCTGAAGTGGCAATGGGCCGGTCATGTCTGCAGAAGAACCGATAACCGGTGGAGTGAACGAGTTCTTGAGTGGAGACCGCGTCTTGGCAAACGTAGTGCAGGGCACCCTCTGGCTAGGTGGAGCGACGACTTGCGCGTGGTGGCTGGCAGAAACTGGATGAGGAGAGCCGAAAACCGGGCTCAGTGGCATGCCATGGGAGAGACCTATGTCCAGCAGTGGACTGCAATAGGTTGATGATGATGATGATGATGATGAATATTTTATTAAATTGAACGAGCAACGTTTATTGTTTGTTTTTCTACACTAAAGGCTCGCGCCGATACGCCGGATTCATCCTCCCGGATTCATCCTCCCGGATTCAGAGGAGGCATTGAAGAGGTAAACTTTGTTTGTAATACATACATACATACATAGACACACGCCTTTTTCCCGAAGGGGGGTAGGCAGAGCCTCAATGGGCCTCTTTTCACAGTGGGTTGCACCATCGTGGAATATAGACGTGACAAGTGTTGTTTGTAATAATATAATATAATTCATTTATTAAATCAGACATTATTAGGTCCATTATTTTTTAGTATTATTCTTAAAAACTATGTTAGAAATACATTGGTTACAGCTATAAGTTGAGGTGAAAACTCTCATCTGAATCCCAACCAAACAGACTCCAGCGAACCTACCTGATCAGGATAAAAGCCCTCATTACTGGCAGGTCTTAGCGATCGGGAATGAGCTGCAGGATGCCGTTGGAATGGATAAAATCAAAAACTACTGAACCGAACCTATTTAAAAAATTATTTCACTATATAAAGCTAAATTATCAGTGAGCAACAAGGGGGGTGGGTGGTGAGCAGGGGTTGGGGAACTGCTTTAGCAGATTTTGATGGTATTTGGTGTGTGGATAGATGGGGGGGTTGGAAAGGGGGAAGGGGGTTGACTGCTTTTCATTCATAAAATCAAAAACTACAGAGCCGATTTAAAACATTATTTCACCTATTTCAAGCCAAATTATCAGCGAGTACATTAGGGGGTGTTGGGGGTATACTGCTTTAGCAGATTTTTATGGTATTTGGTGTGTGGGTAGATGTTAAATCGTGAGAAGCAATGGCAGCGATGAGCTCACCACTTGTCACGTCTATATTCCACGATGGTGCAAACACGTTTACAGCCAAAATAGGGTATGTAAGTCATATAAGAGCACACCAGCGAAGCTCTTCCGTATAAAGCAGATAAACAGTCGCCGTGGCCGAAATCTGTCAGGATGACATCATCATCATCATCATTATCATTCTACGATGGTGCAACCCACTGTGAAAAGAGGCCCATTGAGGCTCTGCCTACCCCCCTTCGGGGAAAAAGGCGTGTGTCTATGTATGTATGTTATTTGGCGGATCTGGTGTTTTGATAATCTGGTCTTTTGCAAATCTGGTGTTCTGTCAATCTGGTATGTTGCGTTCACATAGTTCATAGTTATAGTTCATAGTTCAGTTCACAGGATATAAAGGATATATCCTTTACACTACAGGACGCTATAGGGAAACGTTATTCAAACCAAATACCTCTATTGACGTTAAGTTATAGCTTTAAGTATAAAATATGTATGTTAGCTTATAAAGTATATATTTATATGGGCTTAATGTTTAGGTATAATTTTACTCAATAACTAGCACGGAAGGCAAAGCTCTCTTAATTTTATATACTTACGAACATCTTTGAAATTAATGCAAATATTAATAATAACTTGTTGTACCTATTTTAAGTGAAATAAACTTATGTTATATACAAGTAATTAATTTTATAAAAATTTAAAAAACCCCCAACGCTGAACGGCTTAACCGATTGTGATCAAACAAAGCTAAGAACACTCCCGACAAACACACCTTTCAAACAAAAAAAAACGAAATCGGTTCATCCGTTCGGGAGCTACGATGGGACAGACAGACACACACACACACACACATACACACACACACACACACACACACACACACACACAGAGACACGTCAAACTTATAACACCCCTTCGTATTTACGTCGGGGGTTAAAAAGGCCTAAAACAGCGAGGCCACTTACCAACAGGCTTCGGGGCCTTCCCCTTATTCTCGTTGATCCAGTCCAAGTGCGCCTGCTCGTCGTACTGGCCCAGCATGAGGGTAGTCTTCTCTCCGGTGCGGTCTACGTGGTATTGTACCACGTGCTTGCCGTAGCAGAACTCATATTTCCACCAACCTGTACCCTGGAATAAAAGGTAGCAAACAAACTTGTAGATAAATGTATATGGTAAAACATCCGTATGACTTACGGTGCCGAGACATGGACGCTCACTAAAGAGACTGTGCACCGAGTACGTGTTGCACAACGGGCCATGGAGCGAGCAATGCTTGGCATTACACTTTAAGACCGAGTCCCCAACACTGAGATCCGCCGTCGGACGAAAGTCTATGACGTCGGAGACAGAGCTATCAACCTCAAGTGGAGCTGACAGGACACCTGGCCAGGCGTGGTGACGGCCGGTGGAGTAAAGCCTCAACGGAGTGGTGGCCGAAGTCGGGCCGAAGAAATCAGGGTCGTCCGAAAGCGAGATGGGTCGACGACATTGTATCCGTCGCGGGCAACACATGGTTGAGAGACGCACAGGGCAGAGGAGGCTGGCAAAAGAGAAAGGAGGCCTATACCCAGCAGTGGGTGATTCCGGGGTGAGATGATGAATGATGATGATGAAAACATCCGTGGGGGGATTTAGCACGAATAACTAACAATAACGAGACGCTAGAGAAAATGCGAACTTAGAATATTGAATACTGCGAAATGTCTCATGTTGCCCAATGATATCAAAGTAGCTTGAACTTAATAATAAATAATAAAAATAAATAAATAAATAATGCTGGACAGTTTACACAACATTATCTAGCCCCAAGCTAAGCAGAGCTTGTGTTACGGGTACTAGATAACTGATATACATAATACAATACATTACATAGATTAGATATTATTTATTATGCATAGAAAATACCCAGAACATCCTGAACAAATATCTGCAGATCGTACATATATATTTGTTCCGATGCGGGAATCGAACCCGCAACCTCCTGCGTCGCAGGTGAACCATTGCCCGCCGCGCTACAGTGGTCGTCAAAATGTATTGGTTTTAACGATTGTCTCGCTAGCGACAGATAACGTAAGATATTCGGCTTTGGACCACAGCTGGGTGTAGACAGTGGTGTGACCAAGTTAGCGTAACTAACACCCGTTTTCACTAACGACGATCAAGGAGTCGCCTAACTAAGTAACGCATAGTCTAGGCAATTCCCTAAAAAAAACACCATTCACCAATCGATTTTCACTAGTTGAATCCTACAATAGGAGTTGCTTAAATTTTTACAGTTGTCTATGGTTTTGTTTGTTTTGTTGTCAGCTGTAGCGTTTTAGGCGTCGCCTAGGTTTAGTGAAAACGGGTGAAAATCTGTCAGTTTAGATGAGTTTCCTAATCGATGTCATAACTTTAGGCAGCACCTAACGTCGTAGTCATCACCTAAATTTGGTTTAACGATTCACCAACCTAACTAGGTTGGTCAATCGTTTTTTTCTCTAGGCAACTCCTTAATATTTAGGCATTCGATTAAAGCTTCGCCTAGAATTAGTGAAAACGGGTGAGTCGCTAACTAAAGCCTAGCAATGGGGAGACACATTGCTTATTTATCACGCTAGGTGGCGCATAATCGCTGGTGTTGTTTCGTAGCCAAACAAACGTCTATCAATGTTAAAATAAACTGTCAAAAGTGGACAGTATTAGTTATGTCAAAAATGGATAATTTTAGTATGAGAAAAAGACAAGACCACTAAATGACAAGCACCACCGATGGTGGCGCCATCTGAGATTAGTTTTGCCTGTGGCTCCCCATTTATAGCTGCTAGTAAGCGCATTATAACAGCTCTAAATCGCTACGTGTGACTGAGGCTCAGGCCGCGCTCCATCCCTTTATTTCCCTCACAAGCTGTATTTTTCGCTAGTTAGAGCTTGACGCTTACGCTTGGGTGTACTTGACTCAAATATTTGTATCAAACCATGTATTGATTATAACGATTGTCTCGCTAGCGCCTCGATAACGTAACATATTCGGCGTTGGACCACAGCTGGGTGTAGACAGTGTTGTGACCAAGTTAGCGTGACTCAGAGTAGCTAAGTAAAGCTTAGCTATTTATAGCTGCTAGTAAGCGGAAAATAACAGCTATAAATAGCTAGGTGTGACTTTTTTTTGTATACTACTAGAATGACTGAACAAGCATGTGACCCACCTGATGTTAAGCGGTAACCTCTGCCTATGAACAGTGCATTACCTCATAGATCACGTCCACCTAGGACGAAACCTATGTGGCATTGCACTGCGCCCGCCACCCTGAGACGTAAAGGTGAAAAGTCTCATGTGCCTGTAATTTTTTTTTTTTTTTTTTTTTTTAACATTGATAGACCTTTGTTTGACCACGATCTCACCTGTTGGTAAGTGACGATGTGGCCGAAGATGGAGCACAAAGGTCTAGAAGGCACCTATTCACTCTAGACTTCACCGGCACCCTTACCCTTCAAACCGGAACACAGCAATGCGAGCACTACTGCTTTGCGGCAGAAATAGGTATGGTGGTAGTACTTCCCCAGACGAACTCTTACTACTACTACTAAAAAACCCGTACAAGCCGTCTTTTTCGCTAGTTAGAGCTTGACGCTTTCGCTTGGGTATACTTGGCTCAAACATTTGTATCAAACCATATCATAAGCTGAACGAATCGTGGCCACCCCAACTCAAATGGATTTTTATTTTCAAGATTGTGTCCCTTAAGTACCAAGAATTCAGTATCCAGCAGCCTATAACTTGGGGAACTTATATATCTTGGTAATAGTGTATATCTTAGAGACTTTTAATTCTGGAGACTGCGTAATATCTTGATAACGGTACGTTTCTAACCGAGATTAATAGTTTAAAACTAGGAGCAAATGAGAATGATCAAAGAAAACTACTTACTATATACTGAAAACAAACAAAAAAATATTAAGTTGATTAAATAAGTATATTAAACACATTTAATATACATATCTTCATCATTCTCTTAATATCTCTTGCTAAATTAAACATATTCTAACGACAGACAAAATACGTTCGTCTCGCTCGACCACGTACACTTTTGTCGGGGGGCATATATGCTTCCCCTTCACATCATTATGGAGATCGAAATAGAAAGGTTGCTTGTCTACATGCTAACATATTTTTCTCTACTCGACCTTCGACAAACCGTAGTCTCGCGTGCTCATGCTAAGCCTGCTGGTATTTTATTGTTTTTTTTTTAGCTGCGTAAATGACGGCACAAGCTGATTGCCCACCTGTTTTAGTTTAGGGTGATCGTAGCTAAACTGATGATATTTATGAGATACTATAAATTAAAACATGTTTGTTAAGTCTCCTAGTTTTCGCGAAATCAACTTTAGCTATCTGAAAAAGTGTTGATGAGCAAAAAATTAGAATTTCTCGCCACAAGTGACAGCATCTACCTTAAGCGGTAACCTCTGCCTTTAACAATGCACTACCTCACAGGTCACGTCCACTTTGTATGCAACTTAGGTGGCATTGCACTGCGCTCACAACCCTGAGACATAAAGCTGAAGTCTTATGTGCCTGTAATTACACCGGTACCCATACCTTTTAAGATAAGATAAGATAATTGTTTATTTTCAGATTTCATACATTAAAAAATTCACTTGTCATCCATTTTGTAAATAAATTAAATCTTATAATTAATGTTCGTTAGCATACAAAGTTACAATTATTATATTAAGCATTATATTCATTCAAATTCAATCATCATTAATAAATTTAAATTTTTAAATTTTGTGACATTAATTTATTTAATTTTGTTGTATTCCTGATTTATTAAGTTGTATATAGTAGCTATGTGCAATAATGTGTTATGTTATATGGGTTTATAAAACCTGAAATAAATGAACAATAGCAACAAAAACTCAAGTGGAATACATAAAGTCAAGTATAAGTCACCTATTGAGTCACAAGCTGGGCGACTGGCTGATGTTTTGAAAGCCAGTGTGATATGATAGCGAAATTAAAATTAAAATGGTCTGCCATAACAGCAAGCATGCTGAACACAAAGCCGGAAACATCATATAAGATACTTACTCCATTAAGGCAGTTCTCTCCGTTGAGGAAAGCTCGCACGGGTGAGTCGTCTGTCACGGGCGGTAAGGCACTCTTGTCTGGTAACTGCGGCGGCTTCACACCCTCTGTCAGTGAATCGTCATCGTTCAACGGGTGGAGCTCGAATTTCAAGTGGGTTTGACCGTCCTGAAAGATATACATAGTCAATAACATAACTTAACATCCAATTTCAAGTGGGTTTGACCGTCCTAAAAGATATGCCTAGTCATTAACATAACATAACACCCAACAGTCACATACATAGCTCTGAACCCACACTAGAATCCACAGTGTCGTATCAGGAACTACGAGTACTATGGTACCACAACACCCAGACCCGGAACATAATATATTTGCAATTTCAAGTAGGTTTGACCGTCCTAAAAGATATACCTAGTCAAAAACATAACATAACACCCAACAGTCACATACATAGCTCTGTTCCCACACTAGGATCCCCAGTCTCGTATCAGGAACTACGAGTACTTGGTACCACAACACCCACACCAGGAACATAATATATTTGCAATTTCAAGTGGGTTTGACCGTCCTAAGAGATATACCTAGTCAATAACATAACATTATTAAGCATATCAGTTATCTAATTCCCATAACACAAGCTCTGCTTAGCTTGGGGCTAGATAATGTTGTGTGAACTGTCCAGCATTATTCATATATTCATTACACCCAACAGTCACATACATAGACCTGATCCCACGCCAGGATCCCCTGTGTCGTGGGTATCAGGAACTACGAGTACCACAACACCCATGCCCGGAAAAAATATTTGCAGAGCATACAAACATTTGTCTCGCATCTCGCATAAAGCCTGGGTCTTAGGAGGCAGACAAAAGCTTCCCTTATAGAATGCTACGACCAACGGCCATGAGCCGCCTCTATCCAACGACTTCTCTTTTATGACTCTCCTAAAACAGGCAGCCAAAAGGTATTACGATCCCATTTTTATCATCGCGCATCGCTGATACTTTACGTCACGTAGAACTATGATTTAAGGCGATAATGTCAAAATACCGAATGGGCTGAGTCTATCAAGAAAACAATAGCTGCAAGACAGTGACAGCGCTATTGCTCACTTGAACCCGGGAAGAGGTGAGGTATGGATTTCTTCAGCTCGGAAGTGACGTAAGCGACAAATGATAAAACTTCGTTTTGCTTCTAAAGTAGCAAATAAAAAATAAATTATCCATAATTAATCTAAGTAATGTGATTACCTACTAAATAGTATTAAAAAATATGGTTAATATTTTCTCTAGTCGAAAGAGGTACTTTAGGAGGGCCAATTCCAAAAAATAAAGTTATCGAGAAAAGTTTCACCAATCGCGTTTCTTGTCTATGATTTATTTCGATTACATCCTCAAGTAATTAATGTATTAACATCAAGCTTGTAACCTTTACTGTTACTGAGTGAGCATGTAACGCAACGACTCCAAAATTTTAACATAGCGTCTTAATAGTTTAATTACTCGTAGACAAGAAATTCTAAGTGATGAAGGTTCTAGAATACAAGTACTTTACTTAAAAATCTAGCACTAACGTGCACAAACGAAATAAGCTCTTAAACTAACTAAATAAGCATCTAAATAAATAAGCAGAATGTTACCTTTTCAATTGTCTCAACTTTTAAGACAGCGAGCACATCCTTAGGTTCCTGTTCCTGAACATGCCAACAAATGTTATAAAAGAAAGCGACTAAAATTACAAAATAAAAATAAGCATTACTGATTCAAAGTGTGTACTGACTACTTTAGCAGCACATTTCGTTCCAAGACGTGTTTATTCATCTGGATTTTGATTAGATATAACTTCAATGAAAGCTATATAACTTTTGAAACTCTCATGGTTATGTACATAATTTTCACTAGAAACGGGATATTTACCATGATTCTTGAGTTTTATTTGTTCCCGATATTTCGGCACAGTTGCATCTGCCATGATCACGGGAGAACCAACTAAAAGTCTTTACGAGTAGATGTTATTGGCAGATATATCGATCTACCCTCTTTCTCACTCTTTCTCGCAAAGACTTTTGGTTAGTTCTCCCGTGATCATGGCGCATGCAAACTGTGCCGAAATATCGGGACCAAATAAAACTCAAGAATCATTGAAAGCTATTCTCTACACCAGGGTTTGTCAAAGTAAAGTACGCCAACCCTAGGGGGCTTGCGGCAAGATTTGCGTTATGGCGGCTGACTGCCACGCGCGTGATGTACGCTTCACTTTAACCCCATTTATAGTCACAGACACATTATAGACAAAGGTCTATCAAAAAAAAACACTCAAATCTAACTGCTGGTTTCATACTGAGCAACAGGTGTGATTGCTCACAGAAAGCTGCAGTTTGCTTGTGGGTTGTTCGCAGAAATAACTCTTCAATCTGTTCCACTATAGTTGAAGATATATTTGATCAACATCCAAATGACTGAAGACGTATATTAGACGGATCTCAAAGAAAATAAGAACAGTATAAATAAATCTAACCAATCAATATCTGGGTCTCTTCAAGGCTAGAGTGAATAGGTGCCTTCTAGACCTTTGTGCTCCATCTTTGGCCACATGGTCACTTACCAACAGGCGAGATCGTGGTCAAACAAAGGTCAATCATAGTTTAAAAAAAAAACCTTTTATAAAATTAATGATGACAGTACCACAGATAAAATAATACTGACAGTACTGAGGCCCTCATCACGTGACCACATTTCTGTACTAACGTAGTTCCCTGTTTGCACCGGCTATTAGGGTTCCGTAACAAAATTACGGAACCTTTATGGATTCGTCATGTCTGTCTGTCTGTCTGTCTGTCTGTCTGTCCACTTTTTTCAGAAACTATAAGAGCTACGCTGTTGGAACTTGGTAAGTAGATGTATTCTATGAACCGCATTAAGATTTTCACACAAAAATTGATAAAAAACAATAATTTGTTAGGGTTCCCCGTACTTAGAACTGAAACTCAACATTATTTTATTCATCAAACCCATTGTGGTGTTTCTATGTATAGGTATTCCAAAATGATATTGAGGTTTCTAATATAATTTTTCCTAAACTGAATAGTTTGCGCGAGAGACACTTCCAAAGTGGTAAAATATGTCACCCCCCCCCTCCCTCCCCGTAAATTCTAAAATAAGAGAAAGATAAAACTAAAAAAAATATATGATGGACATTACCATGTAAACTTCCAACGAAAATTGCTTTGAACGAGATCTAGTAAGTAGTTTTTTTTAATACGTCATAAATCTTAAACCATCCAAGATTTTTTATATTATGTTACTTGCTGCTACGGAACCCTTCATGGGCGAGTCTGACTAGCACTTGGCCGCTTTTTTTTACTTCGGTATGTCCGTGATGAGAGCTCTAATACTGATGAAATTGATCAATGTATTAGGTAGGTACAATTTAAAATCTTAATAACTGCACTGTTTTAAAAATGGGTGTTTAATCAGTGATTAAAAGCTTGACTACACATTACCAAAATACTTTAAAATGTGGAAAACATCACAGTTAATAAAAAACAACACAAAAAACTAGTTGTAAAAGCTGGCATTTGGCAGATTCAGAAATCTATATAGAACTCAAAATCACTAAAATGCATCTTAACATTGAAACCTGTAGGTACTTACGTTCAGTCTTATAGTCTGATGGTGGAACCTAAGGCTGTCCACTTCGTTCTTGAGCAGGCTTCTGGGTTTCTTCGGCGCGTCATCGACCGGTAAGCAATTTATGATATTTTCGCCAACTTCCTTGGTTCTGTAATCACAAAGTATCGAAGTGTATTTTGAGTGTATTTTTAACCCCCGACGAAAAACGAAGGGGTGTTATAAGTTTGAAGTGTCTCTGTGTGTTGTGTGTGTGTGTGTGTCTGTCTGTCCCATCGTAGCTCCCGAACGGAAGAACCAATTTGTTTTTTTTGTTTTTTTTTTTTAAATGTGTATTTTTGGTAGTTTTCTTAGCTTTGTTTGATCAAATTCGGTTCAGCCGTTCAGCGCTGGGGTTTTTTTTTTATTTTTTACAAAATTAATTACTTGTATTTATAACCTATGTCTAAATTATGTTTCTGTATCAGTTATTATGTTTATGTTGTTATTTTTTATTTATTTTTCTGCCTTTGTCCTACTGTATTCCTCGTATTCTGTTTGTTCTGATTGTTTTTTGCCAAATAAATGTTTTGGTTTCATTTTCATTTTAGTGTCCGGGATAAAAAAAAGTAACTCAATGCAGATTCGCAATTACGTTACTCTGTTGCTATCGGTTATAGCCGCTGAAATTAAGTTTTGCTTAAATGCTGTTTCTAATTGAACATACTTTTTTGCGATCATCTAATTTACTAAGTTTAATAGTCACTACACTAGTGAAGCCTAGTGACTAGGCTCTAGTCTCTAGACTAGGTTCTAGTCTAGTAGAAGTAGAAGTAATCAAGCTTTTTAGGCAAACTGAGTAAATTGAGTAATCACAAGAATACAATTTCAGGGAGAAACGAATTTAAACTGATAGCAAAAATATTACAAAATCCACAAGCGCAGTGTGACCAAGAAATATTTGATGCCAAATTTCGCTATTTTGTACCTTATATCCGCGCCGAGAGTTATAAATTACCCGTTCTACTAATAAACGCGGAATACCTATCCTTGGAATAGCAACACCTTCTTTAAAACTACTGATCCCATTCCAAAAATTGACGACTCTGTGGCGCGGCTGGCGATGGTCCGCCTGCGACGCAGGAGGTTGCGGGTTCGATTCCCGCCCCAGAACAAATATTTGTGCGTTCTGCAGATATTTGTTCAGGGTGTTCTGTGTGTTTTC
This sequence comes from Operophtera brumata, assembly GCA_932527175.1. NCBI lineage: Eukaryota > Metazoa > Arthropoda > Insecta > Lepidoptera > Geometridae > Operophtera > Operophtera brumata. Next base: position 18,226,709 of record OW052239.1, read on the forward strand.
TATGCATAATAAAAAATATCTATCTATGTAATGTATTATATTAACCGGTCGAGTCGCGCGATGTCGCTTGTAAACTATCCCTAGAGTCGCGAGCAGATCATGGCAAAAAAAAATATTAGAGATTTTAGATATTTTCCATTAGATTATTTTAGATTTTTGCTCGAATGGATTTTACCAACATTCCCCCATGGATTCAATATCTAGCATCCGGTACCTAATAAATGATTGATAGACAATATAATAAGCCCTATGTGTACGCGATCGACACCGTCCCGGTCCGACCGGTTAAGTATATCAGTTATCTAGTACCCATAACACAAGCTCTGGCTTAGCTTGGGGCTAGATAATGTTGAGTGAACTTGTCCAGCATTATTTATTTATTTATTTCACTATCAGAAAGCTACATATCCCCAAGTGCTAGGCTATGTTTTATCAGCTTTCGTATAGTTCCGCTCAACTCCTTAAGGTGGTTGCTTTCGCTTGTGGCGCGCAATTCAATTTTTTTCGTGTTTTTTGCTCATCACAGCTCATCAACACTTCTTTAGATAGCGAAAACTATGTTGACGGTAATTATAGACCCCTCGCATCCATCCACCAATTACCATACAAATCCGCTCAACCGTTAAGGTGGTTGCTTTCGCTTGTGGTAATTATATGACCTAACAACACACAAGTTTTAATTTATAGTATCACATGCTTGCCGTGCACGTAGCACACGTAGCGCACGCGCGTCAGCCGCGGCTTGCCGCTTAGGTCGCAGATCTAGTACTTACTTGAACAGAGGGTGTTCGCATAGCAGCGGCGAGAAAATGATGATCTCGTATTCGCAGGTGGACGTCTCCTTGAAGGAGTACACGTCGTGCTTGCCGTGCACGTAGCGCACGCGCGTCAGCCGCGGCTTGCCGCTTAGGTCGCAGATCTAGTACTTACTTGAACAGAGGGTGTTCGCATAGCAGCGGCGAGAGGATGATGATCTCGTATTCGCAGGTGGACGTCTCCTTGAAGGAGTATACGTCATGCTTGCCGTGCACGTAGCACTCGTAGCGCACGCGCGTCAGCCGCGGCTTGCCGCTTAGGTACCAGATCTAGTACTTACTTGAACAGAGGGTGTTCGCATAGCAGCGGCGAGAGGATGATGATCTCGTATTCGCAGGTGGACGTCTCCTTGAAGAAGTATACGTCATGCTTGCCGTGCACGTAGCACTCGTAGCGCACGCGCGTCAGCCGCGGCTTGCCGCTTAGGTCGCAGATCTAGTACTTACTTGAACAGAGGGTGTTCGCATAGCAGCGGCGAGAGGATGATGATCTCGTATTCGCAGGTGGACGTCTCCTTGAAGGAGTACACGTCGTGCTTGCCGTGCACGTAGCACACGTAGCGCACGCGCGTCAGCCGCGGCTTGCCGCTTAGGTCGCAGATCGTACCTGAAACAGACCAAATATAAACATATATCAAATGATAGAATTGAAACCATCGCGGTATAAAATAAGCGGCCAAGTGCGAGTCGGACTCGCCCATGAAGGGTTCCGTAGCAGCAAGTAACATAATATAAAAGTTCTTGGATCGTTTACGATTAATGACGTATAAAAAAAAAACTTACTAGACCTCGTTCAACCCAATTTTAGTTGGAAGTCTCTTATTTTAGAAATTACGCGGGGGACACATTTTACCACTTTGGAAGTGTCTTACTAGATCTCGTTCAAACTAATTTTAGTTGGAAGTCTCTTATTTTAGAAATTACGGGGGGGGACATTTTACCACTTTGGAAGTGTCTCTCGCGTAAACTAACCAGTTTAGAAAAAAAAAATAGGAACCTCAATATCATTTTTGAAGACATATCTATAGGTTTGGCACACGTATGGGTTCTAAGTACCCCGTTCTAGTTCTAGGAACACCAAAAATTTCTTGTTTTTTTTTCTATTTTTGTGTGAAAATCTTAATGCGGTTCACAGAATACATCTACTTACCAAGTTTCAACAGCATAGCTCTTAAAATAGGAGAGCAGCATAGCGTTTCGGAAAAAAGTGGCAGTGTCATACACGGACAGACAGACAGACATGACGGTTCCGTAATTTAGTTACGGAACCATTGAACAAAGTCCCGAAGAAGCTTTAATGGAAGGCCTTGCGCGCACAGAATATTCCGGAAACTTCAAAAAATATGTCCATCGCTCTGATCCAATATATGTAACTACGACAGAGTGAGCACCTAGATTAAAAAAGCCCAGCAAGAGTTAGTGAACTGTTCCAAGTCCAAGTAGGCGTACATCAAGGATCCACAATAAGCCCGTAACTTTTCAGCCTCCATAGGTTGAAAACTCTAGACTCTCAGCCCACGCCGCTTGAGTTCCTTCAGCCACATGTTCAATGTCACATCACTAGAAACCTGCTAACGAAAATTCACATCATCAAATGGACATGAATGGAGTGCATGATGTATGCTGATACCGCATTTCACGCCTTCGATTCGCAGATGACATCGTTATTATGGCTGAATCACCGCAGGAACTGCAGCAAATGCTGAACAGCCTAGCTGATGCATCTCGACGGGTCGGACTGGAAATGAACTTGGACAAGACCAAAATCATGGTCAATGAGCATGTAACCCCGGTTCCGATCACGGTCGCTGGTACACCTCTCGAAGCTGTGCAGGAGTATGTTTACCTCGGGCAGATCATACAGCTAGGTAAACAAACTTCGAGAAAGAATTAAGTAGGAGAATTCAGCTTGGCTGGGCAGCATTTGGAAATCTTCGTAAAGTTTTCTCGTCGCCCATCCCACAATTACTAAAGACCAAAGTCTTTAACCAGTGCGTCCTACCAGTTATGACTTACGGAGCTGAAACGTGGACACTCACTGTAGGGCGGGTCCATAAACTTAAAGTCGCTCAACGAGCTATGGAGAGGGCTATGCTTGGAGTCTCTCTGAGGGATAAGATCTGAAACGAGGTTATCCGACAGAGAACCAAAGTTCTAGACATAGCCCAGAGGATTAGCAAGCTGAAGTGGCAGTGGGCCGGTCATGTCTGCAGAAGAACCGATAAACGGTGGAGTAAACGAGTTCTTGAGTGGACACCGCATCTAGGCAAACGTAGTGTAGGGCACCCTCTGGCTAGGTGGAGCGACGACTTGCGCGAAACAAACAGAAAAACAACAAACAATTTCTTGGCTGGCAGAAACTGGAAGAGGAGAGCCGAAAACCGGGCTCAGTGGCGTGCAATGGGAGAGACCTAATTCCAGCAGTGGACTGCAGTAGGTTGATGATGGTTGATGATGATGTATGCTGATAACATCGTGCTTATAACAAAGAGGGCAGCGGATCTACATGATGCATTCAGCATGTGGCTGAAGGAACTCTAGTGGCACGGGCTGAGAGTCCATCAAACTAAGACAGTACATGGAAACCGACTTTGGTGGTATGGAAGATACCGGTTGTAACTTCAACCAAGGTTTTACTTTGGTTGAAGGGTTGTAACATTCACATTGACACTACCAAAGTCTATATGATAGGAATAATGACAACATGAAATTCCTTATTTTTTTTTTATATGTACTCACATATTATTTATTATGTACCAAGTCTAGATTCTCTTCAATTGAAAAATCACCTTTAAATCCTACTACTTCCTGACATCAGGTCTTTCTAAATTGGTCAGTGCTCAGCTTTAGGTAGGTATGGTGGCCCTGAAAAGAGCCTCATTGTTGGTGAGAGAACCAGTGCGGTGAAAGGATTTATTGCAACAGGTAGAGGCTCTTTTTATGACACAAATCGAATTTTTGCTTCTAGGTTACGCCGCCGGTTTCCTCACTGTTTTCCTTCAACATCATTATCCTGTAGAAGTCCACTGCTGGAAATAGGCCTCCCTGTTATGTTTTCACAACAGTCTTGAACTGCCTCTATCCACCGAATTCCTGCTACCTTTAAAATGTCGTTTATTCATCTACTAATCATAGAGCTACTAATTGGAACGTCCAAAACTCGCCGTGCTTGCATACTCCATCATTTCCACCATAAATTGCATGTTTAAAATGTCTTACCATCATCCATAGCCATTTCGACATACGGTACAGTATTGCCGTCAACTTTGACAGTCTTTAGGTGTTCCTTAGACTTGTATGCGTCCTTCAAATCATCCTCCAACTTGACTTGCTTCTCGGCACTCCAGTGGCCGAGGAAATACTGCTGTAGGTTCGACTGTTTGCCTGAAAATGGTGAAACTTCTAGTCACTACTAATAATAATGTATTTAGGTATTTACTTCAGTACATTTTGTTAGTATCTTATTTTATTTTAATCACGGAACAATGCATTACCTCACGTCACAGGTCACGTTCACCTAGGATGCGCCTTATGCGGCGGTCACCCTGAGACACAAAGATGAAAGTCTCATGTGCCTGTAATTACAACCTTCGCAACCCTTCAATACTCACAACCTTTTTAACCGGAACACTGCAATGCAAGCACTACTGCTTTGCGGCAGGAATATGTATGGTGGTCTTTGGCCTCTAACTAGGTTAGTACAATGATTTTGTCATCTGGATGAGCTTCCAAACTAAAGGACAATTGAATCGAGATTGTGTTTAGGATGCTATGGCTGCCTGTGCCAGATGGCGTCAAAGATGTCAAGGGCGCCTCGGCAAATATATCTGAAGCGCTGCAGACGCATGGAAACCGCAACAGCGCCCTGAGCGTGTTGTTGTACTGGACCCGCAGAGCATTGTATACCTTTTGGGTATAATCCAATCACAGAGTCACTTAGTAATATACTGTATGCACATTGTAAAGTAACACTCACAGTGTTTTCATTGAGCTAATCTGAGCGCCGGCATTAACGCCAATGGAGTATCTTCTCAGATCGTTGAGTACAACCAGCTACGGGGTAGTCAGAGGCAAGTCTTAACATTTTATTTGACACACTCCCCTTTGACACCTTTTGCTTATATTCCATGCAGCTAAGTGAAGTGAAGAGTTTGTCCTTTCTTCTCCTTCAAATACGTTGAATGGATTCAAATGGTGTTTACGAGGTTAAGGAGGTATACCTACTACTATACAGTTTTAAAAAAATTGCAGTGTCATCGTAATAATTTGTAATTCACACAATTATGTAACCATGTTACGAGTTTTTTTTTTTGGTGTTTTAAGTTAATTGTTCCAATTAAAGATATTTTGTTTTTGATATATTTGTTCTGGGTCTGGGTGTTGTGCAGTACAACAACGCATTCAGGGCGGTGTTGGGGCTGCCCCGCTACTGCAGCGCATCGGGGATGTTTGCGGCTGCGCGGGTCGACTGTTTCCACGCCACCATGCGCAAGCGCGCTACATCCCTGGTGCGCAGGATGCGAGTCAGCTCCAACACCGTGCTGGCAATGATTGCTGCTAGGGTGGATTGCCCTTATACAAGGCACTGCTGCGAGCGACACCTGCCCAGCAATCCAATTAGTTTTTAAGTTCTTTATTGTGTATAAAACAAATGAGTTAGAGAGAGAGTTTTGCTTCTTTTTTTTTGTTGTACCATATTGTATTAGGGGCATGTGGCTGCTGGGTGATTTGTTATGTGATATATACAAACATACCTTCTCTTTCTTCATGGTACTGTCTAATATACCTCCCATGGCAAACCTCGTAGCTCCAATAACTCTCCAGTCGGTATGAGCATATTTTCTGAAGAAATAGAGGCTTTAGCAAGTGCAGTGGTGAAGGTCCGTCGTAATCCTCAATGCTAGTTGTCTCCTCAGCGGTAATGATGGGTATATGACACTCGTATGTCTCCTTGTTTGTAGTGCTCACTTTTAGAATTTCATTGTTCTGGAAGTAATAGTGTAAAAAAATCGAATTTATAATCTTCAGAATAACAGCTTCATTTGCATGATGTTAGAAAAAAAGGCCTATGTGTTAATTCTGGGTTGTACTCAAGCATACTAAATTTGTCTTACCAAAATTCATTGATATTGATTTAGGTTAGTTATTATTTTATTATTTATTTATTTATAATACACCGATGATGCGTATATATTTTAGTCCTTTTCAGTGCACTTTAAACGTTTGTCAAGTCTTTTTTTGATAGAATTCACTGAGGGGGCACTGATTACTGAGTCTGGTAGCCGGTTCCAAGTGCGCACGACGCGATTAGGCAATATGTGCATCCTCGGATTGCTGGTACATGGCCCGCATAGCTGTTTCAGCAAGTGTCCTCTGAGTCCTATATTATTTGTTCATGGTGTATAGTGTCTGTGATAAATCTGGTATACTGTAGTGGTTGTTTAGGATCTTGTAGGTCTCTATTAAATCTCCACACTCTCTCATGGCATCTTTTTTTATACTACTACTTGTTATGACATTTCAAGCAAATGGCCCACCTGATGTTAAACGGTACCCTCTGCCTATGAACAGTGCATTACCTCACAGGTCACGTCCACCTAGGACGCGCCCTATGTGGGATTGCACTGCGCCCGCCACCCTGAGACATAAAGATGAAAAGTCTCATGTGGCTGTAATTTCCGTGACATGATTGTTTACCAAACATACAAACACATTAAACATCTGAAAGTCACACAGTATTAACCCCCCCACCACACATCTGTCAGACACCAGAGTGATTCATTTATAAATTGTTTTTTTCAGGTACTCAAAAACTAGAGGCGTCCTGCGGAAGGTCCTATTCTAAAGCCAACCCATTGTACCCTTACAAGTATCGATGTACGTTTTTCCCACACCCCCCTTAGAGCCTTTCAAGCTTTCAAGGATTTATAAGCATGTGTTGTTTTTAGGTGCGTATAAAACTTCAATCAGCCACCTGGCCGAGAATGGTAGGACCTCACTTGACTTATTTTTTACCCAATATTATAAAGTATGGCTTTTATTGAAGTGAGTTACACAAAAAATCACAGTTCATTTTAAATGTAAGAAATAGTTAGGAACCCACAAAATTCCTAAAATAACTTCAAACACGAGCAATATAACTTCAACGTCTCATTGGCTGGTAGGTAGTTCTGTGACAACAACTAAAAAATATACCAACGGTTAAATTTTACGAACGTCTTGGAGTATATACATTTCCTCAGTAAGACAGGGTGAACCTTATAACAAAGATTGTCAGCCCAGTCCAGTACAACAACCAGCCTCTATATGCGGAACGTTAGTGGAACAGGAGTTATTTAACTTTGAAGAGTGACTTTAGTGTACTTGTTGGTAGTTCTTTTTTACCTGTTGCTCCTTAGCCTCTCCTTCGACTAGACCCTCTAGATTTTCTGGCTTTCCAGGCCAGTTTATACCGAATTGTATGGAATCATCAAATCCTTTGAAATCATGCTCGATACACAAAACAAACCCGATTACACTTAGGAACGGCAACCAATAATTCTTCATTTTACTAAATTACGAGCGCATTCTAATAGATACAAAATTTATCTATGATAGATACATTAAAAACCCTGAAAAACTTTGTTTTTATCCACACACAGCCTCCGTTAGACCCAAATTATAATACTGCAAAATTTAGAAAAAACTGACCGTTATCGATGTACATAACAAATTCAAATAAGAATGTTCATTCAGATTTGGTCGTATTTTTCATCATATGAGTTGGAAAGCTGTCATTTGTCAATACATTCGTTAATTTTTAGGGTTCTCTATGTACCCTAATGCCAGCCTTCCACTGTGAAAGGGTAATGAGTGGAAATAGCTGAGCAGAGAGGAGTAAGTAGTCCTCACCATCCACTAAGAAAGAGTTTCAGTGAAAAATGTTTTTTTTTCACTTTTGTAATACTTTGCTCTCTATTGCTACGCTCCGTTCGCTCATTCACAGTGGAAGCACTTCTATGAAGATTGCTGTTGTAAGTTAAACGGAGTCCATACAAAGCCCGCTCCGCTCGCAGTGGAAGGCGGGCATAAGAAGTACCAACGCAAACATTATACCTAGGATCACTTTGTTGCCCGTCTTCGTTTGTCTGTCTGTCTGTCTGTCTTTCTGTCAAGACCCTTTTTCACAGGAATGGCTAAAGGAAAGGTATCAATTTGAAATTCATACAATAATTTTAAAGGTTTTTCTTTTAGTTCCCTTAAAAAAAACTTCTTACTCAAATCATTAAATATATGGCAATGAATGTCTAATTTTAGGTTGGAAATCCCTAAAATTAAATGAATAAAGGAAAAGTCCGAAATTGAGGAATTACAACTTTTATACCCCTAAAATGGCTTTGTGATGTTGGTAGGGAAAAGTGGCTAAAAACTCGAGTATGGCTCTGACGATTTCGAAATAATGTACGGATCGGAAATCGGAACCCTTAGAGTGCGAATCTCATTCACCCTTGTTTATTTTATTTATAAGGTCTTTACAGACTCAGTAGCCATTATAAGAAGTGAAGAAGAAGAGGACGGAGTATTCAGTAAAACTTGGTACTTTATATACGTCATACTTGTAAGTCTTAGATATTTTTGAAAAAAACACTACGTATCTATCGTACTATCTGTGTCAGTCAGTCAGAAAATCAGAAGAAGCGGAAAGATGGCGTTTAGTTTTCCTGCATTTTCGTACATTGTTGCGTTAATTGTAGACGCTTTCCTTATATTTTTCTCAATATTCCATGTCATAGCGTTCGATGAACTTAAAACTGACTATAAAAATCCAATAGATCAATGTAACAGCCTAAATCCAGTGAGTATTCTAGTACCTAACCTTACTTTGTGTATTGTATTCAGTTCAACCTAACAATGTTTACTGTTCTAGTTGGTACTACCAGAATATCTACTACATTTGTTCATCAATGTCCTATTTCTGTTGTCTGGAGAATGGATCTCCTTGCTGATAAACATTCCATTGATCCTGTATCACATTCACAGGTAAGGCTTCTGAATAAATTACAACTGATGTATTTCCTTTTCTGGACACTAACAACCCACATAGAATTTAATTGTGATAAAAATGTATCTGAGCTAGTACAACAAGCAGCCTAGCAGGAACTTGCTACAAGGCAAATGACTAACAAGTCACAACATACAATCTGTTTTTGCTCTACTCTGTATGAATATCTGTATATAATATTCAATTGGTTTCCAATCTTACAGCAAAACGTGTCCAAGTCTAATAGGAGTCTGTTCATAACATAGCATGAAATAAGGAGTATTCTTGGATAATATGACCTCGGCCCCATTCCTTATGACTCATTTTGACTTGTTTGTTTCAGATACTACACTAGGCCGGTGATGTCAGGGCCGGGGTTGTATGACCCAACCAGCATAATGAATGCCGATGTGTTGACCACTTGCCAACGTGAAGGGTGGATTAAACTTGCATTCTATTTGCTATCTTTCTTCATGTATCTTTATGGGTGAGTATATTATGTATTTGTAGAGGAAAAAATATCTAAACATTATAGCAGTAGATAAGGAAACTAATAATATTTGATACAATTATTGTTCCATTTAGAATTTACTTGGATTGCATAAATTCCAGTAACATCATCATTGTTATTGATTATTTCATTGTATTGTTACAAGCTAGGGTTTGGGATAAAATAATCACACTAAACACTGGTTACCAATTTTTTTTAAATATTATCTAGCATTAAATATGCTGCACTACACTGTTCACTTATTACTCTGACGTCTCTCTTAGGTCACTTGATTTTCTCTTATTTAAAGCCAATTTATGACTGACTGACCACTCTTTCACAATCGAGTTAACCTATTAATTTTACGGGAGCCTTAAGAAGCTTGAATCTTGCAGCATTGACTAACTAACTAGCATTCAGTAGAAACGTCTCAAAGCATCCAAAGAGTACAGATGATAAATGATTTCCAATACCTCTCCTCCGTGGACGACCTCTGTGGCGCGGCGGGCGAAAATTGGCCTGCGACGCAGGAGGTTGCGGGTTCGATTCCCGCCTTGGAACAAATATTTGTGCAAGCGCAGATATTTGTTCAGGGTGTTCTGGGTATTTTCTATGTATAATAAAAAATATCTATCTATGTAATATATTGTATTAAGTATATTAGTTATCTAGTACCCATAACACAAGCTCTGCTTAACTTGGGGCTAGATAATGTTGTGTGTACTGTCCAGCATTATTTATTTATTCATTTATTTAATATAGCAACAGAGAACTAGCGATTCTACGCTCACGTGTTGACGTCGATGACGTGAGATGGCGCTAGCAACTCTACATTTACTATAGTTCGTCTACTCGTCAACAGATGGCACTACGAGGCTCTAAATGCGTTTACGGCTTACGCCTGTCAGACGGCGTTTTAAAATGAAAAATAGCTTGAAAATGGCAAATGCACAAGCAGTGCGGCGCCAATTATAAAGAAAAAAAACCGTATTATTGATTATATTGATGTTTATAGCCATTGTAACTAAAAAAGAGAGAAAATATAAGCATAGTTAGGTCCACGCCTGTCACTCAAGAATCAAAATATTACAGCCAAGATACACACACTTGATGCCCTTACATACACAACTAGAAGTTTGAAACTGATGAATATGATGACATTTTATTTTATTTACATGTTTGTTTATTGTTTCAGAATGATTGTGGTGTTGATTGCGGCGTAAGCTTGTTAATTTTATCATAGTTATATATTCTAGTAAGTCATAATTTATTGTTAGATTCAGAATTTTTGAGTGTACCTATCAACGAACAAAGTGAAGTGCCCATTTTCCAAGTGATTTACAGTATTTTGGTAATAAAAATTTATTTCAAGTAAAAAGAGTATATTTTTCACTTTATAAGTAAGTAGGTACCTACTAGGCGGTTGTTCCTCGTGGTCAGCTAGGCACGACAGCGTCAATAGATGGCGCTGTTGCCAAATTTTGAAGTATTTTATGTATTTATGAATTAAAATGTGCATATTATGTCATAACACTAACGTTCACGCAAATGGTGGTTTATTTGCTATGTACCTAGCTATATTTCAGGTTATTTTAGTCTCTAGTTTTAACATACTTGTGCCGAGCAAATTCCGAGCAATATGAAAGCCTACTCACGCACACAGTCAAGGATATTATTGTATTAGAACTATAAGCTAATTTCGGCGCGCGAATTTCAAAATAGTTGGACTAGCGGCTTGGACTGTCGACTCAGAACTTCTGAACCCACGTTACTGCGTTCGATTCTATACTGCCTATATTTTTTGTATTTTTTTTTTACTTTTTTTTTGTGAACCAGTGACTAGATCTCTCGACACTAAACCCACAGTACTGGGTTCGATACCAGACTATTTTTTTTTTATAAATGTTTTTGTAATGATCTACAAAATACACTGATTCTGCTTCAGCCAATATTATGTTTGTGAAGTGAGTGTTGTGGTGTGTCCTTATTTCAAATCAAAAAGTAGGTACTCGATTCTTAACCGACCTCAAAAAATGGAGGAGGTTATCAATTCCAGAGTTTTTTATTATGTTTGTTACCTCATACCATTTACGTAACGATTAGGAAAAAAAATTACATGATATACTTCCAGATTGGTGCCATTTTCATTAAAATGTTTTTCTGATGATGGAATCCATGAAGATTGAGGGAACTCCTCAAATATTATAGGCACACATATATCAATTTCGGTATTTTCAGCAACAAGTCAAGCATTGCATTCAGAATGTTTTTTGTTTTTTATACTACTAGAATGACGGAACATGCTGATGGCCCACCTGATGTTAAGCGGTAACCTCTGCCTATGAACAGTGCATTACCTCATAGGTCACGTCCACCTAGGACGCGCCCTATGTGGCATTGCACTGCGCCCGCCACCCTGAGACATAAAGGTGAAACGTCTCATGTGCCTGTAATTTCACCGGCACCCTTACCCTTCAAACCGGAACACAGCAATGCGAGGACTACTGCTTTGCGGCAGAAATAGGTATGGTGGTAGTACTTCCCCGGACGAACTCTTACACAAAAAAGCTCTACTACTACTATATTTCACGGGTGGCAACAATGGTGTCTCCTGCGATATCCGATTGAGCTGAAATTTGGCATACTCGTACCTATCTAGTTCCGATGACAGTACAATACTATGGTGAAAGCGAGCTGATCTGATGATGGAGACGGAACGTGGACAGCGGAACTCCTCGATGGATAATAGTAAACTGGCCGTGCTTAGGCTCATTTTCATCAGCACACTAATTTTATTAAGTCTTATACCTGGACTTGTAGTTAGCTTGTAGTTCCTGACTGCTAGCTTATTTCAGGAATGTATTATACTGGAAGAAAGCATTAGCAGAGTCAGTCGTGGGAAGCAATGGCGGCGATGAGCTCACCACTTGTCACGTGTATTTCCCACGATGGTGCAACCCACAGTGAAAAGAGGCACATGAGAGGCTCTGCTTACTCTTTCGGGGAAAAAGGCGTGTGTCTATGTATGTATTTATGTTGTATTGGGTATAAATTCCTAGCTATGAAGTAGTTTTTCAGGGTTCCGAAAAAAAAAAATACGGAACCCTTATGGATTCGTCATGTATGTCTGTCTGTCCGTGTATGTCACAGCCACTTTTTTCCGAAACTAATTTTCACACAAAAATAGAAAAAAACAATAAGTTTTTGGGGTTCCCCATACTTAAAACTGAAACACATTTTTTTTTCATCAAACCTGTGTGGGGTATCAATGGATAGGTCTTCGAAAATGATATTGAGGTTTCTAATATCATTTTTTTCTAAACTGAATAGTTTGCGAGAGTGAGAATGATAAAACTAAACAAAAAAAAATCCATGTAAACTTCCAACGAAAATTGTTTTGAAAGAGATCTAGTACGTAGTTTTTTTTAATATATCATAAGTTGTAAACCATCCAAGAACTTTTATGTTATGTTACTTGCTGCTACGGAACTCTTCATGGGCGAGTCCGACTCGCACTTGGCCGCTTTTTTTTCTAAAGATTTATTTACTTTCAGCTTTTATTGATAGATCATTCAGTTTAGATCAACTGAAGTCCACGGCTGGGCATAGGCCTCCCCCATAATATAATGCACATAGAAACTTTATTTTACGCCGCATAAATGGCTATTGCTTTACAAAGCACAAGTAAGGCCGCACGTAGAAACTGTTCCTATCTATGGCACGGGGCACCCAAGTACCAGCTGCTTCGTTTTGACTCCTTACAGAGAAGAGCCATTAGCATCATCGGTGACCCCAAGCTCTCCGATACTCTAGAACCGCTTAGCCAACGCAGAGCTATCGGATCTCTTTGCGTGATCTACCGCCTCTACAACGGGGAATGTTCTGACGAGCTTTCCGATCTCATCCTCGCATCGAGATTTTACCATCGCTCTTCCCGGCACCGTGACAAAGCTCATCCGCACATCATAGAACCCTGGGTTTCTCGAACGACTCGTTTCTCGAGATCATTTCTTCCCCATAAAGTACTATTATTTATTCTGTGCCTATAAACTATGGAATGAGCTTCCATCTGAGGTTTTCCCGTGTCGTACATGTCGTACGTAACCATGTTTTATTTCATGAAAAATGGTCATAAATTCCTTCAGGGTAGGCAGCGCATCGACAATTACCCCCGGTGTTGCCGGTGTCTATAAGCGACGGTGACCACTTCACATCAGGCCGTATGCTAGTTTGCCAATTTGTATCATAAAAAATAAAAAATAAACTGCCAAGTGCTAGTCGGACTCTAGCACGAAGGGTTCCATACAATAATCTAAAATTAAAATTAAAATTACACGCAAATGTACCAGCCATCACCCAATCACGCAACAGGGGGACAGATCCAACTTTTTTGTTCTAACTGTCACCTTAGGGGGGACAGATCAGTGTGACAAATGGGAATAATTCGTCGCGCTCCATTTCCATTATTGTGATGTCTTGAGTTTGAGAAATAAAGCCGACGAAGTAACAATTCTTCATTGAGGAAATCCGCAGTTGACCCTATTTTCAACAAGTTTTTTTTTTTTTTTTTTTTAACATTGATAGACCTTTGTTTGTGCACGATCTCACCTGTTGGTAAGTGACGATGCGGCCGAAGATGGAGCACAAAGGTCTAGAAGGCACCTATTCACTCTAGCCTTGAAGAGGTCCAGATTATAGTTGAGTTAGTAATTAATTTTGTAAAAATAAAAAAAAAAACCCCAACGCTGAACGGCTGAACCGATTTTGATCAAACAAAGCTAAGAACACTCCCGAAAAATAAACCTTTCAAACAAAAAAAAACGATTTCGGTTCATCCGTTTGGGAGCTACGATGGGACAGACAGACACACACACACACAGACACGTCAAACTTATAATACCCCTTCGTTTTTCGTCGGGGGTTAAAAGAGAGGATAACCCATTCAATAAAAATTAATTATATTATTTTTAATTTCGAGGCCTTTGCGACTTGCGAGACAATGAGGGAAAGGATTGCATTTCAAAAAGGCTAATTCTCCTTAAAAAAAAATATTGTTAATTTGTATTACACTATGTATAAAATATTTATCTTTTTTATGCTTTTTTATTTATCTTCACTATTATTTTGTATTTTTTAACCCCCGACGAAAAACGAAGGGGTGTTATAAGTTTGACGTGTCTGTGTGTGTGTGTGTGTGTCTGTATGTCCCAACGTGGCTCCCGAACGGATGAACCGAAATCGTTTTTTGTTTTTGTTTGATAGGTGTATTTGTCGGGAGTGTTCTTAGCTTTGTTGGATCAAAATCGGTTCAGCCGTTTTATTTCGTTCGGTTTTTTTTTAAGTTTTACAAAATTAATTCCCTGTAAATATGTAAACTTTGTTGTTTTGTTTGTTTGTTTGTTTGCCAAGCTGCGGTGAAATGGCTAGTACAGTATAAACACAATTACCTACTAGTAATAAATTAGTGCTTAGGAACGTACCATCTGGACTAGCGCCTAGAAAGGAATGGAATCGCTTCGAAGCGAATGTCTTTTGGCTAGGCCGGCTGATATGCATTGCATGCAAATAATATTATGGAAATTAAAAAAAAAAGTGGCCAAGTGCGAGTCGGAGTCGCCCATGAAGGGTTCCGTAGCAGCAAGTAACATAATATCAAAGTTCTTGGATGGTTTACGATTTATGACGTATTAAAAAAAAACTACTAACTAGATCTCGTTCAAACCAATTTTCGTTGGAAGTTTACATGGTAATGTACATTTTTTTTTTAGTTTTATCATTCTCTTATTTTAGAAGTTACGGGGTTGGGGGGGGGGGGGACTTTTTACCACTTTGGAAGTGTCTGTCGTGCAAACTATTCAGTTTAGAAAAAAGTTATATTATAAACCTCAATATCATTTTTGAAGACCTATATACATAGATACCCCACACCAACGGGTTTGATGAAAAAAAAAATTTTTTTTTTGTTTTTTTCTATTTTTTTGTGAAAATCTGAATGCGGTTCACAGAATACACCTACTTACCAAGTTTCAACAGCATAGATCCTATAGTTTCGGAAAAAAGTGGCTGTGACATACACGAACAGACATAACATGTCATAGTAAGATGAACTCTTGTCTTCTAAGCAGGAGGCAAAATGTTCAATACCCACCCTGGGCCTGCATATCTGAACCTTCCGAAGACCCTAACTCGCAATTATAATGAATAAGACCCCTAGGAATCATTTCAACGAATTTGTTTGAAGATTGTAGTTTCACCTACCTACACAGAACTGACTTCGACTGAAACAAGGCAATACTATGTTTTTTTTTTTAAATATTGAATGAGCGAAGCGAGTTCTCTGATTCAACTTGGAAGAATTGGCATTTGTATGTATGTATGTATGTTTGTCCGAGCATAACTTCCGAACCGTTAATCCGATCTTCATGAAATTTGATTGGGAGGTGATAGTATTGGTACAATTTGTTGGTAAGGTTATGAGCTATATCGGTCGGGGGGTTGTTGAGATATTGGGGTCCAAGAGGAGGTAAAAAAAGGTGAGAATATCAGATCAAATGTGGTGTCATATGAAAGTTCCTCGCTTCGACATTTCAAAACTATTTTAGTTTCTGAGATGTTAGGGTAAATCAAAAATGTAAAAAAACAAAACCTCTAGGGTACTTCCACTAATCCTACAACGCTGTTTTTTTTACGTTTGTAGCTTTTATGATACAAATACTGGGAAAAGTCTAAAATTTATGAATCTTGAAACTTGTAGGTACCTACTCTATAAAATAACAACCAGTGTATAACATTCTTTGTTGACCTCCCGTTTCTAGGAATTTTAACGACGTTGAAGGTCTAACTTTTCGAACCACATGTGGATGTACATAGATATTTTTTCGAAATAAATAAGGTAACCTACCTAAACCGTGTGTATTCGTGAGGTCTCAGTTCAAAAAACCTTGTGCGTAAATATATAGGTAATTATGATCAGCTAGTAGTATTTAATTTAATTTTTACGTTATTAAGATAATATTATATTTGTCTGTAATTTCTGTCTAGTTGTTTGTAATTTAATTTTCTCCCATTATTTATACAAAGTTCATATGTAGAGACCTTGCAATGCATTGCGGCCTCCGGCTGTCTGGCTGATTCGCATACACATGTCCAATCCTAAATGTTTGTTTTTCTAATATTTTCTATCCGAGCTAATTATGATATGACAGATCGAAGCGGCAACAGCGCTTAGCCGGCGTAAGTCACGAGCTGACAACGTCGCGTGTAAGTGACATGTTACTGTTATCTAATCTGCGGCTATGTGTGTGACACTGTCAGTGTACACTCACACACTGACATAAATGAACTAAAATTTCGATGTTATTTTCGCTATTAATCCACTGTTTTCTTCAACCAAATATGTGTTGACGCAAATAATGACCAATATAAAAGCCAACAACAGTCATTTCAGTGTAAAATTATACTCTGTTTGCCCATATTTGTGCTAATACGTTTGTATGGAAAAGCGACCACCTTAAAGGTACCAGGTAGGTTCACTAGTTAGTACATAATATGGTTTCGCCTTTATTACTTGCTTAGCTTCTATATTTAAAAAAAGGTAATCGTTTTTTTCTGGTGTGCGTCAAGTTAGCGATCCCCATATCGAATTCAGGGTTGTACGCAAAACCCCATTGAGGTAATATGTTAGTACATATTACCTCAATCACAGAATAAATATTAGTACAAGCCTCAATGCGCAAACCAGGAATTTCCAACACAATAATACTAGTGGTTCGCCCCGAACTGAGACCTCGTGAATACACGCGATTTGGTAGTTTACCTTATTTCATTGAAAAAATATACGTAGGTTGGTACGTGTGGTTCGAAAAGTTAGACCTACAACGTCGTTCAAATTCCTAGAAACAAGGTCAACAATGGATGTTATATTGGTTATTGTTTTATAAAAGAGTACAAGTTTCGTAATTCTGCAATTTTAGACTTTTCCCAGTATATGTGTCATAAAAGCTACAAACATACCTCAGCGTTTTAGAATTAGTGGAAGTATCCTAGAGGTTTTGGTTTTTTTACATTTTTGATTTACCCTAATTAGTTAGGTACCTATCTCAAACTACAAAGGTAAGTTAAACAATTGTTTTGAAATGTTGAAGCGAGGGGCTTTCATATGAAATTCCCATCCATTGCCATTTCCACTTGATCTGTTATTCTAACTTATTTTGTATACCCCTCTTGGACCCCAATATCTCAACAACCCCCTTGACCGATATAGTTCATAACCTTACCAACAAGTTGTACCAATACTATCTACCCCCCAGTCAAATTTCATGAGGTTCGGAAGTTATGCTCGTACAAATATACCATGTAAACTTCCACCGAAAATTGGTTTGAACGAGATCTAGTAAGTAGTTTTTTTTTAATACGTCATAAATCGTAAACCGCAATTTACCTTTCATTCAATGTTACTTGCTGCTAAGGAACCCTTCATGGGCGAGTCCGACTCGCACTTGGCCGCTTTTTTTACACATATATATATATATATATATAAAGGAAATTTGAAAATATTTTCTTCACAATTTACATAAAAACTTACCACCTACATAATCAGCACCAGACTAGCGGTTGTAAATTATTTGTACGAAGCGGATCTTTTTAACACATTTCAGCACTTTTCACGTTTGGCCACTGGCAACACTGATGGCCACGCCGCGCCGCGCGCCACGTTAGCAACGATATTTCCAACATAGCAACTCAACAGTTGAGTAGTTTCCGGTTTCGAAACCGGTGTTCACAAATTAGAATATTTTCCCCTAATCTTGGGGGAAAATATTTTGAGTGTGTTGAAACCAGAAATCGATGATAAAACGAAACTTTGTGAATGGACTAACGAAATGCAGTGCAAATCTTCCGCTGTTTCTTTCACACTAATTTAGCAAATGATAGAAAATAAACACAGTATGAAGTTAGTTTTGAAAGTTGATATAAATGGATGGATCAGCTTACGTAAGTATTAAGTGTCATCAAATTTATCATCCATACGGTTCACTTTTGAGATTAAACAACACTTTTTGTGATGAAAGTTTGTAGATTGTAGTTTTACTTCGGACGGGGCGAGCGACGAAAACCTCGCTAGTGAATGCTTGCGACGACTTGACCTGTTTTTTTTAGTAAATTTCCTGACCACATTGTTAATCTTTCAGAAAATAAATTTAGAAAACTCTGAAGACTGTCTTAATAAAAGAGGCTTACAACAAAATAAAATATTAAATCTTTTATTATTTAAAAAGAAAGTAATATTCGGTTTAATTTTCGGTTGATGCGGCCGACGTTGGAGCACGAAGGTCTAGAACGGACCGTTATTTCGTCTAATTTTGACCGGTTTAAATTGGATAAATAGCACATGTGTGATGTAGTGCAATTTAACTGTATTGCTAGTCTTTTCGAAATGGTGGATTTTCCCTGTAAAATCTCGGTTTTTCTGCAATCATTTAAACTTGACGGAGACTTTTGAAGACTTGACTAATTTTATTACAAATTAATACCACTTGACTTTGGCGTAATTGTTTGGAACACTCCTCAGAAGTCATTATATGAAGAAGAAGAAGATGATTATTGAATTGACTCCGATGAGAACCGGTTTACTTTTGTGACTATTTAGTGTTTTGCTACTGTAATTATTATTTCAGTGACTCTCCAAGAATTTTGCAATTTAATTGTGTATTAAAACAGACAAAACTTTGACTGTTTTGATGGAAAAATGTGCGAATAATGGTTTAATTTAGGCCCTAATCACCAGAGTCTGCCCTGGTCCTAGCGAGTTTTAGTGTTCTGTGGTCTGGTCTGGGGGAAAGTAAAATTACAGAGTTGGTAGCATTGTTTCCAAGCCAAGCCAGTTTTCCCTAAATGCTACTGCTAACTGAAATAAATTATTTCTCATTCTCACATAGTCGTTTTAGTGCGGAAGACCAGCGGACGGATGGACGTATGGTCGGTGCCAAGGTGTGGTGCGTGGCGTGGGTTATGGTAAGTATGGTTAAGAATTTTGTTTGCTTCGCTTATGTGCTCTTTTGTAACCTGAAAATAAAATAACCATGTACGTTTTACAGCAGACTACTGTGTGAAAACTGCTCTGTAACCAAAAGCTAAGCCCTCAAAAACGAAAATGTACAAGTTTTGTGTTACACGTGGCACATCATGTCACTTGCGCGGCGGGGCCAAGAATCTCAAGAGTGGAATCGTATTGAACACACAGACCTTAGAAGTGAAAGAAGAAATCATGATGTCACCTAAAAAGGATACTTATAAATAGATGAGTTGAGTGATATCACTAATCATGTGGTCCTTACTGAATTATCTTACATCATATAAAAGGTTATGTAACACATAGAAATGGGTACAGAAAGCAAATAAGGAAAAGAAAGAAACAACTGTGTGAACTGTTAAATTATTCAGAGCATCTCTCAAGTAAACGGAAGACCTGCATCAAACAATAACTGACCATGTGATGTGTGCAAATTACATCATAAAGCTAAAATGGTCTTATCATGGGAGGAAAACCGATGCCTGTAATAAATGCCATGAAACATCAACCTCGAAGGTAATTTGCAACAACACAATACTTAATACACACTGCAGAAAAGCCATATATCTGTTACAAGTGCATTATAATATTAACCCAAAAATATATTTTGCAAAAGCTTATATAAATCTACAAAGGAGAAAAGCCATATTATAAAAACCTGTGATAGATCTAATAAGCAGTGATCAGTGATGTAACAGTTATAGGTTAGTACCATGTGCTGACCCCACTTGAGCCTGGTTCACACTTTGATTAATGCCTTTGGTGTTTGGTGAGTCGTGATTAGTACATAATTAAACATGTAATGTATGTACTAACGACTAAACACTCTCACTGGCAGTAATCTAAAGTGTCAATGATGCGTTAGGGTGGGCTAAGGTCAAGAAAATTATGAGATCTATTAGCAGTAATTTGGTTGGGCATATGAGGATTCACTCTGGAGAAAAGGCATGTGTACGGCATATGGCTTTTCTCCAGTGTGAATTCTCATGTGTTTTTCCTGTGTGGACTCTTGTACACTTTTGCAAAGTACGTTTTAGTTTAGAGTAAATTTTTTATTGCACTTGTAACAGGCATATGGCTTATCTCCAGTGTGTATTCATAATATGTGTTTTTGGAAATTAAGTTCCAGACAAGAAAAGCGACAGAATGACATGATAACCAACACGAGAGAAGCCTGCCTGTAACAAATTGTGGCGCCGGTGATTTCATGCTCAAACCTGAGACAGCCGCCACAAAAACATCAAAGGCCACATCATCGCAGCAAAAACAACTACCACCTCAAACAACAAGTAAGTTCCAACCATTTTTGCTTATATTAGTGGGGTGTCCCACAAAATCATCATCATCGTCTAGTAAACATCCACTGCTGGACGTGGCCTTCTTGAGTGTTCTTGAGCTGCCTGAATCCAACAACATCCTACAACATGCAAGCACTACCTTACAGACCGTTCACTGTAAGATGTCCGTTTAGATGACACTGTTTCCAAGGCATGCTTTGGGTTCACTGTAAGATGTCATGACATCTTACCTTAATTTTCCAGCAATTATCCATCTAGGGTGTTCTGTGTATTTTCTATGTATAATAAAAATATCTATGTAATGTATTGTATTAAGTATATCAGTTATCTAGTACCCATAACACAAGCTCTGCTTAGCTTGGGGCTGGTTAATGTTGTGTGAACTGTCCAGCCATATTTTTTATTTTTATTCTAGTAAAATATTCTACCCATTGCCCTATAGGTTGCACATGCAAAATGCTAATTCTATAGGTTTAAGTCAGTAACCATGGTTCAGAAACTGAAAGTATTTGTGAAGCAACAATGCATATTTTCAACGTGGACTAAAGTTCAATTGGTTTAGTGGTTACTATGGTAGCATACTTCTACAGTACCCTCTTCAACTTCATATGAGTTACACTGCACTTCACCAGTTTTTTTGCACTTGGTGGGATTTCCATGCTAGTTCAAATATTACAAGTTAAAGACCCACTTCCCGGTGTTTGATTGATCTGAAATTTGGCATACCTGTCAAGGTCTGATGACAATACAATATTATAGTGTCAGTGAGCTGATCTGATGACGGAGATGGAAGGTGGACAACAGCACTCATTGATGGATAATAGTAGACTGGCAGTGTTTGGGCTCATTTTGATCAGCACAACCTTCCAATCACAAATTTCATATAAGCTTGTTTTTTAAAAGTTATTTTTCAACAATTATCTTTATCGTAGGTACTTATTATAATTTTACTTTTAAATCTAATCTCTTAAATTTTGTTACAGTTTCTTCGCAATATGGACATTAAAAGTGACTACGCTTATAATGAAGAAGTTTGATCATCAAATCAAAGCCTGGAAGTTAAACTGAAAATATACCTAACCTAAAATATACATAAAGAGGCAGTTGCTGTAACTATTGCTCATGATGACAGATGCTGTGTAAAAAAACCAATCTATTTTTGCTTAGGTTAATTGGGCTTTTATAGTGTAAAGTTTTTAAAATAAAAAGTATTTAAAAGCACCCAATTGTTGTGTTATTTTCCCTCTAATATAACATCACATCACCAGCCTTTCAAGGCCATGGGGGATCAGCTATTATCACCACGCTTAGCAGGTGGATTGATGGTTGCAGTATTGTGTTGGGTAGGTACTCAGGTGGATGCTGCTATCCATCCCCTAGATAAATCCCTTAGTCAGCTTTAACGATATCCACTGAGAAGGAGTCTATTCTTAGTAGGCTTGTGCATCGTTCACTGAGCGGAGCGCTCAGCGTTCAGGAAACTACGCCATATCTAGTACCTAGCAGTAGAGGTTTTTTGTGAAAGAGTTCGTCCGGGGAAGTAGGCTACCATACCTATTTCTGCCGCAAAGCCAGGGTCTCCAGATTGGGGGATTTATTCGCAATTTTGGGGAAAAATAAAACGTTTGGGGAAACAAAAAGCTTGGGGAAGAACATTTTGTGATAGGGAAATTTTGGGGAAGAACATTTCGTAACCTACTACTGAGAAAACTAACAAAGGTTTATATTATTTTTACAAAAAGGTTGGTAATGTAAGTATTTTAGTTCAGTGAAGTATGGCTACAGCTATCAGGTTTCTTATTTTTACTTATGGCTCTACTACACTTCTTTTGGCTGATAAATACTAGCTTTCTTAATGTGAAATTGCCCCAGAATATAATTCCATACCTCAAAACAGACTCGGCATATCCGAGATAGGCAATGGTCACGGTAGAAATATTAACAGTTTTACGAAGCATGTACAACGCATATGAAAATTCTTTTTCATTCTTATACAGTATAAGAAATTGGAATTTGGTAATGTCAACATGATTGTCTTATGTCCTAAATAATTAATATTAATATCAGATTCATTTCTTAAATGATTATTGGATGATAATGATGGTCATGCATGAGTTTAGTTTTGTAAAGATTTATAAGTAAATTATTTTGTTTCCATCCAATTACTTTTACTGATCGTAGCTTCCAAATGAGATACACAAGTGTCGGTAAACATTACTGTACTATCATCTGCAAATATCACATAATTGTATTTGTTGTATCATTCTCTCTCCAAATAAAGGTTTTTAATAATGTAATGTGGCGTTTTATTTAAAAATAACTAGATATATGAAGGAACAGGTAGTTTCAAGATATCTGGGGAAAAGTTGTGGAAATAGTATCAATTTGGGGATTTTTTTTATCACTTCGGGGGAAATTTCAAAAACTCAATCTGGAGACCCTGCGCAAAGCAGTAGTGCTCGCATTTCTGTGTTTCCGGTTTGAAGGGTAATGGGTGCAGGTGAAATTACAGGCACATGAGACTTTCATCTTTATGTCTCGGTGGCGGGCGCAGTGCAATGCCGCATAGGATGCGTCCTAGGCTCCTAGGTGGACGTGACCTACGAGGTAATGCATTGTTATAGGCAAAAAACTTTCAGGAAGCTAAACAAAAAAAAACATCACGTCGTAGATAAATAAACAATGCTGGACAGTTTGGTTGGCCTCATACACAAGCTCAAAATACCTAGCGCAGCGGGCTAAAGAGAGAGATGTGCTGGGAGATTCCGTACCTGTACCTGAATTGTATTGAAAAAAACACTAGTGTTCACAAAATGAGCAGTTGTGGCCAAATTGTGAACTAACTTTTTCTTCTTCTTCTTCTTCTTTTTTTTGGCGTGTTCAGCGGACCGGTAGTGGTGCCACAAGAGTTTGCCAATGACAGGTGATTAACTTGACATAAAACCAAAAAAGTGCTGGGAGTTTGAGGAAAGATAAAGGTACGGTTTTGGGGTTTAAATCTGCCATTTTTGAAAGAAACGTCGTCATTTTTATTTTATTACATTTTAATGTGTTTTTTCGAGTTATTTCGTGTAATTTTAGTGGCATTTTAACCGGTGTAACTTGGATAAATGGCACATGTGTGATGTAGTGAAATTTGAGTGTATTGCGAGTCTTTTCGAAATGGTGGATTTTTTCCTGTAAAAACTCAGTTTTTCAGCCACAATTTAAACTGGGTTATGACTAGACGGAGACTCTTGTCGACTTGAATATAAATAAAACTATAATAATTATATCACTTGACATTGGCTAAATTGTTGCAAATAATGCACAGAAGCCATTACCTAAGATAAGAAGAAGAAGGTACGGTTTAAAGGGAGAATCGTACGAGATTATGTAATACAAATTGATTCACACTTAACTCAAAAAAAAAACTAATACACATAACAACAAAACAAAATATTCACACAATCAATATACATACAAAACTATACACATAAGATACATTTATATTGTACATGATCTTATAATTTTATGTTGTTTCTACTGATAAATTTACACAATATACAACTTTTTCTTTAGTTTATTTAGCTCATAGAGGATTTTTTTATATATAGAAAATTTAGCTAATTCTTTAGTTTATGATTCAAACTGTCTGCATTTTGAATCATAAACTAAAGAAATAGTTACAGTTGTAAAAGGATCAAAACGGAACAGACAAGCTATTTTTTTTTTCTTTATAATTGGCGCCGCACGGCTTGTGCATTTGCCATTTTCAACTAACTGTATTTTCACTATATTGTATTTTCAATATATTTTGCAACGTTACACTCCTTCCAAGTCGTCAAAGTCACAGTCGAGTCATGTTTTAGTAAAACGGTGGGCAATTTTACTAAAACTCTGGTAGACAATTTCCACCAATTTCAAAAGTCACGCAATTCACTTCCATTTCATTTCACTACTCTTGTGTTTTTTTTAAACGAGCTACTTTAGTTAAAATGCCACCAAAATAACACAAAATAACTCAAGAAAACACTAGGAAAAGAAATAAAATAAAAGTAGACAACGTCTCTTTTCGAAAATGGCGGGAAGAGTCAGACAAGCTATTGTATTGCCCGCTAAACAAAAAACCGGCCAAGTGCGAGTCGGACTCGCGCACCAAGGGTTCCGTACGATTATCTATCAAAACGGCAAAAAAACAAGTTTGTTGTATGGGAGCCCCTTAAATATTAATTTTATTCTGTGTTTAGTATTTGTTGTTACAGCGGCAACAGAAATACCTACATAATCTGTGAAAATTTCGACTGTCTTACTGTCACGGTTCACCAGATACAGCCTGGTGACAGGAGGACAGACAGACAGACGGACAGCCGAGCCATAGTAATAGGGTCCCGTTTTGCCCTTTGAGTATGGAACCCTAAACAGGCAAATACCTAAGAACAGCTGCGCCCTCAAATTCTACGACGGGTCTCTTTCTGAACAGACTGCTTATTTTTCTTGCTGTTAGTATCTACCTAGGTACCTACCTACCAACCTAATAAGCTCAATCAAAAAACTTACATATAAGTAGGTAAGTAGGTGGATACCGTACCTACATTTGGACACATTTTTTTCATTTATTTTTAGCTGGTCTGGAATAAAGAAAATATACCTAGTAAATAAATCACACTACCTATGCTACTTCTGAGTAAATTTTTCGAGCAACTGTGTATACCTATTGAATGAAAAAACCTTTTACAACAATAGGTAGGTACCTACGGCCGGACGTACCCCAATCCAACGGTAAATAAATCCCGTTCGACAATGCAAAAAACCTTGCCGGTGAATCAATTTCTTGCAAAAAACGTAGGTAGGAAAGCTGATCAAATTGTTTTCTATAGAGTTGTGCGGAAGTAGGTATGCCAATTCATAAATAACATTATTCTGTTTTATTGGTACCTACCTACCTACTATAACTCAAAAATCGAACGGCTCTTCGGATAGTCAACGAATTAGAAGGACGATGTTGATTTATTTACTATTTCATTGTCGAAATTCACAATAGAAACTGTTAAATATCTTAGCAAGTAGGTTAAGTTTTTTTTTTCTTTGTCGGTTTGGTGTTTAGGTATTTGCTGTAATGGCATTGTAAAAAGTTAATAAAAAATAAAAT
Source organism: Operophtera brumata (assembly GCA_932527175.1). Classification (NCBI taxonomy): domain Eukaryota; kingdom Metazoa; phylum Arthropoda; class Insecta; order Lepidoptera; family Geometridae; genus Operophtera; species Operophtera brumata. The sequence goes on from OW052239.1 coordinate 18,252,535, forward strand.
AAAATAAATACCTCTTATGAATGTACCTACATACCTGCAGAGACCGTACAATGTCACGCAAGCCGCACCATAGACTTGGAATTTTCGCTACGCTCGCTGTACCGTGCGTGACGTTGCTGGCACTAGTTGGCACTATTCCCAAGGCAGGGGGGACATCACGGTGAATCGGTTGTATGGTTGTAAACGCATCATATGCATAACTCATGTTTTTGATTTTTCGTGCGTTTGGTTGAAGAGATTTATCTATGGTTTGAAGTTAGATGCGATTTGAGCTCTCTTTGTCACGTAAATAGTGATAGTTTATTAAAATTATTAGACAAATACTTATCAAAATATCCATAAAGTGTGGTTTACACTTGAAAAATAATAAACTATAAAAAAAACTACTTTCTAGATCTCGTTCAAACCAATTTTTGTTCTATTTTTGTGTTTTTGTGTATTTTTGTACCCATCTTAATGCGGTTCACAGAATAGGTACCTACATCTACTTACCAAGTATCAACAACATAGCTCTTATAGTTTCTGAAAAAAGTTGCTGTGACATACACGGACAGACAGACAGACATGACGAATCCATAAGGGTTCCGTTTTTTGCCATTTGGCTTTGGAACCGACTGACTGAACAAGAACTTTGTGTAGGTAGGTCTTTCCTCCAAAATGGTTCAACCATGATTCCAATAAACACATAGAGGTGTTTATTGGTCACCACTATATCTCAACTCCATCTCTAAAATTGCTAAACCGATTAGGATTTTAGCATGCAGTTTTTTGTAGATTAAAAAAGAAAAAAAGCGGCCAAGTGCGAGTCGGACTCGCCCATGAAGGGTTCCGTAGCAGCAAGTAACATAATATAAAAGTTCTTGGATGGATTACGATTTATAACGTATTAAAAAAAAACGACGTTCTAGATCTCGTTCAAACCAATTTTCGTTGGAAGTTTACATGGTAATGTACATCATATATTTTTTTTAGTTTTATCATTCTCTTATTTTAGAAGTTACGGGGGGGGGGGGGGGGGACACGTTTTACCACTTTGGAAGTGTCCCTCGCGCAAACTAGGTATTCAGTTTAGAAAAAATATATATTAGAAACCTCAATATCATTTTTGAAGACCTATCCATAGATGGGTATGATACACATGTATGGGTATGATGAAAAAAAGTTTTATGAGTTTCAGTTCTAAGTATGGGGAACCCCAAAAATTTAGTGTTTTTTTTTCTATTTTTGTTTGAAAATCTTATTGCAATTCACATAATACATCTAGTTACCAAGTTTCAACAGCATAGCTCTTATAGTTACGGAAAAAAGTGGCTGTGACATACACGGACAGACAGACAGACATGACGAATCCGTAATAATAATATAATAAAAAAGAAAGAAGAAACCCATGAAGTTATAGGTAAATCCAGGTAAATCCCTATAACTTCATGAAGAAACCTCAACCACAGAATAAATAATAGTAAAAGTACTACTATTATACATCCATGACAAGTACTCAACGAAGGTTCTTAGAGAACCATAGAGGTTCATAGAGTAGGTAGGTATAACAGTCACATTTTATTTATTAATTAGGTATTAACCTCTATTTAACATTTTAGTCCTATCATTGTGCATAGCATAATATTGTCATTTATACTCATTTCCAATAAGTTTTTTGCTGACAAGAAATTAATTTTGTAAAAATTTAAAAAACCCTCAATGAAACGACTGAAACGATTTTGATCAAACATAGCTAAGAAAACTCCCGACAAATTCACCTATCAAACAAAAAAAAAACGGTTCGTCCGTTCAGGAGCTACGATGCCACAGACAGACACACACACACACACACACACACACACACACACACACAGACACGTCAAACTTATAACACCCCGTCGTTTTTGTGTCGGGTGTTAAAAAATATGTTTTTCAAGACAAGCTTTCATGAAATTAGTGATCGGACCGTGTGCTGATCAAAATAAGCCTAAACACTGCCCCTACTACTATACATCGGGAGTTCCGTTGTCCACCGTCCGTCTCTACTTCTTCTTCTTTTATTTGTGGCTACTGTCCGTCTCTAACATCAGATTAGCTCGCCATCATCGGAACTTGACAGGTACCAAATTTTCAGCTCAATCGGATGTCAAGAAGTGGTTTTAGTTCAGCTTGCAAGATTCGACATACATACGTGAAGTTGAATAAAAGCTTTTATCTATGTAAATACCTAACTTGTAACCGTCGTCGTTTCGTATGAGGTAGTGCTGGCCTCTGGTGTCAGAGTTTGTCAAGCCGCCCGAGGGCCTCTGACATGGCTTATCGACTGCTATTAATCAATAACAGCCGGGACCGACAGCTTAACGTGCCCTCCGAAGCACAGAGCGATGGAAATCCACACATAACTTAGAAAAGTCATTGGTGCGGAGCCTAGGATCGAACCCGGTATCGTTGGATTCTGAGTTGCACTATTGAACCGTAATAAAAACCCTAAAGTACCTAGGTGGGTACTTACTTTTTTTTTTTTGGCTTCGCACTGCTTGTGCATTTGCCATGGGTACCTACTTACTTAATAAAAACAATATTAATCAGCGCAGAGTAAATTCTAAAAACAAGGCAAATCGCTACAATTTTCATCGCTGTTTCGTGGCTTGGTAAATAAAAGACATAAAAATAAAAACACGTAAACAAACACATAAACGTAACGTAAACACATAAATAATAAAATAAATAATGCTGGACAGTTCCCACAACATTATCTATAGCCCCAAGCTAAGCAGAGCTTGTGTTATGGGTACTAGATAACTGATAAACTTAATATAATACATTACATAGATAATTTATTCTGTGAAGACCACCAGTGTTCGGTGCGTGCGCGATTCGGACATCCAGAGTGAAAGGGACGAACTGCGATTCGGCGACACTCGGCGACACCTTGGCTAACAACTCATTATAAAGGTGCGTTCACGGTGTTCTAAATTGGCATTTAATCAAGATGAGTGACTTGCGTTCTCCTGCTGAATGTTCGTCAAGAAACAAAATAATTACTGCCGGAGGATGCAGCAGTTCCCAGCCTGATTTATCAAAAATTTACCAAATTGAAACAGACTCTAAGTCGTACTTAAGAAAGAGAAAAGTACCAGAAAGTGACTTTGCATACCAGTTTCAAGAATTTAAAAAAGAAATCATAGGCGTGCTAAAGTAGTCCAGCAAATGTCACATCGATAACATAAATATCATAATTGAGAATATATCTTCTATAAAAGAACAATTAAATGAAATAAAATCTACAACCGAACACTTAATCACAGAAAACAAACTTTTTAAATCACAGATTATGACATTAACCGATACTGTCAGGGCAAATGAAGAAAAAATAACATCTCTACAAAATGAAGTTCTACAGCTTAAATCTGACTCGCCAACAACTTCAAAGGTAAAATCCACATCTCCAAGTTTACCAACTTCCTATGATGAGCTCATAGTAGAGTTGCAGGAGCGTGCTGAACGAAGCCGAAACATAGTAATGGTCGGCATTACCGAGAAACACTCTGATAGTGTGGAAGATAAACGGGAAGTTGACAGACATGAGGTACAGAAAGTTATAGAAACAATTTATCCTGATTGTCAACAACCAGTAAGGGTTTTACGACTTGGCATGTATAATGCCATGAAATCGCGGCCACTTAAAGTCTGTTTTGCTTCCCAAGATACGGCGAAAGCTATCCTGCGGAACAAAGGCAATATTAAGATTGAAGGCGTCCGAATTTATTCTGACCAGACACCCCAACAACAAAAGTCCATGATAAATCTTAAAAATGAACTGAAACAACGTCAAGTGAATGGGGAGGGAAACCTAACAATAAAATACGTCAAAGGGATTCCTAAAATTATTAAACAGTTAAACGTCAGTCAGTCACGAAATAACTAAAAACTACACAGATATAACTACTACAACTAAATCAATACGCTAATGTCAGAAGTATAATGTCGCCTGGCCGATTTGATGAACTGAGATGTGTAGTAGATATACATTCCAAACTACTTTGCATATCATTGTGCTGACATGACCTGAGGGCCTACCACAGGTTTGTCTAAGTTTTGCATTCGGTATCCCGACTATCGAATTCCGAGTCGATATTTGTTTTTATATATGGTTTTAATTAGTTTCTCAACAAGTCCGCTAGGGGCGCTTATCATTTTCTCCATACAAAAACGACTTTTCGACTCGCAATTCGGTTTTCGTTATTCCGAGTTGTAACAAATTACAAACTTGTGGTAGGCCCTCTAGATAAAAGATGAGCAAGAAGCCCAAAGACTAAAAATACCAAACTATACACACTATTACAGCGTCAGGACAACATCTAAAGGCAGTGGAGCGTCAATATGCAAAGATGGAACACTATGGAGGAGGCCTTATAAATCATGTTATTGCATCGCGCCGCGCTCCGTGCGCGCTGCTTGCACTCACTCATTCCTTGTGTACCCACATGGACCCTAATGATAGTACCTACCTACCTCATTTTTCGAGCAACAACTGTAATGACAAAATGTTTATCTGTCGTTTGGAATGTACCTACCTATGTTATAGAAACCTAATAATATGTAACTGTTTGATTAAGTTACGCTTAATGGCACATACCTACTTTACTTTACTAAATTGTATTTTCTCTGTAAGTGAATTTGTAAATTCTTTTGAGGAAATAAATGATTAAATCTTAAATCGGATTTTATTATACATAGAACATACCCAGAACACCCTGAAGAAATGTCTGCAGATCGTACAAATATTTTTTTCGAGGCTGGAATCGAACCCGCATACTCCTGCGTCGCAGGCGAACCTTCGCCCGCCGCGTCACAGAGGTCGTCAACATCTAAATTTGTTTGTGACGCCACAGAATAAATAATAGTAATAGCAGAGCATAGCATAGAATAGCAGCGCAGATAAGATAATAGAGCGAATTCGCTTTGAGTAGCCAATATATAATCTGTGCCTCGGGCTAGGATTTTCGTTTAGGTTTTCCTGTAAACTAAAAATGAGGCACTATATTCCGTATCCGTAGGTACCTACCTAGGAAGATGGACGTAGGTACCTACTTATCGTTTTTCAAAATGTTTGGCTGAGTATTTGTGCGATCGCAGATGTTTGTTCAGGTTGTTCTGCGGGTATTTTCTGTTTATAGTAAAAAATATCTATGTACCTATGCAATATATTGTATTAAGTATATCAGTAAAGGGAGACCCAGGATGAGATGGAGAGACATTTTCACTCAGCAATGCGGACCAGATTGGATGAGGAAGGCGCGTGAGAGGGACAAGTGGAATGATTTAGGGGAGGCCTACGCCCGCGCCGCAGAGGCGACAACTACATAAAATATAAGTTTTTTAATATGTATAAAAATATTATGTGTACCTGTATTAGGTTTTAGAAGTGATAGTGTGAAAAGACATTCATCTATACTACTTATTGTGTTAGGGTAGCTGAAATAAAGGCTTTTTTATTTAATTTTATTTTATATCAGTTATCTAGTACCAATAATACAAGCTGCTTAGCTTGAGGCTAGATAATGTTGTGCGAACTGTCCAGCATTATTTATTTTATTTATTTATTTCTATATATAAAAATAAAAATTATATCCTTTTAACTTCGATCAAGAATATCTTGATAGAAGCCTTATAACGAGCCCTTTCATTTGCTAGGTACCTACTTACCTACATTTTGCCTACTTACATCACAATAATATGATGCACTTGACAAGTAGGTAGGTACCTAGGTAGTTTTATATATCTAATTTGCCCCAAAAATTAACCATCAGAATTTGAATTCGTTTATCGCTACACCACAGAATAAATATGAGTAGGTACCTACTACACTCCCGTGATCGAGTTATATAGGTAGGTACCTACCTACCTACTTACCATCTTTTTAAGGCCAGTGGATTCGTAGACAAGTTATTAATTTTGTAAAAATTAAAAATACCCCCTACATAATGAAACGGCTGAACCGATTTTGATCAAACATAGCTAAGAACACTCCCGAGTAATTCACCTTTCAAACAAAACAAAAATATCAAAATCGGTTCATCCGTTCGGGAGCTACGATGCCACAGACAGACACACACACACAGACACGTCAAACTTATAACACCCCGTCGTTTTTGCGTCGGGGGTTAAAAATAGGCTGTAAGAGACGGACAGACAGATACGAGAATGAGCCTATATTGATTCCTTTAGTAGGTACCTAGGTAGGTCTAGGTACCTAGCTAAATTGCGGTCAAGCATTACTGATAAGAATATAAATCAATTGCTTATGATAAACGAAATTAAATAAATCACTCGAACAAATCAAATTATGTTAGGTACCTACCTACCTATCTCTAGCGGAAGCGCATGGGCATGGAAGCGGTCATTGTGCCGATACCCTTTGCAGTCTTTCACTTCTTCTTATAATTATGTATCAAAAGGTTAGGCACCTATTTTCTTTCTGTTTTCAAATATTGACATTGAAAAAGAATGTTCTCAAATATTTCTGGTTTCTAGTTTAATAAATTCGTCCGTGTCCTACTCCTTCCTTTCTACTTATCAGGTAGGCACCTAAATACATTTATTTCCCGAAACTAACCCATAAATGAAGATTGTTGGTTATTATGGTATGAATATAAGGTCGTTTCTCGGTAATAGCTAAAAAATCCTACCTAAGCAGTTTATAAATAAATAAATATAAATAAATAAACCCATAAACCCCTTACAAAACCCTTTGGACAAACCTTGATTTAAGCTTCTTGAATGTTTTTTAACCTTGTCCTTAGCAAACAATCGCCCTTACCCTATTGACGTCGTTTATCACGAAACTAACGCGCTGAAAATAGCGCCCGAGTATGTAAACGATCGGGCGGCAGTCGCGAGCGAGTGATACAACCGGCATCCCGCATCAGTGCTCCATCCGCGGCAGTCTAAGGCAGAGCTCACGCGATGCTCTCCCTCATTACTACATATTTCGCGGCAATCGCGCTCGCACAAAATGCGGAAACCGCGCGCGTCCTCGGTCTCTTCCCTCACACCGGGAAGAGCCACCAGATGGTCTTCGATCCGCTACTCCGCAGGCTAGCGGAGAGAGGGCACCATGTCACCGTCGTCTCCCATTTCCCGGTCAACAATCCACCCTCAAATTACACTGATGTTAGTTTAGAAGGCATCGCAGAGCTAGGATTGGAAACCATCGATCTAGCCTACTTTGAAAACCCAAATAAAGTGCTTAATTATTTGGGCTTGGACAAAATACTAAATCAAATTTCCGAATTTCTACCACTTGCCGATATGGCTTTGGATATCTGCTCAAAATTGGTGAAGTTTGCTCCCCTAGCTGAGGCTTTGAAGAAGGAGTATGATGTGGTTCTAGTGGAGGAGTTCAACAGTGATTGCATGCTGGGATTGGCACATATGTACGGCGTGAAAGCGCCGATGGTAGCAATGCTGTCGAGTAATCTGATGAGCTGGTCGCCGGACCGTATCGGTGTGTCCTATAACCCCTCGCATGTGCCGATAGTGAGCGCTGACTACACCGAGAAGATGACATTCGCACAGAGGCTGGAGAATACATTATTGAATGTTTTTTACAATACGTGGTATCGGTATTCGATACAGCTGAAAGAAGAGGCGATTATTGAAAAGCACTTTGGGACCCAAATCCCAGACTTGCAGGATTTGGGTAAGAATATAACCCTGATGCTGGTCAACGTGTTCCACAGTTTGAATGGCGCGCGTCCGTTGCTTCCTGGTATTGTGGAGGTGGGTGGGATGCATTTGGACCACACCAGGAAGCCTATACCGTCTGTAAGTAATAACATTATAACGTAGCAAAGAGGTCAAAGCTGATGCCCTTTGATCCAATTAAAAAACGTTACAGGTCATATATAATTGTGCGTCATTTTATGAAGTGATACCTATAGTCTAATATAAACATGTTGTGATTTTAATGGAGACAGCGAAAATGCTTTTTTTTTGTTTTGTTTCGCATACGGGCATATAGGTACGCATGTTTCTCAGCGTCAAAAATTTTGTATGCCCACTTCACTGATTTTCTAAAGAATAACATAAAAACCTTTTACTGCCCGACCATTTTTTACGGCGCGCGTTGTCAGTCGTTTGTTTGTCTTTTTAACAGACTTCAAAAAAAGGAGGAGGTGCTTATGTAAGTCGTGTCGTGTGTTTTTTTTAAATGTTTGTTACCGTATTCTTCGACCAAAGTAAAATAAATGGACTGGCCTTACCCATACAAAACGTCCGTGAAAAATAAGACAATTCGGATTTAGGGTACGGTCAACAAATAAACTATCTATCTATCTATCTATCTATCCAGCCACTGCTGAGTAAAGGCCTTTTCTCTATAGCGCCACTCCTGGCGGTCTTGTAAATAAACTAGGTGAAATTAAATTATTGAACTTCTTAAAAACTGTATTTTTTTAATACTTAATACTTTAACAGATGCAATGTGTTTTCTAAAGTTATTTCAGTAGGTTTATAGAACAAAAAATCGCCGAAAAAAATGCAATTATTGAATGAAACTTTTACAAAAATACATGGTTCCCTTCTGTTTTATGTAGTTACGTATCTATTTTTCAGCTCTCAAACATACACAATATAAATCAATAGAAAAGCAAGTCCACCTAAGGTCTTCAGCTCAATCAATTTGTGAAAAATATATTTTTCATCACTCAATAAACTAAGAAAATATCATAAAAATCGTACGGAAACATAAATGTATAAAAATTCCAGTATTAAAGAAACTGCAGAGTGCAGTTTTAAGAATTTTGCACAATGAGTTTTTTTATACTACTTGGAATGACAGATCAAGAAGATGGCCCACCTGATGTTAAGTGGTACCCTCTGCCTATGAACAGTGCATTACCTCAGGTCACGTCCACCTAGGACGCGCCCTATGTGGCATTCCACTGCGCCCGCCACCCTGAAACATAAAGATGAAAAGTCCCATGTGGCCGTAATTTCATCGGCACCCTTACCCTTCAAACCGGAACACAGCAATGCGAGCACTACTGCTTTGCGGCAGAAACAGGTATGGTGGTAGTACTTCCCCGGACGAACTCTTTCACAAAAAAGCTCTACTACTACAAACCGTTTTTTGGCGTATAGAATTCATTGTGTAGAAAATGATCAGAGCAAATACGGGAAAATGTATTCCACTTCCAAAAGTCGTCTGTTCTTGCTCGTCTTATGACTTCTATCCATTTTTGTTTACCTTAGATTTTTTTTGTAAAGCTATAAGGTTAATTAACATGCCATTACATATTATATGCAATTACCTAAAGCGACGTGCTTAGCAATGTTTTGACGTAAATAATGCAAATTACAATTCTAAATCAATACAATACCCCTTAGGCATCAGATTTTTTTGCAGTCTGTACCGGACCATCCGTCATGCGTGAAGTCTTGTCAAATATTTCGTCGCTGTAGTTGGAAAACTAAATAAGTAATAACAACAACAAAACCAACATCGCGAGAAAAACGCGATTTACTGTTTTATTGCGTCAAAAATGGCAATAACTTTTTTATCGTAACTAATTTTTCAGTCCGAGTTTTGATATGTTATAGATTGGTACTGTATCTATTTTAGAATTTAATGATAATACATTTTAAATCTTTTGATTATGAGAAAAAAATAAAAAAACGACTATGTATTTTTCCCTCGCCAAAGATTTGAATAATTGAAATGATCTATTATTTACTTATTTGAATATGACAATCCTATCCATGGGTATAGATTTATATAATATTAAAATACATTTTAAAATAAAACCAACTTATAATCATTTCTTTTTATCAAGACTGAATATTAGAAAACTACTGAAACACTTACATTATTTTAGCAGACTTATAAATTCAAAGTAAGTGACATAACAAACTTATCATACGACTAATGCTTATAAAATCAACAAAATGAAAAAAAATTGTGTAACACAATAATTCTAAGTATCAAAAAGAAAAAGGTATGTCGAGTAAAATTAAAACTATCTACGAGTATAAACTTGTGTCTGTTAACTTTCATTCAGAGTGGGGAACATTGAGATAATGTCCTGGGGCGTAGTCCTCCTTGTCGCTCGTCCTCTAGAGCAAGACGTGTCCATCGACATGTATGGGCCATCATAACCATGCAATAAAGTCGATTTCGCAAAATGTGTTAGTTATGTAGTTTTCCTACCACACGACGATTTATAAGTTTTTTTATCAATTGATGAAAATTATATTACAAAACCTTTACTTACGAATTAAATGCGATGCCTGAAGCTTTATTTGTATTTCTTGTGTTGTTTGCACTTGCAGAAAAGCACAGGAAGGCATTGTATTACCAAGGTATCTAATTTTGGTATTTTTCAGCATAGCTGTCACTCGTTGCCGTGACAAAGACTGACTGAAGCGAAGTATACTAGCTAGGTCTGTTTAGAAGCTTCAAAACTATCGTTCCCTAAGGCCCGTCCATTCATTTTATTTACGTCGATGACCGTATTAATATATCTCCGTCATTTATTAATCGATTTGTAAAAAATTCAGGACGAGCTTTTTCATATTGGAGAACACATAGATACCTAGGTAGGTACTTTGTCATGAATTTATTAAGATTTTTATTTGATTCTGAGTATGGTTATCCGTCCCTCTTGGATTATAATCTTCTGCGTAACGTTATTGAGACGATAGTCAACGTCAAATATTGGCCAACGTAATCGGAGTGACTAGAAATCGTAATAATTTGCACTTGCTATCGATTCGCTTGCTTGGACCGCTGAAAGGTTAAGTATTATTGTTTTGAAAAAAGAGTCAATTTTGGGAAAGTAGTCATTTTGGTAAAGTCAACATTAGGTGTATAGACAGGTAGGTACATAATCGTTACCACTCTTATCAAAATCAAAATCAAAACCAAGATGTTTAATTGCCTTCATGTTGTACCTACAATAAGGTCCTATAATTATGTTACTAAGGTTATAGCTTCAACATGAGCCCGGGCACTGCTATTAGGAACATAAATTCCAGGTGGAAAAAATAATTTGCTCAATTTGGTACCTAGTACCTACCTATGCTAAATGTTTCTATTCTAACAACTATAACATAGACCTACATAGTCTGAAATGCTAACAAATACCAAAAATACTTACCAAACTAAGTACCTACCTAACCTACCTATAATTATCAAGCTAATAGAAGCTTTAATTTTATTAGGTAGGTACCTACGTGAATTAAAAACTTTTTAAATCGTAAAAAGTTGGATTCATTTTTGATATCATAGGGAATATTACGAGTAGGTATTATAAATGCTGATCGTCATAGATGAAAAATCTGAAGCTTAGAAAAGGGGATGTCTTTTTTTTTCTTTTTTTTAATAGCTACTTGAATGACGGTACCTACAAGCAGATGGGCGGTAACCTCTGCCTATGAACAGTGCATTACCTCATAGGTCACGTCCACCTAGGACGCGCCCTATGTGGCTTTGCACTGCGCCCGCCACCCTGAGACATAAAGATGAAAAGTCTCATGTGCCTGTAATTTCACCGGCACCCTTACCCTTCAAACCGGAACGCAGCAATGCGAGCACTACTGCTTTGCGGCAGAAATAGGTATGGTGGTAGTACTTCCCCGGATAAACTCGTTCACAAAAAAGCTCTACTACTACTAAATTCTTATTTTGAGCTTATTTTCGATAGGGGGCGGAGATTTTGAGGGCGAGAATATTCTTGGATAAAGTCAGTCTTTTCTAACGTAGGTATATATTGGTACTTGAATATACTTACCTACCTTACCTTTTCCTAAAATAGCTTTTTGTTTGTAAGATCACCCAAAAAAAGTTGCAAACCCTATTGCAACTTTTTTTTGAGTTTTTTGTTGTGGTTTATTGGGTTTGCTTGTCCTTTCTTGTCATTGCGTAGGAGTCATTGAAACCTACGTTAGGATTCAATGAATCCTACGCACGTGCAAAATATTTGATATCAAACAAGCATGATAAAAACGAAAAAACAATAATAAGGTCACGACTTCAATCCAACGTGAACAACGGGAAGGGATTTTGTGACTTCCCGCAGTTCTCGCTGTCCACGTTGCGTTAGCGGGGACAGCAAACGTGGACAACGGGAAGGGATTTTGTGACTTCCCGCAGTTCTCGCTGTCCACGTTGCGTTAGCGGGGACAGCAAACGTGGACAACGGGAAGGGATTTTGTGACTTCCCGCAGTTCTCGCTGTCCACGTTGCGTTAGCGGGGACAGCAAACGTGGACAACGGGAAGGGATTTTGTGACTTCCCGCAGTTCTCGCTGTCCACGTTGCGTTAGCGGGGACAGCAAACGTGGACAACGGGAAGGGATTTTGTGACTTCCCGCAGTTCTCGCTGTCCACGTTAGCGGGGACAGCAAACGTGGACAACGGGAAGGGATTTGACTTCCCGCTGTCCACGTTGACGAAACATAAATGCGTGTTTTTCGTTTGAAAGCAGTGAAGTTTATGAATACTTATGAGTATGTACCTACTACCTACCTATCTAAAGCTGGTGCCTGCGCCAAACTCTAATGAACTTGACTTGAACTGCACCTTGATTATCATCGAATGTGTGCGAAACAATGTCAAGCATTATCGTCTGGCTTCGTGGTCATAGGCCAACTGCAAGATTGATTTTTCATTCGACATTTTTCATTTGAGATTTAGAATTCGTGACTTTTCATAATATAACATAATAAATTGTCGTTCGTGATCAGACCGGGCAGAAATATTAACTTTGCGCAGGTAAAACGGATCACGAGATCAGATCGGGCTGTTTTGTATGATCAGAACGGACGTGATGGGTTTCGTGTGATCAGAACGGACGTGATTGGTTTCGTGTGATCAGAATGGACGTGATTGGTTTCGTGTGATCAGAACGGACGTGATCTGTATCGTGTGATCAGAACGGACGTGATCGGTTTCGTGTGATCCGAACGGATGTGATCGGTTTCGTGTGATCAGAACGGACGTGATTGGTTTCGTGTGATCAGAATGGACGTGATTGGTTTAGTGTGATCAGAACGGACGTGATCTGTATCGTGTGATCAGAACGGACGTGATCGGTTTCGTGTGATCAGAACGGACGTGATCGGTTTCGTGTGATCAGAACGGATGTGATCGGTTTCGTGTGATCAGAATGGACGTGATCGGTTTCGTGTGATCAGAACGAACAGACCCTGAAAACACCAGTTCCTCGCGACAAATATTCCAATACCTACCAATACTAAACTTGTATTTATCTAAGAAAGCATTTTATTATTGTATTTGTAGGTATTAGGTAATCTGTCATTACCAAGTTTCAACCAACAAACAAACAGAACCTTTCCCATTTATACTATAAGTAGGGTAGGAAAATCCAACTTACTTTAATCAGGTTAGTTTAACCATGGATGGATCAATAATTGTCCATGGTTTTACTGGTTTAACATTGCAACTTTTGTTTCCTTTAACTTGTCTCGATTTTATACCTACAGTCAGAAGGATATAGGTAAGTAACAAAATACATCTATGACTAGAAGCGATCAAACCATTTATCAATTCAATACATTGGAAAGTCGTTTTACGCGCGAATCTGTAGGAAAAACGAGTTTGAGAAAAGCAGGGTACCTACCAAGTAAGTGGGTACCCTCCTACTCACAAAGGGTCATCTTACTGGCCGAGTTACCTACTAAACTTTGCGAAGAAAGTAAAAAGGATGCTCAGACCACGAGGGATCATACGACAGCGCTCGCAAATAAAACGTTGGCGAAAAATATGATTATGGCCTACATTTTGGTCAGAATCCGGAAATAAATATTCGTGAGATGTATCCATGGGATCAATACGAATGCATACGAAAGATCATATTCAATATTATTCAATCTATGGTTCAGTTTTTTCTATTGATATTACGAGCCTTAGCCTTAGCCTAACCTACTCTTTCGTTCATCACTGTATTTAGGTAGGTACCTACCTATGTGAAAAAACTGAACCTAATATTAATACCTAACAGTTTAAACTAGGTATAATTCTAAGCTTATACTGTTTCTGCCCATTGACATAAGTTTGATAGTAAGTTTGATATTGAGTTTCTGCCATTTATTAATAAAACTCTAGGTTACGGCATCTTCAATATCTCAACATAATTAACATACAAATAAGTACCTACCTAATTCTCATCTTAGAAACAAAGAAACAACCCTTCGTAACGTTGTCGTCTGAGAAAAATCAAAACTATGTTTATAAATACATTGAATATTTGGGTAATTTCTATTTTAGTCCCACGCCAGGAGCCAGGAGCACAGAATATATAATAGTCAGGAGGGTGTCCTGTTAGTTTCATTGCTCCAGTTACGTTGAAAGGAAGCTACTAGGTACTGCTCTAACAATCTATTGTGTGAATGATAGCATGCCGTTGACGTTTCGCGTCGTATACCGTCTCTTACAATTAGTAGACAATTGGTCTCTATTGGCCCGGGTCAATGGCGATTCTATAGAAAGATCGTTGTTTACACGTTTACACTCACTACATGACCATGTTTATAGCAAACACTTACAGTACACAGTAGGTACACGGAATATCCTTGGAAAAGTTCCACAGTACCACAGTCTTTTGTCTTTGTCGATCGAATTTGAAACTAATAATAAATTCACAAGACTTTTTAACCCCCGACGCAAAACCGATGGGGTTTTATATGTTTGACGTGTCTGTGTGTGTGTCTGTCTGTCGCCTCGTAGCCCCCGAACGGATGAACCGATTTCGTTTTTTTTTGTTTGAAAGGTTAATTTGTCGGTAGTGTTCTTAGCTATGTTTGATCAAAATCGATTCAGCCGTTTCATTGCGTAAAGGTTTTTTTTAATTTTTACAAAATTAATTACTTGTTGCTTTGACTGTCCTGCTAGGCCGTGTAAGAAAAGGAGATAAATAAAAAAATTGCATAACAGTAGTTTACAGAATGCATATTAGCCCCCCTGTCAATGCAGAAGGCCAAACACTTGAAGGCTGTGTAACTTACACATCCGCACATCATAGAACCCTGGGTTTCCCGAACGACTCGTTTCTCGAGATCATTTCTTCCCCATACCTACAAACTATGAACTTCCATCTGAGGAAGCTTGGTTACGACTTGTGTCGCTTCAAGAAAAATGTTCATAAATTCCTTCAGGGTAGGCAGCGCATCGACAATACCCCGGATTTTGCCGGTGTCTATAAGCGAGACGGTGACCACTTCACATCAGTTGGGCCGTATGCTAGTATGCCTATATATTTCATAAAAAAAAACTTTTCCGAGAATACTCCGCGTTTATTAGTAGCATGGTAAGTAGGTTATACTTACCTACCTAATGCTGCTTTTTAGGCTTGTTTTCGTTTAGGACTGAGCACTTCTCTAACAAAACGAGTAAAGGTTCAGGAAATACTAAAAACAATGTATTTTAACGTCAAGTTGAATAATGTTTTTTTTTCTCATATTTAAAACTCTATTCATTATTCGTAAAGTATATCTCCGGAACTAGTGCCATAATAGTTCGCGACAAATATGGTGTCTGGCTGTTAAATAAATGATTTCAACTGCCTTGAATATTTTTTTGGTATCTCCTGGTAATTTATTAGATGACACTATTTAATCTATAGTGTCTCATGTTGAGATCTCTAAGCCATAATCTGTAATCTCCTACGTCATAACATACACACACACACACACACACACACACATAACGTAACACCCAGCAGTCACTTACATAGTCCTGACTCCTGATCCCACCCACTAGGTCGTCGTGGGTATGAGGAACTACGATTACCATGGTACCACAACACCCAGACAAATGATTGCAGATCTTACAAATATTTCTCCCGCAGCGGGTATCGAACCCGTAACCTTACTAATATTTAACTTACCGTAACTTGTACTAATATTTATTCTGTGCCGTAACCTCTTGCACCTCAGCCGGCTACTCGCCCGCCGCGGCACAGTAAGTCATCTGAGGTCTCTCACTAACCTGGTGGTTTCAGTCTTCCGGGAATACCTGTATTTCGCTAAATCCTCGCAGTCTTGGAAAACATTGCATGCCGACAAATCCCTCATAGACAAGTAGGTACCTAATTAATTTTATAAAAATTAAAAAAAACCCCAACGCAATGAAACGGTTGAACCGATTTTGATCAAACATAGCTAAGAACACTCCCGACAAATTCAAATATCAAACAAAAAAAAACGAAATCGGTTTATCTGTTCGGGAGCTACGATGGGACAGACAGACAGACACACACACACACACACACACACACACACACGTCAAACTTATAACACCCCTTCGTTTTTACGTCGGGGGCTAAAAATGTCTTCTAATAATTTAATTTATTACGTATTTTTGAAAAAAAATCGACTTCGATGCTAGGGTTTTTTCCCAAATACAAGATTTTATAATATTAGTGATCGAAACCGTGTGCTGATCACAATGAGCCTAAACACGGCCAGTCTACTATTATCCATAGAGGAGTTCCGTTGTCCACCTTCTGTCTCTATCATCAGATCAGCTCGCTGTCATCATCATATTGTATTGTCATTGGAACTTAACAGGTATGCCAAATTTCCGCTCAATCGGATATCGGAAAGTCACCCTTATCGCCACGCCACCCGTGAAACACTTATCATTATCCAATGGCCATCTCTGGTCTTCTTTATCTGTTCCACTTCACCAATTGGAACTTTCTGGATGCACATGCTTGACTTGTTGCTGAAAATACCGAAATCGCTACATGTGTGCCTATAATATTTGAGGAGTTTCCTCAATTCCTCATGGATCTCATCATCAGACGCAGATTTTGATGAAGATACGACCAATTTGGAAGTATATCGAGTCAACAAAAAAAATACAGATCAGTGCATAAATTACGGAGATATGAGGTAACAAAAAAAAAAGCGGCCAAGTGAGAGTAAAAGTTCTTGGATGGTTTACTATTTATGACGTATTAAAAATAACTACTTACTAGATCTCGTTCAAACCAATTTTCGGTAGAAGTTTACATGGTAATCATCAATTATATTTTTTTTAGTTTCATCATTCTCTTATTTTAGAAGTTACGGGGGGGGGGGAGGGTCACATATTTTACCACTTTGTAAGTGTCTCTCGCGCAAACTATTCAGTTTAGAAAAAATATATATTAGAAACCCAAATATCATTTTTGAAGACCTATCAATAGGGCGCGTATGGGTTTGATGAAATAAAAAAATTGAGTTTCAGTTCTAAGTACGGGGAACCCCCAAAATTTATTGTTTTTTTTCTATTTTTGTGTGAAAAACAGAATACATCTACTTAGTTTCAACAGCATAGTTCTTACAGTTTCGGAAAAAAGTGGCTGTGACATACGGACGGCCATACAGACAGAGATGACGAATCAATAACC
Source organism: Operophtera brumata (assembly GCA_932527175.1). Lineage (NCBI taxonomy): Eukaryota > Metazoa > Arthropoda > Insecta > Lepidoptera > Geometridae > Operophtera > Operophtera brumata. The sequence continues at coordinate 18,269,933 of OW052239.1, forward strand.
CTCAAAACACATGACTTAAAAACCTCCTTTATTTAAGTCGTTTAAAAAAACACCGATTATTAAAAATGTTCTCATGTTACAGTTCATTGAGAGGTTCATAAATGAATCTGAACACGGCGTGGTGCTGCTCAGCTTCGGCTCCCTCATCAAGACTGCGTCTATCCCGAAGCACAAAGAGCAGATCATCGTGAATGCCCTCTCCAAGCTGAAGCAGCGAGTCATTTGGAAGTACGAGAGTAGCGGTGATGAAGGAACTGTACAAGGAAACATACTGAGGGTCCGGTGGATTCCGCAGTATGAGCTGTTACGTAAGTGATATTGTGCTAATTATTATTATTATTTTAACTTTTTATATTTTTCTCTAAACATTTAAAAAATGTTTCGGCAATAAATGAAGTCACGGGCTTATGCCAAGTGGTCTTCATTGTCAGTTAGATTGTCATAATTTTGAATTGTACTGTCTTCCTGTAAGAATTTACGGATGATGCGGCAGGTGTTAAGAATGGCAGCTTTTTGCATCATCTGTGGCATCATGATGAAAGTATTTGTTGGTAGATCTAATATTCTGAGGCTGTTGAATATATTTTGTTTACGACACCTGTGCTAGAGAGCACCAGAGGAACAAACTTCTCCTTTAACTCTATGTATTTTTTCACTTATAGTTTTTTGCAAATTATGAGTATTAGGTACTGCGATATCTATTTATTATTAAGCCTTTATTTCAGATAATATGACATATTTATACTGTCATTAATTTACACTGCGACATCGACACCGTTATCTGTTTGCCTTTTTTTTAGGCAAAGGCCTCCTCCAACCTTTTCCACTCTTCTCTATCTCTTGCTATCCTTGTCCATGTTTTTCCTGCAATATCCTTTAGCTCATCCTCCCACCTTTTATACTGTCCCCCTCTCTTTCGTTTGTTGTATTTCGGGAACCAACTCATTAGCGTTCTGCTCCATTTATCCTTTCCTCTTATTGTGTGTCCTGTCCATCTCCATTTTAGTTTTTTTGCTTTGACTGTAACATCTACTATTTTGGTGCATCTTCTTAGTGTTTGGTTTTTTACTAATTTATCCAATTTTCTTTCACAAAGCATAACTATAATAGGTACTTCTTTCCATGGCAGATTGACAGACTTCTAACTTTTTGGCGTTTGCTTTGGTTAGGGCCCAGTGCTACTAATAATCTCGGAATATCCTTGAATATCTCTTTCTAAGTATTTTACTAGCCAGATGGTTCTCGTATTGTCTCCATTGTCAGAAAGTATCATCAAAGGTAGAACAATAATAAAAAAAAAAAAAAAAAAAATGCTGGACAGTTCACACAACATTATCTAGCCCCAAGCTAAGCAGAGCTTGTGTTATGGGTACTAGATAACTAATTACATTACATAGATAGATAATTTTTATCATACATAGAACATGATATGGAACAGTTTAGGTACTTAGGAGAACATAGGTACATACATACAGACGCAGAAACACGCCTTTTCCCCAAAATGGTAGGCAGAGCCTCAATGGGCATCTTTTCACCGTGGGTTGCACCATTGTGGGAATATAGACGTGACAAGTGGTGAGCTCATCACCGCCATTGCTTCCCACCACTGACTTGGCTAACGCTTTCTTCCAGTAATAACACATTCCAGCAGACAGGACAAATCTTTTTCCAATGAATCATAATCAAAACACTCTGCCGAGAGAACCGACAGAGAACTAAAGTCATTGACATAGCCCACGGGATTAGCAAGCTGAAGTGAACCGACAGAGAACTAAAGTCATTGACATAGCCCACCGGATTAGCAAGCTGAAGTGAACCGACAGAGAACTAAAGTCATTGACATAGCCCACCGGATTAGCAAGCTGAAGTGAACCGACAGAGAACTAAAGTCATTGACATAGCCCACCGGATTAGCAAGCTGAAGTGAACCGACAGAGAACTAAAGTCATTGACATAGCCCATCGGATTAGCAAGCTGAAGTGAACCGACAGAGAACTAAAGTCATTGACATAGCCCACCGGATTAGCAAGCTGAAGTGAACCGACAGAGAACTAAAGTCATTGACATAGCCCACCGGATTAGCAAGCTGAAGTGAACCGACAGAGAACTAAAGTCATTGACATAGCCCATCGGATTAGCAAGCTGAAGTGAACCGACAGAGAACTAAAGTCATTGACATAGCCCATCGGATTAGCAAGCTGAAGTGAACCGACAGAGAACTAAAGTCATTGACATAGCCCATCGGATTAGCAAGCTGAAGTGAACCGAAAGAACTAAAGTCATTGACATAGCCTATCGGATTAGCAAGCTGAAGTGAACCGACAGAGAACTAAAGTCATTGACATAGCCCATCGGATTAGCAAGCTGAAGTGAACCGACAGAGAACTAAAGTCATTGACATAGCCCATCGGATTAGCAAGCTGAAGTGAACCGACAGAGAACTAAAGTCATTGACATAGCCTATCGGATTAGCAAGCTGAAGTGAACCGACAGAGAACTAAAGTCATTGACATAGCCCATCGGATTAGCAAGCTGAAGTGAACCGACAGAGAACTAAAGTCATTGACATAGCCCATCGGATTAGCAAGCTGAAGTGAACCGACAGAGAAATAAAGTAATTGACATAGCCCATCGGATTAGCAAGCTGAAGTGAACCGACAGAGAACTAAAGTCATTGACATAGCCTATCGGATTAGCAAGCTGAAGTGAACCGACAGAGAACTAAAGTCATTGACATAGCCCACCGGATTAGCAAGCTGAAGTGAACCGACAGAGAACTAAAGTCATTGACATAGCCCACCGGATTAGCAAGCTGAAGTGGCAATCGGGCTGATCATATATGCCGGAGAAACGACAACCGATGGGGTAAGCGAGTTCTTGAGTGGAGACCTCGTCTTGGCAAACGTAGCGTGGGGCGCCCTCTGGCTAGGTGGAGCGATGACCTAAGAAAGGCGGCGGGCAGAAAGTGGATGAGAAGAGCCGAAGACCGGGCGCGTATTGGGAGAGGTCTATGTCCAGCTGTGGACTAGTGTGGGCTGATGTTGATGATGATTGTGTGCACAGTGGTCCGGTGGTCCAGTGGTTCCCACTGGGTTACCACGTCATTTTCTTACTGTGTCCCACCTGGAAACAAAAACTGCTACTTGCAGAGACCGCTATGTATATAGGTATAATTAATCGTTAGCTAGCGCAAGAGTTCAAGTCTCTGCATGAGTCGTGTTCAAGTTCAATCGGGAACTTCTTTGAGTCTTGTACAATTATTTATTCATTGTTTGAGCTTCTGTTTCTTAGATCAATGCATATCTTCAGCACTTGCACTTGTAGATAACACGATGTGAATAAACTAACTCTAAGTTTATTCACAGTTATTTAGTTTATCCTGCCCGTGATAAATTATAGTAGTATAATGCAGAAATGATACGCCTTCCTTTTGTATCGCGCACATAATCATTTTGTTCTTGGCAATTAATGCACTTCCTTCGAACTAAATGTTGTATCTACCTGCAGGAAATTATGTCCACTACCACCCATTACCTACAAACTAGATCTAAGCAATTTTGCTGATCAGGGAGCATGTGTAATATTATGATTACTCGTTTATAGTCAAGGTCATCGAATTTCCTGTGAGTAGGTACCTAGTCGGTGGTAATCAGCGCATTCAGTTACACGCTTCAGTTGCAATGCAACTTATTAGTCACAGAATCAATAACAATGGGTGTGATATTTTGTCGTGGTGTGTCCTTTCAGCCGACTGCCTCCGTGGTGTGTCCGGCCTAAGAATATACCCCTCCGTCTCCTCCCATGGATGTCGTAAAAGCTGACTAAGGGATTACCCGGACTTGTTAGTAAGATTTGTTGGTATAAGATTTGTCCTGGCTGCTAGCTTATGGAGGAAATGCGTTATTTACTGGAAGAAAGTGTTAGCCGTCACAAGTGAAGTGACCCACGGTGAAAAGAGACCTTTTGCAGAAATTTTGAAATCTTTGACCTTTTGTGGGATGTTGACACCCTGGCTCATCAACGGACAAAAATGGGACGCACTGTCAATGGGCCGCGTACCGTGGGCCAGGCTGTCAACATCCCCTAATGTGGCTCTGCCGTCCACTTCGGGGAAAAAGGCGTGTGTATATTATGTATACCTATTATGTGAGTGATATTTTGGCCGCGACTGTACATAATTAATAGGTACAACTAGATAGGTACCTTACTTAATTTTGTTCTACTAAACGATAATATTAATGGATTATGTATGAGGCCTCTAAGTATTTCAAATTAATGAAATTAGTACACTAAACTAGAGTAATGTCATTAAGATAACCCATATTCTAATACGAGTGCCGGTGTTTCTAGATCAAACAAAGGCTGAGAAGTAAGACTACTTATTACCTACCTAGTTATAGTGTTCGCAAGGTAGGTAGGTACTTCTACTATCCGTGCCTATAGTTCTACGTTTTCGTGTTTCTCGCTATTTTGGTGATAGTGTTTCGTGATGCAGCCATAGTTACCTACCTATTCTAAGGATGCAGCGTTACACCAGGATATGTAGTAGTAGTAGTAGAGCTTTTTTGTGAAAGAGTTCGTCCGGGGAAGTACTACCACCATACCTATCTCTGCCGCAAAGCAGTGGTGCTCGCATTGCTGTGTTCCGGTTTGAAGGGTGCCGGTGAAATTACAGGCACATGAGACTTTCCATCTTTATTTCTCAGGCGCAGTGCAATGCCACATAGGGCGCGTCCTAGGTGGACGTGACCTATGTGGTAATGAACTGTTCATAGGCAGAGGTTACCGCTTAACATCAGGTGGGCCATCTGCTTGTTCCGACATTCGAGCAGTATACAAAAAAAAAAAACATAGGGTGCGTCCTAGGTTGACGTGACCTATGTGATAATGCACTATTCATAGGCAGAGGGTACCACTTAACATCAGGTTCATTGTATTTATTATTCACTTTTTTTAATTGTGGATGTTACTTAGCTAGCTGGGGTACCTAATACCTTTCACAGAATAAATAATAGTACAAGTTCGTAAGGTACCCACGCCTGAAATATTCAACATTTCTATGTCTTTCCTTCAGATGAACTTATCCGAAGGAAAGACATAGAAATGTTGAATAATGCAGGCGTGGGTGAAAGGTATAGCTAGGCAAGTAACATTATAAAATAGAAAATCCGTGGAAATCTAATTATAGTGTCCGACCGAACAAAGTAGAACGAGTTGGCGGTCGATAGATTAGTAGAAAATATAGGTAAGCAAGCGGTACTGACGTAACTCGTAGCCTACGAAACGCACGAACGTGCGTAATTTATCAGTCAACTGTAATTCTGTCTCTATAGGTAAGTTAGAAACTGACAGAATAGCGCACGCGAAACGAAAGTGACCTTATATCACGAAAAACAGCAATTGTCTCAAGTGAATGATTATTTTCGATATTCTAAAGCATTTTTTTAACCTATAAATTGCCTTTTATATTGTGAAAGAAACAGGTGTTTGGAAGCAGTAAAATTTATTCAACAATAAAAAAATAAAAAATAAATAAGTTGTTTAGAACTAGAATCAAATATTCAGTCGAAAACAGCAGCGAATTTGTTATTTTTTTCACAAGTTTAATGAACAGGTAGAAAAATTTCATAGGTTCACTTTACAGATAGCAAAAGGTCAATGAATGACATTTTTTTATTCAGCACTTAAGGCCTTAGGCCACCCTAGTTTTTTTTTTTTTTTTTTTTTAATTCCAAATGGTCCCTTAGCACCTCAAAAATGATGTCCCAGAAGATTATGGCCGGGAAATGTGCGTGACGTATTGTGAAATTAATTAATTCATTACGCATATTGTGAAATTATTCATGATTTTCTACTACTCAAAACTTTAAACGCGTTAATCTCAATACTGTATTTTTCAAGTTGCAATGGCTGGACTCGTAACTCAAGCAATTTTAAACCGATTAACTTGAATGGAAATATCTTGATATATACATTGTCTATGGAAGTACGTAGGATTTTTTTTATATTGCTTTGTTCATTTGTTATTAACAATTATCTGTCAATTTTTTAGGCAAGTTTGTCACTTTTCACTTTAGAAGGGCGCCATTTGGCCAAAAATCAATATATCGCAAAAATCCTACGTACTTCTATAGACAATGTATATTTTAAGATATTTTCAAAATTTCAAGTTAATCGGTTAAAAATTACAGGAGCTTTTAATTCCTCTAGGAGGAGATAGCATCCAAATAAGACCAATTAGCTGCTGTACATGTCTTTGGATTTATTATGTTTTTTTGCGTATAATAGGAAACTGGATGATTTTCCTAATAGGTTTTATCTAATATGGTAGTAATTTTTGGATTTCGTATCATTAAAGGTTATCTGTCAGCTAATGTCAATCGTAATAAATAATGTGCGCAGTGTCTTCAAAAGATTCCGACGACATACGCTGGGCCATGGACAATAAGTGCCTTACTATCCTTGTACTATTGGACTTCAGCAGTGCCTTTAATTCGGTTGACTATGACATCCTTCTATCCATCCTTTCTTCCCTCAATGTTTCTCACCCTGTAACCAATTGGTTCAAATCTTATCTTTCTGGTCGTTCGCAGTGTGTGCGCTTGGATGAGTCCTGCTCTGACTGGTGTGACATTACTGCTGGCGTTCCTCAAGGTGGCGTTCTCTCACCTCTCCTCTTTTCAGTGTTCATCAACTCTATAACTCAGGTTATTTCTTCACACTGCCATTTGTATGCTGACGATCTACAACTCTATCACCACTTCATAGCCGATGAGATTTCCGAAGGAATTGACCAAATTAACGCTGACCTCGGCTGCATTAATAGGTGGGCAAAAACCTTTGGTCTTCTGGTTAATCCCTCTAAATCACTCTCCTCCCCAGGCTTTGATTTTAGGTAGCCATTATATGTTAAATGATGTGAGCCAGTCAGTAACACTCTTAGTTTTATATGATGGTGTGCCGATACCTTATTCTATCAAAGCCAAAAACCTCGGTGTAATTTTCGACAATCGGCTATCTTGGGGAAGCCATGTAAACGAAATTAGCAAAAGGGTGCATTTTTCGTTTCAGTCTCTCAAACGCTTCCAGAAATTTCTTCCTATTGAAACTAAAATTACTCTTGCCCAATCCTTAATGTTGCCCCTTCTCGACTATGCCGATGTCTGTTTTCTCGATGCCACGGAGGAACTTCTTGACAAACTCGAACGTCTTCAAAACTTGTCTATCCGATTTATATTCGGACTGCGCAAGTTTGATCACGTATCCGAGTTTAGATTCAAACTTAAATGGCTGCCAATTCGTCGTCGTCGTGATCTTCACGTTCTGACACTTCTCTTCAAAGTTCTTTATAGTCCACTCTCTCCCCCTTACCTCCGTGAGCGCTTTGATTTCCTGGTCCCTCGTGGTGTGCCCTGTAGGTCCGCTAAGTCCCTTCTCCTCAAAACACTGTCTCACAAGTCGAGTCGCTACGGTGGCTCTTTTACCGTTCATGCGGTAAGGCTCTGGAATGCCCTTCCCCATGAGATTCGCAACAGCCCTTCAGTTTCTATCTTTAAAGGAAAAACAAAAGAGCACTATTTATCTCTTTAACTTTATTAAAGTATGTATTTTATATTTATATATGTAATATTTAATTCTAATAATTTATGTACCTATCACGTTAGGTTTATTTTATAGATTGTGTATATATTATATATAAATAGGTATATATGTTTATATATATATAAATTTGTATTTATTGTTATTATGATTTAATTATTATTTCTCTGGGAAACTGATTTTATTTCTAGATCTGTTTCCTATTTTAATTTACTTTTTGCACCAACTAACCTCTATAATCACCTCTCTCTAGCCTCAAAGGTTTGCTGGTAGAAAACTCTTTTTAGGGTTAAGCTCGCCTCTGTACATGTTTGATACCTCTTACTGTATTTTTGTGTTTTCTTGCGTGCAATAAAGAATAAAGAATAAAGAAGATTTGTTTATTGGCATTAGCATGTCCGTATAAGTTCAGCTATTCAGCCGAATCAAGCGGTTCTGAATCGGGGTTCAGTAATAATAAAATGAAAATCTCTTTTTCATCCCCCCATGTCGGAAAGAGTATTTTTGGTCTTCGATATCTGAGTCTAAAAGCCGTTTTTATCCGCTAGAGGATAAAGTAACATTGAATTTAGAATATCGTGTGCACTAAGTTTGTGAATTCAAAACATCATTAAACCTATTTACATCTACCTCCATGGTGCCGAATTTATCATACAACCTTTTTTAATTTGTTAAAAACTCAGACTCGGAACCTTCTTGGTGTATTACTTTTTTTTGCATTTAGTCATATCCTCGCTGAGGTGGGATGAAAAGTTACGTGTTGCACTCGAGTGCAAAGATTTTTCACCGTTCTTTTGATCCCTCGCTAACGCTCAGGATTCTAATTTTTGAATCACGAGAGAATCCTTCGCTTGCTCGGTCCACTGAGCAGGTAATCACTACGCTCGGTCATCAAAATTGAGCAAGCGGTTAAAAAGCAACTTTGCACTATTATATAACAAATAACTAAGTATTGTTTTTTTACAGAGCACAATAAAGTTATAGCGTTCATCGGCCATGGCGGTCTCCTGGGCATGACGGAAGCCATCTCAGCTGGGAAGCCGATGCTGGTGGTGCCTTTCTTCGGAGACCAGCCCTTGAATGGAGCGCAAGCTGAGACAATCGGCTTCGGGAAGACGCTGTCGTATGCTGATCTGACTGAGAGTTCACTATTGGATGGACTACAGACTGTGCTTAGCGCCGAGTGAGTAAATTATACGTGAGAATGTGTGCGTTGGCTTTAAAATCGATGATAGGCTGGATACTATTAGCCTATGACCAATTCTAGAAGACTAGAAACTACGTACCTATAGTATGCGGCAACTAAGTACCTATCGAGACTTACCCGCGTCCGTAGGAAAATACCCTTGCGTCCCTACACGTGATCTCTGGGTGGTGCCAAACGGGTAACAACATTTCTGGTGGTAGGCTTCGGCCGTGGCTTGTCACCACCCACTGGACAAAGCCAGTCCGTGAAGCGACATTGTCGTGTTTCGGACTGATGTCCAGTGTAGCCATCGTGGAAGTGACGGGTTTGAGCAGTTCGTGCACTGGATTCAGCATGTGCGTTTTAGAGACCGCAGCGGTGCAAGTGTGCCGGGTGGCTAGGCTTGGAGGGTAGCGGGATCCGAAGCACGGTTCTCCGCTGGCCGACCGCAGGTTGTAGGGGGCCCAACTAGTGAGTTAGCCACTCATGAAAGGCTGCCCCGCCGCCTCGCGAAAAATCCCAGAATGCTCCATCGTGCCGGTTGGCGACCGGATGAGAGGACCCGATGGCCATTCCTGGGGGGGTTCGGGCGTCCCCGCAGTCTCCAGTCTAGTCTCCCACTGGCGCAGGAGCCTGCTGTTTGTCTCTTGGTTTTCGCTGACCAGTGCCTCGCTCAACAGCCGTTTTTCCCACTAACCTAAACACTCATAACAACCATGAAAAAGTTCAAAAATAATAAGTCGTTTCTACAGCGGAAGCACTTCCTCTCGCTTCAAGTGCACCTCTCGAATATTCGAGGGCTGCACTCCAATCTCGATCCGGTCCACCACCACCTAGAGACCGCTAAGCCTCACTTATTATTCCTCACGGAGACGCAGATTCTATGTCCTGCCGATACAGCATACCTCACATACCCAGGCTATGCTCTGGAGCACAACTTTAAACCCAAAGCTGGTATCTGTCTATTTGTCCGGGAAGACATTTGCTGTCTGCGTCTTCGTGACCTTGAAGAACCCAATTTTTCAGTTTTATGGACTTTGGTGGACACCGGCTTAGATAAAATTATCTATGCTGGCTTATATCGGTCTCACTCTGGAGACTACGAGACAACCAGGTTGTTCAACTACATATGTGAAGCGGCGGATGTGGCCCAACAACGTTATCCTGATGCCCAACTGGTGATTCTGGGGGACTTTAATGCCCACCATCAACAGTGGCTGTTCCCATACCAGCTCACCGACCATGCTGGGAGAGAGGCGTGCAAACTTGCACTCACGCTAAATCTCACTCAGCTGGTCCATGAGGCAACCAGAATTCCAGACGTTGAGGACCACACAGCCAACTGCTTGGACCTTCTGCTGACGAACGAGCCGGATCACCACTCAGTATCAGTTTTGCCTCCTTTGGGTACATCAGATCACTGTGTGGTGAGGTCTGTATCGTCATACTCGCCACCCGATCCCTCACCCAGAGGAAGTAGGCGAGTGTGGCGTTACAAGTCAGCAGATTGGGATGAGATGCGACATTTCTTCGCTTCTTATCCTTGGCGGCAAACCTGCTTTTCTTCTTGTGACCCGACGGTCTGTGCTGATGCCGTTTCGGAGGTGATCAAAAGAGCAATGGAGTATTTTATTCCATTCTCCGATGCTTCACCTTCAGGCAATGCTCGCCCATGGTTCAGTCCCGCGTGTGCTAGTGCAGAAGCGCTAAAACATCTGGCTTACCTAGCCTGGGTTGACGCAAGAAACGGTAAAACCTCGGATGCACGGCTTAAGAAGAAAGCCTTTAACAAAGCCGCCAAGTCTTGCAAGAAGGTGATACGGAAGGCTCGCTTCGATCGGATTGGCCGTCTGGGTGCTAAGCTTGCCACATACCCTGCGGGAAGTAAAGCTTTCTGGTCTCTGGCTAAGTCCGTGGAAGCGAACTTCAGCCGCCCTTCACTCCCTCCACTACTGAAACCGGACGGGTCCCTAGCGCACGCTGCGGTTGAGAAAGCAAATTTATTTGCTACTCAATTTGCGGAGGCTTCACGTCTTGAAACTTCTGGCGAAATTCCACCCAGCCTTCCTCGGTGCGAAGCTTCAATGCAGGAAATTCGCATCCAGCAAAAGGAAGTGCTCAGAACGCTACGTGGTCTCGACGTGAATAAAGCTAGCGGTCCGGATGGTATCTCGGCTATAGTGTTGAAAACCTGTGCCCCTGAGTTGTCTCCAGTATTAACGCGACTTTTCCGCCTCTCTTTTAAAACTGGTGAAGTCCCTAAATCTTGGAAGCTCGCAAACGTGCAGCCTGTACCCAAGAAAGGCAGTCGTGCTGACCCTTCAAACTACCGCCCTATTTCGGTCACCTCCCTACTTTGTAAATGTATGGAGCGTGTACTGAATAGGAAGCTCCTTGCATACCTCGAAGGTAACGACCTCCTCAGTGATCGCCAATACGGATTTCGCCGAAACCGGTCTACTGGGGACCTTCTTGTGTATGCCACGCACATTTGGAGCGAGGCCATCGAGAAATACGGTGAAGCACTAGCTGTTTCATTAGACGTCTCGAAGGCCTTTGATAGGGTTTGGCACGCTAGCCTTATTGGCAAGCTTCCTGCCTACGGACTGCCAGTTCAACTCTGCTCCTGGCTCGCAGACTTTCTGAGGGAAAGATCCATTCGAGTAGTTATTGACGGCTGCTCGTCGGATCAATTGGCTATTAACGCCGGGGTACCTCAGGGGTCAGTGCTATCTGCCACACTGTTTCTGTTGCACATTAACGATCTGCTAATGCCCGGTATCATTGGGTATGCAGACGACAGCACAGTTGTGGAGAGATATGTTTCTACTGCGCGAGCTAGGAAGAATGAAATTCAGGAGTTAAGAGATGAGATGCTGCAGCGTCTGAATTTGACTCTCAAGGCTGTATCCGACTGGGGTGATGCCAATCTAGTCAAGTTCAATGCCTCTAAAACGCAGGCTTGTCTCTTCTCGGCGAAAAAAAGTCCGTTTCTCCAAGTTCCTGTATTCCGCGATGTACCTGTAGCTATAGGAGATCACCTCGAGCTCTTAGGTGTTTCGCTCACGCCTACTCTCAACTTTGGCTCTTACATCGAGTCTAAGGCAAAAACAGCTGCCATGAAGCTAGGCATCCTGAATAAGGTAAAGCGTTACTTCACACCAGGACAGCTTCTCAGTTTGTATAAAGCACAAGTCCGGGCTGGTATGGAGTACTGCTGCCATGTTTGGGATGGTTCGGCCAAATACCAGCTTGCTGCCTTGGACTCGATCGAACGTAGAGCTTTCAGGCTTATAGGTGAGCAACATATGGCGGAGACTAAGATCCAGAGTCTCGAGCACCGCCGTAAGGTTGCATGCCTTTCAATCTTCTATAGGTTACATTTCGGGGAATGCTCCCAGGAACTGCACGATCTGATCCCACCATCTCCTTTTCATCATAGGATGAGCAGGCGTACGGCTCAGTACCATCCTTACCTCATTAGTATACCTTCTATTCGCACAAAACGTTTCGGTTCTACCTTTATAATGCGAACTGCTAAGGAGTGGAATACACTGCCGTCGTCTGTCTTTCCTGAAAACTATAATCTGGGTCTCTTCAAGTCTAGAGTGAATAGGTGCCTTCTAGACCTTTGTGCTCCATCTTCGGCCACATCGTCACTTACCAACAGGTGAGATCGTGGTCAAACAAAGGTCTATCAATGTTAAAAAAAAAAAAAAAAAAAAAAAAAAAAAAAGGTAGAAACTATGTTAATCCCCGGCGCGGTAGCCACATGGCTGCGCAAGTTTCAAAAGAGGAAACTGAAACTAAAAACCTCTTTTGAAACTGTCATTGTGCGCAGCAGACGATTTTGTAGAAAGTATTACAAATTGCTACTGCGCAAGCTTTCGTGTAACACCGTTGTCTCAAGAACTAAAAAAAGGAAAAAGGCGCTATTTCAAATGTGAAACAAAAGACGGTGTTTGATGCGCTGTGATATGCAGTAAATTTTTGTGTATCGCAGGTGTGAAAAGTAGAGTATCCTCCGGGATAAAGCCTGTCTTGGTCTTGAGCAGCTTGAACCCCTCGCTTCACTCAGCAGGACTCTACATAGAGTCTCTCGTTACGCTCAGGGTTCAATATACCGCCCTTGACGCATAAGACACTGCTTTATCCCCTTAGCAAGTACTTTTTTTTTTTTTTTACTTTGGTAGACCTTTGTTTAACTACGATCTCACCTGTTGGAAAGTGACGATGCGGCCGAAGATGGAGCACAAAGGTCTAGAAGGCACCTATTCACTCTAGCCTTAGAGACCCAGATTATTAGTTTTCAGGAAAGACAGACGACGGTAGTGTATTCCACTCCTTAGCAGTTTGCATTATAAAGGTGGAACTGAAACGTTTAGTACGAATAGATCCGAGGGTATACTAATGAGGTAAGGGTGGTACCGAGCCGTGCGCCTCCTCGTCCTATGACGAAAAGGAGATGGTGGGATCAGATCATGAAGTTCCTGGGAGCATTCCCCGAAATGTAACCTATAGAAGATCGAAAGGCACGTGACCTTACGGCGGTGCTCGAGACTCTGGACATAATCTGTCTGTGATATACTGTCCAGCATTATTATTATAATCTACTAATGTTTGTGGGGAAAAAATAGGAATACAGCAAAGATAAAAACGATCTAAATCGTTCAACATAACACACCGGCTAGCAAAAAAGAAAACGCGTTTTTTTACCACTTGATCGATGGTTAAGGCCTCCTAAAAATTTACAATAATGACTGTGGTATCTTCAAAATAATTCAGTAAGAAGGTAGGTAACCCCTTGTTGTGACATTAGGATTTACATTTTTTGGCGGTCTTACGCCATTCAATTCCCCGGTGGTAGGTAGGTACCGAGTGGTGTTGTATTGTATGTATCTTGAACTGCTAACCCCTTCAGCTATTTATTATGCAGAACTACTCGACTAGTTAAGCATCGAGGGTTCCGTTGTCTTTTAATTATAATACCTACTTACAAGCGTGCAGTGAAAACATAATGAGTTGAAATGTTAAGTACCTACCTACCAATATTCAGATATTAATTTTCCTATTTGAACATTTCGTTACATAGCATAACATTGGGATGTAAAAAATAGGTAATGATTATTATGAACATAATAATCACACAATTCAGATGATAAAATAAAAATACGGCTTAGTAGTAACTAGGCAGGTGAAGATAAACCAATCTACAATTGAACGAACACGCCACAAATAAAATATTAATTCCGAATACCTACATAGGTATCTTAGAGCAATGCGGCCTCCATACGTGTTGCTTTATGGATCATCTTGAAACGTCATACATTGGTGACAGGACAGTCAAGTGCCTATTGTAGTTATGCCGCTTGCACACGTACGCCGATTCGACAGTCGGGAAGTTGGGCAGTTCGATTTTGAGCACAATTCGCGTGCACACACATGCCGATTGGCCTACGGCAATAGGATGGTTAAAATGTGCAGTGTTTCCAATTAACAGTTTTCTTGTTAAATCTATCACGTTTTTACTATATTATCTTACACAAAATATTCAGTATGAAAAAAAAACACCATTTCTATTTCAAACATATTTACCAAGCTAACGTATGCGTGGAAAGAGTGGGAGTGGTGACAGTCAAAGTATGTTCTTTTAAAAAAAACAAGAAAAAAATTAAAAATGTTTGCATTAATATTTGAGGTAGACATTTGTTAAGACCAAGTGGTCACCCATCAAAATACCTACCTCGCAGATCATTGCTTAACCTAAACTTAGATAGTTATGGTGGATGCTCACGATAGGATGACTCTCGTGTCCGTAGGTCACAGCTGATTTTCTCTGAACCTCCTGGACGGAGTACATACATATAGATAGATAGACATAAAAAGTCTTTATTTGCAAATTCAGACACACACACATACAAATTACAACAAATTGTACTATGCACAAGTAAAAATAAACAATAAAATATAATATACTAATAAAAACAAACAATAATATATACAAAATCCAAGTAAAATGTCTGTGTGTGCTGCAGTACGTCAAAAAGGCCATGGCTCAGCGAGATATTTTGCTCATGAAGCAAAAACACTGATTTTCAGCCATAATCCATCGATAGCAAGCAGAACGAGTTACAAAACAATGTGTAATGTGTACCTAGGCTACAAAATGTTGGTGCTTGTGCAGTAATACAGGAGTCCTTATAATATTGGAGTTTGCTACCTAGGTGATGTACATACATGACAACACATGCGAATGCAAGCGATAACAGACGGTAGTATTATTTTTGGCAAACGAAGTGCCTATGACGCAAAACGTAACTATGTGCCTAAAGGCTGAGTTGAAGACCCTTTTGTGGCTTACGTCAGGCACCCACACAAATTGCCTTATTTTTTATATCTGTTTTTTTTTGTATTTATTTTTATATCATTTTTGCTTTTGCATGTTGCATGTGTGTGTCTTTGATTGTTTAGTCATAAATAAACGTTTCTTTCTTTTTTTCTTTCTTTCTTTCTTCTATGAATACCTGCAATTTGTATCTGTTACAAAAACTACTTAAAATGTATTTTAAAGGTGTACCTACTTGGTTTTAACTTTACGGATCGGGGGAGGAATATAATGTTCCAGCACTTTGTTGCCGAATATCTAAAACTTCCTCTGAAGGCTGCAGTTTTGTGATTGTGATAGAGAAGTGCAGAACTGATAGAGCGCAACGACCAATTATCAGAAACGAAATTAAGTTTATACTTAATACATTTGGCAAACCTGTTTAGAGGCCAACATACTAACACATATCAGAATATTGTGCAATTCAAACAATATTGCATACGTACCTACATTTGGAAAACCTGTTTAGAGGCCAACATCATATCAGAATATTGTGCAATTCCAACAACTTGCATACGTACCTAACCGATAAGGTACCTAATTTTTTTAAAGTCGTTTGTTCACCAATCCCAAAATCCCACGTCTTTAAATTCCTACGGAAAACAGTGAATATTCTTGAAGGGAAAAGTTTTCCTTAATTTCACCGAAGACTAATAAGTTCAACTAGTCTATTGGCTACTATAGTAGCCTACTTGTACGGAACCCTCTCCACGCGAATCTGACACGCATTTGACCGGTTTTCTTTTAAATTTATTATTCAAAAAATATACGAACACGCATGCTGGTAGTAATTACGGTAAAATATTTGTCTTTTGCTGGCAGCCCGATTTCAGACATCTGCTTGACCATCTGATTAGTTCTACTTAGTACTTTGGAAATTCTTAATAACGAAGAAAGCATGAAGAAATTTAATGAAAAATGCCAATCAATTCATGGAATGTATTTACATTAAATCAGTTCCTCTTCTAGCTTATATTTTAATTCAGCTTAAACAAAAAGACACTACTAACTTTCCGGAAGCCACGTCATTCTATGATATATGCGCCTCTTTCTATCTTGCTATGAGTCTCCCATATCTTTCTCTGTCTTACGTTATATGAATGAACCA
The DNA here is from genome assembly GCA_932527175.1 of Operophtera brumata. Classification (NCBI taxonomy): domain Eukaryota; kingdom Metazoa; phylum Arthropoda; class Insecta; order Lepidoptera; family Geometridae; genus Operophtera; species Operophtera brumata. The sequence goes on from OW052239.1 coordinate 18,286,211, forward strand.
CGAAACTCTATGAACGAACTGATTGTCGAATTGTGCCCAGCAAACTACCTATTGTGTGTAGGCGTTCACACGGACACCAATTGCCATCAATTCCATAGAATTGTCTATGGAATTCCAATTTTCCAAAGACAATTCTATAATCCCGATTGGCGCCATGAGTTGCCTAGCCGACACAATGTACTGTGTACAATCAAAGCACAATCCACCCACGTGGGAGCCAAATGACCAACCCGTAGACAGAGGACCAAACGAATATGACTTCCGTGGCGCGGCGCGCGGGTCGGTGCAAGGTAGGTAGCAGGATAGCTATATAAATAAATAATAAACATTTATTTACATAAAGAATAATACAGGGTATGTACAAAATACATATGAAACAGTTCACAGTGATCCAAATCACTACCAGACGGAAGCGTCCCTAAGATGCTGGCTGCATTGCCACGCTGAATGGCAATACTAATGCGTTGAGCCAGATAAGAGCCAGCTCTCGGGTCACGCGTCGCTTCGACCAGATGCCCTGAAAGAATTTTGAAAACGTGAAGGGCCCCGGAACCCCACGGACCCAGAGTCTCGACCCCGAAAGGCTTAAATAAGTAAGCTCTATCGAGACTTGAATATTTGCGTCTTTTGAGGTCCTCAGCGGAATCTGCCGCCGCACCGGCCCTAACTGATGTCCCGGACAGATGAGATGGCGCAAGGGTATCAACATATGTAGCGTCCCACACCAAAGGCCTACCCTTCTCCCACGGAACAAGAGTCATGCCGTCAGGCCGCTTACCATCGTCACGTAACAGACCATTCGGTTCTAGAATGGCTGGAATGTTAACGCTGTTAAGGGCCCGGCGAATGATATCATTAAGACTAGCGTGGCGGGAAATCCTACTGGCAGCCCTGGTGCACGATAATCCGTGGTGACCAAGCTGATCAACAGCAGTACCGCACTTGCAGTGATGAGGGGCACAGCACCCTGCACCCAACCGTAAAGAAGTTGCAATACGGAAAGAAACTGGATCCATTAAAGTACCAGTATTATGTGATGGAAGTGCTTGCAACCAAAACCCTGACTCCCATTTGGAAACGGCCAGGAGACGAGCACGATCTGTGGAGCTTGAGCACGTTTGTAACAGACAATTCCGCGTCAGCTCGCACAGAGGCCCGTCCCATTGCCGTTGAGACGAAAGAGATTTGGGGGGAGTAGTATTGGGGCAAGCATTATGCCAAGCATTTCGAGCCTCGTCTAAGTATGAAATTTTGAGAGTGTTGCCAGAAAGAGCCACAAGAGAAGGAGATAGAATTTTATTAACCAAAGAACAAGTGCTATAGACGGAAGGAAGACAAGAACGCTGGTAGGGCTACACTTGAAATTTTACGAATACCTAATAATAAATTAATGCTGGATAGTTCACACAACATTAGCAGTAGTAGAGCTTTTTTGTGAAAGAGTTCGTCCGGGGAAGTACTACTACAATACCTATTTCTGCCGCAAAGCAGTAGTGCTCGCATTGCTGTGTTCCGGTTTGAAGGGTAAGGGTGCCGGTGAAATTACAGGCAAATGAGACTTTTCATATTTATGTCTCAGGGTGGCGGGCGCAGTGCAATGCCACATAGGGCGCGTCCTAGGTGGATGTGACCTATGAGGTAATGCACTGTTCAGAGGCAGAGGTTACCGCTTACATCTGCTTGATCCGTCATTCTAGAAGTAAAAAAATAAAACATTATTTAGCCCCAAGCTAAGCAGAGCTTGTGTAATGGTTACTTGTGTAATTGTGGGTCGGTAATAGATAGTTTATTTTTTATTTTTTTATAGAAAATACCCAGAACACCCTGAACAAATATCTGCAGATCGCACAAATATTTGTTCCGAGGCGGGAATCGAACCCGCAACCTCCTGCGTCGCAGACGAAACTTCGCCCGCTGCGCCACAGAGGTCGCACATATGGAAAAGTACATACTGGCTCCGGCACTTTTTAAAATTTAGGTAGGTACACAAATGATCAGCCCAGCACTTCGCTAACACATCGCTACCTCTGACGATGCTGACGACCTAGCACTGGCCGCCTCAACCGATAGTTTTGAAGGGGCCGAAGAGACGGACGAGAGTGTCGGTGGCACTAGAAGAACTAGGGAAGTACTATCGACGAAAATTCCCTTCGACAAAATCTTGCATCTTGCACCTTCGCAACCGGCACTCTAAACGGACCCTCTATATTACTACCTATATACTTGGAAAGGTGAAAGCATTGACCACTGCTCATTCCCTTGCTACCTGGGTATTACGCTCGATAGGGCCTTACTGCGGCGCCTAACTTCTACCTAACTTGGGCGCCTAACTTGGGGGGCATCACCTCATGTGCTACGGACAACTGGCTTGTCACTCTCCTTTTCGGCGGGTGAATTTGCAAGTCCAGTGTGGCACCAGTCTGCCCACGCGAAGGAGGTATTAGATATCGCCCTCAACGACACATGCAAAATTATTACAGGCTGCCTAAAACGCACCCCCCTTAAAATGCTATACCTATCCACTGGCAGCTTGCTGGCAGCCACCAAGCGTTCGCCGTGAGGTTGGTTGCAGCGTTGAAACGAGCAAGCAGGAAGCTGATAACTGGCATCCTCTTCACGGCCACAAGCTACCTCCCGTCCGCTTAAAGAGCCGCAAGAGCTTCCTACGATCAACGAAGCCCACTGATAAAGAGCCCAACAGACGCAAGATGTGAGTTGTGGTCTTCCCAACACCCAGCCCCCTCTGATTTTATTTCATCCGTAGAACATCTGCCTTCCGGCCACGAGCAGCAGTGGCCAACTTCGAAGTACCTTAAGTTCTATTTCGTTGGAAATATAATTAACTTATTTTTGGGAATTCGGCACAAAGAACATAATACGTAGTGTACCTGTAATATATTGTAGTTTTTGGTGTACCTGTTTGTTAACATGCCGAGAGGGTATGGCAGCTGCAACAGCCTACTACCTCTATTCTTTGACTAGGCCTGCGACCGTAGACAGAGAATACTCTTGTCTTCTTCTCTTCTCTGTTTCTCCATGGACTACACTAAGTCCATGGTTTTCTTTGCTTCTCTTTTGCGTCATCAGTGAATTCTATATTAAAAAAAACTCTATGCTCAGTGCTACTAAATCCATAGATTATTGACCAGTACCTCGGAAGACAGTGTAGAGATCCACCAACTTATATGTAGAATGAAATGTATGTAGATGATAGAAAAAGTTAGGTAAATGGTTCTACAGATAAGTTGGTGGATCTATATGTCTTGATCGCATCGAATAATATCATCATATTTATATAGAGTGGATAATACCAATTTTTATATAGGTACCTACGCCATATTTGACAATATTTTTTTTAGACAAATTACTAAAGTTTAATAGCCATGCCAAAAACGTTCGGAAATGATAAACGCATTGCGCTACAAGCCCGCGAAATCGTATTCAATCTCTTCCGGTACTTTTTATCCGAAAGTCAATAATAAAAAAAAACTACATACATACATACATAAACTCACGCCTGTTTCCCGGAGGGGTAGGCAGAGACCACGGATTTCCACTTGCTACGATCCTGACACACTTCTTTTGCTTCATTCACTCTCATCACATTCTTTATACATGCTCGTCAGTTAAGGGTACTCTTGACCTGGCCTTTTTCCAGAACGTCTCCGATCTGGTCTGAAAAAAGTCTAGGCTGAATATATTAATAAAATACATAACTGGAATTTCTCGAACAACTGTTAACAAAATACTGAGAGAAGATGAGTCTAAGAAAAAAGATATGAGTGACCCAAAACCAAAACATGATTTTGATTATACAATGATTCGTAGAATGGTATACAATTTTCATTTGGTTTAATTATTACTTTCTTGTTTTTGTTTGTTTTTGTATATATTTTTTTTCATTTGTTTTACCTACTATTTTATAGAAGTTCCAATAATTAAGGCCTTAAAGTCAAAATAACTCGTAGAAATAAATATATTTTATTTCATTAATTTAAACATGCGTTATGGTAGCTCTATATAGATATTCAAAGTTTGCTTGTTATCATTTTGACATAAACTAATAAAGTCCATAAAATTTTGTATTAAGTTGTCTTAGGACGTCATTAAATAAAAACGATTATTGATAGATCAGCGTTCGGGATTTTCCATAGACGTAGAATTTTTGCTACTAGATCTATGGGATTTTAAAGTTGGTGGAAATATTGTACCAACGTTTTAGTAAAACGGCCACCGTTTTACTAAAACATGACTTGACTATTACTTTGACGACTTGGAAGGAGTGTAAAGTTGCAAGTACATACATACATACATAGACACACGCCTTAACCCTGGAAGGGTAGGCAGAGCATCAAATGGGCCTCTTTTCACTGTGGGTTGCACCGTCGTGGGAAAAAGACATGACAAGTGGTGAGCTCATCGTCGCCATTGCTTCCCACGACTGACTCTTCTAACGCGTCTTCCAGTAAGCAAGGACAAATTGTATACCAACGAATATTACTAACAAGTCCGGGTAATCCCTTAGTCGGCTTTTACGACATCCACGGCAGGAGATGGAGGGGTCTATTCTTGGGCCAGACACACCATGATAGTGAAAATACAATAAATATAATTGAAAATGGCAAATGCTCTAGCCGTGCGACTTCAACTTAAAGAAAGAAAAAGACAGCGAGCTAATATGATGATGGAGACGGAAGGTGGACAACTGAACTCCTCAGTAGATAATAGTAGACTGGCCGTGCTTAGGCTCATTTTAATCAGCACATGGATCCGATCACTTATTTTACAACTAGCTGGTCTGATGATGGAGACGGAAGGTGGCGAACGGAACTTCTTGATGGATAATAATAGACTGGCCGTGTTTAGGCTCATTTTGATCAGCACATGGTTCCGATCACAAATTTTACAACTAGCTGGTCTGATGATGGACACGGAAGGTGGACAACGGAACTCCTCAGTGGATAATAGTAGACTGGCCGTGTTTAGGCTCATTTTGATCAGCACATGGTTCCGATCACAAATTTTACAACTAGCTGGTCTGATGATGGACACGGAAGGTGGACAACGGAACTCCTCAGTGGATAATAGTAGACTGGCCGTGTTTAGGCTCACTTTCATCAACACATGGTTCCGATCACTTAAAATCTTATATTAGGGATAAATTCCTAGCTATGAAGTTGTTTTTTTTTTGAAAAGCATTATTGTGATGGGCTAGCCTTGCTTTGCTTCAGGAGAGGTCTATCAGTCCAGTGTCTCCTACCCTGCCTGCCTGTTCTGTTCATTGTGGTGGTGCATGGCGATGGGGCTTCCATTCCATGATTCCATATAATTAATTATGTTTTAGTGTACCTACCATGGCACTTTATGGCAGCTTCCTTCCTTCGATAATAATGCGTAAACGAACGCTCTAAGGGTGATCATTATAAATATACTTTGTGGGGTGAACTGGACACGCATCTAATCACATTCTTAGACTACTATGGGGTACTAAGTTATAACAAATTAACAAATTACAAACTAGAAAATTAAATGGAAGTGGGCTATGTGGTGTGCCTAAAATGTGGGTAAATTATAATCGATTTCTAGCGGTCTCACATTACCTTTGGGAAATTGTGACCAACCAACTCATCTTTTTGAGTTGGTAACATTGTATTTTTGGTGGTGGGGGAACCTCTTGTGCACAGCTAATGACAGCTATTATCCCTGTTTGAAAATGGCTGGCGGCAATCGATGATTGAATGATTTTATTGAATTGAACGAATGTATTGTCGAATTGCTAAGCACAATCGCGTGCACACGGTGACAATTGATCGTCCGTTTGTCGAATTGGCGTACGTGTGCAAGGGCTATAAAAGCGGCGGACGGAGGCTCAGATGGACATTCTTCTCTACTACATACGACTACCACAGGGCTTTTTTATCCAAATAAATAAAAGCTTAGCAGGTACTTTATTACCTCTACTTACATAGTATTATTTTGTCTGTGCCTCTACTAATTTTGTACTAATCTCAACATCAATTCATTAATGTTAATGTCACTAGGCTTCGTTTTTGAAGGAATATAAATTGGGTAAACAAACACTATTGGTTTTGTATTGTTGCATGATCGTTCTCTGTTTTTTTATGGGCAGGAAAATCACGTTGTGGCGATAAAATACCTACCTACTTCTTTGAAATCTCGCACTAGAATAAGTAGGTAGGCATAGGTAGATAGGTACACTAGGTATATACATTGCCCACGGTTTTAATATGAATAAAAATTTATTTCATCCAATTCTTTACAGAATGAAAATCAGCGCGCGACAGGCTTCAAAAATCTGGAAGGACCGTCAAAACGAGCCCCTGGACACCGCGGTATTCTGGACTGAACGCGTCATCCGATGGGGTCACGCAGACCAGCTCCACACCATCGCGAAAGACCTGCCTTTCTACCAGTACATGCTGCTAGACGTCGCAGTAGCTGTTCTACTAGCCGTGCTAATCTTACTAGCAGTTCTACGGCTAGTTTTAGTGTATACGTTGAGGTTTATCAGCGGTGGGAATAGTAAGGAGAAGCTACACTAGATTGGCTGAACTCCAGACTGTGCCAAACTATTGTTAGAATCGACGATTTATCATGGTTAGAAGTGTCAGGGTTGCCTCTTTGCAAACATGATGCGATAGATAACAGAAAGGAATGTATAGGTAATTCCTTCTACCAAAGTTCATTTTACTTTGGTCGCAGGGTAATTCAGTATCACGCTTATAGGCGTGACACTGGAAAAAAGGTAAAAAAGGTGTTTAAAATTATAGTTTATGTTAAAAAACTTTTTTTCTTTTTTTTATGTTAGTGACTTGAATGACGGAACAAGCGTCCACCTAGGACGCACCTTATGTGACTTGCACTGCGTCCGCCAACCTGAGACAAAGATGAAAAGTCCCACTGCCTGTAATTTCACCGGCACTCATACCCTTCAAACCGGAACACAGCAATACGAGCTTTACTGCTTTGAGGCAGAAATTGGTATGGTGGTAGTACTTCCCCGGACGAACCCTTTCATAAAAAAGCTCTACTAAGTACTAACAATCTAAAGATACTTCGTCCTTTTTACCTGTGACATATTCTGTGCCTGTGAGTGAAAAGGACGGACCCAAGCAATGTCTTGAAGTCCCTTCCCAGGTAGATAATATCAGGTAGGGAATTCCTGACCCGAAATATCTAAATCACAAAGTAAGTAGATATAAAAAAATCACAAAAAAAACACTACCTACCGACTTCATAGCTTTGAGTTTCAAAGTATTTCAGGTATAATAGACCTATATACCATGGAAATGCGCATAGGAGTGTTTTATATGCATTTTTGTCTGTTTAGAATTCAGTACTTATTAACTCCTAACTCCTAATTGATAAGGAGTGCTGTGGCTTTCACGATCAGATCATGAGCATGAGATAATGATTCCCAGACGCAAACACCTGCATATATACGGTACGTGCCATGAATTTTTGAGGAGTTCCCTCGATTTCTCTGAGATTCCATCATCAGATCCTGACTAGGTGAATATAGGACTACCTCGGGAGTACATACAAAATATGTACATACAAACGAACATAGAACCTCCTCTTTTTCTAAACACTTCAAAGGATGCATGGCCAACCGGGTTTTTCTAAACACTTCAAAGGATGCATGGCCAAGCGGGTTTTTCTAAACACTTCAAAGGATGCATGGCCAACCGGGTTTTTCTAAACACTTCAAAGGATGCATGGCCAACCGGGTTTTTCTAAAAACTTCAAAGGATGCTTGGCCAACCGTTTTGTATCAAACCAACGGCACAGTGGTGAACCGAGCCGCAGGTCTGGAATGCGTGAAGTTCTTTTTACATGACGCGCATTATAACATGTTGGTATATATTTCGTGAAACATGGCTCTGTTCATGAAATTCTTTAGCAGGACATTTTTTAAACTTTATTATGCCACAAAAGGTATACAAAAAGTCACAGAGTAGGTATAGGTAGCGACAAAGCGGGTCTTTTCGCCTCTCCCTGAACGAATTCCTACTGATAACACAGAAAGAGATCCTAAATAATAGGTATAGTAGGTAGGTACCTACCTACGCGCCACGTAACACAAACGCTGTAACGCCAGAGAAAAGCTTGACCGCCAGCGTTCTTTTTACATGATGCGCATTATACCAACAATGTTTGTATGGATTGTGTTTGTTGTATTATATCAGCTGGGTAGGTACAATCTATCCTAGTTTTCGAAGGTTTGGCAACCCTGGACACGTGACGCACGCATGGTCAAACAGGTATAACAATGTGGGTACGATGAATGTAATATTGATAAGAATTGTTATGTAAACTATAAACTAGTTAGACCGAAATAATACCTACTGCCTGGGAGTGTATTATAGGTAAGTAGGTACCTATCACTGAATCAGGTCAGCTGGAGAGAACTAATGGTCTTTTCCAATCCAAAGGTCGTCGCACCTCGAAAAAATATGTAAGTAGATATCTACCTACGTTATATTACGTGCTCTCGAACGGTGAAAGAAAACACTGATGACATGTCGTAGAACCAAAAATTAAAGATACCTGATGTGCCAAAATAACCACTATGTGGAGCCCTGACACAGCGAGACGGCGTCGCGGCAGACCACGCAGGAGATGGCGTGATGAAATAGATGCCTTTAACACAGATTGGCAAACAATAGCACAGGGATCGTAGTGACTGGAGGATATGGGGGGAGGCCTTTGCTCAACAATGGGATGATTCAGGCTAACAGTAACACTAACCTGATGTGCCCTCACATAAGTCACTTTCTTGTACCTGCACGTCTTCTCAGATACCTAAGTATGTCGGTTTCCTCACGGTGTGTACTAATATTTATTCTGTGACGGTGTTTCCTTCACAGTACTTAGAGCACGTACCTACTAAGTATTGTGCACATATGCTGGTGCACAGTCGAGTGGAAAATGCGATATCGACAATATCGACATCATACAAAACCGGGATTAGATCCACTATACTTCGTTACCCGGATCGGTAGTCGGGTCCACCAAACAGTGCGGAAGCACTTGAGGCCCGAGCACGATATCTAGAGGTGTATCTCCGGCCTCCGCCTGTGAACACTCTTATTTTGAGCTGCTCATCTGGAACTACTCGCTCATTCTGACACGAGAACCACGAGTTGTGCTCAAAGAGAATTCGCTCTATGTTGCAAGCGTCAGCGTCGAACCCAAAAACAAATAATTATATTGTGATTGTGTATAATTATTTTACCTTTTACAAGGCCACGAAATAGCGCTATAGCGATTGTGTCTTGTTTTTGAATTGTCGCTTTGACTAGCGACTTGTCGCTTCAAGCGTAGCTATATTCTCGTGGCCCAGCATCTTCAAAGATCTTCCCAGGTCGCCTCAATCTTCAAATTTTATTGAGCGACACTTTGGTGTCGGTAACTCGTGTAGGTACCTAACGTAATGGTGCACTTTTTTCCGTCGGTACCTACGAGATTATGTAAGTACACAGCAGAAAAATTAGAATATTTCTAAAAACAATTTGTTTTAATATTAGCATAATCACGTTGCTACACTATTGACTGAAAGGCCGTTCTTACGTAGGTAGAAGACAGTTGTTTCCCTATTGTTTCAGACATAATACGTTAACTCGTAATTTAGCTAAGCTAGCACTTCCGTCCTTGTTAAACTATAACACGAGAACTAACAAATAAGTAGGCAGGTAGGTACACTTACCTATCTACAAAAATCTGACCTACCTACCTAGTAACTTAGGTCGAGTTTTAAGTCTCAATTTAATCTGTGTTCATCAGAAGTATGTGCTAAATAGGATAGATAGACAATTAAATAGTGAAATATATTAAATACCTAGTGAAATATTGCTTGTTGAAATATAATATTGAAAATAAAATTAATTATTTGAAGTGTTTTGTTTTTATAGGCTCGCCACCACGTTTTTATATAATTTGAATGAATGATGTAACTACCAGATGGCGTCACCTCTGCCTAATGCATTAGGTACTTACCCAAGGAAATTGTATACTTACTACGTCCCAACCTACCTAAAAGTAAAAAAATACACAATAATATTTAACCCCCGACGCAAAAACGACGGGGTGTTATAAGTTTGACGTGTCTGCGTGTGTGTGTGTGTGTGTCTGTCTGTCGCCTCGTAGCTCCCGAACGGATGAACCGATTTCGATTTTTGTTTTGTTTGAAAGGTGAATTTGTCGGGAGTGTTCTTAGCTATGTTTGATCAAAATCGGTTCAGCCGTTTCATTGCGTTGAGGGTTTTTTTTAATTTTTACAAAATTAATTGTTTGTAAGTTCATTTACCTATGAAGATAATGCAAAAAAAAATTATACTAGTCATAGGTGTCATTGGATTGTTTGTTAGTTAAGTATAAATTACGCTAAGTAAATGTGCAGCTTTAAGTATTATACTCAATATAATTTAAGTTATGCAGGTAAACAAGATACATAGAAGGTAAAGCATTCAAACATTATTTTAAACTATGTGTTAGCCATAACATAAATGAGATCATTTCCATGGTTTTCTACCCAGCTAACTCAGCTTGTAACTTTTTAATTTTCAAAGGCAATATGTTCACCATCTCCTGGCAAAGACTGAACTCTTCCTTCATCATGGCGGCTGCGTCTTCATCACTCTTACAAATGTCTACAACCGCTTGGTAGGACTCGTAACTCTTCATGACGTGTCCCAGTTGTACAGTCTTGTCAAGTGCAATTCTTTTCATACTGTTTCTACCTATAAACGCGTGTGCGCTAACCACTGGTCTTATAACATCAAACTCAAGCTTAGGAGGCATTTTCCCGTTTTTGTCTTTAACCGAATTCAAAAAGTGGTCATAGTTCTCTATGCTTTTCTCACACAGCGTATTAATTTTCTTCAAAGAGTGCGGTGTAGGTTTATCCTTGCTTTTATTCATCTTTTCCAATTTAATATTGAGGATATCTGAGTATACCTCACCCAGTTCAAACCAGAGTTGTCTGCAGAACTGTAGGTAGTACAGTGGGTTTATTTCTTTAACTAGTTCTTCGAGCATGTCGATGCGTCTTTTGTGCATTTTCGCCCTTCGTTCATCATCCTCTTCAAAGAATGCTAAGTAGCTGTATGACTGAGAACAGTCTTGAATAAGTTCTATGTAATCCGAGGCTAAGGTTTCCAACTTGTAGTACTCCTTAGCTTTGTCCAGCCACATTTGACAGCATAAGAACACCTCTCGGGCATCCTGATACATCAGTAGGAATTTGTCAGTTACTTTGCTTTCGTACCCTGAGACATACAAGTCTGGAAAGACGAGGTTTTTCAGGTCACCACCGCAGATGTTCTCGTTGTCTTCCAATGATAGGTTGGACATGTCTGAAATGAGAAAAAAAAACTTTAAGTCTGTGAGAATAAAATGGATATGGTTTAATTTAATTTATTTATTCAAGCTGTAGGATTACAGTGAACACTTAACTACATCATTTACACATCAAGGTATCTATAGCAAGACGTAGAAGAAAAAAAACATGTTGATAATAGATGCAGCTGTAAAAGGCTTTGACAAATTACCACAAAGAAAAACAATAAAATAATAGAAAATTTTAAGCGGCAGTTTAGGTTTAGTCTTTAAAATTAATTTAATTAAATCAATCGTTTGCAGCTGTACAGAGGCTTTGTCAAAACTTAAGCTACCTACCTTATTCCTCGTCATCCCAAGCTTCTGTGGTTTGTAGTCAAACACTACTTACTACACAGGGTATTTAATTGCGGAGAATAGAATAAAATCAGGAAAATATAATAAAATAGAAAAGGCCACCCATTGAGCCTCAAATTTTAATTTTTCGTGTTTTCGTGTGATGTATCAGTAGAGTTACTCAAAACCATTTTGTTCCAAACAATGGTGACTCATTTCAGATGCTTTAATAAACATTAAGGGATCAAGCAACAACCAATACATAAATAAACAATACCTGTAATAGCCTCAGTTAATCCCTCCGCATCATTCATCAACCTACTCTTTGAAGCTGTCATCAGCAGGATGCAGTACTTAACCCAGCAGCGGGCCACATCAGCTGACCTGTGCTGAAACCTCTCCAACTTGGCCAACTGCACTTCATCATTGTTCTCAGCCTCTTGCAGAGTATCTCCATACTGCTTTAGGATCGTAGAAGCAGCCGCCAAGTGATGGCGGGCCTGGAAGAACCCATTCTGCTCAGCAAAGAATTGTGATAGAGTAGCAGAGTTCAAAGCCCAGTCGATAGGCTCAAAGTCTTGATATTGTAACTGCCTTCGCAATGTCACATGACAATATATTGCAGATTTCAAGTTCTCCTTTAGAGAACCATATACTTGAGCTAGGTAGTACAGAGTCAGGGTGTGTGCCTTTTCCAAGAGCATGAAATCAGCAGCATTAGACTCTCCACCGCTCAATATGTGCTCTATTGGCAATGGCATCAGCAAAGTGCATTTGAAAGTCTCATACGCCTCTTTGGCGTTCAGTAAATACGTTTTCGCCTTCTCTGGCTCCTCGCGATTAGACCAGAGTATACCTAAGTTATTGTAAACATTGATCAGAGTGATAACAATCTCAGGCTTTGAAGAATAAGCTGCAAGGATAGTCACCGCCTCTGATAGAACGTTGTCACTAGAAGTAAGCTCGTCTGTCTCCATATCTATGATGCCGATGTTTAGTAAAACAGCACCTAGCATAGCTTCGAGCTGGTTGCCTTGAAACAAATTTCCTGAAGCGGTATTTTTCAGCAGGGATTCATTCATAGAACACAGGATCTCTTTAGCCTTGTATTTTGACAAATATGGCTCATTTTCGGGGTCATTCTTGCTGTCTTCGTCGAGCAACTTGCGAACTTTACTGTAATTTTCTTTGTAATCGTTGAAGATCTCTTTAACGCTCATCGTATCAGCCACCTTCATGATTTTGTTTTGTTTGAAAACTGAAAAGTCAATCAATCCCGATGTATGTAATGTCCCTTTGCTTTGCCTGTTTTTTTTTAATGGCATCTGTGATCATATGTAACTTGTATGAAACTCCTTGTAGTATCCATCGTCTTCTTATCTTAGGTAATGGCTTTGTTCTGTGCATTATTTGCAACAATTTAACCAGTATCAAGTGATTTATTTAATTATATTTTTATAGTCAAGTCGACGACAAGAGTCTCCGTCAAGTCATACATAACCCAGTGTAAATAGTGGCAGAAAAACCTAGTTTTTACAGGGAAATATCCACCATTTCGATAGTCTATGACACAAAGTACGTAAGCGTAAGTACCTTTATTTAAACGGGTCTATGACTCGTATGGTTTCATTTTGGTTTGTTGTTATTGATAAATTAACTTTAATTTTTGCTGACTATAACCATTAGTATTAGGTTTTATCCACTTCACGTACTTAGCATAAGTACTAAGGGTCGGTACAGCAGGTACAGACAGGCAAAGAACGGGCAAAAAAAAAAATATTTGCAGATTTGTCAAAAGGCTACCTACATATCTAAATAATGGAAAAGTTTTCCTGAGAAGATGGTCAGATTCATTTTCAATCTATTGTCAGAGAGAACTATTCTTATTAAAAATCTAAACCAATTTTTGCCTCCTCGAACTGTATGGAAGGGCTTACCTCAAGGTTCTGTTTTGAGCCCGTTATTATACAGCCTCTATACATATGATCTTGAATGATCTGTCGAACCTTTTTGCTCGATATTACAGTATGCTGATGATTCGGCTCTTTATGTTGCTGATAAATCAATTGAAGTGGCTTCTAGTCTGTTAAATTCTGCTCTTAGTTATTTGTCCAGTTGGCTGTTAGATCATGGCCTATCTTTATCTGTCGCTAAAAGTAGGGCAGTTATCTTTTCTAGAAAGCGATTCATCCCTTCTATTCGTTTACTCGTGGATAATGAAATTATTCCTCAGGATACAGAAGTCAAGTTTTTGGGAATTTGGTTAGACCATAGATTAACAGGATTATCTCATTTTTCATATATAGCGCAAAAATGTGAAAAAAATCTTAACATCCTTAGATCCTTATCGGGAGTTTGGTGGGGAGCTCATCCCTTCACTCAAAAATTGTTATATAATGCCATTATTCGGAGTCATATGGATTATGGCTCTTTTTTATTAGATCCATGTAACAAACTTGCCCTACAGAAAATTGACAAGATTCAATCTAAATGCCTTCGTGTTATTCTTGGTGCTATGAAATCTTCTCCTAATAATGCGATGCAGGTAGAATGTGTAGATCCCCCTCTTAATCTACGTAGACAATATCTATCAGATAAGTTTATGTTCAAACTTCTTCAAAATTCAGAACACGTTCTGATTTCTAAACTTAAAACTTTATCTAATCACTTTGATTCTTCTCATAGACGCAGTTCGACTGATGATCTACCGTGTATACTTCGGAGTTTTCTTAAATTTTCTCGTATCCCTCACCCAGTTGTTCAATATCCAATTAATCCCTTGTACTCTTCATCCTATGACGCTCTTATTCATAACCCTACCATTATCACTGATTTTGGTATTGACAAATCAACTGTTGAGGCTGGTAGAGTCTTTCTTCAGAAGGTCAATACTGATTTCAATGGTTGGTTGAATGTTTTTACAGACGCCTCCAAAGTTTCAGACAGCTGTCCAGTGGGTGCTGCCGTCTGGATACCTAAATATAAAATTATATTAAGCTTTAAATGCCCCTCTGTTACTTCTGTTTTTACTGGAGAATCCATAGCTATTTTAGAAGCCATTCTTTATTCAATATCTCACAACCTTGACAAAACTATCATATTTACTGATTCCAAGAGTTGTCTTCAATCTCTTCTTTGTAACCCATTTAGAGATAAATCTCGGTTTCCGATTATTTTACAAATTCGAGAAGCTTTGTTTCACTGTCATCAGCTTGGTTTAAAAATTGTTCTTGCTTGGATCCCAGGTCATTCTGGTATTTCGGGCAATGAAAATGCTGACTCCTGTGCTAAGCATGCCTCTCAAGTAGGATCTCTTGAGTATTTTAAAATATTCTGTCATGATCTTGATCAATGCTCAAAAACTCACTTAAATAGATCTTGGTCTGAAAAATGGGAAACTTCCAGGCAGTTGAAAGGAAAGCATTATGGCGGAATTCAACCAGAGATACCCAACAAACCATGGTTTTTCAAATTTCGTGCTGCCAGTAAATCTTCCACTTCTACAGTTTGTCGTTTGAGACTTGGTCATGCATGTACTCCTGTGTTTCTGGCTAAACTTCGGATAAGGGATCACTCTCTTTGTGAGTGTGGTCTTGATGAGGGTAATGTTGATCATATTTTCTTTAATTGTAAATATAATCCTTTTTCTCTGTATGATATTATTCCCTCTGATATTCCTCGTCCCACTTCCTTTAAATGTCTCATTGCCCTTGTTTCTTCACCTTTTGTAAATATTTTATGTAAATATATAGATAAGTTTAAAATTAATCTTTAAGTTTCGTACTATCTTGTGTTGTTATAATTACTTATATAATTAGTTTCAATTTGTAATATAAAATTTTAGTTGTGTTTTTTAGATTGATTTGGTAGGTAGTTCAACTAGATACTTTTGCTTGGTTTTTTTTTTTTTTTTTTTTTTTCACACCGTCCACTTTCCATACACCGGAATAACCTTCGTGCAAAAGCTGAACTTGTTTTAAAACGTGACATTGGCGAAAATGTGGTCTATTCCGCAAGGGCCACTTGTTCAAGAACTGAACTGATGGAAAAGTTGTACAAAATAAAGGTGAACCAGTGTAAAGAGGGACAATCAGATACAAGGTTGGTTATGTTCCCTGTATTGCACTTTGGATGTGTCAAAGTCAATGTGTCAAAGTTTCGGTTTTTGGCCGCTGCAGACTATGGATTCTTGTACGTTGGACAACGTTGACCGATGGTGGCGCTGTCAGTCTCTTTTAACTGATTTTAACCTCATTTCTCCAAACTACATGGTGAGCGGATTCTTAATTTTTACTTCAAAAATTAACAAAAGTTATGGCAAAAGCAGAAGCCATGAGATGCAAAAAAAAAAAAAACGGAATTTACGCCATTTTGTTTTATTTGTAAAATGGTGGTTTGTTTTGTGAAAAATAACGTTAAAATATTAGAAAATATAAACAGAAGCCCAATTCTCTTATTTATTTTATAACCACACTGCAAGTTGACCGAAACGAGATTGTATTGTAAATTGACTGAGAAATTGGTATTCTGCTCCCTCATAACAACAATATAATCTACTTTCGGTTCTTGCGACCATATATTAGAGTAGGATAGTGCTATATAATAATTGTAAAGAGTGAAAGAGAGAATTCTCAGAACTTTGAAACATTCAAGTTACAGTCACATTTCGATATAATCACATTCCGCGTTGTATTGTCAGGTGAGCAGAATACCATTTTTGACGTTTGTGACATCGACACTAGATCGTAACATGATCCGAACTTTAATTTGACTATTTTTTATTATGAGTATTGGGCTTCAGGTCTCCAGTTTTATCTGTATTAAATTAAGTGAAAACATAAATTGAATAAAAAACAGTTGAGCTGAAAGTGCTAAAAGAATATAACGAATGAAGTCCAAAATACAAAAAACAGATCGTGGAAAGCTGTTGATGTGAGATGTGTGTAGCTCTCATAACATGATTGTGCCACCCGCAGTGCCAGTTTAGCCAGCCAGGCTTTACCAGCCAAGGTACTGTAACGTGTTTTTTCCCTAAGTACCTATTCGCGCCACGATATTATGACGATATTTGAATTTTCCTTTCATCGTGATCTCAACGGAATCCACAACGGACGGGGGCTCATCGCGCCTTAGCATCGAGCACTACTGTACGGAGGCCGCAATGCTCTAACCAGAGGACAAGACAGACAGATTGACAGATGATGAATGATTTCATTTGAAAAGATGGTTAGTTTATGGAATTATATACAAACTGTTTATCTATCGTTATAGGTACACGGATTCCCAGAGTTCTACCTGGCTACATATGCTTGAAAGCGAGTAAATAGTTACACCGTTGAGACGAGACTACGGGAGACGTTCCATGAATATATACAGGAATATATATACACCGGGCTCCATGTAAGTACCTGGGTATTTTGTGAATCAATTTCGCCGAATGTCATGTGATAGAAAACCTGTAGGAGCCGACTCATTAAGTAATCTAGCTAATTGTTATGGTATTGACATTGTGGGGCTCCTGCCACCTCTTTTTCGTTCGTTGATATCGGGTTATCTGCAGGGCTTTATTTAAGGATTTTCCATAAAAACTTCGTCGACTTTCTCACATTTTTATTATTTCAGTAGTCGAAAACACAGAGTATAATGCGTAGCATTCTAGTAATCTATGAGAGTACAAATTATGCCATAGACCATAAACAGAAGGGTTGGGATTTCCACACACTCCACACCCAGAAAAAATGGATACCTAATATTAACAAATGAATGTACCTATGTCAACATTATATTTTAATACTTACAATCAAGACTTTACCTACCCTTAACAACACGATATTTCAATACTATCTAATTATCAAAGTAAACTAAAATTCAGTGAAGTTACAAATTTCAATAGGTACCTACTATCTATAGAATTATCATAATTATATTATTATGTAGTCTCAATTGTTACACAGCAATCATTAATACACATAAAATCTTAGACACACATAAATTGTTATGTATCTTAACATAATATAAAGATCAAAAATAATCTTAGGTATTTATATTACACAAACATTAGTCACAATACAAAATTATCTTTTATTAAATTATCATTTAAGTTACATGACAAAGAACTTAACTAGGACAGATATGCAAACATTTTATATATTTATAGTGATGTAATGATCAATGTATTGTGTATGTGTGTATGAAAAACAATAGGTATAGAACCGACTCTGGGAAGACAAAACTAATAAAACCAAAAAAGTACATACCTCAAATCAGATACCTACTAGGCAACCTAGCAACGCGCCCTGACCTGGTGGTCGTCTCGTTGACCTCCTTTTGCGTCGGCTGTGCCTGAGAATGGGGAACAACTGGCACCGTCTGTGACTTTGTCTCATCTTCTTTTGGTACATGAATGGTAGGTACTACCCTAAGATCAGGAAACTCCGCTTCAGGATCAGAAACTTCGAGTTTAAATAAACGTTGAAATGGACGTACCTTATAGCCGGTTGATGTTCTCACCTTGGCTGTTCTATAAATATGGTCACGACCTGAAAAAATCTCATCTATTATTCCTAAAGGCCACTTAACTCTCTTATCTTCAGTTTCAATCAAAACTATATCTCCCTTTTTAAGACTATCTTGCTTCTCCTTTCCTTTCTGAACCAAAGTAGTCAGATACTCTGTCTTGAATCTTTGTCTAAAATCTTCTCTTAACTTTTGTAGGTAGCGCAGTCTCTTGTTTAGACTTTTCATATCTATCATATCAAGGTCAGTGACATCAGTCTGAGGAATCGGTTGTAAAAAACTGTTAGGCTTTAAGGGTTCCAGGGAGGCTGTTTTGTCATCTTCAATGTAAGTTAATGGGCGTCCATTCATTGTTGCTTCACAGTCACATAAAATTGTTTCAAGCTCTACATACGTGACTGATGACTGCCCGAGGACTCTTTTCAGTAGGTCCTTCAGAATTTTGATAAGCCTTTCCCAGAAACCACCCCACCAACTCGCTGTAGGTATGTTCAGCTTCCATTTTATGCGTTGTATTGTGGAATGTCTTTGGATTTCGTCCCAGTCTAAATTAGACAATAAGTTTTTTGTGCCAACAAAATTTGTCCCATTATCACTGATGATAATATTGACTCGACCTCTACGTGCTATGAAGCGGCGTAGCGTCATTAAAAATGATTCAGTTGAAAGAGATTTTGTTACCTCGAGATGCACCGCTCGATAGACGGCGCAGGTGTACAGCACTATCCAGCACTTCTCGCCGCCACGAAGGTATAAGGGGCCCGCCAGATCGACTCCCGTTATCTCGAATGGAGCAGTACACTGGGTGCGTTCTACGGGAAGTGGAGCTGGAGGCGCTCGCGTCGCTTTGGCTCTATGCCGTTTGCATATGTTACAATTGGCGATGACAGACTTAAGTAAGTGTCGCGCACCTATTATCCAGTACCTGGTACGTAAATCGGCTAGTACCGTACCGAGTCCGGCGTGTTGTAGGTGTGTGTGTCGCTGCTCGGCCAGTCTGCGCGTAAGGGAGCTGATTGCCGGCAACACTGCAGGAAACTTCGTGCTCTCTGGAACGTCGGCGAGTAAAAGTTTTGTTTTAATTTTTATCAGATCATCTTTATCATAGAAATGTGTAAGACCTTGAATTTTCTTTTCTATGTAATCCCTGTTTTCGGTCTGAATAATTCTAATTACTCTTTTTTCAGCTTCTTCATATTCTTTATAGCTTAGTTCGCCTTTAATCTTTATTTCATGACGAGCGTTGTGCGCAAATCTGAGTATCCATGCCACTGATCGAATAGTTTTACTATACTTGGAAAAGTAGGAAAGCCGACTTGTCATACCTTCAGTTGGGCTTATGTTTGTATTACAAACAGCTGTTTTCTTTAGCTCACGATTAGCCTCTGTCTCATCCATGCTGAAAGGCGACTTTGGCCACTCCTCGGGCGCGGCGTATAACCATAAAGGTCCCTCCAGCCAACGGGAAGACAGTAGTTGGGCCGCGTCGCAGCCTCTGGATGTCAAGTCAGCTGGATTTGACGTGCCTGGAATGTGAGACCAGTTATCATGATTAGTATTTTGTCTGATTTCTTTTACACGATTTCCTACATATGTATTCCATGGTAGCTCATTTTTAATCCAGCACAATGCTACACTAGAGTCAGTCCAGCAGTATTCTTTAGATTCCAATTTTAGGTCTTTGCGTGCTTCTGCCATTAGTCTAGACCCTATCAAGGCTGCTAGTAATTCTAGGCGGGGAATAGTTATCTTTTCGGGGGGTACTACTCGAGATTTTGCTGAAATTATTCTTACTGATATATTATCTTTTGTTTCAGCTCTTAGGTATACACACGCAGCAATTCCATCACAAGATGCATCACAGAACATATGTAATTGTAATGAACTTTCATCAAATGCAGTCGCTGTGAGTCGTCGTGGTATCCTACACTTCTTTAAATGATGTAACGATTCATACCAGCTAATAAATCTCCTTTTCAGGTCATCTGGTATTTCTTCATCCCAGTTTATTTTTCGACGCCATGTTTCTTGTAGTATTAATCTGGGTACCAATGTCACTGCTGTAGTAAAGCCTATCGGATCATAAATCCTTTGAGTCAGTGATAGTAGGTTTCTTTTGGTAAACTTACCTATTTCACATAGTGGTGGTAGTTCATGTATATTGCAGCTCAGTTGATCTTCTGCAGTGTGCCACTCAAGGCCAAGTACTGAGACCACAGCATCATTCTTCAGATCTGAGAGAGGAGCTATTGTCCACTGTGTGAGGTCGAACTTCGCCTGGCTCATTATTTGTTTGGCTTCTGTTTCAAACTTTCTGACTGTTTCTTCGGTGTCTAAACTTGTTTGACAGTTATCTACATAGAATGAGTTGGCTAAAATATCAGCTGAACCTCTCAAGTCTTGACTTACCTCTTTTAAATGATGCTGGATAGTAGCTGAGAGCAAAAATGGACTGGAAGTCAAGCCAAACACCACTCTGCAGTGACGGTAAGTAATCATATCACCCTCATTATTCCACCACAAAAATCGCAACATATCTCTATCTTTTGGTAATACTGACACTTGTAAAAATGCCTTTGATATGTCAGCAGTGACTCCAATCGCCCCTTTTCTAAATCCATTCAGTAATTTAGGAATCTTATCCAACATATTGACTCCTTTGCTAAGGCATAAATTCAATGACTTACCATGTCTATCTTTCGCCGAGGCATCAAATACAGGTCGAATTCGTGTAGTTAGACTCTTCTCTTTTATAACGGGTCGATGTGGTAAGTAATGTGAAGATTCTTTGTCTTTTTTGGAGTCCGGTACCATCTCGATAATTCCCTTATCACGCCATTCGGTAAGAACCTTATCATAGTCCTCATACATGTTGTTTGTCTTTAATCTTTTTGTTACAGACTGTAATCGTCGTGAGGCTACATCGAGGTTATTTAGTAATTCATCGTGACCTACCTTCCAGGGAAGAATGACTTCATACCGGCCCTCCTTGTTGACTGTGACACTCTCTTCAAAAGTCGCCAGCACCTCCTCTTCGTTCTGCTGTTTGGTCTTGGTCTCAGCCGGGTCACGAATACCTAAAGTTTCCAAGGACCAAAAATTAGTTATGTCTGCAGAACAAAACATTGCAACATGAGCTGCTTGCATGTGTGTGCTTGGTACATCTGTAGTTTTCCCTTGAAGGGTCCAACCAAGTTTAGTTTTTATTGCAACCAGCGAGTCATGTAATTTGATCATATCACCTGTAAGTACCAAACCAGAAAAATCAGCACCTATAAGTAAATCAATATCATTTGATTGTGTATTTTTGTCTGAAAGTGCTATCTTGTGTTTGGTGAGTAAGTGTGACAGGTTATTTTGTGTATATTTGGGAATATTTTTACAGATGCATGTCTGTCCTAGAGCAGTCAATTGGAATGAAAATGTTCTATCTACACTTGTTACATTCAAATCATATACCTTGTATTGTTTAGAAGTTATTTCTACACCACCAAATAAAGTGTGAGACAATGTTTCATTACCCACAGCAGATATGTTGAGCTTTCGTGCAACCTCCTCCCGGATGTATGAGCGTTGCGCACCATTGTCAAACATAGCTCGAACCTTCACCTGTTTCTCGCCGTTGCAGATCAGGACGGATACCGTTTGTAGTAAGGTTGTTCCTGTATTTTGCTTACCACCCGCGGACATGTTAGTGCTTGAAGTTTCATCACTTGCCATTGCTGTTGTCGTAGCACTGGTAGCATCAGTGTGTGGAGCAGGTTGGCTAGTTCTGGGAGCACTTTCGCTAGCTTTGTGCTTCTGTCCAGTGCAGAGGACCACGGAGTGTCGCTGAGTACATATGATACATTTTACAGCTGCTTTACAAACTTTCGGGTGATGTCCTTTCTTCAAACAAATAGCACAGGCTTTCTTTTGTTTCAGATGGGTTCTTCGCTCATCCAAGCTCATCTTTTGCATTCTGTAGCATTCCAGACTACTGTGAGAATCTTTGTCACACCACAGACATGTGGTTTTCTTAGAGTCGGTACCATTGGTGCCTGTTAGTAAACAACCCGCTGTTGGTTCTGATGCAGCATGTCTGTTCTCTACGCCGTCAAAAGCCCTCTTGGCCAATGAGATCCGCTGCTCACCTTCAACCTCTTTCCTAACAAATGTCAACAAGCCACCCAACTCCGTACTTATGTCTGTGTTGTCTGTTTTACTTCGCTGCCAAACTTGTAGGAGCTCTTTTGGTAGTGCCGACTCTACCATTGGGAGTAGAAATGCTGCATATTTATCTTTTGTAACTCCAAGGGTTTCTAATGCTCTTAGCATGGCACTGATTTTATCGAACAATGTAGTTAGGTTGGTATTTTCCATTTTATTTATCATTCCTAAAAGTTCACGAACATAGACTTGAATCAGCAGTTCTTCCCGTGCATATCTTGCTTTGAGTTGATCTAAGCATTCTTTGTAGGAGGTCGGAGAAAAACTTTGTACCAGTGTCTTTGGTTCATCTTTCATAGCTTGTAGCAAGTACTGGTATTTATCATGCTGGTCTATATGAGGATCGTTGTCTATCTTTTGGAACTGACCCCAAAATGGAAGCCAGCCCTTTAAATCGCCACAAAATGTTATGAATTCTATTTTTGGAAGTTGGAAATTGCGTTTTTCTTTTCTATCTTCGGTCGGATTTGCATTATTTCTGCTCTTATATTTTAACTCTAGCAAAATCCAGCGAGATCTGTACTCCATCGCACCTTCCATTTCGTTCTCTAAAATAACCTCATCGCTGTCTCTCAATAGTTTTCTGATCTCGCGATCTAATTCTGTTAGTTGCATATGAAGCTCATGAACTTTTGTATATTGAGCCGCTAACATTATTGGAGAAGCTTTATCGTCATTCTCGAGAAAATCATCGAGCACGTGGGCGCTCTTTGTGAATAACGTTCTTGTTACCTTTCTTTCCCTTTTGCAGGCTGTAACCTCAATATCTGCCTTTTCTTCCACGGTCGCCATAATGTGGGGCTCCTGCCACCTCTTTTTCGTTCGTTGATATCGGGTTATCTGCAGGGCTTTATTTAAGGATTTTCCATAAAAACTTCGTCGACTTTCTCACATTTTTATTATTTCAGTAGTCGAAAACACAGAGTATAATGCGTAGCATTCTAGTAATCTATGAGAGTACAAATTATGCCATAGACCATAAACAGAAGGGTTGGGATTTCCACAGACATATTAAATTTCAAATTGTTATAATGTATTGTATTGTGATGTAAATTTTGTGATGTACTTATGTACGATTTATGGATTTATGTATATTTGACTTGTAACCGTTTTTGTTATTAATAAATTACTATGACTATGACTATGACTAATAGCACTAGGTAATCTCGGCTAGGATCTAAGGGCGGAATCAAACAGATCACCAATCCCTATTTTCCATGTATTCTTGATTTTGAGTTTTATCTACCGAGGAGGTTGGAGAGTTCCATGATCCCTGCGAAACTGGTTAAAGTAATTCATAACTTTACCTTACCCTATTTATCTAGCTTGTTCTCGCCAGGTAAACAGCTCCGGCACTTCTAGTTGATAATTTGTGAATATACTTAGCCAGGACTATTATACAATTATTTTGATTGTTCCCTTGTTGAAACCTCTAGGAATGGGACGGAAGTAGGTTAAAGTACCTAATAAAGTTTTATATTGGATAACCCTTTAAGAGCCTTATAATCAATTGTAAAAAACCCTGTGTTGAAACGATTTATACCCTCGCAGTCTCTTTATTCATGCTTAGACGGTTGGGAACTCCTGAACTATAATACAATGGTTTGTCAGTTGGTAATAGAAGTTTATCAACCAACAAACCATTAATTCATCCTTAGATAGTTTTTGCCGGCTTAGGATTCAAAATGGAGATTACTAACAAACAAACTAGATAGGTTGTTGGTTAAGAAAAATATATACTAACCGTCCAACTTGGTGGACAGCGTGGTTGGTAATAGACATTTTATGTCCCACTACGTTGTGGCAAATCTTTGTGTGATCTGCAAATATTATTGTGTTTGTAGTCTGGGTGTTATGGTACCATGGTACGTGTAGTTCCTTATTCCCAGGACATAGGGAATAATAGTGTGTGATCAGGACTACGTATGTGACTGCTGCGTGTTATGTTATGTTATGGTATCACGCTGATCCAATACGCGGTAATTGTGTTTCCATCAACTGCTGAACATAAACCGCCCCATAGTATGCCGACTTCGTCCTATCTTTATAATGTCATTGGTCGATCAATAGGGTGGGGCCTTCCTCTTACCTGCGTTGTCCGGTTCTGTGGTATCTGAGACGAGAAGATATGGCGTAGTTTCCAAAGGCTGCCCATCTGAGTTGGTTTCGTCTGCTGACCACTGATGAAGTTGGACCTACCTACAGCTAAAAAATCTTCTACTTAAAGCTAATAAATAAATAAAATATATAAATAATGCTGGACAGTTCACACAACATTATCTAGCCCCAAGCTAAGCAGAGCTTGTGTTATGGGTACTAGATAACTGATATACTTTATACAATACAATACATTACATAGTTTTTTTTTAAATTATAGTTTCATAGAAAATACCCAGAACACCCTGAACAAATATCTGCGATCGCACAAATATTTGTTCCGAGGCAGGAATCGAACCATCGAACCCGCAACCACCTGCGTCGCAGGCCAACCGTCGAGTCGCCCGCCGCGCCACAGAGGTCGACGCTTGACACACATAGCCATAAGTGCTGGTCAACAACTTCGATGATATTGTCCCGATATATGATTATCCGCATAGGGAATATATAATTATAATAAAACTATTATAATTATATATTCCCTATGCGGCATTGTACTGCGCCAGCCGCCCTGAGATGAAGATGAAAAGTCTCGTATGCTTTTAATTTCACCGGCAACCATGCCCTTTAAACCGGAACACAGCAATGCGAGCACTACTGCTTTGCGGCAGAAATAGGTATGGTGGCAGTACTTCCCCGGACAAACTCTTTCACAAAAAACCCGTGAAAAGAGGTCCATTGAGGCCCTGCCTACCCCTTCGTGGAAAGAGCCGTGTATCTATGTATGTATGTATTTAATTAAATTCCTTTTTGGAGCACGTGACGTAGAGTTTGAGTACTACAAAAAAAAAACAATGGACCCAAATGGTCCACATGGAGCCCTATTGATCTGTCCGTCTTTCTGTCTTTCTCTCTGCCACAAGCTAAACCGTTGAATCTACAGTCCTTATATTTGCACAGCGCTACAGTTCAAAAACTCAACTTATACTATTTATGATCAAGGTCTATTGTAAAATTTACTTGTTCAAAAATGGATTTTCATCAAACAAATCAAATAAATTCACTGAATTATTTGCCTGTCGAAAAACCATAAACTAAATGATGATAATAAATAAGTATTTGTATATTTTAACCCCCGCCGTCGCTAAAAGAGGGGTATAACCTTTATATAAGTTTAATGTGTGCCTGTGGCACCGTAGCTCTTAAATAGGTTAACCTATTTGAATGGGTTTTTTATTTGAAAGCAGGTCTTCTAGTGATGGATCTTACTTAGACAGGTTTTAACTAAATCGGTTCAGCCGTTTCAAGGTCATCAGCTTTTTTGTTAGCTGCGGTAAGGATCTTAGGCGCATAATAGGTATTTACTTTACTTTCTACGGCTAGAATCTTCGCTATGAGTTTAAAATGTTAATTTTAGATGACATCAGTCTCCAGGGTCTGATGATGACCAGCATAGGATGAACAGGATCTAAAGTGATGACGACCTCTGTGGCGCGGCGGGCGAACGTTCGCCTGCGACGCAGGTATTTGTTCAGGGTGTTCTGGGTATTTTCTATATATAATAAAAAATATCTATCTATGATATATTATATTGTATTAAGTATATCAGTTGTCTAGTACCCATAACACAAGCTCTGCTTAGCTTGGGGCTAGATAATGTTATGTGAACTGTCCATCAATATTTGACAACATTATATCAATATCTTTGGCTCGTAGGCATTACAATTATAACGCACCACGGCTGTATACAAAAATAACTTCAAAATGTAATATAAATAATTGCAGTAATCATCAGTTAAAAGGCATAATAACGCAATGGTTAGATTCATTTGATTATGCCGGAATAGAGGACCTTCTTAAGTAGGACTCTATATCATGGTAATGCACATCTTCACACACACAAAACACACACATACACACACCTACACACACTACACTCACACTCACACACACACACACACACACGCACACACACACACACACGCACACTCACACAATACTACACAATAGACTATATTAGAGTTAGTTTTATTTTTATATGGTTTTTGTAGTAGTGTTTACATTCATTTACATTTGTAACGACTGTAATTTTTAAAAGTTAATCACGTACGGGAGAGAACTGTTTCCTGGGCCACAGCTCACGCTTTTCCGGGAGACAGGGCTACATCTTTATATTATCATCATGTTATGGTCAATAAACATTTCTTATTATTATTATTATTATATTTATTTATTTATTTATTTAAAGTACTGCTGAAGCAGAATCTTCAAGTTTGAGTTCAAACTTCAAATTAAGATAGCAAGACATGTCTTCCTCACGCAGACTCCAGGGTCTGATGATGACCAGCATAAGATGAATAGGCTCTAGGGTACAATAGGTGTTCTGATTTCAATGCGGTTTTAATAACCCCCGACGAACACAGAATGGTGTTATAAGTTTGATCGCTATGTGTGTTCTTGTCTGCCTGTGGCACCATGGGCACTTAAACAAGTGAACCAATTTTAATAAAGTTTTTTTTAATTTGGCAGCACGTTTTACAGCTGCAGTTCTTAGACATGTTTTATCAAAACCGGTTAAGCAGTTTCATTGCGTTTTTTTTAAATGTTTACTGAATGAATCAATACAAGCTTTGGGTAAACTATATGATATACCACCGTAGAGAGTAGGGAACAGGGAGGAAAGGAAGGGAGGGCTAGGGGACACCCTCCCATATAAATAAAAAAACTAGGAAATGTAAAGTTTTCGAGGAAAAAATAAAGACAGTTTTGAGGTTAAGTATGGAAACTTGCACCAAGCAGCATTATAACTAACTATTTGTCTTTTATTTTAACAAAATAATGTTAAAATACACATTTTTACCAGTGTTTTTTTTTGTTTAGGGGTATCGTAGCTAAACTGATGATATTTATGAGATACTATCAATTAAAACATGTGTGTTAGGTCTCCTAGTTCTCGCGAACTCAACTTTAGCTGTCTGAACAAGTGTTGATGAGCTGTAATGGGCCAAAAACACTAAAAAAAATGAATTTCGCGCCGCAAGGTTGAGCATTCACCTTAATGCAGATAAGGCTATCTAAGAAAGGTATTATGAGGAAAAAGAGTTGGTAGCTTTGTTAAAGTTACTGTTTTAACGTTACCTGGCATTCTGGTAATAGTAGCTTACTTAGTCCACCTAAGCATAAAACACTTTTAATCTGTCAGTGAAAAGGACGTTGCCCAGGTAGGTAGACATCATCATAGGGAATTGTTGATCTGTAATAACTAAAGATTACATGTAGCTTAACAGTCCAAGAAAAGGATGCGTGTCCAGCAGGGCATTTCCGTTTGGTATTTTTTAGGGTTCTGTACCCAAAGGGTAAAACGGGACCCTATTACTAAGACATGAGAGACACACATACAGCACATGAGACTTTTCATCTATGTCTCAGGGTGGTGGGCGCAGTGCAATGCCACATAGGGTGCGTCCTAGGTGGACGTGACCTATGAGGTAATGCACTGTTCATAGGCAGAGGTTACCGCTTAACATCAGGTGGGCCTCTTTCTTGTTCCGTCACCCAAGTAGTATAAAAAAAAAAAAAAAAAACTTCGCTGTCCGTCCGTCGGTCACCAGACTGTATCTCATGAACCATAATAGTTATACAGTTGACATTTTCACAGGTGATGTATTTCTGTTGCTGCTATGACAACAAATACCAAAAAGCACAATAATATAAATATTTAAGGGGACTCCCATACAACGTGTTTTTTTTGCCGTTTTTATGGATAATGGTACAGAACCCTTCCATCGCGAGCCCGACTCGCACTTGGCCGGTTTTTAAATTAATTAGAGTGAGTCCAGCCGGCTCTGTGGTGAGCCCGGCCGCGGCTGTGTAATCTACAGCCAACCGCAAGCTTTTATAAAATTTAAAAAAAATATTAAATTAGTGATCGCTGTCACCATAATATAATATGGTCATCGGAACGTGACAGGAATGGCATACTTGGTATGCAAAATTTCAGCTGAAACGGTCGAAGTTAACAGGTTTAAATTTATATTGCAAGATTTGACCCGAACATTCATACTTACATACAAACATTAGGTAATAAGAACTTTTTAAATAAGATTCGTTTTGCTTCTAGAAAACCAGCGTCAATTCAAGCGAAGGCGTTTAAAATGAACGTAGAACGCCGGTGGATCTACGAACATTGTATAGATAGTTAATCAGGTACCTACTTACAAGAACATTAGAACCTAGCTCTTCTAACATCTATCTTATAATATGAACAAATATTTGTCCCGAGGCGGGAATCGAACCCGCAACCTCTTGGTACCTACTTACAAGAACATTAGAACCTAGCTCTTCTAACATCTATCTTATAATATGAACAAATATCTGCGATCGCACAAATATTTGTCCCGAGGCGGGAATCGAACCCGCAACCTCTTGCGTCGCAGGCCAACCTTTGCCCGCCGCGCCACAGGGGTCGTCAAAGATGGGACTCACATTTCAATCATTCGTCCAGTGGACTATGAGGAAGCGTATTATAATCGAAAAGGCTATCATTCCCTCAATATATAAACTGTAAGCAAACAAAAATACTATGAATTACAATTCAACAATGTTTTATTATTCATTATTTATAATTACATTAATGAATTACATCAATCAGTATTTATTATACGTTTTTATTGTAAATTGTATTTTTATTGACCCAGCTAAGCAAGGTCTTGTTTGTAAGTTGGTGTGTATTGTTTGTCGGATGATAACTTCATAAAATTTGTTAGGTTGAACCGCACTGAAACTCTAAGGTGATCATAAATCATTTATTGCTTATGAATCTAGGAATTAATGAACATGAATGGTAAATTATTTATTTGTGGGGGTGCCGATTCTTCTTCGGTCAGACAGCTTCTGCAGGCTGGCCTAAACTCCAAATGACCCAATGACTCCAATTGACTCAAATGTTGCAGAGGTGTTTGTTCGGCAGACATGCCTGCGAAGCTCCTCTCCGACATCATGATCTAAAAACTAAAATAAGCTTTATTAAGAAAAATATTACCTAACCATCTCTTCACTCTCCACGAACCAAAGATATTATAAGAGACCGTTCCTAGTGGAATTCTACGGGGGAGGCCTATGTATAGCAGTGGACTTCTACTATATTCATAATAGGCTGATGATGATAATGATTATGTCACTTATAGGATTAACAACTGCAGACGCGAGGTCGCGAGGAGGTTATTTGTATTGTTTTTACAAGCTTTTAATTAACTTGCAAATCTTGCAATGTACGTCCGGGTAGAATCTTGCAACAGAATTTTAAAGCATTTATCCTCAACCGATTGAGCTGCTATTTTGCATACCTGTCAAATTCCGATGACAATGCAATATTATGGTGACAGCGAGCTGATCTGATGATGGAGACGGAAGGTGGACAACGGAACTCCTCGAGGGATATTAGTAGACTGACCGTTTTTAGGCTCATTTTAATCAGCACAGGGTTGCGATCACCAATTGTATAAAAGCTTGTACAGTAAATTTTTTTTTTCACAAAAAACTTGTTTTAGAAAGAACTTAGCTGCAAAAACTAAAATGTATAAGTAGATGTTTGAAAATTACATGCCGAAAAGTAAATAGAGTACGGTCAGAGTGTCGATAAGAGGGCCCTGAGGGAAAAAAACAAAATAGAGTACTTACTCACCTTCATTTATCAGGAGTTTGTGTTTCCTTTCCTAAAAGAATTGAGCCTGTTGGCCAACTCTGTCCAGATTTTTTGACCTCCAGATTGCCAAGGGGTCTGCTTTTATTACTATTTAGCGGTATTGCGCTGTTTTGTTCGGCAAATTAAACCGAAATTCAACGATTTTACAAATGACTTGCCGGGTGCCATGGTTGTCTGAAAAATGACAAATTGGAGTCATAAAAACGAATCAACACAACTTGGGTCTATAGGTAATAATATTTCACTTCAATGTGGATACTTACTTTCCTTCCAAAATATTCTAAACTTTAATAATTATTTGTTAATTCATGTATTTGATAAAAAGTAAACAAAGCAGTTTTTTTTTTTTTCAAGTTTTGGCGTTGTAACTTTATCCTTTTGCCATGTCCAATTTGAATATGCTGAAGATAACTTCATTGTCAAAATATTTTCTACACCAGTTTTTATAAATACTTTTTAGACAGAGTAAACATATGTTTCCAGTGTGTAGAGAAAGCATAAAAGAGTCCTATTATACGGTTGATTAAAAATGGCTGGTACGTTCATACACGGTTCACAGCCTAATAGTACTTTGTATATTAGTCGGGTTATCTTCTTCTTCTTTTTATGGCATGTTCAGCGGACCGTTGTGGTGCCACAAGAAATTGACAATGTCAGGTTATCCATGATTTTTGAAACTTGACTTCGACTTATAGACAGCCTGGGAATTCACAACCATGGAAAACATAGCCAGGATTGCACAGCCCGGTAATTCATGTAGACAATGGACACAAAATCCATGGTTGTGAATTAGCCGGATTGTAGGATTAGCCAGATTGGAGCCAGTAGCTCGCGATGTCGCTAAGTGTCGCTTCACCCACTCGACCTTCACTACGCTATAGAAGTCGCTGGCTCGCTTCACTCACCACCTCCCACATTGCTCCGCTTGGCCTCGCGGGCTTGCTTCACTCAGGACCTCCCACGCAAGTTGCTGGCTCCGCATTTATATATATACTCTAGGGCCGTGCCGCACAAGATCAGCAAGGCTATTGTGAAACGTTCGAAAAGTCTTCCTGTCGGATTCGTTAGTTTTTGTCGGAAGAGGTACCGACACACCAAATAGGTGTTGGAATGTTTTGAGCTAAAGTTTCGTATTATAATGTCAAAGTTTTCGGTATCGAAAACTTTAGAATCGCGTCTATCGGAGTTTCCGTCGGCGTCGGTAACTTCCGAATTCACTGTCGGATTGCTTTTCTAACGTTTTAAAATAGCCCTGCAGGTGAAGTTGGGGTGCTCTGTTTCGGATCTGCCACTCATTTGACAGTGACATAATTCTACGCTTTCTATTGTGTCATCTTTTAAAAGCTCGTCTGAAGATTAACAAGACAGTGCGTGTAAACGAAGCTTAGGTTATATATGACGTATCCTTGGCATCAAGTTTCCAGGTCGCATATTCCATGGCTGTGAATTATGGGCACGTGTTGGGAGCGTACTTTAATTTTGTGGTACAACCATGGAAAATGCAACCAAATAATGTAAAATCCGGTAATTGGAAGCCAATTTGATGTACGTTAGAAGTTTTCCTAGGGTGTATGTACATTATTAAAGCACAACCCGAGAAAACACAGCCCTGAAATTGTCAACCGTAAACGTTCACCAATTCCAAGGGTGTGCATTCCTTGGTTGAATTTTCCAGGGTTGTGAAATGACGGCACCCGAACGTCTGCTTGTTCCGTCATTCAAGAAGTTAAAAAAAACATGCTGTGAGTGAGGGCCTCTAACTGGCGCTAGTTTACCTAGCTTCTTCACTGGCAGCTAACACTTCCAGGTCTCGGGATATTGCCCAGATGCCTCTCTGGCTACAGGTGGTCCATATGTGGCTTTAGTGTAGCACATAACTTCTCGGGGCAGGTTATACCAGGATCGTCAGTTGTCAAGCGGTCGCGTGTGCAAAGGTGCTTAGTAATAATAGTGCCGTGTACGATTTTTCAATGTCATCGTATGGACATTCTATGCATATAAATGTACTAATTGTTTATATGTTTTGTGTATCTGTGTATAGATAGCCTGAAATAAAAAATATTGAAATGACTGGAAATCACATTTTACCAAAAGCACATTTCAGCGTGTCAGATTCTGTAGTAACTTGAAAATATTTCACAGATAAAGAAATGCGTTCCATTTTATGCAGTATTGTAAAAAAAACTACCTAGAAATCACCATAGAAATCTATGAACTAGTAAGCCTAAAATATTAAAAAAAAAAACATGATAAAGGTCTTTACTCATAGTTTACAGGAAAACCTAACCGAAAATCCTGTCTTTAAATTTCTACGGGAAATAGCGGTTACTATGGTAGTTTACTTACACGGATGGAACCCCTCTTCACGCGAGTACGACTCGCACTTGTCCGTATTTATATTTGAAGGTGAATGCAGTAAAAAAATATTTATCTATCTATCTGTGGCTAATTGTAATCTATTCATTCCAGGTCTATGTTAACCAATCAATGAGAGGCAGGGCCCTTCCCGACCACTGTGGAGGGCCTGCAAGGCTTCTGGGACATGGTGTGCCGTCAAGTACACAACGAGTACGAGTTGTATGAACAAATCGCAGAGTTAAAGCCATTGGCAGGAGGTAAGGATATATCCGTGTTGTTCGGCTTTAAGAATAGAATAGACCTCTCTGTCTCCTCACTTTTATGTCGTTAAAACCGGCTAAAGGATTCTCTAGCTAGGGGATGGGCAGTACCATCCACACACATGGGTACTCAACCACAATACTGCGCTCAGCAGAGTTATTTCGATCATAGCTCTCTCCGTAGCACGCTGCGTGACTGCTTTTTCATGGATATCAAAGCTATATTTTTGTAATTTAGTATCCACCCGTGACTTTGCTCGCAAGTGTTCCTTCTCAACTAACTAGATTCAATAAGCCACTGTATGTTCCAATTGTTTTAACCAATTAAAGGCTGAATTCTTACATATGGCAATAACTATAACTGGTTAAGTTGCCGCTTAGACTTGGATCTGTTCTTCACCAGCGTCAGCTCGGCGCGGCGGCGACTGAGCAGAGACTTCTCATAACATGATTTTTGTAAACGTAAAATCATATATATCTGTGTTATTTAGTTTTGTAATAGTTAGGGATAACTGCTACTGTTATTTTTTAAAGCAGTAAGCAAATTTATTGCTAATTTTCACCAAATGAATGTTCACTCTGTCCCACCCCGTTGATTACCTACTCAAACAATATTCGTGAGAACCTTTTATTGGCTCTCTATTGTTATCCTACTTTATTATAAAGTTAAAGAAAGCTGTTAGATCCCCTGAAAAAAAATGTGTTCCCTCTATTGTTACTAAGCGTTTCGATTACACCTTAATAATGCGAAAACTGCTAAGGAGTGTAACACACTACCTTCGTTGGCGAGGCGGGCAAGTAGCTGGCTGAGATGCAAGACAAATATTTGTATGATCTGCAAATATTTGTTGCGGGTCTGGGTCCTGTGGCAGCATGGTACCTACTCGTGTATTTATATATATATATATTTATATCTACACCTATTTATGAGCTTAACCTGACTGACTGACTCATTCACTCACTGACTAATTATCAACACACAGCCTTTACCTTAAGTCCTAGAGACCTGTAATTTGAAGGGTATTTTCCTTTTGTTGTCTAGGGGTGCACTAAGAAAGAAATTTCTGGAATTCACCCCCTAAAGTGGGGTATTGAAGTTTGTCTGAAAAAGCTACACGTGGACGAAGTCGCGGGTATTCCACTAGTAACCCGACGGAACTCCTCGATGGATAATAGTAGACTGAGTTTTGGTTCTGATTTCAATAATTTCTGATTTCGGTTGAATTTCATAAAAGGTTGTTTTGAAAAAGATATTTCAACAAAAACTTATATTTTCAGAATTTACGGTACGATGGCGACCTGTGTACGCTGACGCTGCCACCTGTATTTACCTGCTCTATCGTCTCATATCATACAGCTTATTTTGTGAACTACTTTATTGTTGAACTGGTTTATTTCAGATTATAATTCGCTAGTACCTACAGAAAATAAACAGTTTGTGTT
The DNA here is from genome assembly GCA_932527175.1 of Operophtera brumata. Taxonomy (NCBI): domain Eukaryota; kingdom Metazoa; phylum Arthropoda; class Insecta; order Lepidoptera; family Geometridae; genus Operophtera; species Operophtera brumata. The sequence goes on from OW052239.1 coordinate 18,320,495, forward strand.
TGTGAAAATAACAAAATCTTATTTTCAAGTCTTTACATCAATTGAGTTTCACTAGCTGATGAAGTGTCTCAGTTGGCATATCAGAGCTCATCTTGCTCAACGTGAAATCAAACTGAGCTGACGTGACGCAACATACAACACAACATTAATTATTCTGCTAGTATGAGTGAAAATATAATACCTTGTACATACCTAAATTAAATTTTGTATTATGTGTGTTATTTAATCGTTAATGTACAATAAAGCGTTAAACTATGTATCTAAATATTGCAACCAACAAATTGATAGTACCTACAGTAATCATGAACTAACCTCTACAATGCGCTTATAACGTAAATATCTCTAAATACCTATCAAAGTACATTGGTAAAATTAATAAGAGTAATAAATAATATTATTTTAGAGGGCATAGTTTTAAATTACACAGTAAATTTTTGTTTAGGTACTGTTTTTCGAGATTTTCGTTCACTTTACGTTGCGCGAGCGCTATTCTTTCACTTCGTAACTTACATGAAATTTACTGTTGTCTGCCTCTTAAATTAAATGTACAATGTTGTTATTTTGTAACTTGACAATACACGCTGTTTCCCATCCATTATATACTTACTACAATATTGCTGTTTTTAATAAGAACAGTCGTAAAAAAAAACAAAAAAAAACTCATTACGTAGGTACGTATTTAGATTTCGTATTCGTAAAAGGGTTATTTTGCTGGAGTCTTGTTCAATAAATGACAACAGTTTTTTTTGTATTAATGTAATTTTAATTTTTCAAGATTTTACTGTACAAATTGTGGATAATAAACATATAAAAGTAGACGTAAACAGGTACTATGCGAATCCAAATAATATCACTAGCCTTATCTCTAATTGGTTCGAAAAATGATTGTTTTCTTTCTTTCCTTTGAGAGGTTTAGTTTGATTTGTACGAGATAATATCATAAAAAATGTGTATTTTGCTTTTTCTTAAGGCTGCAGCCTTGTTGCAATCAATTACAACACGGCGTCTGTTTAATTTTTATAATGTTTCTAAGAATCTATTGTAATTTGTTTATATGCTCCGAATGTAACAGAAAAATGATTGTATCGAAGTAACTTCTTATGTTTTTAGGATATATTTGTAATTTTTTACAGTTCTAAATATACAGAAATATACGTGAAAGCTCTGAAGTTTAATTTATACCCAAAATAATAATTATTATGTAGGCTAAAAATCAAATAAGAAACATAATAGCCCCTGGGTCCTATTACGCAGTCGTGTATGTTAGTTCCACCAAATTCCGTAAAATCCAATTGACCTCTGGGGTCACCACTTGCCATATTATATACAAGTTTATATTATCTGTTGCATTTACAACTAGCAAAGTTTTTAGTTCCTCAGTAAGGCTTCTTTCTATGTATATAGGTAGAGCTGTTCTGTGATCAGATATCTACAACATACAGTGGGCCGTTCCGATGTTCATGAAATTATTGCAAACCCATACCATGAGTCAAGGGTTTCGTACCCCTAGATGTACCATTGTTGAAGTGCCGGACACTCCATTTCAACTGAAAATGTGCTTCTTTGGAACAAATCAAATCGATTTGATGGAAATCTATTACTTATCATCTAGTTCCGTTTATATGCAATGTGGTGTAAATGTTCGCATTGGAAAAGGCCTCCTAGAAAACTCCTTGGTTGACTATCGCGCAGTCCAATCAAATGAATGGCAGTATTGTATGGGATTGAAAAATATAGCTAATATATTAGCCTCTTGTTTTTTTGGATATCTGGTCCTTTCCTTCAAATTTACGGTGTCACAAGTGGCCACCGTGTGCAACAATTTACCTCCACATATACCTCGAATGCGCGAGGACTTTGAAACCCTCCTAAATGATGCTAATTCTTCTGACGTCATTATGAAATCAGTGGAAGGTATAGAATTCAGAGCACATAGGAGTGTGCTAGCTGTTCACAGTAAGGTGTTGAGGGCTCACTTCGAACACAATATGAGAGAGAGCATAACAAATGTTGTGGAGACACTGTGGGAGACTAATGTGTTACGAGACGTGCTGGCTTTTGTGTACAAAGATGAAGTTCCACAAGTTGATCATGCTGATAAGTTGCTGGCTGCCGCAGACTACTATCAACTGGAAAGATTAAAAAGTCTATGTGAAGAAGCACTGATCAAACGATTGACTGTTGAAAATGCCATTGACACTCTCCAACTAGCTGAATTGCTCTCGGCAAATACCTTGAAGCAATATACATTACAATTTATAAAGAATGGACAATTAAACTGGTCAAAAAACACCAGGCTGGAAAAATATTCAATCTGTTGAGTTTATTAAAATGATCTATGACTTTATTATGCCTGATGAAACCAATAATGATACTGACATATTAGCTGTTGCATGGGATGAATATTGTAATTGTAGAAATGGGTGATTTTGCCAATTTCATTTATAACTTTCACACTCAACAATAGTGCCAGGAGGACTTAATGCTAATAGCCAGTCAGTTTAATCCAAACTAAGGTGGAATTGAGTCTTAAGAAATTACTAGGGTAAATTTATATTTCACTAAAATTATTATTCAATGACCGCTTGGTCAACATTAAAGTAACGAAATAGTATAAGTAGAGTTCTAAAATGGGCCATATAAATTTAAAAAAAAAAACTTTCTTTTAGCACAAAATAATATCATGGTAGGTAAGTGCCTGTGCTAACAAGCTTCGCTGAGCGTTTTTTTTAATGGTGTTTATTTTATTTTATTTTATTTATTTTGGTAAACCAACAGCGATTTATACAATATTATTTATGTTTAACATTAACAAAAGTATGGCCAAAAGAGGTCTACACATCTTAAAATTAACAAAAGATTCTACTTAGTACGATATATCAAACAAAACTTACTAGTTGCTACAAACAGATTGATCACGATGATAAAAGGGTGCGGGTGCGGGTGCATGAGTATGTATGTGTATGAATCTATGTGTATGTTCGTGGGTGTGTGGATGTATGTGTGGGTGTGGGTGCAGTGTGGAGTGTTACAAATGCAGGTATGTGTAAGTAGAGTATAGTTTTAGGTCTTGTTTTTAGACATTTTTGTTTTATTCTTGTGATGATCTATGCATTGAAATAAAATTTATACATATGAGCGATGCAGTTTTTTAATTTCCCATTTAACCTCCTAAGACCCCGGGTACTTTATAATGTACATATTTAATTACTTTCATCAGTCCCATTACAACATCTGTCTCTATAGTCAGTGAGACCCGCTGTACATTTTTCTGTACATAACATTCAAACAACTCGGAGGGGGCTTTTTGATTTTTCGCGGGCTTGTGTTTAGACCATAGACGTAGAATTTTTTCGCTACGCTAAATAGACAAACGAAGCGTGAGAGAGAGAAGTCATTTTTAAATGTACCCCGTGCAAGAAGAAAAGTGACAGCAACAATGTATTGAATGTGACATGTTTTGCTTGAGTACATGCCCATACCGGACGGTCTCTTGTGCAGTTTAACTAATTTCGTAATTTTTTTAGTAATCTTACTATTAAATAACAAATATTACTTTGTATGACAATGGTGTCATGTTCAGTTTGTGACTGTGAATATACAAGACGTAATTATCCGGGAAAATACACGTTTCACAGGTATATAAGAGATTATTGGTAGTTCGATTGTATTGCTTATTTTATCAATTCTGCTTTAGTAAATGGCCTAAAAACCAGTTTCATTCGTAGATTAGGACTTTCCCTTATATTTTTTAATAATATTTCGTTGCTGCACCTAGAAATAAACAATATTTTATATAAAATATAAAAATGTTTGATTACGATAGGGCTTGACCAAGTGATGACGTCAGAAATATCGATAGTCCTGTTGCAGTCTATATCGTAGTATAGTGCGCATCATGTAAAAAGAACGCTGGCGGTCAAGCTTCTTCAGGCGTTCCAGCGTTCGTTTTAAGAGATTACTTACTTTTCTACTTATTTAAGAGATGTATACCTATGCATTCAATGAGTGCCTACATAGTTTACTACTTTTTACATGACACGCACTATACCTACCTATAAATTAAATTTTTGTCCATCCTAGAATGGAGGTTTACTTTGTTTGGAGTAAATATGTGTGCTCTGTTAACATTTTACCGTTTTTTAAAAAATCTATAATAACCAGGTGGACATTGAGGTGTGTGTTTTTGTATTGACTATTGAAAAGGTAACTTTAAAGCACCATGGGTGTTTTTATTGCAGTTTGTGTAGTAGATATTTTGGAGTAAATATTTACGTTGTTGTACACACGCCTTTTTCCCGAAAGGGTATATTTATTTTTTATAAATAAATATTGTTTATTTCTGCTTGATAAAATAATAGGTAACAAATTAAATTTAAATAGACCCCAGAAATTCCGTTCCAGCGGGACTCGAACCTGCACCCTCGCCTGTGATCAGCGATGCCTTTACTTTCGAACTTTGAACAGAAGGTTTCCAATGAAACACCTGTAGATACAGCACTATCAACTTGGCGCTATAGCCGAGTTGATAGTGCCCACAAATTTCGTCTCCAGCGTCATAGCTCGATCTATGGCTAAATTGTTTAAGGGCATCGCCGATGACAGGGTTTTTGGGTTACATTTAAAATACAAATACAAATATATTTATTTCGTCAGAATTTTTTCGCTACGTTAAATAGACAAACGAAGCGTGAGAGAGAGAAGTCATTTTTAAATGTACCCCGTGCAAGAAGAAAAGTGACAGCAACAATGTATTGAATGTGACATGTTTTGCTTGAGTACATGCCCATACCGGACGGTCTCTTGTGCAGTTTAACTAATTTCGTAATTTTTTTAGTAATCTTACTATTAAATAACAAATATTACTTTGTATGACAATGGTGTCATGTTCAGTTTGTGACTGTGAATATACAAGACGTAATTATCCGGGAAAATACACGTTTCACAGGTAAATAAGAGATTATTGGTATTTAAATTTAATGTTATCCATAAAGCGTGGTTTACACTTGAAAAATAATAAACTTTGGGGTAACAAATTGTCTATAGATAAAGTAACAGAGTGAAAAATTATATGGGCGTAGCACGGCTGATATAAAATGTTTTTGTGCTTTCAGATTTTCAAGTAATCCTTTGCTACGAGAAAAATGGTTATCGATTATAAGAAGAGTGGGATGGACTCAAATAAGAACTCCACTAGGTATATGCAGCAAACATTTTAAGTTTAAATTTAAAAGGGAAACTCTAAAATCCCACCTATAAATAAAACTGTAATATTTAGGGGTCAATAAATAATAAAGGTTTATTTATTAACTGTATTTAAAATTCTCTTTATGACGTCAAATCTGCCAAACTGTGTTATTCATGAAAGACTTAATCTGCATTAAGATGAATTTATCTACCATACACATCACGGACGGATGATGAATTCTATCGACAATGTAAAAGTGTTGGTCGAGGACAACACTATTTTTAACTCGGACATAGACTTTCACCAACACGTGCACATATTTTTTTTGGTTCCATCTTCGATCTCTGATTGTAGATCTAGTACATATACTAAATCTATGGTTTAGACAGTTGACGTATGTGAGTGATGTTTTTTGTCTATGGTTTTCAATATCACCAACCGTTTGACACCACCTGTCACGCACACGAGTGGACGTGGGAAAAGATGGCGCCGCCCGGCCGCGCTGCTGAGTTTTTATCGTAATTTATCAAAATGATCATGATAGATATTACATCAAACTAATATACGTTTCATTGAGCAATAATCAATTTATTCGAATTTTAAAATATCTACTCGAATTTCACTTTTCTAACCGACTTTATTTCGCATGGAATAATTATGTACATATTTCTGCACTTTGGGTCTGAAGATAGTACAGTATTTGTACATATTTTTGCACTTTGGGTCTCTAGAGGGGCGCTTCCAGCTTGAACGCGTAGAGCCTCTATGGTAGGTAATCATTTCACTTTTATCCACAGATCTCGCAGAAGAGCAAATCAGTCACATAAAGATTTAGATTTTAATAGTTTTATTTGTTAAGTTTCCTGTTATTCTTTTTTTCAAATTGAAGTGCAATGTTTAAGTTTTTTTGTATCAAACACGCCAAATGACTGAATACGCAATTGTTAATTGAAACTAAGATATAACTTATTTGTGTGTAACGTTCCTAATATACTATAATAACAATAAATAATGAATATACTTAAGGATAAGTTTTTTTTTGTCTAAATTTCTTGTTTTATTTACTAAACTTAAGACCAATCATAGGTAAATGCTAAGACCCAATGTACATTTTTATGTACTAATTAAAAATACATTTTACAACTATAGGTGTATTCCAAACATTAAAAATTAACCTAAACAAAATAAATTTTCATCTCAAAAACTCAAAAAATACAGAAATAAAGTATTTTTAACCTTGGGTCTGACAACGAATTTTTAATTTGTACATGTTTCTGTACAGGGTGTACCAATGAGTACTTAAAAAATATAATTTTGGGTCTTAGGAGGTTAAGGGTATCCTTCGAGTGCCTAAAGATGTCAATGCTAGAATATGATTTATTGTAAGTATTAGCAGCTCGACACAGGACTGAGTTTTATGCAGTTCACACGAGGGACATGAAAAAGCTCAGTATGCTTTGTGCGACATAACGGCGCCCCCAGCGACACACTACCAAGGAGTTCAGAGGGGCTAGTCTGCAAATTTGACAAGCAACTTACACGGCCGTGTGGTGTACACTACGCGGATTTTAGTATGGAGAAATCGAAGAGCGCCCCTAGTGGACACCTTGAGAACCGCAAATCCCATACTAAAATCCGTGTAGTGTACACCACACGGCCGTGTAAGTTGCTTGACTGTCGTAATCCCATCTCTGGGGATGTTATTATGGGACTGTGAATGCTAACTAGAACATATTTCTCATGAGTGTAAGTGGCTCGCTACCTTAGAACTTGTGGCGCCAAAGAGAGAGAGACGTCTGCTGAAGACCGCTAGGCAGGATCTGCTGCTGAACCTCTCGGCTAGACGCTGACACGTACTTGTCCATTAGTGTGTGTACTCGTCACATGTTCCATCTGTATATTAAACGTATACATGAATCTCTATCACTAAGTGTTTCCGTCCAGCAGGCCTGCAATCCTAAGCTCTCTGGCCACTCGTAACGCTCAGACCAGTCTCCCAGGCCACTCGAAACGCTCAGACCAGACTCTATATAGCAAATTTCATCGAAATCGTTACAGGCGTTTTCGAGATCTCAATACAATATGACATAATACAATACATTACATTCCCCCCACGTACTCATAATCTATTTATTCAAGCTGTAGGGATCACAGGGAGGAAACACTTTATTATTGAATTATATTGGACTAACATTATTATTAAAATTGCATGCTAACTAATGGCGAAATGTGCTGGTCCTAAGATGAAATAATCTTATATATATTTTTCATCCTCTTGTACCATATTTCATGCAATAAATTATTATTAGTTCATTTCATTTAAACGTCAATTAATTCAACATCAAGGTAGGGAGGTAGGTACCTATAGCAAAATGTAGAGAAAAAACATGTTGATAAAGATGCAGCTACGTATAGGTACGTACATGTACCTACCATAAAATCCCGACATGTCAGGAGTAGGGACTTACCTATTAATGTATAATACTCCGGACATGTCGGGATTTTTAGGCATAGGTCAGAATTCCTGGAGTTTTTCCCTAGGTATAAGGCTCGGCTCTTCCCTCAAATGCTACTCCATGACGACCTCTGTGGCGCGGCGGGCAAAGGTTGGCCTGCGAAGCAGGAGCTTGCGGGTTCGATTCCCGCTTCGTAACAAATATTTGTTCAGGGTGTTCTGGGTATTTTCTATGTATAATAAAAATAAAAAAAACTATGTAATATGTTGTTTTAAGTGCCTACCTACCTATATCAGTTATCTAGTACCCATAACACAATCTCTGCTTAGCTTGGGGCTAGATATGTTGTGTGAACTGTCCAGCATTATTTATTTTATTTTTACATTGTAGTTTTATTGGCAACCTATATAAAAAAATTGATGAAATGTCGTTCGATAACAATTTTGGATTTAATTACATATGTAGTACTGAATGAAAACATTATACCCACCCACAGATTAAATCTTTGATTATACCTACCGAAATTTTTTCATTGAGTTTCATTCGGGGTATGCCAACGAGCTATGGAGCGTAGTATCCTAGGAGTGAAACTCACGGACCGAATAAGGAACTCGAAAATATGCTCCCAAACACAGATAGACGTCGCTCAGAAAGCTGCTAAACTTAAGTGGGACTGGGCTGTACATGTGTGCCTTATGTCAGAAGAACTATGGGCAAAGACCACAACAGATTGGATCCCAAACAGACGACGGCCACGTGGAAGGCCCAGAGCCCAGACGTAGATGGCGGGATGAGCTAGACTCCTACTAGAAGGATTGGTCCCATGCAAGTGGCCAACAATAGAGACGAATGGAAGGAAGGAAGGGAGGCCTTTGTCCTGCAGTGGGACACCACAGGCTCATAGGTAAGATATCAATTCTAGTGGCAGCGTCCATATTTCGAAATCGTAGGTACCTATCCTTAACAAATTCAAAATATTTAAAAGCGAAATTATTATCAGGGAAAGGTCATTCGGCAAATTGGATTTCAGCAAAAACTATGCATGTTAAACATATGGGAATTTTTTATTATTTTTCAAGTGTAAACCACCTTAAAAGGATAACATTAAACTTAAATGTGACCCAAAAATTCCGTTCCAGCGGTGGTCGTCGATTACAGGCGACGATGCGGGTTCGAGTCCCGCTGGAACGGAATTTTTGGGTCACATTTTTTGGACGAATTTACCTAAGCACACATATTTACCTACAATATAGAATAAACCAATGTTACAAAAAAAATATGCAACGAATATTCGGCAAGTATTCAGTATCCAGACATCACGGGATTTTTTTAAAATTCGGCTGTGTTCGCACTATTCATTTTGGTTGAATATTACCTATTCGGCCAAATCACTATTCGTTGCATCTCTAATAAAGAACCTTTAAAATATGTTCTTACCTGAATATGATATTCTAAACCAACATGACCCATAATATGGGAATATAATTATTAGGTACAGGTGTTTATAAACTAATACAAATACACATTATTGCTTATTTGCACTGTTTATTCTTAATTCATGAACCTCGCAATAATAAAATTTATACATCATCCATCAAAGATACACGCAAACAACCATTTCCATGGATTCCCCTATTCAGAAACACACAAACACAATTTCATCTATTTTATTTACGTTGTACTGCTGTCACGGATATACTAAAAGTATACAATTAATCTACATTTAAATACTTATATCAGTCATTTATATAAAATATTTTGTGTCAATAATTAAAACATGATTATAAGTTATTTAAGGATAGGGGAACAATAATCTTAACTCTTACATCTATTCCAGTGACGTTTAAAGGTATGGTAAATACAAACAGTGCTTCCCTATGTGAACATAGGCATGAACTCCAATAATACATATATTATGAGCCAGGCTCTGGTTCCTGTTCATCCATGGAGAGAGCTCGGGGAGGAGTGGTATGTGCATTCATTTGGGAAAACACCTCTTTCTCTCCTAATGCTAGCGGGTCTGGCTGAGCAGTTGGTGTAGGAGCATACACCATCATAGGCGACGGAGACACCGGCCTCACCACTCCAGCACCTGATGCTGCTTCCTGTTCTTCCAAAAACCTATCCATATAATCTGTGTGACCTGGATGGAGAGTATACTTTTTCTTTTCCAATCTAGCTTTGTTAGCAAATATATCATGTCGTTCTGTCTTCTTCCAAATGTAATAGAACTGTACAAGTTCTCCAACCGACCTAGTCCGTACTTTGTGTTGTCTGATCAGGTGAAAATCCTTCCCATGGGATTTGAGGCCGTTTTCAAAGTTCCGGCATTCTTCCTCTGACCACAGGCTGGCATGGGGGGGTGTTTGCGCAGAGATGCGCCGCCTCCGCAGTGCTTCTTCAATGTTGTGCCCACACTGCTGCAGTTTAAACAGGGCCTCCTCATCATCCCGTAATTGCCTCCCTTTAGGAATGGCGTCTATTCCTGTACCAGAATTCAAAGCTGAAACTTTGCTCATGTAATCTTCTGTTGAACTTTCATCTAAGATACTTGGATTCCATAACAGCTTATCCTCATTTTCATAAGGAAGTGCATCATCATAACTGCACAGCCCTTCTGGTATTGCGGCTTGAAAGTCGCTGCCGACCATGATGGTCTTCTTCCAATCATCCTCATCGGGACTGTAATCATTGTCTTCCTCTTCTTCTGAAGGTGGTCTAGAGCCAGACCTGAGGTACCGAGGAGCCTCAGGGCCAGCGGTATCGTTGTATAACTGTTGTAAGGCCGATTCAGGCTTTTCAATTACTTCCTCGGGAATTATTTCAGGGACAGGCTCGGGTTTGGGTTTGTCCATGGTCTTGTCGTATCCGTAAAGCGCCAGGAGTTCTTCTAAAGGCATATCCCCCTCCTGCTGCAGGCTGCTGAGCTCAGCTTTCGGGTCGTGCTGCTCGCCCGCCGCCAAAGCTTCTTCCTCGTCTAGTGTCCTTTCGTCGTCGAAATCATTTACCATCATATCAACAGTGGGTTCGAAGAGAGACTTATCGTTCCCCACGTCCATGCTAGCATCGTGTTCAACATTGGCTACCAGCGCGCAATCTGACATGACTACACCGTCCGCAACTGTGACGAATCTTTCATCAAAACATCACAAAAATTCCATATTTTAATGAAATCATTGAGTAAGTTATTAAAATGCTCAAAGCATCACAAACGACACATTATTTTGGTATTTTTTGGAAAATATACAGATTACAAAACAAAAATATTTTGACAACGACTAGGTAGGTCGACAGGACAAAGATATTTTTTTTTTTGGCCTGGATTCTTGTTCCTTGTAGCCATGTCTTTTTAAATTACAGTTTTTCTTGGTCAGGGTTTCCAGATTGAATTTCGAAAATCTTACAAATCGTTTTAAAAAATCCCTAAAATGATACTATTTCTGTAACTTTTACCCAGATATCTAGAACCTTCATAGCTACACCCTAATGGTGTGATCTGCTGTACTGTTATGCATTTTATTTCGTACCGTACCTTACTTGTTTTTTAGAACATTTAAGGTGAATGCTCTCGCTTGAAGCGCTAAATTAAAAAAATCATCAGCTCATTCTTCAGGTAACGAAAGTTGATTTCGCGAGAACTAGGAGACACAACACATATTTATGAGATACTATCAATTAAAACATGTGTGTTATGTCTTCTAGTTCTCGCAAAATCAACTTTCGCTATCTAAAGAAGTGTTGATGAGCTGTAATGGGCAAAAAACACCAAAAAAATTGAATTTCGCGCCTCAAGTGAGAGCATCCACCGTTAAGGTGGTTGCTTATTCATACAAACGTATATATGCATAAATATGGGACAACAGAGTAGAAAACAGTGGATTAATAGCGAAAATAACACCGAAATTACTTGTATGGACTAAAATTTCGATTTTATTTTCGCTATTAGTCCACTGTTTTCTTCAGCCAAATATGATTTGCCGCAAATAATGACTAATATAAAAGTCAACAACAGTCATTTCAGTGTAAAATTCTATTCTGTTCGCCCATATTTGTGCAAATTATACGTTTGTATGAAAAAACAACCACCTTAAAGGGAGACCATGTAGTTTCATTACTTGTCAGTACGGTTAATCTTTATATATACGGTTAATTGGCCGTCATATTAGACTCCCTCTTCAACGCACTCGAAAACCTGTGTTCCATCTCGCTCCCGCCAGCGGGCGTCGTGCACAAAAATGTAGTTTTTAGGGTTCCGTACCCAAAGTGTGCCAACGGGACCATATTACTAAGCCTCCGCTGTCCGTCCGTTCATCTATCATTCCACTCATGAACCGTAACAGTTAGACAGTTTAAATTTTCACAGATGATGTATTTCTGTTGCCGCTATAAAAGCAAATACTAAAAAAATAAATATAAGGGGCTCCCATAAAACAAACGTGTTTTTTTTGCCGTTTTTATAGATAATAGTACGGAACCCTTCGTGCGCGACTCCTATTCGCACTTGGCCGGTTTTTTATTTGTTACGGTGATAATAAAGTCTTGTAAAATAACTAAGTAATGACTGCTTTATTTCTAGTTCAGTTATCACGCAAAGTCTCAAGATCTTATTCAAAGTATTCATTGAGTAATGGCAGTTTAATTTGGAGGCAACTTTGTGATGTTTTCTATCGATATTTTTTTAGGAAATCGTGTTTTTATGGTTTAAGATATTTATTTCTCATAAAGAAATACATTTCACATACAATGAGAAATCTAAAAACTAAAAGTAAATTAAATTGGACGTGATACGTAACAAGTCTGTATCTACTTATCCGTTAAATACACACAAAGTTATACAAAGTAAAAAAGTGAAAAAATGTGGGTATGTTTGATGCAGGCTGATCGACAAGCTCGTCCGACCAAAACAAAAGGTCAAAACTTGCACACAGATCAAGCGTAACTAGAAGTGGCACATTCTGTATATCAGTGGTGTATTAGGTTTTGTTAACAATATAGTGCTTAAGTGTTTTTTTGAAGGTAAAAGTACTTTTTGAGTCTTTAATATCTTTGGGTAATTTGTTATATATTTGAGCACCTTCGTACATAATATTCCGTTTTCCGTAATTCGTCCGCGGTTTTTTTTTTTTTTTTTTTTTAACATTGATAGACCTTTGTTTGACCACGATCTCACCTGTTGGTAAGTGACGATGTGGCCGAAGATGAAGCACAAAGGTCTAGAAGGCACCTATTCACTCTTGACTTGAAGAGACCCAGATTATAGTTTTCAGGAAAGACAGACGACGGTAGTGTATTCCACTCCTTAGCAGTTCGCATTATAAAGGTAGAACTGAAACGTTTTGTGCGAATAGAAGGTATACCAATGAGGTAAGGATGGTACTGAGCCGTACGCCTGCTCGTCCTATGATGAAAAGGAGATGGTGGGATCAGATCGTGCAGTTCCTGGGAGCATTCACCGAAATGTAACCTATAGAAGATCGCAAGGCATGCAACCTTACGGCGGTGCTCGAGACTCTGGATCTTAGTCTCCGCCATATGTTGCTCACCTATAAGCCTGAAAGCTCTACGTTCGATCGAGTCCAAGGCAGCAAGCTGGTGTTTGGCCGAGCCATCCCAAACATGGCAGCAGTACTCCATACCAGCCCGGACTTGTGCTTTATATAAACTGAGAAGCTGTCCTGGTGTGAAGTAACGCTTTACCTTATTCAGGATGCCTAGCTTCATGGCAGCTGTTTTTGCCTTAGACTCGATGTAGGAGCCAAAGTTGAGAGTAGGCGTGAGCGAAACACCTAAGAGCTCGAGGTGATCTCCTATAGCTACAGGTACATCTCGGAATACAGGAACTTGGAGAAACGGACTTTTTTTCGCCGAGAAGAGACAAGCCTGCGTTTTAGAGGCGTTGAACTTGACTAGATTGGCATCGCCCCAGTCGGATACAGCCTTGAGAGTCAAATTCAGACGCTGCAGCATCTCATCTCTTAACTCCTGAATTTCATTCTGCCTAGCTCGCGCAGTGGAAACATATCTCTCCACAACTGTGCTGTCGTCTGCATACCCAATGATACCGGGCATTAGCAGATCATTAATGTGCAGCAGAAACAGTGTGGCAGATAGCACTGACCCCTGAGGTACCCCGGCATTAATAGCCAATTGATCCGACGAGCAGCCGTCAATAACTACTCGAATGGATCTTTCCCTCAGAAAGTCTGCGAGCCAGGAGCAGAATTGAACTGGCAGTCCATAGGCAGGAAGCTTGCCAATAAGGCTAGCGTGCCAAACCCTATCAAAAGCCTTCGAGACGTCTAATGAAACAGCCAGTGCTTCACCATATTTCTCGATGGCCTCGCTCCAAATGTGCGTTGCATACACAAGAAGGTCCCCAGTAGACCGGTTTTGGCGAAACCCGTATTGGCGATCACTGAGGAGGTCGTTACCTTCGAGGTATGCAAGGAGCTTCCTATTCAGTACACGCTCCATACATTTACAAAGTAGGGAGGTGACTGAAATAGGGCGATAGTTAGAAGGGTCAGCACGACTGCCTTTCTTGGGTACAGGCTGCACGTTAGCGAGCTTCCAAGATTTAGGGACTTCACCAGTTTTCAAAGAAAGGCGGAAAAGTCGCGTTAATACTGGAGACAACTCAGGGGCACAGGTTTTCAACACTATGGCCGAGATACCATCCGGACCGCTAGCTTTATTCACGTCGAGACTACGTAGCGTTCTGAGCACTTCCTTTTGCTGGATGCGAATTTCCTGCATTGAAGCTTCGCACCGAGGAAGGCTGGGTGGAGTTTCGCCAGAGGTGTCAAGACGCGAAGCCTCTGCAAATTGAGTGGCAAATAAATTTGCTTTCTCAACCGCAGCGTGAGCTAGGGACCCATCCGGTTTCAGTAGTGGAGGGAGTGAAGGGCGGCTGAAGTTCGCTTCCACCGACTTAGCCAGAGACCAGAAAGCTTTACTTCCCGCAGGGTACGCGGCAAGTTTAGCCCCCAGACGGCCAATCCGATCAAAGCGAGCCTTCCGTATCACCTTCTTGCAAGACTTGGCGGCTTTGTTAAAGGCTTTCTTCTTAATCCGTGCATCCGAGGTTTTACCGTTTCTTGCTTCGACCCAGGCTAGGTAAGCCGCATGTTTAAGCGCTTCTGCGCTAGCACACGCGGGACTAAACCATGGGCGAGCATTGCCTGAAGGTGAAGCATCGGAGAATGGAATAAAATACTCCATTGCTCTTTTGATCACCTCCGAAACAGCATCAGCACAGACCGTCGGGTCACAAGAAGAAAAACAGGTTTGCCGCCAAGGATAAGAAGCGAAGAAATGTCGCATCTCATCCCAATCTGCCGACTTGTAACGCCACACTCGTCTACTACCTCTGGGCGAGGGATCGGGTGGCGAGTATGACGATACAGACCTCACCACACAGTGATCTGATGTACCCAAAGGAGGTAACACTGATACTGAGTGGTGATCCGGCCCGTTCGTCAGCAGAAGGTCCAAGCAGTTGGCTGTGTGGTCCTCAACGTCAGGAATTCTGGTTGCCTCATTGACCAGCTGAGTGAGATTTAGCGTGAGTGCAAGTTTACACGCCTCTCTCCCTGCATGGTCGGTGAACTGGTATGGGAACAGCCACTGTTGGTGGTGGGCGTTAAAGTCCCCCAGAATCACCAGTTGGGCACCAGGATAACGTTGTTGGGCCACATCCGCCGCTTCACAGATGTAGTTGAACAACCTGGTTGTCTCGGAGTCTCCAGAGTGAGACCGATATAAACCAGCATAGATAATTTTATCTAAGCCGGTGTCCACCAAAGTCCATAAAACGGAAAAATCGGGTTCTTCAAGGTCACGAAGACGCAGACAGCAAATGTCCTCCCGGACAAATAGACAAATACCAGCTTTGGGTTTAAAGTTGTGCTCCAGGGCATAGCCTGGGTATGTAAGGTAAGCTGTATCGGGAGGACATTGAATCTGCGTCTCCGTGAGGAATAATAAGTGTGGCTTAGTGGTCTCTAGGTGGTGGTGGACCGGATCGAGATTGGAGTGCAGTCCTCGAATATTGGAGAAGTGCACTTGAAGCGAGAGGAAGTGCTTCCGCTGTAAAGACAACTTATTATTTCTGGACTTTTTCATATTGTTTTTTGAGTGTTAGGTTTGTGGGAAAAACGGCTGTTGAGCGAGGCACTGACCAGCGAAAACTTAGAGTCTTACAGCAGGCTCTTGCGCCAGTGGGAGACTAGACTGGAGACTGCGGGGACGCCCGAACCCCCCCAGGAATGGCCATCGGGTCCTCTCATCCGGTCGCCAACCGGCACGATGGAGCATTCTGGGATTTTTCGCGAGGCGGCGGGGCAGCCTTTCATGAGTGGCTAACTCACTAGTTGGGCCCCCTACAACCTGCGGTCGGCCAGCGGAGAACCGTGCTTCGGATCCCGCTACCCTCCAAGCCTAGCCTTCCGGCACACTTGCACCACTGCGGTCTCTAAACCGCACATGCTGAATCAAGTGCACGAACTGCTCAAACCCGTCACTTCCACGATGGCTACACTGGACATCAGTCCGAAACACGACAATGTCGCTTCACGGACTGGCTTTGTCCAGTGGGTGGTGACAAGCCACGGCCGAAGCCTACCACCAGAAATGTTGTTACCCGTTTGGCACCACCCAGAGATCACGTGTAGGGACGCAAGGGTATTTTCCTACGGACGCGGGTAACTTCGATCTCCATAAATATTCTCGATATTAAATTGCACGCGGTGCGTGCAATTTAATGTCATTTGCTCGTCTAAGCCTCATTTTTTGAAATTGCTGCTTTTTTGTAAAAGTAATTTGGGTGTGTATGTTCTTATTTAATATTTTCCGTACTAATATAAATAAATAAATAAATAAATAATACTGGACAGTTCACTCAACATTATCTAGCCCCAAGCTAAGCAGAGCTTGTGTTATGGGTACTAGATAACTGATATACTTAATACAATATATTACATAGATAGATATTTTTTATTATACATAGAAAATACCCAGAACACCCTGAACAAATATCTGCGATCGCACAAATATTTGTTCCGAGGCGGGAATCGAACCCGCAACCTCCTGCGTCGCAGGCCAACCGTCGCCCGCCGTGCCACAGAGGTCGTATCACAGGTATATCAGCTCATATCACAGAGGTCGTGCCACAGACACGTATTATAAGTATAGCTTTGTAATATATTCATTATTTTGGTTTCTTTATATATTTTTGGTGTAGAAGTTAAAAAGTCGTAATTAAACAGAGTCTTTATTAATTTGTTTTGAGCAGTTTGTAGGGGTGCTAAGTTAGTTTTCGCAGCTGAGCCCCATATCTCAATTAAATACTCAAAGTGTAGTTTAACAAGCGAATTATACAAATTATAACGTATATGTCGTGGAATACATTTGACTATGCCTCGTAGAGCTCCCGTTAGTGATATTATCTTAGTCTTGATTTTATGAATATGCGGTTTCCACGTCATGTACTTATCTAAAATTAACCCAAGGTATTTTTCTTGAGTAACCATATTTATTTCCTGATTGCTAATTCTAAGTTGCGAATAATTATCAATTTTCTTATTTTTGGCTGTAAAAAGAATGTAGTTTGTTTTAGAAATATTAATTGTCAAGAGATTCACTTGAAACCACATATTTAAAAGATCAAGATCGTTCTGGGCCTCAGCTACGATAGTGTCAATGGAGTTGCCAAAGTAGAATAAGCTTGTGTCGTCGGCATAGAGAGTTATATCACCTTTGAGACCGATTTTAGCAATGCTATTTATATATATAAGGAAAAGTAGTGGTCCAAGGATTGACCCCTGCGGTACCCCGTATGTTATGACCTTAGGAGTGCTCTTTATTTGGCCTATTTTTACTACTTGGCATCGATTTGAAAGATAGGATTTAAAAATATTAAGTGCAACTCCAGTTATTCCAATATCATTTAGTTTTTTTAACAACAAGTTATGGCTGACAGTATCAAAAGCTTTTTTAAGGTCTATAAAGACACCAAGTACGATTTGTTTTTGGTCTATACCAAGTTTTATTTTAGTTATAAGGTCTACTGTTGCTGATAATGTGTTTGATTTCGGCCTGAAAACGTATTGTTTTTTATAAATAAAGTTTTTTGTTGTTAAAAATCGTTTTCAAAATTTTTGAATGGCACTTGGTGTTTTTTTAGGAAGATTGATGTTTGCAGCTGTATGTAGTTATTATGGTTGTAATAATGCAAAATCTAGGGTAAATTGACACCAAAGCTGAGGTAAAACCAATTACTAAAAAATCCTATTAGTCATTGGGTAAAACCAAATCAAAATAAGACCGGCGCCAATGTAGTATGTTCTCTTAGTCATTGGTTCTCTTCATGGATGTACCCCATCCATGATGTACCCTGCTGGTTGTGAGTGTCTGTCAAAACCGTAGACAGACCAAAACTGTCAAAGAGCCTCAAAGCAAAGAGGTTACATTACTCTACGTCCATGACAATACCACAGCTCGTTCACCGTAAGATGGCACCTGTAAATACTCCATGGCAGGTGCCAACTTACGGTGAACGGTCCGGTTCGTTCACCGTAAGATGGCATCTGTAAATACTCCATTGCAGGTGGCAACTTACGGTGAACGGTCTGTGGTTACAATTTGTCTGTGATACAAATACAATACGTAACTAACATACATACTACGCGATCGCGAGTGTACTGTGATGTAGTGGTGTGAGGTGTGGGGTTTGCATATTGCTTCATTTCTGAGAAACTTTTTTGTTTTTGCATGGTTTTTGTAGTAAACATGTGGGTTGAAACCAAATTCTTTACTAAATAAGTTTCGCAGTTTAGAAATAAGTATCTAAGATGTTAAAAAAAATACTTATATTGGTAGTTGTCCTGCTCAAATTTTCACACTGCTTTTCTGATATCGGAAAATGGGATTTGCCGCTGAGCGGGGTAAGGAAAATGTTCTAATCAATAGGTACTTACAGTAATTCGTTATCAAACTGAACGTTTAGCCGTGCTATGTCGTCGTGCAGTTGTTATATCGCATATGGAACTTAGCAGGGCATTCACACTACCTACCGATTTCATGTACCTCTATATATGAAATGTATTATGTCTAACTGAAAATCCATATAAATGTCACCTACCAGCCTGTTTTGTTCAATTGTTGGGGTTTAGATAAGGGGCACTATGCCCCCTTATCTACACCCAATGCGGGCACTGTGCCCCCTTAACTACCCCAAATGCCTTTGCCCAATTAAATGTTGTTAAATCCTGTGTGATAAATGTAAGATCCTCACTGGTTAATATTAGACATAAGCTCTCTAGTGTGACTCAATAAAGTTAGTAGTTCATGCTGGGGTCACAGAAACCTGCATTTTGTTGATCCTAATTTGTAGTGCCACATTGGCTTTGGAACATTGAGGCCATAATAAGTGCTGCTCTGACCTGACATTGGTCTTCCGTAGTTACAAGAAATTTTTGTATAGAAATCAACAAAAGCATTTTTTTTTTGTATCTATTGTTTTTCGTATCTTTTATCGTTTGACGACTAACAATAGCTATTTAGTACTGATGAATTCAGTGGATTGGGGCTGCCTAAAACTCTTTGTCATGGCATTCAATGGGGAGGCCTATATCCAGCAAGCAGTGGACTTCAACAGGCTGATGATGATGATGACTATATGCAACTGCATAAAATATGGTTCTAGCAATGGATGTCTCACATCAGGAGTAGTCAGCAGATGCTAAATATGGCCTGAATGTTGCTGTAGAAAGATAACACACATAATATTATTTATTATTATTTAAAATTATAGACAAGCAGCTTTCGCTTTTGGAAGCAGTTACAGGTTTTGAAATAGAAATTGATCATTAATTTATAATTTTGTTTATTTTCAGGAAAACTGCATCTACAAATTAGATAAATCACTGTATAAGGACACAAAAGTATATATAGTATGTAAGTATACTATTATTATTTATTTATTTATTACAGACCCTTCAACGTAAAGGTGGGAACTGACCAACATTACAAGGTGTAATGTAACATTCGCATCGAGCATGTTACACATTGAGCATGTTTGCTTTGTTCTAAAAAGCAGCTCGTTGCTCGCTGGTTTCCCCGTAACACTACGTACTGACTTCATGAATGCTCGCTGTGTAACATGTTACATTACACCTCATAATGTTGGTCAGTTCCCAGCTTAAGATGTCCCCTGCGTTATACTTCTAGTCTGTGTGAATAGTGCCAACCATAGAAAAATAAATACTCCATGGCAGGTGCCATCTTACGGTGAACGATTTGTACACTAGAATGTTTTTTAATGTTAACAGTTTGTTCATTTGCAACCAGTTATTTAATTTGTTTTTGAAAGCATTTATTGATGTGACAGTAACATCTTCTGGTAAATAAATTTAAAAAAAAAAAAAAAAACTGGAAACACGACATTATCTAGCCCCAAGCTAAGCAGAGCTTGTGTTATGGGTACTAGATAACTGATAGACTTAATACAATATATTACATAGATAGATATTTTTTATTATACATAGAAAACACCCAGAACACCCTGAACAAATATCTGCGATCGCACAAATATTTGTTCCGAGGCGGGAATCGAACCCGCAACCTCCTGCGTCGCAGGCTAAGCTTCGCCCGCCGCGCCACAGAGGTCGTCAATGATTCCAATTATGGACCACTCTGTTATTAAGGAAGTATTTACCTGTAATACATTCTAGTGTGCACTCTACTATATTAAAATACATGCAGTTTTCCCGCGGTATTCCCCGCGTGGTGTCGGGATAAATAGCAGCTCCCCCCCGCATTCGTCCACACACCAAATACAATAATAATCCGATCAACCAGAGTTAAGTGTACGATTGAACGTGAACATAGCCGGGAGCTAATAAAACATGACTCGGGGATAACGTAGGTTTCTCCTAATGAAATAACTATAGGAATCGGATCAGTACCACAGAATAAATAATAGTAAAAGTACAGTAGTTCCGTTGATTACCCCCTACTACAACCAAAAAAAACACAAATTCAAAACTATTTTAACTCCACCTATAAATACAGAATTATTCTCAGAACTCTATATATAACTGATAACAACTGATTACAGGAAAAAGTTACAATTTTCCTGTTTTTTTTTTGTAATATACGCTTTTTTTTGTTTTGTGTCGGCTTAAGAATAGACCCAGACTTATTTTGGAAAGTGTTGATTATGAGAAAGTTGAGTTTTTTGGGAAAGTGGTCATTATCACAGAATATATGGAAAAGTAGTACTCAAACCTCAGTCGGTCCTATAGAGACTTTTGATCCATATAAGAAAAAGGATCGATTGGCATCAAAAAAAGTTTTTGTGTAAAATTACCATTTTCTTGCTGACTGTACATTTTTTCCAAAATCTTTGAAAGCAGATCAGAATATCTCTAAAAGTTATGGATGGTCCCCTAGGAACGTTTTCCTGTAACTATAATGGTTAAGGTACCTGCCCTTACCATGCCGTCTCAAAAATCTACCCTGTATAGGAAGTCAAAATGGACAGTAATACATAAATACATTTTGTGAAAACGGAAAACTAAAACAACTATAGGTAATATGAAATCATAATTACACTTCATAAAAGGTAAATTAACTACCTAGGCAGGTATCGAAACACATCACCATAATAATTATTTCACAGGTACGTCGTAGGTAGTATTTCGCCCGCAGTAACTCATTCATCTGTGTCTTTAGGTAGCAACATCACTTTAGACAGTGGTTTAACTCGCTATTGCCCTTGCACTGTTTGTCTACATCTATAGAAGAGCTTACCGTGACTGTCTTATTCATTCATCATCGCCGAGCCGAAACAGCTGGACTTAGAGACTTGAAACTTGTAGGGTGTATTATTTTTAGGGCGTAGGGAGGGACACACGATGGAAGGAATTTTAAAAATTCGCTCTATCAAGTTACTGATATAATGTGAACCATTTATGCTGATAAAAAGCTGCCAAGATTAGCTGGTAGAGAATGCTTCTTAGCATTAAGTTCGCCTGTGTACATTGTTTGTTTTGTGCAATAAAGAATATTCTATTCTATTCTATAAAATATAAGTTTATTTTACGAAAAAAAAACAAAAAAAAATTACAACAACAACAAAATTAGTGATGCGTGTTCTCATCAAAAAGAGACTATAAACACAGCCATCGAGTTACTGTTATCCATCGAGGAGTGCCGCTGTACATCTGTTTCTGTGTATCAGCAGCACGGGAGGGGTGTTTTCATCTCTCAAACTATCAGATGAAGCCACGCTTCATTTTGACGTAACGAAAACCCCCCTCCCGTACCGCTCCCATACCTCTGGGACTGACTCAGTTAAGCGCTAGACCTGTAAGTAGCGAAATGTTAAACCCGTTGAGAAATAAGAAGTAAGAAATTATTTGTGTGACAACTTATTTTTATTTGCAGTGCACTGCGATGTCACGGAGCCCACAAATATAACTTCCAAAATAGAATGGATGCTAAATCCGTGCTCTCCCGATTACATGCACTACTTCGAACAAGTTAGTATAACAGTTTAGCAGGGAATCCCAAACTTATTTTGTCTACTGCCCACTTTGAGAATAAATTATTTTTAGCGCCCCCATAATTATTTTATAGCGCCCCCATTTTTATGTGAGCTATAAACGGAGATTAAACATGCACAAATCGGGTTATTTAACAAAAACTTGTTAAAAAATGATTGTCCGCGGTCTATTATCTACGAAAATGACATATCCAGGAATACAAGTAATTATTAAATGCGAAAGTGTCTTTGATTAGTCGCCCCCATATTTTTCTGGGTCTCTTACCGCCCCACTTTAGGCCTGCAGCGCCCACAAGGGGGCGTTGTAGCCCACTTTGGGAACCCCTGCAGTATAGTATAGTAGTATAAGTAGTAGATCATATGCTGGTAAAAAATCTCTCACCATCATGATCTCATCTCTTCAATAATGCTGCCTACAACGATAGTGTGGTACCGCTAGATAGCTTACTTAATCGTTGAAGAGTCGTAATTAAGTCGGCAGCATATAGCTGGCTTCTGGTATCAACTGTTTGTCATTGAACATCAGCAGAAATAGTAAAGGCCCAATAAAATGCCCTTGACTCACCCTAAAACACGTGGAATATGGCCAAGCTTCGTGAATACGCCTTTGCCTGGCAAAGTACCGATAAGTACCTAAGTAAACGACATAAAAACCGAGCCAAAGCCTGAAATGGCGGTTGTTTCAGCAGCAGTATCTCATCCATCATCGTGACTCTATCGAACGCCTTCCGGAAGTCGAAAGAGTCAACTGCACTTCTTAGAAACTACATACATTCATAAAATTTAGTTTCTGGTACTTTTAGGGTTTGGCAGAGACTATGAATTTAGACTACACAATTTTGTCACAACGTTAAATATCAAATACTTTTTCTAGAGTAACCTCTGGGTGACCAAAAAAGAACCAGTGAGATGAGAGAAGATCTTGACGTGTCTTTTCCTGATTTCGTCATTTGTTTTCTTCTCCAGGAAGTAATGCAATGCTCAAACCTCATGGAGAGATATGTTCCTATGGAAAATGGCACAAACTCAGTAAAGAGCATCGTACAAACGCACACATGTCACGGGAAGAAGACCATTATATTCTCTGACGATAAACTCGCGGCTGCCGTCAAGAAATCGGATAATGATATGACATCGCAGTCGGTAAGTCTTACCTCAGTCCAGAAAAACATTAAATTTAAAACATATTAGTGAAATAATTATTTAGATATATCAAAAACTGAGTTTTGAACGATTTTTTAAACTAAGGAGTTCTAATTCTCAGGCCAATTCATGCTAGGATCCCTTAAACCAAACGTAGACAAACTTCGATAGATCGTTACGTCATCGTATCTTCCAAAACAAAGCTAAAACATTTACGTTCAATTTATTTATTTTATTTATAATAGTAGGTACACATAAGGTACAGTATACATAGTAGACAGAAGGTTGACTCCGCAAATTAATTTAAATAAATAGCGACTCTTAAAGTGAAATTCAGGTCGCACAGCCTCTCTTTCTATCGCGTAACTCTTGTCTAACTCATTGAATTGACTCGACAAGTCGAGCCCGCCGGGTACTTGTAGCTGCGCCTGGTCGTATAGTTTTACCCAAAATATAAGTTGCCCCGATGTATCTGCGCCGTAGACCAATTTCTATAGCGCAGGTACCTGCTTTCTATACCCATAGCAATCGCGCGCTAGCATCTTGTGCTGTTATTGGTTAATCGATTTCGCGGCAAAATCGCGGCCGGTCGTCGCCATCTTGTTCATCATCCGACTCTTAGATGTGAGCGGGACAGAGCTATACAGCGGGACTGAGCTATACTATACGTTCGGCTACTGTCGGATATCAGTCAGCGCTCTTCTGCGCAAACGAAAACATAGAATTGGTACTATCGTGATTGGGAATCATTTTAAATAAATAATGGCTAATTACCACTGTATTTCGTCGCTTTGCTGACGTATCGAGACTTAATTCAGAAGCTTCTTCATCATGAGCACTGCATGCGGCCGCGCGCTCCGCTCGCTGGGACAGCGGCGGCGAAACGAAAACAGTCGAACAGACTTATATTTTGGGTAAAACTGTAAAACTATTGTAATTGAAAATGTACTTTACTTTCAGAAAATCCCTTCGTTTGCGACCGTGGAGGCGGAGGGTATCTACACGCTGCGGATGTCGGTGCAGAGCAGCGCTCGGTACAACGGCTCCGTGCACATCGAGATGCTGTCGCCGCACGGCTACCTGTCCGCGGCCATATGGCCTCTGTTGCCGGCAAGTAACATTCATCTACACTTCACAAAATTACCTCAGTATTAGTCGATATGAAGTGATCATCTTTTCTTTCTTCAAATTTGAAATTAAGCATCTATCAACTAATTATTTTCTAGCAATAAAAACTAGTGATGAGCAGAATAGGGATTTAAACGAAAACGATTAGTTGGCCGAAAGTTTGGTAAATAAAAATGCCAAACAGAATGTACAGCCGAATTTTTATTTAGTTTCACCTTTCACGGTGGCTGTAATCAAATCTTAGAGTTATATTTGATCCACTTTCCCTGATCGTAAATATTTGTTCCGAGGCGGGAATCGAACCCGCAACCTTCCCCCGTCACGCCACAGAGGTCGCCAAATACTTCAAAGGTGGTGCCATGTAAATTTAAAGAAATAATTCACAAAAAAATAGGAGAGTTCGGGAATTAATCCTGTTTAAGCTGTCAGAAGTCGGTTTTGTTTGTAAAATATGATAAGATGATCCGGTGTTGGTTCCAGTTCTTCGGCACGATGTGCTCGGTGTACACGCTGCTGTGCACGTGCTGGCTCGTGGTGTGCGGGCTGCAGTGGCGCGACCTGCTGCGCATCCAGTACTGGATCGGCGGCGTCGCGCTGCTCGGCATGGTGGAGAGCGCCACCTACTACGCCGTCTACTCGGCCATCAACAACTCCGGGTAAGTGTTACTACTACATATTTTTGATTATACATAGAAAATACCCAAAACACCCTGAACAAACTATCATGGTTATGTACATACTTTTCACTAGAAACGGAATATTTACCATGATTTTTGAGTTTAGATTGTTCCCGATATTTCGGCACAGTTGCATGCGCCATGATCACGGGATAATACAACTTGAATCATGTAATTCCCGCAATATAACGGTAATGTTGGGTCGTCAAACTCATAAACATTACAATTGGTACAGCAGATCTTTGCCCCTCTGAAGTTAGCTGCAAGTACAAGCGCAGTTCCTAGTTTTGGGTCGGAATGGCAAGCGAGGAGTTCGTGGGGCTAGGGATGTGCATCTTCTTACGCTTTGGGCGAAAGAACCGCTCACAGAACATAAGTCCCTATTAGCAGTCGACAAATTGATTAAGTAATCTAAACTTTTAATGTGTTGCAGGTACTTCAATGTGAACGCGTACATGTTCGCGGAGTGGGTGTCGATCGCGAAGCGCGCCCTGGCGCGGATGCTAGTCATTATCGTCTCGCTCGGGTTTGGGATTGTCAAGTAAGTTACTATCTACCTAGCGTCATGTGGCAGTTCAATGAGGTTACTATTTACGTAGATTCGGCATGCCAATGATTACGATCCAGCTGACTCGGCTAATACTTTCCTACAACATTCCTTAATAATCTAGCAGCCGCGACAAATCTTATACTTGTGAATCTTACTAACAATTCCGGGTAATTCCTAGTCATTGATTTTAATGTTTTTTTATGATTGGTGATGATTTTAATAAAATAAAAAACTAACTGAATGATAAATTTAAATGTGTCCCATAAATTCCGTTCCAGCGGGACTGAGATGCGGGTTCGAGTTCCGCTGGAACGGAATTTTTGGGTCACATTTAAATTTAATGTTACCCATAAGTTTGGTTTACACTTGAAAAAATAACAAACGAACCGTGGTGGTGTCTCCGGACTAAGAATAGACGCCTCCGTCTCCTCCCCTGGATGAAAAGCCGACTAAGGGATTACCTGGACTTGTTAATAAGATTCGTTGGTACAAGATTTGTCCGGGTTGCTAGCTTATTATAGAATGTGGGAAGCAATGGTGGTGATGAGTTGTTTTTTTATTTTTTATACTACTTGGAACGACGAGTCAAGCATATGGCCCACTTGATGTTAAGTAGCCTCTGCCTATGAACAGTGCATTACCTCATATGTCACGTCCACCTAGGACGCGCCCTATGTGGCATTGCACTGCGCCCGCCACCCTGAGACATAAAGATGAATAGTCTCATGTGCCTGTAATTTCACCGGCACCCTTACCCTTCAAACCGGAACATAGCAATGCGAGCACTACTGCTTTACGGCAGAAATAGGTATGGTGGTGGTGCTCACCACTTGTCACGTCTATATTCCACGATGGTGCAACCCACTGAAATGAGGCCCATTGAGGCTCTGCCTACACCTTCGGGGAAAGAGGCGTGTGGTCTGTAAGTATGCATATGTATATGTTATTAAAAGATAAACGGCTAATTACCAAAAATTTCGTCGCTTTGCTGACGTTTCGAGACTGAATTCAGAAGACTCTTCATCATGAGCACCACCCGCGACCGCGTTCGACGTCGGACCGGCGAATACTCAATCGCTTCCCGTATCTTACGAGGAACAAAAAACATCTCTTTCGCAAGAACATAAATTTTGTCGAAACGTAGGTAGTGGGACGATTCCGAGATCATTGCATGTTCTGCAACCGCCGAGTTTTCCACGTCCAGATTTCTAACACTCCTGATGTGTTCCGTCAACCTAGTCGATATATTACGCTGGGTTTCACCTATGTAACTCTTGCCACAGTCACATGGTATACTGTATACACCGGGCATACCCAGAGGATCCCTGTCTTTTGGCGAGCGTAAAAATTGTCTCAGCTGACCTGGTGGTCGGAAGACCGGTTTGATGTTATATCTACTGCGTAAGTAGTACCCTATCTTGTCTGTTACCCCATTTATAAAAGGCAGGTAGACCGGAGACCGTTCCACGACAGATAGTCTTCTACGTTCATTCGCCATCATCACTCGAGAACACTGCCGCTAACTATAAACGTCTCAGTCAGTCTCGAAACGTCAGCATGGTGACGAAATTAGTGGTAATTAGCCGTTTATCTTTTAATATGATTCCCAACCACGATAGTTTCAATTCTATATGTATATGAAATATGAAATATTTATTGATTGTGAAACTAGGTATAAAATAGTGTTCAAATGTCATGCTAAAAGTCCTGTAGTTCCTACCATAAGGTGTACAAATCAAAGTTAAAAATAGAAGTTAAAATCATTGAAAAATAGTTAAAAATAGAAGTTAAAATTTAATACAAATAAAGGCAAAAACATAATAATCTACTTATCAGTTAAAATTAAGTTATAATGTCATGCAAATTATCCTTCAAAAATTCGTCAACAGAGTAGTATGCCTTTTCAATCAGCAAGTTGTTGAGAGCATACTTGAACTCCGTATGACTTTCTTTGGCACGTATTAACAACGGTATTTTATTATAAATAATTGGTGCCATACAAAATACACTAATACGCATAAGGTGAGTTTTACAAGAGCGCTGATGCAAGCAACCTTCACGCCGGCTGCCCGTGGGGTACATGACGAAAAGATTTTAATTACTCCTCACAAACATGGCAACCTCGCTTATATACAGCGAGGGTAGTGTAAGTATCTTTAGACTCGTAAATAATTCCCTGCAAGAATCTGTTTGTCTTAATTGTTTCATATGTATATGTTGTTGTATTGTTGCAGGCCTCGGCTGGGGCCGGCCCTACAGCGCGTGGTGGGCACGGGCGTGCTCTGGGGTGTGCTGGCCGCCATCAACGCGTGGCTTCGACTCCACCACAAGGACAGCGAGAACAACCGCGACCTGCTGCTCTCCGAGGTGCCGCTCTCCCTGGTCGACAGCGCCATCTCGTGGTGGGTGTTCGTCTCGCTCGCGCACACTATGAGGACCTTGCAACTGCGCAGGTAAACTAGCTTACATCATTATATATAATAAAAATAAGTTGATAATATGTGCGGGCCGATAAAACTTAAAAACGAACCAATGCAGCCCAAAAAAGGTTTAACCGTAGGGTAGCCCCAACCCTCCCATCCATCAAGAGGGTTCGGGTTTTGGGCTGCGCGGTTAAGGTTTAGAGAAAAACGGTTTAGAAGGTTAGGGCGTAGTAACTATTAAGTAATCTGTGGTTTGAGTTTTGGGCTGCGCGGTTAAGGTTTTGAGAAAAACGGTTTAGAATGAGGTCAACTTGACCTGAAACTCAACCAAAACTTCTAGAAGGTTCGAGGAAGTTCGAAAACTTCGGGGAGGTTCTGGAAAGTTCAAGGCAATTTTAGAAGGATCGAGAATCTCCAGAAAGGTTATAAAAAGTTCGAGAACTTTTGAGAAATTTCGAAAAGTTCTAGAACCTTCTGGAAATTTCTGAAAGTTCAAAAACCTCTAGAAAAGTTTGAAAAGGTCAAGAAATTTCCAAAAGTTCTAGAATCTTCGAGAAATTTCCGAATGTTCTAGAACCTTCGAGAAATTTCCAAAATTTCTAGAAACTTCGAGAAAGTTCCAAAATTTCAAAACCTCTAGAAAATCTTGAAAAAGACCGAGAAC
Source organism: Operophtera brumata (assembly GCA_932527175.1). Classification (NCBI taxonomy): domain Eukaryota; kingdom Metazoa; phylum Arthropoda; class Insecta; order Lepidoptera; family Geometridae; genus Operophtera; species Operophtera brumata. Next base: position 18,349,290 of record OW052239.1, read on the forward strand.
TTCCAAAAAATTCCAGAAAGTTATAGAACTTTCGGGAATTTTTTTGCAAATAATATAACTCAGCCTGAAAGTTTTACGGTACGGTAGCCCGCCCCAATCTCACCCTCTTATTCATGAAGAAGAATTCGAGAATGTTCGAGAAAGATCCAAAATATCCGGAAAGGTTCAATTCTTTAAATTTTTCTAAAATGTTCGAATACCGTTTATATTTAAACACTAACTAAAGCGAAAGTTTGTGTGTGTAATAGTGTGTTTGTTACCTCTTCACGCTGAAACGGCTGGACGGATTTGGATGAAAATTGGCGGGGAGGTTGCTTAGAACCAGGAGATTGACATAGGGGGGGGGGGAGGTAGGAGGGGGAGGGGGGGGGGTCAACGGGGCTACCCGTGCGAAGCCGGGGCGACTCGCTAGTATAGAATAACAACCGCGTTCTGCTGCTCTCCGAGGTGCCGCTCTCCCTAGTCGACAGCGCCATCTCGTGGTGGGTGTTCGTCTCGCTCGCGCACACTATGAGGACCTTGCAACTGCGCAGGTAAACTAGCTTACATATAGAATAACAACCGCGACCTGCTGCTCTCCGAGGTGCCGCTCTCCCTGGTCGACAGCGCCATCTCGTGGCGGGTGTTCGTCTCGCTCGCGCACACTATGAGGACCTTGCAACTGCGCAGGTAAACTAGCTTACATATAGAATAACAACCGCGATCTGCTGCTCTCCGAGGTGCCGCTCTCCCTGGTCGACAGCGCCATCTCGTGGTGGGTGTTCGTCTCGCTCGCGCACACTATGAGAACCTTGCAACTGCGCAGGTAAACTAGCTAACATATAGAATAACACCGTGATTTTTAGTTGTTCCTCCAACTGTAGGCAAAGTAGACGACCTCTGTGGCGCGGCGACCTCTGTGGATGGTTCGCCTGCGACCCAGGAGGTTTTGGGTTCGATTCCCGCCTCAGAACAAATATTTCGATCTGCAGATATTTGTTAAGGATGTTCTGGGTATTTTCTATGTATAATAAAAAATTACTATCTATGTAATGTATTGTATTAAGTATATCAGTTATCTAGTACCCATAACACAAGCTCTGCTTTGCTTGGGGGCTAGATAATGTTGTATGAATTGTCCTGCATTATTTATTAATTTTTATTTTATTGGTTGAATGTTTTGTTTGTTCCAGAAATGCAATAAAGCTGTCCCTGTACCGTCACTTCACGAACACGCTGATATTCGCGGTGATATCGTCCGTGGTCTTCATGCTGTACTCCATCAGGACGTACAGAGTCACGGCGTGCATCACCGTGAGTTGCGCTTTATTCGCTTCACTCACCACCACCACCGGTTCCACCGGCTCTCATTCACGATCACCCTGCGGTTAGAGATCAGCTGAAGGTGGCCCTGAAAAGGGCCTGAATATACTCGTAACATAACATAACACGCAACAGTCACATACGTAGTCCTGATCCCACACTAGGATTCCCTGTGTCGTAGGTATCAGAAACTACGAGTAACATAACACCCAGACCGGGAACAAATATTTGCAGATCATACAAACATTTGTCCCGCAGCGTGAATCGAATATGTAGAAGAATATGGGAAGTAGCAGCAGAGCTTTTTTATGAAAGAGTTTGTCCGGGGAAGTACTTCCACCATACCTATTTCTGCCGCAAAGCAGTAGTGCTCGCATTGCTGTGTTCCGGTTTGAAGAGTATGGGTGCCAGTGAAATAACAGGCACATGAGACTTTTCATCTTTATGTCTCAGGGTGGCGGGCGCAGTGCAATGCCACATAGGGTGCGTCCTATGTGGGCGTGACCTATGTGATAATGCACTGTTCATAGGCAGAGGGTACCGTTTAATATCAGGTGGGCCTTCTGCTTGATACGTCATAGCAAGTTGTATTAAAAAAAAAAACGAATCCGTATCCTTTCACATCTCAGCCGGCTACTCGCCCGACGCGCTACAGAGGTCGTCACAAACATTTGTCCTGCAGCGGGAAACATTGGTGAAAGAACCAGTGTGGTGGAAGGAATCAGTTCGGCCTGAAGAGACTATTTCCATGCATGTCTCGATCGAACGTAGAGCTTTCAGGCTTATAGGTGAGCAACATATGGCGGAGACTAAGATCCAGAGTCTCGAGCACCGCCGCAAGGTTGCATGCCTTTCGATCTTCTGTAGGTTACATTTCGGGGAATGCTCCCAGGAACTACACAATCTGATCCCACCATCTCCTTTTCATCATAGGATGAGCAGGTGTACGGCTCAGTACCATCCTTACCTCATTAGTATACCTTCTATTCGCACAAAACGTTTCAGTTCTACCTTTATAATGCGAACTGCTAAGGAGTGGAATACACTACCGTCCTGAAAACTATAATCTGGGTCTCTTCAAGGCTAGAGTGAATAGGTGCCTTCTAGACCTTTGTGCTCCATCTTCGGCCACATCGTCACTTACCAATAGGTGAGATCGTGGTCAAAGAAAAGTCTATCAGTGTTAAAAAAAAAAAGTCGAACTAGTGTAGCGTATTGTCAGAGTGTCAGGAAACGTTGATATGATGGGTGTCGGTTCTGTGACAGGATTGGAAAGAGGTGTGGATGGATGAGGCGTACTGGCACATCCAGTTCGCCGGCATCCTGTGCGTGATCATGGTGCTGTGGCGTCCCACGAACAACAACCAGCGCTACGCCTTCACCCCACTGCTGGACAACGCCGAGGACGATGACGGTAAGTCATCATCATATATTGGAAAGAGGTGTGGATGGATGAGGCGTACTGGCACATCCAGTTCGCCGGCATCCTGTGCGTGATCATGGTGCTGTGGCGTCCCACGAACAACAACCAGCGCTACGCCTTCACCCCACTGCTGGACAACGCCGAGGACGATGACGGTAAGTCATCATCATATATTGGAAAGTGGTGTGGATGGATGAGGCGTACTGGCACATCCAGTTCGCCGGCATCCTGTGCGTGATCATGGTGCTGTGGCGTCCCACGAACAACAACCAGCGCTACGCCTTCACCCCACTGCTGGACAACGCCGAGGACGATGACGGTAAGTCATCATCATATATTGGAAAGAGGTGTGGATGGATGAGGCGTACTGGCACATCCAGTTCGCCGGCATCCTGTGCGTGATCATGGTGCTGTGGCGTCTCACGAACAACAACCAGCGCTACGCCTTCACCCCACTGCTGGACAACGCCGAGGACGATGACGGTAAGTCATCATCATATATTGGAAAGAGGTGTGGATGGATGAGGCGTACTGGCACATCCAGTTCGCCGGCATCCTGTGCGTGATCATGGTGCTGTGGCGTCCCACGAACAACAACCAGCGCTACGCCTTCACCCCACTGCTGGACAACGCCGAGGACGATGACGGTAAGTCATCATCATATATTGGAAAGAGGTGTGGATGGATGAGGCGTACTGGCACATCCAGTTCGCCGGCATCCTGTGCGTGATCATGGTGCTGTGGCGTCTCACGAACAACAACCAGCGCTACGCCTTCACCCCACTGCTGGACAACGCCGAGGACGATGACGGTAAATCATCATCATATATTTTTTGCCTTTCAAGTAGCTGACATTTTAATGTGTACGCTGACGGAATTATAAGTTTTTTGCGGGTGAAGGTAACTACAGAGCATTTTGAGGGATTCAACTCTAGTTTATTGGAACAACAGTAATCATCCAAAGCAGGTCAGGTCAGCTTGAAGCTTTTCAAAATATGATGGTGACAGCGAGCTGATCTGATGCTGGAGAAAGAAGGTGGACAATGGAACTCCTCGATGGATATCCTCATAGCCTGGCCGTATTTAGGCTCTTTTTGATCAGCACATGGTTACGATCACTAATTTTATAAAACCTTGTATTGAACAAGTAATTAATTTTGTAAAAATTAAAAAAACCCCCAACGCTGAACGGCTGAACCGATTTTGATCAAACAAAGCTAAGAACACTCCCGACAAATACACCTTTCAAACAAAACAAAAAAACAAATCGGTTCATCCGTTCGGGAGCTACGATGCGACAGAAACACACACATACACACACACACACACGCACACACACGCACACACACGCACACACACGCACACACACGCACACACACGCACACACACGCAGACACACACGCACACACACACACACTCACACACACACACGCAGACACGTCAAACTTATAACACCCCTTCATTTTTCGTCGGGGGTTAAAAAAATATTTTTCACAAAGCACTTATTTTTATAACAGAAGAGGAGGAACAATTCGTGAACGACGCTTACGGAGTCAAGATGCGAGGCTCCAGCCTCAACAATGGAGACGTGGAGCGTGACTCTCCACCTGACAACAGCAACTCTCTCGAATCTGATCTCCGCTGGGTGGAAGAAAACATACCAACCAGGTAATTAGCAGCAGTTATAGTAGAGCTTTTTTGGGTACGAGTTCGTCCTGGAGTAACCTACTTATCGGTACCTGTTTCGGCCGCAAAGCAGTAGTGCTCGCCTTGCCGTGTTCCGGTTTGAAGAGTGTGTGTGCCGATGAAATTACAGGCACATGAGACTTTTCATCTTTGTCTTAGCCTGGCATTACAATTGTTGTCTATGTCTCTCTGAAAATTTGTCTTGAATGGGCTCAGAAACTCCTCAACGAATTTTAATGAAAATGTGTTTTTTTTTAGCTTATATGACGGAACAAGCAGATGGCCCACCTGATGTTTAGCGGTAACCTCTGCCTATGAACAATGCGTTACGTCATAGGTCACGTCCACCTAGGACGCACCCTATATGGCATTGCACTGCGCCCGCCACCCTGAGACATAAAGATGAAGTCTCATATGCCTGTAATTTCACCGGCACCCTTACCCTTCAAACCAGAACACAGCAATGCGAGCACTACTGCTTTGCGGCAGAAATAGGTATGGTGGTAGTACTTCCCCGGACGAACTCTTTCACAAAAAAGCTCTACTACTACTAGTTAGTTGTACTAGAGCTTTTTTGGGAAAGAGTTCGTCCAGGAAGTACTACTACCTACCTATCGGTACCTGTTTCGACCGCAAAGCAGTAGTGCTCGCCTTGCCATGTTCCGGTTTGAAGAGTGTGGGTGCCGGTGAAATTACATGCACATGAGACTTTTCATCTTTATGTCTGAGGTTGGCATTAGAGTTGCTGTCTATTTCTCTCTGAAAATTTGTCTTGAATAGGCTCCGAAACTCCTCAACGAACTTTAAAGAAAAACGCAAATTTTAAATTAAATTTTCGTGTATGTGACGATCTCTGTGGCGCGGCGGGCGAAAGTTCGCCTGCGAGGCATGAGGTTGCGGGTTCAATTCCAAACAAATATTTGTACGGTCTGCAGATATTTGTATATATATGAAAGACTAGTGGAATACCTGCGTCTTCGTCCGCGTGAAGTTTTTCCATACAAACTTCAACACCCGCTGCACCCCCTTAGGGGTTGAATTTCGGGAATTCCTTTCTTAGTGCACCCTTAAACTACAAAAGGAACGCACATCCGACATTTCAGATCTCTGAGACTTACGGTTTAGGCTGTACGTTGATAGTCAGTCAGGCACGCTACGATTATATATATATTGATTGTATTGAAAAAAAAGGCTTAGGTATGATAAGATTACAGATTACAATTGTCTCAAATTTTCAAATGTCTTTTTTTCCAGCTCTCTGCCGCTTCTAGATTCGGACGAAGAAATTATCAACACGAAATTCGAAGTGTCCAAAATGCAGTAACTTATTGTTAAGTGTATAAAGTATTAAGTAGGTACTTTCTGTGATGTCGGCTTTTATTTAAGTATTATCTTTTCGCTTAAATAAAAAAATACCTTAATTTAAAATTTGTTTTATAATAGCCACAGATAAAATAATACTATACTAGTAATAATAGCGGTTATTGCCCTCGCGTTATTGTCTAGACTCTAGAGGGATAGTTCCCTCAAGAGAATAACGGTTAGTTTCCTATAATATTGTTATATCTAACTAGTATTCCTAAACCAAAGTTCGCTTATACTAGTATAGTATTATTTTATCTGTGGCTTAGGTTTCATTCAGTAATGTGAGTTTGAGTACCTGTACTAACTACCAAAACTTCAACTAGATGGCACTGCTAATTTGTGACTGCTGATTTTTTAGAGTTCAGAAAAAACAGGACCTTATACTGTACATAAACAGGATCAGTTTGATGATGATTTGACTTCTTAGCGTAGCCTTCTTAACCTTCAGTAACTACCATCAGTTGCGTGCTGGCTGTTTGACCACAGATTCCAAAACTTGCCGTTTATTTAAATGAGTTTTGTGTTGTTTTTTATCCCCTGAAAAATATCTAGGACATTGATCAGAGCTCTCTGAGATTAGTTCAAAAATAAAAGTTATAGGAATCAATTTGAAACATTTATTTATACATTTACATTTTAATATATTTTGTTCTAGACATGATCTTTGGTATATAAAATATAATATTGGTACATAATGGCCACAATAGATTACATAAAATGGAAGTTTTAAAGTTCAGTCAAGTACATTTTTGGAATCCAGAAATATTGCATCAAATAATATATATTTAGTCCTAAAATTAAAATACTTTGTGCTACAATTGTAATAAATTCTAAAGTATGTTTCATAAACTAATGGAATACACGTTGTCAAGACATAAGTTCAACTACCTTTATTTGCATAAACCACCTCGCACTATGGACATCAAACCACATTCACAGGACATGAGATGCCCTATTTGGTATCAAATCATTCTTAGCATACTAATTCCATTCTTATCCCTAATAGAATACTGTCTATAACTAGATAGCAGTTCATCAATATAGTAGCTTCAAATACAAGCTATGTAACACTAAAATAGATGAGTAATTTTAGTGATAAAACATTTTATAGTTTTAAAATAGATTTTATGTACAGTAGAAGCTTAAAGCTTAAGCATTTAAGCTTTTTAATTATTATCATAATAAAAATCATAATCTTCTGGTTCATCTGGAATTTGTGGAGGATCTTTTGGAATATCAATACCTTCGGCATCTAAAAGCCTGACTTTTATGTCCATAGACAACAATGTTTGTAAATCAGTCTCAAATGATTTACTTGTCATTTTCTCCTTGAGCAGTGCGTTGATCCCATCAGTCCAGTAATCAAAAATCTGTTCATCCGGAGCCACAAAATTTAAGGAATCAACTTCAGCCGATTTTGGTGTTAACGAGAAAGCTAAATGCAAAATAGTTTTCCTCCCTCTCAAGTCTTTCATGTGAGGACAATCTTTGCCGATGAGCAAACATTTTATCTCTGTCACTGCTAGTTTGCTCCCAAGCTCTTCTAAACTAGGTGTACTCTTTTCATCACAGTCACCGTAATGCAGAACCTTGTGGTTGGGTGATAGACGGACAAACCAGAATTTGTCCTTGATTCTCTGTGCTCGGTTCGAGTATTTCTTAAACCTAGTTCCTCCAACTAAAACTCCCAGTCGCTGCTGCTGTATCAAATCAATAATCTCAGGGGTTATTTTCTCTTTTAATTCAACAATAGGCCGTGCGTGGGATTCCCAAACTTCCCTATTTGTGCGCTCCTGGAGCCATATTTGTGTTATCTCAGCATAACTCAATTCATCGATCTTCTTTTTGAATTTGTCAAAACCGTTTGGTGATGACAAGAGAGCTCTACTTATTTGCTCTCTAACTACACTGGATACTTTGACGAAGTCCTCGATGGTAGCTCTCATTTCCTTCCAAGTTTTATTGAGCAGAACTATGCAGATGCAGAATAGTTCCTCAAAAGGGTGGTCATGGGTGAAGAATAAGGGGTGGTAAGTTTGACCCTGTTCACTGGGTGCATCCCCAATGTGCATTATATCACACAGCTGCTTTACCAACTCAACACTAGTCTTTCCAAAAGGACATTCATGCTCATCAGCTCTGCAACTGTTCTCTAGGACTATCTTTGTGTATTGCTCTGTGTTGTTCCTAGCAAAATACAGCATACAGTCTAAAGCCAAAATTCCAGGCGGAGTCTCATTGAAATCTTTTATCGGATCAATTTCACATTTGAAACCAAGTTTCTTGAAATCTTTGGAATAACTTCCTCCAGGTCTTCTCATTGTTACTTCTAAGTTTGGGTTGTTTTCATTCTCAAAGGCAAGTTTTCTCAGTTCCTTTATTTTATCTTGAGATTCCTGTTCTTGGGAGTCTGCCCGCTGACTCATCTTAGGTTCTAACAAACCAAGTAACAGAGTCTGCAGAACATAAAGTTGATGTGCGAGCTCGGTGCCATTCCTGCTCTCTCCAGCAATCAGGTACTCATAAATTACATTTCTGACTTGATTTGAAAACAGAGTAGCAGCAATCGCTTTCCTCTTGTTGAAATCAGCTTTGGAAAATATAGCATTGATAAGAGCTATTGTGTTTTGTTGTATTTTGCTATCTTTGTGGGAATTCTGTAAATGTGATATCAAATTGGGAATTGTTAACTCCTTTTCGACATGTGAGTTTTTTGAACTGTTCTGCACTATATTTTCAAGTATAGATAGACAGGACTGTATCACAATGGGGTCCTGTGCATTAGCCTGGTTACTGACAAAACTAGCCACTTTATTTATAAACTGATTCTCAAGTATGTCCCAGAATATAATGCCGTGGTCCATGAGCTCTACAAATGTGACGAGCGCAAATTTAAGCGGTTTCCCTTTGAACTTCCCGTTTTCGATGTTATTAATGACTAGGGTCAAACCTTTTTTGTTAATAAATTCTTGGGCGAATGTAAGGTCGGTGCTGAGCACGGAAAGTTTGGTAAGGGCTGTGATTTGTTCGGTTTCCGAGCCCGAGTTTATCTTACCCAGGATGTCTTGCACCGTCCTTGCGGGGGACAATTCCAGTCGCAAAACAGACCCGTTTTTGATCTCATTCCGGTTTTTCTCTGTAATGTAGTTCTGGTTAATACTCTCTGAAAACTGAAGAGCGTAGTTCTCTGGATCGTGCAGCCCCCAAGGCTTGCAAAGAAGCTGGATGATGCTCGACAAAGGCTGGCTCTGGTCGAACTCTATCAACTGTGGCACCTTATCTGGCGCGTTCAGCATTTCTACAGCGATTTTGAGGATTGTAGAATCCTTCTCTTTAGTTGCCGACGGCATTTTTATTGGTTTTGTAGACATTGAACAAACATTTGATACAATATCGAACAAAAAAACACACCACACCTCGTAAATTATGTTTCGTTAGTTCGTGAATTTGATTTCTTCTTCTTCTTCTTCTATTTAATTTCGTGATTGGATTGGATTGTTTCGACTTTCGTGAACAATGATAATCTACTGTCAGTGTCAAACTAAAAAACAAAAAAATAGACGTCTGGAGAGAGATGTCATTGTAATCTCGCTGACGTGATTGACACAACATTGGTAAAATTATGGAAACCAAAGCCACAGCCAAAAAAAGAAGAAGAAAAATCTACGTTCCAATGTGGTTGTCAAGTACTGTACAGTCAGCACGGCAAGTTCATTCCACGAAAGAAGTCCCGCGGCCATTTTAGAAACTTATTGTTCCGAGATGCAGTTCTAACTCGGAACAATAAATTGGTCCATGAGTTAAATCATATCAGGTAGTTTTCGCTTTGAGCTTAGTTAGCGCCTCAGCCAAGGAACTTCTTTCGTCAGATAGACTCTAGATAGAACTGACTGAAGCAACGATGGCATACTTATTTTTGTAATGTAATCGAATCCGCTAATATACTATACTAAGTGTGGAAAGAGAATACGCGTATAAAAAACCTTAAGACAAGATTTTTTTGCCTTGTTAAAACAATAGCTATAGGTAGTAGTAAAGCTTTTTTGTGAAAGAGTTCGTCCGGGGAAGTACTACCACCATGCCACCATATTTATGCCGCAAAGCAGTAGTGCTTGCATTGCTGTGTTCCGGTTTGAAGGGTATGGGTGCCGGTGAAATTACAGCACAGATAAAATAATACTATACCTACTAGTAATTACAGGCACATGAGACTTTTCATTTTTATGCCTCAGGGTGGCGGGCGCAGTGCAATGCCACATAGGGCGCGTCCTAGGTGGACGTGACCATGCACGTGAGAATCCATGTGAGAATGCACTGTTCATAGGCAGAGGTTACCGCTTAACATCAGGTGGGCCATCTGCTTGTTCCGTCATTCAAGTAGTATACAAAAAAGTATGTAGTACATGTACCTTAGTGGTAGTTCCGTTTTTTAATGAAATGAATTGAAATAATTACATAATAATTTATTGCATGAAATAGAGTACAAGAGGATGAAAAAAATATTTAAGTATGATTATTTAATCTTAGGACTAGCATATTTCGCCACGCCGGTTCTCTTTACGCACAGGCTAGGTACCACTCAGCCGGACGGAGGTCGCGGATCAATTCCAGCGGGAGCGGAGGTGGCCTATTAATCATTCTTGTGCTAACTGACAGCAATAAAATTTGAGCCTGCACTTATTATGAAACCTGAAACCGGTTTCAGTGGAACTTCTTAAACTATTTCATTACGTCTTGATCCACCAGCGTCGACAGGCTGCAAACATTTTTATATCGGCAGATGTGGGGTATGTACCTAAATAATGTAGCTGTACCTTCCTTGATTGTACCTACTTTTTTCTCAAAGTAGGTTAGGTACTGAAAAGATATAAAATCTCATCCCATTATTCGACACAATAATTTTATGAACATTGTTTTATTTTTAGATTGGCTTCCAACATGCAAAAAGTATGTACCTAAATAATGTAGCTGTACCTTCCTTGATTGTACCTACTCTTTTCTCAAAGTAGGTTAGGTACTGAAAAGATATAAAATCTCATCCCATTATTCGACACAATAATTTTATGAACATTGTTTTATTTTTAGATTGGCTTCCAACATGCAAAAATATAGTAAGCTAATATATGCGTTGCTATTATTGCTTGTTTCAAAGGAGATACATAGTTTCCGATGTGACCGCAGGCCCTATGGTGCCACCACACATGCCTCACCTTCGGATGGTCGCTTCAAATTAGAGGTTATTGGCGCTGACAACAATGCTTACATTCCTGGACAGCTTTATAATGGTAATTTCATTAGTATATAGACAGAGCGGTTACTGTGTTTTACACGTTGCATGTTCGAGCGCAGTGGCTCAACACGCGCATGTTATCCGCGCAAGTGCCTCAACATGCGCATGTTACTCGTGCCGTAAACAAACACCAACAGGGCGAGAGGTTGTTTGTGTGTGCAAACGAATGTTCCCATTTATCTCCAAAACTGTTTGACCGAATTAAATATGGTTTCATTTATTTATATGAAAGATATTATGGTTCGTAGATATGTTTAGTGGAAATTGGTGCAGCCATTTCCAGGATCATCAGCTTGCAAAGCGCTTTCTGTTTTTTTCTGTGGCGACATCTAGTCGAGAACAGATTAATTAGCTTTGGGGCCCTACATTATGTGTGCTAGACACCGTGTGTGTGCGTCCATAAGTGTTTATTTTTCCGTACACCGATAATAGAGAGGGGTAATTTTTTTTACCGATAAAATTTACTTTTGTTGCTTGTGTTTGATGCCTTGGAATTTGAACCCCCGTTGAAGTTTGTACGCTCTGGGTTCGAATCCCGTAGATGCAAAAACTTTTTGTACCTATTTTAATTTCTGTTAATATATAAATTACAACTATAGTAGGTATGTTCCTACACCAATTAATAATAGATACTTTCCATTTACATATATAATTCGTCCTCCCAGTACAAATAACAGCCACAGACGAAGCGTCCCATTTCACGGCGTTCATGATATCAGCCGATGGCGACACCAAGCAGGATCCGAGGAATCCACGGCGCATTGTAGCATTGTATCCCGGAGACATCAGGCCTGTGAACCCAACCACTGCTCGATTCAGTGAGAGATGCTTGTACTCTGTCGAGCAGGCTATGAGCTCGACCAAAACTTCTGTTGAGGTAAACACTCATTAGTCTAGACGTCCTTGACGGTGTGTAACACGGGTCTCCTTGTTGTTTGTCTCTTGAATGAAGTATTCATTTTTAGACAAACTTTTTTTTAACCCCCGACGAAAAACGAAGGTGTGTTATAAGTTTGACGTGTCTGTGTGTGTGTGTGTGTGTGTGTGTCTGTCTGTCCCAACGTAGCTCCCAAACGGCTGAACCGATTTCGTTTTTTTTTTTGTTTGAAAGGTGTATTTGTCGGGAGTGTTCTTAGCTTTGTTTGATCAAAATTGGTTCAGCCGTTCAGCGTGGGGGGTTTTTTAATTTTTGCAAAATTAATTATTTGTTACAAGCTTTTTTATTTAACTTGCATGCAATGTAGGTACTTAAATGTATGTTTGTCTGGGTGGAATCCGGATGGATTCTTGCAACTGAATTTTAAAGCAGTTATATCCACAACCGATTGAGCTGAAATTTGGCATACCTGTCAATTTCAGATGACAATACAATATGATGGTGACAGACAGCGACCTGATCTGATGGTGGAGACGGAAGATGGACAACGGAACTCCTCGGTGGATAATAGATAGACTGGCCGTGTTTAGGGCTCATTTTGATAGCACACGGTTAAGATCACTATTTTTATAAAAGCTTGTATTGAAAAATATATTTTTCACAAATAACTTATATATTATTTAGGTTTATTGGCAAGCTCCATCATCTGGAAGCGGGTGTGTCACGCTCCGCGCGATGGTGGTAGAAAATGACGCGATGTGGTTCGAAGACGGCTCACCGCTGACGCAGAGGCTCTGCGAGGACATGAGGCAGCCAGACGATGTTGCGCCGCAGTTGAACTATGACTGCCAGATTTGCGATGAGGCTAAATACGAGGTGTGTTTTCATATCCCGCAATCAGATCAGACGCATGGTCTGCCTTGTCTTCACTCTTCCATTTTTTTCAACTGCTTTTGTGACGGTACAATCAGATGGCCCAACTGATGCTAAGCGGTAACCTCTCTCTGCCTTTATCAATACATTACCTGATAATTAACGTCCACGTAGGACGGACATGTATATTGCACTGCGAGACAAAGATGAAAGTCTCATGTGTCTGTACTTTCACGGCCACCCTTCAAACCGGAACACAGCAATTCAAACAATTCTACTTCGCGGCAGAAATTGGTAGTTCTTCCCCGGACGAGCTGTTTCACTACCTACTAAGTTCTAGCTACTATTACTAAAATGTGTATGTATGAATGATATGATTGAACCAGGTGTCTTTCACCGGTGTGTGGTCCCGAAACACCCACCCACGTCTGTACCCCGAGAACGATTGGGTGCCTCGCTACAGTGATATAGTGGGCGCCTCGCATGCTCCGGACCTTATCCTGTGGGCACCGGGTTCTCTCGCATCTGATGGATTGAGAGATCTAGCTGAGCACGCGAATTCCAGCAAGTTTGAGGCTGAAATTAGGGAGAAGGTCAGTATGTGAAGTTTGTATGTCTTTAAGCGCGGTAAACCCAGAGTTCAAAAAAGTACTAAAGTACTTTTCTGTTCTTAGGTTGGTGATGGAGTCCGTACCATGATAATGGGCAAGGGGCACGGATACCGCAAAATGGGGAACCCTACCTATGCGTTCTTCCGCACAGACAAGACAAACCATCTTGTTACGATCGCCATTGGGCTATACCCTTCCCCAGACTGGTTTCTGGGAGTGACCAGGTTTGAGCTGTGTCAGGATAATGCCTGGTTGAGAGAAAGGGAGCTGAACTTATATCCGTGGGATGCTGGGACTGATAATGGAGTTAATTATGAGGTAAGGTCTTCGCAAAATATTCTGTGTAACCCAACTGAGTAAATAAATAAGTACCTAAGTTTGTAAATTGTTTTTATAAAAGCGACATTCATTTTAACAAGATAAAAAAGCTTCTGTTGTGCTTTTGTATAATGATTGCCATCTAACTAGCCTTGCTACCCCCCCATTCACTAACCAGTCACAGCTGTAAAATTTCTAGGAATTTCTAGTCATATCCACCACAGTGGTGTTTTTAATCGAATTGATCAATTCACCTTGAATATCAATCGAACTTTGTCGATTTTCAAAATTTAGTAACAAAACTGGTAGGTACCTACCTACCTAGTTTTTAATTTTTTTTTTGTTTGTTTGCATAAACTGCTTTTGATTAGGTAGGTACCTACTACCTTATCGTCATTAGCTATACTACGAATAACCCTGTGTATAGTACGCGTCATGTAAAAAGAACGTTGGGACGTATGAAAAAGTATGACCGCCAGCGTTCTTTTTACATGACGCGCTTTATAACCCTGTGTAGGCACAGATTAATTAATGTTAATAATTTTTAGTACCTATCTAAGTATATAGATACCTATATAATTGTTCAATCGATATTGTACCTTGTATCATCCATTTTACAGTCAGCAAACATAGAAACGTTCCCACAAGACGCTGTTTCTCGCGTTGAAATGAGTTCGTACGATAAGAACTCGCCGTTCTATGAGATGGAAATGAAGGACATGCACCCATTTGGGAAACTACACATCAAGCTTATAAGGACGTATCACAGAGACTGCGAGGAAAGTACAGGTGAGAAGTACTTTGGTACACATAATTACTTATTTCACGAAGTCCGTTTGGCTATGTTTGTTATAGTGCATGCACATGCAGTCATGCACATTGGTTTAGTGTGCGTACGTTCAGGAGCAATTAGTCTCGACAGTTGCGCGGTCGAGTCACCAGTGTCTAGGAATCTACGTCAGATTATGGCAGCGAAGCAAAAAAAGCGGACTTTTTGTGATAGAATAGAACATTCTGTAGGTACCAAGTACCAACTTACACAGACCGTGGTACAAAACAGATAGAAGAGGTGCGCTGATGACGCCCGCGCCGTTTCTATCTGGCTTGCGCCTTACGGTTTCGGAAATATGAATGTATCGTGCTTGTGCAGAGGCACCAACTGAAGAAGGTGGCGGAGAGGAAGCAAAAGAAGAAGAAGCCAAACAGGAAGAGGACAAACAGCCGGAGCCGGAAGAGCCCTCCAGGTACCAAAACCCAGAAATTGATTCCGGAGAGCGCGGGGGGTGAGCTGGTTGATACTATTCATCATTCATCCATGTGGGGGTCATTTTATTGGGATCATAGAAACTCACAGAGTAGTAGGTACCTATAACCTTCGACCAAAGTATAACCTATACCTACTAAACCACTAGGTTTACCATGGTAATTAGTTAATCTACCATGTAGGTGTAACTAATAAATCATAGATAATGGTATGTGAACAAACCTCTATAAAACATTTACCTAAACCGTTCATGAGTTTGAAAAAGGATTTGATTACCTAAGACCGTCTTTTTTACAAGCTTTTTGTATGACGGAATAAGCAGTATCCTCAACAGATTTAGATGAATTTTTGTCAAGTTCCGATGAAAATACAATATTATGGTGAAAGCGAGCTGATCTGATGATGGAGACTACGGAACTCCTCAATGGATAAAAGTAGTCTGGCCGTGTGACAGACTTTTACTCATTTCGATCAGCACACAGTTCCAATAACTAATTTTATAATAGCTTGTATTAAAAATATATTACACAAAAAAACTTATTTAGACTTAGTTGCTTTTTACAAGCCTTGCAATGTTTGTCCGGGTGGAATATTGCAACTAATTTTAAAGCAGTTATCCTCAACCGACTGAGATGATATTTTGCATGCCTGTCAAGTTCCGACGACAATGCTATATTAAGGTGACAGCGAGCTGATCTGATGATGAACTTCTCGAGTGATAATAGTAGACTGGCCGTGTTTAGGCTCATTTTGATCATCACAAGGTTACGATCACTAATTTTGGAATTACAAGGTTTTATATAACCATGCTTGTTCCAATGCTGATCTGATGATGGAGACAACGGCACTCCCCGATGGATAAAAGTAGACTGGCCGTGTTTAGACTCATTTTGATCATCACAAGGTTACGATCACTAATTTTATGAATTACAAGCTTTTATATAACCATGCTTGTTCCAATGCTGATCTGATGATGGAGACAACGGCACTCTCCGATGGATAAAAGTAGACTGGCAGTGTTTAGACTCATTTCAATCAGCACACGGTTCCGATAAATTATTTTATTAAAAAAAAAAAAATGTACACGAAAGACTTCGTTTACAGTTGCTTTTTGATTGTGGTGTTGTCGTAGATCTCCTCCGATCGTGACCACAGTGGCTCCGATAGTACAGGATCCAGAGTCGGCAGAAGACTGCCCCACGTCGCCGTGGTCGGCCTGGAGCGCGTGCGAGGGCACCTGCGAAGAGGACAAGAGAACGGGCTACCAGTGGAGGGAGCGGTACCATCTGGTAGACGGAGTGGCTGTGGAGAAATACGACCCGAATGTACGTATACTACTAGCAAAGTAATTGCTGCTGCAATTCTGCCCCTTTGAGCCAGAGGTGGGGGTACATGATCTGGCAATAGGTACGTCCCTACTGCTGCACTCAGAGCCACACAATAAATAATAGTAATTAACAAGTACTTAATATTGTTAAAATTAAAAAACCCTCAACGCAATCAAACGGCTGAACTGATTTTGATCAAAAATAGCTATTTACAATCCCGACAAATACATTAAAAAAATAAACAAAATATGTTCATCCGTTCGGGAGCTACGATGCCACAGACACACACACACACACACACACACACACACACACACACACGCACAGACACGTCAAACTTATCGTCGCTCAACACCGTCGTTTTTGTGTCGGGGGTTAAAAAATCTATAAAACTAAGGCCAAACCAACGCGTTCAGCCCGCGTCCGCGGTTGTGCACAGTGGCGATCCATCGACTTACCATTGATCGCCACCGTGCACGCCACCGCGGACGCGGGCTGAACGCGTTGGTTTGGCCTTTGCCTGAGTCGTTTAGAAGTTGAATCAAATTTTCAGTCAAAAACAGCCTGCACCGAGGAGATCAACATTGCCACCTATACAAGATCTATATCAGCAGCTGGTGATTTATTTCAATGGTCCATTTTAATCTAGTGCATAATCTACTCACGAAAACACCTTTTTATAGTAAATAGATAACTTATTTGTTATTTAGGCCAAACATCTCTTCAAAAAGCAAGTGCCCAAATACTGCAAGACCCACTATGTTGACTTTGAGAGGCAAGCCTGTGAAGATAATTGTTCAGCTTCCGAAAGCGAAGATATTAACGGTGAGTATTTACAGACTATGATAGTTCTTGACAAGAAAGCAGTAGGTAAGTACCTACCTACTTAGATAATCGTTTGGCTAATGATGATGTAGATTTAATACCTAATACATACCTGCGTACCTACCTATTTTTATGTTGTTTCAGTTGAACGTAGGATTATGGATCCAAATAAACCAGGGTCCTCATGGTTTTATAAAAAGAGAGATGTGCTTGGACTGTGACACTCGTCATCCTGAAAATATAAGGAAGTGTAATAATTTAATTGAAGCATAATATTACTATCCTATAAGTTAATATTATTTCTACAACCACCAATTTTAATACATACATACTTACATAAGTACATAGAAACGAGCCTTTTTCCCCGAAAGGGTAGGCAGAACCTCAAACGGGCCTGTTTTCAACGTAGGTTGCACCATCGTGGGATATAGACGTGACAAGTGGTGAGCTCATCGCTGCCATTGCTTCCCACGACTGACTCTGCTATCGCTTTCTTCCAGTAATAATAGCTAGCAGCCAGGACAAATCTTATACCATCGAATCATACAAACAAGTCCGGGTAATCTCTTAGTCGGCTTTTACGACATCCATGAGAGGAGATGGACGGGTCTATTCTTGGGCCGGACACGCCACGCCTTTTAATATCTTTTAATATCTAGGTTAAAACTTTTGCTGTTGGAGATCTTAATATAATTGAACGAAACTACTATATAATGTGCCATGTACAAGTATTCTTAAATCATAATGACCCATACCACTCTATTACTTAGTATTATGACCCACTTTGACTTGGCAGTTAAACACTAGTCGCAATTAGGGACAATTAATAGTATCAAATTTAATTGAAGTTACAAATTGAAAGTACCTACCAGAGAAGGTAATTCTACGCTAATTGTGAGCGCTCATTTAGGCGCGACACAGGAGTATGTGAACGGCGATTAGCCATTTAATACATTGACAAGTTTATGTATTTTTATACACTAAATAAAATGGTCTTGAGTGTTATTGGTGAGTACTTTTTGTATATTTTTTTCTTTTTAAATTAATTCAGTAAAAATATTAAAGATGGTTCTAGGTTTTTACATTTATATGCTACTAGAAGTCTGTGAGAGTATGGACAACGTGTGTGATCGTAGACCGCTCGGAACTAAAGCGTTACCACTGCAACCTGACAATAGATTCGTGTTAGATATCGACGGAATACGAGCCAATGAATATATTCCGAAGAGTAATTATACAGGTAAGACCACGATTGGGTAATACTACTCCGCTACCTATCCGTGAAAACCTTCAATAAGCTTTCTGGTATCTATCAATTTGTAAGTCTGTTAATTTTAAGCCTTTGCAAATATAAATACATACGTAGGTACCTGTAGACATCTGCATGGATTGCTAACCCCTTGCTAATTGCTAGCGACCTGTGAATACCTACTTTTTATAAAACTAGTATCTGCGAGCAGTAGAGTTCGCGAGCACATTTTTTTTTTGCAACAATTCAATCTTTGCGTCTTGTATTATTCCATCTTGAATGTGATGTTTGGTTGAAATTGAGTACCTACTGAATGTTTATGCCAAATATCATCAAAATCAGCCGATAAATGGCACCGCAACAAATTCCCCCTTTTTTGAGTAAACACCCCTCCAATAAAACAAATTAAAACGACCTAATATGAAATTGTAGCACTTGTATATAAAGTTCGTCAAGATTCGTTGAAAAATAAGAAAAGATAAATAAAATAAATAAATATATAATGCTGGACAGTTCACACAACATTATCTAGCCCCAAGCTAAGCAGAGCTTGTGTTATGGGTACTAGATAACTATACATTACAATTTTTTTTTAAATTATACATATAAAATTACACAGAACACCTTGAACAAATATGTGCAGATCGTACAAATATTTGTTTTGAGGCGGGAATCGAACCCGTAACCTCCTGCGTCGCAGGCGAACCTTCGCCCGCCGCGCCACAGAGGTCGTCAATAATAAGACGCGAGTACCTACCTTACCTACCAACATAGGTAATGTAGCCAGATGAATGCATGCCAGATGTTGCAAAGGCTTCGCTCGCTCTATCTATTTTAATTCATGAATTCAATATGCATTGCTTCACCGAGCGCTATTTTTTATTGATACCTACATGCTTATGTAAATTATTATCATGTACACTTATTTATTTTCGTATTTTTAGTTCGGCTACACTCAAGAGACGAGGTATCTAGTTTTATTGGATTTACAATATCACTTCAAGAGGATTCCCTACCTAATACGGCAAACCCTCGAAAGCCTAAATATCTGCACCCAGGATCGTTAACTTCTAATAGTAACCTTGCGAAGTCTCATGAGTATTGTAATAATACGATTATTCAGTCGGATATCACGCCTAAAACTTCCGTTGAGGTGAGTAATATACCTACCTACCTACCTATTTTGATCTTATTCGTCCACAACTGCACACAGTAGGTAGGTATTCCAAAGGTGGATTTTTAATAGGTATCTAAACTGTCAAATCTCGGAAGTCTTTAACCTATTTCTAATTGTCGTATCGAAATTAAACTTTGTGCGATATGCAGTTAGGACGACAATACCAATTACAATAATAATTTGGTATCTTGGAGCTGAGGCACAGATTAATTAATAGTAACTTCGGCTGAGGGCAAGGGTTTGTAATTTGGAACTACCCGGAATAACTAAAACCGAATTGCGAGTTTAAAAAGCGCTTTTGTATGCAGATAATGATAAGCGCCCCTAGCGGACTTGTGACGAAACTAATTAAAACCATGCCTAAAAACAAATATAGACTCGCAACTCGATAATGGGAAGATACCGGATTACATTTTTCACACCTGTACCTACTAGGCCCTTTGGTCTGATGATGGAGGCAGGAGGTAGATAGTGGAACTCTCTAGTGGGGTAAAATCTGGCAATCGAATTTTCAACCAGTTCCCGATATCCGACCTGTCAAGGGAACTGATGATTAATAGTGGCAGTGTTTGGGGATAACACGGTTCCGATAGGAAACTTACTAATTTTAGAAAAGCTTTTACCAACCTAAGCGAAAAATCTTGTTTTGAAAAATATATGTTTCAACAAAAATCTTATTATTTCCTAGGCTAAATGGACTGCACCAGACAAAGACAATAAATGCGTGACAATATTCGCTGTAGTAGCCATCAAGCCTAACGTTTGGTACAGTTTCGATGGTCCACTGTCTAAAAAGGTATGCGAAGACCCTAGAAAAGACGACGACATGCCTCCAATGGAGAACGACAGATGCGAAGTGTGTGAGGATGCGAGGTATGAGGTGGGTTATTAACTTATATGGTACCCCAAAAGAACAAACCTAACGCAACCAGCCTAGGGCATAATTGAGGCTTGGAATCTGCTGGTGAAATCAGGAATCAAACGCATTGTCAGTTATTTACAAATTATTTATAAACGGCGAACGAGCGTTTCGTTCAAAGTTTCCGTCAACAAAAGCATCATAGAAAAATTAATCACGTAAAGCTATACTAAGTCCATGCGAAAAGCATCTGCTTGTCTGTATTTTTCTGTGGTCACTGAGCAGGCAGGTAACTCAGAAGAAGTTGTACTCATGTTGTAACTAGGTACTACATTAATGGCAGGTAATCACTATTCACTACGTTTCTGTGGTCAAGCGTCTTCCGTTCATCGCTGCGCCGCGCAGCGCCGTGCCAGCCGCCACGCAACGGGCAGTCGCAGGAATAATATTGCAAGCATCAAGTTGGATCAGTTTCTCATTTTCAACTTTGCTCCATTTTTGTGTAGTTATTCTAAGGGTATTTGTTACAGTTAACCTTCCAAGGTCTGTGGTCGTTCAACACGCACCTCGAGCAATACCCACCGAGTGGCCACGCCCACTTCAGTGATATCGTCGGTGCTTCTCATGACTCTGAAAGCTATACGCTGTACCGGATCGGCTCTGAGGCCTCTGAAGGCCTGAAAATGCTGGCAGAGCAAGGGAACACCACGGGACTTGAGATAGAAATTGAAAAAGGGGTGAGTTAGATAAATAAAGATTTTGCTCTTAGTAGGTAGTAATATTTTAAATATACTAGTGGTTCGCCCCGAACTAAGACCTCGCGAATACACGCGATGTAGGTAGGTTACCTACTTTATTTACATTATCCCTAAGTCCTATACTTTAAGCTATGTTATATTATAAGTTTTATTAGCTCCCGCCCGCGACTCCAGTCAACTAGGTAAGTAACGGTTGAGAGGATTTTGATGATAAAGGATCCCATCATCAGATCCTCTGACTTGATGACCACGGGACTACCTGGGAAGTATACCTACCCTTTCTAACAAAAAGATTTTTCCAAATCGGTCCAGGCGTCTTCGAGTACCTACCCAATGAAAATACATTTTAAAAAAAAAGACGAATTGGGAACCTCCACCTTTTTTGAAGTCTGTTAAAAAGCTCTACTACTATTACAAAAGTAATTATTTAGGTAACTATAATATAAAAACATGTTTTTTTTTCAGCTAGGCACAAACGTCCGTACAGTAATCAAAGCGACGAGCCCCCCGGAGCCGAATATGGCTGCAGTAGCTCAGTTCAGGGCGAGTAAAGGCTTCACCCGGCTGTCAATAGCCACTGCCATCGTGCCGTCTCCAGACTGGTTTCTAGGCGTGTCCAACATGGAGCTTTGCAGTACCAAAACGAACCAGTGGGCCGACAGCATCACGCTAAACTTGTACCCTTTGGACGCTGGCACTGATAAAGGAACTGAATTTAATGTATGTACTCCAGTCACAAAATGCATGTATCTGCAAGACGCACATACTTATCATTTCTTATCGGTGTCCAACAACAAGTCCTTGTCAGGGCCACCATATTATAGCCTGGTCACGGACCTAACACAGGGTGACCAAGAAATAACCAGTGAAAGGACAAACTCTGTCACTAATTTTTTCCTATTTTAAAATTGGTCAAAGCTATCTCTAGGCTCAGTGCGCCTAGACAACGATTTATTATTGTCGCTGGATATAGAGGGTTATTATAGATTTTAGTTGTTTGCAACATTGTAACAGACATTGTCTCCTCAATGAAGCTCGTCTACAAGATCTTGATACTTGTCATAAATTTTAATTGGTTCGATCCTAGGCTCCGCACCAATGACTTTTCTAAGTTATGTGCGGATTTCCATCGCTCTGTGCTTCGGAGGGCACGTTAAAAGCTGTCGGTCCCGGCTGTTATTGATTAATAGCAGTCGATAAGCCATAGAGGCCCTCGGGCGGCTTGACAAACTCTGACACCAGAGGCTAGCACTACCTCATAAGAAACAAACAAACGAATGTTAGATGGAGGTTGAGTTAAAATCTAATCCATCGAAATGTTAGAACCGTTTTTTTAATTGTGTCAATGACGTAACAAGCAGATGGCCAATCTGATGTTAAGCGGTAACCTCTCCCTCCTTAATAGGCACAGATACCCGCCACCCTCAGACAAAGATGAAAAGTCTCCTGTACCTGTAATTTCACCGGCACCTATACCCTTCAAACCGGAACACAGCAATACAAGCACTACTGCTTTACGGCAGAAATAGATATGGAGGTAGTACTTCCGTGGACGAACTCTTTCACAAAAAAAGCTCTACTACTACTAATACACAATCTACTTCTTAAACAAATGATCAAATAAATATTATTTTGAAGGTTCATAATTCATTTACTGTCTGTAAATCTAGGTACATAGATGATTCCGCGGTAGAATCCAACCGGGACCCCGTGACCCTGTCAAGTGTTAGTGCATCTCTAAACCACTCGTCAGATGATGAGTGGTTTGATGATGCACTAGCATTAAGGTGAAGGAAGGAATATCGATGGGTTTTTAGTCGGTATGCCGTTGGGTGCTAGCCAACGGAGAGCCCGACAGACCCCCTCAGCTCTCCCCGAGCTGATGGAAATGCGTAATGCATTTTCCCATCGTAAAAAAAAAAAAAAAAAAGGTACATAGATGATTAGGTGTATTTATTTATAGTTAGAAGGTTATACCTACTAATGAGTTTTTTTATTTTTCCCAGTCCGCCAATGAAGTAACGTTGCCACATCAGGCTATATCCGTGGCCATGATACGTGGAAAACAAGCTAAGAAACCATTCGCCAGACTAGTTTTGACGCTAATAAGGACTTATAACACGCCTGAATGTGCTATTGAAGATGCCACGGAACAAGAAGGTGAATGAGCTTATAGCCTACGTAATTTACTTCAAATTTGGTTCACTACTACTACTACTTGTGCTACTAGCATTTAATGAAAGATCCAACTTTTTTGTGTTTATAGCAAATGCTTCAATATCTGGCCTTAAAATAATTTGCAACAAGCAGCAATAAGATAATTTTGAAAAAATTAAAAACCCCCAACGCAATGAAACGGCTGAACCAATTTTGATAAAACATGTCTAAGAAGCACCGCTAAAAAACCTTCTATCAATTAAAAAGTACCACATTCATATCGGTTCACCCGTTTAAGAGCTACGGTGCCACAGACACACAAGCGGTCCAACTTAAAACACCCCTCTTTTTGCGTCGGGGGTTAAAAAGATGACGGAAAATATTGTAAAATGTTCCAGAACGAAAAATACGTACCTAAACCCTCCTAAACCAGTACAAACTAACACACAGCCTAGATAATAAGCTTAGTGAAATTGAGCACTAAATAAAATAATGATATAGATAAATGTAATGGTAATTACCTAATGTAATAATAACAAGTTTTATTGGATCTTAGCTTTTGTCCCAGCCCCCAGCTTTGGGAGTAAATGCTGATTACGATTAATTTTGCAGGTGAAAAGGTTGATGGTGACGATGATGATAGTGATAGTGGTGAGAATGGTGGTGATGAAGGGAATGGTGAGAATGGCGGGAATGGTGGTAATGGTGGTGATGATGGCGATAGATACTCTGAAGAACCTACGTACGTTCCAGCTTACAGGACAACAACTAGGTACGTATACCTAATCTGCTTACCATTTCCATTTTTTTGCCGGTATCCTGACATGGAACCTCCTCTTATCTGTCTTAGAACCTTATAGTATCCGCGAGGTTCACTAAATCAACCGGTTCACGGACCTATATAGCGTAGGGTGACCGCAAAAGAAACAGTAGCAACAAGTGAAAGACCTAGAACCTGAAATATTTATATACCCCATTATCCTGAAATATTTATATACCCTATTATCCTGAAATACATACCAAATTATTCCGACATACTTATCACATTATTTTTAAGTACCTACCACTTGTACATAAGTACCACATTAATCTGAAATACATGCGTAACCTTTTGTCCTCATATATAGACCACATTATCTTGATATACGTAAGCACCACATTATCATGAAATACATACCCCATATTTTACCCCATTATCCTGATATGCATACCACATTATCCTGATAAACAACCCACATTATCTTGAACAAATACCGCATAATCCAATACCCTGAAAGACATACCACACTATCCTTTGATCAATATGAGTTTTTTTTTGCAGTGAGGAGCCTCCATCAGTCGATCCGGACTCTACGGGAGGGTGCCCAATGACGCAATGGGAAGAGTGGATGCCGTGCCAGGGGGAGTGTGCCAACGGCACCATCAGCGGCTTCAAAATACGTCTACGGTATCACGTGGTCGATGGGATCGCAGTTGGGAAATATGTTGAAAACGTAAGATTGACAAATAAAGTCTACCAATTCTTCTTCGATGTACCATGGTTCTCGTAGTTCCTGATACTCACGCCACAGAGGATCCTAGTGTGAGATCAAACATACACCGAACCATACACATAACCAACACACATACCAGCTCGTTGTCACCATAATATCACACATAATATTGTATTGTCATCGGAACTTGACGAGTTAAATTTGGCCCACTACCCAGTGTTCGATTGAGCTGTGATATTTGGCATAGGTAGGTAACTGTCATGTTCTGATGACGATACAATATTATGGTGACAACGAGCTGATCTGATGATGGAGACGGAAGGTGGACAACGGCACTCCTCGATGGATAATATTAGTCTGGCAGTGTTTAGGCTCATTTTGATCAACACAATGCTCCGAACACTAATTTCCTAAAAGCTTGTTTTGAAAAAGATATTTTCTAATTTTTATTTATTTATTCAAGGACAATAAACAGCTACAATATAAATCATATGATATGAAAAAGTTAAGTAACACAAATAAAACAATATTGTATCCCACTGCATTAATATAAGTATAGAAGTGATATTACGCAAAACTATGAAAAATTGAGAAAACACGGGTGAAGTTCAAACAACAAATTTTCAAAGAGGAAAAGCCTCTACCATCTAAATATAATATCAATACTACAGAAATAGCTGAAGTTTTTGAAATTAGAGACTTGGGAGTAATTTTAGACAGTCAACTTAAGTACTTAGCTCAATATGATCACGTAGTTAAAAAGGCGGCCCAAATGTTGGGATTCCTGAAACGAAACACAAAAGACTTTAAGAAACCTAGTACCAAAATCATTCTTTATAACGCGCTTGTTAGAAGCTTCCTTGAATATGCGTCCACCGTATGGAATCCTACCTATAGTGTCCACTCGCAGCGAATTGAAAGTATTCAGCGCTCTTTTCCTAGGCACCTTGCATTTATTTCCTCTGGTATATCACACAGATGTCCATACCCTGCTAGATTGCAATATTTCAAGATAGATTCCCTGTTTAATCGAAGACATTTATTAGAACTATCATTCCTCCATAAAATCATTAATGGTGATCTTGACTGTAGTCAAATTTTAGAATGTATAAATTTAACTGTTCCAACCAGAATTCCAAGACAACCTATTACCAGAATTCTCCACACACCTTTTTGCCGCACCAATACTGGGTTAAATGCTCCAGTTGTACGTCTTTGTAATAAATACAACCATATCAACCAAAAAGTTGAAAATATTGATATTTTCAACGATAATACAAAAAGCTTTAAAAATAAAATGCTTGAACACTTTCGTCAACAACAAAACGATACTGAGTGCAATTGTTATAGTCATGGTAGGATTTAAATAATGTATTTTTTTAGGATTTAAATAATGTATTTTTTTATATTTTATATTAAGTAGTTTATTTAAGAAAGTTAAATTATGTTCAATAGGTGCTTATATTTTAATATTTATTTTTCGTTATGTATTTCTAGCTATATATCTGTTTTAATGCCAATATTTTACTAAGCTAAATAATTAAAAGTAATATGTAAATCTTCAGTTTACAGAATAATAATACGAGTACTAATAGTAATGTTGTCTGCCTTGTTTGTAAGATAAAAGTGTCAATGTTGTGTTCGCCTGTAATTGGTGTATGTATCAGCTCGAAACTAAGTGAATGATTTTTGTAAATGTGTTTATATATATGCTGTTGGCGTTCCTTTTATGAATAAATAAATAAATAAACAAATTTCATTTTACAGGGTCCCTCGTATGAAGATAAGGTAGTGCCTCATGATTGCCTCGAAAAAGAGGAAGACAGCCAAACTGAGAAATGTACGGAACCGTGTGAAGAAACACAGGCAGAGGAAGAAGAAGAAGAAAAATAATACCATTTTTGAATAAAATAAATTAAGAATCTATCTATCTTTATTACATACTGGGTACCTATGGTAAAACTGTTACCGAATCTGTACCTACAATATATATTTCTTGAAGATTCTAATTCAGGTAAACTTCTTAACTGATATAGAAGCCCCATTATTATTGATTCATCAAAATCATATATTATGTTGTTACAAATTGCTCTAAGCATTATGCTGATACCATTTGATACATATGCTTAGAGCAATACGGCTTCCGGGTGACCTGGAGGCCGTGTTACTCTATGCCTTATGGTATCAAGTGACAGAGCCTTTAGAGAATGTCATACGGCTGGTGTCAGCATTGTTAACAAAACAATTAATCATTTGAAAACAATGTGACTATAAGCAATAGCGAATAAGTGATATATATTTTGCGGATATAAGCTGTTGTTGCCCTCGAGTGTCACTTCACCCACTCAACATTTGGTACGCTCGGCATCGGCATCGCGGCATGCTCCACTCAGGACCCGCGTAGGAGGTGGCTACTGGCTCCGTGTTTTTATATACTTTTAAACCCTAGTGGCGTGACGCACAAGACCACGTGGAGTCAGGGTGCTCCTCGTCGGTTATGTCACTCATTTTGAACCTAACCTACTCATACTCATTTTCGTCTGTTTTTATTGGAATTACAGTCTTTATTTTGGCAGAAACCTTGCCTAGATAAAATTTAGTACTGGCAACCAAGAATCATTCAACATTATTATGGTATCTATGGTTGGTAAGCTAGTGGCACCATGGAGGTAAACAGATATAAACAATTTCGCCAATGTCAAGTGATTTTAAATAAAAATTACGACATTTCATTCAAAAATGGCAGATTCAATCACCCATCCTCATGGAGGTATAATAGTAATGGAGTGAGTGCTAAAAATAGCATAGAGTTCTTCTTCTTACTCCTATCCTAGAAGATAGCTTGCTATCCTATGTTAGAGAGAAACAAATATATTGTCACACGGCGTAGCGAAAAAATTCTACGTCTATGGTCACACGCATAGATTTAGTTTAGCGTAGCGAAAAAATTCTACGTCTATGGTCACACGACAGTATTGTATCATGCATATACATCTCCCTAGATTGTTACCATGAATGTACTAGTAATTTGATATTTGGCCTGGTACGACTAACACAAATAAGAACAGATAGATTTATGCTTGTCTCATTCCAACACATGAATACATTCATATAAAAGAATGAGACTGGTATAATCGCTAACGTTTAGTTTTTAGCCTTAGTTCCATGCCTTTAGTCCATCTTCCTAGATCATTACAGAGGTACTGAATGACCAGAAGCCGCCGTATCTCGCTCTACGATAGCCGCACGATTCCCATGGACGTAGATGTCCATGACGATTCCTCAATCCTTTATCATTCGTTCGTTTATTTTTTCCATTCATCTCATTCTCATTCTCGTCATGTCATTCATGACAACTACAACAATGTTCATTCACGTCAATTTTCTAAAGGTGATTATTCTTACCACGGAAGAATAATTACTCTGATGGAAACGCCACTCCACTAGTCGTAAAGACGTAATCACGCTGTAATTCTCAATTTATTATGTTAACTAAAAACCCTGTATCCACATTCAAGCGAGCCTTGAACCTTACTCTAAAAACAGCGTTTTTGGTTGAGGCGGCTGGCTTTGCGGTGTCATTCGGTGTTTGGTACAAACTCAACACCGATAGGGGTGAGTTCGTTTATTTTTATCTTCTATTAGCATGTAGCAAAGTAACCATTTTGTAAGGTTCACTCAAGGGTTCACGCTTCACTGTGAAATCTAAAATAAAAATAAAAATCCAAGACCTAGGTTGTATCATCAATACAACCTACAACAGTGTTTTAGCTTGCTTGTATTGAATTGAATATCTAACAATGAATTCTGAGATAATTTATATCACACTCTGTCCTTTTACTATTAATTGAACCAATACTTATGATTAGAACTGCTCATAGAATTTATAAAATGTTTTTCTTACATTTTTGTAACCAGGTGTTGTGCTAAATTGAGACTGAGTCAGTATTTGTGCCTCAGAAACTTATGTTGGTGAAATTTTATAACGCAGTTAAATTGTCATTCCTAGGATTAGGAGCATTCAGGAATGGGTTAATCCACCCTAGGTACTTGCATTCTTGATGGAAATCCTAATAATCCTATCTTTTCCCATGCACCGATAACAAAGCAAAATTTTCAGATAAAAACTTAAAACGGACATTGTCTACAGTGCCAATGTTGTATGATTGTCAGTTACTTAACATGGTCTTCAGACTGTGTGTTTGGTGTGGGTCAGGCTTAGAGAAGTGGTCCAGCAACCGCCTCTTCTATTTTAGTTACCTGTGTGATATTGCAGCTCTACTCAACCAGACCTATGACTTTCAGATTTCCGCCTGTACATGTTTAAGAACCACAACTGGGCACTTGAAGGTTACTACGCCCTCGGTGAAAAGATTGCTGACCAGACGACTCGAGAGCACGATCTTAGAGTTTGGAATAACGAGGGGAAGATATAAGATACCTATAGCATCTATAAAATATCATCGGTGAGATGAGTGTAGCTATAAAATCCACGTTCTGGGTGTTGACGTTTGGCACGCTCGGGTGGGCTCTTTACACGTTGGTCAAACCTGATGATGAACTACTTAAGAAGGTCATTATTACGATTTTATGTTGTGTCAGAAACATATGTAATTACTGCATTGGGTAGCACTTGAAAACTAATCTGTGTGCATGTTTGTTTTGTGTTTTCTGTCTATAATTTTGTCCTTCATTTTTTGACCAAATCACAACTATCTGTGATAAATAAATTTCATAAGGGTGAATTTGCTTTATGAGTTCATTAGCCATGTGGGGCATGTTTTTTTTTTCAAAAACTTTATAGGTCAAATCATCTTCTGGCATTTCCATTAGTTTTTTATTACATTTACAATGACAGTTCATCATGTTTGATCCATTTGAAGCAAGACAATTAATAATTAACATTGAACAAATTATTTTGATTATTATTTCCACTACATATTTTGCTATATTACAGTTTGATCAAGAATCCAAACACACAGACGCTCGGAAGCTTGCCAACAAATCGTTGGAAGTTCTTAAAGGAGCTGCAAACAAAGACACAGAGGTAAATCAAAAAATTGCAGATTTGTTAAAAGGAAAATGAATGAGAAAGTTAGTATTTTAGATAGGCTGAGCAGGAGAGACGCTCAGCGCTTAGAAAAGTTGCAAAAGGCTCACAAGGCTAGAGAGGACATAGATGCCTCAAATGAAAATGAAGACTACTTCTCTGGAGCATTCAAAATCAAAGCAGAGGACATTGACGATCTACTCATGGCCATCCCTGCATTAGAGTCAAACATTATACCTTCACACTTTGATGTCATCAAAAAGGAAATGAACGATCTGCAGAAATATGTTGTCACCTCATCCTTTTTCCTTAAAGAGTTCAACATGCGGAAATACTTAGGAATTGTGCAGAACTTACAAACTAAATGCTATGAACTCGAAGAAAGATACGTTCCTAAGAAAAAGTTTGGTTTTTCTAAGAAGAAGCTTCCCAAATCCGACAATCACAAACAGGATTCGCTTGATGAAAATGATAGCGCGAGCAAGAATGATAGCAACAAATGGAATGAGAAGCTTTTTGGATTTGATTCACAGGATAATAAAGTACTTCTACTTGAGAATGAAGAGTTGTTCCAAAGAGATGTGGCTTTACGTAATCTGAGGAACTGTACAATAGGTCTCAAAGGTATCATGGGTACCCTGCATTTGATTAACTTAGAAAACTGCATTGTTCTTTCCGGACCGGTGACATCTTCCGTTTTTGTTGAGAAATGTAACAACTGTAAAATTGTGACTGCTTGCCAACAGCTCAGAATGCACACATCCGTCAAATGTGATGTCTACTTGCATGTGACCAGTAAAGGCATTGTGGAAGACTGTTCAGAGATTCGGACTGCACCTTACAACTTGTACTATGATGATTTAGAGAAACACTTAATTGCTTCATCATTAAATATAAACAGCAACAACTGGGATAACTTGGATGACTTCAATTGGCTCGCGCCTGATATTCCTTCCCCTAACTGGTCGGTTTTAGACGTCGCACAAAGGATTAAATGTTGGGAAGAGTGGTGGTCTAAAACTCCCTAGTATTACAGTGTAGATAGTTGTAAAATTTCAGTTGATTATTTAATTCAACTGCATACTTACTCTCATATATAGATAGTAACAAATATAATTATTAATGCTCATACCTGCATTCAAATTTCACTAGAATTTTGTTTGGTACCAGGTTTGAGAATTTATTTGTATAATTTTTTTGCTGTTCATTTAACGTGAATCAAGTGACCTAGCCTTTTTAACATTTTTAAAGACTTTTAACTAGATAATTGACTAAATTTTCTTAGCATTGTGAGCCATATTGTAACTGCTTAGTAAATTGCAATGTCAGCATTTATCCACTAACTTATTATGAAATAAAGTTTTATTAGAAAACATACATAAGTTTCATTAACTAATATATTTAATAAAAGTAGGTAGGAACATCACATTTTGTTAAAATCCTACAAATTAACTATGTAGACATTTAACTATTGATGGATTCTCTAAGGTCCTCAAATTTGGAGTCTTTACAACCTGATTTTTGGTTGTTAGGAGGAAGAAATATTTATATAACATTCTAGCTCATCATTATATCAGTCCACTGCTGGACATAGGCCTCTCTAGAATGCCACGAAGAAGTCTTGACTGCCTCCCTGCGGGCTATGTACCTACAGATCTAGGAGCAGTGTTTGGTATCTTCCAGGGATACGGGAGGAACCATGGGTAATAAAAGTTTTTAAGCACTGCAAAGTCATAAAAGATAAATAGGGGCCAGCTTAGCTCATGGGTCTTAAAACAATGACACAATGGATTTCCAGGGGATTCTAGTTTGGGATAAGGATCCCAAACTAGAATCCCCTGGGTCATGGGTATAAAGAACACACGGGCCCGGCCGGAACAAATATTAATAGATCAAAGAAACATTTGTCCGTCAACGGGAATCGAACCAGCACCTCTCACATCTCAGCTGGCTATACTCGGGAGCTGCGTCAAGGAGGTCGTCATTCAAAATAATCTAGGAGAGTAAATCAAAGAGTCAATAAACAATAAATACTTATTAAATTTATTTGTACACTAGAAATATATAAAATTTAATGTCACACAGAAATCACAGCAATATTATACATGGGAGAGAAGGTCCAAATTGCGTAATAGACTGAAGTTCGATTGCGATGTCCAGTTTGCTATTTAGTGCGCTGCGTGTTTTAAATAATTCTGCTCTTGAAACAAAGCTAAAACACGCAGCGCAATGAACAGCAAACTGGTAAATATGACAGCTGCACATAAAACACTGGCAATGTACAGACCGTGTCACTAAATCCACTTCTAGGATTAGACCAAAATTAAAACATACGGTAGTGCACTAGCCAAGTTTGCAAAGGATTGTTGGATTGAAGCAAAAAACAAATAGGTATTATCCTGGATATAAAAATAATAAACAAAAAAATTGCAATTTCTGCAGAAATGGATTGCTAAGTAGCAAATAATTACTTATAAATATATTGAGCACATAAAGCAGCACGGCCACCGACCGACTCTAAGTTTGTGTATATTCCATATCTATGGGACTAGTTATCGATAGATAAAAAAAATGCATTGTAGTAGTTACAATTACAGCCCCCTTATTCGCTATGACCAAACGTGATTACGTGAGATAACGCGGGCTCGTTACGATATCTACGTGGAATCATCGTTCAGTCAGAATACATTGTGACGTCATACGTTATTGTCAAGTAATCTCCTATGGTCATAGCGAATAACAGCCCTGAACATTCATTTATAAAATTATAGATTCTTGTATAATATTATGTAAAACTGAACACAACTTATAATTGTAGAGTAGAAGTACAGATTCCCTGACATGTCAGCAGTTCATTTCCTAGTAATAATGCAAAGATCTGTACAAACAAATAGTAGGTAAGAAAAACACGATAGACTTTATAATCGCGATATAAAATAAGTACCTGTTGCAGGGTTCGAAATTATCAAGATAATAACGCTTCTTGATAATTATCGGATAATTATCACCAGTGTAAGAAATTTATTTGTTATATTCTTTTGTAACAAATGCATTATAATTTGAGTAATTCTAACAACAAAAAATAAAAACAAATAAATTTTATAATTTTGATTATACAAATTAACATAATTAATTAAATTCTGGTTCTGCAGTGTGCACTTGAGGCTGACATACTTTTACGTGAGATTTCATTCTATTTACTATTCCTTGCATCTCTTTGCTACATTTTTGCACCGAGCTCATAGCCCAGTATTTTTCGTTTTAATGCAAATAAAGTATGACCATATTGGATCTTTCTCACGAGGCATTTTACAAATCCAACTCAATAAACAATATTTAACACAATATTTAACAAACCAATGACACTGGAGTTCACTCAACTTTGCGTAATTCGAACTGAATTTTTCTTGTAAGGGGAATTCCCTTGGCCGTTGACACTTCGTGCGTTCAGATAGACGCAAGTGCGGCCATACACGTTCGAATACAGTTCACTTTCACGTGCGCAATGTTTTGTTATTATCAATCGATAATTATCAATCTGTTATTATCACGATAATTATCGTGATAATTATCAGGATAATTATCATTGATAATTATCCTTTCGAACCCGTCCTGTTGTACACATTTTTATTTTAAATGGACTGTTTTCATAATAATTTATATTGATAAAATCCGCAGCCGACGTGTTAAGGTCTGACTGAGGCCCAATCATTTTGAAAACATTCAAACGTTCGAACATAACATAGCACTATTTTCTTAACGTTTGAACAGTGGACGTGACTAAAACTTAAGAGATCCTTTTTTAAATTGTCCTGAAATTTTTAGATTGAGGAAGACAAGTAGTAATAAAAAAACATGGGGTGAGAAAGTGTGTTACCTTGCCGTAACACAGTTTTTTAACTAGCACGGAAGGTAAAGTTCTCTTATTTTCATATACTTACGAACATCTTTAACAATGTTTTGTTGTACCTGTTCTAAGTGAAATATACTTATCTTTATCTTTTAATTACCTATACGTAAAAAAAATGGCCGTGAAAGAATTATTGCGATCTCTCAAAAATTACATTTTGAAAGATTTCTGACACATACGAGGTCTTAAATTCCGAGGCCAATTCATGCAAGGATTCAATTAAAACGTAGGTAAATATCGGTAGGCGGTTGGTCCAATCAATCGGTAAACTAATGTATCTTCCAAAAGAAATGTGTATAACGTAACGGTTTAGGTTTGGTATTGTTTTAGCAGGATTGGGCCCAGGTGGGGTAAGTGTAGCAAACAATAAGGCCAATTGGTAGGTGAAGCGATATTCAATGTTAAAAAAAGAGGCTGCACTTCCGCATATTTATCTCAAATAATTGGGTAATGATATAAATTTAAGTTCACTAATATGAGGACAAGCAATAGGTACATAAAGACTATTATAATGCATAAATTCATAAGTTTTCACATGAGATTCTGTATAGCTACACAATAATAATTACATCTGCTCAAACCACATAAGAACACTTCAGAGCTACTAAGGAAAGAAAACCGTCAAATATAAAAATGCTTCCCAAAGCTTTAATAAATAAGGAATGTATCAATAAATTAAGTACTTACTTAAAATTATGTATTGCCAATCTATAAATTTTTTGTCAAGCTTTTACAATTATTACATAATTAATACTTGGTCAAAACTGAAACGTGATCTGCCCCCTTATTCGCTATGACCAAACGTGACATAATTCGGGCTCGTTACGATATCTGCGTGGAATCATCGTTCAGAATACATTGTGACGTCACACGTTATAGTCAAGTTATCTCCTATGGTCATAGCGCATAAACGCCTGTTTTTTTTAATCAAAGTTTTAGATACATCAAT
This sequence comes from Operophtera brumata, assembly GCA_932527175.1. Taxonomy (NCBI): domain Eukaryota; kingdom Metazoa; phylum Arthropoda; class Insecta; order Lepidoptera; family Geometridae; genus Operophtera; species Operophtera brumata. The sequence continues at coordinate 18,384,054 of OW052239.1, forward strand.
ACTACTAGAAAATATTTTGGGGAATATCATGTAATTTCAGTCTCAATGACCTGACTTCCTCAGTTTAATTTATTACTTGCGCAATATAAACATAATACTTTTACACACAACGTATATACGTAAATAAAGTACGTATGGGTTTCAGATTATCATGAAATCTCTTCACGAATTACGTAAATTTGTATTTCAACTTGAACACACATTGGCTGCAAGGAAGGTATAACATTTTCAAATAAAAGCGTATGCATACAATTTTGAACACTAGTACGTTGTGATACGAGCGTCGTAAATAGGTTATTGCAACACGGCAAGGGCTTACCATCGCCACGCATGAGTTTGCAATAACCTTTATGTCCGTGTATCATACGCCGTTTTTCAATACAGTTGTGAGAAAACATAACAAATGCATAGTAAACTCTAGTTAGTTAAATACTTATCCCGAGTTTCATTTATCTTTGTCTATAGTCGTCTTAATTTTATTTTTCTCATTTTATAAAACTCCTTGCTAGTAAACTTATTTATTGGACTGAAACTTAGAGCATTGCAGCCTCCGTACCGGAGTGCTTGATTGACTGAAAGAATATGCTGACAAATAAATTATTATGGAGTTTTTAATTTAATTAAAACTGGCTAAGGAGTCTCGAAAATTCAGCGTTTAATTGACACAGGCTTCTTGAGATTGTCGCAGGAAGTCAGTGGATGGAGGCGGTCCAAGACCGTCGTGGAATTGATTGAGGGAGGCCTATGTCCAGCAGTGGACTTTACTGACTCATTATGATAATTGATGTCATTTAATCCTAATCCATGGCAAGGGTAGGTAGCCCTACGGTTTGACACTTGGACAAGAAATGGTATTCAGGGCCTATTTTGATTTCGGTACTCGAAGGAATTGCGAGTCAAAACAGATTTTTGTGTAGTGAACATTATAAGCGCCCCTAGCGATCCTGTTGAGAAACTCGGTACACCAAAATATGGAATCGCAATTCGGTAGTCAAGAAAACCATTGTATACAACTATAGTTCGCCAGGTATGCTACTCCGAGACACGATGTGGTCACGTGGGGTGGGAAACACCAGCTTACGTCATCATCAATAAGAATTGAGTTAGCCCGTCTCAATGCTGACTGTAGTGTGTAATCTAACTAGCTGCCCTTAATTATTACGTGTCCGAATCCCTTCGATCAAGAATACAACTAGATGTCAGGTCGGCGCAATAAATACGTCTCGGTGAATAACAGCTCACTTGAAAAGTGAGCTCTTATTTTTTATTTGTATTTGTGGGAACTTTATTTTTAGCTCTTTAAGGTTGATTTCACTATAATATTTTGAAGATTTGCTACTTTAGTGCTAGGTGTCGTGGTTGTAATGAGGTTGAACTTAGAACTGTTTTAAAACTTTTGATTTAGTTCGTTAGTAAACTAATATAGCTGTATAGCTTTGATTTTGTACGTGACCCAAAATCTAGTTGTATTCTTGATCGAAGCCGAATCCGATAAAACCGCGAGGTTTTTATTATAAGTACTGGTACCGCAACGTAACAGTTTCACATTTTCTTATTCAACTTTTCGCTACGCAATATAGTTCCGTATCAATATCCAGGCAACCTGAATTTATCGGTATGACGTCATACCGATTTTTAAAGGTATCATAATTTTTGGGTTATTCAGACCCTGCTGGATAGTGACGTCACGTTAGTTTCGGGGTAGCAGACCTTGTTTTCTTAGATGGAGAGAACGAATGCCAAAGGTAGATTAGGCCCACAGACCAACACGGTCCGAATCAGGCCGTATTCGACCATAATCGATATTAGCGCGGTCCGATTCAGTGAAATAAAGCTTATGAGCAGGGTTTGAAATTATCAAGATAAATATGACCTTGCGATAATTATCAGATAATTATCAAACAGATGTTAAGCCCAGGAATCCTTTTTTAAATGATATTACATATCAACATTTATTTTAGAAGCAAGTAGTAAATAAATTATACACATTTTACAATCAAGGTAATTTGTTATGTTTTGTTTTTGTTTATAAATGCGTGAATAAAAACTTGCAAACCAAAATACGAGAAGTTAATCAACTACATACTACTTAATTAAATTGATGAGTGGAATATCATCGTCCTCAACCTCAACTGCGTTAACTGGACGGGGGTTGTCTGTATCTGAAGAACAAGAATGCCACGATTATACTTATCAAGATAATTATCAACCTATATTTATCTTAGAATTTAAACTATCGTGGTTGGGAATCATATTAAAAGATAAACGGCTAATTACCACTAATTTCGCCAGCAAAAAAACGTACGTAAACGTCAGCAAAGTGACGAAATTAGTGGTAATTAGCCGTTTATCTTTTAATATATTTATCTTGTTTATACTTATCAAGATAATTATCAACCTATATTTATCTTGATAATTATGAATGATAATTATCACTTCGAACCCTGCTTATGAGCGTGCTAATATCGATTATGGCCTGATTCGGACCGCGGTCCAAGTAGGGTGTTCTAGAACAGCGTGTTATAAAAATAGATGCATACAGCTCGAACGCGCGACGCACGTCCGTGGCGGCTCACCAGCCAGGGTTCTCGTGGGAGATGGTCCACTGCTGGTACGTGTTGTTGGGGTCGCACGGCGCCAGGTTCAGCTGTCGCGAGTGCGGCTGCAGGGTGAGGCAGTGTTCGTGCAGACGATGGATAAGATGGCCGATATTGTTATATCTGTAATGTAAGATTTTTTATCTACACTCAAATCGAAAAATTCGAATTACGAATTCAAAGACGGTTCTATACAGACGCACTTTATAGACGCATATACATAAAATTAAGAATAAAACTCATTATAGTACCGCCAACCGTATCATAAAACTCATTATAGTACCACTATCTTTTTTTAAATTAATTCTTGAAACTAGTCTATGGTTATAGCCTGAATATGAAAAAAAAGGCGCACGCATGCGCAGTTCGAACTGTGAAGAAATGGCGCACGCATGCGTAGTTTGAATTTAATTTCCCGCGCTTCCCATACATTTTTTTGACGATCGAGTTTTTGTATTCGATTTTGTCCAACACTATAATGAGCACCATAGAAAATAAAGCCAATGAAGTAAATATAAACATACCAGCACCAACTACAAACAGATATACCGCAACAGACGAGAATGCAGTAATTAACATTCAATTTCATAACTGCGCCATCCACAATTTAAATAATTACTATACCAAATAAATTACTTCCTTGTAACCTACCTACTTTGTTTAATTTCAATTTTTCCTATGAGTGAAGATAAAGTAGTGTATGAAACTGCATATAACTTAGGTATTAAAACACTCGAGTCAACCTATTACAGACAAACTATTTATTAAGATAAACAGACTCGTGTTTTAATACCCCTTCTTATATGACAGTTGCATGAACTACTATTTCAACACACTTGCTCATTATGTGGCTCTAGTTTCAACATAATTAGGCACATAATGACACCTGTACTTAATCAAACTGTGACTTTTTCATTGCTATTATTCATAAGTGAGTTATAGAGAAAAGTTGAACAATTACACTGAGTGTGTATTTCTGTTTTACACCTGTAATCAAACTGTGACTTTTTCATTGCTATTATTCACTAGTGAGTTATAGAGACAGTTGAATATTTACACTGAGTGTGTATTTCTGTTTTACACCTGTAATCAAACTGCGACTTTTTCATTGCTATTATTCACTAGTGAGTTATAGAGACAGTTGAACATTTACACAGAGTGTGTATTTCTGTTTTAAACCTGTAATCAAACTGTGACTTTTTCATTGCTATTATTCACAAGTGCGTTATAGCGACAGTTGAAAATTTACACAGAGTGTGTATTTCTGTTTTAAACCTGTAATCAAACTGTGACTTTATCATTGCTATTATTCACAAGTGAGTTATAGAGACATTTGAACATTTACACAGAGTGTGTTATTCTGTTTTACACATGTAATCAAACTGTGACTTTTTCATTGCTATTATTCACAAGTGAGTTATAGAGACAGTTGAACATTTACACAGAGTGTATTTCTGTTTTATAATAAAAAAACGCAAGTGTGTTGAAAAACGTGATATGATACACGTGTATTGATGATTACCGTCCTCGGCTCTCTTAAGACGCCTCAGCGGTAATCACCAACATTACACACTAGTACCATAATGTACTATTATTAAACTGCAGCGGAAAATCAAGCTTCAGATGATGTTGGCCACATAATTGCCACCAACTAATTTTTGTTTTAGTAGTAGTAGAGCTTATTTGTGAAAGAGTTCGTCCGGGTAAGTACTACCACCTATTCTGCCGCAAAGTAGTAGTGGCTGCATTGCTGTGTTTCGGTTTCAGGCGATATGCAAAAAAATATCGAATAGGCAGAGTCTAGTAAGAAAACAATAGCTGCAAGAAAGTGACCGCGCTATTGCTCACTTGAACCCGGGAACAGATGAGGTATAGATTTATTCAGCTCAGAAGTAACTGACGTAAGCGACAAATGATAAAACTTCGTTTTGCTTCTAAAGTACCTTATATACAATATAAATTATATATTCGTCACTTAATATTTCAGATAATAGTATATTTAACAGTGTAGTAACCTTTAGTTTACAGGCAACTTCGCACAATTTTTCAGAGAGAATTCATTCGATTATAACATCAAATCGTTATCGATATACCCACCTCTAGCCCGGGTGCATCTAATTACCTCATTCCTTTTTTGTGCGAGGCAACGAACGCACGCGTATTCGTAAAAAATTACAAAACGCAGTTACCAAGATAAATTAGTGCACTATCAACAGAAAATAAGAATTTTAGAAGAGAGTGAACATAAACGACGACGTCGCATACGACGTCCTTTGATCTCGTCAGATGAAGAAAACCTCTCAGGTTGGTTTATGTGAATAAATAATATTTGTGGATGCAATACATCGGGGTTGACTGCGAGTCAATTGCGATAACACGGGTAGCTGCGAGCTACCTGTGATAATTTGTCAGATGAAGAAAACCTCTCAGGTAGGTTTGAGTGAATAAATAATATTTGTGGATGCAATACATCGGGATTGACTGCGAGTCAATTGTGATAACACAGGTAGCTGCGAGCTACCTGTGATAATTTGTCAGATGAAGAAAACCTCTCAGGTAGGTTTGTGTGAATAAACAATATTTGTGGATGCAATACATCGGGATTGACTGCGAGTCAATTGCGATAACACGGGTAGCTGCGAGCTACCTGTGATAATTTTATGCAGAAAATACGTGAAATCTAATGGATATTCATGTTTGTCTGTTTTTTATTGTCTGTGAGACAATACGTTCCTTCCAAAACCTGGAACTACCCACATATACAAAAAATATACCGTGATAATTCTATTTTTGGAAACAATTTATGGCGTTCCACTATGAGCCATAGAATGCCATGTTGGAATATGAACCAGATGAGCAAAAGTTACTACCGTCATCACCACAGCCGCCGCCTACCTTGGAGGAGGTATCGCCGCCGTACATCGTGCAAGAAACGACCGCGGCCTCAATAGAGGTCCGGTCAGTAACATTATCTAAATCCAAAATTATTATCAGCATTTATGTCGGATACTCCTGACTACGGTGAGCCCATCCACGACCATTTAGCACATATATGGCTCCTACTATTGAGAAAACGGTTGCCTTAGGAGAAAAAAGGCCACCTCATGAAGGAATACCTAATTCCTTCTAATTGTAAATTGTTACAAGCAAATGTCAGAGGTTGTGAGAAGCCGAGACAAAAACTTGAAATTTAACAACGGGCTTTCGGTGCTGATTTTCTCTGCAATAAAATGGGCCATGAACTCAATGTTACGAACTGATGACAATGTCCGAGTCCTAAAGTCTCTGAGCGACGGGTGTTGCCTCTTGACTGACTTACACCATACTTTTTCGTCTGAGAGCACATAGCTTAGAAAACAATTTCTTGCACATGATACAGTATACCGAGCGAGACGAAACGTTCTTCGGCAATTCACTTGCAGATCAAATAAAGGCAAGTAAGGCCATAGAAAAACAAAGCCTACAAATCCGAAAGGTAGCAAGGTTGAAAACATAAATCATTAATCATTTATAGTCTAAACTGCCGCCACTACCTCCCAATAAGTCGGCGTGAGTCGCACGTCCTACTCATCAGATATAATGGACAAGACCTCCTCGTTACCTGTCATTCAGGGGGGGGGGGGGGGGGGGGGGGGGGGCAGCGCCAGTAGCACGCCAGTCCTACTCCACGACGACAATAAATCAAATGCCAACGAAGAACTTCAATCAGCCCAAGCCGCGGGCCAACACGCGCAACAATAACGCGGGTAGACGCAGGCAGACTAACGTCACATTATAAATGTTGGCTAAATCTAACCTGTAATAGTATGGTTTTGACATGGATTATACAAGGGTATACAATACCATTTTGTAAGAAGGTGACTTAATCTGTGGTCCCACGTTCCATGCTAACCTATGATGATAGTTGAAATATGTCTAGCGTCATTTAAAACTTATTAACTTAGAAGCTATATCTGCTTGCACCCCATATCACGAACAGTATATCTCAAGAATATTTTGTTTCCATAAACTAAATAACAGCAAAAGACTCATTCTTAATTTGAAACCATTTAATAAATTTATTTAAATTTACATTTTGAGATAGAGGATTATAAGACAGCATCTATACTGATCTCACAGGATGGTTTCTTCAAAGAACCTATTATAATTGAGTTATTGATTTAAAAGAAGCCTCTCGCCTATGTCTAGACTCATGTATGAAATTGAATCAATGCCATGTACTTTTTTTTTTTACCAGAATCATGAAAAAAGTATATTGTACCTTAAAAGGCTACAAAGTTTTTAGGCTTTATGTATGACACAATATGCTTTCGATGACGTTACCCTTGGAAAAATGTAACAATATTTCCCAATTTACGATTTCGCTATTTTAATTGGTGTTCTTGTGTCAGCCTGCTTTGCAGCTAAGTAGGTTCCTGTAAACAAAAGTTTTCGAGGGCCATACATTTCTTGTTTTACCAGAATATAACAATAACTATGAAGCACAATTTAAACTTTCAAATGTTATTTTAGAAGACCATAAATTGGTGGAAAGGTAGCATATTTACCACAAATTACTAAGAAAAACTTGATTGTAAATATGGATTATTCTAATATAAAAATATGGAAGTCTACTGAAAAAGAACACCACATTAACTGCTTATCTAGTTAGCAGTCTTTTTAGGTTTTAAATGTTTTGTAACATACGATTCTAATTGTGTAATATTGTTGAGAGTCGATAACACCTATTAAAGCTATGTGAATACAATGGGAGACATTCAATTTCTCCATTTGTATAACTTGATAGAAACATTTGGCAGTGGAGCGAGAGACGTTATATTTAGATATTTGCTCCTTACGTTGATACAAAAGAAAACTGCGCAGACGCAGAATCTACAAATATTAACCCAGATACTGAATGGGAACTACCCCATGATGCCTTTCAGGTAGTAATAGTACTCTTTGCCTCTACAGAGAGTGATCTTTTTGCTTCTTCCAGCAATGCCAAATGCAAATTTTTGTATTTCCTGAAAACGATCCAACTATCGTTGAATTGAAATCTAGTGCTTTCTCCATTTTCATTAATTTTAAAATGCCTAAGAAAAATAATTGATGAGGAGCCTACAGGTACAGCCAGAGATTATGGTGTTTCCACACTGGCCGTCACAGCTGTAGTTTCCCCTTCTACATAACTTAAGAGTGTCCAAGATACACTTTTTCAAACCAATTAAGTATGTTATAATCCCATTACAGGGAGCATCATGCCAGCACGCGAACTTAACTCTGGGCACAGATAAAATAATACTATACTAGTACCCTGGGTGTCGCCACAGAATATATAATAGTACAACTAGTCGTGAAGTTCTGCGGTCAGCATTCACGCGCCGCAGCCCCAAGCGCTCAACCTAATGCTGGCGTCGCTATCCGATAACACTCTTTACAGTGTTACTTTGAAGCTTTGGTGACCATAAACATATTTGATGATTCAAATTCATGTGTTAATGTTTTTAAACTGCTCCGTTTAATAAAAGTGTTCAAATGGCTCTCTCAATAGTCAGCGACCAGTGCTGTCGCTTTTTATCGGTATGGAGGTGTCATCGGTTCAGAGGATCGTATTAGACATAGATACCTTCTTAAAGGGGCTTACAAAATTAAACCCAATCGTCCTAAATAAGGGTTTCTCTACTTACTTTGAGACACTCAAGTAGTACGCAATATTATATCTATTGGCAACCAAATTTAGAACTTGGTATCGAAGGATAATATAAATAAATTTGTTATTATTTTAGCACTTGTGCACAGCGGATTGTTTTCAATCAAACACTTTAGCTAATAAAATTAGAGAACATCTCAATTGTACAAAAGGCTATTAGGATAGCCGTAACGTTCACAATTAAAAACTCCGATCCCAACCATGACCAGCTGATACTGTTCTTAGTTTTCAGGATAACTTACAAAGTCTGTCCCGCTTCAGTATACAAGGATTATATTCTAAAAAAAAAAAAAAAAAACACGAACGTGTGTAACCTATTGTTGTCATCAAAAAGGCTACACAAAGCTGCCACGGCTCAGTCCATCAGCCGCTGGGTAAAGCAGGTGCTTTCTGAGAGAGGCGTGGATTCGCGCACTTTCAACGCGTACAGCACGCGCCATGCTCGAGGCATCTGCTGCGAGCTCACGGGACGATTAGGACGACGGCTGGCTGGTCCAGCACGTCCACAGCTTTTTCCCGTTTCTACAACAGGCCAATATTGATTTGCCATGAAAACGATTTTGCCAGAGCAGTCGTTTTTTCATCCAATTGATTATACGTGTAGTATGTATAAGATTAAATGATCACAAGAGAAATAATCTGTTTAGTTTAAGTATAACTACCTCGTAACGTAACGTAATAACACACAATTGTAGTACGTAATACACATTAAATTATTTTAGTATAATTCCTATGGGAAATATACACATTTTCTTATAAGCAAATAATTTTGTTATTATTTCAAAACGAAATGACTAATGAGATGTGAAACAAACCTTCCATCTCTAAATATCTACACTGTTAAATATACTATTATCTGAAATATTAAGTGACGAATATATAATAGATGATCAAAAGAACTTTTGTGAAGTTCGATCATTATTATATGAGTCACTTAATATGAAGATAATAGTTAGGTACCCTAAACCCACCCGGAGTACACACAGATAGATTGTGTTTTAGACCCATAATAGGAAGCTTTGTTTATATAAACTCTAAAGGAATGAGGTAATTAGATGCACCCGGGCTAGAGGTGGGTATATCGATAACGATTTGATGTTATAATCGAATGAATTCTCTCTGAAAAATTGTGCGAAGTTGCCTGTAAACTAAAGGTTACTACACTGTTAAATATACTATTATCTTCATATTAAGTGACTCATATAATAATGATCGAACTTCACAAAAGTTCTTTTGATCATCTATTATCTACTATTACTTCCTGCGGTTGCGGGTTTGATTCCCGCCTCGGAACAAATATTTGTGCGATCGCAGATATTTGTTCAGGGTGTTCTGGGTATTTTCTATGTATAATAAAAAATATCTATCTATGTAATATATTGTATTAAGTATATCAGTTATCTAGTACCCATAACACAAGCTCTGCTTAGCTTGGGGCTAGATAATGTTGTGTGAACTGTCCAGAATTATTTATTTTATTTATTTATTAATCTAAGTAATCTGATTACCTACTGAATAGTATAAAAGTTTATGCTTAATATTTTCTCTAATCGAAGGACATAAAACGGGTTTTAGGAGGGCAAATTAAAAAAAAAAAGCTATCGAGTAAAGTGTCACCAATCGTGTTTCTTGTCTATGATTTGTTAAGATTACATGTCTTACTGTATTACCCTTAAGTTTGTAACCTTTACTGTTAGTGAGAGATTATGCAACGCAACTACTTAAAATTTTTAACATAGCGTCTTAAACTGCAGCGGAAAGTCAAGCATCAGATGATGTCGGCCGCACTATGACCAACTATTTTTAACCCCCGACGCAAAAACGACGGGGTGATGAGTTTGACGTGTCTGTGTGTGTGTGTGTGTGTGTGTGTGTCTGTCTGTGGCATCGTAGCTCCCGAAAGGATGAACAGTTTTTTTTTTTTTTTGTTTTAAAGTTGAATTTGACGGGAGTTTTCTTAGCTATGTTTGATCAAAATAGGTTCAGCCGTTTCATTGCGTTGAGGGTTTTAAATTTTTACAAAATTAATTACTTGTTTGTTTTAGTACTTAAAACTTTTTTGTGCGATTTTGTCTGGGTAACTACCACCACCATACCTATTTCTGCCGCAGAGCAGTAGTGCTCACATTACTGTGTTCCGGTTTTAACAGTATGGGTGCCGGTGAAATTACAGGCACATGAGACTTTCATCTTTATGTCTCAGGGTAGCGGGCGCAGTGCAATGCCACATAGGTTGCGTCCTAGGTGGACGTGACCTATGTAATGCATTGTTAAAGGCAGAGGTTACCGCTTAACATCAGGTGGGCCAGCAGCTTGTTAATTTACGCAGTAAAAACATAAGAAGTTTTTTTATTTATTTTTTTGAATTACAAACAGCAGCGGTTATCTCAAACAATGGGCGGATATCAAACAAGAGAGTAATTGGAGTATTGTACAGGCTGTGTTTTTGTAGCCAGTACAGATTTACAAGATTTACATTTTGTTTTTAGCCAGATTTTTAACCTTTTCTTAACACAAAAAGAATCCTACCCAAGATACATTCCTACGAGCTAATTAGAAGCCAAACTACGAAAATTAATGTTTTTATGCAAAACTACGAAATGTTTATGTTTATAGATCTCAATGACTCTTATAATGATTTATTTGAAATTGAGCACGTCAGTGCCTTCAGCGTTTTATTCTATGACCTAAATAGTTTAGAATCTCCCCATAATGCGACGCAGGAGGTTGCGGGTTCGATTCCCTCCTCGGAACAAATATTTGTGCGATTAGCAGATATTTGTTCAGGGTGTTCTGAGTATTTTCTATATACTTATAATAAAAAACATCTATCTATGTAATATATTGTAATAAGTATATAAGTTATCTAGTACCCAGAACACAAGCTTTGCTTAGCTTGGGGGCTAGATAATGTTGTATGAACTGTCCAGCATTATTTATTTATTTTTATAATAGCTAGAAAAAAAAACCCTTGTATATTTCTTCTGAACAGAATTAGAAAAAACAAAAATTTGAAGGATCCAGATTGGTCCCATTTTCATCAAATTCTGGTGCTGATGGTGGGATCCATGAGTAATTGAGGGAACTCACCGCCAGGGTCCATCGACGGTGCCGAGCCGGCAGATGGCCTGCTTCACGTTCTCTGAGTCCGCCTCCACGCACCGCTCGCCCACGCCGAGCTGGCCCGCCGCGTTCAGCCGGAACAGCTGGCTGTGTCCGGCGCCGTGGCACGTCGAAGTACCTGCACACCAGCAGTTAGACTTCATCATCATCATCAGCCCACATTAGTCCACTGCTGGACATAGGTCTCTCCCAATACGCGCCACTGAACCCGGTGTTCGGCTCTTCTCATCCACTTTCTGCCCGCTGCCTGTCGTAGGTCATCGCTCCACCTAGCCAGAGGGCTCTGGCTAGTTAGACTTACATCAGAAAGAAAGAAACGTTTATTTATGACTATAAAAACAAAGACACACACCAAAAAAAAAAAACAAGATAGGAACTAAATAAAAACTAAAATAACAAGTAATAAATTTTGTAAAAATAAAAAAAAACCTCATCGCAATGAAACGGCTGAACCGATTTTGATCAAGCATAGCTAAGAACACTCCCGACAAAAACACCATTAAAAAAAAAACATTCGTTCGTTCGGGAGCTACGAGCGGACAGACAGACACACACACAAATAGACACGTCAAACTTATAATACCCCGTCGTTATTGCGTCGAAGGGTTAAAAACAAATTACACAGAAACAAAAAATAAGGCAATTTGTGTGTGTGCCTGACGTAAGCCAGAAAAGGGTCCCCAACTCTGCGTTTGCTAGACCGCGTTGGCAACCCAGCGCTGATCTTCCGTTGAGGCCCAGAGTGTACCACGGATATCCGCTTAGGTTCCATTGGGGAGAAACACTGCTTATTTATCACGCTAGGTGGCGCATAATCGCTGGTGTTGTTTCATAGCCAAACAAAGGTCTATCAATGTTAAAATAAACTGTCAAAAGTGGACAGTATTAGTTATGTCAAAAATGGATAATTTTAGTATGAGAAAAAGACAAGACCACTAAATGACAAGCACCACCGATGGTGGCGCCATCTGAGGTTAGTTTTGCCTGTGGCTCCCCAGTCCCCATTGAGCACATCACAGACATGAGCCTGTCAAATAGGTTTTAGCAAAATCTACACAGTTTATGACAACAAAAAATATATAATGTTAATTTTCATAATATCTCAACGGGCATGAAAGAGCCCAAAACATGGTATTGATTTTTCTCTGTAAAAAAAACGTGGTCTATCCTAAATATTATTATTCCTAAATGTTACCGCTTAACATCAGGTGGGCCATCTGCTTGTTACGCCATTCAAGTAGTATAAAAAAAAAAAAAAAAAAAACAACTTTGTTACCTATCAACCTACATTCATCATTGTTTTGCCCTTATTGTTTGCCTTTATTTGGGGTTGGCAGCACGTCTTATTCTTCCACACTCTACTGCCGGCCGTCACCTCATCATTCACTCTCTTCTCCTCATATCAGCTCTCACGCAATCCATCCAACATATACTTCTTCTTATCAATATATATAAAATCATTGAGTGACTGACTGACTGACTTACTGACTATCAACGCACAGCCTAAACCATAAGTCCTAGAGACCTGAAATTTGGAGGGTACATTCTTTTTATGGTCTAGGGGTGCACTAAGAAAGGAATTCCAGAAATTCAACCCCCTAAGGGGGTGCAGCGGGGTGTTTAAGTTTGTATGGAAAAGTACACGCGGACGAAGTCGCGGGCATTCCACTAGTTATTCATATAAAGGCTTCTGAGGAATGTTCCAAACAATTCCGCCAAGTGCACACACATTAAAATGCCACCAAAACTACACGTTAAAACTCGAAAAAACACATTAAAATGTACTCTCTTCTCTTCTTCATATAATGGCTTCTGAGGAGTGCTCCAAACAATTTTGCCAATGATTTTAAATAAAAATGACGACATTTCTTTCAAAAATGGTAGATTCAATCACCCATCCAACAATATTTTTTTGCTGTCTTATACTGTGTACATTTTGCAAACCTATTTGATTCTTGACAGCCTCCCTCTTAATCAGTCAGTCAGTCAGGCCCTCGACCAAAATAAAAAGTATTTTGGTCGAAGAGTCACGCAACGCAACTAAGAGGCACAAATTAGTATAATTTTCTTGGTTTCTGTGTGTGTGTGTGTGTGTTTTTTAGTGTGGAATATTGTTTGTTGACTCATGTTGTTGACACAAAGAAATGTTTTTTCTTTCTTTATTTTTCTTTCAACGATTTTATTTATACATATTGCCGCGTGGCGTTTTTGACGTGTTGCGTGCGGCATAACCTATCTAAGAACCTTTCTTGAAGTCATTAAAAACCATTGCAAAAATACCGCATTCGATTGGGTGTGAGAAAAATGATACCTCAAGCCGTAACAAATCGTTTTACACCAAACAGACTGGCCTTCTCATGGGTTTTGTATTTTGTTTACATTCGCATATGGCATTCGCCGATAATCACTCCACTTGAGATATTATTTCAATGCAGAAATCGGTCTTCTGGTTTTTGAAAGTTATTTAAATCACCATAATTAAAGAGACTCCTCTAATACAGGTTATTGTAACTTAACAGAGGAGACCCCAACCCATGTAGCCCATAGTCTTGTAATGTTTTTTTTTGTTTTTGTATATATACGTCTAGCTTTCACTACGTTGTAACTTGCCAGGTGGAAAACGACAACCCCAAACACTGGTTGTTAATTTAATTTATTTACCTATACTACACTCTTACATCCTACTTCCTACTTAATATTATAAACGCGAAAGTTTGTAAGTATGGATGGATGGATGTTTGTTACTCTTTCACGTAACTCTTTCAGTAGTAGTAGAGCTTTTTTGTGAAAGAGTTCGTCCGGGGAAGTACTACCACCATACTTATTTCTGCCGCAAAGCAGTAGTGCTCGCATTGCTGTGTTCCGGATTGAAGGGTAAGGGTGCCGGTGAAATTACAGGCACATGAGACTTTTCATCTTTATGTCTCAGGGTGGCGGGCGCAGGGCAATGCAACATAGGGTGCGTCCTAGGTGGACGTTACCTATGATGTAATGCACTGTTCATAGGCAGAGGTTACCACTTAACATCAGGTGGGCCATCTGCTTGTTCCGTCATTCAGTAGTATAAAAAAAAAAAAAAAAAACGTAACAACTACTGGATGGATTTGGATGAAATTTGGAATGGAGATAACTGGACTCCCGGAATAACACAAAGGCACATTTTTATCTCGATATTCCCACGGGATCGAGACTTACGCGGGTGAGACCGCGGGCGCTGCTTGTATCATTATAAACAGATGAAGTTTTTTCTTCATAATTGGCGTCGCACGGCTTGTGCATTTCCCATTTTCAAGTTAACTATTGTATTTTCAATATAATTTGCAACGTTACACTCCTTTCAAGTCGTCTAACAGTCAAGTCATGTTTTACTAAAACTTTGGTAGACAATTTCCACCAATTTGAATCAATTTGAATTCACCTCAAATTCAACACCGACGACCTCTGTGGCGCGGCGGGCGATTGTTCGCCTGCGACGCAGGAGGTTGCAGGTTCGATTCCCAACTCGGAATAAATATTTGTGCGATCTGCATATCTTTATTTAGTAGGGTGTTCTGGGTATTTTCTATGTATAATAAAAAAATATCTATCTATGTAATGTATTGTATTAAATATATCAGTTATCTAGTACACATAACACAAGCTCTGCTTAGCTTGGGGCTAGATAATGTTGTGTGAACTGTCCAGCATTATTTATTTTATTATTTACTAGTGACTCGCCCCGGCTTCGCACGGGGAGCCTCCGTTGAAAAACAGACCCCCCCCCCCCCCCCCCCGCCTATGTCCGTCTTCTGGTTCTAAGCTACCTCCCCACCAATTTTCAGCCAAATCGGTTCAGCCGTTCTTGATTCATAAATAGTGTAACTAACACTACTTTCTTTTATATATTACTAGCGACTCGCCCCGGCTTCGAACGGGTAGTCCCCGGTGACCCCCCCCCCCCCCCCCCCCTATGTCAATCTCCTGGTTCTAAGCTACCTCCCCACCAATTTTCAGCCAAATCGGTTCACCCGTTCTTGAGTTATAAGTGGCGTAAACAACACGATTTTGTTTTATATATATATATATATAGATAACCGATCTGCGGGGCAGGCTGCGGGGCGGGCTGCGGGGACGCGGATCGCGCGGGGCGGAGAGTGGTCGTTCTTTAAGTAGTAGGAAGGTGGTACGTTCTGTACTATAAGTACCTGACACCTGTCTTGTTATCGCCAACAAAAATACGCAATTATCTTGTGAGCTTTTACAAATTGACCTTAATGCTTTGTCTAGATGGTGTCATGATGCTGGACTGGTACTTAATGCTAGTTCGTTCGTTCGTTCGTTTCGTATGAGGTAGTGCTGGCCTCTGGTGTCAGAGGCTAGTAAAAATAAATTATTAGTCATCAAATCTCCGTATGTAAAACACTACACATTAAAAGATGTAATAGCTCACGATCACGACTGCTTGCATGCTGTTAATGTGATGTGATATGTACATGTCCATCCATTGATATCGTTGACAAACAAACTTATCTTGGTATGATAATTGATCAAAAATTTAACTGGGGCTCTAACATCGAGAAAGTTTGTAGTAAACTGCGGCAATTCCTAGCAAATATCACGATTCTCAATAATCACATTCCTTATAAGGTGAAGCTAATGCTGTACAACGCATTGGCGGAATCTTACATACAATATGGTCTCAGCAGCTATGGTAGAACGTACAAAACTTACATAGATGATATTTGGGTCATTCCATGGTGGCGGTCGGGACAGTTTTACTACATTTTTCGGAATATTTGTATCTGTAGCTCTTTAATTACACTCTTTTTGCGAAATATAAATATACAGAAACGTAGCTAAATACTTTTCTATGGACATCATCCAGTATTTTTTTTACATTTTGTCATTTTATCATTAAGTAAACTAAAAGGAATTTGGGCTCTTTTTGTTAAAGCGGCTAAAATAACTATTACTGTAGCAAAACTTATTGTAATTGATTAATTTATTTTTTTCTATTTCTATTTATTTTTTTATTTTAATATTATAAACTATTTTCTTTTGAACTATTTTTTCTTTCATTATTAAATCCCTCCTTAAAAAGCGCGACGTACGGGACAGGCACGCAACCACCCTTTCCAGATTTGTTCACACAACTGCAAAATTCAGCCCCTCTAGTAGTACTATAGCTCTGTTATTTTTTTTACAGTTGCCTAGATAGTTGTTCGGAAGAACTCTACAAATCATTTCTTGTATAAATCAAAAACAGTTTAGATATAATTTTTTAAAAAGAGTGGCGGACGGGACTGTTGTTCGTGGCGAACGGGACGAGTACGATTATCATGACATTTATATAAAATAAATAATGGTTTTATTACACGACCAACTTAATTAAGCAATGATAATCACAACAAGACAAGAGATCAGAAGATAAAACATACTTATTAGACTTTTTATAGACCCGATCTATAAATTCACGATATTAAATCATAAATCATAAATCATTTAGTTGTTTATTATAAACGTCGACAGTATAATTTACTTACATTTTCTCAAAAACATCAATATTCTCATCAAATACGTAATAAATATTTAAATAGTGCTAAGATGGACTTATATATATGCCTAAAAACATGCTATGTGCATTTTTATTTTTCATCTCGCAAATCACTGGTTGCGGTCGGGACCAAAATTTAATTAAGTACCTACTTTATATACCTAATTGATGTATAGACTCAAGGTAGCACCAGCTCAAACCTTTGTGGTTTTAAGGTGCTATTCGATGGCAAACATCATTTAAAAAGATTTTAAATGGTAGAATAAATATAAAAAATAAGTATTCTAGACCGAATAATCTTCTGACCCTTTTTTAACCTCCGACGAAAAACGAAGGGGTGTTATAAGTTTGACGTGTCTGTGTGTGTGTGTGTCTCTGTGTGTGTGTGTGTGTGTCATCGTAGCTCCCGAACGGATGAACCGATTTCGTTTCATTTTTTTTGTTTAAAATGTGTATTTGTCGGGAGTGTTCTTAGCTTTGTTTGATCAAAATTGGTTCAGACGTTTTAAAAAAAAAAAAAAAAAAATTACTTGTTATTAGGTATTGAAATAAGTATCTTACCGATATAAGCCGGCGCCGCCTTCCCCATGGTGTCCAAACAGGCGCCGGACGCCTTATTCTTCACCATGCCCCAGTGCACATTCTTCGGCAGCTTCGGGAACTTATCATACACGTCGTACGCTACATTCTCCATGTACCAACCGAAGTTATGACACTGAAGATTATCTTTCAACGCCACTTGATCGCTTATATCACCCATATCCAAGTACCTAGCCATAGGCTCTCTAGTGTAGAAGAACTCTTTATGTTCTTTGTCGAACCAAGTTTCGATCACCCTCTTGTAATTGATAGTAATGAGCGAGCCTTTCCGGTTCTTAGCTAGGTTCCCAAATGTATAAGGCATGAACGCTCTGTACACATGGCCTACTCTAGAACAGGGTACCCATTCAATACTGCCACGACACATCCAGATTTTAAAACTCAGTTCGAAGTTCTCGCCGCCCCATACTAGTAAGCCGGGATCGTACGCCCCGAGGTCAAGGAAGAATTTTCTATTGATCGCGAACAGACCACCGGCGTGTGTCGGGCTTTTGTATGGTTCTGATTTGTGTGCGTGTAATTTACTTTCTTGTTCCGGCACCTCGTTCTCTTTGTAAAGCATTCCCCATTCAAATATGCCTCTGAAGTTAGTGCCTGGTGCGTACACCGGTCTGTATTCGAAGGTTTTGTGGTCGATCCCGTCGATGACTGGCACCGTCATGGTTCTGTAGTCGCGGTAGATGGGAGCGAGTAGCGGGGGTAGCCAGTTCACGTTGACCTCGCAGTGCGCGTCGAGGAACACGATCACGTCGCTGGTGGCCTCGAGGGCGCCGCGCGACCGCGTGCGGATGAGTCCCTGCCGCTCCGTGTTGCGGATGACTCGCACGATGCCCTTCCAACGCTTTATGTACTTGTCGAGGTTGCCTTTTAGGTCGTCTTTGTCTGAGAAGTCATCCACCTAATAAATAAAATATGGTTACTCAGGTACTTTTTAGTTAGGCTCATAGAAAAATAAGCTCCAACAGCCGCTTGCTTGGCTGTATACTGTTTGCTACATAGGTAGTATACAAAAAAAAAGTTTTATTCAGTAGGCATAAGTAGGTTTATTAGGGCTATGATTTATTATTATGAGCCTGTGGTGTCCCACTGCAGGGCAAAGGCCTCCCTTCCCCCTTCCATTCGTCTCTATTTTTGGCTATTTGGGACGAATCCTTCAAGTAGGGAGTCTAGCTCATCCCGCCATCTCCGTCTGGGCCTTCCACGTGTATAAGTATTAAATTGAAATTAAAAAATAAACATGAGCCTATACACTGCCAGGTGAAGTCCCGCTGTCCACCTTCCGTCTCCATCATCAGATCAGATCGCTGTCACCATAATATTGTATTATCATCGGAACTAGACAGGTATGCCTTTCAGTTCAATCGGATATCGGGAAGTGGGCGTAAATTAGATTCCATGATTTGATTAGATTGTTAGTGATGTTTATACTTTTATTAGGTTCACTTTTTTTTTAATGAAATATATAGGCAAACTAGCATACGGCGCACCTGATGTGAAGTGGTCACCGTCGCTTATAGACACCAGCAACACCCGGGGCATTGTCGATGCGCTGCCTACCCTGAAGGAATTTATGGGCATTTTTCTTGAAGCGACACATGTCGTAATTAAGCGGGAAAACCTCAGATGGAAGCTCATTCCATAGTTTGTAGGTTTAACTTAACGTTTTAAATAGGCGTTGCATAAGGTGATGCAGAAACGATGCTTGTTAGGGTTGTGAACTTCAATAAAAGTCAAGTTTTCAACAACATCATCTTAGATTCGAAGTGACAAAATGTTGTTAATTCCCAGTCCCCCCTCTCCGGCCCAACTGGGGAATGGTGGGAAAAATATTTATACTAAGGAGAGCTTTATAGTGCATTAAGAAATTAAATAACACAAAGGGGTGTCAAAATGGCTTACAAAAAAGAGGTAGGTAGGAAGGGTTGTCATAATTAGTGGGAAAGGGCAAATTCAGCATTATAATAATGATTATATTTATTATATTAATAAAGTAATAGGAAAGGGTGTCAAAATTGCTCACAGTAAAAGGCTATTTTGGCAGTGACAGGAAGGGCTATCAAGATGGCTCTCAGAAAATGGCCATGTCAGCAGTGTTTCGCGCGTTTGTGACATCACAGTTCCCCCAGATTGTTTTTGAATATAATTTCAAATTATTTTTGATTCCATTTTTAAGTAAATAATCATGTCTCAAGATCATCTGATAATATAATTAGTTTTTTTTATATACCGTCTATATTTGATAATTATAAAATATTAAGTAACACCTACATACACATAGTACCAATTAACAGCAAATGGTATCAGCTCATTTCTAAGTATAGCACTATCTACTGTAATTAATCTATGGTACAAGGATAAATTAATAGATTTATTTACAGAAAGAATAATACGAGGTATGTACAAAATACATATTAAACAGTTGTGCTACCTGAAGACCGCTGCTAGCAATCTAAAGGATAAATACATTGTCATGCACAAACAATTATATTTTGTAGCTACACCAAATTTTATTTTCTTCCGTCATGTTGGCTACACTTTTTAAAAGCAGGACTGAATTTTGGGAGTGATGGACAAAATTATTTACACTGTCCAACAACGTACTCAAAACTTTATACAGCTCATTTCAGGGAAAAGGATAATAATTTTCCTTATACTTTTCCCTGAAATGAGCTCTATAAAGTTTTGAGTACATTGTTTACCAAAAGCATCAAAGAAAGTTATCATCAATATCATACCAAAATAACTTCATGCAGTATAGTTGGTGGTGTTCTATCAACAACTGTGTGTACAGTCCTCATCAGCACGGAAAAGCCTTCGTTGTGGAACACAATGATGACAGACGTGCTGGGCAATGCTTCAGGGTAATGCCAGTACTTGCACTCGCTCAGCCGAGTGTCAGGGATGCTCCTGAAATGGAGCAGTAATTTTCTATGACTAACTAAATAAATAAATAATGCTGGACAGTTCACACAACATAATCTTGCCCCGAGCAAAGCAGAACTTGTGTTATGGGTACTAGATAACTGATATACTTAATAAATAAATAAATAAAATAATAATGCTGGACAGTTCACACAACATTATCTAGCCCCAAGCTAAGCAGAGCTTGTGTTATGGGTACTAGAAAACTGATATACTTAATACAATATAATTACATAGTTATAGAAAATACCCAGAACACCCTGAACAAATATCTGCAGAACGCACAAATATTTGTTCCGAGGCGGGAATCGAACCCGCAACCTTCTGCGTCGCAGGCGAACGTTCGCCCGCCGCGCCACAGAGGTCGTCAAATTATTATTATTATTATTATAATTGATTGAGGTGTAATACAATATATTACATAGATGGATATTTTTTATTATACATAGAAAATACCCCAAACACCCTGAACAAATATATGCGATCGCACAAATATTTTTTCCGAGGCGGGAATCAAACCCGCAACCTCCTGCGTCGCAGGCCAAGCTTCGCCCGCCGCGCCACAGAGGTCGTCAAATTATTATTATTATTGATATTATGTACCTACTAGCAGCACCCCGCGGTTTCACCCGCGTAAGTCTCTATCCCGTTGGGAATACCGGGATAAAAATGTGCCTTTGTGTTATTCCGGGAGTCCAGTTATCTCCATTCCAAATTTCATCCAAATCCGTCCAGCCGTTTCAGCGTGAAGAAGTAACAAACACACTAACACACTCACACACAAACTTTCGCATTTATAATATTAGTGTGATGTGATGTGATGTGATTCCACTTGGAAAATAGAGGTTAGAGTAAAAATGTATGAAAAAAGAATACTAACAACTTCCTAGGGAATAGCATCCAATGGAATGCTCTTAAGATTTACGGTTTACACTTTTTCCTGACTATGTTTGGTTAGTACATACCTATCTATCAAAGTAACACTCACATTAGTCTATCATATAGTGTACTTAATGCACCCAGGTGATTTACACCAGATGAATGAAGTCCACCCGCACTTTGAACCCATAAGTTTACATTAGTAAAACCTGGAAGACACAACAGTAAAGGCAGGAACTATTTCACTGACCTAAATGTGTTGCTTCCAATTTTAGAACCTCACTAGGTACATTTATTGTCATTTTGATGCAGATCTGCTTTGAGCTAGTTGCAACTATTTTATTTGTTACCTGTTCATAGCAATATGGTTTGAGGCAGCAATGTTCATGCCATAATCACTTTCTGACTCTGAGATCTCATTGGCGTGGTCCTGTGACATGTGGTACGGTTTGCCTTCTTCGCCTGGGCCATCAACAGGTTTACGCTGCCGTGGCTCAAAATTGCCGAGCTCTGAAATAAAAAAGGTTGGTCATATTCTGCATAATGATTATGAACATATTTTTATAGTTTTTAAAAGGCAATGGCTAGTTTTGAGTACATCCAGGCTAGCAGGCCACTTTAATAAAACTTATGGAAGAGACAGGCTATTGATATCTTATTAGTTTTTAGACCTCTTTTGAAGCCCAACCAGAGTTCCAGTCAATTGAAGTAGGTAATATACGAAATGTAAGCAGCATTCCGAATTTGCATTATGTATCTATCGGTTTGCAATTTAATCTTTTATCGTCAGGGAAAGCAATTGTTGACGTAACGAACGTAAACACCTCACAAAAAGACACGCCGGCATTGCTATTTGTAGGCCACCTAACAGTACTCGTAACATCTCACTGAACCTTCGAAACCGTTCTCACCTGTCTCCATCTTAGGATATACATCAAGGTGGAACTTGAAACTGTCGTAGTGTTGATTCTCAGCAAGTAAATCCTGTCTTACTTTGCTAGCGATAACGTTAGACAACTTCTGGCTGATAGCATACAACAAAAATAGCAAAATAGCACAGCCACAGAATATGCGGATGATCCTGCTGCGTCTCACGTTCGTGATCCTCATTTTTGTGCTGTTATTGAACTATTTAAAACGAAATAAACTAAAACTTTACTTTTAATAAAATATTAGAGAAAAATCGTCTACGCGACGACGACCGGACAATCACCCCACAGACAAACCACAGCAATCAAAGTACTCTGTGAACCACAGTGATCAGTGAACCACACCACAGACCAAGAGCAACCAAGAGTGTACCTCGGAGTGTACTAGATAAACCGTAGACAGAGTATTTCTCACTCTACGAGACATACAGTGGACTTCATTAATCACACCCACAGGTAACTTTTATTTAATTACGTGACGTGACCAGTGCTGCCAAATAGCTTTCCGTAAAAAAAAAAAAATTACTGTAAAATATAAAATATATGACAAAATATGATAAAATTGTCTTATACAATTTCAAATTCCACATTCATCATTTCATTACAATAAAAACAAAGTTATTCAGTCACTCTTTGGAATAGTTTTTTTTAATTGCTTGAATGAAGAAACAAGCAGCCCACTCTGCCTTTTTAAAATTTATTGCCTCCTATGTCACGCCCACCTAGGATGCACCCTAATGTGACAATAAACTGCGCCACCCTGAGACATAATGATAAAAGTCGCATGTGCCTGTAACTTCACCGGCACCCATACCCTTTAGACCGGAATACAGCAATGCGAGCACTACTGATTTGCAACTTCGTTCCCATTCAAGCCGATAATGCTGGTTATATTATGTAGGTATCTTTTCAAGCGAATAATTGTAAACAAAACTCCGACAAGTTAGACAAATAGCTCTAAAACGTTTTTAAACTCCAACTACAAACAACACTAAAGCAGGGCATCATCACTCGCTCAAGGTCGCGCGATATATACCTACAGCCCGGCCGTTCCTCAGACGTCACAAGTGACAGTCGGTTGTCGGACGCACGCCTGAGCGCTCGCGCAACACGTTTCCCGCGCAAATATGCCGACGCGTACACATTGTGCTGTATATGGATGCAATAGTCAAAAACAAATAAAGAATTATCATTTTTTGCATTGCCGAAGGACGAAGAAATTTAAGTTATTTGATTGATGTAGGTACATTAGTTATTTTCTGTAGGTACATATCGAAGTAATGCCTTTCATAGGTGTGATTTCTTGTGCATACAGAATAGATTTCAAAGATCTAGGTTGTAATATAGGTTTAAGTAATTACTTAAATTTAGGTACCTACCTACTTACCGATCTACTTACGTGCTTAATTAGACTTTACTTCTGAATCGCTCTAAATTGGCAGTAGAAGAGCTTTTTTGTGAAAGAGTTCGTCCGGGGAAGTACCTACTACCACCATACCTATTTCTGCCGCAAAGCAGTAGTGCTCGCATTGCTGTGTTCCGGTTGGAAGTGGTTGCCGGTGAAATTACAGGCACATAGACTTTTCATCTTTATGTCTCAGGGTGGCGGGTGCAGTGCAATGCCACATAAGGTGCGTCCTAGGTGGACGTGACCTATGTGATAATGCACTGTTCATAGGCAGAGGTTACCGCTTAACATCAGGTAGGCCATCAGCTTTTTCCGTCATTCTTAGTTCTTATAAAAATAAAAAAACATAAATAAGTCTTTATTTACACATAATAACAATATTGATAATACCATGTGGTACTTACGTAATTCGTAGGTACATAATATGTACCTAATATGTACCTATTTCAAAATGAAAATAGGTACTCGCAAGGTACTTTATGTATGTTAGGTTATTTAGAGCGAGTTCAGTTCATAATAATAATATATGTTTTGGTCATCGATGGTTTTGGTAAACCTACTGATGTTTTTAAATTAAATCGTAGCTTGTTAACTTCATAAGCAGAGAAAAACTATACTTACCTACCAACTTAATATCTCATCGTTATAATATCCATATAACTTTGTAACTATTTAATTTACCTACAAGTAATTAATTTTGTAAAAATTTATAAAAACCCTCAACGCAATGAAACTTCTGAACCGATTTTGATATATCCCGACAAATTCACCTTTCAAACAAATAAAACTAATTCAATTCATCCGTTCGGGAGCTACGATGCCACAGACAGACACACACACAGACACATACACACACACAACTACACACACACACACACACGTGCACAGAGACACCTCAAACTTATAACACCCCGTCGTTTTTCCGTCGGGGGTTAAAAATACCTACCTGCTTTCGATCTTTTTTTTGTTATACTACTTGAATGACGGAACAAGCCAATGGTCCACCTGATGTTAAGCGGTAACCTCTGCCTATGAACAGTGCATTACCTCATAGGTCACGTTCATCTAGGACGCGCCCTATGTGGCATTGCACTGCGCCCGCCACCCTGAGACATAAAGCTCCGACCCTATGTTCGGCCTCTTTTAGCTGTCTTGCGCGTTCCGAAGTAACTAATACATAATCTGTGCTACAATGTTGACTACCTACCTATATAACGGAAGGTTTATTTAATTTTTTATTAGATATGTCGACAACCCTTTCGATGCGCATCACTCAGCGCCAGACAGGGACAGAGTTACGCGTTAGAAGAGAGAGCAAATGTTTAGGTGAATATCGCGATAGGCATTGAGCGCTAAAGCGAGCTGAATTGCACTTTGTTGCGTCCCAGCAAGAGTCGCTATTTAAATAAATTTTTTCGCTAAGTGAGTCTTCTGTACCTGTACTAATATTTATTCTGTGACTAAAGCCACAGTAAGTACTTACAATAATTCTTTCTCATGCGAAATGTGAAAGTAGAGTTCCACCAACTTATCTGTAGAATGAAATGTATGTGGATGATGGAAAAATGTAGGTAAATGGTTCTACAGAAGCGTTGGTGGATCTATACCTAGTATTGCTTATCTATGGTACGTGTTCAACTATAACACCCATGGGTATAACGCAAAATTATTTATTAACTGATTAAGGCGCGATAGGTTCTCATATGTCTCTAGAATTTTAAAGTTTTTGATAAGAATTTTCATGGTTTTCTATGAAGAAAAAAATATATGATATTCTTGAGCTTTTTATCTAGTGAAATCAATAATTCAATACAATATTTGAATTACTTCACTCGATAAAAAAAAATTACAAAGATACCTCCTTTTTAAAATTTAAATGCTATTTTTCACTCACTTCTCTCACGTTTTAATTTTTAAAACATTTGGTTACATGTTAGTTTTTATTTGAGCTAGTGAATTCATCAACAAAATTAAACAAAACTTTGAACGACATTTTTATATAATTTTTTTTATACATAAATCACGGTATCAGAGCGTGCGCTCGCCTTCTTCGCCTCATACAAAAGTGTTCGTTGAACCTATAGCGCCTTAAATCAAGTACAATATTCCATTTAAAAGTTTCATGGATACTACGTAATCCGAGGGATCACCCAGACAGTAATACGATAGGACAACATTTTCTCGATAAAAAAAAAAAGTTATATATCTCTTACTTTTGGCTAGATTGTTTGTCAATAAGGTACAGATTATTGGGTCAAAAAATAACAATAAAATATAAAAGAGGGTTCCCCCACGGGGTTACTTAAAAATATCCAATTTCACGAGATATTCATTAAAAACAGCTTTTCCGAGCGGCACGTGGCGTTTTTTTGAATGAAGTTTTGTGCCTGGCGGTGGCGCAGTCATAATTTAGCTGCATGCTGCATTGGGTCGCAGAACAGAGGGCCTACCACAGGTTTATAATTTGTTACAACTAACGAAAACCGAATTGCTACTCGAAATGTCGTGTTTGCATGGAGAAAATGATGAGTGCCCCTAGCGGACTTGTTGAGATACTCATGAAAACCATTCATAAAAACAAAATATATCGACTCGGAATGAAGGCTTTTCATTTTCGAATGTAAAAAAAAGTAATTCGATTTGGCCCGATAGATGGCGCTGACTCAAATATACTTGTCAAAATAACAAATGCATTGTATGTATCCTACGTTGTTGACGTTGACATTTCACTTTATTTTGACAGCCCTATTTTAGTTTGTACAGAGCTGGCGCCATCTATTTTCAAGGCTATAAACAAGATGTGAAACGGCCGTGAAAACCCCTCAGGACACCGTATACAAAACTAAGACAAACCTGTACTAGGCCCTCAGCTCTACCTAAAGACCGTCACCGTAAGATGTTCCCTGCCATGGGAATAGTGCCAACCATCGCAAGGGATAACGGTCTGTACCCTTAGAGCATTGCAGGCCTCCTTACCGGAGGGTGTACCCATTAAGTACCCATTTAACGCACCCCTATTGTAACGTTTTTATTTTGAATTTGATTTGATTGCCAGTGTCATGTCGTGCATTGCATGACATGTCATGATGACGACTGAACAATTTCATATTGTAGTGGATCTCCATCTTTTTATTTTTATATCCTGTCCACATTGACATTGGCATGGCAATATTGTGGAAACTATAGGCACAGTAGCCCATAGAGAAATTTTTCAGTAGCCACAAACAAAAAAAGAAGAAGAACAGTGTGTTTATTTGAAAAAAACGGATATTATTTTTGTGCTGAAAAGAAGAGAAAGAATTTATTACTTCGTTTACTAGCAGAATTAAAGTTGTATTTTTTTCTTATACGAGCAGAATGTTGTGATGAGATTTGCCTGCCTTCCAAAAAATATTTAATTTCGCTTGTTCAAACGACTTTTGATTTGAATTTCTCTTCATAATGGACAAAGGTAAGCCGTGAAATAATGACCGGTAGGAACCTAACTTTCAAACAAGTTTTCACATTATTTCCTTGTAATTTACGTACGTAGACACACGCCTTTAATAAAATATTGTCCTAATACAAAACATACATGCATAGACAAACGCCTATTTCCCCTAGGGTAGGCAGAGCTCAATGGGCATCTTTTTACTGTGGGTTGCACCATCGTGGGAATATAGGCGTGACAAGTGGCTCATTGCCAAAGGTTTTTTTCCAGTAATAACACATTCCTTAATAAGCTAGCAGCCAGGACAAATCTAATACTAACGAATCTTACTAACAAGTCCGGGTAATTACAAAAATTCCAGGTACAGCCTATACGATTGAGAAAATAATCAACAATTGGAATGAAGAATTTCCTAATTTCACCCTGGAACCGGATGACTTAAAGAAGCCGCACTTGTTGATGGAAGCTCTGGTGCAGCTCTTTAATAGACTTGGCATTGTTAAAGACTTTATAATCTCTGTAAGTAGACCAATAATACATTTTTAGAATCATTACACTGAATGGCTCATTTCAGTGTGAAAGCTAAGTGGGTTTGTCTCGAGAATCCCAGTATAATTTAAGCTGCCGGGACTGCTACCTATTATGAAAGGATTTTTCCAAATTCACCCACAGTGCAGCGCGTGTGAAGTTTGTATAGAAAAACTACTTATTTTTTTAAGATTTTACCCTGTATAGCTACAAAACTAACGGTAAAATCCTTCATAAGAATACATACAGTTTTTCAACTGTTCTGTTCTTAGCTTAAGGTGGTTATTACAATATACAAATTAGTTCCCTAATTATTTATTTATAGACAAGCAGCTTTCACTGATATGTCTACATCATCTTAGTGTGGAATGTCTAATTTTTGGTCTCTATTTTAAGCACTAAATTGTTCTTTTGTAGCCATTTATCGAGTCTGTGTTTGAATGCACACGAGTGGCAGAAACAACATTGCCTGGTATATGTTCCAATTGTGGACAACTGTTACTGAAGAAGTGATGTGGAGCAAGGGGGTTAGCAGAATCTTGAGTTCATTTAAATTGGTGACCATGAGATGATCTTTCTCTGTTTACAACTTAGATAAATGGTCTAAGTTCTAAAAGGATATCTCTGAGGTCTGGTTGGTGTTATTGGTAGGTCAGTATTTTATCAGTTACAATGAGGTCACTGCGAATGTGTCTTTCCTCAAAGGTAGTCAGGTGTAAAGTTTTTTTTAAACTGCTTGAATGACGGAACACGCTTATGGCCCACCTGATGTTAAGCGGCCTCTGCCTTTAACAATGCATTACCCCATATGTCACGTCCACGTAGGACGCGCCCTGAAGGAACTCGGGCATTTTCGACGACATCAGACTCCAGGATCTGATAATGACCAGCACACTATGAATAAAATCTGTGGTACAACGGGTGCTTCGATTTTAATTGCAAACAAATCAGAGCACGCGTTCCGGAGCTGCATGGCATGTTTCTTTGAGACAGACAGACACCATGGCCTCAAACTTATGACACCCCCCACTTTTTAAACAAGAGTCAAAGGCCTCTGTAATTCATCATCATCATCATCATCATCATCATCATCATCATCATCATCATCATCATCATCATCATTTCAGCCCATCTGCACCCACTGTTGGATATAGCTCCTCTTTTATACGTTTTTCTTTTCGGTTCGTCGTGAGTCTTGCTTATTGGTTTCCCGCTGAACGATGTCATTCGACCATCGGGCGGGTGGTCTTCCTCTTGGCCATCGAGCATCTCTGGGCACCAATTAGTGATCGCCTTCTTCATCTCCCATCGTCCCTTCTCACCAAGTGCATCTCCACTTTAGTTTTGTCTTGTCCTCTTGTTAATAAAAAAAAAACAATGAAATGAATGAAATCAATTAATAAAATAGCATTTATTCTACTAAACCTTAGCTTACTAATCATAATCATAATCATTTATTCATTTACAAATATAGGTATAAAGTAAACAGGTGACAAATAGTATGGTAGATCATAAGACATTTAAGTCACTTAATATTAAAAATACTGAAGATCTTTGGGGAATACAAAGGTGTTAGGTATTATAATATTGATATAGCTCCATGCTTAGCCTACATTTTTAATACATGTGTTGACGACGGAATCTTTCCAGATCTTATGAAACATAGTAAATTGTTTCCTTTGTTCAAGTCTGGAAATGCAAAAGATCCAGCTAATTATAGGCCGATTTCTATATTGCCCGCGTTAAGTAAAATCTTTGAAAAACTTATTCTTACTCAATTATTGTCACACTTTAACTTCCACAGACTACTTCATAGTCATCAATTTGGATTTACCAAGGGTCGATCAACAGCTGATGCTGGTACCATGCTTTTGGAACACATATTTCAAGCATGGGAAAACTCGCAAGACGCGATCGGAGTATTCTGCGACCTATCCAAAGCATTCGACTGCGTGAGTCATGCTACTCTAATTTTGAAGTTAAAACATTATGGCATCCGAAATCAGGCAATTAATTAACCTTGTAAATTCTTACTTATCCAATAGAGTACAAAAAGTTGACGTTGGTGGTGAAAGGTCTTCAGGATCGTCTATTGTTATGGGAGTGCCCCAGGGTTCAATACTAGGCTTATTTCTATTTTTAGTATACATTAACGATCTCCCTTTTTATGTAAAATACATATGTGATATAGTTTTATTTGCTGACGATACGTCTTTAATTTTCAAAGTTGATAGGTCAAAAGCTAATTACGATGATGTAAATAAATCACTATCGCGAGTTCTTGATTGGTTCACTGTAAATAATCTGTTACTTAATGCTAAAAAAACTAAATTCACTTTGCCAAATGTAAAACATTACCCAACTAATATTAAAGTAAATGGCGAGACACTCAATCTTGTAAACTCTACTGTTTTCTTAGGACTTAATATTGATGCAAGTTTGCAGTGGGGACCACAAATTGAGGCACTTGCGGGTAGACTTAGTTCCGCTGCATATGCAGTTCGTACGATAAGGCAGCTTACTGATGAAGCTACAGCTAGGCTAGTTTGTTTTGGCTACTTCCATAGTGTTATGTCATATGGCATCATACTGTGGGGGAAAGCAGCAGACATCCAAGCAATATTTGTTTTACAAAAACGGGCAATACGTGCCATTTATAAAATGAAGCCACGTGACTCCTTGAGGGAGCGTTTTAAGGAAATTAACATTCTCACGGTAATATCGCAATACATCTACGAAACCTTATTATATACACATAAACACTTAAAGTGACGTGCATTGTTTTAACACGAGAAATAAAAATAAACTGAGTATTCCCAAATTTAGATTAAAAAAAGTAAGTGGGTCTTTTATGGGGAATTCTGTTCGGTTCTATAATAAACTTCCAGAAAGTGCTTCTAAACTTTCGATTCGAAGATTTAAATCTTACATAAAGAATAATTTAATTAAGAAAGCGTATTACACACTACATGACTATGTTAATGATAAAGCCGCGTGGCCTGATGTCGCTCTGCCCCTCGACACCTAATTTGTCAATTTGCAATGTCTGTACCTGCATATAATTTATTACTGATGTGTTATTTATGAGTATATCAAGCGTAGTGTGTGCTGCCTTATTAACTTTTGCTGATTCTCTCTATCATCTTACTTTTGACTGCCTACCTAAGTAATGCTTTTAATTTGTTCTCGAGGCACCACACAGGCGCTCCCCAACTAGTAGTAAGAAGCATCATCAAAAGAAAAACAGACCGTGTTTGTTGCCTGATTCTTCTTGGTCTGGTTGCGTTGGAACAGGAGTAAATGTAAATTTATTTTTTAAGACGATTCAAAATGATCCTTGTGATTTCAATGAATAAAATACTTTTGACTTTGACTTTGACTTTTACTTTGACTTTGATCCAGCCATGCTTTACCAATTTTGGCATGCAAATAGTGATGTACTTACATTTACAAACATTTTATTTAAACTTAGTCAAACTTATATTAAGTTATATTATATTAACTTATATTACTAACCTAATACGACTAAAACTATACATCGGTAACCTATGTTTCACAAGTTTGGTTAGGTTTAGTGGTTTAGGTGTGTTTTGACATTTACCTCGTCCAGACAGATAGATAGATAGATAGATAGATAGATAGATAGATAGATAGATAGATAGATAGATAGATAGATAAAACTTTATAGCACACCACAAAAAAAAATAACACATTAAAAACAATCAGAAAAATAAAGTATGGAAGTACAATAGGCGGTCTTATCGCTGAGAGCGATCTCTTCCAGACAACCTTGGGATGGACAGTGCCATGCAAAGCGATCCACACATACTCTACCCCCATTTCTCGATGACGACCTCTGTGGCGCGGCGGGCGAATTTTGGCCTGCGACGCAGGAGGTTGCGGGTTCGATTCCCGCACTCGGAACAAATATTTGTGCGATCGCAGATATTTGTTCAGGGTGTTCTGGGTATTTTCTATTTATAATAAAAAATATCTACCTATAAAATATATTGTATTAAGTATATCAGTTATCTAGCTAGTACCCATAACACAAGCTCTGCTTAACTTAGGGCTAGATAATGTAGTGTGAACTGTCCAGCATTATTTATTTATTTATTTGGGCAAATAATCCTCCCATTTCCCAATTTATATTATTCTCATATCTCTTTATAATTAAGTATTTATAATTTCCAGCCACCTCCAGAAGAATTATGCAGCGAATCAATCTCATACTACTGGGACTTGCTCCCGGTGATCAATGTGACCCGCCTGGTCAACCACATCGTGGTGGACATGCCCCAAGTGGTTTCTTCCATCAGCATCATGCACTTCCTGCAGCCCACGCTGAGCAGCTCCAGATCCATCATCATGCTGCTGTTCAATCTGATGCTCTTCAACGAGCAGAGGCTCGAGGAGATTGCACCTCATGAAGAGAAATTATTCGCCAAGTCTGATCATGTAAGCAAGTATGGGCAAGCAATGGGCAGGCCATCCAACGGTCACTTACATTGTCCTGACACATCCTTAAACATCTGTCCTTAAACATGGAACTAATATTTGCAGATCAATACAAACGTTTGTTCCACAGCGGGAATCGAACCCGCAACCTTTACACGATTTTTACAAGATTCTATTGCATTATGAAAAAGCGGCCAAGTGCGTGTCGGGCCATGCGCATTGTATGTTAGGGTTCCATAGTTGCACGTCACAATATGCGGACTTGGAAGGGGGCTTTCCTGTTTTACACAACTAACAACTTCATCTAAGTAATTTTCAATGGAATTTTATAAAATTTTCCTTTTTACTTTTCCAAGTACATTTTACCTATAAGATTTAAACTATTCGGTACTCGTTAACTTAGTAAAGTTTAGTTATCTGTGATAGTTTTCCTTTTAACTTGCCTTTAATTTTTTCACATATTATCCAAAAACAGCTAGGGACTCCCCTCGATCCCTTTTTGTTTGAAGGTTTTCTTCCAAGTCAGGCGGCGTTCCAGGTGCAGAAAGTGTGAAAAATAGAGTATATCTCTCGGGGATAAAGCTGTTTCGTCTTGGGCGAGCTTGAATCTCTCACTGCACTCAGGATTATAGTCTTTATCCGACTGACGACCTCTGTGGCGCGGCGGGCGAAGCTTGGCCTGCGACGCAGGAGGTTGCGGGTTCGATTCCCGCCTCGGAACAAATATTTGTGCGATCGCAGATATTTGTTCAGGGTGTTCTGGGTATTCTCTATGTATAATAAAAAATATCTATCTATGTAATATATTGTATTAAGTATATCAGTTATCTAGTACCCATAACACGAGCTTTGCTTAGCTTGGGGCTAGATAATGTGTGAACTGTCCAGCATTAATGAGCTCTAGAATTTTTAAGTTTTTGATAAGAGTTCTTACAGTTTTCAAGAAGAAAAAAATATACGGTATTTTTAAGCTTTTTATCTATTAAAATCAAAAATCAATACACAATTTGCATTACTTAACTCGATAAAAAAAAACAAAAATACCACCTTTTTAAAATCGAAATACCATTTTAGTCTTATTTCTTATACGTTTTAACTTTTGAAACATTAGGTAACTTATTAATTATTATTTGAGTTAGTGAAGTCATCAACAAAATTTAACAAAACTCTAAAGGGCATTTTTATATTATTTTTTTATACACAAAAACACGGTATCATAGCATTCTTCGCCTCATACAAAAATGTTTGTTGAAACTGTTTGAACCTATAGCGCCTTCACAAGTTTTTTCAACACATAGTTCAACATTAGAAAGCAATACGGATGATTAAAATGATGAAATAATGTAATTGTTTGATTCAGGTGAGGAGTTTGGAAGCCAGGAAGAACGAATTACTGGAGATGCTCAACAAGCAAGCCGAGGAGAAAGGCATACGGGCTGAAAAGATAGAAAAGGTTTTTTATTTTAACATTTTATAGACCTTCGTTTGACCGCGACCTCAGCTGTTGGTAAGTGACGATGTGGCCGACGATGGAGCACGAAGGTCTAGAAGGCACCTAGCCACTCTTGCCTTGATAAGACCTAGTTTATAGTTTTCAGGGTCGGTAGTTTGTTCCATTCCTTAGCAGTATGCATTTTAAACGATAAGTACGAATAGAGGGTATAATATTGAGGTAAGTACGGTACTGAGCCGTGCGCCTGCTCGTCCTATGATGAAAAGAAAATGCAGTGAAGTTCCTGGGAGCATTCCTCGAAATGTAACCCATGGGAGATCGAAAGGCATGCAATTTTACGGCAGTGCTCGAGACTCTGGATATTAGTCTCCGCCATAATTATGGTTTCTCTCCTATAACCCTGAAAGCTCTGCATTCGGGTCTGTTTGAATGGAACCTTTTTTGCAGTTGACCTCAGATGGTCTATGCTGTTTCACCTGCGTTTGCGAAAAACCCTGGAAATAGTGACCTCAGACTGTCAGCTGTAATAAAACCATTAGAAAAAAGAAACACTTAACAAACTAACTTTTTTTAAATTTATCTGCGATCTTTCTTCAGTCTATGCGTAGATTTGGTGTGGGTAGTCGTGCTTGCAGCACAAGTGGTCTAGCGACCACCTCTCCTTTTCTTATGTGTCATGTTCCTTCGAGTTCCATGATATGTTGTCTTGTCAGCCTCTTTGGGTAGTTGATGGTAGTTAGCTGTGTGTGAAGTGGTTAGGATGTACATTCAGACGTTCTTCGTATTTCGACGAATATAGTTCTATTTCGTCGATGAGTGTGTTGACCTTCAGTTCGCTATGCAGCTCAGTACAGTACTTTAACTCTTTATAACATTCGTAATCAACACAACAAATCAATAAACAATACAATTTTGTTTTGTATATCTTATTTTTAACCCCCGACGAAAAACGAAGGGGTGTTATAAGTTTGACGTGTCTGTGTGTGTGTGTGTGTGTGTGTGTGTGTGTGTGTGTGTTTGTGTGTGTCTGTCTGTCCCATCGTAGCTCCCGAACGGATGAACCGGTTTAGTTTTTTTTGTTTTGTTTGAAAGGTGTATTTAGCTGTTAGTGTTCTTAGCTTTGTTTGATCAAAATCGTTTCAGCCGTTTCATTGCGTTGGGGCTTTTTTATTTTTTACAAAATTAATTACTTGTGTTATATCTATCCTAATTTTAAGTTACATAAGGCTTATTGTTGTGTAACATACCGGCCACCTATTAAGGCGCTATAGGTTCAACGAACATTTTTGTATGAGGCGAAGAAGGCGAGCGCACGCTCTTTTACCGTGTTTTTATGTATAAAAAAATTATATAAAAATGTCGTTCAAAGTTTTGTTTAATTTTGTTGATGAATTCACTAACTCAAATAATAACTAACATGTAACCAAATGTTTCAAAAATTAAAACGCGAGAGAAGTGAGTGAAAAATAGCATTTCAATTTTAAAAAGGAGGTATCTTTGTTATTTTTTTTTATCGAGTGAAGTAATTCAAATATTGTATTGAATTATTGATTTCACTAGATACAAAGCTCAAGAATATCATATATTTTTTTCTTCATAGAAAACTATGAAAATTCTTATCAAAAACATTTAAATTCTAGAGACATTTGAGAACCTATCGCGCCTTAATGTCAAGTCCTTGTGTATGCTTTTTCATTGTTATGAGATTTGATGTGTTATGTGTTCCCAGCTCACAGTAGACATCAAACAGTTGGAAGAGGAGTCGACCCTGGAGAAGCAGGGCCTCAGCCAAGTGCAACTAGAAGTGGAGTCGATCCTCAAAGAGGTCCGACAAACTGAACTATTGCTGGAGCAGAAGAAGTTCCAGAGAGACACTCTGATGTCCGAGGTGGCCCGTAAGAAGGCCCTCAGAGTCTATGACGCTGATGATATTAAAACACAGGTTAGAATAAAAGAATATTAAATTATTGTACACCTTCCATGAGGTAGTGTATCCGGCTTAAGGTTCACAACTTTATTTTAACGAACTCTGTGGCGCGGCGGACGAAGGTTCGCCTGCGACGCAGGAGGTTGCGGGTTCGATTCCCTCCTCGGAACAAATATTTGTACGATTTGCAGATATTTGTTAATGGTATTCTGGGTATTTTCTACGTACTTTTAATAAAAAATATCTATCAATGTTATATATTGTATGAAGTACATCAGTTATCTAGTACCCATAACACAAGCTCTGTTTAGCTTGGGGCTAGATAATGTTGTGTAAACTGTCTAGCATTATTTATTTTATTTATTTAATTATTTTCAGGCGGAGCAGGCGTCGCAGAACGTGCAGGAAGCAGAGGAGAAGTTGAACAGTTTTAGGAGCACTCTGATGCTGAAAGAGAACAGCTTGAAGAATCTACAGACGATCAAACCGAGCCTGGACTCCGCCATCAACACGCTGCACGAGATCATGAAGCTCACCGACACTCTGAAGTGGGTATTACAATGATGGGAATAAGGCTTAGGCGCTGTCTCCACGAGCGAGAGAATCGCGACGAGTCCGCGCTCGCGTGTTCAAAACATCGCCGCGAAAACATCGCCGTGTGGTGACGCGTTCATAGAAATACATGGCACGACGTTAATATCGCCGCGATTCTCTCGCTCGTGGAGACAGCGCCTGAGACTAAAATTAAGATAAAAAAACAAGAAAGATAAAACTGCTAAGTGTGAGTCGGACTGGCGCACGAAGGGTTCCGTACCATTATCTATAAAAACTGTAAAAAAATCACGTTCGTTGTATGGGAGCCCCCTTAAATATTTTTTTATTCTGTTTCTATCCCTCGACGCAAAAACGACGGTGTGTTATAAGTTTGACGTATCTCTGTGTGTGTGTGTGTGTGTGTGTGTGTGTGTGTAAACCTGTGTAAACTGTGTGTGATGCCTGTGGCATTGTAGATACTTTTTTTTTTTTTATTTGATTTTGTCGGGAGTGTGCTTTGCTATGTTTTATCAAAATCGGTTCAGCCGTTTCATTGCGTTGAGGGATTATAATTTTTACAAAATTAATTATTGTTTATTTAGTATTTGTTGTTATAGCGGCAACAGAAATACATCATCTGTGAAAATTCCAACTTTATCTCACGATTCATGAGATACAGCATGAGAAATAAATAATAAATAAATAAATAAATAATGCTGGACAGTTCACACAACATTATCTAGCCCCAAGCTAAGCAGAGCTTGTGTTATGGGTACTAGCTAACTGATATACTTAATACAATATATTACATAGATAGATATTATTTATTATACATAGAAAATACCCAGAACACCCTGAACAAATATCTGCGAGCGCACAAATATTTGTTCCGAGGCGGGAATCGAACCCGCAACCTCCTGCGTCGCAGGCCAACCTTCGCCCGCCGCGCCACAGAGGTCGTCAAAGACAGACGGACAGCGGAGTCTTAGTAATAGGGTCCCGTTTTACCCTTTGGGTACGGAACCCTAAAAACGAGTTCTGCGTTCCGTCAACAACGCCTCTACAACAACGATCTATTTGAATTTAGAGACAAAAGGGGGTTCGAGCATTTTTGTATAGAATCGGAAACAGAAAAGCGGGCATTTTTTTTCGAATTGGTGTCGCTCAATGAGACCTATATTATATTGTAAAAATGGATAAAGGACACTACGAATAAAAAAAAATTCATTACTATAGTGCCCTAAAGAGTTAGAATTCATTACCTTAAGAGTGCCTTAAAATTCATTACTAGAGTGCCCTTCGTTATTTCGAGTTTAAGATAGCTATATAAACACTATGATGTTGCACTGAAATAAAATCCTTTTGTTCAGTTACGCGGCTGTCTGTATGTCCACCAATGATTCTCCGGAATCAGATATTCAGTGCGACGAGGGTAGGAAATGTCTACCTAATATAGACACCATTTTGACAAAAAAAATGGCCGTTGGTAGCGATGCCACCCAGGTTCAAACCCCTTTACTTAATAGGCCGCTGGTATTCACGTTGGATATTTGTCGCGATGGTTTTATTACAAACTAGCGACTCGTCCCGGCTTCGCACGGGTAGTTTCAGGATGAAAAACAGCCTCCCCTTTCTACCCCCCTTCCCCTGGTAGCCTATGTCATTCAGGGGGAATGTAGCTTTCCAATGGTGAAAGAATTTTTGAAATCGGCACAGTAGTTTTTGAGTTTATTCATTACAAACATACACACACACACACAAATACAAATCTTATCTTCTTTATAACATTAGTGTAGATGGAGACGTTATCTTTAGTTTAGTTTTGTGTAAAAGTGTATGCGGGGTAAATAAGCGGTGTACGGTTTCGTTTATGTGAAATATATGTTATCCGAAATGAGGAGATACTAAGAAGAACCGGGATCACCGATATAGCCCTCAGAATTAGCAAGTTGAAGCAACCGTTGGGGAAGAAAGGTTCTCGAAGGAACCGTCCGACGCAGTGTAGAAAAGCCTAAGTTTTTTAACCCCCGACGCAAAAACGACGGGGTGTTATAAGTTTGACGTGTGTGTGTGTGTGTGTGTGTGTGTGTGTGTGTGTGTGGGTGTGTCTGTCTGTCCCATCGTAGCTCCCAAACGGATGAACCGATTTAGTTTTTTTGTTTGTTTGAAAGGTGAATTTGTCGGAAGTGTTCTTAGCTATGTTTGATCAAAATCGGTTCAGCCGTTTCATTGCGTTGAGGGTTTTTTTTAATTTTTACAAAATTAACTACTTGTTGTTAATTTGTGGTCGCATTTTTACAGGGATTTCGAAAGCGGTGACCTAGACACTGAGAGCAAGGAGGGTGAGCTAGACTTACTCAACAGTGAGCTATACGAGCTACAAGTACAACTCAGTGAGCTACAAGCGGCACGGGCAGAGACAGTGGACAAACGACAGGAGAGCCAAGCGCACCGACAGAGTGAGATGGCGCAGGCGTTAAGGTGAACTAAACACAATTTTTTATTTATTTATTAATGACGGAACAAGCAGATGGCTTACCTGATGGCGGTAACATCTGCCTTTAACAATGCATTACCTCATAGGTCCCGTCTAACCCTATGTGGCATTGCACTGTGTCCGCCACCCTGAGACATAATTATGAGACATAAGTCTCTTGTGCCTGTAAGTTCTCCGGCACCCATACCCTTCAAACCGGAACACAGCAATGCGAGCGCTACTGCTTTGTGGCAGAAAAAAGTTCTACAAAAGGTTTACGTCGAGGAAACACAACGTAGAATTGACATTACCGTGGCTTGGTATCATCATCAGCAGCAGGAGAATAGTAAAGTACGTGGAGTATAGTTGTAATTTTTCTAAAATGAATAACGTGTTATTAAAAGAAAAAAGAAAAAAGGTATTTTTTGAAAATTTTATAAGTAGTTTTTTGTCTCCATCTTTCCAGTTCATTACACGAGGCGGAAGAAAAGGACAAAAAGTGTAGGTCGCGGTGCAAGCGATCTGCGCAGCGCACGGAGGAGATTAAGCATCTCACTCTCAAGTACGAGCAAGAGAAATCAGCGGGCATCGACGAGCTAGCCGCCATCAAGGACTCCTTCTGCGCCGGTGTAAGGATTTTACAAGCTTTTATTATTATTTAGGAACACGATATTGCTGGATAAAAATATTAGTAGAGTTGCTCGTGGGAATTAAATGGCGGCATTGAGCTCACCAATGGTCACGTCTATATTTCCACGGTTGTACGACCCACGGTACAAGAGGGTCATCGAGGCTGTTGCTCACGAGACCGGCGTGAAGTGAAGAGTGAACTGAGTGAAGAGTGAGATTTCAAGTGCAAAAGTTTAACGTAATATATTTTTAAAATCTTAACTACATACTTACATAGACACACGCCTCTTTCCCCGAAGGGGTCGGCAGAGCCTCAATGGGCCTCTTTTCACAGTTTCGTTTCGTTTCGTTTCGTATGAGGTAGTGCTGGCCTCTGGTGTCGGAGTTTGTCAAGCCGCCCGAGGGCCTCTGACATGGCTTATCGACTGCTATTAATCAATAACAGCCGGGACCGACCGCTTAACGTGCCCTCCGAAGCACAGAGCGATGGAAATCCGCACATAACTTAGAAAAGTCATGGTGCGGAGCCTAGGATCGAACCCGGTATCGTTGGATTCTGAGTTGCACTATTGAACCGTTAGGCTACCATCGCTTACCATCTTTTCACAGTGGGTTGCACCAATGTGGAATATATACGTGACGAGTGGTGAGCTCATCGCCGCCATTGCTTCCCACGACTGACTAAGCTAACGCTTTCTTCCAGTAATAACACATTCCTTCATAAGGTAGCAATCAGGAAAAATGTTATACCAACAAATCTTATATTAACAAGTCCGGGTAATCCCTTAGTCGGCTTTTGCGACATCCATGGGAGGAGACGGAGGGGTCTATTCTTAGGCCGGACACACCACGGCTAAGAGGTTAAGTTTATTTGTGAGTTTGTATGTAGGAATAAGCTCCGGAACTATAGGTCCGATTCCAAAAAATATTTCACTAACAGAAAGTGCACTATGGGCACACAACACGAATCTATGGTTCAGGTTCAGGTTTGATTTTGTTTCAGATAAAAACAATGGAAAACTCCTTGATACAGAAAGCTAAGGAGGTGGAGAAGGAAGCCCAACAAAAGTTACGAAATCGGAATTTGTAAGCTATAAGCAAGTTGAAGTGGCAATGGGCATGCCATAAAAACCGCTGGGGAATAAACATGGATCCTGCTGGTGATGGAGTGACGTTGTAACGCATAAAGTCGGTGGATGGAGGTGGCTCCAGAACAATTGTTGTCGCATTCAACTTTGTCCAGTATGCATAGGCTTTGTTCACTTAACCTAAATCCCTTACGAGAACCGTGAGTAAATCCTGTTAGGGTGTAGGCAAGGCAAGTCCAAATTGTATTGAGCGTTATGCCCATCGCCACTCATTGGACCACCAACTATAAACCCAAGTCCATTCTTAACAGAACCTTGCCCTTAGAGTTTCCATACACAAAACCGATAAAACCAACAAGATACCTCCGTGTCAATACTTAAGAAATTTGCACTGAAAAAGTACAGTTTTCCATTTTGAGGCCGCTAAACTAGCAGGGACTCTTATTTTTTTTTATTTTTTTTTCCTTATCCTATATTGTCCCACTTCTGGGCAAAGGTATCCCCCAAATTCTTCCACTTGTCCCTGTCTATGGCAGTCTCCCACCACTCCTCAAAATTAACAAGATCGTCTCCCCAACGCTTTCTCGTCCGACCCCGAGGTCGCCGTCCTTCAGGTATCCAGGGTGTGCTGATGTTCGCCCACCTGTTGGGAAGCATTCGACTGACGTGCCCCGCACAGTCCCATTAAAGCCTGGCTGTTTTGACACCTACGTCGGCAATACCAGTCAGGGAAAGCTGCGTGTTTTTATTTATTTTTTCTTTTTTGTTATTCTACTTGAATGACGGAACAAGCAGATGGCCCACCAGATGTTAAGCGGTAACCTCTGCCTATGAACAGTGCATTCTCACATAGAACATGTCCACCTAGGACGCGCCCTATGTGGCATTGCCCTGCGTCCGCCACCCTGAGACATAAAGATGAAAAGTCTCATGTGCCTGTAATTTCACCGGCACCCATACCCTTCAAACCGGAACACAGGAAGCACTACTGCTTTGCGGCAGAAATAGGCATGGTGGTAGTAAGTACTACATACACCGTACTCCGGGGAAAAAAATAAGGAAAAAAAAAAAAAAAAAAAAAATAGGGGTTCGTCGGGGGGAAGTCCCCGGACGAACTTTTTCACAAAAAAGCTCTACTACTTCTAGCATGGTCGGTTCTTAAATACTTTACCCTTAAATACCCTAAATACTGAAGGATTTTACGTTCTCGGATTTTATTTAAGAGTTTTGTCTTAGCTTCGGCTGAGTGCGTTCCAATTTTCTAATTCCCATCGATTTGATTCATTTTGGCGCACTCAAGATCGCTCTTCGTGTTGAGTAGGCCATGTACAGGTTGCATTGCCCGCTCAGGCCCGACTCGCTCACACCAATTTATAAGCTAATTATGTTTTTAATGTTTTTATTGTACTAGTTACTAAGTTAATAAATAAATAGTAAAAAAAACTAAATTGAATAATTATTACGGAATAACATTATTTCCTGCTACAAGACCCTTCGACCAAAGTAAAAATTAATTTGGTCG
The DNA here is from genome assembly GCA_932527175.1 of Operophtera brumata. Taxonomy (NCBI): domain Eukaryota; kingdom Metazoa; phylum Arthropoda; class Insecta; order Lepidoptera; family Geometridae; genus Operophtera; species Operophtera brumata. The sequence goes on from OW052239.1 coordinate 18,425,783, forward strand.
AAGGCAAGACCAATCAAAAACCCAAAAAAAAAAGAATCTCTGGTGTTGTCTCTTAAGAGGTTGTATGCCTCGTTAAGAGACTACACCAGAGATTCTTGTGAAATGGGTGTTTAGGAAATCAATGTTATCGACAAATACACGCAAAAACAAAGTTTAAAAGAAGTGGTTTGGTTAGGTTAGGTTAGGTTACGAAATTTGAAAACGAAAACGAAACGTTCTTTATTCAAAACGAATTTTGAATAAAGAACCTATATGCCTAGTTTTTTATCGTGATTTTACTTTGATATATGATAATATTAAGGATAAAAAAAGTTTCCTCATTTTGCATGCACAAGTGCGTAGTATCTACACGCAAGGGGAACTCCTGGACCGTAGAATGAATAGTAGCAGGTACCCAATCTTAGTGATTGATCTGTTTTTGTCGAATATTTTCCTCATACCTCCAGTCTTAGTTAATATGCAGACTGATGCGCAGATACCTACCTAGGTATGCTAGGTATGCAATCTTTACTGTTAGGTAGGAATGTGTTCATACTAGTGTTCGTTCGCGGCTAAGCTCGCATGGTACAGCGATAACATATGGTCAGTTAAAAAAAAATAGCCCGACTATACAGTGAATCAAAACATAATGGCGTAATGGGTGGATTTTACAGGGGAATTACAGTTGAAGTTTTTTTTGTTGAGATAATCATATTTGTTATCATAATAAATAATAAATAAATAAATAGTGCTGGACAGTTCACACAACATACCTAATCTAGTTCCAAGCTAAGCAGAGCTTGTGTTATGGGTACTAAATAAACTGATATACTTAATACAATACATTACATGGATAGATGTTTTTTATTATATATAGAAAATACTAAGAACACCCTGAACAAATATCTGCAGATCGCACAAATATTTGTTCCAAGGCGGGAATCGACCGCGCAACCTCCTGAGTCGCAGGCAACCGTCGACCGCCGCGCCACAGAGGTCGTCAAATGCTGATAAATAATGATAAATAATGCTGGACAGTTCACTCAACATTATCTAGCCCCAAGCTAAGCAGAGCTTGTGTTATGGGTTGGTAGGTACTAGATAACCGATATACTTAATACAATATATTACAAAGAGATTTTTTATTATATATAGAAAATACTCAGAACACTCTGAACAAATATATGCAGAGCGTACAAATATTTGTTTCGAGGCGGGAATCGAACCCGCAACCTCCTGCGTCGCAGGCAAACATACGCCGCGACACAGAGATCGTCAAAAAAAAGGGCGAATATAGGTCTTGATACGCACATCGATGCGGCTCCGCACCATTTATCAACACAATGAGTGCTGGACACGGATCACGGACTGCAGACAGTCAAGAGCAGCTCTACCGGCTGCCTTACCACAACTGACACGTCGCCTGCTCAACCTTCAAAGAATAGTCGCACCATCGTGGCGACACTCACAGGACACTGTCTCCTGAACAAACATCTCTTCAACATCGGAGACACAGACAGCCCACTCTGCAGAGGGTGTCTGACCGAAGAAGAATCGGCTGCCCACGTAGTCCTGGAATGTGTGGGAGTAGCAGCTCAACGTAGGTAAACAAATTCTCAACAACCCGAGGTCACTCCGCCAAGCCTGCGAAGACCCCAGGAAACTTCTGTGCTTCTGGACGGAGTTAGGCTGGCTAACTACCTAGTCAGACAACTCTCACGCATAATGGACCGCCCATAGAGTTCGAATGCGGAAAAGGGAGTTCGATAACATTAACATTGAAGGTCTTGAGCACATTCTAAATATATCTTCATAATATCACAAATGGTTTCATAAGCGTTTTTATACTTTTAGCATAGATTTTTCGTAGACGGGTTTTTGGTTTATTGCTTTTATCTTGTTCATATTGGAGTGGCTGCCAACATTGACGCAACGTGATAGACATGATGTCCTAAAGATGTTCTCACTGTAATGATAGCACTAACCTCCACCGCATCGTTGACCGATTAGCGGGAAGACCCGCTCTAAGATATCGAAGCTTTTTGACCTTTAGTATCGCAAATGATGCAATATTAATGCAATATTATTATTATATAAAAATGGTTATGGTTAAGTACCTACCTACTTCATAACTGTGCGAAAAGGATTCATTTTACTCGTAATTTTCAAAATCCACATAACCATTTATTTATTTACTAGCTGTCAGCCGCAGTTTCACTCGCGTTATAATTCCAAGGGACTCATACTTCAATTTTCTTATGAGGTGTGTACGAGTAGGTACCGGTAGGGCGCTTACGCCATTTTGCACGCGAACGAAGTTCGTTTATTTGTCTTTGTTTTCTTCTATTTTGTCTATTATCTCATCAAACTCCATGAAATGTTGTACACATACACTATTGTTTTTTTAACTTCTGACTTTTTTTATTTTTTAACTTTTTTAATTTTTTGAAAGACTGAACAAGCGTTTGTCCCACCTGATGAACCTATGCCTTTAACAATGCATTACCACACAGGTCACGTCCACCTAGGACGCGCCCTATGTGGCATTGCACTGCGCCTGGCACCCTGAGACAAAAAGATGAAAGTCACATGTGCCTGTAATTTCACCTTTCACCGGCACCACCCTAGTGTAGTGCACTGTAGCACACTATTGTCTAGAGCCGCGGTGCGTTAGTTTCTTATAAAATTATATGTTTACCTACAACATTATAGAAATAAAAAAACAATTTAAGTAAAGGAACTGACGCACTATGCCGCAAAATTTGTAATGAAAAATATCGAATGAAAAATATCGAATGAAAAATCTCGAATGAAAAAACCACGAATAAAAAATCTCGAAAAAATCTCGAAATTCTTGATTAAATTAAGAAAGGAATTTCCGAAATTCAACCCCCAAAGGGGGTGCAGCAGGGTGTTGAAATTTGTATGGAAAAAGTCCTCGTGGATAAAGTCGCGGGCGTTCCACTAGTATAATAAATAATATAAAGGCGATCGTTCAATCGTTTGTAGTGCGATGTAGTCACATACTTAAGTAGGTAAGCGGTGATAGCACAAACAGCAACTTCTTATCAAATGACGCAAAAAATCGTTGACCTGCCCTTCATTACTAAATCAGCAATGAGTTATAGAATAGGTTCGTGTCATATTGATAACATATATGCTTGTTGGAAAAATAACAACAAATATGACTAGCTCACGAATTCACCAGCGAAGGTAAAAAAATTGCGCGAACTTAGGACTAAGCTTTAGGTTTTTGCGATTGCTCAACTTTGTAAATTAAGGTGAATTGAGTTCCAAATTTAATTGTAAAAAACGATTTAATTTTGTAAGAGAAATAAATTCAGAAAAATAATGTGCATAGAAGTTCGTTATATTATAATAATGATGGACTGTTGACACAACATTATCTAGCCCCAAGCTAAGCAGAGCTTGTGTTACAGGTACTAGATAACTGATATACTTAATACAATACATTACATAGATAGATATTTTTTATTATACGTAGAAAATAACCAGAACACCCTTGAAAAATATCTGGAGATCGCACAAATATTTGTTCCGAGACGGGAATCGAACCCGCAACGTCCTTTGTCGCAGGCGAACCATCGCCCGCCGCGCTACAGAGGTCGTCATATTGCCATATTGCTTTATGGGCCCGAAATAAGATTCCTATTTTTAAAAAAACCTACCTGCCTACCCTCGAGGAAAAAGGCGTGTGGCTATGTAGGTACCTGTCTATGTATGTATGGGCCAGTTAGTAACTACCTATCTTCTGACCGTGCTACTATAAAACGTGAATTAGATACGCAGTGTTTTGTCTTTTGTATTGACAAGCAATTTAGAATACGAGCGAAAGAGACAAAACACGGTGTAAGTATTCAAAGGATATTCCGCGTTTATTAGTAGCACGGTAAGTGTTTACCTAAGTATCTGAAATATATTTATCTAACTATGTCTATCTATAAGCCACGCATCGCTCACTATAATTGATACACTAAAACAAATAGATTTACCTTTCACAGTAGGTACAAAGAAATCGTGGAAGTACCTACCAGCAGGTATATACCTACTTCTCTACATATTAACATAATTTGAAACAATTTCTTTGTATGGCATGAACATTGCTGTTAAACCATAGTAAAGGTGCCTCCACAAGGAAATGAATTGAATTGAATTGAATAACGTTTGCTGGCCAATAACTTGCGATATATTGTGAATGTGCGATATATTGTAGCTTGCGACAGGTGGTGTGAAACCACCTTTGTATAAGAACCTGATTGACAGTTTCGTGACCCCCGACAAGACAATCGCAGAGGTAGATACTTAGGCACTGGTCCCACCGCCGGCGAGTAAGCGATGAGCTATCGGCGACTGAAACGAACATAAGATAATCCCTCGCGTGTAAATGAGAGATTATATTTATAGTTCATCGCTAGCTGTTCACACTTATCGCTCGTCGCCTCTCTTTTGTGGAATCTTGCTGCCGAACGGATGAACCGATTTAGATATTTTGTTTTGTTTGAAATGTGAATTTGTCGGGAGTGTTCTTAGCTATGTTTGATCAAAATCAGTTCAGCCGTTTCATTACGATGAGGGTTTTTTAATTTTTACAAAATTAATTACTTTTATCTACATGGGAGCGATTATCTTACGTTCGTTTCAATCGCCGATAGCTCATCGCTTACTTGCCGGCGGTGGGACCAGTGCTTTAAGTAGATAAATAATGTAAGTACCAATCTGTGCACACAAAGATAGTTAGGATTCCCCGATCACACATTGGTACCTACGTCCTGATACCTCAACACATATAAAAGCTACGTTCCTGACCGTTCAAGTCATTCGGTGTAGGAACACACTACAGTAAACTAGTAAAGAAGTAAAAGAATATATAAAAATAAACATGCAGAAGTTCTTGGTCATATTCGCCGTAGCAGCGGTCCTCTGCTTGTGTGAAGCGAAGAAGTTCGACAGATGCGGCCTGGTGAGGGAACTGAGGAGGCAAGGATTCCCTGAGGATAAGATGAGGGATTGTAAGTATTTTCAGAAATATTTTTGTTGAGGTGTAATAATGTTCATAGGCCTCTGCCTACCACCTGATGTTAAGCGGTGCCATCTGGTACCGCTTAATATCAGGTGGTCCATCTGCTTGACCCGTCATTCTAAGTAGAATACGAAAAAAAAATTGCCTAATTAACTTCAGCCAATTCGTTTTGACTGTCATTTGGCAAGAAATTATCAAGTAGGCCAATGATTCATAACTGTTATTAACTTGTAAGATTTTCCTGTTCACATACCTACACCCATTATTGAAACTTGGTAACAGCCGGTCTAGTTTTATTTTTAAAAGTGAAATATCGTTCCTATTGCTGTAATATTCATTACCGTCTATGGTATGAAAAAAGTATTTCAATAGTAGCAATTCCAATTTAGTAGTTATGTTCCTGTTTTCTTTAACAAGTAAAAATCTTGTTGTACACATGTTTATCTCGAGATTCATAAATAATTACTTATTGTTACGCTACTGGAGTCATTAGTTCATTTATTTTAAATTTTTATTCCATCTTTTGTCTTGCAGGGGTATGTCTAGTCGAACACGAGAGCTCCCGCGACACATCCAAGACCAACACTAACAGGAATGGATCCAAGGACTACGGGCTCTTCCAGATCAACGACAAGTACTGGTGCACCAGCTCCGGCGCCGCTGGCAAGGACTGCAATGTTAAATGTGCTGGTAAGTCTCCGCAGTACGCCTGATTCCACCATGCATGCTCAGGCAGGGGACCACGCCAGCCGGCCGAGCCAAGTGGCATTCGCTTCGAAGCGATTCCATTTCTACAGTCGTAATACAATACAATAGACCACGTGATATTTCGATAGCTTATGTCAATCTCATACATTTTTGGATTTCTACAAGCGAAATCGCTATTAGATTGTTACTTTGTGTACGGCCTATGGTCTTTTATAAAATTGGTACTGGCGCGAAGCACTGGTTATTGGTTACAAGGGCACAGCAGACCAGGGTGACCAAGAATCATCATCAACATCATCAACGTTCTCTAAATTTAAACCGCGCTAAAATTATGGCAGTCCCTTTGCTCGCTATAATTTTAGCGCGTTATAATGATGTAGTTATGGATATTAAATAACCTATGAAGTAATAAAATAGGCAGAGGTTACCATTTAAAATCAGATGGGCTATCCATCTGCCTGTTCTGTCATCCGAACCAAAAAGAGAACCATGTAATAATGGTAGATGTAGATATCGATATTGAGCAGCATTGTCTAGAACTTAGTTACACATTGTAGCTCTCAATTTAGCCGCCAGAGGGCGTCATACGTAGCAAAAGCTGTAGGTAATGATATGGGATGTCATAGCTGTCCGTGATCCACTTTGAATTCCATGAAAAATACTTTTTTGTTGAACAATATGTTTATCTAAACAAGCTTAAGGCGCGATAGGTTCTCAAATGTCTCTAGAATTTTAAAGTTTTTGATAAGAATTTTCATAGTTTTCTATGAAGAAAAAAATATATGATATTATTGAGCTTTTTATCTAGTGAAATCAATAATTCAATACAATATTTGAATTACTTCACTTGATTAAAAAAAATAACAAAGATACCTCCTTTTTAAAATTGAAATGCTATTTTTCACTCACTTCTCTCACGTTTTAATTTTTGAATCATTTGGTTACATGTTAGTTATTATTTGAGTTAGTGAATTCATCAACAAAATTAAACAAAACTTTGAACGACATTTTTATATAAATTTTTTATACATAAAAACACGGTATCAGAGCGTGCGCTCGCCTTCTTCGCCTCATACAAAAATGTTCGTTGAACCTATAGCGCCTTAACCATAAAACAGCTTAAATAAATACCTAACTAAAAAGAGTCATACGTCCGCTCATACTCCGAGCTCGGATGTGCGGTGTAGAGCCACAGTTAATTCAGTCTTGCTTTCTACCCACGTTTGCTATGATGATGATGATGACGATGATGATATCATCCAGGCCAATTTCGGCAACGGCGACTGTTTATCTGCTTTATACGGAAGAGCTTCGCTGGTGTGCTCTACCGTTGCTTCGTTTGCTATACCTAAGTAGGTACTATAAACCTCACACTATCGTAAGTAAATCTCTTCATCCCTTCCTCGCTTCAGACCTCCTGACTGACGACATCACGAAGGCAGCGAAGTGCGCGCAGAAGATCTATAAACGTCACCAGTTCCAGGCCTGGTACGGCTGGAAGAACCACTGCCAGTCAGCCGGATCCCTGCCTGATATTAGCGGCTGCTAGATGACTAGACTGTAGAGGGGTGCTAATATATCTACTTCTACTTGATCCATTTTTCTACTTAAATCGTCACTTTCTGCAGGTTATCAGAATTTGTAAACCAAATTAATCATATCGACATGAGACTTTATATTATTCTAAAGTTATGTAATACCTATTGTTATTGTATAAAATTAATAAATGTGTCGTAAATTTATCTTTATTTAATTTTGAACTCCATGCACGTAAGTAAACAGACCTCCAACGTAGGCAATTTTGAGGAACCTATGTTGTTGATTCTGCGCAGCGTTCTCTGTATTTAAATCGCGTTAAAATTATCGCAGTCCCTACGCTCGCGATAATTTTAGCGCAGTTTACGAGCCCCTACAGGTTTCTTGTACTTTTCAGCCCAAATTTCTCATTACTCTGGTTACCTACTGATGTTAAATGTATAGAACTTTTATATCACCTATTTAGCTAATAAATCTATGAACTTTTATTTTGATAACATCGGATTTGATCGATCGCTTGCGTAGGCAATATTTAGATATTTTATTACAATTAAAAGTGAAGTCAAAAAGGAAAAGAAAAATTGAATTCGATAGTAAAGCATCACAAAAAGAAATTATTTATAATATCTCATAGAAGAGATATTTCCGTTATAAGCACAATGTCGAGGTTAGTTCACGATTTTTTTTAACGAGAAAATTTCTCGGTGTTTTGTTTTGGCAATAAGATTAAGATTACATAATTTGTTGTTGTTATAAACTGTGCAGATTTTGCTAAAAATACATTTATGAGAAGCCTATTTGACTCTTGACAGCCTCTTAAATAGGAGCTAGCAAAACTTCGTATTACTTTACGTGCTATTAGATTACTGGAGGTACCTACCTAGTCACAAAATACAGTGACTCTACAAAACCCGCCTGCCTGCGTTGCAATAGCAATACCTGTCACTGCTACTGCCGTTGCGAACTATCGGACTAATAGTAGTCTAAGATCCGTCTTGGGAATGTCTGCAGTCATATGGATTTTGATCAGATATATCGTTGATGATGACCAAGTATGTTCTACACCAGGGGTTCCCAAACTTATTTTGTCTACTGCCCACTTTGAGATAAATTGTTTTTAGCGCCCCCATAATAATTTTTTACCGCCCCCATTTTCTTGTGAGTTATATTCGCAGAGATTAAACATGCACAAATCGGGTTATTGAACATAAACTTGTTAAAACATGATTGCCCGCGGTCTATTATCTACGAAAATGACCTATCTAGGAATACTAATAACTATTAAAATGCGAAAGTGTGCCTGAAAATGCGAAACAGTGTCTGATTTGACGCCCCTATTTTTTTTCTGGGTCTCTTACCGCCCCCCTTTAGGCCTGCAGCGCCCACAAGGGGGTGTTATCGCCCCACTTTGGGAACCCATGTTCTACACGGTGTGTCCAAACTTTTGAGGTATGCAGTCCACATTATAATTAAAAATATGCCAGCAGTCTACCGCTAACAATTTTTTAAGCAATTCACGAAACTTGTTAAAGAAATTCCCATCACGAAACTTGTTAAAGAAATTCCCAGCAAGCTGCAAAATAATCAGTATCATCCATCATCATCAGCCGTAGACGTCCACTGCTGGACAAGGCCTCCCCATAGAATGCAATGGCAGAAGTTGCAATAGTCAGTACGCTCAAGGAACAAACAGTAGGTATGTACTAGAATGCAAAAAGTAGCAAATAGCTGTAAAGAGCACAGAGCGGAGCAAGCTGCTTAAGTTTCTGTATTCGGAGCAATAAAAAGGTTTTTTTTCAAATGGTTATAATCTTTATAGACTTTACAGAAAGCTGGTAATTCTGGACAATTGTTGTTGCTTTCATTGGCTACTGAAAACGTCTATGTGGTCGTCGTCTTGGTCACTCTTGCTCTACATCATGGAATTAGGTATTCTCGGTATCCAGCAAAAAGTTCAACCCTAGCTGCTGGGAAGTGCGTCACCTTTTGAGCAACCATCTTAATTTATTCATGTAGACTGGTGAGAATACATCTAGCTTTCATTGAACATATTGTGTCTGATAGAAATCCAGATGACTGCAGTGACCTCTTAGGACGGAGCTCAAACTATAAAAGGTGTCAACTCACCACATAATAGTAATTAAGTTAGCGATTCCCCGCTATCCCATGAAAATACCGGTTTTTCGCGCATGCGCGGTGCGCATACCCATCGACTGGTGTGCCCGGCTTGTAAGGTTGCTACGTGGAGTTTTTTCCGTAGTTCTGGGGAAAATTATTCTTGGTAGTTTTTAAGATTGATATACCTACCTAATCCAAGATAAAAAGCACAAAGTACCTAGCGAGTTCTAGTCTAAGAACAATTGATTGCTAGTTTTCAGTTCTTTTCTATACAACTTGAAATGACAAAACAATGTGCCTGTAATTTCACCGGCACCCATTCCCTTCAAACCGGAACACAGCAAAGCGAGCACTACTGCTTTGCGGTAGAAATAGATATGGTGGTTCATAAAAACAAATGAAAATAATCGTCAAGATATTTCTGGCGAACGCTATATAATATTCCCTATATATACCTATGTGGGATTGGGCCGGTCACATTTGCCGCATGTCCGACGAACTTTGGGCCAAAATCACCACGGCATGGAGCCCTAATACAGCCAGGCGGCGTCGCGGCAGACCACGCATGAGGTGGCAGGATGAACTGGACGCCTATGAGAGGGAATGGGAAAAGGTGATGACTGGCGGAAGTGGGGGGAGGCCTTTGCCTAACAATGGGACAGTATGGGCTAATAGTAATAGTAATAATAATAATACCTATGTAATTTTAGCATCCAAAAACATTAATGTTATTAGCATTATTCATTATCGAATTATGCAATACTTTACTACACATTCATTCAATTTAGTGGAAAAGTTTCAATTATTTAAGGCAAGTCAATTTCCCGGGTAAAATATTTCTCTTCCGTACAGGCATTATGTATATAGTTTAACTCAATGGGTAAGGGATTTTCGTTGGTTCCGCATTGTCACCCCATCCAGAGAATCGTCAGTTCGCGCCTGAGCGTTGTGATGCGCGCACTGGCGCTCGATGGGCGCCGCGGGATGGGCGCGCGGCCAGGCGCGAGTCGCCGATGACTCCGACTTCCAGACCCTGAAGGACCTGCTCTCGGCGGACGGTGGATGGACTCTGGAGTATGAGAAGGATGGAGTCAAGGTGTGGGCTGAGAACGCGGCCCACGGCGCACTGCGAACGGTCAAGGTCTGTTTTTGTTTTACCTGCTTACAGTTTAGTGTGTTGAGTCTTCATGAATATTTTGAATATGCCGTGGTGTGTCCGGCCTAAGAATAGAAGAAGAGCACCCCCGTCTTTTTGACTTGTCCTGCTATTCCTATGTCTAGCGGAAACCGACGTTCTTGGGTAATTTCATCCTGCGAACGATAAAAGATTTTGGTTGATACACAGCTCGAAAATCGTGGTGTTTCCGGTCTAAGAATAGACCACTCCGTCTCCTCCCGTGGATGTCGTAAAAGCCGACTTTGGGATTACCTGGACTTGTTGATAAGATTCGTTGGTATTAAGATTTGTCCTGGCTGCTAGCATTATTATGGAATGTGTTATTACTGGAAGAAAGCGTAAACCGAGTCAGTCGTGAGAAGCAATAGCGGCGATGAGCTCACCACTTGTCACGTCTATATTCCACGATGGTGCAACCTACTGTGAAAAGAGGCCCATTGAGGCTCTGCCTACACCGTCGGGGAAAAAGGCGTGTGTCTATGTATGTAATAATTTTTAATCACAATTTTTGCATCAAAGACAATGCGATAGCTTATTTATCGACAAAACTGGCGTGTTTTAAGACATGAGTACCGATAAATCTTTAGAAAAACACGGCTTGGGCAGGTATTCACAGTATTGAGGGTATTTTCCCTCCAGGATGCATAATACTTCTCAGAGTACGTCACTGCAGGTCTTAACACCTTCACCTGGAATTAGTCCCGCCAAGTTCAACAGTTTGAGGTGCTTAGGGAGTCTAGCTGTATGGAACAGCTGTTCTCTGAATTGTAACCTAAAGGTAGATAATATTAGCAAACGATGTTAGACCAGCTGACTATTCCACTTTCCAGACCCTAAACGACCGGCTCCCAGCTGAGGATGGATGAGCCCTAGAGTACGAATAATTGTAGGTGGAGGTTGCAAAGGATGGTAATGACAATGGTTGGGTTTGCTTTAAACTGACTTTAAATAAAGGAGGAGGTTCTCAACCCTCTTGTAATTTTATTTTTAAATATTTGTTACCTCTTAACTCCGTCATTAATAAACAGATATGAAAAAAATATACGTGAGGATAGAATAGAATAGAATAGAATATTCTTTATTCCACAAAACTAACAATGTACATAGGCGAACTTAATATACTTACTAGGATATACTTCCAAGTTGGCCCCGTTGGTATCAAAATTCAGTTTTGATATAAACAGATATAAACAATTTATTGATAATTTGTCAATTATACGTCACATTATAAATACATTATTATATTATTAGATAATTTAGGAAAAAATATCATTATAATAATAATAAGTAGGCACCTACCTATTATAAAATAAAAAGGTACAAAAAACAAAACAAAATATTTATACTAATTACTGTATCATTCTGACCTCATTGTGTTCTCGGAATTCGTCAAAACTGTAGAACACCTTTTCAACGAGCCAGTTTTTTAGCTTTAGTTTAAAATTCGATAAGCTTGGTGCGTCCTTCACCTTGCCAGGCAGTGCATTGTATACAGCCGGGCCCATCACGTGCGACAGCGTGCCCGACCGGGCCAGCCTCCGCGGCGTCACCGCCAGCCTGCCGGCCGCGACAGCGCGCGTATTGTAGCTGTGAATATCCGACTGTTTAGGGAATGAATCCAGGTTTTGGTGGACATATACCGCCACTTGGAATATTACAAGTGACGGGAAAGTGATGATCCTAAGTTTTTTAAAAAGAGGTCTTGCGCTAGTTCTGCGCGACGTCACACGTGCAATTGCCCGTATAGCCCGTTTTTGCATTCGGAAAACGCGCTCCCTTTCGGCAGCGCGCCCCCATAGCTCGGCGCCATATTGGAGTAACGAGTGAACCGTCGCAAAGTAGCACATGCGCAATACCTCATCTGAAACCACGCGTGACAACCTATTCAGTGCATAGCACGCACTACCTAGTCTGGCGCACAGCTTCCCGACATGAGAGCCCCACGTACAATACACGGTCAATCTCAAATCCGAGAAATGTTGTGGATGTTACCCCTATTATTGGCAGTCCATTAACGACCACTGACAGGTCCTTCGATATGCGTCCCGAGATTGAGGAATGAATGAAGTGTGTTTTGCTGATGTTTAACACAAGGCCGTTCTTTTGGAACCAGAGTGCTAGTTCGGTTGCTGCTTCATTCAAACTCTCCTCGAGCTTATCAGAAGTCCTCGCAGTGACGATTGCCGCCACGTCATCAGCGTACATGAAAATTTCGCTTCCCAGAGCGGAGAACGGCAGGTCATTAAGGAGCAGTGAAAAAAGAATATTCGACACAGAAGAACCCTGTGCGACACCCATCACGGGCGATAGGGGGTCAGACTTCGTCTCTCCTCCATCACTGACTACCACCTGAGACCTATTTCGCAGGAGATCAGTCAGAAGCATTTGCGCTGGTCCGTTGATTCCGTAGTGACGGAGCTTCGCAGCGAGCACACCGTGATCCACGACGTCAAATGCCTTTGACAGGTCGCAGCACAGGACGACGACTTGCTGTCGACACTCGAATGCTTCCATCACTCGACGGATAACTTCACGTGCGAGAGACGCGGTGGAGCGACCCGCACGGTAGGCATACTGGCGCTCCGACAAAGCATCTGTCTCAGTTAGAAATTCGGTTAACCTAGTACTTATACCATTCTCAAACACCTTGGCCAGCGCTGGAATTATAGACACAGGTCTATACCCATCTATATTTTCTCGTTTACCTTTCCCCTTGAACAGTGGCGAGATCTTACTTATTTTAAAAGCCGATGGGTACTCTCCGGATTCGATACAGCGATTAAACAGGGTTGCTAGACAAGGTGCGAGAGGCATCACTGCCGTGCGAAGCATCACCATTGATATATTATAAATATCTTTCGTGGGCTTGCTCGGAATTTGCTTCGTGATGATCCGAAACACCTCCATCGGTGAGAACCTACGTAGCCTCAGCGAGCGGTCAGCGAGAGGCCTGGCGCCATCTAGCGCGGCGCAAACAGCTCGCAGGGCAGCGCGCGGGGCGCCGCATGCCGCCGCCGCGCCCACGAATCTCGCATTTATAGCATTTGCCGCTGCTTTCTTCGAGGAGAACAATTGCCCGGTACTGGGATCCTTTGCAACGTCCGTAAAACTAACAGGAGATACTGTGGATTTCCCCCTTTCCGAGTTCACTACCCTCCACATGGCTTTCTGAGTGTTTGGATTTTTAGAGATTATATTGGTGTAGTGATTTGATTTATACCTATTAGTCATGACGTTATATTTATCACTAATCACGTTAATCAGATCTTGTAAGTGACTATTATCAGGAAAATTTTCAGACATGCTAAAGATCTCGAAAAGAAATGACTTTAAGTTTTTAATCTCATCATTGACCCACGTATTGTGACGTATATTTTTACGTTTTAAAGGAAAACAAATCTGTATTTTATTCGTAAGGGTGTTTATTACGGACGTCGCAAGCCCGTTTAATGAGTCACTATATTTAGTCTGCACTTCACACCAGTCGATGCTCGAGATTGCAGTACAAAAATTAATGTGATTTACCTCCGAGTAGTCCCTCACCAGACAGGTACGTGGAGCAGCGGCCCGTGGGGTGACGGCGGCGACAGCTCGCACGCCACGGTGGTCGCTGATGCGTGTGTCCACTGGCGTCGCCAACACCGTCCCGGGGCCCAGGTTGGAGTAAACATGATCTAGGCAGGTTGACGATGTACCTTTCACTCGTGTGGGGAAGTCCACCTCGTTGCTAAAGTTATTCACAGAGAGCAAGTCACTAAGTTGTTTACGTTCAGCGCTCTGAATGAGCCAGTCAATATTAAAATCTCCTAATAGTAAAACATTTCTTCCACTATCACTGGCTCGTTCGAGAAGGCGTTCCAAGTACACCAAGAATACAGAGTGTGCTATCAAATTAGTTCTGTATAAACACATAACTATAACATTATAGTCAATCAAATCAATGGCGGATAGTTCACAAAACCTTTCTTCCGCGAGTTCCTTAAGCTCTTTAATTGATGTAGGGATCCACGAGGAATTGTGGGAGCTCCTCATATATTAGACATACATGAAGCTATTTTGGACAATTGACAATTTATCGACGCTAAATCTTAGAGCATGACGATCTCAGTACCCTCTATGTGCTAAATACTTTGTCGTGAGTGTATCTGTTGGAATGATTGTGTCATCTCTCTACTTATAACTCTCTACTTATCTCTCTACTAATCTCTCTACTTATCTCTCTACTTATCTCTCTAATGATCTCTCTATTGATTACTCTCTCTACTTATCTCTCTACTTATTAATCTCTCTACTTATCTCTCTACTTCTCTACTTATCGCTACGCTCATTTGTATGAACTCGCTTATACCGACAACCTCGCATATTGTTGATTCAACCTGACTTTATGTAAGGTCTACTGCATTAACTTTTATTGCGATATCCGAAGTGCTACGGCGTAGCAGCTGGCTATAAACGCTGTAGGCAAACAAATGCCCAGTATCATTAGGCCAGCTCTTCAACAGTTTGTTTGGTTTTAGGCATGTTATGGTAATGTACTACGGTATCCATCTGTGCTTCAGGTGCCGAGATGTGGTTACAAAGATAAAACTATAGAGGGCTTTATACAATTGGAACAAACCCCAGGGGTTTTTGAGAGTATAAAATCTAATTTTGTTGTTCAAAGAATATCAAAAGAAATGGGTTATTTCCGGTGGGTATTTGGGCGCGCAGTACTGCTGCTTCTTGGCATGTTTTAGTTTAGATTAATAACCTAATTAATTATTTTCTTCTCAACTCTTTTCGTCCTAGGTATTTTAAATACAAAGTTGTTATTAATGACGACCGCCGGGCAATTTATACCAATGTAAAATACTGTTACTATTTAAAATGTATTGTTACTTAATACGTGGTCTTGTTTTTGGTCAGTTTGAAGTAGGCGCTTACTTGACAGACCAGTCTTTAGAAACAAAATAAAAACCGACCAAGTGTGAGTCGGACTCGCGCACGAAGGGTTCCGTTCCATTATCTATAAAAACGGCAAAAAAATAATGTTAGTTGTATAGGGGCCCCCTTAAATATTAATTTTATTCTTTTTTTTAGTATTTGTTGGTATAGCGCATCGAGCAACGTACGGAGGCCTGCGTTGCTCGATGGTATAGCGGCAACAAAAATACATCATCTGTGAAAATTTCAACTGTCTAACTATCACGGTTTATGAGATACAGCCAGCCTGGCCAGCCAGCTGCTACAGACTTGACAGACGGACGGACAGCGAAGTCTTAGTAATAGGGTGCCGTTTTACCTTTTGGGTACGGAGCACACACAAATGGACATTTGTGTGACAATGTTAACATTCACAAGTTAATTTTATAAAATTTTGAAAACACCCTTCTATCTTCAGTGTTCCAATACAAGTTTTCATACAAATAAAACCGCATTGAAATCAGAGCACCCGTTATGCCCTAGATCACAGATAGGTAGATAGATTTGCTAATAATTGTGATTTATCTACAGTCACGATAATCTTCTTCTCTTAGTCAAAGTATAATCTTCTAGTGTACTTTTTCAAAATGTGCACTTACTCTTTGTTTATTATACCTGCGTTAGCTGTGGTTTCCTTTACAGAGTGAGCACAGGAAACGCATCCAATTAGTTTATTATATTTTAAAGTTTTGTTTATAGTTAAGTTATTAGCCTATTATTATTAGCCTTATTGGAAATCCTAATAAATAAAATAAAATAAAATAAATCCTATTCATCGTGTGCTGGTCGTCATCACACCCTGGAGTCTGCAGGAGGAAAACATTAATATTTTAAGCTTAAGCTGAAGGTTCTAGCTTCAACAATGACCTAGTTCCCTACAAAAAATTGTTGAGAGCTGTTGATCCAGGAAACGGCTGCACTAATTTTCACCATACTGAAGTCTTCAATCAGTGCGTCGTACCAGTAATGACCTATGGTGCCGAGACGTGGACACTCACGGTACGGCTAATCCACCAGTTCAAGATTGCTCAGCGAGCTATGGAACGGGCTATACTCGGAGTTTCACTGAAAGATTAAATCCGAAATGAGATTATCCGACAGAGAAGTAAAGTCATTGACATAGTCCACCGGATTAGCAAGCTGAAGTGGCAATGGGCTGGTCATATATGCCGAAAAACCAACAACCGTTGGGGTAAGCGAGTTCTTGAGTGGAGACCGCGTCTTGGCAAACTTAGCGTGGGGTGCCCTCTGACTAGGTGGAGGGATGACCTACGAAAGGCGGCGGGCAGAAAGTGATTGAGAAGAGCCGAACACCGGGCTCAGTGGCGCGTATTGGGAGAGGCCTATGTCCAGCAGTGGACTAGTGAGGGCTGATGATAATGATGTATTTCCACCAAACATAGTTAAGAGCCATTGGCCTAAAGATTCGTTTGTAAGTATTTGTTGTTTTATATTAAAGGCTGTGGTTTTTATTAAATAAATAAATAAACCATATCGCAAACACCATCAAATTCAAACCGTTCTCGAGCTACTTGGCAATAATTAAACATGCATGCAGACATACATACAGACACTCAAACTTATAACTACCTTCTTTTTAGTCGGGGGTTAAAACAACAAGAAAAACTAAAACTTTTCTACAAACTGGCCAAATCAAACGGTGTATTTGAGCTGAAAGTGACCTATTCGATAAGTTTTTCACTCCGACAACTTGCCTCTATCTGTATAAACAGCGAGTGTTATGAATAAATGAATTACCATAACGGTATAATTAAAGAGCACGCGAGGTGCACGTAACCGCGTCAGGTCGTACGTATATTATGGTTATGGTAATCGTATCGATTATCATAACAATCATCGATATATTATACAGGATAACAATACATACGGCGGAGTTCCTTAACCTACACATCAACAGTTTGTTTAGACTATCTGTTACGACCCTTAGGAAATGATATTGGAATTCGAAACTAACATAATACAATCGGTATTTAGCGAACTAGATGACTATTACGGACGACCGTAGTGTATCGTCCGTAATAAATAAAACTAAATAAATTGTTTATGTTGGTACAGTCTATATACGGAATATTTACACTATAGTTTAGAATATATATACAAAAGGAGTAGGCAGTCACAGGCAACAACAACGCGAATCAATACAAATTACAATCGCGTGAACTCGTAGTCGAACGCGCATTCAACCAGTGTCTTGTGAGCGGATTTATCTCTCGGACTGAATGCTCGCATGGGCGCTTGCGGGCGAGCCGAGGGCCGCACGGGGAAGAGTACCTCGTGTCTCCCGCGCGCGCGGCCTTCACCTCCGCGGCTCTCCATGCGCGCGTGTGCCTTGTGCAGCTTATAAGCACAACATATTATTTGGTGATTCCAGGCCAGAGCCGTTTCTACAGGAGTGGGATAAGATGGGTAAACTACTTAAATATTAAATGTTGGGTGATGTGTTGTATATTATAAACTACGTAAACCATACTGAATATGTAGCTAAGTCGGCTACATCACTCCCCCCAAGAGGCCGTGACTACGGACGATAAAAGTTGGGAAAACGGACTCGCCTCCCTGATCTGCTCGTTTTGTCCGGTACTGTTGGGATAGTTGTTGTTTTGGATGCCGGAGCCGTAAGAGTCGGAGCTTGAGGTGTCGGGGCTGTAGGGGTTGCCGTGTTAGCGCGAGGTGGAGGGAAAGCTATGCTTGGATCAGACAGTAGGTAGGCCGGTTTCAGGCGGTCTATTGATACCGTGACCGATTTTCCCTTAACATCGATTTTAAAGGTTTTGTCCCCTCTGCTTATGACTTTATACGGTCCAGTGTAGGGCGGCTGTAAGGCGCCTCGCAACGCATCATCCCTTAGGAGTACGTGGCTGGAGGTGCTGAGGTCCTTGTGAACGAAAACTTTCACACCACCGTGGCGGGATGCTGGGACTGGTCGTAGCAGTCTGACATAGTTTCGCAAGCGAGCGGTAAAGTCGGTGACGTCTGTGGTTGCTGTTTGTGTATTTTCTTCGACGAATTCGCCTGGCAGCGTGAGTGGTTCCCCATACAACAATTCTGCAGAAGACGCCTGGATGTCCTCCTTAACCGAGCTTCTAACGCCCAGAAGAATCAGAGGAAGACACTCGACCCAATTTTCAGTGGCATGACACTTAATAGCGCCTTTCAGTTGGCGATGGAATCGTTCGACGAGGCCATTACACGCCGGATGATATGCGGTGGTCTTCTTGTGCTGGAATCCAACGAGGCGCGAAAGAAATTGAAACAGTGACGACTCGAATTGTCGTCCGCGGTCTGTAACAATTTCAATGGGACAACCGAATCTAGCTATCCAGCCTTGTAAGAGTGCCTTGGCTACTGTCTCGGCAGTGATGTCGGCAATCGGGATCACTTCCGGCCATCGCGTAAAGCGATCGATAGCAGTTAAGCAGTAACGAAATCCTTGGGATACTGGAAGAGGACCGACTAGGTCTATATGCACGTGCTTAAAACGTGCACGAGGTAAGTCGAACGTTCCCACAGGTGCGGAGACATGGCGATTTACCTTGGCACGCTGGCATGCAATGCAATGACGTGACCACTCGCGGCAATCCTTTCTTACCCCGGGCCATACGAAACGCTGGGCGATTAATTTTGCTGAAGAATTGGCCCCGGGGTGACTGAGGGAATGGAGGCTGTCGAAGATGTTCTTCCGACAGATCCTCGGAACGAATGGTCTGGCAGTCGGTGTACTGACATCGCAGTAAAGTTCAATACGACTTCCAGGTAAGAACATCTTCTTCAGATGAAGAGAGGAATCACCCTGGAGTAACAGCTCCAATTCGGGATCAGCACTTTGGGCTTGTGCAATGTTCTCCAGCTCGATAGGTTTCTGCAGTTCTTCTACGCGTGACAGAGTGTCGGCGACGACGTTATCTTTGCCCGAAATATGACGAACATCTGTTGTAAACTGCGAGATAAAGTCGAGGTGCCTGAACTGGCGCGGGGAACAAGCGTTTTTGCGTTCGCTGAAGGCGTAGCACAATGGCTTGTGATCGGTGTAAATCACAAAATGTCTAGCTTCTACCATGTGCCTGAAGTGTTTAACGGCTTCGTAAATAGCAAGAAGTTCACGATCGTAGGGGGAGTATTTAACCTGTGCTGGATTAAGCTTTCGCGAGAAAAAAGCTAGCGGCTGCCAAACCCCCTCGTGCATTTGCTGCAAGACTGCTCCGATGGAATTGTCTGAGGCATCCGTTACCAGGGCAAGTTGGGACTGACAGTTAGGATGCGCCAGAAGTGCAGCGTTGCAAAGATCCTCTTTGCATGCCTTGAAAGCCTCCAGAGCTTCCCCATCGAGGTGTACTGGGTGAGAACCTTTTACCGAACCTTTAAGCAAGTCGTTCAAATGCCCTTGTGTTCGGGCAGCGTTAGGAATAAAACGCCTATAAAAATTGAGCATACCCAAAAACCGCCGCAATTGTTTGACTGTTTTTGGTTCCGGAAACTCCCGTATGGCTTGGACCTTCGTATCCAGGGGTTTCGTACCTTGCGCCGATATCCGATAACCCAGGAATGTTACCTCGGGGGCTCCAAACACGCACTTAGAAGTGTTCACCAATATGCCATATTTTGACATCCGGGTGAACAGCTGGTGCAGGTGGTCTTCGTGCTCGTCTGCATCACGTGAAAATACCAGAAAATCATCTAGGTAACAATAGATGAACTCCAGGCCACGGGTCATCTCATCGACGAATCTCTGGAAGGTTTGACCCGCGTTCCTCAAACCGAAACTCATGTAGGGAAATTCAAAGAGACCGAAGGGGGTTGTGATGGCAGTTTTCGAAATATCCCCCCCAAAAACTGGGACTTGATTATAGGCTTTTACCAGGTCTATTGTGGTGAAGATGGTACAACCAGAAATGCTGTGGGAAAAATCCTGAATATGCCGTATGGGGTACTGGTCTGGTATGGTCCGGGCGTTGAGCATTCTATAATCACCGCAAGGGCGCCAACCATCACCTTTTTTAGGTGCGAGGTGTAGCGGTGACGACCACGGACTATCAGATGGTCGAGCGGTACCGTTGTCCAACATAAGCTGAAATTCCTGTTTAGCTATTACAAGTTTATCAGGAGCTAATCTGCGGGGAGTACATGCTACTGGTGGGCCAGGTGTAGTGCGGATATAGTGTACTGTTTGGTGTTTGGGGGGCGTGTGCACGCCAGAAGGGCGTGTAATTTCGGGAAATTGTTGCAAAATCCTGTGGAAACGGCCCTCACCTGAAGTCACTTTGACTGAGTGGATGTCCACTGCAGTTATCACACACGCTGTGCTGTGCAATGTTGTAGTATTGTCCAAAAGTCTCTGGTTGCGACAATCCGGCACTAAATTATAGTGAGACAAAAAATCGACGCCGATGATTGCCTTAGTAACGTCGGCCACTATGAATTTCCACTTAAAGTCTCTACGTAAGCCTAAATCTAAGCACATATTTACAAAACCGTAGGTATTTATTACAGTCCCGTTCGCGGCACAGAGTTCGTAGTTCGTTTTCGAACGTCGGTCGTTTAATGCGGATCGCGGAAAAACGCATAAATCACTTCCGGTGTCCACCAGGAACTGGACTTTAGACTTGCGATCCGTAACGAAAAGGCGACCGGTGTAGACAGGGCAACCGTCCGTCGCCATTACCGACTGCCCTGTGAGTTTCCCGCCTTGTAGTCGCACGGTTGTGTGCATTTTTCAGCTTTTTCTCCGAATCTGAAGTGGTAGTAGCAGATGGGGTAGCGTCGGTAGCTCGACTGTGACCGGGTCGATGAGGACCGCTGGCGCTGGCGCTGCTGGTTGCTGCGTTCGCGTGGTCTTCCGTCGCGGACGTGAGAAGTAAGGGCACTGACCTGTCGGGTGAGCTCATCTATTTGTCGCGCCATAATGTTTATGGTATCATCGCGTCTAGATGGCTCTGAGGTGGGGGCGGTTGCAGCAGATACCTGCGGTCCCCTCGGGACGATGTCCTGGATCCGGTCTGCCAGCTCGGCTAAGGCCTCCAGAGACGCGGCGGTCTGTGAGGCGATGATGGTCTGCGTCCCGCTAGGTAGACGGCTGGTCCAGATGGTGCGCACGAAATCTTCAGGGACCCCCGGGCCCGCAAGGTGGAGCAGGTGGCGCAGAAACTGGGATGGTTTCCGGTCCCCCAACTCTTCATGGGTAAGTAGTTGCCGCACTTTCTTTTCCCGCGATGCCGACAATCGCTTGATGAGCTCGGTCTTGAGCTTGTCGTACTTGCCAGTGGAGGGAGGGGAGAGGATGATGTCTTCGACCTCAGAGGCGTACTGCGGCTCGAGTTGGGCTATGACATGGTAGTATCGAGTTGCATCTGTTGTTATTTTGGCAATGTGGAACTGGCCTTCCACTTGCGCGAACCATAGTGCGGGCTTATCTGCGTTAAATGGGGGCATTTTTGCTCCGACGCGGAACACGTCGGAGGGCCCGGCCTCGTCGCCCGGCAGCGGCGTCGCGCGATCCTTATTCTGCAGCAGCGGCGGCGGCGGTGGTGGTGGTTGGTTTTGCGCAGCGGCGCCCTGTCGAAGCGTGGACTGGCTGTCGCCGCTTTGCGTCGACTTTTCACTGTCACTCATATTGTTGCGAATCACTTACTGCAATAGTTCGTGTTAAGTTCGGGGTCACCACTTTAGCGAACTAGATGACTATTACGGACGACCGTAGTGTATCGTCCGTAATAAATAAAACTAAATAAATTGTTTATGTTGGTACAGTCTATATACGGAATATTTACACTATAGTTTAGAATATATATACAAAAGGAGTAGGCAGTCACAGGCAACAACAACGCGAATCAATACAAATTACAATCGCGTGAACTCGTAGTCGAACGCGCATTCAACCAGTGTCTTGTGAGCGGATTTATCTCTCGGACTGAATGCTCGCATGGGCGCTTGCGGGCGAGCCGAGGGCCGCACGGGGAAGAGTACCTCGTGTCTCCCGCGCGCGCGGCCTTCACCTCCGCGGCTCTCCATGCGCGCGTGTGCCTTGTGCAGCTTATAAGCACAACATATTATTTGGTGATTCCAGGCCAGAGCCGTTTCTACAGGAGTGGGATAAGATGGGTAAACTACTTAAATATTAAATGTTGGGTGATGTGTTGTATATTATAAACTACGTAAACCATACTGAATATGTAGCTAAGTCGGCTACAGGTATATTGGTAGCGATTCTGTGCAGCATTCTCTAATTTTAAATCGCGATAATTTTACCGCGGTCTCTTTTATTTCAGTCTATTAGAAAGGGCGCGCGACAACTTTAACGCGGTTTAAATTTATAGAATGCTGCACAGACTCGCAACCAATGTCGTATGAAGGACTTCCTGTAAGCTCGAGAGGGCTACGGGTGCTACGCGAGTGCTACGCCCGTAGCACCTAATGCACTATTAGTGTTGCGTCACAGCTGTGTCGCTTTTGAGCCAGTCCCGATTAGGTACATAATGTTTGCTTTACCAAAATGACTACTTCCCCAAATGTCTACTTTCCCATAATGACAACATTCCAAAAAAGTAAACTTTCCCATAATGACCACTTTCCAAAATAAGTCTACATAAAATGAAAAATAAAAATAGTGAATAATTCAATTTTGCTTTGTTTTTCGCTATTCTCTAGATATTTTGTATGTATTTATGTAGTTAAACAAAGAAAGGTTCATGGGTTGACCTAAATGTAGTAGATATTATGT
The DNA here is from genome assembly GCA_932527175.1 of Operophtera brumata. Classification (NCBI taxonomy): domain Eukaryota; kingdom Metazoa; phylum Arthropoda; class Insecta; order Lepidoptera; family Geometridae; genus Operophtera; species Operophtera brumata. Next base: position 18,449,039 of record OW052239.1, read on the forward strand.
TTTGTGAATGAATATTGTAGTCTTTACTGTTGCGTTTATTTTGTATAATTCATGTTATTTGTTCGCCTATTTCCCCGAAGGGGTAGACAGAGCCTCAATGGACGTCTTTTAAATAATAAATATAACGAAATTAATTATAATATCTTGGTAACCAAATTTATACTTTACTAGGATGAATAAATTCAAATTAAATTTAAATAACTATAATATCAAGCACAAGCTTTTATTAAACATGCAATGTTTGTATGTATGTATGTTCGGGTCAAATCTTGCAACTAAATTATAAAGCAGTTATTCTCAACCGATTAAAATCAAATTTGGCATACCTGTCAAGTTCCGATGACAATAAAATATTATGGTGACAGAGAGTTGATGATGGAGATTGATTTAACTTTTTAATTTTATTGTCATTTTTATTTGATTTATGTAGATAGATAGATAAAACGTTTATCTGTATCTCCAATCACACACGTACATTCAAAACTGTAATTACTAATTATGTACTAATTATGTTCTTTCTTATTATAATTATTTTTGACCGGTAACATTATTGTTATCAATAAATGAACTATGAACTATGAAGGTGGACAACGGAACTCCTCGATGGATAATAGTAGATTGGCCGTTTTTAGGATCATTTTGATCACATTCCGATTACTAATTTCATAAACCTAATAGTGCCTACGCCATTCTTAGTTCATAATAGTTGTTTTAACCTTAAATATATATGCACTGTGTAAAATATCCTTAAGTTATGAAATAAACTATTCTATTCTATAAAACTTAATATTCAAAAATATATTTTTCTACAAAAACCTTACTTCCTTTCAAAAACATTTGAAAAGGAACATTTAATAAATGTTAAAACATAATTGGTACTATTTAATAGATTATATTCGCACATTGATTCGACCCACTATGAGGGCAGGCAGAGGTACCACTAAGTAGCTAAGTAGTTCACCTTTAACCACGAACTAAGTTAAAATGACTATATACGCTTTCCGACTTCAAAGCGAGCTGAAAATTATGTTTCGGACAGTTTCAGTTTCTGATTAAGACTTTGCCTTTGACGAAGTATCATATCTACTCACTAACTATCAAATAATCTGTGTTTAGCTGCTTTACTTTCTGCTTTGAGTATTTCAACGTTACCACAAGCTTCTAACAAGCGATCTATCAAAGGCCTTTGATGTTTCTGACCACAATGTACTTGCCACAAAGCTAAGACATTATGGTATAGATGGCCCCGCACTGGCACTCATAAGCGATTTTATGACGGACCTGTCCCAGATTGTCACGTGCGATAGTGGAAAGGTTAAGTCAACACCTCTCAAAACGTCTATAGGCGTGGCCCAAGGATCATCACTGTCCAACATCATGTTCTCTCTCCTCCTAAATGACCTGCCCGACTGCATAGACGACGCGCATACACTAATGTACGCGGACGACGTCGCTGCAGTCGTCAAAGCACCAAGTCTGGATGCTCTGGAGAGGAAATTGAACGTGGTGGCGGAAAAACTGCACGTCTGGTTCCATCAAAATGGTTTCCTGATGAACGTCACAAAAACTAACTTCGTGCACTTCAACCTTGTGGGCCGTACCTATAGACAAATGAGTGTCTCCCTCGGGGGTCAAGCTGTCACTCAGGTCAAGCATGCGCCTTTCCTAGGATTCATGGTGGATGATGGACTTACCTGGGAGTTACATATTGACAAACTATGCGGGAGGGTGGGCCGGGCCTGTTTCGCATTATGGCGTTTATCGGCAACCCTGGAGACAGGGATGACGAGAAGTTGCTACTTCGCATCTGTTCACTCGCTTCTCCAATATGGTGTAGAACTGTGGGGCAGAGCTGCCGACTGGGAGCGAGCGTTCAGAATGCAGAAGAGAGCTGTGCGAGCCATTGTGCGAGCTTCATGGGAGACTTCTGCTCGTCCAATTTTCAGGGACTTAAAGATAATGACGGTACCCGCCCTTATCATCTACCACGCAGCCATCTATGTTCATAATCACCTGGGAGAGTACGCGAGACTCGGAGACGGCCACGGATATCAGACGCGAAACGCGCAAAGACTACAGGCGATTCGAAAGCGACTTACAAAATCCAAAAAGCTGATACACGTCATGGGGCCCGCGGTTTACAACCGTCTCCCAGACTACATAACTGCTGCGCCGACGACGCAGTCCTTTAAACACAAGCTGAAAAACCGGCTTATCGAGCAATCTTTTTATAAGGTTGACGATTTTTTGATAAATTTATTGTTATTATTTTAAGCTAGTTTATTATTTAGGTACTGGGTACCTACTTAGTCAACTGATATTGACAAATGGCATATTTTGTTTTTATTTTAATTTTATATTGACTAATTGATTTGAATGTGCCCAATTGAATGTAGTATTATTATTTATTCCAACTATTTAGTTCTATTTTTGATGACATTGTTTTAATTAAGTAAATGTTATTTTATAATTAATTATTATTGTATTCACTTAATTACTTGTGTAAGTGGGTATTTATATTTTATATTTTAATGATTATGTCAATAGGTTGTTTAAAATCTCGTGATTACTATTATGTTCTTTTCATAGAAAAATAATTATAGGTACTTATATAAAGTATACTAGCTGTAACCCGCGACTTCGTACGCGTAATATTGTTTTATCCATAACTCTGCGTAATAGCACAGACTAATTATGTTTTACACTGTGGTAATAGTATGTTCTAGTTGTTGTAGTAGTAGAATGTTTGGTTTTCCACTTGTGGTATCCTACCTATGCTAATTGTAAGTTAGCGCGCCTCCCCCGAACGTATGCACATTGCCCGCAACCGTCACAAGAATAATTTCTAAACCAGCATCCGATGGTCCGGTGCCCCTTTCCGCACCGCCAGCAAGGCTGCTCCACGCACTGCACATCGCCCGCGGGCGCGGCGGGAGCGCGTGCTCCCGCTGCGCTGGCGCCGCTGCCGACCCCTACGCGGCCCGCGTGCGCTGCGCCTCCCCCAGCCCCCCCCTCCCCCCTTCACCCCCCCATATCAGGTGTCTTTGTGACTTGTAACTCTGATTTAATTGTAGTGAGCGCCATGAACTGTTCCACGCGTCGTAATATCACTTTTTACTCGAAATATCGAATTGTTCGGTTTTACCGATCGGCATTTTATTCCGATGCACAAAAACACAATAAATAAGCAAGTGGTGGTATTTTTTCGCGGTGTATCTCGTCGCCAGTGGGATTTACAGGTAGGATACCACATTATTATTATTTTATTAAATTAAGGGGTCCCATTTTAACCTTGAGGTCCTGGAATATTTTAATCTCAACAACGACACCGTGACACGACCTTTGAAACGACACCATACTCAAGGTTTTCAATTTAGGGGTCCCATTTTAACCTTGAGGTCCGTAAAATATATCTCAACAACGACTCCGTCAAACGACATTTGAAACGACACCATACTTATATTTTTCAATTTAGGGGTCACATTATAACGTTGAGGTTCTGAAAATATTTTAATCTCAACATCAACACGTGACACGACCTTTGAAACGACACCATAGTCAAGTTTATTCAATTTGGGTGTCCCATTTTAATCTTGAGGTCCTGATAATGTTTTAATCTCAACAACGACACCGTGACACGCCCTTTGAAACGACACCATACTCAAGTTTTTCAATTTAGGGGTCCCATTTTAACCTTGAGATCCTGAAAATATGTAATCTCAACAACGACACCGTCAAACGACCTTCTAAACGACACCATACTCAAATTTTTCAATTTAGGGGTCCTATTTTAACCTTTAGGTCCTGAAAATATTTTGATCTTAATGACTTCACCGTGAAACAAACTTTGAAATTGCCGAAATACGCTGAAATCTCGCTAAAACCTAAAGTGTATTTATTTACAAAGAAAATGTTCCCATGCTTTTTTTCAGCAAAATTTCAGGTACTGCTGAAACTTATGTTGGCTATTTTTATTTAAGGATTTTTTTTTATTTTTATTACCTTGTGAATTTTCTTGTTTCTACTACCAACGGTTTCCGAAATACGAAGCATTTTAGTTTTACATTAAAAGCCATTTTGGACCCCTTACAGGGTGAATTTTCAAAAATCCTTTCTTAGTACACCCCTACACCCAAAAAGGAATACATCCTTCAAATTTCATGTGTCTAGGTCCAGCGGTTTAGACTGTGCGTTGCAAAACGCAAAGTGTATACGTTAAAAGCCCTTTTTGAACCCCTAAGAGGGTGAATTTTCCAAATTCCTTTCTAAGTACACCTTTACACCCTAAAAGGAATACACTGTCCAAATTTCAAGTCTCTACGATCAGCGGTTTAGGCTGTGCGTTGTAAAAACTAAAGTTTTTTTATTTTTTTACATAGAAAACGATCCCTTTCTATTTTTCAGGAAAATTTGAGGAATCGCTGAAACACGTGTTTATTTATTTTATTTGAGGAATCTCCATGTAAAATTTCAAGGTTCTACTGCTAACGGTTTCTGAAATACAGAGCTTTTTTGTTGTATATTAAAAGCCCATTTTGGACCCCTTAGAGCGGGAGTATCGGAAATTCCTTTCTTAGTGCACCCCTAGACCACATAAGGAATGTATCCTCCAAATTTCAGGTCTCTAGGACTTACGGTTTAGGCTGTGCGTTGATTGTCAGTCAGTCAGTCAGTCAGTCAGTCAGTCAGTCACGCAACGATTTTATATATTTTGATGACATGTAGCAATTATCTGTTATGAATAAATGAACTATGAACTAACTATGAACTATGCTTATTTAAGAGTACTTTACCAAATAAACTTTGCAATAAGTGGTAATAACTCTTTTTTTATCTTTTACTGAAATCTGAGTACCTCATTCTTATGTCCAATTTTTGCAGGAACTGTATAAATAAGTTTTTTGAAAAAAAAAACAACACAATCTTTTATAAAATTGGTAACCGTGTGCTGTTCAAAATGAGCCACCAGATTCATGAGAAAATGAGACGATCAGTCTACAATTATCCCTCAAGGAGTTCCGTTGTCCACCTTCCGTCTCCATCATCAGATCAGGTCGCTGTCACCATAATATTGCATTGTCATCGGAACTTGACAGGTATGCAAAATATCATCTCAATCGGTTGAGGATAATTTTAAAATTCAGTTGCAAGATTTCACCCGGACAAACATTTGCAAGATTCCAACCAGACAAACATACATAAATTACAAGTTAAATAAAAGCTTGTAAAAAGCTTTTGTTTGGTGGCGTTGAACTAAAAACGGAACGCTACTGAAAATGAAGGAGAAAATTTGTCGAAAACATCAGAACTTTTCATTAGATTCGGGCCACACTTCTGTAGGATTTCGGTTAATCAGATAAGGCAAGGAGACAGTGGAGATTGATCAAAATGACATCTCTCTCTGTCGGGCTTGTAAAAGCTAAAGGACAAAGAAAAAACCACAATGTTGCTTGAACCGTATCTATACCTATAACATCATTCCTTACCCGGCAGACTAAATTGATTTCTGACCTCGGTCAGTAATTGAAAATCTCGGTCCTTTCTCCCTCGACAGTTCAACTATTACTGCACATCATCGACGGATGATAGGGAAGGCCAGGATAATTGTCGAAAGTTGGAAATAGCCGGATAAAGTCAAGGAAATATGTGTTTTTTAATTAAATTTCCGGACATACTACCACTTGACAAAAGATTTACCGTTTTTATAGCATTTTTACGACATAGAATCTTCGACCAAAGTAAAATAAATGGACTGGCCTTACCCATACAAAACGTCCGTGAAAAATAAGACAATTCGGATTTAGGGTACGGTCAACAAATAAACTATCTATCTATCTATCTATCTATCTATCTATCCAGCCACTTCTGAGTAAAGGCCTCTTCTCTATAGCGCCACTCCTGGCGGTCTTGTAAATAAACTAGGTGAAATTAAATTATTGAACTTCTTAAAAACTGTATTTTTTTAATACTTAATACTTTAACAGATGCAATGTGTTTTCTAAAGTTATTTCAGTAGGTTTATAGTACAAAAAATCGCCGAAAAAAATGCAAATATTGAATGAAACTTTTACAAAAATACATGGTTCCCTTCTGTTTTATGTAGTTACGTATCTATTTTTCAGCTCTCAAACATATACAATATAAATCAATAGAAAAGCAAGTCCACCTAAGGTCATCAGCTCAATCAATTTGTGAAAAATATATTTTTCATCACTCAATAAACTAAGAAAATATCATAAAAATCGTACGGAAACATAAATGTATAAAAATTCCAGTATTTAAGAAACTGCAGAGTGCAGTTTTAAGAATTTTGCACAATGAGTTTTTTTATACTACTTGGAATGACAGATCAAGAAGATGGCCCACCTGATGTTAAGTGGTACCCTCTGCCTATGAACAGTGCAATTACCTCAGGTCACGTCCACCTAGGACGCGCCCTATGTGGCATTCCACTGCGCCCGCCACCCTGAAACATAAAGATGAAAAGTCCCATGTGGCCGTAATTTCATCGGCACCCTTACCCTTCAAACCGGAACACAGCAATGCGAGCACTACTGCTTTGCGGCAGAAACAGGTATGGTGGTAGTACTTCCCCGGACGAATTCTTTCACAAAAAAGCTCTACTACTACTAACCGTTTTTTGGCGTATAGAATTCATTGTGTAGAAAATGATCAGAGCTAATACGGGAAAATGTATTCCACTTCCAAAAGTCGTCTGTTCTTGCTCGTCTTATGACTTCTATCCATTTTTGTTTACCTAAGATTTTTTTTGGAAAGCTATAAGGTTAATTAACATGCCATTACATATTATATGCAATTACCTAAAACGACGTGCTTAGCAATGTTTTGACGTAAATAATGCAAATTACAATTCTAAATCAATACGATACCCCTTAGGCATCAGATTTTTTTGCAGTCTGTACCGGACCATCCGTCATGCGTGAAGTCTTGTCAAATATTTCGTCGCTGTAGTTGGAAAACTAAATAAGTAATAACAACAACAAAACCAACATCGCGAGAAAAACGCGATTTACTGTTTTATTGCGTCAAAAATGGCAATAACTTTTTTATCGTAACTAATTTTTTAGTCCGTGTTTTGATATGTTATAGATTGGTACTGTATCTATTTTCGAATTTAATGATAATACATTTTAGTTCTTTTGATTAAGAGAAAAAAATAAAAAAACGACTATGTATTTTTCCCTCGCCAAAGTTTTGAATAATTGAAATGATCTATTATTTACTTTAAAAACTTTCGTGAATCATATCAATTATATGTCGGTGCTTACATCGATTTAACGGTACGTGAAAATTTCCCGTTTTTATAATATAATTATTATTTACTTATTTGAATATGACAATCCTATCCATGGGTATAGATTTATATAATATTAAAATACATTTTAAAATAAAACCAACTTATAATCATTTCTTTTTATCAAGACTGAATATTAGAAAACTACTGAAACACCTACATTATTTTAGCAGACTTATAAATTCAAAGTAAGTGACATAACAAACTTATCATACGACTAATGCTTATAAAATCAACAAAATGAAAAAAAATTGTGGAACACTATAATTCTAAGTATCAAAAAGAAAAAGGTATGTCGACTAAAATTAAAACTATCTACGAGTATAAACTTGTGTCTGTTAACTTTCATTCAGAGTGGGGAACATTGAGATAATGTCCTGGGGCGTAGTCCTCCTTGTCGCTCGTCCTCTAGAGCAAGACGTGTCCATCGAAATGTATGGGCCATCATAACCATGCAATAAAGTCGATTTCGCAAAATGTGTTAGTTATGTAGTTTTCCTACCACACGACGATTTATAAGTTTTTTATCAATTGATGAAAATTATATTACAAAACCTTTACTTACGAATTAAATGCTATGCCTGAAGCTTTATTTGTATTTCTTGTGTTATTTGCTCTTGCAGAAAAGCACAGGAAGGCATTGTATTACCAAGGTATCTAATTTTGGTATTTTTCAGCATAGCTGTCACTCGTTGCCGTGACAAAGACTGACTGAAGCGAAGTATACTAGCTAGGTCTGTTTAGAAGCTTCAAAACTATCGTTCCCTAAGGCCCGTCCATTCATTTTATTTACGTCGATGCATAGAATGGCAAAAATGAAGTCCATAGATTAGCATATTTTTAAAGAATAAAATATTTGTTTTAAATACGAGAACTTATACATGCTACAAATGTGAAAAAAAACCACTTGTAATTGAGAGTTGGAAATAAATCTGATTTTAGCCGGCTAATGAGTAAAAGACGTATATTTCACGGTTCTATAGCACGGGATAAAAGGTTGAATTATTGCCCCCGCACCCTCGGGATGTGACCAGTGGTCTGGATATCCTTCGATGATAAAATTTTAATGTATTGCTTGGATCGAGGAAGGAAATTTTTGCGAAAAGTAACACTTTTTAATGGGGTTTAAAGTTAGGTAATTTGGAACAGATTGCGTGACGGTTTTAGCATATCACATTTAAATTGAATTGGATTAAAACCGTTTCAAGGAACACATCAGTTGAGCTATCTTTAGATTGGTTACAATGGTCTTTAGATAGGTCAACTGTGTATTTGAACGCAGTATTGTATTAGTACTTGTATTTATAAGTTAAATATTCAGTTTAAAAAACTACTTGCTAAAGCTTAAAAGGGACGATAAGTTGCAGATCTTATTATACGTAAAAAAGGAAATTAAATTGCTTTAATTATGTAAGTTTTTTTTTTCTAGATGTTTTCTATATATATACAGGCATATATAGATAAAATAATACTGTACATATAGGTAACATATTGTTATATTTTTGGTTATGTTTTTTTATGTTACATATATATTTACTTAACTATATTTTTTAAAAATAAGCCTAGCGGCTGTTAATGACAAATTTATAAATCAGACCCTGATAAAAATGTGACCAAACCAGCAGCATCGTTGTCCATAACCTGTCTGTATCCAACAATATTGCAAACTCATTAGAGCTTGACAATACCAACTGTTATCCACTCAATTGGATAATGGGAACTGCGTCAAAGTTACTTTGCAAGATATAAACCATACAAACAATAAAACAAGACAAGTTAATAAAAGATAACTAAGGCGTACAAATATATGGACTAGTTTGTTTTTTTGAATTCCAAACTCATTCGCGTGGCTAATTAAAATCCAGCCCTCGGCTTGCGTCTTTGTTGAAAGCTGTGAAACATTGCGACCAATCTGCGACCACTCTGCGACTGTCAAACTCAGGAACAACTCGCAAAAGTTTCAAAACATGTAATCTAAAAGCTCTTTTTTGGGTTTATTCTTAGTTTCACATTACAAACTTTGATGGCTTTTACATACTTAATTCTGTACAGGATTGAGCATTGAATCAAAAGATATCTAAACATCTATGAGATGGAGACACGAGGAGGCGGACATTGTGAACCTCAATTTTTGTCATTTTTAAGGGTGGTTTCGCACTACTTCCTATCCGAATCAATCCGAATCCGAGAAAATACGGTCCAGAGTAGTCGTAGAACTATTTTGAAGTATGTACGTTCGGGGCAAATCTTGCAACTGAATTTTAAAGCCTCAACAGATTGTGATGAAATTTGGCGTACCTGTCAAGTTCCGGTGATAATAATATATTATGGTGACAGCGAGCTAATCTGATGATGGAGATGGAATGTGGACAACGAAACCCCTCGATGGCTGGCTGGCCGTTTATAGGCTCATTTTGATCAGCACACGGTTCCGATCACTAATTTCATAAAAGTTTGTATTCTACAACAAAAATCTTATTTTATAAATAAATGAACTACGAAATAAGTGAAAAGTCTCACGTATCTTTGACATTTTATCATCAAGTTCTGTGATTTATGGTCGTAAATACTTGTCAATTTACCCATTAGACCGCGAATACGACTTGACTATAAAAATATATTATTATATCACTTGCCATTGGCTAAATTGTTGCAAGTAATGCACAGAAGCCATTACCTAAGCTAAGAAGATGAAGAAAGAGTCTGAGCAATTTGATCAAACCATAGCGACACGTGCCATACCTACTTACCAATTCTCCGTACTTCATATTTCTATGATTGTACCTATAAACAATGTTGTGCCAGACAGAGTTTTTAATCGATTCACATTTTGTAACATTTTATAACCGCATTACTAAGGTTTATGTGTGAATTAAACACGTTAAAAATTTATGGTGGAAGCAGTGTTAAATGAGTTCGCTTCCAAATTTACGAAATTGCGAATGAAAATGCCGTTAGGTCCAAAATAAAGCTTAACGATTGTAGGTAAAGATTAAAAGCTTTCTGTACTTAAAGATAGAGAGAGATAGAGAGAGCTAGTAGGTATAGGGCTAGTCCAAGAAGACGTCTTATTAATTAGCAGTTTGCGAGCCATAGTAGGGAATATAGTCACATTTAGTGTGTTATATCCTCATAACGACGACATCTGTGGCGCGGCGGGCGAAGGTTTGCCTGCGACGCAGGAGGTTGCAGGTTCGATTCCCGCCTCGGAACAAATATTTGTGCGATCGCAGATATTTGTCACCCTGAACAATTGTATTCTGGGTATTGTCTATGTATAATAAAAAATATCTATCCATGTAATATATTGTATTAAGTATATCAGTTATCTAGTATCCATAACACAAGCTCTGCTTAGCTTGGGGCTAGATAATGTTGTGTGAACTGTCCAGCATTATTTATTTATAGGCTCATCGCATAGCAACGTGATGTTCCCCGTTTCGCTCGCTACAATCGGCTAAAAACGCAGTCTGATAAAAAAGCTTGTGAGCTCCATTGATGCATGCTGATTTACGTTTTAATGGCGTTAGATCCATCGTAATGATAAGATAGTAGTCCAACTGTGGTATGGAGCTCAAAATGGACAGATAACGTTCTGAAAAGGATTAACTTTCATGCCCTACTGTGGGTAAAGAACGCAGTTATAATCGCATCGATATAATATACTATTATATCGATTATATCGATGGTCAAGACGATGTATTTGTCGGTGGTTTTGCGCATGTCTCCTGCAACCATCAAATATGAGTTTTTGTTCCCAGAGAATAAACACCCTATAAGCCTAAAATAACAAGCATTATATTACTTTTAACTGATTTCCCACAAGACGGCCGGCGCAGGTGGTGGTAACGTTTAACTGGGTATATTTTAGCTACTAGTATAGTATTATTTTATCTGTGGCTACGCTATGTTAAAGAAATTAAATGAAATGTAAAACATTTATTTGTCAGGCAAATACAAAAAACAAACAGAATACATGGAAAACAGTAGGACAAAAGCAGAAAAATATTTAAAAAATAACAACAACAACATAAAAACTGATACAAAAATATAATTAAGACAATTAGGTTATAAATAAAATACATTCAAAAATGTAAAAAGAAAAAAAAAATGATTACAAAATGTAAAAAGGCCCACGTATCCATTCTGTCCGAAACAAACTGACAAAGAAAGAAAACAGTAGCGCCATGGCATACAGCTCAGCATAATGCGGTGTAGGTATGTAGATTATCCTACCTACTCAGCGCTGATTTTCAGCTGACACTGAGCAGTTACGTCACCTACGCCTAATGCACCAATATGAGTCCAAAAGTCGTGTAATACGGTTTTAGTAGTAGTAGAGCTTTTTTGTGAAAGAGTTCGTCCGGGGAAGTACTACCACCATACCTATTTCTGCCGCAAAGCAGTAGTGCTCGCATTGCTGTGTTCCGGTTTGAAGGGTAAGGGTGCCGGTGAAATTACAGGCACATGGGACTTTTCATCTTTATGTCTCAGGGTGGCGGGCGCAGTGCAATGCCACATAGGTTGCGTCCTAGGTGGACGTGATCTATGAAGTAATGCACTGTTCATAGGCAGAGGTTACCGCTTAACATCAGTTGGGCCTTTTGCTTGATCCGTCATCCAAATAATAAAAAAAAAAAAAACATTTACGACCACACATCTTCCTCCAAAGAAGACAGATCCCAAATTACCTAGAAAGAGCATTTGAAAGGAGACAGTAGAAAGGTTTGTGTTTGTTTCCATTTTCATGGCCATTCATTTCATTTCATTTTATTTATTTCACCTTATGACACAGTTTGTCACACTAGGCAAGTCACACAAACATATTTATAAAATATGCCTCATCTAATTTGTCTGGTTTTCACGGATTATAATCTCTAATGATAATTGAAGGCCGAATTTGCGTTCGCTCTGGCCAGCCTTTGCGAAGCAATCCCGAGACATTTTCCGGTGCGTGAGCAATCACTCAACCGGCTAGAATAGTGCCGTATTCAGAATTTCGTTTAAACAAAAAGGGGGTAGTGATATAGAATGAGCTCAAACAAATTTCTTCCATCCTTTCTCAGCGAAGCCCACTGTTGCATGAGGACTTCCTCATAGAATGCAATGGGCGGATTTGCCATAATTATCACGATTGGCAGGCGGATTGGTGATTGCAGTATTATTGGTGTTGAGTAGCTAGCTACTCAGTATGCTGCTGCGCATCCCTTGGTGTAAATCCCTAAGTCGGCTTTTACGATATCCATGGGAGGAGACGCAAGTGATCTATTCTTAGGCCGGACACACCACGGCACAACAACACAACACAACAATTTATAAACTAGGAACTTAATGTTCTAAGTTTGACGACCTCTGTGGCACGGCGGGCTAGTAGCCGACTGAGATCCGAAAGGTTGTGGGTCCGATTCCCGCTGCGGGACAATTGTTTGTATGATCTGCAAATATATTTTCTGGGTCTGGGTGTTGTGGTAGCATGGTACTCGTAGTTCCTGATACCCACGACACAGGGAATCCTAGTGTGGGATCAGGACTATGTATGCGACTGCTGGGTATTATGTTATGAATGTTATGTGAGTATATGGTCGCATGGTCGCGCGTTGATACATTCAGCTGATGAGAGGTAAAACAAGAAGCGCGCAAACAAAAAAAAACACAAAGGAAATGGACGAATCTGTATTTTCTCAAATTTCAATTAAAAAATCTCAGATTTCTATCAAAGCCTGTTTTCTGAGTGACATACCTCAGGGGACAAAGAAAGAACCTGCTTTGAGGTAAGTTTCCTCGAGTTTCCTAAGACCTTGAGAACAAGGTGAAGCTAATTCAAAGAAATAGAAAACCAACTTAAAAACGTTAGGTAGGCTGTTAAAAGTAAGATGTAGAGTGAATCAGCAAAAGTTTATAAGACAGCACACGCTACGCTTGATATACTTATAAATAACAAACCAATAATAAATAATATGTAGGTACATACTATTATTATTACATACTATTAGTTGTCGAGGACATAGTTATAGAATATAGTTATATCCTCTATAGTTATAGAGGCCATGCGGCGTTGCGCGTGCGGATTGACTTGAGATGAACATTAGGATATCCTTTTCAGATTTGGTTTGACCCCTAGAACAACCTAAATGCCACTCTCTACTTATGAAGTGTTTCATCTTCCGAGTAATTGGTTTTCTACACGCAACGTTTATAATATCATTGGATAGGTAGTGATGAAGACCTTTGGAAGGTTCGTGATTGTTAAAAGGCTTAATCGGTGAGAGGGTTGGAATAAATAGAGCTCTAAGAGCTATTGGTTTTGCGGCGAAAGGAAAAGCGTGTTACGTTCTACATATATAAAGGGCTCTGTACCTATGGGTGTACTTAAGGCTCGTTTTATAAAGGACTGATTAATATTACCTATATACGCTTCGATTTTGATTGGATTTCGATAATACTGCTATCTGTCCTAATTAAAATAGACTATGAAAATAATATCGAACTACGGATAAAGGTTAGATAAAAATTATAATGCTTACGTATGTTGGAACCTTGTATCTAAGCTACTTATTTACTGAAGGGACAGCCACTGTTCACCATCTCAACTAAAATAAATATAAAGTATTTATATATAAATACAAAAAAAAGAATACTAAAGTATTTTTTTGGAAAGACGTGGCCTTTGCCCTATAATGGGAATAATGGGAATGGCCCTATATTCCGGCCCATAAATAAATAAATAGACAAAGACTGAATCAATGTTAATCAATGTTAGGTTAAAATTTTGCTGCTGTTCAAGCTGTGACTTTTCTTTCGATAAGTTTTCTTCGAGATTTTTCATTTGTTATTTTGAATGTTTTCATTCTTGTTTATTTATTTGAAATTTTCATTCAAGATTTTTCATTCGAGATTAGCCATTTGAGATCATAATTATATTATAGGTATTATAGGTTTAAAAACATGCCACTAGTGGGGTTTTGGGAAATGATCCAAATTTGGATAGTCACAAAATCCGCATTGCTATGCCAGTTATCGCTAGGTGGGGTTCATTACAACCGAATATTCCCAAAATCCCCCTGGTGGGGTTTTTGGTATAATGATCCGTTATTTCAGGTTGGTAGCCAGACCAATACTTTTAATGCGGTGAATGCAAGGAAGTGACGTAGGGAATAACGTTTAAAACGAAATATCTACGGCCAGGATACACTGAGTTTATTTATTTCTGGAATGTGATTTGGCTGATTAATACTGATTTGCAGATAGACTTAATTCTAGCTATCATGCCCCATCACTAAATAATAAATGAAGTTGGAATTGATCGTTTACCATAATAAATACGGTTATAAACCGCCGCGGGGTGGCTGTTATGAACGCAGAGCGATTAAAAGGTGTCATGTCTCGCTGATCCCAGGGCTGGAGCCAGGAGTTTAGCCCCCAACTCAACATCATAAATAGCTCCTTATGTTGCTAGCATTACTGGGTACGATCTGTAAATTAGGGGAAAGAGGGTTAAATTATATTAGGTTAAATTAATTATATTAGGGTTAAATTAAATTAACGGTTATTTGGATAGGTAATCAATTACACTTCCTCCATGTTGCACTCGCAGGAACCCCCAGTGTACGACCCTGGAAGGAAGGGTGACTTTATTATGTATTTCTGATTTATGGGCTTTATTCCAAAAGCTTTCGTTTCGGCTGCATTATGAAAAATGTAGATTCCATCATGGTATATTTTTCCGGTATTTCCTTATCGGATGATTGAGATTAGGTAAAAAAAGAGCCATGAAATAATGGGTTTATCAATTCAACTGAGTAAATCGGAAATTACTCCAGCTTTCGATGAATGGACAAATTTGGGTCACTCTTTTTCAAATTGCAAATAGATAATGCGATATATTTGGGAGACTTGTAAATCGTTGCCCGACTCTTATCTTTATATCAGTTCAAAAGAACCATTCAATGAAACTCACTCAAACATCACATACTCAATCTTCTCAAAAAAACATTTGTTGTTTAGGATGTTCAGGTTCTCCCTTTTCGACCATCATGCATGCTAAATTATTGTGACAAAACTGTTTTATTTTAAAATATATCAATATTGGTTTATATTTGCACAAGTTAGCGACAAAAACCAATACCTTTGTAGCTTCGTACATTTTAATTTAAGCGATTGAATTTTAAACTAAAAATGGGCTCTTTTTTTGAATAGAATATAGAATAGAATAGAAATAATTTATTTTGAACAGCAGCATACACACAGTCAAAAAAATAAAATATTTGTTGCTGTGTGTATAGTGCGGCCAAAAAAGGTCCGTGCTCAGCATAATGCTGCAGTGAACTGCAACGCTGATTTTCAGCACGGACCTCGGTTGACGCACGGACACGGCACACACACACACCTTGCTATGATAGATTATAAATTAAACAATGCAAGTCGCGTAGGCAAAGCAGGATATAAAATAAAAAAATCAAGTATTTGATGTAATAGGTAACGGATGAGGGAGCCATATCATAATGTGAACAATAAGTAGGTAGGTACCACCCCAAGGGAGAAGTTGAGTGCGAGTGTTTTGAGTGTTTTATTATCCTCGTAATAATAGTGAGGGGCCTGCTTCACTAGTCGCGCTCCTCCGCGTTGCTGAATCTTTGTTTGCAAAAATTCCACATACAAAATCGCAGTATGTACGTATGTACACGTACCCGATACTGGAAAACTGATAATGTGTACACCTTTTCCTATGTTGGTATACATCTATCTTACCCAAGTTTAATTATTTAACGGCAAAAGTAGGTCGTTACGGATATGAAAACTGATCTAAATACCCTCCCCCCCGTCGCGTCGCTTACGAGCTAACTTTCAAACTAGGGCGGCAGATGTAGGTAGGTACATTACTCGAAAGCTTTATCTTCTTTTAAATTCAACAGACTGGTCTGGTAGTTACAGAGCGTTTTGTTTCTATCTGTTTGTATTTGATAGTTTTGTAGTATACCTAAAAAACCAGACAAGTGCGTGCTGGACCTCACGCATTCAGGGTTCCGTATCAAACGTAAAGTTATAAATAGTATAAGTTCAGTTAAAAAAAAACTTGGTAACAAAATAATTTAAAATAAGCTGACTTTGACGGCCCGTCACAACATTGTTATCCGTTACTTTTGAAAATAAAAATAAATACAATCTTACTCCACTTAATAACCTCTTTAAAATTGTAGTTTTTTCACGCCCCCTTGTACATGTAGCTAAGGGAGCGCTCATAAGAAAATTAAAATAATTTTTGGTTGTATATTTGGATTTAGGTCAGTAATTTTTACTAGAAACGGGATATTAACCATGTTTTTTTTTTAAATATCCCGATTCTAGTGAAAATTATGTACATAACCATGATAGTTTCAAAAGTTATATTAGGTCAGTAAGTACATAAATAGTGCACATATTAGACTGTTTACCCTTCAACAGTTTAGCCGCTTAACCCTTGTGGCAGAGGGTCAGACAGTCGGACGGACGGATGAGCGAGAGCAATAGCGCTCCGTTTGAACCCTTTGGGCACGGAACCTTAAAAACGACCCTTAGTTTATGAACATACTTTGTTATTTTATTCAGTTTCATATGTACGAAGTAACTTAGTCCATGGTAAAAATCGACTTTGAATTTGACCAAAGTGGTTTTTTTCATGGTTTTTTTTTACGTCGTTAGATAAATAGATTAATTATATTCATCATCACAAAGAATAATTTAAAAATAATAGTTATTTTGGGTTATTTTTATAGATAGATACATAGAAAGAAAATACTTTAATGTACACCTTAATAAATAACTAAGGTTTTTGCTTGTGGTTTGATGCATATTTTTAATGCAACAGATGCAAGGAAATTAAGTTTAGAACGAAACATCTACGACTAGGAAATACTTGAGCCCACTTCGACCAAAGTAAAATACGTCGATGTGAGCCCATTACTTTTTGTATTGTGTAATTGTGTATAAAAGATGTTAAAGTTAAAGTGGAACCAACAGTTTATCCATTTCAGACGTAGGTACAATATAATTTAACATTGATTCCCCTACAGCTATGACGTACGATATGTTTGTACCTTAGAGCAATCTGCCCTCGGTACGTTCGTACAGTCATTAATACACCTCTCGTCTCTTATTCATTCAACGAGCATCTGAAAACGGTTTAAATACCCTTCTGGCACACAGCCAGCTGCCACCTCTACTGCATCGTTGTCAAGAATGCGCTGCCGGAAGCTACGCCACTCCGCGGCGTAAAGGTAAGGCCAAACCAACGCGTTCAGCCCGCGTCCTCAGTGGTGATAAATGGTAAGACAATGGATCGCCACCGGCACGCCACCGCGGGCTGAACGCGTTGGTTTGGCTTTAGCTTAACTGAGCTAAACTACAAGCTAAGGTTTGGAACTATATCGCCAGCTTCGTCGTTTACAGTGGCGGTCAACAGAGAGCTTGCTGATGCTTTAGCTTAACTGAGCTAAACTACAAGCTAAGGTTTGGAACTATATCGCCAGCTTCGTCGTTTACAGTGGCGGTCAACAGAGAGCTTGCTGATGCTTTAGCTTAACTGAGCTAAACTACAAGCTAAGGTTTGGAACTATATCGCCAGCTTCGTCGTTTACAGTGGCGCTCAACAGAGAGCTTGCTGATGCTTTAGCTTAACTGAGCTAAACTACAAGCTAAGGTTTGGAACTATATCGCCAGCTTCGTCGTTTACAGTGGCGGTCAACAGAGAGCTTGGAACTATATCGCCAGCTTCGTCGTTTACAGTGGCGGTCAACAGAGAGCTTGGAACGATATCGCCAGCTTCGTCGTTTACAGTGGCGGTCAACAGAGAGCTTGGAACTATATCGCCAGCTTCGTCGTTTACAGTGGCGGTCAACAGAGAGTTTGGAACTATATCGCCAGCTTCGTCGTTTACAGTGGCGGTCAACAGAGAGCTTGCTGATGCTTTAGTTTGTAGTATTCACTATTTTAAATGTAGGTCTTGTAGGTATATTTATCTTCGCACAAAAAGGCAGGAAAGTTGTAAAACCAAGGTCGCTTGTGTTTTTGTTTTCAATAGTGCCTTTATAGAAGTAGGTCTTTTTGTGAAAAAGTTGGTCCGCGTAACTACTACCACAGTATGTATTTCTGCTGCAAAGCAGTAGTGCTCGCATTGCTGTGTTTGAAGGGTGCCGGTGAAATTACAGCATAGCAGCATTAGCAGCGGTGAATTTTCATATTTATATCTCAGGGTAGCAGGCACAATGCAATGCTACGTAGGGTGCGTCCTAGGTGGACGTGACTTGTGAGGTAATGCATTGTTGGCTGAGGTTACTGTAGAGGATGTCTTATCTCCTCCTACAACACCGTAAGTCCCTCACTGGCTCGGCAATGCCCACGTGTATCTTGGTAGTAACTTCACCTGTACTCTCGCCTGTGGCTCGCGTTACAGTGACCGTTCCATACCAACACAGGAGCACACGAGACAGCGCATGTATGCCATAGAGCATACACTACAGTTACCGCCTAGCATCAGGTGGGCCATACGCATGATCCGTCATTCACTCACATAAATAAAATTACAAGTGCCACCGTTGCTTAAAAAGGGTCTACGAAATGCCTACGCGGCGTAGCAGCCAGACTCATCAATCAACAAGTTCCTGTTGATTAAATGTAAGTTTAATAAAAAATATGTATTATTGTTGTGATGTTAGTTTTATTATTAACTCCCGACTAAAAAGAGGTGTGTTATAGAGTTTGAGGCCATAGCGTGTTTGTTGGTCTATCCGTCTGTTTGTTTGTGGCCTCACAGCTCCGGAACGGCTGCTCTGAAAAAAACACATTGTTTTTTTTATAATAGATGATTTTCTTATGATGTTCTTAGCTACAGCTCGTTCAACGGTGAACGAGCGGTATGTTTGGTGGAAATTGGTGCAGCCGTTTCCAGGATCATCAGCTCGCAATAATTTGGTTGCAGGGAACTGAGGCATTTTCGTAGCTGGAACCTACAGTTTGTTATAGAACCTACAGGCTCAAAATGTTAATTTTTGACGCGATATCAGGCATGGGTCTGATGATGAGCAGCATAGGATGAACCGGATCTAGGGTACTACTGAATCTGAATGTTTAAGTTTGAACTCAACATTCAAATTAAGAAGACATGAAATGTCTTCTTTGCGCTGACTCCAGGGTCTTATGATGACCAGCACACGATGAATAGGATCTAGTGCACAACGGGTGCCCCAATTTCAATGCACTTTTATTTGTATGAAAACATGTGTTGGAACATTGAAAAGACAATAATTTTTATTTTTTTATAAAATGATCTTGTTCTTCCTGTAAATAAAGTAAAAGTTACGTGTCTTCTTGAGTCAGTTGGTCGAAAAAAATGCTTGTTAAAAGTTTGTAGGAAGTTTTACTAAGACATTTATTCGATGATCCAAAAAAAAATCCTTTTTAGTTGTTCTCGATTCCATGACTGTTCTTAACTACCCTTTCGTTACTTGTAATGGGATGTCTTTTCTTCTATTCCGTTAATAGGTTCTGCCTAAACAACCCTCTGTATCTCTTTGTCAGCGTTAGTAAGTAGGTACCTACACTAATACTAGGAAAGTAATGCACCTTGGCAATTTATGCTCCTGACTGAATTTTTTTCAATGGAACTTCAATTTAAAATCTACGTGAGTTCCCTGACGAGGTTTTCTCTAAAGACCACAGTACGGGATTCTTCAAAAAAAGGCGTTTCAAAAAAAAATTGAGAGTGGGCTACGTGCGTGTGATTCCTCTGGTAAAACAAGCGTCTATAGGCTACGGTAATTACTTTTCATCAGGTGGGCAGCAAGCTTGTTTAATTTCACACTTGATATAACAAAAATTGTCTCCTTTTTCAACGAATAATTACTTTCCACAAAGACACATGATCTTTCTGTTTTGTTTTAGGTGGTCGCTGAATTCGAAGATGTGGAACCAGACGCACTATACGACGTGCTGCACGATCCAGAGTACCGCTCGGTGTGGGACACACACATGCTGGCGGCCGAAGACGCAGGACATCTCAACGTCAACAACGACGTCGGGTACTACGCAAGTAAGATAAAGTTGTGAATTCCCGAGTAATAAGTTTTTTATGAAAAATATATTTTTCAACACAAGATTTTATAATATTAGTGTCCGTAAACGTGTGCTGATCAAAAAAAGCCTAAACACGACCAGTCTACTATTATCCCTCGAGGAGTTCCGTTGTCCACCTTCCATCTCCATCATCAGATCAGCTCGCTGTTACCATAATTTTGCATTGTCATCGGAACCTGACAGGTATGCAAAATATAATTTCAATCGGTTGAGGACAAGATTCCACCCGGACAGACATTGCAAGTTAAATAAAAGCTTATAAAAAGAGGGGTGTTATAAGTATGAGGCCCTTGTGTGTCTGGCTGTCTGTGGCCTCGTAGCTCTGATTTCAACGCGTTTATATGTCCAGCCCAAGAATAGACCCCTCCATCTCCTCCCGTAGATGTCGTAAAAGCCGACTAAGTGAATACCCGGAGTTATTTGTAAGATTCGTTGGTATAAGATTTGTCCTGGCTGCTATCTTATTTAAGGAATATGTTAATACAGGGCGTTACCAGAGTCAGTCGTAGGAAGCAATAGCGGCGATGAGCTCACAACTAGTCAAGTCTATTTCCCGCGATGGTGCAACTAAAACTACAGGCACATGAGACTTTTCATCTTTATGTCTCAGGGTGGCGGGCGCAGTGCAATGCCACATAGGGCGCGTCCTAGGTGGACGTGACCTATGAGGTAATGCACTGTTCATAGGCAGAGGTTACCGCTTAACATCAGATGGGCAATCAGCTTGTTCCGTCATTCAAGTAACATAAAAAAAAAACTGTTACACAGTTTTTTAACTAGCACGGAAGGCAAAGTTCTCTTATTTCATACTTACGAACATCTTTGAAATTAATGCAAATGTTAATAACGACTTGTTGTACCTATTCTAAGTGAAATAAACTTATCTTATCTTATCTTATATTCTGTTAACCATTCAAGAGCTTACTAAGGATACAATTGTATTAAATAAATATTAATGTTACTAGGAGGCAATTTATTGCGCGTCCATTCAACTACTAGAGCTGCATAAGCCGATACTTGCCGATACGATCGAGTGAAAGACAATACGTTGTGACGGGAACGGAATTTCGATATCGAGTGGGACGTAGTACGTGGGGAGGTTACAGACGCTGGATAAATTGACCTATCTTCTCAAATATCGTTGTGATTCGAAGAGACAGATAGTGTTGGAATATTGTCATATTTGGCTAGCATATTTGTTTCTAACCGACTTTCCAAAAAAGGAGGTTCTCAATTTGGCAGTTTTTGTCGTTTTAAATGTTGGTAATATCGGGTTGGTAGACATTCTAAAATGTTTGATGCTTAGAGCAATGTAGCCTCCATATCCTCTCTCAGAGCAATGTAGCCTCCATATCCTCTCTCAGAGCAATGTAGCCTTCATATCCTCTCTTAGAGCAATGTGGCCTCCATATCCTCTCTTAGAGCAATGTTGCCTCCATATCATCTCTTAGAGCAATGTGGCCTCCATATCCTCTCTTAGAGCAATGTAGCCTCAATATCCTATCTTAGAGCAATGTGGCCTCCATATCCTCTCTTAGAGCAATGTGGCCTCCATATCCTCTCTCAGAGCAATGTGGCCTCCATATCCTCTCTTAGAGCAATGTGGCCTCCATATCCTCTCTTAGAGCAATGTTGTTTCCATATCTTCTCTTAGATAAATGTGGCCTCCATATCCTCTCTCAGAGCAATGCGGCCTCCATATCCCCCCTTAGAGCAATGTGGCCTCCATATCCTCTCTTAGAGCAATGTGGCCTTCGTACCGGAGGTTTGATGGTACGAAAGTTCTTTTTCGTTGTAAAGTAGGTATAGTGATATTTCTCCATCTATGTATGTGGATATAGCTTCTGTTCAAGGCTGTTATTCGCTATGACCATACGAGATTACTTGACAATAACGTGTGACGTCACAATGTATTCTCAACGATGATCCTACGCAGATATCGTAACGAGCCCGCGTTATGTCATGTTTGGTTATAGCGAATAAGGGGGCAGTAAGAAGGTTCTCATAAAAGCAGGATAGTAACTTAAGGTACAGATAACTCTCAGTTCCTCTCATAAAGGACGTGAGTTGGTTCCCGATTCAAACAATTGCGGGTAGTTCGCAATCGATGTAGTAGGAACGCATCGCCACGCATGGTGGACTTCGAATACTGAGTGCGGTCTGATGGCTCAGGGCTCAGACCCTGATGGTCGGAAGTCATGAAAGATTTTTCATTACGTGAGATGGTTTATAAACCAGATGACACAGTGTAAGAAAGAGTTAGTTCAACTAGTTCTACTATTAATTCTACTATAGAACAAATGGACAAAAAAAAAAGTTCCACTATTCAGTATGTCATGATTTGATCAATTTGTGTAGTGGCCATCCATGTAGCTCGATGGACCGACGTGATTTTACAGGTTGAAGGAATTCGGTGAATGGTGGTGGCTCCAGACCTTTCGTCGTGGCATTTTATGGGGGAGGTCTATGTCCAGCAGTGGACTTGATGATGATAATGAGATTGTTTAATTAAACCAAGTCTAAGGAAACACTTTTCAAAGTAAAAGACAAACTCAAAGACAGGAATATTTTATTCATTTAAATCACAAGGGTCATTTTGAATCGTGTAATTACTGTTGTTCCAACGCGACCGAACCTGGAGGAATCAGGACCACAGAACAGCTCTATCTATATGTATACTATATAAGGACGACTAACACGGCGCGCTATATTTTACTTTTCGCTGTTTTTGATTTTCCTTCTTAGTTTTAGGGTATGCCTATATGACCTATCGAACAAGGAGAAGCTGATGCCACCTGATGCATAGATGAACAATCAACTAATGTTTCTATTTTACTCAAACTTATAATATTTATTTACAGAAATACATATTATAAGAATCAGAATAATACAACTAATACAAGTAGGTATTAAAAACAACATGTTAGCCCCCTAAAGATCGTTGCAAACGATCTAAACGGAAGCGTCCAATGCTGGCTGCATTGCCACGCTGAATAACAATACTAATGCGTTGAGCCAGATAAGAGCCAGCTTTCGGGTCACGCGTTGCTTCGACCAGAAACCGTGAAAGAATTTTGAAAACGCCAATGGCCCTGGTACTCCACGGACTCAGATTCTCGACCCCGAATACAAAGAAAGACCGACTCGAACTATATTCCGCAAATTAATTTGCAGTAGCACTGTTCTGTAACATAATTTGTGGCAAATTATGTTACAGAACAGTTCTACTGCGGAATTCAATTACAGTCTCACTGAACCCCACATGACTCTTCTGGGGTATTTGCTTTGTTTGTGTAAAGATATTTCTTGAATGAGAATGCTAGTAAAGTCTTTTTTTGTATGAAGCACCTTTTTGAAACTTTTCATCTCGACTCCGGCGGCGCGGAGCGTAATGCATGAGGCGATAGTAGTGCACTGCTGATCTTCTACCGACTGATGATGCCCCATGATGATGATACTTCAGCCGCCTATATCCACCGACTTCCTGCGACCTTTATAATGTTATCGATCGATAGAGTGGGGAGTCCTCGTCAACCGTCCTGTTTGTATACCTATGTATGCATAGCGAATCAATTTCAGATCCCACTAATATCATAAATGTTAAAGTTACGACGTTTGGATGTTTCTTACTCAATCATAAAGATTATTATCGCTTATGTATGTCAATTCTTATTTTCTGAGTAGGTATGAAGGTATTCCATCGAGAATAATTGAATGAAAGCGAGCGAAATCTGTCCGTATGACTTGAAATAATATTTGGAACTTTTCATCTCGTCGGGAAACGCATTGCAGTAAAGCATTTGGTGAAATTTAGACGACAAAATTTAAACTTTCAGCCAAAATAAGAATACTAAAAAGTCCGGGTGAAAAATCGTACAAAAACTATTTTCAGAACGTATAGAGGGTCATTCAACGTAAATTTGTTAAAACACAAATTTTTCGTAAAGCACTAGTAAAAAATTCCCTATTAGTTCTTTCTTGATGAAGTTATAAGAAAGAAATGATAATATGTACCTACCCGCAGGCGATGTGTGTTCATGAATAAGCGATAGCTTCGTCACGAGGCCGAGGAGACTCTTCATATACATTCATTTTCAAGCTACAAGTCAAATCCTTTGTTATATATCCACACCTACCTTCATGTATGTAATACCAATTGTGGTTTATCTTTCTAACATCATCATCATCATCATCATCATCCTCGGCCTATAGAGGATCACTGCTGGACCTAGGCCATAGAATGCCACGACAAATGCCCTTGAGTCGCTTCCATCCACCAACATCCTGCGACCTTTTTCCTCATTCCTCCTGGTTCATTTTTAAGAGTTCGTCCTGGGAAGTACTACCACCATACCTATAGTAGTAGTACAGTTTTTTTGTGAATGAGTTCGTCCGGGGATGTACTACCACCATAACTATTTCTGCCGCAAAGCAGTAGTGCTCGCATTGCTGTGTTCCGGTTTGAAGGGTATGTTGGTTGCCGGTGAAATTACAGGCACATGAGACTTTTCATCTTTATGTGTCAGGGTGGCGGGCGCAGTGCAATGCCACATAGGGCGCGTCCTAGGTGGACGTGACCTATGTGATAATGCACTGTTCATAGGCAGAGGGTACCGCTTTTCATGAGGTGGGCCATATGCTTGTTCAGTCATTCTAAGTAGTCAAAAAATAAAAAAATGAAGAGGGGGCTTTCTACACTGCGTCGTATAATTCTATACTTCTCACATAAAATCTTGCCAGAAGGTTCTATTTATAGCTAGCCTTTTGCCCGTGACTTTGCACGCATGGTGTCGGGATAAAAAGCTTTCCCTCCCTCCTCTCTCCCCCTCCCCCCACCCCCATTACCCATCTACACACATCATCAAAATCCACTCAAATATTGTCCCGACAGACGTTTTCCTGTCCAATGGTATTCGAGTTCATTTAAAAATCCAATAGAAAAAAGCACTTTCAGTTTTTCCCGAGTTTTCCTATTTCCAAGGCAACTATTCCAATTATACTTTTCATAAAAATGTTATTCGGCCTAACTAATAAAAAAAATGCTAAATCAGTCCATTCCCTCGTGAACCAACCAACAGCATTTTTTTATGTATATTTGGAAGGTATGTGTATGTATTGTGTCTGGGTCTTTATTACCCCCTGCAGCCTTCGTAATGATATACTTTGGTACATATGCGAGAAGATATGAAATTTCAGTCCATATTATTACCTAAGTACCTATATTGTCTGGTCTTGGGAATAATTCAATGGCTGTACATTTGTCGTAGCTACGTCACGTAGTTAGTTAGTATACTCGTTGCGACTTGGACAGACCTTCCGTCGGACCTTGGTCTCATGTTTGTTCATTTCTCTGGAAACTATAGAAAAGAAAAAGAAAGAAAGAAAATAATATTTATTTGGGTCAACAAACCATGGAAACAATATTCCACACAAAATGACACACACACACACACACACACACACACACACACACAGAAAAACAAAGAAATATAAAAATAAGTTGTGCCTCCTAGTACCAGTCACGTAACACTTTGACACAAATTGGCGTCCAGCTCAGCATTTGTTGTGTTGTAACACAACGCTGATCTTCCGCTGGAACCATATAACTAAAAAACACGGATGTCTGCTTCACAATAAATAATTAAACATAATTAATGAACAAATAAAGAAAAAAAAATAAAGAAGTATTTCATAAAATAAAAGGCGTGATTATTAAAATTGTACTTCAACAAAATTAAATAAATTCATTTATTTTGGCACAGTACCAAAATAATCTTTACTAGTAGCTAGGTATAATATAACTACTGGAAAAAAAGAAAGCATACCAAATCTTAATTTTCATCAAACAGCGTAAGATTGATTCGTCGATGACTTCCTGAACTCGGCCGATTGAAATCGGCGTTGATTGGCTATGTTCCGGGCAGATGGATATACCAACAGCGTTTCCCCTAAGCTACATGAGCTCACATTTTACCCGTAAAAAATTAAAATTGTAGCATATTTTATGTGCACGACGGATTAGAAAAAGAAGTAAGAAGCAGACTAGCCAAAACACTACCGTCGTCTGTCTTTACTGAAAACTATAATCTGGGTCTCTTCAAGGCTAGAGTGAATAGGTGCCTTCTACACCTTTGTGCTCCATCTTCGGCCACATCGTCACTTACCAACAGGTGAGATCGTGGTCAAACAAACGCCCATCAATGTAAAAAAAAAAACGCCCCGAAGAAGATTCGCTCGGCGTTTTTTTTAAATCGTGTTTAAAAAACCCTTACCATCGCTTAGTAAATAAAATTACACGCAAAAAGTGTAAGCACAAAGATCAAGTACAGTAGTATTACAGTATAGTAAGATCAGTAGTAGTAGAGCTTTTTTGTGAAAGAGTTCGTCTGGGGAAGTACTACCACCATACCAATTTCTGCCACAAAGCAGTAGTGGTCGCATTGCTGTGTTCCGGTTTGAAGGGTAAGGGTGCCGGTGAAATTACAGGCAAATGAGACTTTTCATCTTTGTGTCTCAGGGTGGCGAGCGCAGGGCAATGCCACATAGGTTGCGTCCTAAGTGGACGTGACCTATGAGGTAATGCACTGTTCATAGGCAGAGGTTACCGCTTAACATCAGGTGGGCCATCTGCTTGTTCCGTCATTCAGTAGTATAAAAAAAAAGAAAAAAAAAGTACATTGAAATACTGATCTCGCAGATCATTATTTAACCTAAACTTTCCTCGGAAAACGTATTTTCTCAGAGATGAGACCTAGCTAGATCGATTTTTCACCCCCCGAAACCCGCATAATAACAGCAAATTTCATCGAAATCGTTAGAGCCGATTTTGAGATCGTTTATATATTTTAAAGGGAACAAATATTGCTCGTTTAATAGTATATAGGATATTTCAAAGCTTACCAATCTCGTATTATATTGATGACCAATCTTAAATTATTTGTTGACAACGAGTTGCCGCCCAGAAAGTATTTTTTGCTGACGTAATATATTTTAGAGTTGAACAAATTCTGAATGATTCTGAACGATATTTCATAGGTAACATAGGGAAAGATTAATTTGGAAAAAGGTACAGAGGCTCTGTCCATCCGTAAATTTTGTATAAAAAAGCCTTTTTCTTTAACCTAATTGGTGTCTAGACTAGAAAGCTTCCAAGATATTGGCGTCAAGACATAAATAAAGCGAATAAATGCCTCATTACGATTCACAGCCTCGCTTGGAGCCATATGATATACAATAAATTATTTCGGAAAGAGGACATCAGAAATATTCAGTGCGTAGATTTAGCAGGAGAATTTATCCATGGGGTATGAAGTTATCTCAGGAATTTGTTGAGATAAGTTTAAGAGGCGTAGGTTGGAGCCACCCTGACTTCTGAGTTTAGAACTCAGCAAATGGCTGCACGTACACATTTATTGGAGTCATCATCATTATCACCTTCACCACCTTTACCACCTTCTCAGGGTGTTCAATTCAATTCAATTCAATTCAATTCATTTATTTCAGGCAAAAGTGAAAAATGTACATTGTACCTAGACAAAGGCCCATAAGTAATATATACCTTACAACTAACATACATATAAAGATATTTATAACTTAATCTAACACACGTGTGATCGCCGACGCGTCGCGGCCCGGGAGTTCACGTGACAGACGGCCCTTGAACCGCCGGAACTTCACCCTTTTCGGCCAGAAGTCAGGGCTCAAGTAGATCTTCATATCTTCCGTAGGGACCCTCACCATAAATGAGCTATATCCCACATTATGACGAGAGTCCAACTTCATGACCCTCAATCCTACTCCGACTTTCCTCTTGATGTACTCCACCACTTCTGCGGCCTTCACGTCGAAGAAGATGCGGGACACGTAGATCTGCGTAGTGGGTATCTCCACTCGGAAGTGCTGCTCACTGGATAGATGGTGAGAACCACACTGGTTCCGGCTAGAGGGCTTCCGTTTTTTCCTTATCACCTCGATAAAGCCCTCTGGATCACAGGGCTCCTTCCTTCGGTTGCAGCGCTGCTTTGTTCGACCAAAGAATGCAATGGGGAGATGCATAATCATCACGCTGGCAGGCGGATTGTTGATCGCAGTATTAGTGTTGATTAATCTGGTTTAATCCAGAGTTAGAGAGAGAGTTAGAGATTTGGTTCGGTTAGTAGTAGAGCTTTTTCATGAAAGAGCTCTTCTGGGGAAGTTCTACCACCATACCTACTAGTATTTCTGTCACATAGCTGTATTCCGGTTTGAAAGGTATTGGGTACCGGTGAAATTACAGGCACATGAGACTTTTCGTCTTTGTGTTATCTTTACGCTCAGGGTGGCGGGTGCAGTGCAATGCCACATAGGGTGCGTCCTAGGTGGATGTGACCTATGAGGTAAAGCATTGTTTAAGGCAGAGGTTACCACTTTCGCTTCGCTTGGCCTTTCAGAAATTCTGGATATTCCGGATCCATTGACATATATTAAGTAATGCTACTACGTCAATGTCCGGATCTGATTTTCTAAGTGTGTGTGCTATTTCCTTCAAAAATGTATGTAGGTAAGCAAAGCGTTATGAATTCATACTCTGAAATGTTCAAATCGGAATTCATAACGCTTGTCAGAGATATTCAGCAATATCAATCCGATAAATCATAATCGGTAAAAATCTCATTGTGTGTGAAGTAGACAATTGAATTCTGGAATTCTGGCCATTCTGGTGATATGAATTCTGTCTCTGAATTCAGAGACGCATTCCGGCTGTATGAGGCCGGCCTCAAACCTCAAGTGTACCTACCTAATACTCTCCCGTCACTCAATATTTCCAAGTATTGCCCCGGCAAGCAATTACCAAGTAGGTATTTTCTAAATTTCGTTTAAACTGGGCGAACGTGCTTCGAGTAGTAATTTTGCAATGAAAATCGAACAAAAACCGTTGTTTTCCCGTCACCACGTTATTTTCCCTTGTTATTGTGCCGCGTACGCTGTTATTTTGGATATTTTACTGGGAATAGCTGTTATTTTACTGCTATCGTTTTAGCTGTGGGTTTTGGACTCCGGGTTTTGGTCAGAGCACTTTAGGCCATATTTGTACGGAATTCACTTGACCTGAAATATTTTTGGGATAAAATATCCGATGAATTGCTACCAACCGCTTTATCCAATTTATGAGTGAAGTAGTCCTACCTACGTTGTATATCTTTGAGATTTATTTTTAAGAGATTCTATATCATCTCCTTACCAAAGACGAGACATTTGGATCAGCTGAAACTCCGATTTTACTTCCTATCCTAGGGAAGTTTGATGCTAAGATGTTTCTTTGTCACTCAATACTTCATAACGGCTGAACCGATTTCGACGAGGAAGAAAGATTATGACCTGGACTCACACATACTTTTAGACCATTTTCATCGTAATATGTGCAAAGCCGGAGGGGCAAAAGAAAAGGGGGGGGGGGGGGGGGGGGGGGGGTAGTTGCAGCCAGTCGTTGGCAGCACCGAGGTGGTTTGGTGTAAAGATTGGCGGGATGCCATTGCAGATATTTTCACACCAAGAAGAACCGCAGAGCTATATTTCATTCTTTGAAAATCATAGCAATTCTTGTGCGTTGTCTCCTATAGACACGTGATCCTAGTAGCCAGCAACACCCTCTTGTCCAAAGTTAGAAACCCGATAGCAGGCGTTCCTCATATACTCGTACCTTTTCTACTAAATAAAATGTACAATGCTATGGTGTGTGTTCTCCCAAGAAACAGTGTGTTCGATGACAGAAAGTTAGGAAGGAAATCAATATGTGCTAGAATCATATTATTCTATGACTTCGTTCGTATAGGTAATGGAGTTTCCACATCTCTTATTTGAATATCGGTCACCACCTTGCATGCTCGTCTCAAGAGCTGTACAAGTTTTCTAACACTCACCGGTCCCCTGGAAATAGGTGCAGCG
Organism: Operophtera brumata; assembly: GCA_932527175.1. Lineage (NCBI taxonomy): Eukaryota > Metazoa > Arthropoda > Insecta > Lepidoptera > Geometridae > Operophtera > Operophtera brumata. Next base: position 18,479,385 of record OW052239.1, read on the forward strand.
GACGCGAAAAGCGAGCTATGGCAGACCAAACGGCCCCCTCCAATATACTTTATACCCCGGCAGAACCACCAACTACTAGGATGCTAACGCATGGCAGAACAACTGCCTCCTGGAAATGTACTGAAGTGGCCAATTCAGAGGTCTTTTACAGACTCTGTTGGTCGCTGCAGAAGGACTTAGCCAAATGGGACATAATAGTTCTATCTGAAGAACAGTGTGAGTGTGAGCTCCAACATATAGTATGCTACATAGTGGATCTAGTGGAGGTATCCAGTAGGGCTGTGATGGCAACCTACTGGAGCAAAATAATCTGAAAATAAAATGAGCTTATTGATACAATGAATGAATGAATGGAGTTACTGTTCACCATTGTTCTAACTGGAGTTACCATATCCTTTAGTAGATCGAGTACAAATAACACTCTTTCACTTTCTAAATATATATATTTTTCTAGGCCTTGTGTACTAAAATAATACAGTATTTAAAAGTTATAACATGCTCTAATGTCTTCTAAATAAAAACTATTTGTTCCAGTGTCCTGCCCAGCGCCCCTCAAGAACCGTGACTTCGTGCTGCAAAGGTCGTGGCTGGACACGGGAGATGAGAAGATGATCCTCAACCACTCCGTATTTCATAAGGATTACCCTCCTAGGAAAGGATATGTAAGGTTAGTAAACAAAGCACTCATGCATTCTCCCAGAAAGTAGCCTTAGGCCACCGTCGCACTGCCGGTTGCTTCGCTTTGCGCCTGGCTCCATTTTCATAGACGCTAGACACCAGGCTAGATGCCTGTAGTGCGATGTTAGGTTATTAAACAAAGCACTGATTCTCCCTAAAAATACCCTGAAAGATATGTAACGTTAGTGAAAAAGGGCGAATTGTCCCTAAGAATACCCTGCAGGGTATATTTGTATTTTTTACCATCGACACACCTAGAATACCTAGAATAAATTTTTATTTTTGGATTAATTAACTTTGTACTTGCCTTATTTTTTTTTTTTTTATACTTCTTTGATGACAGATCAAGCAAGAGACCCGCCAGATGTTAAGCGGTAACCTCTGCCTATGAACAGTGCGCAGCGCACAGTGTGTATGTGCAGTGCACCTACCTTTACCGTGTCACATGCAACTTGTTCTAATGAAATATGTAAATAAATAAAGTTAGTAAAAAACCGCTAATTCTTCCTGAAAATACTCTGAACATACAATAAAACAGCAGTACGAAATAGAGAAATGTGTAGCCTGATGCAATTTTACAAACAAACTAAGTAGTACTTGTTTCACAAAGGTGTAGGCAGGGCTCTTGAATTTATATTCTAGGATCCTAGAAATGCCTAGTAGTAGGATCATTCAAACATAAAATATTTATAAAAAAAAAACTTTTACAATCGCTATCAAGGAAAACCTTCTAGGATTGTTTGAAAACAAAATTATAATATAAATCGTGAAGAAAAATTACTATCTTAATTTAAGTTGGAAACGAAACCGTAGCTTTTCATCAAGTCTTTAGGGATCTTCTGATTACTGGCGGTTAATTTACCAGAAAACGAATTTGGTTCTGGTGTTCCACAGCGTAATTAATTTTGTATTTTCAGTAAATTGAGCACTGAAAGCCTAGTACGGCACAACGCGATGGTCCCGTCTTCAAATACGAGGGTGCCAGAGGTTTCTCTTGCTTAATGGAATGTTTGAGCCCGGATTTTCTTTCCCGGTTTTTCTTTGATTAATTTACTTGTGAGTGAAGAAACAAGCTATTGCCGTGGTGTGTCCGGAATGAAAATTGCTATCGTCTCCTCCTGTTGGTGTCTTAAAAGTCGACTGCGTGAATGACGGTTCAAGCAGATTGCCCACTTGATGTTTAGCGGCCAGTTCATTACCTCATAGGTCACGACCACCTAGGACGTACCCTGTGTGGCATTGTACTGCGCCCGCCAGCCTGAGAAGATAAAAATCTCATGTGCCTGTAATTTCACTGGCAATTACCTTTCAAACCGGAATACAGCAATGCGACCACTCCAAAATCGAGGAACTATTTCACAAGTTAGTTTTTTGGGAATAATATATTTTCCAATACAAGCTTTTATAAAATTAGTGATCGTAACCGTGTGCTGATCAAAATGAACCTAAACACGACCAGTCTACTATTATCCCTCGAGGAGTTCCGTTTTCCACCTTGCGTCTCCATCATTAGATCAGCTCGCTGTCACTATAATATTGCATTGTCATCGGATTTTGACAGGTATGCAAAAATCATCTCAATTAGTTGAGGATAACTGCATTAAAATTCAGTTGCAAGATTCCACCCAGACAAACATACATTCCGTTGTCCACCTTCTGTCTCCATCATCAGATCAGCTTGCTGTTACCATAATACTGCATTGTCATCGGATTTTGACAGGTATGTCAAATTTCAGCTCAACTGGTTGAGGATAACTGCCTCAAAATTCTGTTACAAGATTCCACCCGAACATACATTGCAAGTTAATATAAAGCTTGTAGACGTAATAATAAAAAAAGCTAATTACTATTACCTAAAATTATAGGTAATGTCACTTCAGATTCCTTGATTTATTCTCTGCGTGTGCAATATTGTTTATGCCTACTTACTACGAGTACAGATATTTTATTTTGTGTTGTAAGAACGAATTAACAGATGCGAATACTACGCTCTATGAATTTTAATGAATAGGCTACCTGAGAACATTTGAAAAAACAAAACAAATTCGCCTTACATAATCCTCTTTTGATATTACTTAGCTGTGAAGACTGTATAAAATATTTGATGGAGGGGAATTTTTTGTATAAAAGATGGGAGATTATTAAGCTTTTAGTCTTGAGCTGGGATTACAGATCAATTTCTAAGAAATCATGTAATCCATTTTGTGCTGCTTGTATTAAAGTGGTGTCGAGATAATAATAATAAATAAATAAATTCATTTATTTCAATCAACAATTGGATCATAATTGTGTTAGTTGTTTTCTTATCCTAGGTTAGTCACTCTAAACATTCTGATACACAGAAGAAATAATCAAGAAATAATTATTATGCCCAATCTTACAAAATTAAATATAAATTGAATAATAGAAAATTATAAATGTCATTGCGGCTAGAATAAATAATTTAGTTTATTATTAAAATGGATCATACAGCAGTGGCTGAGATACTCACTGTCAAACCTGTCTGAGAAAACCTTCAGAATGCTGTTGGAGCTGGCCCTGACCCTGCGCACCAGGGACGTGCACCGCTTACGCATGGTGGTGTAGAAGCAGTCCACTCGCGCCTCAGCGAACATCCCCGATGCGCTACAGAACCGGGGCAGCCCCGGGCGCTAGGGGCGCTGCAAGTAAATGTATGGAAGGAAACGAAACTTCATATAGTTTCAAAAACTATCGAAATTCGTACTAAGGCCCCAGCCACAGCATAAATATTAGTACCAGCTGAGCGTTCGGTATTTACAGTCGGGATGTAATATATTATATTTATATATTTATATTTATTTTGTAAGAAACCCAACAGCTATCTATAAATATATAAAAAACAGAGTAAAAACTAGAAGCTAATTACAGGTTTTCACGTGTAGAGAGCATAATAGAACAAAATAGTCAACAATAAGAAAGATACATAAATACATAATTAACTAGGGTACGGTTACAAACTAAACTAAACTACGAAAAATACTGCTGAGCCGCTGACGGGCTGAGATTACACTCGTGGAGAATAGATCCAAGCCCATTGGTTTACACAGCTTATTTAAATTAATGCTTGCACGTTGCAAAAATGAATTTTTCCTATATTTTGTATTATTAACAATAGGAGTATATAAAGGATAATAAGATCTTGTAAGCATCGTTGGGACGCTATAGCTATTGGATATTATAGCTTCCATATGTGACGGCCTTTAGTTCGCGCGCGATCGGTAGTGTTTGGTGATATGACAAAATGCAAATGTAGATCGACAGCATCTTGATATTTAAATCTATGGTTTTAGTATTAGAACTTATACCAAACTCGAAGGTACGGACTAGCGAAATTGGCTTAAGATTTCATTTTATATTACTCTAGAAACTCATTTCAATTTGTTTCCTTGGGAATTGAGCCCACTCAGGAACAACTTTCTATCTCAAAATTCATCTTTTAGCCAAAGTAGCGCTTCAGTCGTTTTAAGCGGCCATGCGTCTCGAGAGCTAACTTATTCATAAAGTTCTGAGCACAGAATAGGAGGCTGCGGCTAAAACTCCAAGTGTCAAGGTTTTCGGACCCTCCGGTGTTTGGAACACGGTTGATAAGCTTTTGATGCTTTACAATTTTTACAATTTGATGTCACAAGAACAAAGTTTTATGTGACCTTTGAACCACTGAATTGACGAATGAGTAGAAAATAAAATACCTACTTTCGGATTCTACCAATATTATAAAAGAGTAATTAATTTTGTTAAAATTAAAAAACCGATTTTGATCAAACATAGACCTCAAGAAAAATTCAACTTTAAAAAAAAAAAAAAAATGGTTTATCCGTTCGGGAGCTACGATGCCACAGACACACACACACAGACACGTCAAACTTATAACACCCCGTCGTTTTTGCGTCGGGGGTTACAAAATTGTTTGTTTTTTCATAAATGCTTTTATTTAACATGCTTCGTTAGTATGTTTTCCGCTTCAAAACTTGTAACCCATGTCCACCTTCCGTCTCCATCATCAGATCAGCTTCCTGTAAAATTAGTGATCGGAACCGTGTACTGATCAAAGTGAGCCTGAACACGGCCAGTCTACTATAATCCATCGAGGAGTTCCGTTGACCACCTTCCGTCTCCATTATCAGATCAGCTCGCTGTCACCATAATATTGTATTGCCATCAAAATTTGATGTCAAATTGTCAAAACGGTTCACCCTGGTGGTCCCAGGAGGTGGATGGTGGGTATCTGATTATTTGTTTGCATGCTAAGCTTGGTCAGCCTTGTGACTGATGGTGAAAGAGCCAGTGTGGTGATAGCTTCAATACGTTTAAGTTTCCCTGAAACGCATAGTGGGTGTATCCCGTGTCACTCGTTTATTTGCACAACTTGCCGGCACTCGATGATTAGATAAGGTGTGCGTCAATCCGTGACGACCTTGCCTGTCTCTTGACTTGTGTCGCAGAATAAATAATACATTGTATTGTGTACAAACAGACAATAGAAGCGTTTTGTATTAGCTATCAATCAAATAGAACACGATACACAAACAATAGCGTGGACAACATTATATGTTAGCAATTGTGATCCTGTAATGCACACTTTCAATATATTTTATCCATTTTATCCAATCGCTGCTTGACTTTATGATCTCTGCAGAATACTTCAGTGTATATTCCGTGCTTCTGTGATGATAGATAGATCTTATCTATGACTTCAAATATACTCGTGTATCGTGTAAGGGAACTGTACTACCACTAGCCAAGTCAATGTAATTATATAGACGCAACCTAGATACGAATACATACAAGGTACCTTTATATGTACTGAAATAATATCCATATCTCGGGCTAATACCGTGGTTTGTAATTTTCCCATTCAATTGTATAGAATCAAACCAGCCTGGGTTTTCAGATTTGCATACAAATCACCTCCAAATTCATCAAAGAAAATCACTAAGTCAGTGTGATTTGGAAACCATCCACCACCAACTAACACTACTGACAAACCCGGGTCTAGATATTTGTATATTGGTCATGTGTACCATGGAGTTTGACGAGATAATATCCAAAATAGGCCCAAACTTCGTTTTATACAAAGGCAGGGACGGATTTAAGGGAGCCCAGGGCAACTGTCCGGGGCCTCCAAAAGATAGTATTTATAAAACGGGCTTAACAGAGCCCTCCAAATCCAGCCCTGTACACAAGGCCCAAACAATCTGGCGGTACACTCCCCTTAAAATGTATTTGCTTCAGTGACTTTTTGGTCATGCTTCGCGATACTGGTTGTTTCTTAGTTGATGATTTAGTTTTTTTGTTTTCGTAGGGCGATGTCTCTACTCACAGGGTTCGTGGTTCGAACCCGATGCGGTCTCACTGGCAGTTGGCTCGGCTACGTGTCCCGCTCAGACCCGCGTGGAGCCCTGCCGGCATGGCTGGTCAACAGGTAACCACAACCATTGTATCTCTGGTTATCAGTAAGGGTTCGTGGTTCGAACCCGATGCGGGCTCACTGGCAGTTGGCTCGGCTACGTGTCCCGCTCAGTCCCGCGCGGAGCCTTGCCGGCATGGCTGGTCAACAGGTAACCACAACCATTATATTTCTGGTTATCAGTAAGGGTTCGTGGTTCGAACCCGATGCGGGCTCACTGGCAGTTGGCTCGGCTACGTGTCCCGCTCAGACCCTCGCGGAGCCCTGCCGGCATGGCTGGTCAACAGGTAACCACAACCATTGTATCTCTGGTTATCAGTAAGGGTTCGTGGTTCGAACCCGATGCGTGCTCACTGGCAGTTGGCTCGGCTTCGTGTCTCGCTCCGACCCTCGCGGAGCCCTGCCGGCATGGCTGGTCAACAGGTAACCACAACCATTGTATCTCTGGTTATCAGTAAGGGTTCGTGGTTCGAACCCGATGCGGGCTCACTGGCAGTTGGCTCGGCTACGTGTCCCGCTCAGACCCTCGCGGAGCCCTGCCGGCATGGCTGGTCAACAGGTAACCACAACCATTGTATCTCTGGTTATCAGTAAGGGTTCGTGGTTCGAACCCGATGCGTGCTCACTGGCAGTTGGCTCGGCTTCGTGTCTCGCTCCGACCCTCGCGGAGCCCTGCCGGCATGGCTGGTCAACAGGTAACCACAACCATTGTATCTCTGGTTATCAGTAAGGGTTCGTGGTTCGAACCCGATGCGGGCTCACTGGCAGTTGGCTCGGCTACGTGTCCCGCTCAGACCCTCGCGGAGCCCTGCCGGCATGGTTGGTCAACAGGTAACCACAACCATTGTATCTCTGGTTATCAGTAAGGGTTCGTGGTTCGAACCCGATGCGTGCTCACTGGCAGTTGGCTCGGCTTCGTGTCTCGCTCCGACCCTCGCGGAGCCCTGCCGGCATGGCTGGTCAACAGGTAACCACAACCATTGTATCTCTGGTTATCAGTAAGGGTTCGTGGTTCGAACCCGATGCGGGCTCACTGGCAGTTGGCTCGGCTTCGTGTCTCGCTCCGACCCTCGCGGAGCCCTGCCGGCATGGCTGGTCAACAGGTAACCACACCCATTATATCTCTGGTTATCAGTAAACATGATTCAATCAGTTTGTTGTCGTGATCAGTTATACCGGAGCATTCAATACTTATCTGTTGTTCGCAAAGAACTTTCTTTGACTGTTGTGAGTGTATTTAGTTATTGACCGAGCGAGCGAAGTCCTTGCAACTGGCAAAATTTACTTTCACCTGTTCGGATGTGTGTATGTATGTATGTTGGTACTCGCGTACAGGTCGTATTTTTTAACGAATCTAGACGAAATTTGGCATACTGTATCCAAAATTTCATAGAATTATTTGTCGTCGGCGATTTTTGGTTGGAGGGATAATTCCTCCAGAAAGGGGGGAAGTTTGCTGCGGGGCTATTTACCAGCCAATTTTGATAATATTTAGCAAAAACATTCGGTAGTCAATTCTTTCGAATATGAGCAAAATTGTTCAAGGGGTTGTCAAGATATACCTACGGGTGAGTTTTTTAGTGCCACTATTTAGCGATGTCTGAAACCGTGAGAGTTATCGAAAAGTGATTGATGTTCGGGCTGAATTTTGAAAATAAGAAGTACTTCATTCAAAATAGTTGAAATTGATAAAATGAAAGTTTTCATCAAAAAAATTGCGTTCTTTTTTTATCATTATGGATCCACGTGTTGCATTGTTTTATATACAAGTTTGTGCTCGCGCGGTCTACTGTCCGCAGAGCTACTAGTTATACCTAAAGAGTGAAGCTTCGAGCGATACACACATAGTATGCAGGTCATCTCTTACAAGTAGATATTGTTGAAGAAACAGTTCCCTCCTTAGAAATCTGAAATAAGGAAAAATGTTATCCGGGCTGTTTTGCATTGAAACTGATGGCGACGTTTTTTCACTTAAAACTTATCACTTGAGTATATTTCTTACGAGTGTTATATGATTGCATGTATCCCATTTTTTTTCTTTTGACATCCATTTTTACTAGGCCGCATCAAGCCGGTACCTTGAGAAATCACCCGTTATAAGCTGCTTTCTCCTCGTTATACAGCGTGGAGTCACAATTACGACATTAAATGAACACATGGGTAGAACTTCATGTCAGTAATCATAAAATATAATAATCGAATAATTAAGGTACCATGTTACCTCCCACCCGAGCCACTTGTAAGTCATCCGTCCGATCCCCCAGGATCGCGCCGCGCCTTGTCGCGTGCTAGTGCATGACGTGCCGTTAAGAATGCGTTCAAACACGTATCTAGGTAAGTATAGGTATACCAGAATCTCATGGCATAAAAAATAAAAAACAAATAAAGATTTTCATATGGCAATACCAAACTATCATCTGTCTTGTGAAAGTACGAGTTGTGTCAAATCTCTGAGCTTACGAGTCGTTTTCTTGAAAATACTTAAAAATTTCGTATAAATGTCGAAAAAACCACTTCGATCTCAAGCAAGAACTATTGTTTACAATGTTTATCAAAAAAATTGCGAAGAAACTGATGAAGATCAACCAGAATCTTCGATTTTAAAGCGAGTATATAATGTTGACTGGTGAGTAGGACAGACTAGTTTTGGTAGTTTATTATGACTATATTTCTTTATAGTGTATGCTTTATTACGCCTTGTTCACAGGGGTTTCTGTTACTACTATACGACGAATTATTGGAGAAAGCCGATCTAATGGTGGTGTATTTTGTACGCCCGGTAAGAAGAGGAAAGGTGGAAAGAAAAAGATCAAACTGGATAGTTTAAAAGTTGAAAAAGATTACATCGAACAAGACAGATTAGTTGAGATGCAAGAAGAACGATTAATTATAAACACCTCATTATCTCCATCGTCATCCTCTTCGTCTGATGAAGAACCAATGCAGATTGAGTACTTTGAGTCATTTTCTAGTTCTGGATGAGGATCTTATTTACCTAAACAAATAAAATAACTGATTGATTGATTTTTTATTTTTCATGCGTAAAATTATAAATAGATGCAATATTCATTCACATAACATAGATAATAATTATGATCATGTTTCATAATAAGTACTTGTTAAGTGCCAAAAGCCGGTGGATGCAAGTTGCACAGGACCGTTCACGGGGGAAACCTATGGGGGAGGCCTATGTTTAGCAGTGGACGTCTTCCGGCTGAAATTATGATGATGATGACTTGTTATAATATGATTGATATACCTATAAAAAGTATAAAGTATCAAGATGCTTAATCCAATTTCCCCAGTGTTGCTTACCACACAATTTAATTTCCTATTTTGCCATCAGATTCTGGTACAACTATAGCACTCACACTATGATAGAAAATTGATTTCTATATTTTTATAACATAGTTTGTTAAAAAAAAAAAAAATGGCTTTTCATATTATTTTATTTTTTATGATTACTGACAAATGAATTGTATCATTTAATGTTGGCTTTGTGACTCCACGCTGTATAAAGGAAGTGGAAGATAACTGAAGAGTCACCATCCAATTCTGTATTTGATTTACATAAGTAATGTCATAAATACTTGACAATAAATCCAGTATTAGACTGAGTTAAAGAGTTGCTCAATTTGAACAATTTGCTCAAACCTAGCAACACGCGTCACGCCTTCTACCCAGTTCTTCTTTCTTCAGATTTCTATGGTTTTCCCTCTATTCTCCCCTGTCAAGAGCAAAGCAAAGCGTAGTTAAAATAACACGATTCCATTTGTTATTTTCCAGGGTAACAGCTCAGTTGGCACCGCGACTAGTGCAGCAGCTCCACGCAGCCGCCAGGCGGTATCCTGGATGGAAGGCTCTCACGGACTTGCCATATCATAAGCCTTGGCGTCACCCGGACCAGGTGCCACCTTACAGGATATCCCTGGAAGATGTGAGTTTAATATAATGGGTACTGTATATCTATATTATACACATTTTACAAAGTATAGATACTACTATAATTGCCTCACGCTGGCTCTTATCTGGCTCAACGCATAGGTATTGCCATTCAGAGTGGCATAATATGCAGCCAGCGTTGAATTGATTTCGATTAAATTTGGTAGGTACACAGATAGATTATGAACTAGATTGAGTTATAGGTTACTTTTTATCCTATTATAAAGCGAGCGGAGCGGCGGCGGCGGACACTGGTTTATCCCATGTCTATTGTCTATGATTACGAACTTTTTTATCTACAGCGACCTCAAACTAACTTTCACTAAAAAATCTCTCTACTTTTTGGATTCCGGGAGAGATTTTATACACATAGGTAGGTACATTATAAAAACAAATGGTTCCTTTAAAGGAACTACCAAAAGGGACCAGTGGGAATAAATGAGTAAAATATATCTACGTCGCGTCATGTAATTGGTATGCAGATACTGAAGGTACAAACATACGTAATAATCAATGTAAGGCGAATATGTTTATCATAAAATATGCCCTTGCGGCGATGACCTGAATGCCCTAAGAGTACCTACCCTGTATAGAAATCCGTAACAAAGCGTAAATCTTTTGAGACCGCGTTACTTAAGCCTTAGAATATAGAATAAACCAGAACCCGTGTCACACGTGAAAACGGTCACCACGCAAACTAGTCTCAATGAGAACAGTTTCATCCAGTCTGTTTGTTCTCGGCCGTGCAGCTAGTCTTGTCGAACTCGAATGATTTTCTTGTGAATATGCCGTCGTGTGTCGTTCCCACTTGTAAAAATTCTGCTAGTCGTAAAAAGAAAAAGGATACAATCACATTTCATAAGTAAGTATTACATTTAAATATGTTTTTGGTTTAAATAATGAATTTTCTTTACCATTTTCTTTGGAAAAAAGTCAAGCGTCCATTTTGTCATTGGTGCCAACATCATCAAAATATTACCCCTACTGGTGGGAAGTATGATAGGCGCGGGGGAGGCATTGTGTTTTGGCGACACAGCGCCCCGTACTAATAGCATCATACGCACCTTCTGGTTTATTCTATGTTCTAAGACTTAAGCATAGACAAAGTTATTTCGACAATCCAAACTTTTTATTAGGAAGAAAGTTTCCTCCAATACGGCTAATGTTGATTTATTTGTTTCCAGCAGTTTGAAGGCCGATTGGGTTTTATTTACACTTTATTTACATACATTATGGTGATTGAGGATTTCATATGAAGAGTTTGATGAATAAAATAGAACAGTTGCAGGTACCTAGCTTGAATGAACTGACAGTGGGATTGTGAAGTCAAGGTTTCTGTTAACGATAACATCATACATTTTATCAATTTTTACAACAAGGGATTAAAACTGCCATTTTCGAAAACAACCTCGTTGTTTTTATTTAGTTACATTTTAATGTGTTCTTTCGAGTTATTTAGTGTAATTTTGGTGGCATTTTAACCGTTGTAACTTAGGTAAATAGCACATGTGTGATGTAGTGAAGTTGCGTGTCTTTTCGAACGAATTGTATGACCTACTTGTACTATAGGTAGAACAAATGTGAAATATTTGTAGAACAGATGGTAAGGGTCTCTTTTTTCCTGTAAAAACTCTGTTTTTCTGCCACCATTTAAACTGGGTTATGACTCGACGGAGACTCTTGACCAATGACTAAAGAATCCACTCTTGACCAATGACTAAATCTTGACGACGCGCCGAGGCTATATCGTAACCAATGAGGTTAATTTTATTACAACTCAATATCACTTGACATTGGCGAAATTGTTTGGAGCACTCCTCAGAAGCCATTATAAAGAATTATATATAGCCATTTAAGAAGAAGAAAAATAACTAAATATTTTGTTACTTTAGTGCGTAGATCCCGACGCACCACAAGCGCCCGAGGAGCCGAAACCTGACACCTCTAGATCGAAGCTGGCAGTGCCGCAGCCCCGGGAGGCTGAGAGCCACAGTGTCGAGGACCTCGGAGACATATCATCAGAGTTCAGCGTCGAGGTAGCTATAGATGCACACTCACTACTCGCCACGTAGTAGAGCACCTTCTATTTTTTAGGGTGCCGTACCACAAAAGGTTCATCATAGGATCACTTTGTTGTCGGTCTGTCTGTCGGTCAAGATCCGTTTTCTCAGGAACGCGTGGAGGTATCAAGCTGAAATTCATAAAATACTCAGGTCTACTGCCCCTTGGTGCTGTGAAAAAATCAAACTTCTAAGCCAACGCAATCAAAAGCCAGCCAAAGTACAGTCCTTTATGCTGCAAATTTTCGATACTCTCAAGGGAATCAAAACCTACAGGGTACTTCCCGTAAACTCAGAATCTTGAAATTCGGTACGAAGCAACGTCTTATAGCACAGATAAAGGAAAAATTGCGAAAAGCATTTTTTTTTGTTTTTTTGATTTTAGAACCATATATTAATATATTTTTAATAATTTTAAACTTACTAGCTACCCTTTCTTCATGATGATTTCATTTAGCAATAAAAATACCATAACTTTTACTACCTTTTTTTATACCTACAGGTTTGTACGGAACCCTCGGTGCGCAAGTCCGACTCGCACTTGGCCTATTTTTTTTTGTATTGTCTCTGTGTGGTGATCAACAAAGAGTTAGTCTATGTATCTATCTATCTTGTAAGCTATTCGTTCGGTGAAGTACTACCACTTTACCTATTTCTGTCGCCAAGCAGCAAGCTGTGTTCCGATTTCCAGGTGCCGGGAAAATTCACCATCGACCAGCCTTTATCTACAAATCAAATATCTTTATTTACTAAAGTATGGTAAATCAAATATCTTTATTTTAGGCTTATTAGAAATTGTACAAAAACCTAAACAATAAGCCCATAGCAACATAAATACCTTAAAAACTAACATACATATAAAAAAACACTTTTAGATTTTAATGCACACGTAAAGTTAAACACGTAGTTGGTCGAGTAGGTAGTACAAAATTAAGTGTGCTCATTCTTTTGCTTATAAAGCGTGCAAATATTCCTTTACGGATGTTAACATTATTATCCGGTATTTACGACAAAGGAAAACGAAAATGAAAATTAAAAAAATATGCGATATTAAGAATTAAGTAAAAAACAAAACAAAGCGTGCAATTATTTCTTTACGGGTGTTAAAAGGTTGTTAACATAATTATCAGGTATTTATGACAAAGGAAAATTAAAAAGAATATTAAAAAAATATGTCAAAGAATTAAAACCAAAATTAAATACATTGAAAATCAAATAATCAGATAATAATTAAATATCTGTCATAAATAATTAAAATATTACTAAATAATAAAAATATAAATTAAAAAGTAGGTATGTCATTCCTATTTAAAAATTCTTCTGTCACGTAAAATTATTTATCTGCAAGCCACTGCTGAACGAGGCCTCGACTATAAAATACAATGGACGGATTAGTGATCGTAGTATTCATGTTGAGTACTCAGGTGGATACTGCTGCTGCCCTGGTGTAATCCCTTAGTCGAATTTTACAACATCCACGGGAGGAGATGTGGTGTCTATTCTTAGGCCAGGCACACCACGGCACAGTGAAGTTACAGACTGAAGACGTCTCAACTTTATGTCTAAAGGTGGCGAGCGCAGTGCGATAACACGTAGGGCTTAGAAAAACTACACACTACGTAGGGTGCATGGGTGGACTGGACCTACGAAGTATTGAAATAGTAAAGGTGCGTACAGACTACTGAAACGTAACATGAAATGAATGTATCATGCATGAAAGAATTTGCCGTACATATTGCTGCAATGATAGTGATAGGAAACACACTTTGTAACAATTTCTCATAGTTTGGACATCTTGCGCGCGCGAAATGTGCATTTCACGCGTACGCTACGAGCATTACAAACCGCGCGCGGAGCGATCCGTGATTTGTCGATTTTTCGAACGAACACAGGGGAAAAGACAGGAAACAGACGTACGCGGGAGGTTCTTAGGGAATGCGCGGTACGCGTCCACGCTTGCACCGAACATGCTATGAAAGGCAGAATGATACATTTCATAGTTCACCAGTCTGCACGTACTATGGGCATGAAATCTTTCACGGGTGCTTTAGGTATACCTACGTTAGTAGGAATCTGGTAGTCAAATCAGGCACTGTTATTTCATTATGCTTATTTGCATCAAACGTTTAGCTAAACAAGCGTTTTACGCATTTGGTATATTCGAGAAAGTTTATTAAGAGCTGTAATTTCTCATAAACTAGGTGTGGTTTGGCTTCGACCAAAGTAAAATAAATGGACTGGCCTTACCCATACAAAACGTCCGTGAAAAATAAGACAATTCGGATTTAGGGTACGGTCAACAAATAAACTATATATCTATCTATCTATCTATCTACTGCTGAGTAAAGGCCTCTTCTCTACAGCGCCACTCCTGGCGGTCTTGTAAATAAACTAGGTGAAATTAAATTATTGAACTTCTTAAAAACTGTATTTTTTGAATACTTAATACTTTAACAGATGCAATGTGTTTTCTAAAGTTATTTCAGTAGGTTTATAGTACAAAAAATCGCCGAAAAAAATGCAATTATTGAATGAAACTTTTACAAAAATACATGGTTCCCTTCTGTTTTATGTAGTTACGTATCTATTTTTCAGCTCTCAAACATACACAATATAAATCAATAGAAAAGCAAGTCCACCTAAGGTCTTCAGCTCAATCAATTTATGAAAAATATATTTTTCATCACTCAATAAACTAAGAAAATATCATAAAAATCGTACGGAAACATAAATGTATAAAAATTCCAGTATTTAAGAAACTGCAGAGTGCAGTTTTAAGAATTTTGCACAATGAGTTTTTTTATACTACTTGGAAAGACAGATCAAGAAGATGGCCCACCTGATGTTAAGTGGTACCCTCTGCCTATGAACAGTGCATTAACTCAGGTCACGTCCACCTAGGACGCGCCCTATGTGGCATTCCACTGCGCCCGCCACCCTGAAACATAAAGATGAAAAGTCCCATGTGGCCGTAATTTCATCGGCACCCTTACCCTTCAAACTGGAACACAGCAATGCGAGCAGTACTGCTTTGCGGCAGAAACAGGTATGGTGGTAGTACTTCCCCGGACGAACTCTTTCACAAAAAAGCTCTACTACTACTAACCGTTTTTTGGCTTATAGAATTCATTGTGTAGAAAATGATCAGAGCAAATACGGGAAAATGTATTCCACTTCCAAAAGTCGTCTGTTCTTGCTCGTCTTATGACTTCTATCCATTTTTGTTTACCTTAGATTTATTTTGGAAAGCTATAAGGTTAATTAACATGCCATTACATATTATATGCAATTACCTAAAGCGACGTGCTTAGCAATGTTTTGACGTAAATAATGCAAATTACAATTCTAAATCAATACGATACCCCTTAGGCATCAGATTTTTTTGCAGTCTGTACCGGACCATCCGTCATGCGTGAAGTCTTGTCAAATATTTCGTCGCTGTAGTTGGAAAACTAAATAACTAATAACAACAACAAAACCAAAATCGCGAGATAAACGCGATTTACTGTTTTATTGCGTCAAAAATGGCAATAACTTTTTTATCGTAACTAATTTTGCAGTCCGTGTTTTGATATGTTATAGATTGGTACTGTATCTATTTTCGAATTTAATGATAATACATTTTAGTTCTTTTGATTAAGAGAAAAAAATAAAAAAACGACTATGTATTTTTCCCTCGCCAAAGTTTTGAATAATTGATGCAGTTATTTATTTTTGCATGTCAATTGTTTAGTTTTCCTTCGTCAATGATCTCCACTGAGGTTCAAAAAGCTAATGATAAGTGCCATTATTTAATTTTCCCATAATAGTGAAATCATGAAATGATCTATTATTTACTTATTTGAATATGACAATCCTATCCATGGGTATAGATTTAAATAGTATTAAAATACATTTTAAAATAAAACCAACTTATAATATATATATAAATAAATAAATATTTCTGGACAGTTCACACAACATTATCTAGCCCCAAGCTAAGCAGAGCTTGTGTTATGGGTACTAGACAACTGATACACTTAATACAATATTAACATAGATAGATATTTTTTATTATATATAGAAAATACCCAGAACACCCTGAACAAATATCTGCGGATCGCACAAGTATTTGTTCCGAGGCGGGAATCGAACCCGCAACCTCCTGCGTTGCAGGCGAACGTTCGCCCGCCGCGCCACAGAGGTCGTCTTCATAATCATTTCTTTTTATCAAGACTGAATATTAGAAAACTACTGAAACACCTACATTATTTTAGCAGACTTATAAATTCAAAGTAAGTGACATAACAAACTTATCATACGAATAATGCTTATAAAATCAACAAAATGAAATCAATTTGTGGAACACAATAATTCTAAGTATCAAAAAGAAAAAGGTATGTCGACTAAAATTAAAACTATCTACGAGTATAAACTTGTGTCTTTTAACTTTCATTCAGAGTGGGGAACATTGAGATAATGTCCTGGGGCGTAGTCCTCCTTGTCGCTCTTCCTCTAGAGCAAGACGTGTCCATCGACATGTATGGGCCATCATAACCATGCAATAAAGTCGAATTCGCAAAATGTGTTAGTTATGTAGTTTTCCTACTACACGACGATTTATAAGTTTTTTATCAATTGATGAAAATTATGTTACAAAACCTTTACTTACGAATGAAATGCGATGCCTGAAGCTTTATTTGTATTTCTTGTGTTGTTTGCACTTGCAGAAAAGCACAGGAAGGCATTGTATTACCAAGGTATCTAATTTTGGTATTTTTCAGCATAGCTGTCACTCGTTGCCGTGACAAAGACTGACTGAAGCGAAGTGTACTAGCTAGGTCTGTTTAGAAGCTTCAAAACTATCGTTCCATAGGGCCCGTCCATTCATTTTATTTACGTCGATGTGGTTTGGTGCAAAAGAGAATTTACATATACAGTACATACATATTACTTTTGAAACTATCATGGTTATACACATACTTTTCACTAGAAACGGGATATTTACCATGATTACGCTACGCTACGTTGTGTGTCGAGGTGGAGTGAAGTGTGACAATGAAACCGATGGTAGTGGTATCGTCCGTAATGAAAGAGTGGGAAAGACGGTAGATCGATATATCTGTCAATAACATCTACTCGCAAAGACTTTAGTTAGTTCTCCCGTGATCATGGCGCATGAAACTGTGCCGAAATATCGGGAACAATCTAAACTCGAAAATCATGGTAAATATCCCGTTTCTTGTGAAAAGTACTATAAAACTAATATATACATGCACACACATATACACTCAATATATTTATGGATGTGTTATTTGTTTTCTAGGTTGACGATGATCCACACGACCTAGCACAAGACCCGAAGAAACGAGGAAAGTTTTACAAGCTCGTCAAATCAATGAAGAATAGAAGGAAAAGTGTCCAAGTAGCGAAAAGTGCTGATAACCTTGACAAGCCCGTGGAAGAGCGAGAGAAGAAGAAGGGGTTCAAGTTTCATCGGAGATTCAGCCTCAGTCGGGGACGAGAGGATTGAGCTGATTTGAGTTGATTTGAGCTGATTTGAGCTTAAAGTGTTGTAATTTTTGTAAAGTTTACCTACGTTGAAAGTTGAGTAAATATTCTAGAGACGGTTTTTATTGAGTAAGGTAGGAAAAATGTTTTTCTCTGGTCTTCTGTCGATCGAATGTTGATCTTTTTTCTCTGTTCTACCAGTGTGGTAATTGTTCATTGTTCGTACTGAATTTAGAAAAGATACTTATAGATTTGGTTAGAGTTGTATAATATTGGACATAGTATATTGTATGTACCTACTATAGATTAAAATAAACTTATATCTTCATGTCTTGTACCATAAGTAAGTAGACAATAGTACTAATAGTACTTAATTCTTTAATGCCGAAATGGATGCCTGTGTGCAATTTTGAAGCATCTCAAAGTAAATATAAGCTCAAGATTTTAATCACCCATGCCATCTCGAACTTCAGCAAAATTGGCAACGTGAATTCAACATGTAGCGAAGGTGCGAGTTCGGTGCCTGTCCGAATTGGCTCGCATTTTTTCCCTTAAATAGTGCCTCTGTTATGAAGGTCGGCAGTCATCCTTTTGAACTTCTCTTTATAAACTAGCCTAAATATATCTTCTGCCTTTTTAATGCCAGTCCATTGTCTAATGTCGCGTAGCCATAATGTTTTTCTTCTTCCAACACCTCATCTACCTGGTATTTTGCCCATCATTATATCAGTATCAAATGATATCACTCGTGTCTCAGACATATCCCAAGTTGGCAACTATTCTTTGCTAGTTGGTTCACAGAAGACTCGACTTTTCAATTCACATCCGTTTTAGAACATTAATGTTAGTGACTTTATGCGTTCAACTGATTCGCAGCATACGATGGTAAAACTCCACATCTCAAAAGCCTCGATTCTTTTCGGAGATATTCCCTATTCATCCAATTCAAATGTTAACCAGATTCACAACTTTCTATATATAAAAAAAATCTCTATGTTCACAACTTTCTATTAGAAAGTGTCAAGTAAATACTGAAACTCCGCATATTCACACACTTACACACTTAGTCCCGTCGTCTTTCAAAACTGTGATCAAGTGTCAATTGAGACTCAAGCATAGATTTTTGAACAGTGTTAATTTTTTTTTAAATCTATGCTTCAGTTATTAATTCTCGATTCAGTTTGAGTTTAATTCTGGAATCCATGAATCTATTTATCTATGACAGAAGCATAGTTTTTTTAAAAATTTATTGAAAACTCTCCAAAAATCTATGCTTCAGTCTCAATTGACACTTGATCACAGTTTTGAAAGACGGAACTAAGTGTGTAAGTGTGTGTTATATGCGGAGTTTCAGTATTTAATTTAAAGGTTCAAATTAAAAAAATAATCAAGATTGGCCTATATTTTATGATTATGGCTTCAAAATACCTAGTATCTAAGATATCAACCATGTATTAAATACAGTATAAATAAACTGTTGAAACGTAAAAATATTGATGTAAGTTGTTACCAGAACGTTTCAATAAGCCAACAAACTTGTTAAATAATAATATATATGTATAAATATATTACTGCGCACATGCCTATCATATCAATGGATTGAATTCTAATATAATAACTACAGCTTGGCTTAATTAAGTATCTGTATTTATATTTAAGTAAGTATTCAAAAGAGAGAGTTGGCTTGGCCATATAGATATACGTAGGGTATGTTAATTTTACGAAATTAGTATTTGAATCCTTCTCGCTACAACTAACTAGTTATAGAATTGAAACTATCGTGGTTGGGAAACATTGTAAAACATCATTCAAGATAATAATTTTAACTAGTTATTTCAAAGTTCATATGCAACAAACAAAAACAATGCTGGTTTTCAATTAACTGGATTATGGAAGCCTGTGGTGAGAATGTGTAAGAATCAAAAAGTATGGTATCATTTAAACATCATTTTAAAATGATCCATTGGACAATGGATCAATCAGGAACAAGATTATAAGTATAATGGATCAAACAGGACAATGGATCAATCTCAATGGATCAAACAGGAACTACTCCCAGCTACGCGTCACGATACCGTTAGTGTTGTTTGTCGAGGTGGAGTTAAGTGTGACATGGTAACCGATGGTAGTGGTATCGTTCGTAATAAAAGAGTGAGAAAGAGGGTAGATCGATATATCTGCCAATAACATCTACTCGCAAAGAATTTAGTTAGTTCTCCCGCCATCATGGCGCATGCAACTGTGCCGAAATGTCGAGAACAAACAAAACTCAAAAATCATGGTAAATATCCCGTTTTTAGTGAAAAGTATGTTCATATGAAACTGCAGACAACTACTTATCTACCAGCATGCATAATGCCAGCATTTAGGGGAGGCTTCCGTCTGTTAGTTATTTAGCTCAGTTGAGCCTTGTTTATATCGTTTGCAACGGTCTTTAGATAGGTCACCAGGTAGAGCTTTAGAGTTCATCCGAGGAAGCACTATCACTATACTTATTTCTGCCGCAAAGCATTAGTGCTCGCATTTTATTTACTATGTACTCATACCACTTCAAACTTTTAGTAATAAGTACCTACTATGTTCACCTTGAATATTTTCTAAATGTCATGTCATATTCAATTTGTTCTTTTGTTTTTTGCAAATAAATTATCATTATCATTATCATTATCATTATCATTGCTGTGTTCCGCTTTGAAGGGTATGGTTGCCGGTGAAATTACAGGCACATGAGTCTTTTCATCTTTATGTCTCAGGGTGGCGGGCGCAGTGCAATGCCGCATAGGGTGCGTCCTATGTGATAATGCACTGTTCATAGGCTTAACATCAGTTGGGCTATAACCTTGAACCGTAATTCCAAGTACTATAAAAAAACAGTACCTTAATAATGTATTTTTAAAATGTTGCTACCTACTTGTATTAGCTGTAGTATCCTAACTACCTGTATATTTCTTCGAAAAGTCTGAATTCTATTATGCATCAGAAAAACTAAACCTTAAGAAAAACAAGAGGTACAAAATCACGTAATTCGTAACGTAACAATAGATTTTTTCTACATTTCTGGAGCATTCCGCCTTACATGAAAAGATTAAATAACACGGATTGAGTTTTTGTTAGACATTGTTCAGGTTTTTACAAAGTTCAAGGTCAGAAATCAAATTGTATAATGTTCGAGACATTTGTTGACTCCATGTGGCAATGCACTGCGCCCGCCAACCTGAGAAAAAATATTAAAAATCTCATGTGTCTGTAATTTCACCGGCACCCATACCGTTCAAACCGGACCACAGCAATGCGAGCACCACTGCTTGGTGGCAGAAATAGTTATGGTGGTAGTACTTCCCCGGATGAATTCTTTCACAAAAAAGCTCTACTACTTACTTGTATGTTTCTGTTGAAATTGTTATCGGCGAGCACCATTGACTAGATTGATGACGTTTTTGTTAGTGCTTAATAGTGGTTTAGCTTCTCCTGACATTTAAACGTCATCTAAATTGTTATTAATACTCTGTGAATTAAAATAATACAGTAATAAATCAATTCTATCATATTATGTTTATTACTTACAATTGGTAAGTTTATATAAGAGAAAAGGCACCTAATTGTTGAAGTAAGATATTTATCGATTTTCTATCTTGACTTTTAACTCTGTACAGTTGTTTCATAAGAATCTGCTTATTGGGCCCGTACACGAGCAATAATACAGAAAATGGCGGCGCTTCAGCCGCCCGCCATTTTGAGGTCGTTAAGTACACGTATTCACGTAAAACACACTGCTGAGTCCACGAGACAGCCGCAACCCATTTTTTTGTATCAATCTTGAATATAATATAACTTAAATAGTTTTTTGTAATATATCTGTGATATATTTTATAGCCTCACACGGCGCTGTCCTCAAATAGAATGTCCTATCTGAGGTAGTTAAGTAGAGTCATGTTGGAGGGTTCCAAGGATATCGATCATTCGAGGTAAATGTGTCATAAACATCTCAGTTTCTCCCAGAATATGGATGTTTAAAAGCCCGTGTACGAGTCTCTATAAATACGTTTATCTTGTGCCTTTAATTTGTATTAACTTTTACCATCTTTATGTAACTTATCTTCCAGTATTGTGATAATAAACAATTCCGTACAAAAAACGTTAAAATTCAATAAAACGTTTACAATATTGTTAAAACATTTTACAAATAACATTTTGCAATCTAAATTTTAACTCAGCTTACAATCAAAAGAGTCGACATTATTTAAATTCATCAACAATAAAAACTACATAAAATAAGTCTAAACATATTTGGTACATGGTGTTAATCTGTACTAGCTCAATTTTATGTAGCTAGATCATTTCTATCTTTACAGCTAATAACAAAACTGTTGTGTATTTAATTGATGTACTTAATATGCTTTATTCTCAATATATCTGATTTTATATTTCATGTTAAAAGCTTCTGGAAATCTGTAAGTACATAGCTTCAGCTATGTATATATTTTTAAGTGAAATTTCTTTTTAAGTTGTTCTATGTTGACATGAAGTCACTGACAAAACCTAGAATCTATCTATTATCTTGAAGCCTATTTTGTCTTTCTAGTACAAGGAATAATGGGTTGGCCTTTTGTCTCCATTTGGTTACCTAGTTAGACCTAGTTTAGTATCAATCACAATGTATTAGCAAGCTATAAGAGTGTCGTTAAGAGCAGGACCACCTTATTATACCAATCGTAGGCAAATGCAAATGTCGTTACTCAGCTTTTTCCTATCATTTCCTATATTTTATACATTTTTCCTGATCTGTCTTAATATAACAAATGTTTGTACGCTGAAATGCAGAGTCCAGCGTTCACCATACCTAACCTAACAACCAATGTAACTTACCTGGATTCACAAACAATAAATGATTTATGATTTATGATTTTTTATGTTTTTTTATGATTTATGTTTTTGTCTCCATCTGCGCGTGCAGTGTTGTGTCACTGATAAAAATAGTAGAGTAACGAGTACGTAAAACACGATACCGTAAAATAACTTGCTTACATATGCGAGTAGCTTCGAAAACTAAAAAAAAAACATTATGTAAACTTTACAAATCTACCATACAACTTATCAAAATAAAATTAAAAAATGAAATGGCGGTCTTATCTCATACAAGCGATCTCTTCTAGATAATCGAAGCGAAGGCAGACCTGCTGGACCTGTTGGCCTGCGACGCAGGAGGTTGCAGGTTCGATTCCCACCTCGGAACAAATATTTGTGCGATTGCAGATATTTGTTCAGGGTGTTCTGGGTATTTTCTATGTATAATAAAAATATCTATCTATGTAATGTATTGTATTAAGTATATCAGTTATCTAGTACCCATAACACAAGCTCTGCTTAGCTTGGGGCTAGATAATGTTGTGTGAACTGACCAGCATTATTTATTTATTTATTTGTATCGAGAGGATTATGTTTGTGTTGTTTCTACCTACTGTTGGTTTGGTTTTTTATTGGTTTGGACCACTTCACGCGCTCATAGCTTGCTCATTACTCGGCTAGTCCTTCAAGTGCATAATTTGAACATGCGATGTTATATTAATACTAGGCAAATGTTGGTAGCTGTTACTGTTCTTTGTTGAGCCGATTTAATTAGAGTAGGTAGGTTAGTTAATGTTTAAAATATATAATTAATGGTGTTTTAACATTCTTGTACTTATTATTTATTTCATAACCCTCACTATAGGTACTTACTGTAGTAGGTTTCATCTGATTATTCTCATTTTAGTGCAAGTTTTGATCTATCTGTGTACCTAGCCTCGGAACAAATATTTGTGCGTTCTGCAGATATTTGTTCAGGGTGTTCTGGGTGTTTTCTATGTTTAATAAAAAATATCTATCTATGTAATGTATTATATTAAGTATATCAGTTATCTAGTACCCATAACACAAGCGCTGGCTTAACTTGGGGCTAGATAATGTTGTGTGAACTTGTCCAGCATTATTTATTTATTTTATAAAATTTCATGAAAACCGGTCCAGTCGTTTTAGCGTGATAGCAAAACTACTCCTGCAGGCAGCTTCTTGCCTGGTGTTTGTAGATCATGCGAACATTTGTTCACGCGGGAATCGTACCCACACATCTTGCGTCTCAGTCGGTACTCGTTCGCCGTGTCAGCATCACGGGGGTCGTGGATGCCATTATCCTACACAGTGCATGAGCTAGAAACATCCTCCAATGCAGAAGTACACAGTTTTGGAGAAATAACGTCACAAGACGAAAAATCTTAAATTATTTAAATGAGTCTACGCTTCGCAAGTGGCATGAAATTCAAATTATATTGTATTTTTTAACTCTTCTTCTTCTTCTTCTCCTTATCCTCTACTTTGAATGGCTTCTGAGTTCTGAGGAATACGTACTCCAAACAATTTCGCCAATGACAAGTAATATAAATTTAATTTAAAATATTAATTGTATTAATATAAATTTAATGGTATCCATAAGTGGTTGATATATACTTGGAAAAAACAACAAACTGAAAAATCACGCAAAATACTTATATTTAACTACACCACACATGTGATCTTTATCTAAGTGGAAATTTAACAACAATTTAATAACAACCATACACTGGTTAAAATGCCACCAAAATTCCAAGAAATAACAAAAAACGCATTACGACAGATTACGACGATGATAGAAATGAAGACGTTTCTTCCAAAAATGGCGGATTGGGTCGTATTTTTTGCTCATTACACCTCATCAAAACATAATTAATGAGATAGCGATAACAGATTTTGCGGACTGATAATATCTCATAAATATAATTAGTTTAGCTACGAATATCCTTCAATTATTTTTACAGTGTTTTTTGTTCATTGACATTCTTAGCTGAACGAGTTATATTTATGAGATTACCAATCAAAACATATAAAGTATAAAGTTTATTTAGCTCTTCACAAAAGGTTTCATTGTCATCAATTAACATAACTCGTGCATAATATTACATTGTAGGTAAGCGTGATGAACCAAGAAAACCTGTTTTGCGAGAGCCTGGTGCCTGAGATAGGATTTAGAAAAAACCCGTATTACAGGTCACCAGTGCATATGTGTAAAGTCTCGTAGTTTCCGGAAACAGTTATTGCTAATTCAAGAAGTGAGCAAAAACACAATCAAACAATATCGCACCTCTTTTGGTAAGCGGTTACCAGAAGGATCAAACGCCTAAGGGCTCAATACCGTTCGTGAGCTTGGGATTGTCGACAATTCTCATTGCACGCTCGTCGTTCGTCGACGAACGATTGCACGCTTTTAAACCGATTCAAAAGGTCCAAGCTGGTATCCAGGTGCTCCAGCCTAGAGGTGAAAGCAGTATTACATGTGGGGCCGGACTTGCGACTTATAGAGAAGTAGCCTTTGCCCCGCAGTGAATTACTACAGCTTCACTCTGTTAAGCACACCGAGCTTTTTGGCAGCCATCTTGACCTTGTGTTCTAATGTTCCTTATGGCTATTATTTAAGGTATTTATACTCTTCCTAGTCAGACTATACATTATTCAAGCATTTGCATAATCTATTCGTTCAGATATGTATACATCTTAGTGTGATTGGACACGCGTTTGACAATGCCCGATGTAAGTTTAGGTCTACTAAGGTACTAATAGGTAATAGGTACTAATGACAATACAAGTTGTGATGGGGTTCGTTGTTCGATTTATTTCCAAAAACCAATACTTATATTTTTAAGTATTCCCTAAACTGCATTATAGCAAACAGCGAGGGCAGAAGTAAACGGGGCGTGAAAAAAACTATGTCCTAAGCCAGACTAATTTCTGCCTCGAATTGCAATTCAATTTATTCTAGTAAGTTTGTATGGGATGACTTTATCACGCAATGCTATTGCTAAGAACATACCAATTTCAAAAGACACCCTTGATGCCAATGAAATGACAGGGCCGATGCCTTAGCGAAGGCAGGAGCTAAACTTATCCAATAGCCGGGATAACGAATACAAAACTTAGACAAACCTGTACTAGGCCCTCTGAACTTCGTATCTACCTACCGTAGGTACTTATTCGTATCTTTCGTGTTACCTAGCAGAACATTTTTACTGTACAACTGCGTATAATAATGTGCATTTTCATTTCCAGACTTTTAACCATTAAAAACAGTTTTGTCACAGTTTCTTTTCCGGTTCGTTTGTTTCAGGTACCTTTAATTAACATAAGTAGGTACCTATTTAACATTCCATTACTTACATGTAAAATCAGAGCAATAAACTTTGCTTCTGACAAGTAGGTGTTATTCAAAATATGACACAGTATATATGAGTATGTTAAATTAAGTGTTATTTTAGTTACTTAAATTTAGTTAATAAAATATATGTAATTGATACAATAGGTAACAATGTATTTGTTCCACTGGAACAATTTGTTTGAAATGTGGAATCTTTAGACTAGGGAAATGTAATCTCAGCTGTGAAATATACCTCTGGTACTTTCGACATACCAATTGCTTACTAATTTTTGATTAATAATCTGTAATTGCTGATTTCAGTGACTATCTTATCAGTCGGTAGGTACTGATCTTCCTTAGATAATTTTTAAGAAACTAGGTTAGGTTTTTTCCGAAACTATAAGAGCTATGCTGTTGAAACTTGGTAAGTAGATGTATTCAGTGAACCGCATTAAGATTTTCACACAAAAATAGAAAAAAAGGAATAAATTTCTGGGGTTCCTCAACTTAGAACTGTAACTCAATTTTTTTTTTCATCATGTTTTTTTTTTCAGTGTTTGTTGAGAAAAAATTGTATTGGTTCTACTTTGATTTGCAAGATATTGATGTAAAAAAACTATATCTTATGATGGTAGATACGATATCAAAAGAGGTAATGCAAGCCAAATTAATTAAGTCACAAGATATATAAAATCTGGTGAATCAGTGCTTTGTAAACTATAATTTCCAACCGTTTTCCTCATTTTATCTCGGCTGATTAAACCAAATTATTCAGATAACGGAGTTCCATGTCACCCTTCTTACACTCGTTATATGTTCTCGATGGCAATCTTGATTGTATCCATGGATCACAGTGTGGCATTCGTTTTGTTAGTGTATGTCTCAATAAATTGTTCCGATTGCCGAAGGTTATACCGGCAGCTCGTCACGCAACTGCCAAACTTCCTCCGCTTAACCTCCGGTTTCAGCAACTGAACAGGAAAGCTTGCAGCAGAGTTTCAGAATACTCGGCCACAAAATATTTAAAAAAAAAAGTTTTGTGCTTGTAATTAGGTACTTAGGTACACTAGCAGTAGCATCATCATCTCACCCCGGAATCACCCACTGCTGGGTATAGGCCTCCTTTCTCTTTTGCCAGCCTCCTCTGTCCTGTGCGTCTCTCAACCATGTGTTGCCCGCGACGGATACAATGTCGTCGACCCATCTCGCTTTCGGACGACCCGGATTTCTTCGGCCCGACTTTGGCCACCACTCCGTTGAGGCTTTACTCCATCGGCCATCACCACGTCTGGCCAGGTGTCCTGCCCAGCTCCACTTGAGGTTGATAGCTCTGTCTCCGACGTCATAGACTTTCGTCCGACGACGGATCTCAGTGTTGCGGACTCGGTCTAAAAGTGTTATGCCAAGCGTAGCTCGCTCCATGGCCCGTTGTGCAACACGTACTCGGTGCACAGTCTTCTTAGTGAGCGTCCATGTCTCGGCACCGTGAGTTATAGTTGGCAGGACTCACTGATTATAGAGACGGGTATTCAGGCACTGTGGGGACCTTTTTTGACCGGAAGACTATTGAAATTTCCATTTGGATCGTATAATAAACAAGATTTCTTCATTCACAAGTATATTAATTTATTCCATGAAAAAACCAGCAAATTACATCTTCATTCTTTTTTTAAACAAGACCATCACACGCCCCCTATATTCAGTTCTACGAAACTTAACTTTTTAAGAGGCAACGGTCAGCTCAATGCATTCTACCACAAAAATAGGTTAGATAATTAATTTTTATAATACTTTTTTAATACTCCCACTTAATTATTATCTAACTCTAACAAAACAACTTACTTACGGAACAACCATTGAGCCATTGAACTTAATTTTCTGAAAGTATCTCATCTCTTAAATTTTCAAACTTACAGGTTGGCAGAGCCTTTGTTAAAATGTCTGCCAATTGTTCAGAACTTTGCACAAACTTAATGTCAATTACTCCCTGACTTTGGTTATCCATAAACAAAGTACAATTCTGAGATTCTCCAATTTCTACAAAGAACTGCTTTAACCATAACATATTTTTGGTTGCTTCACATGCAGCCATGAATTCAGCTTCAGTTGTTGATAGAGCAACACAAACTTGTTTTTGACTAGCCCAACAAATGGGACCTCCATTCAACATGAACACATAGCCAGTAGTTGACTTTCTAGTGTCCAAATCTCTAGCAAAATCTGAGTCTGAATACCCAACTAAACCCTCACAACCTTGATATTTTATACAAATATTTTTGGTCTTAATCAGATATCTTATTATTCTTTTGAGTTGAGCAACATGTTCTGAACTTGGATTATTAATGTATCTACTCAAAAGATTCATAGCATATGATATATCTGGTCGAGAGGCAGTTGACAAAAACAATAAAGAACCTATGGCCTCCCTGTATGGAAAATCCATCTGCTCTTTATCATTACCCTTAGTTATATGAACATTTGCATCGGCAGGTGTATTGCAAGGATTCGCAGTACACATACTGAATCTACGAATTATTTGTTCTGTATATTTCCTTTGACCAATACATATACAGTTATCACTTTTGATAATCTCTAAGCCTACAAACTGACTTAAATTCATTTCTTTAATCTTAAACCCCTGATTCAAATAATCTATTATTTGATCTAATACAATATTTGAGTGAGACATCACTAACGCATCGTCGACATACAGGACTAACAGAGCCTTTACGCCATCAAAATCACATGTAAAAACAGTTATCAGTCTGCAATTGGATAAAACCAAAATTCATAAGAAAATCTGTGATTTTTTTATTCCAGCATCTCGAGGCCTGTTTCAGTCCATACAGCGACTTGTTCAATTTACAGATTTTATTTTCTGGTGCTCTTACCCCCTCTGGAACTTCCATGTAGATGTCCTCTTCCAGCTGTCCATACAAAAAAGCTGTTTTGACATCTAGCTGTCTTATATTGCAGTTATGTTGTGCAGCCATACTTAGTAGTATTCTGATTGAATCATATCTTGTGGTAGGTGAAAAAGTTTCATGGTAATCAAGCCCTTCAATCTGTGTAAAACCACGAGCACAAAGCCTGGCTTTGTATCTCTCTATTTCACCGTCTTTATTTCTTTTAATGTTGAAAACCCATTTTGAAGTAATAGTCCTGTGATTTTCTTTTTCAACGAAACTCCATGTATTATTTTCATTGTGAGACTTCAACTCTTCATTTATGGCTACTCGCCATTCTTTTGATTCTGAGCTGTTAACAGCTTGATCATAAGTCCTAGGAGCATCCATCTCTATCATATTTGCTTCAAAAACCCTGTTTCTGGGACGAAAGGCGACATGTGAAGAACTCAAGTTACTTAAGTCTACTACAGTAGATGGTTTAAAAGTCTCATCATTGTCATTCAGACTATGCATGCTGTCATCACTATCATTAGTCTGATCATTTTCAACATTTTCTGTCGTTGTTTCTATCCTGTCTGAGCATGGTTGTGGATTTTCTTCTTCAATAACTATCTCGGCTGTATTTCTTCTGATTTCTGGAATCTTTTGCTCATTGAAGATAACATTTCTTGATACTGTTACTTTCTTTGTCCGTGGATCATACATTCTGTAATTAGTATGATCATATCCTACTAACATCATCTTATGACTTTTACTATCAAGTTTAATTCGTCTTTGAACTGGCACATGCACAAAACCTTCACAACCAAACACCCTGATGTGATCTAAGCTTGGTTTAATTCCATGCCAAAGCTCGTATGGTGTGATGTTGGGTGTTTGACTTGAAGAAGTACGATTCAATAAGTAAACAGCATAGTTCACTGCTTCTGCCCAAAGGTAGAGTGGTACATCACGTGCATATAACATGGAGCGGGCACTTTCCACAATGGTCCTCATCTCCCTTTCTTCTCGTCCATTCTGTTCTGGTGTGAAACTTGCTGTAAATTCTTGAGAAATACCCTCACTATCCATAAATTCTCTGAATATTTTGTTTTATATTCTCCCCCATTATCACTATGAAGAATACGAACGCTATGCAAGTACTTTGTCTTTATCTTTGCATTGTACTTTTTAAAATAGTCTAAGACATCGCTTTTGTTCTTTAAGAAATAGACATACATGTAGCTTGTAGCTGCATCTTTAAAAATAACAAAGTATTTCATACCTTGAACTGACTGCTCACTGAAAGGTCCACAGACATCACTATACACAAGATCATCTGATTGTAGCTGCCCTCTGCTGGACTTCTGGAACGGTTGACGAGTATGCTTTCCATAGGCACAACCCTCGCACACGAACTTGTCACACTCAGAGAGGTCCAATCCGGTGATCACATTACTTTTGCACATTTTCTGTATTTCTTTTACATTCAGGTGTCCAAGTCGTTCATGCCATGTCTTGAGATCTGACTTTTGAACTAGATTACATGTGTGATTCACTAATGTTTTCACTTTTAATTCATACAAGTTGTTACTTTGCAAAGAAGCACACATCTGCAAGACATTTCCCATGTAAATCATTGCATCGCTGTCTTTTTTAACAATTTTATAACCTTTTCTCACAACTGCTCCTTCTGAAAATAAATTCCTTCGCAATGTGGGAACATAAAGGACATCTTTCAGAATACTTGTCTCCCATTGGCCGTTGACACACTTGCTGATCAAAATACTGCCTTGACCCAGCACTTCTACTGCTTCTTGGTTTCCCAATTTCAGTGAAGAGCCCGTATATGGGTATAGTTCTTGAAAGAATTCTTTTCGGTATGATATGTGAGCTGAAGCTCCACTATCCATGATCCAATGATCACATTCAGTCCAATCTTTGTTTGTGATATTGAACGCTGACATAATACATAATATTCTTCTCTTCCTGAGATTTCTTTGGTGAGTGACAATCTCTTGCAAAATGACCACGTTTCCCACAGTTGTAACACTGGAACCTGTGCTGCTGGCTTTCTTTTTTAGCATCCACATTCTTTGTGTCATTTTCTTTTTTTCTCGATGACGATTGATCTGACTTTCTCTTTGTATTTTGTTTTGATACCAACAATGCCGTTTCATTTTCTTCCTCAACATTCAAGCTGGCCTCTTCATCTAATAAGCGTGCGGTCAAGTTCACTATTGTTTGTCTATTTGGATCGAGTGACATACATGCCTGGCGGAGTGATCTGTACTTAGTTGGTAACGTACTTAGGATCTTGGTCATGATGGCTATATCACTAATTTTCTCACCACTTTCTTTGAGTTGTTTAGCCAAGCTCTCTACTTTAGCAATGTGTTGAGCTATACTATCATTCGCTGACATTTTTTATTGATAAAAACGCTCATTTACCACCATCTTGTTCAGTTCCGACTTCTGCTCGTATATTGACTCGAGTTTTGTCATCACATCCAAAGCAGATTCACAATTTTCAACCAGGGATATTTGTTTTAGATCCATGGCTGAAGTCATGATAAACATCGCCATTCCGTCATCTTTATTCCATTGTTCTCGTTCCACAACGTTTTCTGGTTTTGGTTTATCGATAACCAATCCTTTCGCTCTCAAGGCGCACTTTATTTGGAACTTCCATTGCTTGAAATTCGACCCATCGAATTTTTCTAGGCTCATGGGTTTCACAGCAAAATCCATTTTGTTCTTTTCTAATTTTTCTTTTGGAAAGAAACTATCGAAGGAAACAAATGCCGGTCGCCAACCCACGTACAATTTTCACAATTTTACTGATTTTTGTAATTCTTGCTCTTTGTTTATTATTTCACAACGTTCCTGGGCTCATAACCTATTGAAATTTCCATTTGGATCGTATAATAAACAAGATTCCTTCATTCACAAGTATATTAATTTAATCCATGAAAAAACCAGCAAATTACATCTTCATTCTTTTTTTAAACAAGACCATCACACGCCCCCTATGTTCAGTTCTACGAAACTTAACTTTTTAATAGGCAACGGTCAGCTCAATGCATTCTACCACAAAAATAGGTTAGATAATTAATTATTATAATACTTTTTTAATAAAGACATCTTCAAGTTTGCTGAATGCTGCCCACTTAAGCTGTATTCTCCTGTAGATTTCTTTGTTCAGATGCTCCTTGCTAAAAGATAGAACATGACCTAAGTACACGTAATAAACATTCAATTTTAAAAATGAAATCTAGACAAAAATTACATTTGGCGTGTCTTCTTTTCGGGGTAATTAAACGGGAGGCTCCTTCTTATCTTTTCAAAAAACTTAAGTGGTTATCAAGCGCTAGAACTGGTTCCTCACGTAAGTGCGCTAGGCAGTTGGCCATTCCACAGCATCGTACTGCAGCGTTCAGAGGCAGCTTCCGGTACGCTGCAACCAAGTGCTGGAACAACATCCCGCCCCCGATCCGTGATATGCAAAGTTTGTATAGCTTTAGGAGGAAACTAAAATTGTTTCTTAGTCGTAGGCAAAAGGAGACTGAGCATCTCAGAAATGAGGTGTCTTTTATCTAGATAGTGGTGATAATTCACAATTCGTGTTAACTTACCTCTTTTTTTAAGTAACGCTGCTTTGTGTTTATTTGTTTAATCTAGTTAAACTCTGAATTTCACTAGCACTGTCTTGTCTTGTTGTTACTTGTTAGCTTGTAGGACTGGCTTTGAGTCATATCTTATCTGTAAAGCAATGGTGGTGTCACCTATCACAGAATTTATGGTAGGTAGGTAGTTTGTTTTTGTTAAATCGTGACAAAGAATGTTTTCAATAGCAAATCCGGCAAAGGTAGGTTTATAGTGTCATGGCTGCCTGCATTATTTTTATTTTTAGTGACTCTTGTTTATTTTTTTTTTGTATAAACCAGCTTTGTTTAATCTCGTCATTGTAATTTTATAGTTAGTTGTATAAGTATGCTAAAAATGTATTTTATTTTTAAATTGCCTGTATCTGCATGCACGGCACTCAATCGGAACTGGAGCGGATATCCGTGGTTCACTCTGGGCCTCAACGGAAGATCAGCGCTGGGTTGCCAACGCGGCCTAGCAAACGCTGAGTTGAGGACCCTTTTGTGGCTTACGTCAGGCACACACACAAATTGCCTTATTTTTTATATCTGTGTAATTTGTTTTTGTTTTAGTTTTTTATTTTATGATGTTTGCTTTTGTGTGTTGCATGTGTGTGTCTTTGATTGTTTAGTCATAAATAAACGTTTCTTTCTTTCTTTCTTTCTTTCTAATGATCAACTATCTCTACCTTCTCGCTTCCAATCTAAATTGTTGGAGTCGAGACGCTAGAGCTAGTCGCTTGTCTACACTTTTGTCTTGGACATGTTCATCTTCAAGCCCACTTCCAAGGAGGCATCAAATAGTTCTTTGAACATTTGCATAGCAGTAGCATAGTAGTTGGTATTACAAATAGAATTATCAAACCCGTTTGGAATAATGGAATTTAGCACGAGGATCCTAGTAACTCATTTTGATAATGTTATCACTTTTATTCTCAAATTACTTGCAAATAAAATAAATGCGCACCTCAAATTTGCTTTCCATTATACAATGATTTAGAAGCAAAAAACATATTTATAGGTAGCAACCATTTCGACATCTGTTTGTTTACCTTTGAGGCCTTGTTGATACTTTTTTTTTTAAAATTTTGGCAATCTGCTTTGTCATTCATCATTCAGCCACAATTTTGTATTTTTTTTTGAATTATTATGTATTTCGCCGTTTAATTATTAAACTAAATGCAAACTTCAATTTTATTATAAAAAATAATAATAATACTGTTTAATCCAAAAGTTAAATTACATCGAAATGAGTTATCGATGAAACGTTCTACTCTAGTGTTCATTTAGTTCGGTCCGAAACTAGTTTAGAGATTGTCTATGATGCCGACCGAGCTGAGCAAATCCGAACATTATTCGTGGTAGCACAACAATCGAAACTTCGGTCGAGTTTCGGTCGGGCCCGAACATTCGGATGTGTCACTTCGGAGTAGCAGTCCTGGACTCGCTTGTGTTCGGAGACCAATCACCCACACTGGCCAAGTCTAGCAGCCTAAAAGCCAGGGTTACTTTGCTGAACACCGCATAGGGCATTATCACGGGACACTGTGATCTCAACATCTACTGACGACAGGGGCTACGGATAGTGGACTGAATCTCGGCTACTTTATTTATTTATTTAAAAAACTTTCATCACGTACGTCAATGTAATGCCAACGCATTGCGTAATGCGTACGTCAACTTACGTCAACGTTTCACACAAAACAATAGTGCAAGGAGGACTTAATGCTAACAGCATTATCTGCCAGTCATCCTGGACGTGCAGAAAGATGGTGAGGCCTTACGAACAAGAACCACAGAAAATAATAATAACAATACAACTTAAAAAGTTAAACTAAAAGGATAAATATAACATACTAATAAATACAAAGACCCAAACGAAATATAAATAAAAAAAACTGTTTCACAAAATAATAATATACATAAATAAATTACCGTGATAATAAAACACATACTAAGTAGGGAAAGTACAAAGGTATATACCTAACACAGGCTGCAGTAACATAGATTGTGAAACACTGATACTGAAATGGAAACTAATAATTTAGCCTCTTATTATACAGTTCACGTACCAGTCTCTTAAACGAATCAATATAAAGAGACAGTGGAACATGTGACTTTACACTGCACAGCCACAAACAAAGCCAAGGAAAAAACAGAACTCCAGGAGGTGATCAAGACCTGTTCACTTCATCCATATCACGCTCGGGGACACTGGAACAGTTCGGCCACCAACTCAAAGTCCTTCTCCGTTATTTTAAGGAGTTGGGCTGGCTTTGGTCATGTTACCAGGGGGGCAATGCACATCACACCCCAATGCAGTACGTCAGACGTCAGTGCAGATTTATCTCCCTGAATATCTGATATTATATCTGAATTATAATGTTACTTTGGTCGAAGATTATAATTATAATTAGATAGGTACAAATTTAATTACCTGATGTACACTTAATTATTGCTACAAACCCAGCAGACACCACAAGGTCACAAAATCTGACCTACACCACTGTGGTAAACAATATTTATTTTGGGCATTACAACAGGTTATTTGCTTAGATAATTACCTATCTAAGATTACTTGATTGAAACTGGAAATTCAACCTAATCTCCTAAGGTCAGTGCCAAATCTATCTTTAATCGGGGGGAAATAGTAGAATTTAAACTAACCCCAAAAGAACAAGCGTAAACGAAGTGCCAAACGAAGTCGATAATATAAATCCGCAAAATCGTAGTATTCAAAATATTATATACCGATGGGTCACGCGGGTAGGTAACGCGGAGGATGTTGTCAATGTTGCTCATTAGCCGACTTTCTGCAAAATGCCTTATAATATAACTTTTTTTATCTACACTCAAATCGAAAAATTCGAATTACGAATTCAAAGACGGTTCTATACAGACGCACTATATAGACGCATATACATAAAATAAAGAATAAAACTCATTATAGTACCGCCAACTGTATCATAAAACTCATTATAGTACCGCTATCTTTTTTTTTATTAATTCATTAAACTAGTCTATGGTTATAGCCTGAATATGAAAAAAAGGCGCACGCATGCGCAGTTCAAACTGTAACAAAATGGCGCACTAACTTAATTTCCCGCGCTTCCCATATTACTATACCAAATAAATTACTTCCTTGAAACCTACCTACTTTGTTTAATTTCAATTTTTCCTATGAGAGAAGATAAAGTAGTGTATGAAACTGCATATAACTTAGGTATTAAAACACTCGAGTCAACCTATTATCGCATTCGGCTTCGCCTCATGCGATAAACATACTCTCGTGTTTTAATAACCCTTCTAATATGACAGTTGCATAAACTACTATTTTACATCTGATGCATGATTATGCAAGGCTGGATTTTACACGATCAATTTTCCAAAACATGGTTTCCAAATATCATGCTGCGCAAAACGTGCCGTACAACACTGGCTGTACATTATCGACACGGGTGGAGCAGGGGTTCTCTGTGTCAGATCTGCCACTCAGTTTAAACCTAATCTTCTCATGTCGGTCAAATAGTTGAACAGTGCAAACGAGGCTCAGCGGCTACTTAGCACTGACCAATGAGAAGCTAGGAATTAGATAAACTTTCGGCCAATCACAATATGGTCACGAAAAACATACCATGTATATTCAAACAGATTGTACAAAATCACCTTATGACGATTTCACGCAGCCAATTTTGGGCAATCAAGTTTAACACTCACTGATCTGTCTTGCGATGAGTTCCAATGAGCGGGCTGACCAAAATCAGGCTACGCAATAACATGGCGTACATTATAATGTTGTACATTATTGCTTCGCCTCTTGACAAAATATTATGGAGTCATCAAATGTTATGTTCAGTTCAATGAGTATACTCCGGTTATTAATTAATGTTAATCGGTAAAGAAACGGAACAACCAAGTCTCTTGCAAGGCACCGCAGGTATCTGACAAACATATAATATTGAAAGTTTTGGCGCTATCCTCGAAGACGGTGGCGCTATCCGCGAAGACGGTGGCGTTATACGCGCTAAGTTTTTTATTATCTGAAAAATTCTACCGATTTTAGCAATTTTTTCTTATAGCTGAGTGGTAAAGATGTGGAGTGGAAAGTGAATCTGTTAGGATTTCAATCAAGAATGCAAGTAGCTATGAAAAACTGGGCTGTCTAGGCCCTCTGCTTGATTATATTGGACACATTTGAAAAACGAGAGTGTGAACCGGCAATGGTGCTTAATGGTTATGTTAATGTTAATGTTTATGTTAATGTTTATCTGAGCGATGCCGGGTTCGCAGCTAGTAGGTACCTACATCGTATAAATGTGTAAAAAGTACCAATCGATTTAGTAGCAATTATTTATTTGAAATCAATTCAAGCTATTTTCTGCCTCAGTGGATAGCGTAATCTTAGCTCAGATAACGAAATCTCATTTGTACTTTTGTCTTCTTCGTGAGTTCACCTACCAACTTCTACAACAAAAACAACCTGAGGCAAAGTAATTGTACAATGTTAATCGCCGTAGCACCTGCACGGGGCAAGGAGGCTTACGGCTTATTGTGATTTAAATAAAAAATAAGTGAAAAGGTGTTCTGAAGTGAAGTGAAAAGTTTAGTCTCGCAACGTTAAATATTTATTGCGTTTTCTTTTATGAATGAATGTACCTAAATACTTATAATTACCTTACAAACTAATTAAAATAACAATTGAATAAAAACTAAATAAACAATGGGTGATCTTATCGCTAAAAAGCGATCTCTTTTACGTTAGTTATTATGTGAAAAGTATATTTTGTACTATCGTGCTAAGGATCTCAAGTGCTAGTGTAAACAAAAGAAAATCAATTTATTTTATGGTAAGTTTTTCTAATTTAATTGTTGCTAAAAATATTAATGGGATTTGTTGTAACGTGGGTTTTTAACTGAAATTTTATTCAACCTCTGTGGCCATAGATGGCATCGAACGTGTCAGAAACCCTGCTCCCACATGCGTCACGCAATCCTGAGAAGGCGCTATCCTCGGAATCCTGTGACGAAGATGATGAAGACTTCACTTGCAATCAAGCTACCTATGGTACAGGTATACACTAATATTTTCTCAAAATAACACTGCGCAGAGGCAGGCGTGCCTCAGCACCATCCAAAGATATCCCCTATACCTCGTGGCTGAGTGCCCCACAACCACACCAGGTTTTTTTAAATTTATTTTTTATACTAATTGAATGACGGAATAAGCTGATGGCCTGCCTGATGTTAAGCGGTAACCTTTGCCTATAAACAGTGCATTCTCACGTCCACCTAGGACGCGCCCTATGTGGCATTGCACTGCGCACGCCACACTGAGACATAAAGATGAAAAGTCTCATGTGCCTGTAATTTCACCGGCACCCATACCCTTTAAACCGGAACACAGCAATGCAAGCACTACTGCTTTGCGGTAGAGTCAGCCCTGACCGTGAGCTGATCAAAATGAGCCCAAACACTGTCAGACCACTGGTAATCATCGAGAAGTTTCGTTGTCCACCTTCCATCTCCATGATCAAATCAGCTCGCTGTCATCATGATATTGTATTGTCATTTGAACTTGACAAGTATGCCAAATTTCAGCTCCATCGGTTGGGTGGAACAGATTTTTATCAGTGCTCACTCCCGCGGTCTATGGCGTCATCCCGGGGAGTAGAGGGTGGATTAAACATATATTTTTGTGTTGTCGCCAGAAGGACTTTCACTACATATATATCGCTTTTGTAACTTTCAAGCATTAGGAGATCAAAGCTCTCGTAAGTACGTTTATGGTAACGCTATTTTTCCTAAATGTCCACTGGGATCACGAGGAAGACGTTCATAGAGTTCACGTAACAAATAATAGGTAATAGCCATAGTAAGCCGCAACGAAATGCCGGCCGGCGTCACATTGAGACGTAGTTTCATTTTTGCTTGGCGTCGCGTCGCACCGTCTTGTTCAATAAATATAAAATAAAGTCGTGTTAGTTAAACCACTTATAACTCAAGAATGGGAGAACCGATTTGGCTGAAAATTGGTGGGAGGTAGCTTAGAACCAGGAGATTAACATAGGGGGAAGGGGTAACGAAAACACCTCTCATTTCTATACAAACATGTCCTGATGCCAGTATGGACCTATGGTATACAGCTGTGGGGCTGTACCAAAAAGACTAACATATAAATAATCCAACGCTTCCAAAATAAAGTACTCAGAGGAATAGTAAACGCACCCTGGTACGTAAGAAACGACGATCTCCACCGGGACCTTAATACAGAATTCGTCAAAAATATGCAGAAGCTCACGAACGTATAGACTTCATCATCATGTGAACGTCGAAGCAATCCAGCTTCTCGACAACACGGACATAGTGAGAAGACTCAAAAGAATTAAACCTTATGAGTTAGTGTAGTGTAAACTATAGTGTAGTGTGTTTTGCAAACTAGTGCTTGCTAATAAGAACACAAGAACAAAGTGTCCTCCCCTCAAATAGAGACAGTAAGAAAAGTGTCAATGGACACATTATAATTATGTTAGGTATAATTTATGTTATAAATCTAGGTCAATGTTAAATTACTTATAAGCCTGCTTTATGGCTAGATTGTAATGATATTGTACATTTATTATGTACACTAATAAAAAAAAAAAGGTTTTAAATACTTTTTTGTATTTCTTTCTTCATCATTCAATATGCGTTTTGATTACGGTTGCCATCTCTAAAATTTGGCAACCAGGACAAGTCACGTGAAAAACCCAATTTGGAGCCCATAACCCGGAAATGTCAACAGTTTTTAATACTTAGTCAGTATAATAAAAAACAGTTAAAAATGTCATAAATTAACATTTTATTTATTTTCAAAGACATTAAATCCCCCAACATTAAAGAAACCCCGCCCAGTGGCGGCCCAAAACTTGAAATTTTTAAACCCGGACTACAAATGAAACCCCACCCGGACGCTCCCCGGACGCCTAGGACAAATCCGCGGAAACCCGGACGGATGGCAACCCTAGTTTTGATAATTATAGAGTCTTACCGTGCTACTAATAAACGCTGAATATCATTAACTTAGATAATCTATAGACAATCAAAGATCATTAAAAAAAGTTAATCCGTTTCTTTTCGCTTGCGATAGAATTTGATTGACAATGCAACACGCAAAACACTATTTATCTGTTCTAAGCTTCGACCAAAGTAAAATAAATGGACTGGCCTTACCCATAGAAAACGTCCGTGAAAAATAAGACAATTCGGATTTAGGGTACGGTCAACAAATAAACTATCTATCTATCTATCTATCTATCCAGCCACTGCTGAGTAAAGGCCTCTTCTCTATAGCGCCACTCCTGGCGGTCTTGTAAATAAACTAGGTGAAATTAAATTATTGAACTTCTTAAAAACTGTATTTTTTTAATACTTAATACTTTAACAGATGCAATGTGTTTACTAAAGTTATTTCAGTAGGTTTATAGTACAAAAAATCGCCGAAAAAAATGCAATTATTGAATGAAACTTTTACAAAAATACATGGTTCCCTTCTGTTTTATGTAGTTACGTATCTATTTTTCAGCTCTCAAACATACACAATATAAATCAATAGAAAAGTAAGTCCACCTAAGGTCTTCAGCTCAATCAATTTGTGAAAAATATATTTTTCATCACTCAATAAACTAAGAAAATATCATAAAAATCGTACGGAAACATAAATGTATAAAAATTCCAGTATTTAAGAAACTGCAGAGTGCAGTTTTAAGACTTTTGCACAATGAGTTTTTTTATACTACTTGGAATGACAGATCAAGAAGATGGCCCACCTGATGTTAAGTGGTACCCTCTGCCTATGAACAGTGCATTACCTCAGGTCACGTCCACCTAGGACGCGCCCTATGTGGCATTCCACTGCGCCCGCCACCCTGAAACATAAAGATGAAAAGTCCCATGTGGCCGTAATTTCATCGGCACCCTTACCCTTCAAACCGGAACACAGCAATGCGAGCACTACTGCTTTGCAGCAGAAACAGGTATGGTGGTAGTACTTCCCCGGACGAACTCTTTTACAAAAAAGCTCTACTACTACTAACCGTTTTTTGGCGTATAGAATTCATTGTGTAGAAAATGATCAGAGCAAATACGGGAAAATGTATTCCACTTCCAAAAGTCGTCTGTTCTTGCTCGTCTTATGACTTCTATCCATTTTTGTTTACCTTAGATTTTTTTTGGAAAGCTATAAGGTTAATTAACATGCCATTACATATTATATGCAATTACCTAAAGCGACGTGCTTAGCAATGTTTTGACGTAAATAATGCAAATTACAATTCTAAATCAATACGATACCCCTTAGGCATCAGATTTTTTTGCAGTCTGTACCGGACCATCCGTCATGCGTGAAGTCTTGTCAAATATTTC
Organism: Operophtera brumata; assembly: GCA_932527175.1. Classification (NCBI taxonomy): domain Eukaryota; kingdom Metazoa; phylum Arthropoda; class Insecta; order Lepidoptera; family Geometridae; genus Operophtera; species Operophtera brumata. The sequence goes on from OW052239.1 coordinate 18,520,118, forward strand.
GTCGCTGTAGTTGGAAAACTAAATAAGTAATAACAACAACAAAACCAACATCGCGAGAAAAACGCGATTTACTGTTTTATTGCGTCAAAAATGGCAATAGCTTTTTTATCGTAACTAATTTTTCAGTCCGTGTTTTGATATGTTATAGATTGGTACTGTATCTATTTTCGAATTTAATGATAATACATTTTAGTTCTTTTGATTAAGAGAAAAAAATAAAAAAACGACTAAGTATTTTTCCCTCGCCAATGTTTTGAATAATTGAAATGATCTATTATTTACTTATTTGAATATGACAATCCTATCCATGGGTATAGATTTATATAATATTAAAATACATTTTAAAATAAAACCAACTTATAATCATTTCTTTTTATCAAGACTGAATATTAGAAAACTACTGAAACACCTACATTATTTTAGCAGACTTATAAATTCAAAGTAAGTGACATAACAAACTTATCATACGACTAATGCTTATAAAATCAACAAAATGAAAAAAAATTGTGGAACACAATAATTCTAAGTATCAAAAAGAAAAAGGTATGTCGACTAAAATTAAAACTATCTACGAGTATAAACTTGTGTCTGTGAACTTTCATTCAGAGTGGGGAACATTGAGATAATGTCCTGGGGCGTAGTCCTCCTTGTCGCTCGTCCTCTAGTGCAAGACGTGTCCATCGACATGTATGGGCCATCATAACCATGCAATAAAGTCGATTTCGCAAAATGTGTTACTTATGTAGTTTTCCTACCACACGACGATTTATAAGTTTTTTATCAATTGATGAAAATTATATTACAAAACCTTTACTTACGAATGAAATGCGATGCCTGAAGCTTTATTTGTATTTCTTGTGTTGTTTGCACTTGCAGAAAAGCACAGGAAGGCATTGTATTACCAAGGTATCTAATTTTGGTATTTTTCAGCATAGCTGTCACTCGTTGCCGTGACAAAGACTGACTGAAGCGAAGTATACTAGCTAAATAAACTACTAGGTCTGTTTAGAAGCTTAAAAACTATCGTTTTTAAGGCCCGTCCATTCATTTTATTTACGTCGATGGTTCTAAGGATAATTCAAGTTATATAGTAACACGCAGGTCGGTAATATCAATGGCAGTTTAATCTATAATTGACAGTTTAAAAAAGACAGTTTAAACTTAGAACCAGAGGTTAAGAATAACCTCTTTCCATATTTGAATTACAATGAACATGAATTGACCGAAACTCGCGCCAGTCATGGAGGACGGTTTTTGAACGAGAGTGACATATAGAGATAGATAGATCACGAGTCTTCCAAAATGAAAAGTAATTACTAATTTTCCTCAAGGTAAAAGCAAAGACTCTGATTCCTAGATTATCAAACAGATCGTATTATTATCATTATTATGTTATCATACGAACATTTTTATAACTGGTACCACAGAATATATGGTACACAGTCAAAGTTTTGAGTGAGTATGTGAAAGACAGGAATAAACGTTTTGTTTTTGTAATTGTGTCGGGAATCATTTCTCTATCACGACTAACAATCCCCTCATTTCTCTATCACCACTAACAATCCCCTTATTTCTCTATCACCACTAACAATCCCCTTATTTCCGGTCATGTTCATTATGAAATTACCCTTGTGTTATATATGATAAATATGAGTTTTCATACTTACTTCGCCGGCCTAGCCCGGCATGATCGATTTATCTCAAAGTCAAAGTCAAAAGTATTTTATTCATTGAAATCTCAAGGATACTTTTGAATCGTCTTATATAGTAAATTTACTCCTGTCAGTAAATTTATCAATTTAAGGAGGCCCATCGAGTCTCTGCCTACCCTCCTTCGGGGAAAAAGTGGTGTGTCTATGTATGTATGTATGTACTCATGTCAGTCGAAGAAGGTTCACGAAAAATTGTGTTATGAAGCATGTATTGCTTAAATATTTTATAAGCTCACTAGTGTCCGCCCGCGGCTTCGCTCGCTTTTGACCCGGATAAAAAAAAGCCTATAGCTCAATAGGTCATAATCTATGTGTGTACCAAATTTCATTGAAATCTGTTCATCCGTTTCGGCGTGATTGAGTAACAAACATCCAAACATCGCTACTTTGATATTTATGATATAGTAGTATAGTGGGTTTGCTCAATCAAGTTTCGCAGGAGTTAAATGCAACTACCAAGTAATTTTTAACCCCCGATGCAAAAACGACGGGGTGTTATAAGTTTGACGTGGCTGTGTCTCTCTGTGTGTGTATGTGTGTGTGTGTGTATGTGTATGTGTGTGTGTGTGTGTGTGTGTGTGTGTGTGTCTGTCGCATCGTAGCTCCCGAACGGATGAACCGATTTAATTTGTTTTTTTTGTTTGTAAGTTTAATAAGTCGGTAGTGTTCTTAGCTATGTTTGATCAAAATCGGTTCATCAGTTTCATTGCGCTGAAAGTTTTTTTAATTTTTACAAAATTAATTACTTGTTAAATACAAGGACCATCGTGACCCGAAGGGGGGAAGTAGCGAGCGAAGCGAGCCACTTCACTTTTGACGTCTTAAACATCTGTAATTTCGTGTTGGTAGACCAAAATGTTTGATGCAACGGATGCAAGGAATGACTTAGGAAATTACGTTTAAAATGAAAAATGTACGGCTCGGTCACGCTGATTCCATTTCTTATGCTCTTATAAAGCAGTGCAGGAAAGTCTCTGTCTGTAAGTCTAAAAATTCGTTAATTCGCTTTTAAGCATTCATCATCAGCCCACACTAGTCCACTGCTGGAAATAGGCCTCTCCTAATACGCGACACTGAGCCCGGTGTTCGGCTCTTCTCATCTACTTTCTGCCCGCCGCCTTTCGTAGGTCATCGCTCCACCTAGCCAGAGGGCGCCCCACGCTAAATTTGCCAAGACCCGGTCTCTACTCAAGAACTCGCTTACCCCAACGGTTGTCGGTACTACGGCATATATGACCAGCCCATTGCCACTTCAGCTTGCTAATCCGATGGGCTATGTGTATGTGGTTTTAAGCATTATAAAGATATCAATCAGTTCTCCTAACAACCACCTTTAGTATGATCAGAACACATATTTATTGATATTATCACGGGTATTCACCGCGTGTTACCTGACGTTTCGAATGTGTTGCAACAATCGTGGTCGCAGCTGACACCCAATCAATAAATACAAGTATAAGACAGCAGCTTATTTAGCAGTTTATTATTTCAGACAAATAAAAAAAAAATGATTTCTACTTTATCAGACGAAACACCGGCTAAGTGCGAATCGGACCCACACACGAAGGGTTCCGTACCATCGTCCACGATTTAAGACTATGTAATTTTTAAGGTCGAGTAAAACACGTTTCTTGTATGGGGACCCCATTTAATTTTTAATTTCATTTAATTTTTAGGGTACCCGAAGGATAAAACTGGACTATATTACTAAGTCTCCGCTGTTCGTCTGCCACCAAGGCATGAACAGTGATAGTTAGACAATTGAATTTTTCATAGATGATGTATTTCTGTTGCCGCTATAACAAAATATACTAAAAAAAGTATAAAATAATTATTTAAGGGGGCTCCCAAAATAAAAACTTGTTTTTTGGCGTTTTTATAGATAATGGTACAGAACCCTTCGTGCACGAGTCTGACTAGCACTTGTTGGTTTTTATTATTTGTTATTATAGCGACAATATACGTAAGAAGTATATTGTACGTACGTAACTAGCTGTACCACAGAATAAATAAAAGTACAAGCTGTACATATACCAGCCTCTAGCTAATGTTTACTCTCCGTGTTTCAGGGGATGCTGTTTTCTCTGCTGTCATAGTAGCTCCTCTGGTGGTGAGCGTGTGGAGAGGGACATGGGGCATCATGGAACTTCATCCTAAACTATTCCCCTATGCACAGATATTTCTGCTCGGGATACTGCTGCACGTCTGTTTTGCTGTTGTCAGGTAAAGCTTCTATTTCATACAACACATACATCTTTATTAGCCCAGTTAATAACGCGCTTGCTTGTTTGACGCAAAGATTAAATCCTCCTCTCTGAGTTTTTGCGGTCTGTTCGATATTGGCCTCCTTTCTGATTTTGTCTACAAATTCTTAAATCCGTATTCATACATACTTACATAGACACACGCCTTTTCCCCCGAAGCGCTAGGCAGAACCTCAATGGGCCTCCTTTTCACAGTGGGTTGCACCATCGTGGAATTTAGAAGTGACAAGTGGTGAGCTCATCGCCGCCATTGCTTCCCACGACTGACTCGGCTAACACTTTCTTCCAGTAATAACATATTCCATAATAAGCTAGCAGCCAGGACAAATCTTATAAAAAATAAATAAAATAAATATAGTTTACTATTCGGCGCACGCTGCTAACCTAAATTCGAATTTCGAACAGGCTTATTCTGAATTCTAATATACAAAGAAGACTGAAGAAAAGGCTGAAGGGGAACATTAGAGATTGTAAGGGTAGAGGAAAACCCAGCGAGGAGGGTAGGGGAGGGGATTGGAAGGGTATTTGGGGTTTTTTCTTAGTAAACACGATTAAAAAAACTCTCTTATATATTACAACATACAGAATATAATATACAGACAGACGGACAGATAAATGGACAGTTGGACGGACGGCATAAGCTTAGTAATAGGGTTATTTTGGCACCCTTTGGTTACAGAAGCCTAAAAAACAAGTTCTTGTACCTGATTTTTCACGTTTATTTTTTTTTTCGGCCAACCCGCATTTATCAGTGCACGCGTCTTTGAATTTCTCCGACGAAAAATTCAAAAATAATTAGTTACAGTGAACTTACCGGCTATTTACCAGTTCAAACCGTGTTACTAAATCGTGTTCAAAATGGTTTCGTGCTTAAAATGTGAAAAACCGGTGCCCAAAATCGATGACAAAAACCCAAAAATTATGTGTCATGGTTGCGAACGGCAAATATGTGTGAAGTGTAGTGGATTGCTGGCTACAGAGTTGCGAGTTGTGATTCTGCAATCCCCAACCCTCAAGTACTTGTGTCCGGAATGCCAGATGGGAGTGCGTCAGCTACCTGCCCTGAAAAAGCTCGTCTTGCAACTCAAGGATGAAATAGACGCTCTAAAAACCGTTCCAAGTCATAATACCAACTTAGAAGCTGTGATAGGCGAAATTGGTGAGCGGGAAAAAAGGGGCAAGAATATCATTATGTTTGGAATTCCTGAACTTGCTCGCGGGAGCGACGGTGTGGATGCGGAGGATTGTAAGCAACACGACCTGGACCAGATTAACAAGGTCCTCGGCGGCATACCCGATGCGGAGGTGCCAGTGGCGGTCATCCGGCTTGGGAGGCAGACGGGTCAGGTTCCTCGTCCGACCAAGCTCGTCTTCAGGAGCAGGAGTGCTGCTGTTCGAGTGCTTAAGAATGGTAGAAGGTTGGGAAACGGCGTTAATGTAAAAAATGACCTAACTCCTTATCAACGTGAGTACCTGCAGAGACTGCGTGAGGAACTGCATGAGAGGATCAAGAAAGGGGAATTGGATCTCACAATCAAGTATGTGAACAACGCGCCTAAAATAGTCTCCACTACTGAGGCTTCAAAAAATTAGGTAGCGATGATATCACAGATCTTACCTTCCTATACACAAACCTAGCATCACTAATGGCTAAACGAGATTTATTAATGATTGAAATAAATAAACTTCATCCAACTTTCATAATAATAACGGTGACCCACCTGAAACCTAGCAAAATTGATAGTGTCATAAATATTAAAGGATACAGCCTCTTTAGACGAGACAGGGAGAATGGGACAGGCTTCGGAGGTGTTGCCATTTATATTGCACATGAGCACATGGGAATCCCCATTCATGTTACTCCTCATCATACATTTAACAGCTACCCTAATGTTGAAGCACTTTGGTTGAACGTGTTGTATGGTAATTTCAAACTACTTATTGCTGGAATATATCGCCCTACCACATATACATTTGAAGATTCTGATAGAATATTATTTGACACGATTAAAGAAGCGGATGGGAATGAAACTATTTTTATAATGGGTGACTTTAATCTACCGAATATTAAGTGGCCATTGTGTACATCAGATGGTTATAACATGCTTCATGGCAAATTCATTGAAATGTTTCTTGACAGTAACCTGGATCAGCTAGTCACTGGAATAACCCGAAAGAGGAACGAACAAGAGTCACTTCTTGATTTAATTATGTGTAATGAAGTAAACTTGTGCACGACAGTTGCACATCATCCTCATATTGGGAAAAGTGATCATCAGGTACTTCTTGCTACTTTACAAATTCCAGCACAAAATCAGCATACCATGCAGAGTAGCCAGACTGCACGAAGGAACTTCTTTCATGCCAACTACAACACGGTGTCACAGGCTTTGGAACAAACAGTCATTTCTACTGGTCCAGCAACTTCAGTATATTCTGCTTGGAACGCATTTAAAACAAATACACATGCCATCATCGAGGCTCACATTCCACTTCAAAAGAAATTAAAGAGAAAAAATCTGAATAAACCATGGATTGGACCACATATAATAAAATTGTCACTTAATAAAGCTGCACTGTGGAGAACATATCGGATTGAGAACACTAAAGATAGCTATGATAAGTATAGGAAAATAAACAATAAACTAACTGCTGAAGTAAGGAAGGCAAGAATAACATTTGAAAGCAAGGTTGTATACAGTGGCCCTAAATCATTCTATGGATACATACGTCAACAACTTTCATCTAGGGTATCAATGCCTCCATCACTATTAGATGATACCACAGGTATGGTGGTTAAGGATCATGAGAAAGTAGCTGATATTTTTGCAAGACAATTTGAAAAATCTTATGTAAGAGAACCTGGTACCCGAACTCCACAAATAGCAGCTCGAAGGATCATAAACTCCATAGAAGATGTACAGTTCTCCATGGACGTTGTACAAAAAGCTATTATGACCCTCAAAGACGATACAGCTATGGGCCCAGATGAAATCCCTGCCATCTTACTGAAAGAATGCAGCGCATGCTTAAGTTCCGAGTTGGCATTCATAATGACCCTATCACTAGATCAAGGCAAACTTCCCATAGACTGGAAAGAGGCATTTGTGACTCCAATCTACAAAAAGGGCAGCAAGCGAGATGCATCCAACTATCGCCCAATAAGTCTCACAAGTCTTATATGCAAAACAATGGAAAAGATAATTGCCAAAGATATAAGAAGTTTTCTGTCAAGGGAGCATGTTATCTTGGATGAACAGCATGGCTTCGTTCAGGGACGTTCAACTGTGACGAATCTACTCTCTTGCATTGATATGTGGACCATTAACTGGAACGAACGGCAACCAACTGATGTTATCTATCTCGATTATGAAAAAGCATTTGACAGAGTACCAATAAAGAGGCTTCTATCGAAACTAGATCACCTTGGAATACGTGGCAAACTTCACATGTGGATAGAAGACTTTCTGTCAAACAGGACCTTTAAGGTCAGAGTAGGAGAAGCTTATTCCAGTTCTCATAAGGTGCATAGTGGTGTGCCCCAAGGATCTGTGCTCGGTCCAATCCTTTTTGGAATTTTTCTTACTGACTTGAGGCAACACATCCAATCTCAGCTGTCGCTCTTTGCAGATGATACAAAGATTATGGGTAATCCGATAATATCTCACAACATTATCCAAAAAGATCTGGACTGTATATATGAGTGGACTCAGGACTGGCTCATGACCCTAAATGCATCAAAGTGCACAGTCTTGCACATTGGTAACAAGAACCCTAGAATGACCTACACAATAAATAATGCCCAGCTGGAGTGTGTAGATCGTCAGAAGAATCTAGGAGTTGCTATTACCTCAGACCTCAAATGGGAAACACACATACTGGGAGTTGTGAAGAAAACCAATTCCATTCTTTACATCATAAGAAAAGCTTTCTCATACATAGATAAAGATCTTTTCATTAAACTTTATAAAACATATATAAGACCGTTGTTGGAATATGCATTCCAGATTTGGAACCCATACTTCAAAAAAGATATTGATCTTCTTGAACGAGTACAGCGAAGAGCTACAAAAATGGTATTATCACTCAAGGAACATCCCTATGAGTACCGCCTTAAAGAACTGGGACTGACGACTTTGGAGCAGCGTAGACAACGTGGTGATCTCATAGAGACCTACAAGATATTGAATAGTCACTATAACATACCTGACTTGAGGAATTTATTTACCTTAAATAGCAACAAGTTGAGGGGACACTCACAGAAACTCGTAAAGCTGCCTGGAACCAGCAATCCCAGGAAACACTTCTTGCCCAACCGTGTAACAAACGCTTGGAACCGGCTACCAGAGACAGTGATTAGTGCTCCCTCGGTGAACTCATTTAAGAACCGATATGATAAACATTTTAAAAAACTCAGTGCACTGATATGATATACACGCATCAGCTTATGCTGCTAGTGTATTAAATATAATAATAATAATAATAATAATAATGTACCTTTCATAGATCTCAACTCCTGAGCCGGTCCGTGGAAGCAAACCAGCCCCCATCTTCACTGAGCTGGCTACAAGAACGTATTGTTTCCCGGATGTACACCTACGTGTTCATCTTATCCAACATCATGCACTGGCGCGGAGGCTGGGGCCTATTAGATGCGACAGTGGCGGCTATCATACCGGACCCGAAAGACCCACATAGGTAAGCCGTTCTATCGTTGCGTGACTGACGGGACTCACTGACTGGCTTTCAACGTACGGACTGTGCTTCGGAGGGCACGTTAAGCTGTCGGTTCCGGCTGTTATTGATTAATAGCAGTCGATAAGCCATGTCAGAGGCCCTCGGGCGGCTTGACAAACTCCGACACCAGAGGCCAGCACTACCTCATACGAAACGAAACGAAACGAAACGTACGGACTGTTCACTGTAAAGCCCTTCTCCCATTACGATACTTGTAGGATACGATACTCGAGTAGAATACTAGTTGGATACTTGTTCGCTACCCGACGGTTGCATATTATGCTACTGAAAAATGACTATATTCATCATATGTCAAACTCGTTTATTGTGGACGGACGTTATGTCGAGCGATTCCAGTGACGAAGAAGCACTTGCAGTTTTTCTGTTTTATAGAAACAGAAAGCGTCAACGCAAGAGTAGAAAATACTCTTCCATTTTGTCCGCAGAGCAGTGCTGATAGCAGGATTCCTCCTGGTGTTCTACGTGAGCAGCATATCACTGCGGTCGTCGCGCAATATCCTCGCGTCTCCATACTTCCTCGTCACCGATGGGAAGGAGCCCACCTACATCTTCACTACGAGGTTCCAGACGCAACTTGTTAGTAAAACGTATTAGTATTGACCACATTATTTACCGACAAATATTAAGCTGGATGCTCACGCTGTGGCGCGAAATTCATTTTTTTGGGGTTTTTTGCTCATTACAGCTCATGAACACTTCTTCAGATGGCGTTAGTTGATTCTGCAGGAACTGGGAGACTTAAAACACAAAATATCAGCAGTTAGACGAACCCCTAAACAAAAAAAAAACAAGCTAGCTAACTGATGATATTTATGAGATTATCAAATTATCTCCTAGTTCTCGCGAAATCAACTTTCGCTATCTGAAGAAGTGTTCATGAGCAGTAATGAGCAAAAAATCACAAATTAAAAGTTCTGGTAGAGTTGACCACTGAAACTGATGACTCTTTACAAGATTAACCTACCTAGGTCCGTAGTCCAGAACTAAATGCAAACAGAATTGAGACTCGAGCATAGATTTTTTGACAGATAAAAATGAAAAACTGTCACCAAATCTATGCTTGAGTCTCGATTCACGCTTGAGCATAGTCCTAGAATAGGGCACTAGAATGATCTATCCAGAAAGGCTATTAGGGTGGATAGTCCGAAGCCGTTGTCGGTGATAGAATGGTTAGAATTTATTTACTGGTGTTTTATTTTAAATTAAAACTAATTACAAATTAGGGATTTCCCAGTTTTATTACACTAAATACATTTTATGTTTTTTATTTTTATTTTATTAAATATATTTTTTTGTATTAAAACTTAAAAATTACCTTTTGGTTTTAGTTTTTACGTAAAATAGAACACTAGTGATGAAGTCTATTCTATCACCGACATTGCTTAATCATAGTTTGTATATGGTTAACGGTATCGGAGCATATCCATTACAATTTTTTCATAGTCATTGCGGCTACCCAGCAATATGAAATAAGCTGTTTATACATTAGATAGATACCTACACGATTGTACATCATCATCTGCCTACAAAAGTCCAGTGCTGGACATAGACGGAACCGAGTAATATATCGTTATGTTTGACACATAATTGGACCAAACCTGGGCATGCTAATTTGACCCTGGAAGTAAACTGCGCAATGGTCAACAAATCAGGACTAGGGACAAAATTACCGGCTTCCTATTCGTACCGAGCACACCGCGCCGCTCGCCTCGACCTTTGGGTTTACTTTACCCTTCTCTGTGTTACGAGTACATACTCGCCACCCACATAGCTACATTTTTTATTCCTGGGTAGGGGTTATTACGTTACCTAATAACTTATATTTAATATGTAATACTTACTAATTCATATTCAGTCATATGTAATCCCACTATCACACCATGTCGAAGTTACGATGTTTGGATGTTTAGATGTTTGTTACTCAATCACGCCGAAACTGTTGAACCAGTTTCGATGGAATTTGGTAAACAGATAGATTATGACCTGAATTGAGATATAGACTACTTTTTATCCCTGTAAAATGTAAGCGAAGACGTGGGCGGACACTAGTAATATATGACAAAGTTTGTTATGATGCTTGTTACTCAATCACGCCGAAACGGCTGACCCGATTTCGATGAAATTAGGTACACAAATAGATTATGACCTGAATTATGGTATAGGTTATTTTTTATCCTGATAATCCGCTAACGGAGCTGTGGATAGATACTAGCTACTTATAAAGAGGTAAAGTTTATTCGTGAGTTTGTGTATGCAGGTAATCTCCAGAACTTCGGACCCGATTCCTGTAATTGTTTCACTATCAGGAAGCTGATTGTATTATTGAGATAGTATAAGCACGTATAAATAACAAAATTATCCCCGAGTGCTAACTATGATATGTTTTATAAGCTTATGCCTGAGACTACGCTCGCGTTATGTGTTGTTCCACTCAACTCTGTTACTTGAGCGAATTTTGATGATATATGGATTCTGGGGAGGCGGGGGAAGGGGGAGAGGAGGTCAGGCGGGGGGGAAGGGGGAGAGGTGGTCAGGCGGGGGGGGGGGGGGGGGGGGGGGATCCCGACACCACGCGTGCAAAGCCGCGGGTAAAAGGTTAGTTTAAAATATAAATGGTGTCGTTTCAAAACAACAAGAGATACCAAGAAAGGCTTAAAGAGATTATGGAAATCTTACCTCTTATTGCATTAGAAATAGAATATTTTATTGTGCCTCATCACATCAGGAAATCAGTGAAAAACATCAACATAAGACCTAATCGTGATGCTCGCAGTTTAAATTGATACCTAGATCCTAAGGTAAACCGAACTAACGGCGAGGTCCCTCATGCGACTACGTCAGAGGCACAGTGTATCATCAATGCAGCAATGTATCTTCATACCTAGGTGCTAATGGAAATTGTGGAGGTCCATCGGAAACCAGGACTGCCTTCAGATAACGGTCGAAATATTGAAAGAATAAGATTCATTTTCACTTGAAATAATCAATGTTCTTCCAGCGTAGCAAGTGCTACGGTGGGCTACGCTGCAAGGTTGCATGACTACAGCCCAAAGTCCTAACGCTACAAAGACATCCGCATCAACCCGTGATTGGAATATCTGACAAGGAGAAGATACAAAGATACAAACTAACAGTCAAACATAAAATAATACATTTTTACAAAAAAAAACAACCGTGTTAAAAGCTTTAACTAAGAGGTTTTATGCGCATTTTCGTGTGTCATCATTTTCATTTAAGTCTGAAATTCATTTATTTCCTAACTCCTCATCGGTAAGGAGTACTGTAGCTTTCATCATCAGCTCACGAGCATGAGATGATGACTCCCAGACGCAAACACCTGAATAAGTTATGAAAAATTAACACACACACTGTACGTGACATACATTTTTAAGATTTCCCTCGATTTCTCTGTGATTCCATAATCAGATCCTGACTTAGTTAATATAAGACCACCTCGGGAGTATACACATTTAAACAAAAAGTTTTTTTAAATTGTTTCGTAATTGACTGACATATCGGTGAACATGCATTACCCAGTTTTATAACAAAAATAATCTTGAATATAAATGGTAATAAAATTTATTTCTGCATGCATATTTTCGTAGTGAAATAAAATTTAGATTTAGTAATATAACGGGTAATTCCCATATTGTAATAAGTTTTGACTTAAAATAAGATACTAATAATGAAATTATATCTATCAAGATACAAGATATTTATTTGCATAAATAAGTGTAACAATTTGGTATTATAAAATAGACCCAATTGTTACACTTATCTATCTCACTGTGATTGGCACCTCAAAATTTGTATCGCAAACGGTTTTTGTTCATCCATCTTAAGTTGGTGGATTTGGAAGGCCCTCGTATGGAGATGCATCACTGGAGGTAATCTAGCCACACTGTGTCCGTAGTACGGTGAGGTCCTCCGTCGCGACGTCAGAGATGGCGCGGGACGCAGCGATAATGCAATTAGGTGAGTACGGTTGTTCAGTGGCGCGCACGCTCAGTCTAAAGCCATGCGCGGCAGCACCGCCGGCCTGGCCGACACGCTCGCGGGCGGCTCGCGTGCCTACTCCGCGGTCCTCGAAGCTGCTGATGCGCTCTTCGCCGGCGCAGTGGTCGCTCCCGCAGTTGTCACCTACTGGAAGTCCACCTGGACGCTGCTAGATCTGTACGCGCTTCCCGACGAGCCCGTCAAGTCCGCCGCACTCTGCGCCGCCACTGGCCTGGCCTGCAATTTCCTCCTCACCGTCTTCCAGACGCACTTAACGGAACGTCTCCGGCCGGACAAGAGCCGCCTCACGTACTATGTCCTGTCGCGGCTGTACACCTGCCTGGCGGGGCTCGCATGCGTGGCGGCGTGGCGCGGGGTGTGGAACCTGCTCAACGAGTGCACGGGTTCGAATGCGCGCACGCTGCTCTCCACGACGGCGGCGGCGACGCTGTCGCTGGTGGCGCTGCGGGCGCTGAGGAACATCTGCGCGGCGCCTTTTGCTGTGGCCGTGGATTCGCCCATGGATTACTTCGATGTGCCTACCATGTTCCGGACGGTTAGTTTTGAAGCCCTTTGAAACGTTTTGTGTTCGTTGATGGTTGGAGTGATAAAAAGATGATTCGATATGTGTTGACAAAGTCTTGATGGAAACTTAACCCAGGATCTGCTTAAAACCGATAAATAGCAGCAACTGGAAGTTTTTGAATGGTAAAAGTAACTTCGTTCACATAATAAGGTAGGTACGCTATTAAAAAAGTCTCATGTCTGCAATCCTCGTGGAGAATTTCCAATCAGAGTTAGACAGAGGCAAGTCCAATTAATTAATAATGTCACATAGTTCCAGCTAGACATGGCATGTGAGGTATTGTTGTTGACCGAGCTAGCGAAGCGAGCGAAGCGTCTCTGCTTCTAGTTCAATTTGCTTGCCTTTGTCACTTGGTTGGTACTCCTCTACAGGTCGTATTTTACAACCGATCTGGATGAAACTTGGTACTTATACGGGTTCTAAAATTTCATAGGTTTTTTTTTGTCGGCGGTTTTGATTGTAGGAGTATTTCCCCCAAAAAGGGGAAACGTTTGCGGCGGCGCTATTTGCCTTCTGATTTTTATTTGATAAAATTTGGCAGAAACAATTGGTACGTACTCAATTCTGAAGAAGAATTTCGAATATAAGCAAAATCGGTCAACAGGTTGTCTAGACATGCAGGTGAGTTTTTTGTCAAGGCCTTAGGCGAATTCTGAAACCGTGAGAGTTACTGGAAAGTGATGTTAAGAGTTACAGGCTCGGTTTTGAAAACAATAAGTTCTGCATTAAAAAAACCAAAAATGTATAAGTAGTTTTTCTGAAAAAGAAAGATTTTATAAAAAAAAACTTTGTTTGTCATTATGGACTGATATGATGCATAGTTTTATAGAGTAAGAAGCCTAAGGGTAGGGGGTTAGACACTATCAATCTAAACAGTGTGTTAGTTCTCATAGTTTCAGCAAAATCAGGGCTCTCTATCTCAAGATGTGTTGATGAGCTGTGATTAGCAAAAAACACGATTAAATCTGAATTTCGCGCCAAACCCGAAACGTTACACCTTAATTCCTATGCAAAGCGTCTTGCGCCTATCATATGAGACTAAAATCAAAGAAATTGGCCGAGAATTTAGAAAATGACAACCATTTAAAGATTGACGAAACCCCGTCCACCCTTCATTCCTTCCCAAAGCACAAGCCTGCCCATGATTCCATAAGTCTACCGGAAGTGTCACAACTTTTAGGGCATTTTTTTACATACTTATTTATTCTCCGCTGCACCCCCGTAAAGACTGAACTTCAGGAATTCCTTTCTAAGTGCACCCTTAGACCACAAAAAGAACATACCCTCCAAATTTCAGGCCGTAAGGTGTGTGTTTTTGTGTGTATGTCTGTATGTGTGTGTTTGTGTCTGTGTCTATGTGTGTGCGTGTGTGGCTGTGTGTGTGTCTGTCTGTGGCATCGTAGCTTCCGAACGGATGAACCGTTTTTTTTTTTTTTGTTTGAATGGTGAATTTGGCGGGAGTTTTCTTAGCTATGATTGATCAAAATCGGTTCCGCCGTTTCATTGCGTTGAGGGTTTTTTTTTAATTTTTACAAAATTAATTACTTTTTATTTAAAGCGAACCTAAGTTTTTAGGTACCGGGATAAGTTAAAGAGTTGAAACATGATTCAGCCAAAAAGTTACAGAGTTGAAGCGTGATTCAGCCGAAAAGTTACAGAGTTGAAACGTGATTCAGCCGAAAAGTTACAGAGTTGAAGCGTGATTCAGCCGAAAAGTTACAGAGTTGAAGCGTGATTCAGGTGATAAGTTACAGAGTTGAAGCGTGATTCAGCCGAAAAGTTACAGAGTTGAAACGTGATTCAGCCGAAAAGTTACAGAGTTGAAGCGTGATTCAGCTGATAAGTTACAGAGTTGAAGGGTGATTCAGCCGAAAAGTTACAGAGTTGAAACGTGATTCAGCCGAAAAGTTATAGAGTTGAAGTGTGATTCAGCCGAAAAGTTACAGAGTTGAAGCGTGATTCAGGTGATAAGTTACAGAGTTGAAGCGTGATTCAGCCGAAAAGTTACAGAGTTGAAACGTGATTCAGCCGAAAAGTTACAGAGTTGAAGCGTGATTCAGCCGAAAAGTTACAGAGTTGAAGCGTGATTCAGCTGATAAGTTACAGAGTTGAAGGGTGATTCAGCCGAAAAGTTACAGAGTTGAAACGTGATTCAGCCGAAAAGTTACAGAGTTGAAGCGTGATTCAGCCGAAAAGTTACAGAGTTGAAGCGTGATTCAGCCGAAAAGTTACAGAGTTGAAGCGTGATTTAGCTGAAAAGTTACAGAGTTGAAGCGTGATTCAGGCGAAAAGTTACAGAGTTGAAGCTTGATTCAGCTAAAATGTTACACAGTTGAATGAGAGTTTAACCCCGCAGGCATCTCAGTTATTTCCACTTCATCTAACTCATTCCGTGTTGTTACAGAACAGCCGCGAGACGGCGCTGTACGTGCTCGACTGTGTGTTCTCAGTGGGCGTCGTGGGGTCGCTCGTGGTCTTCGTCTGGCGAGGCTCCTGGGCGCTGCTGGACATCTTCCTGTTCCCTGAGGAGACTGTCAAGTCCTGCTGGACCTCGCTCGTGAGTGGTTGCAGAATACATAACGTAACATAACTCCCAACAGTCACATACATAATCCTGATCCCGCACGAGAGTTCACTGTGTCGTGGGTATCAGGAACCAAGAGTACCACGGTACTATTACACCCAGACCCGGAATAAATGTTTAAAGATCATACAAATATTTGTCTCGCAGTGGGAATCGAACCCGTAACCCACCGTTTCTGCTGGCTGCTCGCCCGCAGCGCCACAGAGGTCATCACATTGGCAGTCAGAATGGCAGAACATCGCCAAGATTCATCAGATACCTACACAGAACATCACCATCAGCAAACTTTAGCCGTCCACTCCATAGCATGCAATGAGGGGATTTGACATAATCACCACGTACACGCAGATTGGTGTAGTGGTAGTGAGTATTCATGAGCAAATGAGTTGGGATGAGTAAACGAGCTTATCCAGCGTTTAGTAAGAATCACACTCCCCTCCATCCCCGTTAAATGTAGGTCATCATCATCATTATCAGCCTGCAGAAGTCCACTGCTGGACATAAGCATCCCCCACAGAATGTTCGCGGAACTGATAACCGTTGGGGGCAAAAGGTTGACGAGTGGCATACTCAAACCAGACGAAGCAAAAGAGGAATGCCTCCACTCTCGATGGGCCAAAGACATTATTAAAGTCACAGGCAACTGTGGATGGAGGCGGCTCAAGACCGTTCGTTGTGGCATTCTTAATGTAGGTAAAAGCCTGGAAAAATATTCTAGCTAGATCTATTTTAGTACAAGTCTAAGAAATTATACCCGACTGTAAAAAAGGCAACTAAAATTACTGCCTTCCGCTGGTGATTTAACGAACGAGGAAAACCACGTCACGTTATCGTCATCCCTCCACAAATAGACCCTAAATTATCCTATTACTCCTACAAAACCCAGTCAGGAACCAAGCTAATGAGGTAAATGATCTTGGTCTTCTTATGACGTGTATGTTATGTCTGTCCGTGCGTCCCACGTGCTGCAATTTGCTCAATGTCACCGCATGATATTGAACGTGAAGATTCAGGATCCTATTGTGTTCCAAATTGAGTCACGAAGAAGTGCGGTATCAGCCTAATTGAAGGGATGAATCAAATATTGCAATAAATCTTCGTTAGGGAACAATAAAGTGGTGATGTCAATTTTAGCAGGACTATTTCTTAGCCGACTTTCCGAAATGATAGTCGTGAATACGCCAATTGGCAGACAGTGCGTGAGGATACATTTGTTGTTGAATAGAAGGCATGATAAATTGAAGACGTCATTATTACTATAGTCAAAGATTGATCTTGTTGCGATGCAAAATATTTTCATTCATTCATAGACACACGCCTTTTTCCCCGAAGGGGTAGGCAGAGCCTCAATGGGCCTCTTCTCACAGTGGGTTACACCATCGTGGGAAATAGACATGACAAGTGGTGAGCTCATCGCCGCCATTGCTTCCCACGACTGACTCTGCTAACGCTTTCTTCCAGTAATAACATAAGCTAACAGCCACGACAATTCTTCTACCAACGAATCTTGCAAAGTTCGCGTAAAAGATTGTATCCTTTGTAAAACACCTTCCATCTAACCATTTCAAATTGTTAGAATCTTGCAAAGTTCGCGTAAAAGATTGTATCCTTTGTAAAACACCTTCCATCTAACCATTTCAAATTGTTAGAATCTTGCAAAGTTCGCGTAAAAGATTGTATCCTTTGTAAAACACCTTCCATCTAACCATTTCAAATTGTTAGAATCTTGCAAAGTTCGCGTAAAAGATTGTATCCTTTGTAAAACACCTTCCATCTAACCATTTCAAATTGTTAGATTGAAGTTTTTTGTTAGATTGAGCTTCTTAAGATGCTCAATCCATTATATCCATTGAAATTTGGTCCAAAACAGTTCCAAAATTGGCACTGTTTGATACTGATTCACTGAACTTAAACTAATCATTCCTTCTGGAACAGAGAAATTGTAATAATATCCCATCAATGTGGTCCTTGATAATGTGTATAAACAAGACAGAGATTTTATCGCAAAAATCTGTGTAACTTTTAGTTCCATGATCAATTGAAAGAATAGCTACAAACTGAAATGATTTTTGAGTTGAAATAAAACATAAATTGTAATTGATGCGGATAGAAATAAGTTAAAAAACGATCCACCATAAATCGTTGTTCATAACAAAAATAATGGTTTTTAAAGAAATAATGCTTTTATTATGGTTGTGATGATTTGCCGTTTAGACATAAAGGTGCTCATAAAATAAGTCTCTAATAAATTAAATACTGTGATTTTAATTGTAAGCGATTAAATTGAGTCTTGTGTTTCGTGTGCGCAATTTATAAATGACCACACTTTATATTTATTGTTATAAAGATGATCAAAAGAGAAAAATAAAATTGAAGTCTCTAAAAAACACAATACTTACGCGATTTTAGTTGCGATCAAATTGAGTCTTTCTTATCTTTCGTTCGTGCAATTTTTCAAGATACAGAATTCTCATTTCATGGATTTATGAAAGATATAAAATTAAAAAAAATGGGTTCCTAAGAACCTAATTTTAGAACGTACCAAGCAATTTGTTTATATATTTAAAACGTGTACTGTGCTCTACACATAACAGATGAGCGAATAGTTAGTTTGTGCTAGTTGGGGGACAAGACAAGAGGATGAACCAATTGCGAACTGAACTATATAGTACCAACTAACTGGTCACTGACTCAATGGCGCGGCCCGCAATGACCCAAATGCGGAAAATCTCAAATGAATTATCTACCAAGATTTCGCTAGTCTTTATCTTTATGATATATTATACTAGTGACCATCCATAACTTCACTCATGTTTTACCAGGATTAAAAAGCTTATAGCATAATCCTAGTCATAATCTATCTATGTACTAAATTTCATCGAAATTGGTTCTGCCGTTTTGTCGTGATTGAGTAACAAATAATATACAAACATCGTTACTTTGACACTTATGATATTAGTGGGATAATGTATGAGTGTAGAACTACAAACATGATTTGCTGCAATGCCATAATCACCGCTTGGCAGGCGGATTGGTGATCGCAATTGTTGGTGTTGAGTAGGCGGATACTGCTGCCCATCTGCTGGTGTACGAGTAGTACCTCAGTCGGGTTTAACGGAAGGAGACGGAGGGGTCCATTCGGGTTCAACCAGTTTCAAGGAGCATTTTTGTATTAGGCGAAGAAGGCGAGCTCAATCTCGGATACCGTGTTTTGGTAGATCAACAAAATAATATAAAAATGCCCTTTAGAGTTTTGTTTTTGTTAATGATTTCACTAACTCAAATAATAATTAATAAGTTACCAATGTTCTAAAATTAAAAAGTACTGAAGTCTAAAATGGTATTTCAATTTTAAAAAGGTGGTTTCTTTGTTTTTTTTTTGATTGAGTTAATTAATTCAAATAGTTTATTGAATTTATGATTTCACTAGATAAAAAGATTAAGAATACCATATATTGTTTTTCTTGAAAACTGTAAGAACTCATATCTAAAACTGTAAGAACTCATATCAAAAACTTAAAAATTCTAGAGCTCATTATACATGCTGCGAACCTATTGCACCTTAATTCGCATAAGTCATAAAGTAATGTTTAAATAAGTCCAACAAGGGTGTTATTGTGTGGGCTAACATTATAAGGAGATTGTACCGCTAGGCGCTTGATCCTTTTTGTTACAAACTAAGTATGCTCCTTTATTTTATTTTATTTTATTACTTTGTTTTTCAGTAGCTTTGTTTAAAATTATTTGCAAAACATTTTTACATACATACATACATATAGACATGCCTTTTCCCCCGAAAGGGTAGGCAGAGCCTCAAATGGGCCTCTTTGCAAATGGGTTGCACCATCGTGGGGAATAGACGTGACAAGTGGTGAGCTCATCGCCGCCATTTCTTCCCACGCTTCACGCAAAACATTTTTTTTATGAGATAATATCTAAAATAGGAGCAGACTTCGTTTGCATACGAAATGGCTCAAGCTGTACAATCTTCTTAAGATCGCTATCATACAAGGATATCTTATAAGTAAGCGGAATGCAAATAAAATTCGCGAAATCGTAACCACAGCTACGATTTCGTAGAACCTCTACGACATTTTATTGGTAATCCCACTGATATTATAAATGCGAAAGTTTGTGTGTGTGTTTGTTACTTCTTCACACTGAAACGGCTGGACGGATTTGCATGAAATTTCGAATGGAGATAACTGGACTCCCGGAATAACACATAGGCACATTTTTATCCCGATATTTCCACGGGATCGAGACTTACGCGGGTGAAACCGCGGAGCGCTGCTAGTGTTATTTAAATTTGTCCCAATAGTCGAATCTGAGACTTAGATCTTATAACCCTTAAAAGAGCAACAGCAGGTATAAAGAGACAGAACGCTAGTTTTTACTCGACTACGGCAAATCAGGAGGGTTATGATTTTAGCATTATATAAGTATGTTTGTAGGTTTGTTCATCATTGCTCCGGAACTACTTGAATTCACAAATGAGGGGACGTTCTGTCTTGACGTTCCACGTGTCGTAGACTATGACGTCATCCTACACACATACACACGTGAGGTGCTTGTATTTTATAAAGGAACGAGTGGAATGCCCGCGACTTGGAAGGCGTGGAGTTTTTCCATACACACTTCAACAGCCTGCTGCACCCCCCTTGGGGGTGAATTTTGGAATTCCTTCTTATTGCAACTTTAGGCTATAAACGCAGTGTTACTTCCAAATTTAAGGTCTCTAGGACTAATGGTTAAGGTGAATGTTCCTTAAGGTGAGGTTAAGTTTCCTTGCCCATACAAAATACTTTAGGCCGTTACTCAAACCACAGATTGTCATTTTATAAATTGACTTATTTTGTAGACTTCCTAATGATAATAGTTATCGCGAATGGTCGTTCCAAACAAAAATATACAATAGGGAATTTTTAAAACAGGTTTGAAATACGACAATTTTTACAAATGTGCGAGTTTATTTTGCACGGACATCTATTATCGTAGCGAGATACTTTTACGCAGCAGAGCACCCAGTTTAATTAAAGATGACAGTGATGGCGCTAAATTGACCTTCAAACACAAGAGTTTTGTGTAAGATAGTAAGTAAACATGATAGAGATGGCGCTAAATAATAAAAGTGATGTTTTAGTCGGCAGGTCGTAAAAAGTGGGGTAAAGTAGTGGAAAAAGGTCAAAAGTTAATGAAACTTCAGGATGTTGTTCAGGGATGGTTAAATAAAAAAAAACAAGTTTTGGACCTCGAGGACCCTGTGCGAAAAGAGGAGGGGGCGGGAAACTGCACCTTCCGCCGGTTTTTTCTCAATAACTTTTTTCCCTTACATCCTACGGCAAAAGTACTAATTATTTTTTGTAGAACGTTAAATTTACTATAATTTTGATTATTCAAACTTGATTGTATGTTGATAAGTTACCGAGATATGGCGCTTCGAAAAAATATTTTTTTAGAATTTGCTAAAATGTGCCGAAAAATGCTAAATTCCACCTTATTTCTTCTGTTATACCATGGTTATACCCAAATAATGATGGAATGTTATTATAATTATGGTTCCTGGTTACAATCACCTACTTTGGAAACCCCTCCACCCAAACCAGATCTCAAAAGCTGATTTTCTTCTCTGATGAAAACCAATCATTCACATCATCATGTTGGTATTCATATTATAGTGCAGTCAAGTTAAACATGAAAAAGGGGTCGTGCTTACAAAAGTTCCGGTCACGCTGATTTTTTATATGTTGTTAATACCTTAACCACTATTAAAAAACCATATTTTCCAAGTGCTGAGCGAGCGGCTCAAAAAATCATGAAATTTTATATTTTTTTTCAGTTTTTGCTCAATATCTTAGTCAAGGAAGGGTCTGACCGGTATAGTCAACAGGCATATTTTTAAAGTAGACTAAATTTTCTACAATTTGACACTAAGGCGAGATCTATACAGCCATTGGTTTCCAAGATAAAGTTCTTCGAAAATAGGCAATTTTTCTCCTAAGTGTTTTTTTAAGAAATTTTTACTTATTTTGTGAAATATATTCTAAAATATGCATCCCACGTCAAAAATTATTTTAATGAAGTTGTAGTAAATTATTGTAGCTTTCATTTGAAACCAAACTGGTACCTTAAGGCCCGGCGGTTCTCTCAAAAACGACAGATAATCAAAACCAGTCATAAAGAAGATGCCACAGGCCACCATGCAGCAAGATAAATAAATAAATAAATAATGCTGGACAGTTCACACAATATTATCTAGCCCCAAGCTAAGCAGAGCTTGTGTTATGGATACTAGATAACTGATATACTTAATACAATATATTACATAGATAGATATTTTTATTATGCATAGAAAATACCCAGAACACCCTGAAAAAATATCTGCGATCGCACAAATATTTGTTCCGATGAACAAAATGAACAAATGTTCCGGGAATCGCACCCGCAACCTCCTGCGTCGCAGGCCAACCTTCGCCCGCCGCGCCACAGAGGTCGTCAATATGCTACCTCCAAGCAATTGCTGAACTGGCGGGAAGTCAACTTGTATCCCACTAATTGGGGGTGGAAGCAGTCTTCTGCAGGGACTCAGTCTTCTCTTCTCAACCCCATCCCCACTACCATGATCACGGCGTCCTCAAATGCCTGCTTCACTTCGATGCTAGCATCCACCATTTGTGTCATCAACATCGAAATGAATGCTCTCATATTGTGATCTTTTGCCAGAACTTTTCTTGTGCTATTGTCACCATAGTAGATGAGGAGAACACGACTTTGGTTGGTGCTTGTAATGCAGACTGGCGAGTTCGTTCTGCTGCTTTGGTGCTTTAATAGCCGGATTTAGTGGGGTATCCATCAAAGACAACAATCACATTGCTACCAAAGTAGCTGGTACTTTTGCCGTGGGATGTAAGAGAAAAAAGTTATTGAGAAAAAACCGGAGGAAGGTGCAGTCCCCCCCCCCCCCCCCCCTCCACTTTTCGCACATGGTCCTCGAGGTCCAAAACTTGGGAAAATGTTAATTAACTATCCCTGAACAACCTCCCAAAGTTTCATTAGCTTTTGACCTTTTTCCATCTGAAACCACCTGCCGACTGGACTGTAATATGTGTTATTTATGAGTATATCAAGCGTAGAGTGTGCTGCCTTATGAACTTTTGCTGATTTTCTCTATCATCTTACTTTTGACTGCCTACCTAAGGAAGGCTTTTAAGTTGATTTTCCTTTTTTTCTTTGAATCAGCTTCCACTTGTTCTCGAGGCTCTACACAGGGGCTCCCCACTAGTAAGCAGGATCATCAAAAGAAAAACAGACCGTGTTTGTTGCCTGATTCTTCTAGGTCTGGTTGCGTTGGAACAGGAGTAAATGTAAATTTATTTTTTAAGACGATCCGAAATGATCCTTGTGATTTCAATGAATAAAATACTTTTTGACTTTTACTTTGATATGTTGCCGCTCCGTCAGCAAAAGTTTAAAAGCGACGTTGCCAAACCGTTACTAGTGTGAACACACAATACTTTTTATAAGTTGGCCGTAATTTCTACTATAGCGAGCTAGTTCTGATAGGGTTGCCAACTGTACTTATAATAATGTATTCTAATTTATTTTACAACTACGTTCTTTAAACTTTGCAATAGCATTATAGTGCGAGAAAATACTTTATTTCAATTTAGGTAGCCTACCCAAGTTTTAAGTTACTATGTGAGGTGTTAAAAATAAAACAACGAAAGAATACGTGAAAACTTGGCCAGAATCAATGATAGTATGATGCACGATTCTACGAATGTTGAATAGTCTTATATTTCAAAATGAGTGAAAGTACAACATGGATTTAAAACACTAGAGAACAGTGATAACCACGAAAGCTGCGAGCGAGCCGAAGGCGAGCGTTGCTCAGTAGTCAGCAGGGCCCGCAGCGAACCAGAACCAACACCTGAACGCCAATACCCTAGATGATGATGATGATGATGATGACGATGATGTTGTTAATGTTCATCACCACCACCATCATCATCACCATCACCATCATCATCCTCATCTAGGGTATACGCGTGCAGGTGATGATGATGATGATGATCATGATGTTTTTAATGTTCATCACCACCGCCTTCATCACCATCACCACCACTAACATCATCATCATCTTCATCATGAGTATTGGCGTGCAGGTGACGATGATGATGATGGTGATGGTGGTTAATATAATATATCTTCATAATGTTGTTAATATTCATCACCACCGCCATCATCATCACCATCACCACCACCATCATCATCTTCATCATCATCATCATCTAGGATATTAACGTGCAGGTGATTATGATGATGATGATGATGATGATGATGGTGGTGGTGATGATGATGATGATGATGGTGGTGATGAACATTAACAACAACATCGTCATCATCATCATCATCATCATCATCATCTAGGGTATTGGCGTTCAGGTGATGATGATGATGGTGATGGTGGTGATGTTGATGGTCACCACCATCATCACCATTTTCATGATGTTGTTAATATTCATCACCACCTCCATCATCATCACCACCACCATCATCATCATCATCTAGGATATTAGCGTGCAGGTGATAATGATGATGATTTTGGCGGTGATGGTCACCACCATCATCATCACCACCACAACCATCATCATCATCATCATCATAATCATCATCATCATCACATGCACGACAATACCTTAGATGATGATGATGATGATGGTTGTGGTGATGATGATGATGATGGCGGTGGTGATGAACATTAACAACGTCGTCGTCATTATCATCATCATCTAAGGTACTGGTGTGCAGGTATATAGATCATCTAAGAGTACGCTCGGAAATTTGGAGATTGGAGTTGCTCGCGTCCATAGGAAAATACCCTCGCGTCCCTACACGTGATCTCTGGGTGGTGTCAAACGGGTAACAACATTTCTGGTGGTAGGCTTCGGCCGTGGCTTATCACCACCCCATGGACATAGCCAGTCCGTGAAGCGACATTGTCGTGTTTCGGACTGATGTCCAGTGTAGCCATCGTGGAAGTGACGGGTTTGAGCAGCTATGGTATTCGGGGTACCGCACAGTGGGGCGATTTTGAAAAAAGGTGGACGTAGGAACAAATTTCGTAATTTCGGTCTGAAAAAATTGCAACTGATAGGAAATTGTATGGTGATTAAAATATATTCTATTCAATTTGCAAAAAAAGGCACTTCTTCATGGGTTAAAAAAATAGTTTAGAAAAAAATGTATGGAAAGATTTATATTATATTGTTTTTCTCAAAAATAAGAAGTTTGTTAAAAAAAAAACAACAATAGCTTAAAGTAGCTGCCGTCTTCTACAAATGGGTCATATAGGGTTCTGTTAACCCTGCAGCATTGGCAGTTAAGGGGGTTAAACTCTTGAAAAAAATGTTTATTTTGATACGAGCATCTGATAGGAAATGTAGTGCTTGTTAAAAGTTATTCAATACAATTTTCCATAACAATGAGTCTGTGATATTATAAAAACATATTTCTGAAAAATGCGATGAAATATAAATCAACATATTTTTTCTCGGAATTTTAAAAGGTTTTCATAAGAAACTTACACTACTTAAGTTCTTTACAAAAAATAAATAATCGTTTTTGGCTTAACGCTGTTGCAGCGGTATTTAAATGGGATCAAACTTTAAAAATATATGATTTAATGTTAAATGTTAATGGAAAATGGTTCAATTTCTGTCATTCGCTCAGTCTTATCTAAGTAAAATGAATAAATCATAATAAAATCTAGTGTAAAAAACTTCTAAGTCTAACTACTGGCTTAGTAATTATCTCCAAATAACTTGCCAATTTTTCCGATACTCGACATTTCTGACCTTGTAGGTAGGTACCAGATATTTTTCATTGCTACAGTACTTTCACTGAGTATTACGTTCATAATAGTAATAAATCAAAATAAAATCTAGTGTCAAAAAGTACAAAGATCGCTATAGTCTTAATAATTATCTCCAAATAACTTGCCAATTTTTCCGAAACCTGAGCCTAATGACTGACCTTGTAGGTTAAGTACCAGATACCTTTCATTGTTACAGTACTTCCACTGAGTATTACTTTCATAAAAGTAAATCACCATATCATCTAGACTCTAGAGTCACTAGAGACAAAAACTACAAAGTTAGCGACTGTCGTATGGGGCCATTCAAGTATTACGTAAGCAGATTTTTTACAACTATTTATAATGCGCGTCATGTAAAAAGAACGCTGGCGGTCAAGCTTCTTCAGGCGTTCCAGCGTTCTTTTTAAGAGAATACTTACTTTTCTACTTATTTAAGAGATGTATACCTATACATTGAATGAGTGCCTGCCTAGTTTACTACAAATAATGTACCATTATAGTACGCGTCATGTAAAAAGAACGCTGGAACGCCTGTAGAAGCTTGACCGCCAGCGTTCTTTTTACATGACGCGCACTATGCCCACCCCTTCTGTGTAAGCTGTGTAAGCAAAAGTAAGCAAACCTCTTCCCCCCCTCCCATGCTTACTTAATCATTGGTACCTATATGCATTTTTCTTTTAATGTATTCTGTTTTTTTATTGATTCGTGAGCAGTAGTTAGCAAATAGGCTTAACTAACTTCTGTACATTTTGTACTTTTGTATTTGTATGAGATTTTTTAAAACTTTCGAATAATTTTTGATATTACTTGGATTTGTTTATTTGAAACGACATGTTAAACAGTTAAGCTTGGGCGAAAAAGGATCACCGGTTAAAACAAAAATTAACTTGCTTTGATTTGCTTACAATACGTCAAATCGTCATTCGAATCGAAACGAAACAATAGATTGACGGAAGAAATTTAGACGTGACAAGTGCGCGCGGTAATCCCCACTCGCTTCTAGGCGAGTACCTATAACGTATTCTTTATTTGTGGGAATCCCCGACATGTGAGTTTTATTTTCAAGCATAGACAATTTGTGGGTTGCCATTTGTGTAAAATAAGTAAATAATAACTGCTGACGTAATCACGATATCGACCATGTCATCAAAAATAAGCAAAACAAAGACCCCCCCGCCCCCCTCAAGCGCTTACATAATACTTGAACGCCCCCTATTACTTATCTTGAAATAATTTGCCACGTATTATTAATAATGGTCCCGATACTTGAGCCTAATGACTGACCTTGTAGGAAGGTACTAGATTCCTTTCATTGTTAGAGACCCACCAACTTATCTGTAGAATTTAATGTATGTAGATGATAGAAAAATGTAGGTAAATGGTTCTACTGATAATTTGGTGGATCTTTCCAGTAAGTGATTACTAGTTTTACGAAGGTTGCTCGTAGTTTTAAGGGGATTTTTGTCATTATTAACTTTATTTGGGAAATATTTTAGTTACATCGATACTAAAATATCTATCATATGTTTTATGAAAAATGGCTGCTGGGAATTCCGGACTATTTTAAAATGGTAAGAGGGTAAATCATATTAACAGATCTGTAAAGTTTTGTTGTGATGCTCTGATTTTATTCATTGGATGCGATGATTTCTCTGATGAAGATAGTGCTCTTGCTCTTTCAACTTCGCTGAATCTAACGAAATGAAAATACTTATCCCTGAGGACAATGTTATCAGATTCCAGCATATCTGTATTGCCCTTCTACTACAAGATATTAGAAGCCAAAAAAAAGATACTACCCTACAGAAGGTGTTGAAATAACGGAGGCAAAGATTAAGTTACAAGTCCTTTTGGATATAACAACACAATTGGCAAGTTATTTAAGTTATTTGGAGATAATTATTAAGACAATCTCTTAATCTCTTAGATCTTTGTACTTTTTGACACTAGATTTTATATTGATTTATTACTTTTATGAATGTAATGCTCAGTGGAAGAACTGTAGCAATGAAAAGTATCTGGTACCTACCTATAAGGTCAGAAATGTCGAGTATCGGAAAAATTGGCAAATTATTTGGAGATAATTACTAAGCCAATAGTTAGACTTAGAAGTTTTTTACACTAGATTTTATTATTATGATTTATTCATTTTACTTAGATAAGACTGAGCGAATGACAGAAATTGAACCATTTTCCATTAACATTTAACATTAAATCATATATTTGTAAAGTTTGATTCCATTTAAACACCACTGCAACAGCGTTTAGCCAAAAACGAATATTTCGTTGTTGTATAGAACTTAAGTAGTGTAAGTTTCTTATGATTTAAAATTCCGAGAAAAAATATGTTGATTTATATTTCATTGCATTTTTTCAGAAATACATTTTTATAATATCACAGACTCATTTTTATGGAAAATTGTATTGAATAACTTTTAACAAGCACTACATTTCCTATCAGATGCTCGTATCAAAATAAACAATATTTTTTAAGAGTTTAATTCCCCTTAACTGCCAATGCTGCAGGGTTAAAACGTCCAGAACCCTATATGCCCATTTGTAGAAGACGGTAGCTACTTTAAGCTATTATAGGTTTTTTCTTGAATAAACTTCTTATTTCTGAGAAAAACAATATAATATAAATCTTTCCATACATTTTTTCTGAACTATTATTTTAACCTATAAAGGAGTGTCTTTTTTTGAAAATTTAATAGAATATCTTTTAATCACCATACAATTTCCTATCAGTTGCAATTTTTTTTAGACAGAAATTACGAAACTTGTTCCTACGTCCACCTTTTTTCAAAATCGTTCCACTGTGTACCGTGATTTGAGCCAATTCACTTCCTATTTGTGTCATCTAATTCACGCGTTGCGTGATACGCGTTACACGCCGAACTTTACTGAGTGCAGATTTCTTACTGCGCAAATCGTGAATATTCACGTGAGGCTTCATGCGGCCCCGAATACCACGGCAGTTCGTGCACTGGATTCAGCATGTGCGTTTTAGAGACCGCAGCAGTGCAAGTGTGCCGGTTGGCTAGGCTTGGAAGGTAGCGGGATCCGAAGCACGGTTCTCCGCTGGCTGACTGCAGGTTGTAGGGGGCCCAACTAGTAAGCTAGCCCGCCGCCTTGCGAAAAATCCCAGAATGCTCCATCGTGCCGGTTGGCGACCGGATTAGAGGACCCGATGGCCATTCCTGGAGGGAGGTCTCAGTCTCCAGTCTAGTCTCCCACTGGCGCAGGAGCCTGCTGTTTGTCTCTAAGCTTTCACTGACCAGTGCCTCACTCAACAGCCGTTTTTCCCACAAACCTAATCACTCCAAAAACCAAACCATGAAAAAGTCAACATATAATAAGTTGCGCTCACAGCGGAAGCACTTCCTACACAACCTATCATCTTACCAACGGTTATAACAGTTTTATTTATTTTTGTTTTCAATTCTCTAAGATCTTGTAGTACCTATACCTATACTTAGTAGATTTTTGTTTTTGTCTTCTTGTTTTATGTGTGTGTTGTGCGTGTGGTAAAATAAATAAATTTTCTTTCTTTCTTTCTTTCTTTCTTTCCTCTCGCTTCAAGCGCACCTCTGAAACATTAGAGGACTGCACTCCAATCTCGATCCGGTCCACCACCACCTAGAGACAGCTAAGCCACACTTATTATTTAATCTTCACGGAGACGCAGATTCAATGAACCCGATTTCTCAGTTTTATGTACTTTGGTGGACACCGGCTTAGATAAAATTATCTATGCTGGTTTATATCATTGTCACTCTGAAGACCACGAGACAACCAGGTTGTTCAACTACATCAGTGAAGCGGCGGATGTGGCCCAGCAACGTTATCCTGATGCCCAACTGGTGATTCTGGGGGACTTTAACGCCCACCACCAACAGTGGCTGTTCCCGTTTAGTCCCGCGTGTGCTAGCGCGGAAGCGCAAAAACGTGTTGCATACCTAGCTTGCGTTGACGCAAGAAACGGTTAAACCTCGGATGCACGGATTATGAAGAAAGCCTATAACAAAGCCACCAAGTCCTGCAAGAAGGTGTTACAGAAGGCTCGCTTCAATCGGATTGGCTATCTGGGGGCTAAGTTTGCCGCATACCCTGCGGGAAGTAAAGCTTTCTGGTCTCTGGCTAAGTCGGTGGAAGCGAACTTCAGCCGCCCTTCACTAAACCCAACTACTGAAACCGGACGGGTCCCAAGCTCACGCTGCGGTTGAGAAAGCAAATTTATTTGCCACTCAATTTGCGGAGGCTTCGCGTCTTGACGCCTCTGGCGAAACTCCACCCAGCCTTCCTCGGTGCGAAGCTTCAATGCAAGAATTCGCATCCAGCAAAAGGAAGTGCTTAAAACGCTACGTAGTCTCGACGTGAATAAAGCTAGCGGTCCGGATGGTATCTCGGCCGTAGTATTAAAAACCTGTGCACCTGAGTTGTCTTCAATATTAACGCAACTTTTCCGCCTCTCTTTGAATACTGGTGAAGTCCCCAAGTCTTGGAAGCTCGCTAACGTGCAACCTGTGCCCAAGAAAGGCAGTCGTGCTGACCCTTTGAACTACCGCCCTATCTAGGTCACCTCCCTACTATGTAAATGTATGGAGCGTGTACTGAATAGGAAGGTCCTTGCATACCTCGACGGATCGAGGATATTTCGCCGAAATCGGTCTACTGGGGACCTTCTTGTGTATACCACGCACATTTGGAGAGAGGCCATCGAGATCATGGTGAAGCACTGGCTGTTTCATTAGACGTCTCGAAGGCCTTTGACAGGTTTGGTACGCTAGCCTTATTGACAAGCTTCCTGCTTACGGACTGCCAGTTCAATTCTGCTCCTGCCTCGCAGACTTTCTGAGGGAAAGATCCATTCGAGTAAGTTGTTGACGGGTGCTCGTCGGATCAAATGGCTATAAACGCCGGGGTACCTCAGGGGTCAGTGCTACCTGCCACACTGTTTCTGCTGCATATAAATGATCTGCTAATGCCCGGTATCATTGGGTATGCAGACGACAGCACAGTTGTGGAGAGATACGTTTCCAATGCGCGTGCTAGGCAGAATTAAATTCTGGAGTTAAGAGATGAGATGCTGAAGGCTGTTTCCGATTGGGGTGATGCCAATCTAGTCAAGTTCAACGCCTCTAAAACGCAGGCTTGTCTCTTCTCCGCGAAAAAAGCCAGTTTCTCCAAGTTCCTGTCTTCCGAGATGTACCTGTAGCTATAGGAGATCACCTCGAGCTCTTAGGCGTTTCACTCACGCCTACTCTCAACTTGGCTCCTACATCGAGTCTAAGGCAAAAACTGCCTCCATGAAGCCTACTAAGTCTGTACAAAGCACAAGTCCGGGCTGGTATGAAGTACTCCTACCACGTTTGGGATAGCTGGCTCGGCCAAACACCAGCTTGCTGCCTTGGACTCGATCGAACGCAGAGCGTTCAGGCTTATAGGTGGGCAACATATGGCGGAGACTAGAGTCTCGAGCACCGCCGTAAGGTTGCGTGCCTTTCGATCTTCTATATATAGGTTACATTTTGGGGAATGCTCCCAGGAACTTCATGATCTGATCCCTCTATCTCCTTTTCATCATGGACGAGCAGGCGCACGGCTTGGTACCACCCTTACCTCATTAGTATACCCTCTTTTCGTACTAAACGTTTCAATTCTACCTTTATAATGCGAACTGCTAAGGAGTGGAATACACTACCGTCGTCTGTCTTTCCTGAAAACTATAATCTGGGTATCTTCAAGACTAGAGTGAATAGGTTCCTTCTAGACCTTTGTGCTCCATCTTCGGCCACATCGTCACTTACCAACAGGTGAGATCGTGGTCAAACAAAAGTCTATCAAAGTTAAAAAATAAATAAAAAAAATGGCTTTATAGTTCGCAGAACTAACAACCATATTATGTGAATAAAGGTTCTCGAGTGGTACCTACAAACCTGATGAAGGTAGAGGAAGACCCCTCTTTCCATGCACCAAAGATATTATAATCAGCAGAAAGTTGGTAGATGCAGGCTCAAGAGAGTTCGTCGTGGCATTTTAGAGTGGAAACCGTTGTCCAGCAGTGGACTTCTGTAGACTGATGATGATGATGACCAACCGTCTACATTGGCTTGAAGTCAGTAAAATGGTTTTATATTAGACTAGCTGAACAATGTCCGCGCGTAGAATAGGTAGTAGGTACCTACCTAGAGTAGGTACCTATCTATTCGTACTACGCATTCTAAATGGATGGTGGTACAAACATCAGCCTGTAGATCCAAGTCCACCGGCTCACTGATATAGGTCTCTAAATTAGCAAGTTGAAGTGGCAATGGGCTAGACATAAAGCTATATGATCCTGGTTCTTTTACGGATGTTTCGGATTTAGGTACGGGTACAGAATCTTCGAGCAATGAATACAAAAAACGAAGGCAAAATGTATTTAGTTATTGATGATGTTTTTTTACTGTATACCTAATATTTCTAGTGTAAGCAGAAGTTGTAATATAAAACAATTTATCATCTTTTTTTCTTTTTTTTGTTCATTTCTGTAAAACGAAACATTATAAGCAACATCCTATCTTGCCGGACACGCCACAGAAGGGGTTGCGGAAAGGCGGTAGATGGACGCTGCTCAAGACCGTTTGTCTTGACATTCTATGGGGAGGTCCATGTCCAGCAGTGGACTTCTGTAGGCTGATGATAATGAAAAAACGTCATGGGTTCACGGGGCAAACTATGATAATTATGGGTACCTACCTACCTACTGCAATGATGAAGGTCAGTTACTTACATTCGTGTACATTTTGGACATTAGAAAAATAAGTTTTATTCTTGTAAACAATAATTTTCCGAGTTTTTCCCTGAAATACCTTTTATCATTCAAACAATTTTATTCAACGCGATCTATCAACAGATACCTTGTAAGCTATTTATTTAACGCCATCTATCTAACGTCCATGCCAATGCTCTTGGACAATAACAACGCCATCTAGTGAAAACCAAAACAGTGAATATGTATGTGTGCGTGCGTGTAATTACATCAGAAAAGTGAACGATCTTATTTCTAGGTAATTTGAACTTTCAAATGACTGTTTAAAGGAAATTCATACTGCATTAAATTCTTACAACTACAACTTAGCCGCGAACGATAAAATAAAACACGAAAGACGCCCGAATTTAGCACAAAAAATAAAAAAGTAATACAATAAGTTTCCACGCCATCTACCGTGAACCGAGCTTTTAGTAATCAAGACGATTATCCTTAAGGCTATGCAATGATCGTCAGTTAGTCTGTCAGTCAGTCTTGCCACAGAATAAATAAAAGTGGTCTTGCATCGATTTTGTATATATTGATATACTTGGTATTTGCGTATAGTTACAGCTCGTGCCAACTTACGGTGAACGGTCCGGCTCGTTCACCGTAAGATGGCACCTGTAAATACTACATGGCAGGTGCCAACTTACGGTGAACGGTCCGGCTCGTTCACCGTAAGATGGCACCTGTAAATACTCAATGGCAGGTGCCAACTTACGGTGAACGGTACGGCTCGTTCACCGTAAGATGGCACCTGTAAATACTACATGGCAGGTGCCAACTTACGGTGAACGGTCCGGCTCGTTCACCGTAAGATGGCACCTGTAAATACTACATGGCAGGTGCCAACCTACGGTGAACGGTCTGTACATTCGTAGAAACCGATCATGGTGCCCGTTGCTACAATGTATTGTGTGATCAGTTACTACTATAATATTTACCGGGATCAGTTAGTACAAATCTCATCTTTCCTGTCCCTGTACTTACATTATCAATGTTATTAAGACAATTTCCTACAATTCCATTGAATAGATAACAATGTAAATATTTGTTTAAACGTAATCAACGGTTCACTTACCTATTGAATAATATTTACTTGTTAATCTGTTGCACAGGCGACAGACTATAAAAGGATGGTGATAAATTATAATAAACATCCTAGTTCTATTTCCGACGGTAACATTTAAGAGCGAGCGAAGCGAGTTCTCTTTCTTCACTTGATGTTTCGGAAGTCGTCATCATCATCAACCTATAGAAGTCCACTGCTGGATAGGCTTCCCCATAAAATGCGACGACGAATGGTCTTGAGCCGCCTCCATCCACCACCTTCCTGCGACGACTAAAATATCTTCGGTCCATCGTGCCGGGCATTCCTCTTGCGTCGTTTTGTGGTCGCCACTCGAGATCCTTTCTCCCCAACGGTCATCAAGTTTTGCGAGCTATATTGCATGCTCATTGCCACTTCAACTTACTAATTCTGAGAGCTATGTCGGTGGTCTTGGTTCTTCTACGGATCTCCTCAAAACTCCGAGCATAGCCCTCCTCGTAGCCCGCTGCGTAACTTTGAGCTTTCTTATGCGGCCATTAGTTAGCGGCCATGTCTCAGTGCCGTAAGTCATAACTGGCAACATGCAGTAGTAGTAGAGCTTTTTTGTGAAAGAGTTCGTCCGGGGAAGTACTACCACCATACCTATTTCTGTCGCAAAGCAGTAGTGCTCGCATTACTTTGTTCCGGTTTGAAGGGTAAGGGTTCTGGTGAAATTACAGGCACATGAGACTTTGCATCTTTATGTCTCAGAGTGGCGGGCGCAGTGCAATTCCACATAGGGTGCGTCCTAGGTGGACGTGACCTATGAGGCAATACACTGTCCATAGGCAGAGGGTACCACTTAACATCAGGTGGGACATCTGCTTGATCTGACATTACAAGTAGTAAACAAAAAAATACGCACTGACTTTCGTCCTGAGGCCGTGCGGTATTTGTGATGAGATGATATGGCGTTGTTTCCCGAACGCTGCCCATCAAAGTTGGATTCGTCGGCTGACCTCTTTCACGAAATTGGACCTACCTAGTTGAATCGTTAGGCCCAAATAGACATAGTGGTCAACAACTTCGATGATATCGTTCCCAACGTGTAGGTACCGGCATAGGTGTAAGTAACATGGTCATTTGACATGATGTTTTTTTGTGGCGTGGCGGGCGATGGTTTGTCTGCGACGCAGAAGGTTGCGGGATCGATTCCCGCTTCGGAACAAATATTTGT
The DNA here is from genome assembly GCA_932527175.1 of Operophtera brumata. Classification (NCBI taxonomy): domain Eukaryota; kingdom Metazoa; phylum Arthropoda; class Insecta; order Lepidoptera; family Geometridae; genus Operophtera; species Operophtera brumata. The sequence continues at coordinate 18,554,958 of OW052239.1, forward strand.
GCAGTCTGCAGATATTTGTTCAGGGTGTTCTGGGTATTTTCTATGTAAAATAAAAAATATCTATCGATGTTATAATATTGTATTAAGTATATAAATTATTTAGTACCCATAACACTAGCTCTGCTTAGCTTGGTGCTAGATAATGAAGTGTGAACTGTCCAGCATTTTTTTAAATATTTTATTAGGTTTTCCAATGTACGTAACTTAAAAATAGAATCAACAATTGGATGCGTTCCCTGTGCTCACTCTGTAAAGGCAACCACAGCTAATGCAGGTATAATAAACAATTAGTAAGTGCATAGTGACAACATTTTGAAAAAGTACATCTGACCATGCAAATATTCGTCTTGTGACGGGAGACGGTATTGAGGTCTCTGGCACAATGCCAAGGTCTTCCGGCTAGGGTTCGTTATTATGTATGTTTGAAAGGACTTTGTTCGAGGGCAGAGTTAAGGCCGGTGCGGCGGCAGATTCCGCTGAGCCCTTCGCGTTTTCAAAATTCTTTCAGGGCATCTGGTCGAAGCGACGCGTGACCCGAGAGCTGGCTCTTATCTGGCGCAACGCATTAGTATTGCCATTCAGCGTGGCAATGCAGCCAGCATCTTAGGGACGCTTCCGCCTGGTAATAATTTGGATCAGTTGAGCTACCTTTAGATCGCTAGCAGCGGTCTTCAGGTGGCACAACTGTTTCATATGTATTTTGTACATACCTTGTATTATTCTTTCTGTAAATAAATGTACTTTGTTCGACGATAACTTTCGACCTGTTGATCACATTGGTAGGTAGCTTAGTAATACCAATATGATTGGCAAGTATGAGCAAGGGATCGCGAGTTCTCATGGTTCGGTCACAGAATAAATAATAGTACAGTTCGGGGCGAAGGGGTATGCCTCAAAATTCCTAATCTTAGATTTGATTTTAAACTGACTAAATCAAGTACAATATTCAAATTAAAAATATGTATGGATACTACATTATAATTCCGAAGGATCACTGTACCACAAACGTAGCGGGGGGCGCCCTCTGGCTAGGTGGAGCGATAACCTACGAAAGGCGGCGGGCAGAAAGTGGATGAGAAGAGCCGAACACCGGGCTCAGTGGCGCGTATTGGGAGAGGCCTATGTCCAGCAGTGGACTAGTGTGGGCTGATGATGACTGTATCAGAAACACGATAGGACAATAATTTCTCGAAGGAAAAAAAAATAAAGTTTCGTTATTTTTTGCTTGGATTCGATTGTTTATTAAAATGGTGCATATGATTAATTAATTTAAGTAACAAGTAATTAATTTTGTGAAAATTAAAAAACCCTCAACGCAATGAAACGGCTGAACCGATTTTGATCAAACATAAGCTAAGAACACTCCCGACAAATTCGCCTTTCATACAAAAAAATACTAAATCGGTTCATCCGTTCGGGAGCTACGATGCCACAGACAGACACACACACAGACACACAGACACGTCAAACTTATAACACCCCGTCGTTTTTGCGTCGGGGGTTAAAAAATATATAAATAAATTCAGAGATCTTGTGATACGTTTAAGGCATGTCAAGGTATGTTTCTATGAATACCACGAATTACCGTAATATTCCATTACTCTTCAAACAGTCTATTTTAACTGTATTTACATTGCCACAATAAAGTTAATACCGAAGGCTTAGAACGCAAATCTCTGGCGCCTATCTCAATAACACTAGCTACTTAGATAAGGAAGTCAATCTGTTTGTCCTTCGCTGTACCTATAATATAACTTTGAAAGTGTTAGGTGTTTTCAATCTAGAGATCTTTATTTGCTCATATTTTTATGATAGCTTTATTACTATCATTATAAAACATTAGGTTGTTACTCTATTGTTTAATTTGTGTTTATATTACCTACCTATAGTAGCTTACTCCTAAAATTCAGTAAACTCTTTGTTTTAGGCCTAATTCTTTAATTATTGTTAAATACTGACGTAAACTTTCAGTAATTCTACATGTCTAATTCTTTAATTCTACTATGTAGGTCTATCTTTACGCATAATGAAAACTAGCAGCGCTCCGCGGTTTCACCCACATAAGCTTCGATCCCGTGGAATATTGGGATAGAAAAGGCCTTTGCAAAGACCTCAAAGTAAATGAACTTTAAGCACACAATAGCGATTTCGGTGTTTTCAGCAACAATTCAAGCATGTGCATTCAGAAAGTTCAATTTATTGAAGTGGAACTGATGAAAAAGACCAGAGATGGCCATTGGAACGATAACTCGATGATAAGTTTTTCACGGGTGGCGATAAGGGTGACTTTCCGATATCCGATTGAGCTGAAATTTGGCATACCTGTCAAGTTAAGATAATACAATATGATGGTGACAGCGAGCTGATCTGATGATGGAGACTACAGGACTCCTCGATGGATCATACTTAGAAGACTGGCCATGTTAAGGCTCATTTTGATCAGCACACGGATCCAATCACTAATATGATAAAATCTTGTATTGAGGAAAAAATACTAGCTTCGAAGTAGTTTTTTTTCGAAAATAATTATATAGTAGCACCGTCATACTTGAAGTCAAGAAAGCTAAACATCAAGTCAGTGCTCCAGGTGTGACGTGCTAACGTTACTTGACTTGTCCAACAGATAGCCGGGTATGCGTTGGTGATAGTCACATTCGCCCTGCAAGCCCCGGTCCGCTGGGCGACTGCCAGGCTACACGGCGCGCCTCGGTTGTTGTTGGCAGACGTCTACCATCTCGTCTCCTTCTTCGCCACCGTTAACGTGTGGCGGGGGGTCTGGGGTCTGCTCGACGTTTACTTCTTCCCAGGTGAGCTATTTGATAAATTGTATTCTGTCTTGGCTAAAGTACCGTGTATCTAGTTATTGGAAAGGGGGAAACGGAAATGGTCCTAAGATTAAACCCTGAGAGACACGTGTTATAAGTTATAACTTCAGAGGTATTTGACTGACAGTACCCAAACATTTTATAATCTGTTCTTCACATTGCCACTATCAATGTGTGAAAGGCAGCGAGTTTTGCGTAGGTAGGTACTTTCTTCTGAAGAGGTGTGTGTTTTATCATTGACCGAGCGAGTGAAGCGTCCTTGCAACAACTGGTAAAATGTGTATGTATGTTGGAAAGGTCGTATTATATAACTTGATATACGGGTTCTAAAATTTCATAGTTTTTCGTCGTCGTCGATTTTTGATTGGGTGGTTATTACCTCCAAAATGGGTGGAAGTTTGCTGCGGCGCCATGATTTTGATAATACATATTTAGCAGAAACATTCGAATTTAGAATATGAGCAAAATTGGTCAAGAGATTGTCTACATTTTTTTTTTTTTTTTTATACTTCTTGTATGACGGAACTAGCTAGAGGCCCACCTGATCTTAAGCGGTAACCTCTGCCTATGAACAGTGCATTACTTCATAGGTCACGTCCACCTAGGACGCACCCTATGTGGCATTGCACTGCGCCCGCCACCCTGAGACATAGATGAAAAGTCTCATGTGCCTGTAATTTCACCGGCACCCTTACCCTTCAAACCGGAACACAGCAAAGCGAGCACTACTGCTACATATTTACAGGCTGTGTTTTTAGGGCCACTTAGGCGAAGTTTGGAACAATGAGAGTTATCGAAATGTGATGTTAGTACATAGTTACGAACTCGATGTTGAAAATAATAAAACCAGCATTAAAAAAATAGATTTATCTGAAACAGATAGATTTTATAAAAAAAAATGCCTTTTGGGTTCTTTGTGATCAACATTATAAATTGACATGATGCATAGTTTTCTAAAAGTTTGTGCTCGCGAGGGCTACTGTTCGCAGAACTACTAGTTATAATTATCGGCAGCTTTTATAGACATCCAACACTGGACGAGATAAAATTGAATGGGGAGATTTGCCATAATCAGCACGCGAGGCAGGCAGATTGCTGATCGCTTTGTTGGTGTTGAGTACACAGGTGGATACTGCTGCCCATCCTATTCATGATGTAATCCTTTAGTTGTCTTGTACGGCATCCACAGGAGGACACGGAGGGGTCTATTCTTAGGCCGGCATACCACAGCACAGAAATGTGTGTACAAAGTGATAAATATGTAATTACAGGCACATGAGACTTTTCATGTGTATGTCTCAGGGTGGCGGGCGCGGTGCAATGCCACAGTGCAGTGCAATATGAGGTAATGCATTATTAAAGGCAGAGGTTACCGCTTAACATCAGGTGGGCCATAAGCTTGACCCGTATATGACGCAGTTAACAAAAAACCTACACTAGAACTCTCCTGGAAGAGAGTTCTCCTGAGAGAGAGACTCTATCCTGGAAGAGTACCTTATCAAAGCATTTGTTTCCAAATCAATAATCTACCCATCAAAACTTGTATCTGGCGTTTGTTTAATACTGTATGTTATCCATAGAGACACCAAAGCTCAGCAATTGGTGCTCCCACTTGATCAGCCTCGCCCTCCTTATCCTCCTGAACTGCTCCAACTCGGTGCTGGTCCGGGGGGTGTACATCGACGCTGAGGAACCAGCGGGCGAGTGCGTCGTCTTCCCGTGCCACTATCTCCGTCTCTACTTCCACAAGGAAAGGACCAAAAAGAGGCATAAAAGAGCTTTAGCAGCGGCTGCCGCAGCATCCAGGAGATCTGAGGAATCGAGCTTACCTTTACAAATACCGGAGGAGAAAGTCTAGTCTGCAATGAAGTTCTTATGGAATATGGTGTTTTATATTTTAGATATCACAGAAGTTTCAGCTGAGTATGAGAATATTATTTTTGTAGTGGAGACAAATAGGTATTTCTAACAAAGAAAGAAACTATATCTCACCTTATCTTGGTCACTAAGTTTAAAATTGAAAACAAGTCTTCCATTGTTGAGTGAAAGCAACTTGGTGTAAGTATTAGGTACCTGTACACAAATGAGAGAATTAAATACCTAGAGATAAACAGATGTAAGCACCTGTAGATAAAAGGTAATTAATAGACTGCACCTATGTATTATTGAAGTATTTTCTTGCCTACGGATTGTGTAATGTAGTATTATTTACTTACATTCTCGAACTCATTCTATATTAGTGGTTATACATATGTAAGCGTGGTGAACCAAATGCTTTAAACCCGTGATAAGTAAGATCTTTTGTCTTATATTTCGCTCCATCTCTTATTATCTTATATTTTTTATCTACAAAAGTTTTGTTTTTAGTGGTCTAAGTATTTAGTAGAAACAAATCTGACTTTAATTCTTGCTACGTTCCAAAATAAAGTTCCAAATTAACACTTAGTTCAAGCAGGCGAAACCAAATATAAAGTTCATTTTCAGGATTGTGGATTAATTTTATGAATAACATTTGAATCTATCATCTAAATAAGACGATGCAAATGTTACTCTAAGCTGTATTGTAAATAAGTACTCGTAGATAAGCTATGTTATAAGTAACTTAGGTGTACACGACGACAATATACTTACAATAAATCGATTATTGATATTTTATCTGCCGTTTTATTAATATTATTCAATTAAATTGTATAGCACTATATTTCTGGTATTCAGTTGTAGCTAGATTGTTGGATAGCTATTTTACTGGACTATAATTGATGATTACCTATTATAATAAATCATTTCAATATTTGAAATAACTAACCAATCAGCTATGAATTCCTATGACTAAACTGATAATTAGCATGGTCAATAAAACATTCCCTATTTAGTTCCAGACGCTAGTAAACAAAGGAATGTCCCTACAAGATCTAGTTATCATACTCACTACTAATATAATAAATGCGTAAGTTTGGATGTTTGTTTGTTATTTACCTACACAATCACGCAGTAATGACTGAACCGACTTCGAGAAGGCACTCTAATAATGATCCTAGTTTGAGATAACGCAACGTTTTATTCCGTAAATACACGCGTACAAAGCGGCAGGCAAACACCAGTAAATCATAAATACACTTATTATATAGAAATCGTAATAATTCCAAGGGCCAATAATGCACTGATCTACTGGATTTCATGTCCATAAGAGACAAGGTCAATTTTATTTAAATTGGAGAGGTTTTTACATACATTTTCGATCTCATTGAGGCGTTTGATCATGTATCACATGAGCTACGATGCATGTTTATCTACATAATTCAGTACCTTGCCTACTTACGAATTAAGTTGGCGTAGTTTATTGTATGGTTTCACTGCAAACAAAGAGCTAATGGCATTGATAAAGTATGTAAAGGAACCATCCACATCTGGCAAATTATACTCAACCTACCCTATGCTACTAGAAAATGGGGGATTCCCAGGGTTTGCCGCTTGGTGCCTAGTCATACAAATGCTCTATCAATTCAACACAAATGTATGCAAACATCATCATTAGTTATGTGGTTAACGTGACCACATAATCGATGGGTAATTGACCAATCAATACAAACAAATTGATAAGAATTTTAGGGCTTACCTAGGTTAGTTTTATGTTACTTTTCTGGCAGCTGGCCAGATTGAATTTAATAGTACCTACCAAACTAATCTTGAGTTGTTTTCTGATTATAAATTCATCAGCTAGATAAAGAGAAATAAAGGTTCTCGAGTGGTGAACACGAATCGGAAGACGCGGGAAGTTGTTAGGTGTAGGAAGACAAGACCGTTCGTCAATGCATTAATATAATAACTAAATAAAATAAAATAAATATTGCTGGACAGTTTACACAACATTATCTAGCCCCAAGCTAAGCAGAGCTTGTGTTATGGGTACTAGACAACTGATATAATTAATACAATATATAACATAGATAGGTATTTTTTTATTATATATAGAAAATACCCAGAACACCCTGAACAAATATCTGCGGATCGCACAAATATTTGTTCCGAGACGGGAATCGAACCCGCAACCTCCTTCGTCACAGGCGAACTTTCGCCCGCCGCGCCACAGAGATCGTCCTAATACCTACAGCTATAATACCTATAGGAGGTAGTTATCTGTTCAGCGAGGGACGGGTTCTGGCGATGATGATGATGAATTAGGTAGGTATGCATGATAATCATTTTCTCGTTATCAAAATAGGTTTATTTGTATCAAAACCTTATGCTAAAGTCAGTGTAACTGCGTTTTGTCGTGTACTCCCAGTTGGTGAGGTCGCACTTCTCTATCTTGCATCCTGGAGAGCCCGCCGTCGTCAGCCAGTCGATCCTGCAATGAAAATACTCGTTCTAATAACATTTGCACGTGGTCAAACTAAGGCATATCAATGTTAAAAAAAATGTGTAGAAGAGAGTATTCTACAATAGGCTTGATTGATTTCAAAATGTCGTAATACTTTTTAAACCAACTTTGAATTTAGCTTCAGAACGCTCGCAGATGGCATGGCGTTTGCTTCTGGCATCACGATCACCAATCCGCATTATCGATTTGTGACTGTAGTAGGTACGCTTTATATATTTTTGCTTTTGAAAATAATATTAAAGCACACTGCGCAATGTACCACGAAATCATAAACGAAAGCGATTATCAGTTCGTATGGAATTAAGGGGCTGTTCTTTCTTTCTTCGAGTGTAGAGTACTTTTTAACTTTCCCAACCTATACCTATCTAGTAGTACCTACTGGAATCAATAATTTAATACTTTATCTGCAGTCATTAATCAATGTGTCACATCACATTGGATCGCTTCCAAATTTTCCATCGATCATCATAATACAAACTATCCTCAACTTCCTGCACTATATATAGTGACGAAGTCAACATCTTTAATGAGCCAAATTCCTGAGCTACCTGAGATTCCCCTCTTTTCATCTCAGAAGAATGGTTGGTAGGTACCTACCTACCTATATCTGAGAGATATTTATTTCACTTCATGATTGCTAATGATTGATTGATTGAGATTGATTGATTCATCATCATCAGCCGTAAACGTTGGCTCGATGACACCTCCCCTCTTCGACCAAAGTAAAATAAACCTCCCCCATAGAATGCAATGGGGGAATTTGCTATAACCTCGACGCTTGGCAGGGGCATTGTATTTTTTTTGACATTGAAATCGATTAGCTTGGTTCTGCATTATTGGTGTTGAGTACTCTGGTGAATGCTCCTGCTCCCACCCGTGGTGTAATCCATTAGTCGGCTTTTATGATATCCACGGGAAGAGATGGAGGGGTCTATTCTTTGGCTGGAAACACCACGGCTCCAATAAATTTTACTATTAGTAGTAGAGCTTTTTTGTGAAAGAGTTCGTCCGGGGAAGTACTACCACCATACCTATTTCTGCCGCAAAGCAGTAGTGCTCGCATTGCTGTGTTCCGGTTTGAAGGGTAAGGGTGCCGGTGGAATTACAGGAACATGAGACTTTTCATCTATGTCTCAGGGTGGCGGGCGCAGTGCAATGCCACATAGGGTGCGTCCTAGGTGGACGTGCCCTATGAGCCAATGCACTGTTCATAGGCAGAGGTTACCGCTTAACATCAGGTGGGCCTCTTGCTTGTTCCGTCAACCAAGTAGTATAAAAAATAAAAAATAAAAATTATACTGTTACTGCTAGAGCTCAATTTCAACTGACATTGGTGTATGATAATGCTATACCTAATCCGCCGAGTGATACTGCAGCCAGTAAAGTAAAGTCACAGAACACTAAATACCTCATGTCTCAAGACATGTTTTGGATGCACAGTTCAGAAAGAACATGGCACAAAAATACCGTACCTACTTCGCAATCTTCTTCAGCCTCGTTTCTTGGTCAGCGATCAGCTTGAGATGCGGTGACCCGGATAAGGGCTTTTAGACCGATGACCTAGTGAAATGATTCAGAGCACAACACAGAGGCTCTTAGAATGTACGCTTCACTGGCGTTGAAATTTTAGTTCTAGGACATGCCGGTTTCCTCACGGTGTTTTCTTCGCCGCTACAGAGCACGCATGTAGGTACCTAATTATGCAAATACATCTTCGAATAGAAGAAACCATTGGGGCATGGCCGGGTCGAAAGTAGGAGTCTCTTTCACTTCACAATCAGTGCTCACATTACCTTTACAATTACAGCATTTACCTGAGTATAAAGAAAAATATAGTTGTAGAGGTTGAAATTATTCTTACATGTGATCCAATTCTGCTTTATACCCCTGTATTCTCCCGACAATGGTGCCTTTCTTGGAGTTCTTCACCCAGCCACCGACGCCGAGCTGTTCTGCCAGCTCCTTGCAGTACTTTGTGAAGAAGCAACCTGCAGGTGAGATATTACGAATTAGCCACGAAATTTTGTATATTTTTAGTTCTAGAATTATTTATCCCTATCTTTTATTTGGCAAAGACAGACGGCTAATCCACGTTTATAATTACATAACATTGCTGCATTGCAATGCACCTGCGCAGATTCTGTTAAGCTCGAAGCGGGCGTCGTTTTATACCGATAATTATCTGGGTCCACGAATATTGAGCATAGCCAAAGTAGGCCAAAGTAAATATTTTTAATACCTACCTTACGTTAGTCAGGCGTAGCTACCCCAGCTTTCAGTATATAGTAATGTAGACCGTTTTCTATTAGATGTAACTACGACTACTCAGACAAGTTTTGTGTCTGAGTACCTATATATACTACAAAGTTTGATCAGTCAATTCGGGAGTTTCTTGGACTTTCTAACTAACATTAAACATAGGTAAATGAGTACCTACGATAAGAAATAAATTTATTATCCCCAAAGGACACAACACACTCATAACACATGAAAACAAGAAAGACTGCAGAGTATCTATGTACCTACCTACTTTGAACAGATAGAGGTATAAAAATAATAACTAAAATAAAAATCTGGTTTATTAGGTAGGCAATATGTGTTGTGTGGGGTCAAATAGGTCCATGTCTCAACATAAAGCTGCACCAGACCTGGGTTCGGTGCGGCGATGGTTACAGGCCCTGACCTAGGTCTGAAAACCATGGTAGTTATTGATATTCTTGACAGTCAAGAACATCAATAAACTACGGGGGATAACCGATAAATAAATATTTCAGTTCGTAAAAATAAACAATTATATATGGGTACAAATATATACAAATATAATATTCAACTTACAGTTTGAATTTAAGATTGTTCCTAAAACTTTTTCAACAATTTGACCACCAGTGGTTCACCCAGTAGTAGTAGGGCTTTTTTGTGTAAGAGTCCGTCCGGGGAAGTACTACCACCATACCTATTTCTGCCGCAAAGCAGTAGTGCTCGCATTGCTGTGTTTCGGTTTGAAGGGTAAGGGTGCCGGTGAAATTACAGGCACATGAGACTTTTCACCTTTATGTCTCAGGGTGGCGGGCGCAGTGCAATGCCACATAGGGCGCGTCCTAGGTGGACGTGACCTATGAGATAATGCACTGTTCATAGGCAGAGGTTAACGCTTAACATCAGGTGGGCCATCTGCTAGTTCCGTCAATCTAGTAGTATAAAAAAAAAAAAAAAAACCCGAAATAAGAACTCGCCTTCTCAACGACTTCTTTACAAACTTACCAATTGTAGGTATAGGTATCAGCAACCTACCTATATCCGGAAATAAATACTCATGGGATGAATCCATGGGATCAATACGGATGCACTACGAATGTGTATATGATGGACACATTTTAATGTGTCGTTTTATGCCTGATTACATGTCCACAGAGACAGCGGCCTAGATGCTGGCTCTATTTATACGCCGTGATTAGAGATCAGTGCCCAAACATTGATCAGATTGCAGCTGATGCCGATAGACGAATGTCTATCATTTGATTGTAACCTAGACACACTAATAGAAGGGATTTTTGAAATAAATGTATATGATGGAGAGTAAATACAATATACATTCGTACTATATTTGTGTCTGTAGTCCGTCCGTCCGCTTTATAAAAAGTATAGCAAAATTACTCTACCAAAATATTTTCAACAATTTATTCCTATGCTCAAATACTCGTATACACCTATATATTTATTTAGTTAGAGAAAGCTGTCATTTAATCATACTATAAACGTATAATGTTAACCTATAATGCATAGTTTAATTCGTCAGTAGAAGGCTCAGCTTGCTTAGTTCCAACGACAAACGAATTAGAATTGTATATCTGACATATTTCTACGAACCCTGGACTTGTCCATAGACTTCAAATTCCACTCCTGCCAGCTGATTAGGATCCTCGAGTCCCATCACTGATTTTTGCAAAACAATGTCTAACAAACACCAACACAAATCCCGATACCAGCGATACACCGATACTTTCGCCGCCCGCCCAAACTCGAGTGTTGCGTTAGCCGCCCGCCCCACATTATTTACGTGTAGAGGTAGGTGGGTATGTTGGTACCAAGTGCATTAGTTTTGATCGTAAACCTAAATGTTGGTAATAAACAGAAAGGCAGCAGCAGATATGAATAAATTCAATGATAAATAATGATAGAATTACATTGAGATTTTCCAGGGATATGTCTGGTTAAGATAACCAATTTATTACTCAAGATTTCATAAGCGTTCACGTATAGGTACCTACTATTTTACCTACAGAGCTACCTCTGCATTCACTTTTGCTAATCTCTTGACATCTTACTTTTGACTGCCTGCACTTTTTAAGTTGGTTCTTTTTTTAACCCCCGACGCAAAAACGACAGTGTGTTATAAGATTGACGTGTCTGTGTGTGTGTATGTGTTTGTGTGTGTATGTGTGTGTGTCTGTCTGTGACATCGTCGCTCCCGAAAGGATGAACTGATTTAGTTTTTTTTTTGTTTGAAAGGTGAATTTGTCGGGAGTTTTCTTAGCTATGTTTGATCAAAATCGGTTCAGCCGTTTCATTGCGTTGAGGGTTTTTATTTTTTTTACAAAATTAATTACTTGTCTTTGAATCAGCTTCTCTTTGTTCTCCAGGCACCACAAAGGCACTTCCCACCTAGTGGTAGGAAGGATTATTAAAGCCAAGTCGTGTTTATTGCCTGATTCTTCTAGATTTACTCGCGTTGGAACAGCAGTAATTTTTTTTTTTTAAGATGTCTCTATATTATTCTTGTTGGTGTTGAGTATTCAGATGGATGCTGCTGCATATCTCCTCGTGTAATCCTCTGGGCTTTTACAACATCCACGGGAGGTGATGGAGACCATTTCTAGGCTGTGTAGACTGGACACATCATATGGCACTTGTGCAATAATAATTGGTGATCATTACAAAGAACCAAAACTCTGGAATACTCTAGTCAAGGCCGGGGTGCCATTTTGCGTGACACCCCAAAATGGTTGGTTGGCAATGTATCTTATTTGAGGTGCAGAATAAATAATAGTTGTTTGAGGTCAGGAGATGAGTCCTGAGTGATAATGAGCTCGATAGTGTTCGGTTCATCCCGCTTATCAATCGTCTCGTATAATAAGTACCCAGTTGTATTTCAATTAATACAAGTAATTAATTTAATAAAAAATTAAAATAACCCTCAACACAATGAAACGGCTGAACCGATTTTGATCAAACATGGCTAAGAACACTACGACAAAAACACCTTTCAAACAAAAAAAAACGAAATCGTTTCATCCGTTCGGGAGCTACGATGCGACAGACAAATACACACACACACACACACCTATACGTGTCCTGACGTCCTTAAGAGGACTATAGTGGTATGTCACCAACCGAGGACCCTCTGAAAAACTAGGTTAGCGACCTCTTAGGGAATTCTGAGTGAGCCAGAAAGAGAAAGAAAAAAAAAACATGACTGATGAGCCAAGTCTTATAGCTCTATCTCAACATTTTTTCGTTTGAATTTCTGTGAACAACGTGAGGTCTTAATTACACGCGAAAACGTTTATAGCGACATCCTTTAGAGGACTTTTGTGTGAGCCAAGCGAGGACCATATCATTTGACCAGGGATGACCATCTGAGGACTCAGTTTAACACGTTTTTTCTTGATCCTTGTACAAAGTGAGGACGTTGTGCTAGATTTTACATGAACAAACTGAGGACGTTTTTCCGGGTAGGCCGTGTACAAAACGAGGACCTTGTAATTTTATTTTAGTTTTTCTTCCTACACTGTTCATAAACACTGTACCTTGCGAGGACGTTTCTTTTTTAAATTCGAACGTCCTATTTAAGCTTGTTTTTACTATTAACCCAATAATCAATCAACCAATTTTTTCAAAAACAATTTACCGGTTAAATTAAAAACAAAGGTTATGGAAATGTGTTTGTTGCCGTGCCTCACGTATGCATGTCAGACATGGCCTTTCACGAAGAAGACACTGGAAAAATAAGAGCATGTCAAAGACTCGAGAGAAGCTTAACCTGGTCATAAGCTGAAGGAAAAAAAAAAAAAAAAATACCGTAATTAGAAAAAAGATAAAGTTTGCCTTTATCTTTTTTCTGACGCTGGGAAAAAAGTTCTTCAGCTAAAGTGGAAATGGGCTGGACATGTACAGCGAGCGACAGACGATAGGTGGTTGAGAACTATAACTAACTGGTACCCCATGGACAAAAAGAGACGGACTGGAAGACCGCATAAACGTTGGAGCGATGACATCGCTAAAGTGGCAGGCATTACCTGGAGCAGAGCAGCTAGAGTTTTTTTTTTTTTTTTATACTACCAAGGTCGCAGACAAGCTTACGGCCCACCTGTTGGTAAGCGGTTACCGTAGCCTATGAACGCCTGCAATACCAGAGGCATCAAACGCGCGTTGCCGACCCTTTAAAAATTTCCAAACACCCCTTTTGAAGAACCCCATACTGTAGTCGCTCGGGAAAACCTCAGCAGGGAGATCATTCCACAACCTGAGCGTTCGCGGAAGGAAGTTTCTCTGAAACCTCACAGTCCGGGACACCCTGGCTCTAAGGTGTGCGAATGAATCCTCTGCCGATGGCGAGCGGTGCGGTGAAAAAAGGTTGCTGTAGGCATCATGGCAAACAATTCCTCGGAACAAAACCCATTATACAAACAGTAGAACACGCAGAGAGAGGCAAAGTCTCTTTTCAAACTTAAGGGCTCGATACCGTTCGTGAGCTTGGGATTCTCAACAATTCTCATTGCATGCACGCCTTTGAACCGAGTCAAAAGGTCCAAGCTGGTAGCCAGGTGCTCCTGCCCAAAGGTGACAGCAGTACTCCATGTGGGGCCGGACTTGCGACTTATAGAGAAACAGCCTTTGCCCCGCAGTGAAGTACAGCTTCGCTCTGTTAAGTACACCATGCTTTTTGGCAGCCAGCTTGACCTTATGTTCTAAGTGACTACGGTACTGGACGTCACTAGAGATGTCGATGCCTAGAATCCCAATGCTCGTAGAGATGGTGAGGGGAATGTCCTGGAATTGTGGAGCCACAGTAAATGGGTTTTTTTTAGCAGTGAACGCTCAAACTTGTGTCTTTGTAGGGTTAAACTGAATCAGGTTTTGCTCTCCCCAATCGGAGACTCTGGTTAATATACCCTCAATGTCAGACACAAGTTGCCTTCGGCTTTCCTCTACAATTTGACAAGGGCTGTTGGCACGGCCCGTGTAAAAAGAGATAGAGAGAGATAGGGGCAGATGGTGGAGGCTTTTACCGCTCAAAGTGATATTTGCACTGGTTGAGATACCCGAAAAACGGGTTAACTAATTATTTACAACATATTAAGATAAGTCAATAAATTGTTATATTTAAATATTAGAGTGTAAGAGTAATTAAAGCTTATATTATATTATATTATATATTAACCCAATACACATAATATACAATACCTCGTATAGGTTGCGAGGTAAAATGATGCTTTATTATATCATCTTTAATATTATTTATAGATGCCCTACCTAAAATGATGTGTTACCTAATACACATCATTTTAGGTAGGGCATATTTATTATACTTTCAGCCACTTGACGACATAGGCTTTCCCCATAGAATTTCACGATTAATGGGCTTGTGCCGCCCCCATCCACTGAATTCCTGCAAAGTTATCAGTGTCAAAGATTCATCGAGTGGGTTCTATTAGTAAAACTAAACAATAATACAAATAAGTTGGTTACAAAATATTTACAATATATTTACTTACTTACAAATATGAGGCACTATTTCCTCACTTTCAATATTGTCACAAGAAAGACAAAAATCTGTCTATCTGTCACATCGTTTTTTTTTCTTTATAATTGGCGTCGCACGTCTTGTACATTTACCATTTACTCACAGGGAATAATCAAGGAATAATCAATTTATTTGTTAATATAAATTTAAAGGTCAGACAAATAAAATTTCATACAAAAAAATTATGAAAAAAATAACTAAAAGTGTAGTCAATAATTCAAATTGTAAACATAAACTAATTAATTATTAATCATTGCAGATGTCATGTTATAATTAAATATACTAAGTAGCAATTACCTTAGATTTTATTAAATCTAATCTAATTTTAAATTATTTCTTTTGCCCGATGTTTGCTCGCTTCAGTGAACCGGCTACGTTTCGGTAACCTCTTTGGGGCAACCGATGGTTTTGTCTGTGTGATTATGGATGAGGTTATCAAGACGAACAATTATCGAAAGTACATCATGAAGGATGGGACGGTTGATATCTGTAGAGCATGTCACCGTCCCGGAGAGTCCCTCAGGCATGTGCTTTCGGTACGCATAGTCAGGAGGTTCCTCTCTCTGCAGCCCTAGCCTCCGACCGTATGGGCCTCGCTCCGCGGTCGGTGGTTCCACGTTTACATTTATATTTTTACTATAATGTTTTTATACTATTTATTTTTTGTGGATAGTATTCCTTTATAGTGAAAAATATATTTTTTTACGAGTATTTGTATAAATGAGTGAGATAATAATAATATAGCCTTATTATTTCCTTAACTAACTATTTACATAAATGTCTATAATACAACTATATAGTAGACTTTTTTTAATATAGCTAAGGCCCCTTTCGGCTATAGGTCTCTTTGTGTTTCTTTGTTATTATTGCCTCACTTCTTTGATTATTTTTCAACTTGATATTAAATAGGCTTTTTTCCACTGAGCGCAGTTTGTTTGTATTTTTTGCCTCGTGGTATCGTTAAAAATCGGAGTAGACATAACCAGGACCTTATTTTTACTTCATACACATTTCAAGTTATGTGGAGAGAAGCAAATACACTTTAACATAGTACCTCTACAACAAGTAAATCCCTTGTCCAAAGAGAGAACGGTTTATTCCCGATGTCCACGTTATCTTGGCCACGTCAACGTGGACAGCGGGAAGTCACTAAATCCCTTCCCGTTGTCCATCTTATGTAAAGCGCTATCTCCATAGGTTTCAACTACACAAAACTTAAATAAGACATACAAAACATACAAATCAATTACTGAATCAAATTCAATAACATTGAATGTAGGCAGATTAGTACGGTAAAAAAATTCGTTAATTGCAGTATTAAAGTTATTTTCTCTCATAATTATGTTACAAAATTGCACGTATCACAGAATCATCTTGCAAAGAGTAAGTACTTTAGTCTCATAGTATTACATTATCAGCAGGTCAAATTAATTTGACGACCTCTGTGGCGCGGCGGGCGAAGCTCGGCCTGCGACGCAGAAGGTTGCGGGTTCGATTCCCGCAATCTGAACAAATATTTGTGCGATCGCAGATATTTGTTTAGGGTGTTCTGGGTATTTTCTATGTATAATAAAAAATATCTATCTATGTAATGTATTGTATTAAGTATATCAGTTATCTAGTACCCATAACACAAGCTCTGCTTAGCTTGGGGCTAGATAATGTTGTGTGAACTGTCCAGAATTATTAATTATTTATTATTTATTATAATATTGTATCAATATTGTAAGCAGTCTAAAATTCAGACAACACAGGAGCACATGTTTTTAATACTACAGCTGAGATACCGTCTGGCCCGCTATTTTATCCACATCCAGGCTATGTAGCCGCTACATAGAACATACAACTACATACGCTACATACTTTTTGCTGTATGCAAAGGAGATGTTCAGATTTGGTATAATATTCCGAGAAAATTCTTACAGTTATAAAGTATATCTCAAAAAAAAAGCTTATTTATTGGGCTACTCGATTATATAAACTTATATTTTATAAAACCTCCGTTTCCGAGAAAATAATAAAAATGTTCTTGAAGGGAAAACATAATGAAACAAACATGCCCCGCCCCAACCACACGTGTTTAATAAATAAATAAATAATGTTGGACAGTTCACACAACATTATCTAGCCCCAAGCTTAGCAGGGCTTGTGTTATGGGTACTAGATAACTAATATTATACTTAATACAATATATTACATAGATGTATGTTTTTAATTATACATAGAAAATACCCAGAACACCCTGAACAAATATCTGCGATCGCACAAATATTTGTTCCGAGGCGGGAATTGAACCCGCAACCTCCTGCGTCGCAGGCCAACCTTCGCCCGCCGCGCCACAGAGGTCGTGAAATTGTGTGTGCCACTGGTCGTAATTGTGTAGTCTATGCAATACAATAGTAGTAGAGCTTTTTTGTGGTTGTAGTAGTAGAGCTTTTTTGTGAAAGAGTTCGTCCGGGGAAGTACTACCACCATTACCACCTATTTGTACTACATATTTCTGCCGCAAAGCAGTAGTGCTCGCTCTGCTGTGTTCCGGTTTGCAGGGTAAGGGTGCCGGTGAAATTATAGGCACATGAGACTTTCATCTTTATGTCTCAGGGTGGCGGCGGGCGCAGTGGATTGCCTCATAGGGTGCGTCCTAGGTGGACGTGACCTATGAGGTAATGCACTGTTCATAGGCAGAGGGTACCAACTTAATATCAGGTGGGCCATCTGCTTGATCCGCCATTCCAAGTAGTATTAAAAAAAAAAACAATATATTTTGTGTTTTTACTAAAACGAACTACGGAAAAAGCACGCAAATCCTTTACAAACTCAAACAAAACATAACTATCCTCCATGTGTCACTGTCAGTAACATTCTATTGCTATTTAATAATGTGTCTTGTAAACTTGTTCAAGAAATGAACTGAACTGAACTTAAAATTATTATTTATACCTGATATAAAATGTTATGTATAACATGATTGTACATATGTAAAATGTAGAGGAGGACATACATCGCCATCTCTTGGGCACGGAAACAAGTTGATAGTGCTATCCCTATCTATTATTCAACACGCAAATATGCCATTTTGTCTTCTTCTGTCTGTTCCCAAAGATAAGATGACTAAAATATTCTCCTTGAAAGGAATACGTGCTTATACACAATTTACAATCAATTTATCTGTGCCCTGAGCTACCTGAAAAATACAAATTTTAATAAGGAGGCGAGGAATGTAGGTACCTATGCGTATTGCTATAGGTACTATTATCATTATAGGCAGCTCCTATCTATTAGTAAACTCTCCAACAGTGTAGGTAGGTACCCACTTAGAATGTTTCCTGAACCTATACAGAACGGATAAACTAATAAATGAAGTATTAGTAATAACGTGACAACACGGAACGAAGGTAGGATACTCCTATGAAAAATTGTCTGTGGTTGTCTGTCTGCTGTCTGTCTCGCTAGCTAGAGAGTATCAAAATTCCTTAGTCTGCCTGCCAAAGAGCATCAAGTTCACCTTTTGGGAGTGTTGCAAGTTCTAAACTTTATTTTGAAAAATACAACAAATAAATAAAGTTTTTAAAAAAACGGAGGTACATTTATTATTTTTCATTAGGTTAAAAATAGCTAAATAATATGCCCTTTCTCCGTAAGTAAATATTATATTGCTAAGAATTTCTAGTTATTTTTATACCGGCCTCCATATATTTTTTGGACATCTCCTTTCCTGCATTGAAACTTCGCAACGAGGACAGCTGAATGGAGTTTCGCCAGAAGTGCTCAGACGCGAGGTTTCCGCAAATTGAGTTGCAAATTTGCTTTATCAACGGCGGCGTGAGCTAGGGTTCCATTTGCTTTCAGCAGTGGGGGAGTGAAGTACGGCTGAAATTAGCTTCAACCGATTTAGCCAGAGTCCAGAATGCTTTACTTCCCAGAGGGTCAGTCGGCCAATCCGATCGAAGCGACCCTTTTGTTTCACCTTCTTGCAGGACTTGGCGGCTATGTTAGGCCTTCTTCTAATCCCATGCATCCGAGGCTTTTCTGTTTCTTGCGTCAACCTAGGCTAGATATGCCACATGTTTTTGCGCTTCTGCGCTGGCACAAGCGGGACTGAACCATGGGCAAGCATAACTTGAAGGTGAATCATCGGAGAATGGCATAAAGTATTCCATTGTTCTTTTGATCACCTCTGTAATGGCATCAGCACAGACCGTTGGGTCACAAGAAGAAAAGCTGGTTTGGCGCCATGGATAAGAAGCGAAGAAGTGTCACATCTCATTCCAATCTGCCTACACGTAACGCCACACTCACCTACTTCCTTTGTGGAAGGAATCGGGTGGCGAGTATGACGATGCAGACCACAGTGATCTGGGGAGGCAGCACTGAGTGGCGGTCCGGTGCGTTGCCAGCAGAAGTTCCAAAGTTGACTGTGTGGTCCTCTACGTTTGGAATTCTTGTTGATTAAGCAAAATTGCAAGTTTCCACAGCTGTCTCCGATCATGGTCCGTGATCTGGTATGGGAACAGCCACTTTTAGTGAGCGTTAAAGTCCTCCAAAAGCACTAGTTGGGCATCAGGGTACCGTTGTTGGGTCACATCCGCCGCATGTAGTTAAATAACCTGGTTGTCACGTGATCTCTAGAGTGTGAACGATATAGACTGGCATAGATGATGTTATCTGAGACTTTATCCACCAAAATCCACAAAGATAATAGATCGGGATCTTCAAGATCATGCAGGCGCACAAAACAAATGTCGTCCCAGGCATAAATACAGATACCAGCTTTTTGTTTCAAATTGTGCTCCAAAGCATAGCCTGGGTATGTCAGGTATGCTGTATCGGGAGGATATTGAATCTGCGTCTCCGTGAGCGTCACTTATTAAAGTATGGCTTAGTGGGCTCTAGATTCGAGCAGTCGTTGGCGGCTGCTCGACTGGGACGATGCTAATCTGGTTAAATCCAACGCGTTACTTCACACAGCACTAAGGGAAAGCTTTACTTCACACAGGGACAGCTGCTCAGTTTGTACAAAGCGCAAGTCCGGTATGGTATGGAGTACTGCGGCCATGTTTGGGATGGCTCGGCCAAACACCAGCTCGCTGCCTTAGACTCGATCTAACGCAGAGCTTTCAGGCTTATAGGAGAGCAACATATGGCGGAGACCAGGATCCAGAGTTTCGAGCACCGCCGCAAAGTAATTATAGGTTACATTTCGGGGAATGTGGCCAGGAGCTACAAGATCTGATCCCACCATCTCGTTTTCAGTTACATCATTATACCCGCAATTCGCACTAAGCGTTTCGGTTCCACCTTTGTAATGCGTACAGCTAAGGAACAGATAAAACAAGTTGCCGTCGTCTGTCTTTCCTGAAAACTATAATATGGGTATATTATGGTGAATAGGTGCCTTCTAGACCTTCGTGCTACAACGTAGGCCGCATCGTCACTTACCAACAGGTGAGATCGCGGTCAATCGAGGGTCTATCACAGTTAAACAAAAACAATCACAGGTAAATTCATATTTTTCCTGTCCGTTAAGTTTTGAGATTTGAGTGATTTGAGTGATTTGAGTGGTTTGTGGGAAGACGAAAGTTGAGCGTGGCACTGGACAGCGAGCCAAAAGACATACGGCAGGCTGCTGTGCCAGTAGGGGACTAAATTGGAGACTGCAGGGACTCCCGAACCCCCAAGCATGGCCATCGGGTCTTCTCAGACATTATCCAGCCCAAAGTCCTTTATTTCCGAGAATGTTGCATTAAAGACTGTCGGAATGCAGGGGACATCGCTTGTAATTTTTTTTAAATTACATTTTTACATGAAATAGTATATTATAGGAGGAGGTATACATAGGTGGTTTTGATTAACATTTTGTATACAAATGATTCGGTCTATGCTATCATAATATATGATAACGTGGACATCGGGAACGTTTTTTAATTATTTTATTTTATTCCCGTTGTCAACGTTAACGTGGACAAGCTGAACGTGAACAACAGGAATAAACCGAGAGAACGTGTGTCAGACTTTTTCAATTAGTTTTACTAACCGAGGACCTTATATTTTCTTCATACCTATGTCAAGTTATGTAGGAACTAAGCGTGGACTTTTTTGAACACGGTACACATCACCCTACAGCAGACTTGTCCGAAGTGAGGACATTAGACTTTTTGGAGTTGATAAGAATAAATAGTTGAACCAAAACCCTGTACTATTATTTATTCTGTGCCAAAACGTTATATTTTCTTCATACACAGTTCAAGTTACGTGAATACAAGCGAGGACATTTTAACATTGCCCTACAACAGACAAATCTATGTTAAAAAATCACGTACGCACATTATAATGTGGGTCTGGGTACCCATGTATATGTAATTTACCTTCTACCGGCTCCAGAGGCAGAATTTAATTTAATTATTTTTGATTTTTATTTTAAGCTCATTTATTTGTATAGGATGGGCAGCGTTCAGGAAACAACCCCATATTGACGAACTCTGTAGTGCGTCGGGCTAGTAGCTGGCTGAGATGCGAGAGGTTGCGGGTTCGATTCCCGCTGCGGTACAAATGTATGTATGATCTACAAATATTTGCTCCAGGTCTGGGTGTTATGGTGATACTCGTAGTTCCTGATACTTACACACGACACAGGGAATCCTAGTGTGGGATCAGCCTAGGTATTCGGGGTACAGTGAGGTGGTTAAGTGAAGTGAAGTGTCAACTTGCGCGCGTCGATGCCAAAGGCCGGTCATCATCGGGATAAGAATACCAGAAATAGTAGTTGCATAGAAGAATGAAGCCAAAGAGAAATACTTATTTTTAGCTTTCGTTTCTTGACCGTGTTTATTTACTGTGGATCACACAAGCGTAGGAATATAGACGTGAGCTGACTCGGCTTACGCTTTTTATATCGAATGTTAGCCCAGGTGAAAAAAAAAAGAATTTAAAATTCCTACAATAAAATTCACAGCTTTTGACAAACAGATCAAATCATCCATAGATAATGCTGTCATCATAGACGTAGAATTTTTGCTACGCTGAATAGACAAACGAAGCGTGGGAGAGAGAAGTCATTTTTAAATGTACCCCGTGCAAGAAGAAATGATACAGCAACAATTGTATTGAATTTGACATGTTTTTGCTTGAGTAGATGCCCATAGCGTCCGGTCTCTTGTGCAGTTTAACTAATTTTGTATTTTTTTTAGTAATCTTACTATTAAATAACAAATATTACTTTGTATGACAATGGTGTCGTGTTCAGTTTGTGACTGTGAAGATACAAGACGTAATAATCCGGGAAAATACACGTTTCTCAGGTAAATAAGAGATTATTGGTAGTTCGGTTGTATTGCTTATTTTATCAATTCTGCTTTAGTGAATGACCTAAAAACTAGTTTCATTCGTAGATTAGGACTTTCCCTTATATTTTTTAATAATATTTCGTTGCTGCACCTAGAAATAAACAATATTATAAGTAAAATATAAAAATGTTTGATTACGATAGGGCTTGGCCAAGTGATGACGTCAGAAATATCGATAGTCCTGTTGCAGTCTATATCGTAGTACCTACCTATAAATTAAATTTTTGTCCATCCTCGAATGGAGGTTTAATTTTGTTTGGAGTAAATATGTGTGCTCTGTTAACATTTTACCGTTTTTTTTAAAATCTAAAATAACCAGATGGACATTGAGGTGTGTGATTTTGTATTGACTATTGAAAAGGTAACTTTAAAGCACCACGTTTTTAGGGTTCCGTAGTCAAAGACAAGGTACCCTTATAGATTCGTCATGTCTGTCTGTCTGTCTGTCCGTGTATGTCACAGCCTTTTTTTTCCGAAACTATATGAGCTATACTGTTGAAACGTTGTAGGTAGATGTATTCTGTAAACCGCATTAAGATTTTTACACAAAAATTGAAAAAAAAAAACATTTTTTTTGGGGTTCCCCATAATTTTTTTTTTCATCATACCTATACGTGTGGGGTATCTATGGATAGGTCTTCAAAAATGATGTTGAGGTTTCTAATATCATTTTTTTCTAAACTGAATAGTTTGCGCGAGAGACACTCTTCCAAAGTGGTAAAAAGTGTGTAACCCCCCCCGTAACTTCTAAAATAAGAGAATGATAAAACTAAAAAAAATATATGATGTACATTACCATGTAAACTTTCACTCAAAATTGGTTTGAACGAGATCTAGTAAGTTGTTTTTTTTTGAATACACTATTATTAAAACATCGATCAAAGGTACAACAAACTAGAAGAACTTTTATCGCGAGTCCCATTCGCACTTGGCCGCTTTTTTTGTTAGTATTATATTATTTAAGTTTCTTTATAGTGTACCTATACCTACTAGCTACCTTAATTTTGTAAAAATATTAATAATAAAATACGTCATTAATCGTAATCCATCCAAGAACTTTTATATTATGTTACTTGCTGCTACGGAACCCTTCATGGGCGAGTCTGACTCGCACTTGGCCGCTTTTTTATTTTTTATTGCAGTTTGTGTAGTGGATATTTTGGAGTAAATATTTACATTGTAGATTATTAAACACGCCTTTTTCCCCAAAAGGGTTTTTTTTAACAAAAAATATTGTTTCTTTCTGCTTGATAAAGTAATAGGTAACAAATTAAATTTAAATATACCCCAAAAATTCCGTTCCAGCGGGACTCAAACCTGCACCTTCGAAAAAAATTATTATCGGTTATAAGAAGAGTGGGATGGACTCAAATAAGAACTCCACTAGGTAACTGCAGCAAAGATTTTGAGTTTAAATTTAATAGGGAAATTCTAAGATCCCACCTAAATAAAACCATAATATTTAGGGGTCAATAAATAATGAAGGTTTATTTATTAACTGTTTTATTTCTCCAAACGATCCCTTTAAAATAAGAATAAAAATTATCTATTCAAAATCGGAATAAGAACCTTATTCTCTTTATGACGTCAAATCTGCCAAACTGTGTTATTCATGAAAGACTTAATCTGCATTAAGATGTATTTATCTACCATACACATCACGGACGGATGATGAATTCTATCGACAATGTAAAAGTGTTGATCGAGGACAACACTATTTTTAACTTACACATAGACTTTCACCAACACGTGCACATTTTTTTTTGTTTCTTCTTCGATCTCTCATTGTTTATCTTGTACATACTAGATCTATGACTGTCATCGAGACAGCCATTAATTTTTGACACACCTAACATTACCGAAGTCAAATATTATGTTACTGCGCAACGCGTGACTTCACCACGTGACTCGCTCAGCAAGTTCACCGAGCCCCGAATACGAGGGCAGGACTATGTATGTGTCTGTTGGGTGTGTGTTTATGTTTATATCTTCACGTCACAGATACTGCAGAGCCATAAAATTAAAGTTTGAATGTTGGAAGTGATAACTCATGGGACTAAAACTTTTTTTTTTAATACTGGATATTTAAAATGACGGAACAAGCAGATGGCCAACCTGATGATAAGGGGTACCCTTTGCCTATGAACAGTGCATTTTTATATAGGTCACGTCCACCTGGGACGCGCCCTATGTGGTCATTGCACTGCGCCCGCGCACACTGGGACATGTAGATGAAAAGTCTCATTTGCCTGTAATTTCACCGGCAACCCTTCAAACCAGAACACAGCAATGCGAATACTACTGCTTTGCGGTAGAAATAGGTATGGTGGTAGTACTCCCCAGACAAACTCTTTCACAAAAAAGCTCCACTACTACTTAAACGTCAACCTCAACACAAGCCCAAATACGCGCAACGGGCTTTGGAGAGAGCTATGCACACAGATTCTGTATCCGTACCGTAAACGATCCGTAGATCCGTAGAAGAACCGAGATCCCTGACATAGGTCTCAAAATTAGCAAGTTTAAATTGTAATGGGCAGGTCATATATATAGCTCGCAGAACCAACAACCATAACATAACATAACACCCAACAGTCACATACATAGTCCTGATCCCACACTAGGATTCCTAGTGTCGTGGGTATCAGGAACTACGAGTACCATGGTACCTTAGCACTCAGAACAAACATTTGCAGATCATACAAACATTTGTCCCGCAGCGGGAATCGAACCCGCAACCTCTCGCATCTACCGCCTGCCACTAAAGTGGTCGTCAACCACTGGGGAATAATGGTTCTCGAATGGCCAACCTCGAACCGGAATACGCACAGTAGAAAGCCTATCCCTTTTCAATGGGCCAACGATATTTTAAAAGTCACATGAAGTCGTTGCATGCAGGCAACTCAGGACGTTCATTGAGGCATTCTTATATTAATAGCCAATAGTCTGATATTTATACCACCATCCATTTAGAATGCGTATTACGAGAAGGTGTACTCTATGTAAATATAGACGAAGCCGAGAGTGGGTCAGCTAGTAATATAATAAAAGAGCGAATGAGGATCTGATGATTGACCTGGACGGTAGATTACGGAACCCTTGAATGCCTACTTTGTGCTTATCAAATTTGTCTAAATGGGGCAAGATAATCGACCTGGAAGGCGGTATTCGATCACCTCCCAAGCAAAGGTAGGAAGCGTGTAATGCGAAGTTTCAGCACAAAGGTATGGGAAACTTATTTCTATAACTTTTTATTTATTTAGTGAAATAGTAATTTGTTTTAAAGTTTTAATTTTAACCTTAAAATCATATATTTTCAGAGACGTATCAATAGAGCCGGAGGTTACCTACTTTCAAACTCACAAAGTTTATATACCTACTTTAACCTAGGTATAATACAAAAAGTGTGCGTTAGCCAAACGAGGACAGAAAATTTATATAACACACTTGGAAAATTCACTGTTGTAATATTACTGATCAAAGCGAGGTCGTTAATACACATTGTCCGGAAAAGCTACCATTACGAGGTCTTGTGTGTTAAATTCACACATAAGGCCTCGGAAGGTACAAAGAACATGACAGAGTGTGAAATGGAGTGTATAGAAGGCGATAGTGGCGCCGCCTGGTGGTCACACACTGTCGGGGTGTGAGCATGACTTATCGTGACCAAAACGAGGTTAGGTCAATATTTCCGTTTCAAATATACAATTAGACTCAAAATCGCGCATAAAATACGATGCAATGGTCCGATCGATACGAGGACCCATGAAAAAGACCTCGCTTTGAAAATGTCCTCGGGTGTGCCTTGTGTATTCAATAGCAAGTCCTCGCTTGGTACTTAAGGTCAACACACACACACACACACACACACACAGACAAGTCAAACTTATAACACACCTTCGTTTTTGCGTCGGGGGTTAAAAATATAATTGCGCAACTATAGTAGTTATACCTGGTGGCGGGATGAACTGCCTATGAGAGGGAATGGGAAATGGGTGGGAAACAAAAGCGTAGTGACTGGCGGAAATGGGGGAGGCCGTATGGTATAGAAAGTAAAGTGAAACACAGGCAGTCACAAATAAGTAATTCTAAAGATGCCTGACGATTGTTAAAATTTTATCTCAGGGATCTACTTAGCTTATTACCTATTAAATTAGATAAAAAATCTGTTTGCCTCTCTGTATGCGCCTGTTAAAATCATTACAGCAACCTTCTTTCAAAAACGTAGGCGCTTTTAGTCACTTGCGAGTCTTGAGGTACCTGAATCAGGACTTAGGTTGGCTATTTAGTTGTATTCTGAAAATAGTTAAGCCAACCAGTCCTTCGTATCCAACCTAGGTACATAGTCTATGACGCCACTAGCTTTATTAGGAAATAGTTGAGCAATCAGCGGCCAATCAGATAATTGTAATTGGCAGCGGAACCGTCCACTCCAGCGAGGGGCTTCCTTCTTGACCGAACGGACCCTACTCATTTGTTGAGTATGTTTATAAATTGTGGGATGAATGCTTCAAGCATACCATCATACTATTGAATGGCCCTGCTCAGTAGATAGGTAGGTACCTATCATTTATTTGTGTCCAGAGACGAGGAAGGCCATTACTGATCCGCGCTAATCCATAAAAAGATCGTGATATGTGCCTGCTAGACGTAATTACGTACCTACCTTATAATGCAGGCAGAATGGAGTTGTTGGGCGTTGGTAGGTACTGAGTCGGAACTGTATTGTGAATTGACCGAAAATTTGTATTCTGCTCCGCATAATATAGGTAACAATTTAGTCTATTTTCGATTCAAGACGACCATAAATGTTACAGTAGGATAGGAGTGAAAAAGAGACGCGTATTCCAGCTAAAACTTAAATAAACTTTGAAACGTTCAAGTTTCGGCCACATTTTATTTATTCCGTGTTCTTTTGCCAGTTGAGCAACCTTTTGTGACAACACTAGATCTGACCAAGTTCCGAATTATAATTGGACTGTTTTTTTATAACGAGAATTGGGCTTCTGGATGTTAGCGTACCTATGTAGGAATGTGAGAGTAACTCGCACGGTAAAATGCAGATAAAGCGATAGCCGACTTTCTTGTGGGAAAGCAATGGAAGCGATGAGCTCACCACTAGTCACGTCTGTATAATCATAAGATTGTGTCAAACACAGTAAAATGAGGCTCGCTGAGGCCCTGCCTACACCTTCGGGAAAAAGGCGCGCGTAGGATGTATTTCCAATTCCGTAGTTATGTTGGTTTCCGTAGCACTTACTAAGATAGGGCAAAAAAAAACAATAATAAATATTGTATAATTGAATATATCTATGACCTCTATGGCGCGGCGGGCAACGGTTCGCCTGCGATGCAGGAGGTTACGGGTTCGATTCCCGCCTCTGAACAAATATTTGTACGATCTGCAGATATTTGATCAGGGTGGGTGGTCTGGGTATTTTCTATGTATAATAAAAAATATCTATCCATGTCATGTATTGTATTTAGTATTTCAGTTATCTAGTATCCATAACACAAGCTCTGCTTAGCTTGGGGCTAGATAAAGTTGTGTGAACTGTCCAGCATTATTATTATCTTTACATGTTTTTTTTATTTTCGAAACATTACATTTCGGTGATAAGTGAAGTTCACGGGCCTAGGCCAAGTGAGTAATATCATTAGCAATTTGTGTTGAATCGTCCTGTAAGATCTTTCGAACAGTCTTACAAGTAAAATTAAATTTAAATGTGACCCAAAAATTTCGTTCCAGTGGGATTCGAACCCGCAACCTCGCCTGTGATCGGCGATGCCTTTACCAATTCGGACATAGAACGAGCTATGACGCTAAAGACGAAATTTGTGGGCACTATCAACTCGGCTATTACCGCCGATGGGAGCCATCTACAGGTGTTTCATTAGAAATCTAGCTCTAAAGTTCCCCATTCATCACAGCTCTTTCTACACTGACTCTTTTACGATGCAAGCTGTTCGGCTGTGGAATTCATTACCGTTGTCGGTTCGGCTTGCTCCGTCGTTGCATTCTTTTAAAGATCGTGTCAAACTGTTTTATCTCCAATCGTCTTCTTCGTCCTGTTGAGTTTCATTGTTCTTGTCTGTTTTTATGTTGTGTTTATATTATTATGTATTTATTTTTATGTATTATAATGTAGGTTTGTATATATTTAATAATATGTGTATTTGTCAAGGTGATAACACCACTGTCCCATTCTTCCATATAGTCCTCTCCATCCTAAGGTTGTCTGTTGTTGTACATTTCTGTTATTTTTTTGTTATTGAGTTATGTTTTGAATTTCTGTGTGTTATTTGTGTACAATAAAGAGTTAATCTAATCTAATCTAATCTAATCTAATCTTCTGTTCAAAGTCCGAAATTAGTTCGAAACATTGACAAGAGTTGACACCACTGCTATTTCATCATAGTTTATTAGTTTATTATCGCCGATCATAGGCGAGGTTGCGGGTTTGAGTCCCGCTGGAACGAAATTTTTGGATTACTTTTAAATTTAATTTTATCCATAAAGTGTGGTTTACAACTGAAAAATAATAAACTATGAGTCCTACAAGTGTTTAGGATTGCAGCTTTCTGCATTGTGACGTAAATGCTTTCCTGTAGATCTATCACTTTAAAATATTGAAGTAGGGCTTTCGGTATCACCCCCGTACGGAGAGCACCAGCGGCACAATGTATACTTTGTTCATATTCCATATTCTTATTATTTCCTCTTACAGTTCATGATATATATTGTTTTTTTCAGTTACAGTATTTTGAAGGTTATGTGTGTTTGGTACAGCAATATCGATTAGTTAAGTAGTTTTGTTGATTTTATCTATAAGCGTTATATCCGGTCTATTGTTATGTACTGTTTTGTCTGTTTGTTGTTTATGGCTCTGTCAAAGTACATCCTTTTATTATTTATTATTGTTTTCGTAGATAAGCCCGTAGTTTAGCTGGTCATTCCTTCGACCAAGGTAACTTTGGTCGAAGGTGCATTCATATAAATTGGTAATGAAATTCTGATACAAGAACATCTTAAGGATAATCGTCTTGATTACTAAAAGCTCGGTTCACGGTAGATGGCGTGGAAACTTATTGTATTACTTTTTTATTTTTTGTGCTAAATTCGGGCGTCTTTCGTGTTTTATTTTATCGTTCGCGGCTAAGTTGTAGTTGTAAGAATTTAATTCAGTATGAATTTCCTTTAAACAGTCATTTGAAAGTTCAAATTACCTAGAAATAAGATCGTTCACTTTTCTGATGTAATTACACGCACGCACACATACATATTCACTGTTTTGGTTTTCATTAGATGGCGTTGTTATTGTCCAAGAGCATTGGCATGGACGTTAAATAGATGGCGTTAAATAAATAGCTTGGTATCTGTTTATAGATCGCGTTGAATAAAATTGTTAGAATGATAAAAGGTATTTCAGGGAAAAACTCGGAAAATTATTGTTTACAAGAATAAAACTTATTTTTCTAATGTCCAAAATGTA
Source organism: Operophtera brumata (assembly GCA_932527175.1). NCBI lineage: Eukaryota > Metazoa > Arthropoda > Insecta > Lepidoptera > Geometridae > Operophtera > Operophtera brumata. The sequence continues at coordinate 18,584,804 of OW052239.1, forward strand.
CACGAATGTAAGTAACTGACCTTCATCATTGCAGTAGGTAGGTAGGTACCCATAATTATCATAGTTTGCCCCGTGAACCCATGACGGTTTTTCATTATCATCAGCCTACAGAAGTCCACTGCTGGACATGGACCTCCCCATAGAATGTCAAGACAAACGGTCTTGAGGAGCCTCCATCTACCGCCTTTCCGCAACCCCTTCTGTGGCTTGTCCGGCAAGATAGGATGTTGCATAAGAATGTTTCGTTTTACAGAAATGAACAAAAAAAAGAAAAAAAGATTATAAATTGTTTTATATTACAACTTCTGCTTACACTAGAAATATTAGGTATACAGTAAAAAAACGTCATCAATAACTAAATACATTTTGCCTTCGTTTTTTGTATTCATTGCTCGAAGATTCTGTACCCGTACCTAAATCCGAAACATCCGTAAAAGAACCAGGATCATATAGCTTTATGTCTAGCCCATTGCCACTTCAACTTGCTAATTTAGAGACCTATGTCAGTGAGCCGGTGGACTTGGATCTACAGGCTGATGTTTGTACCACCATCCATTTAGAATGCGTAGTACGAATAGATAGATACCTACTCTAGGTAGGTACCTACTACCTATTCTACGCACGGACATTGTTCAGCTAGTCTAATATAAAACCATTTTACTGACTTCAAGCCAATGTAGACGGTTGATCATCATCATCATCAGTCTACAGAAGTCCACTGCTGGACAACGGTTTCCTCTCTAAAATGCCACGACGAACTCTCTTGAGCCTGCATCTACCAACTTTCTGCTGATTATAATATCTTTGGTGCATGGAAAGAGGGGTCTTCCTCTACCTTCATCAGGTTTGTAGGTACCACTCGAGAACCTTTATTCACATAATATGGTTGTTAGTTCTGCGAACTATAAAGTCATTTTTTTTATTTATTTTTTAACTTTGATAGACTTTTGTTTGACCACGATCAACTGTTGGTAAGTGACGATGTGGCCGAAGATGGAGCACAAAGGTCTAGAAGGAACCTATTCACTCTAGTCTTGAAGATACCCAGATTATAGTTTTCAGGAAAGACAGACGACGGTAGTGTATTCCACTCCTTAGCAGTACGCATTATAAAGGTAGAATTGAAACGTTTAGTACGAAAAGAGGGTATACTAATGAGGTAAGGGTGGTACCAAGCCGTGCGCCTGCTCGTCCATGATGAAAAGGAGATAGTGGGATCAGATCATGAAGTTCCTGGGAGCATTCCCCAAAATGTAACCTATATATAGAAGATCGAAAGGCACGCAACCTTACGGCGGTGCTCGAGAGACTCTAGTCTCCGCCATATGTTGCCCACCTATAAGCCTGAACGCTCTGCTCTCTGAACGTTCGATCGAGTCCAAGGCAGCAAGCTGGTGTTTGGCCGAGCCAGCCATCCCAAACGTGGTAGGAGTACTTCATACCAGCCCGGACTTGTGCTTTGTACAGACTTAGAAGGCTTCATGGAGGCAGTTTTTGCCTTAGACTCGATGTAGGAGCCAAGTTGAGAGTAGGCGTGAGTGAAACGCCTAAGAGCTCGAGGTGATCTCCTATAGCTACAGGTATATCTCGGAAGACAGGAACTTGGAGAAACTTACTTTTTTCGCGGAGAAGAGACAAGCCTGCGTTTTAGAGGCGTTGAACTTGACTAGATTGGCATCACCCCAATCGGAAACAGCCTTGAGAATCAAATTCAGACGCTGCAGCATCTCATCTCTTAACTCCAGAATTTAATTCTGCCTAGCACGCGCATTGGAAACGTATCTCTCCACAACTGTGCTGTCGTCTGCATACCCAATGATACTGGGCATTAGCAGATCATTTATATGCAGCAGAAACAGTGTGGCAGGTAGCACTGACCCCTGAGGTACCCCGGCGTTTATAGCCATTTGATCCGACGAGCACCCGTCAACAACTTACTCGAATGGATCTTTCCCTCAGAAAGTCTGCGAGGCAGGCGCAGAATTGAACTGGCAGTCCGTAAGCAGGAAGCTTGTCAATAAGGCTAGCGTGCCAAACCTGTCAAAGGCCTTCGAGACGTCTAATGAAACAGCCAGTGCTTCACCATGATCTCGATGGCCTCTCTCCAAATGTGCGTGGCATACACAAGAAGGTCCCCAGTAGACCGATTTCGGCGAAATATCCTCGATCCGTCGAGGTATGCAAGGACCTTCCTATTCTGTACACGCTCCATACATTTACATAGTAGGGAGGTGACCTAGATAGGGCGGTAGTTCAAAGGGTCAGCACGACTGCCTTTCTTGGGCACAGGTTGCACGTTAGCGAGCTTCCAAGACTTGGGGACTTCACCAGTATTCAAAGAGAGGCGGAAAAGTTGCGTTAATATTGAAGACAACTTAGGTTCACAGGTTTTTAATACTACGGCCGAGATACCATCCGGACCGCTAGCTTTATTCACGTCGAGACTACGTAGCGTTTTGAGCACTTCCTTTTGCAGGATGCGAATTCTTGCATTGAAGCTTCGCACCGAGGAAGGCTGGGTGGAGTTTCGCCAGAGGCGTCAAGACGCGAAGCCTCCGCAAATTGAGTGGCAAATAAATTTGCTTTCTCAACCGCAGCGTGAGTTTGGGACCCGTCCGGTTTCAGTAGTTGGGTTTAGTGAAGGGCGGCTGAAGTTCGCTTCCACCGACTTAGCCAGAGACCAGAAAGCTTTACTTCCCGCAGGGTATGCGACAAACTTAGCCCCCAGATAGCCAATCCGATTGAAGCGAGCCTTCTGTAACATCTTCTTGCAGGACTTGGTGGCTTTGTTATAGGCTTTCTTCATAATCCGTGCATCCGAGGTTTAACCGTTTCTTGCGTCAACGCAAGCTAGGTATGCAACACGTTTTTGCGCTTCCGCGCTAGCACACGCGGGACTAAACCATGGGCGAGCATTGCTTGCAGGTGAAGCATCGGAGAATGGAAAAAAAATACTCCATTGCTCTATTTATCACCTCCGTAACGGCATCAGCACTGACCGTTGGATCACATGAAGAAAAGCAAGTTTGCCGCCAAGGATAAGAAGCGAAGAAGTGTCGCATCTCATCCCAATCTGCCGACTTGTAACACCACACTCGCCTACTACCTCTGGGCGAGGGATCGGGTGGCGAGTATGAAGATACAGACCTCACCACACAGTGATCTGATGTTCCCAAAGGAAGCATCACTGATACCGAGTGGCGATCCGGCTCGTTCGTCAGCAGAAGATCCAGGCAGTTGGCTGTGTGGTCCTCAACGTCCAGAATTCTGGTTGCCGCATTGACGAGCTGAGTGAGATTAAAGTGAGTGCAAGTTTGCACGCCTCTCTCCCAGCATAGTCGGACAACTGGTAAGGGAACAGCCACTGTTGGTGGTGGGCGTTAAAGTCCCCCAGAATCACCAGTTGGGCATCAGGATAACGTTGCTGGGCCACATCCGCCGCTTCACTGATGTAGTTGAACAACCTGGTTGTCTCGTGGTCTTCAGAGTGACAATGATATAAACCAGCATAGATAATTTTATCTAAGCCGGTGTCCACCAAAGTACATAAAACTGAGAAATCGGGTTCATTGAATCTGCGTCTCCGTGAGGATTAAATAATAAGTGTGGCTTAGCTGTCCCTAGGTGGTGGTGGACCGGATCGAGATTGGAGTGCAGTCCTCTAATGTTTCAGAGGTGCGCTTGAAGTGAGAGGAAAGAAAGAAAGAAAGAAAGAAAGAAAATTTATTTATTTTACCACACGCACAACACTCACATAAAACAAGAAGACAAAAACAAAAATCTACTAAGTATAGGTATAGGTACTACAAGATCTTAGAGAATTGAAAACAAAAATAAATAAAACTGTTATAACCGTTGGTAAGATGATAGGTTGTGTAGGAAGTGCTTCCGCTGTGAGCGCAACTTATTATATGTTGACTTTTTCATGGTTTGGTTTTTGGAGTGATTAGGTTTGTGGGAAAAACGGCTGTTGAGTGAGGCACTGGTCAGTGAAAGCCTAGAGACAAACAGCAGGCTCCTGCGCCAGTGGGAGACTAGACTGGAGACTGAGACCTCCCTCCAGGAATGGCCATCGGGTCCTCTAATCCGGTCGCCAACCGGCACGATGGAGCATTCTGGGATTTTTCGCAAGGCGGCGGGCTAGCTTACTAGTTGGGCCCCCTACAACCTGCAGTCAGCCAGCGGAGAACCGTGCTTCGGATCCCGCTACCTTCCAAGCCTAGCCAACCGGCACACTTGCACTGCTGCGGTCTCTAAAACGCACATGCTGAATCCAGTGCACGAACTGCCGTGGTATTCGGGGCCGCATGAAGCCTCACGTGAATATTCACTATTTGCGCAGTAAGAAATCTGCACTCTGTAAAGTTTGGCGTGTAACGCGTATCGCGCAACGCGTGAATTAGATGACACAAATAGGAAGTGAATTGGCTCAAATCACGGTACACAGTGGAACGATTTTGAAAAAAGGTGGACGTAGGAACAAGTTTCGTAATTTCTGTCTAAAAAAATTGCAACTGATAGGAAATTGTATGGTGATTAAAAGATATTCTATTAAATTTTCAAAAAAAGACACTCCTTTATAGGTTAAAATAATAGTTCAGAAAAAATGTATGGAAAGATTTATATTATATTGTTTTTCTCAGAAATAAGAAGTTTGTTCAAGAAAAAACCTATAATAGCTTAAAGTAGCTACCGTCTTCTACAAATGGGCATATAGGGTTCTGGACGGTTTAACCCTGCAGCATTGGCAGTTAAGGGGAATTAAACTCTTAAAAAATATTGTTTATTTTGATACGAGCATCTGATAGGAAATGTAGTGCTTGTTAAAAGTTATTCTATACAATTTTCCATAAAAATGAGTCTGTGATATTATAAAAATGTATTTCTGAAAAATGAAAAATGAAATATAAATCAACATATTTTTTCTCGGAATTTTAAATCATAAGAAACTTACACTACTTAAGTTCTATACAACAACGAAATATTCGTTTTTGGCTAAACGCTGTTGCAGTGGTGTTTAAATGGGATCAAACTTTACAAATATATGATTTAATGTTAAATGTTAATGGAAAATGGTTCAATTTCTGTCATTCGCTCAGTCTTATCTAAGTAAAATGAATAAATCATAATAAAATCTAGTGTAAAAAACTTCTAAGTCTAACTATTGGCTTCGTAATTATCTCCAAATAATTTGCCAATTTTTCCGATACTCGACATTTCTGACCTTATAGGTAGGTACCCGATACTTTTCATTGCTACAGTTCTTCCACTGAGCATAACATTCATAAAAGTAATAAATCAATATACAATCTAGTGTCAAAAAGTACAAAGATCGAAGAGATTAAGAGATTGTCTTATTAATTATCTCCAAATAACTTAAATAACTTGCCAATTGTGTTGTTATATCCAAAAGGACTTGTAACTTAATCTTTGCCTCCGTTATTTCAACACCTTCTGTAGGGTAGTATCTTTTTTTGGCTTCTAATATCTTGTAGTAGAAGGGCAATACAGATATGCTGGAATCTGATAACATTGTCCTCAGGGATAAGTATTTTCATTTCGTTAGATTCAGCGAAGTTGAAAGAGCAAGAGCACTATCTTCATCAGAGAAATCATCGCATCCAATGAATAAAATCAGAGCATCACAACAAAACTTTACAGATCTGTTAATATGATTTACCCTCTTACCATTTTAAAATAGTCCGGAATTCCCAGCAGCCATTTTTCATAAAACATATGATAGATATTTTAGTATCGATGTAACTAAAATATTTCCCAAATAAAGTTAATAATGACAAAAATCCCCTTAAAACTACAAGCAACCTTCGTAAAACTAGTAATCACTAACTGGAAAGATCCACCAAATTATCAGTAGAACCATTTACCTAAATTTTTCTATCATCTACATACATTAAATTCTACAGATAAGTTGGTGGGTCTCTAACAATGAAAGGAATCTAGTACCTTCCTACAAGGTCAGTCATTAGGCTCAAGTATCGGGACCATTATTAATAATACGTGGCAAATTATTTCAAGATAAGTAATAGGGGGCGTTCAAGTATTATGTAAGCGCTTGAGGGGGGCGGGGGGGTCTTTGTTTTGCTTATTTTTGATGACATGGTCGATATCGTGATTACGTCAGCAGTTATTATTTACTTATTTTACACAAATGGCAACCCACAAATTGTCTATGCTTGAAAATACAACTCACATGTCGGGGATTCCCACAAATAAAGAATACGTTATAGGTACTCGCCTAGAAGCGAGTGGGGATTACCGCGCGCACTTGTCACGTCTAAATTTCTTCCGTCAATCTATTTTTTCGTTTCGATTCGAATGACGATTTGACGTATTGTAAGCAAATCAAAGCAAGTTAATTTTTGTTTTAACCGGTGATCCTTTTTCGCCCAAGCTTAACTGTTTAACATGTCGTTTCAAATAAACAAATCCAAGTAATATCAAAAATTATTCGAAAGTTTTAAAAAATCTCATACAAATACAAAAGTACAAAATGTACAGAAGTTAGTTAAGCCTATTTGCTAACTACTGCTCACGAATCAATAAAAAAACAGAATACATTAAAAGAAAAATGCATATAGGTACCAATGATTAAGTAAGCATGGGAGGGGGGGAAGAGGTTTGCTTACTTTTGCTTACACAGCTTACACATAAGGGGTGGGCATAGTGCGCGTCATGTAAAAAGAACGCTGGCGGTCAAGCTTCTACAGGCGTTCCAGCGTTCTTTTTACATGACGCGTACTATAATGGTACATTATTTGTAGTAAACTAGGCAGGCACTCATTCAATGTATAGGTATCTTAAATAAGTAGAAAAGTAAGTAATCTCTTAAAAAGAACGCTGGAACGCCTGAAGAAGCTTGACCGCCAGCGTTCTTTTTACATGACGCGCATTATAAATAGTTGTAAAAAATCTGCTTACGTAATACTTGAATGGCCCCATACGACAATCGCTAACTTTGTAGTTTTTGTCTCTAGTGACTCTAGAGCCTAGATGATATGGTGATTTACTTTTATGAAAGTAATACTCAGTGGAAGTACTGTAACAATGAAAGGTATCTGGTACTTAACCTACAAGGTCAGTCATTAGGCTCAGGTATCGGAAAAATTGGCAAGTTATTTGGAGATAATTATTAAGACTATAGCGATCTTTGTACTTTTTGACACTAGATTTTATTTTGATTTATTACTATTATGAACGTAATACTCAGTGAAAGTACTGTAGCAATGAAAAATATCTGGTACCTACCTACAAGGTCAGAAATGTCGAGTATCGGAAAAATTGGCAAGTTATTTGGAGATAATTACTAAGCCAGTAGTTAGACTTACAAGTTTTTTACACTAGATTTTATTATGATTTATTCATTTTACTTAGATAAGACTGAGCGAATGACAGAAATTGAACCATTTTCCATTAACATTTAACATTAAATCATATATTTTTAAAGTTTGATCCCATTTAAATACCGCTGCAACAGCGTTAAGCCAAAAACGATTATTTATTTTTTGTAAAGAACTTAAGTAGTGTAAGTTTCTTATGAAAACCTTTTAAAATTCCGAGAAAAAATATGTTGATTTATATTTCATCGCATTTTTCAGAAATATGTTTTTATAATATCACAGACTCATTGTTATGGAAAATTGTATTGAATAACTTTTTACAAGCACTACATTTCCTATCAGATGCTCGTATCAAAATAAGCATTTTTTTTCAAGAGTTTAACCCCCTTAACTGCCAATGCTGCAGGGTTAACAGAACCCTATATGACCCATTTGTAGAAGACGGCAGCTACTTTAAGCTATTGTTGTTTTTTTTTAACAAACTTCTTATTTTTGAGAAAAACAATATAATATAAATCAATCCATACATTTTTTTCTAAACTATTTTTTTAACCCATGAAGAAGTGCCTTTTTTTGCAAATTGAATAGAATATATTTTAATCACCATACAATTTCCTATCAGTTGCAATTTTTTCAGACCGAAATTACGAAATTTGTTCCTACGTCCACCTTTTTTCAAAATCGCCCCACTGTGCGGTACCCCGAATACCATAGCTGCTCAAACCCGTCACTTCCACGATGGCTACACTGGACATCAGTCCGAAACACGACAATGTCGCTTCACGGACTGGCTATGTCCATGGGGTGGTGATAAGCCACGGCCGAAGCCTACCACCAGAAATGTTGTTACCCGTTTGACACCACCCAGAGATCACGTGTAGGGACGCGAGGGTATTTTCCTATGGACGCGAGCAACTCCAATCTCCAAATTTCCGAGCGTACTCTTAGATGATCTATATACCTGCACACCAGTACCTTAGATGATGATGATAATGACGACGACGTTGTTAATGTTCATCACCACCGCCATCATCATCATCACCACCACCATCATCATCATCATCATCTAAGGTATTGTCGTGCATGTGATGATGATGATGATTATGATGATGATGATGATGATGGTTGTGGTGGTGATGATGATGGTGGTGACCATCACCGCCATCATCATCATCAAAATCACCTGCACGCTAATATCCTAGATGATGATGATGATGATGATGATGGTGGTGGTGGTGGTGATGATGATGATGGAGGTGGTGATGCATATTAACAACATCATGAAGATGGTGATGATGGTGGTGACCATCAACATCACCACCATCACCATCATCATCATCACCTGAACGCCAATACCCTAGATGATGATGATGATGATGATGATGATGATGATGACGATGATGATGACGATGATGATGAAGATGATGTTGTTAATGTTCATCACCACCACCATCATCATCATCATCATCATCACCACCACCATCATCATCATCATCATCATCATCATAATCACCTGCACGCTAATATTTTAGATGATGATGTTGATGATGATGATGATGGTGGTGGTGATGGTGATGATGATGGCGGTGGTGATGAATTTTAACAACATTATGAAGATATATTATATTACCCACCATCACCATCATCATCATCATCACCTGCACGCCAATACTCTAGATGAAGATGATGATGATGTTAGTGGTGGTGATGGTGATGAAGGCGGTGGTGATGAACATTAAAAACATCATGATCATCATCATCATCATCACCTGCACGCGTGTACCCTAGATGAGGATGATGATGGTGATGGTGATGATGATGGTGGTGGTGATGAACATTAACAACATCATCGTCATCATCATTCTCATCATCATCTAGGGTATTGGCGTTCAGGTGTTGGTTCTGGTTCGCTGCCGGCCCTGCTGACTACTGAGCCACGCTCGCCTTCGGCTCGCTCGCAGCTTTCGTGGTGATCACTGTTCTGTAGTGTTTTAAATCCATGTTGTACTTTCACTCATTTTGAAATATAAGACTATTCAAAATTCGTAGAATCGTGCATCATACTATCATTGATTCTGGCCAAGTTTTCACGTATTCTTTCGTTGTTTTATTTTTAACACCTCACATAGTAACTTAAACTTGGGTAGGCTACCTAAATTGAAATAAAGTATTTTCTCGCACTATAATGCTAACGTAGTTGTAAAATAAATTAGTATACATTATTATAAGTACAGTTGGCAACCCTATCAGAACTAGCTCGCTATAGTAGAAATTACGGCCAACTTATAAAAAGTATTGTGTGTTCACACTAGTAACGGTTTGGCAACGTCGCTTTTAAACTTTTGCTGACGGAGCGGCAACATATCAAAGTAAAAGTCAAAAAGTATTTTATTCATTGAAATCACAAGGATCATTTTGAATCGTCTTAAAAAATAAATTTACATTTACTCCTGTTCCAACGCAACCAGACCTATAAGAATCAGGCAACAAACACGGTCTGTTTTTCTTTTGATGATCCTGCTTACTATTTGGTGGGGAGCCCCTGTGTAGAGCCTCGAGAACAAGTGGAAGCTGATTCAAAGAAAAAAAGGAAAATCAACTTAAAAGCCTTCCTTAGGTAGGCAGTCAAAAGTAAGATGATAGAGAAAATCAGCAAAAGTTCATAAGGCAGCACACTCTACGCTTGATATACTCATAAATAACACATATTACAGTCCAGTCGGCAGGTGGTTTCAGATGGAAAAAGGTCAAAAGCTAATGAAACTTTGGGAGGTTGTTCAGGGATAGTTAATTAACATTTTCCCAAGTTTTGGACCACGAGGACCATGTGCGTAAAGTGGAGGGGGGGCAATCGCACCCGCAACCTCCTGCGTCGCAGGCCAACCTTCGCCCGCCGCGCCACAGAGGTCGTCAATATGCTACCTCCAAGCAATTGCTGAAGTGGCGGGAAGTCAACTTGTATCCCACTAATTGGGGGTGGAACGGGTCTTCTGCAGGGACTCAGTCTTCTCTTCTCAACCCCATCCCCACCACCATGATCACGGCGTCCTCAAATGCCTGCTTCACTTCGATGCTAGCATCCACCATTTGTGTCATCAACATCGAAATGAATGCTCTCATATTGTGATCTTTTGCCAGAACTTTTCTTGTGCTATTGTCACCATAGTAGATGAGGAGAACACGACTTTGGTTGGTGCTTGTAATGCAGACTGGCGAGCTCGTTCTGCTGCTTTGGTGCTTTGATAGCCGGATTTAGTGGGGTATCCATCAAAGACAACAATCACATTGCTACCAAAGTGTCTCTGCACGTAGTTGATGTACTTAGAAAAAAACACACATCGCCATATCTCGATAATCTATTGACATAGAAACATGTTTAATTAGTCCAAATTATAGTAAATTTAACGTTCTACAAAAAAGTAGCTGGTACTTTTGCCGTAGGATGTAAGGGAAAAAAGTTATTGAGAAAAAACCGGCGTAAGGTGCAGTTTCCCGCCCCCTCCTCTTTTCGCACAGGGTCCTCGAGGTCCAAAACTTGTTTTTTTTATTTAACCATCCCTGAACAACATCCTGAAGTTTCATTAACTTTTGACCTTTTTCCACTACTTTACCCCACTTTTTACGACCTGCCGACTAAAACATCACTTTTATTATATAGCGCCATCTCTATCATGTTTACTTACTATCTTACACAAAACTCTTGTGTTTGAAGGTCAATTTAGCGCCATCACTGTCATCTTTAATTAAACTGGGTGCTCTGCTGCGTAAAAGTATCTCGCTACGATAATAGATGTCCGTGCAAAATAAACTCACACATTTGTAAAAATAGTCGTATTTCAAACCTGTTTTAAAAATTCCCTATTGTATATTTTTGTTTGGAACGACCATTCGCGATAACTATTATCATTAGGAAGTCTACAAAATAAGTCAATTTATAAAATGACAATCTGTGGTTTGAGTAACGGCCTAAAGTATTTTGTATGGGCAAGGAAACTTGAACATTCACCTTAATAAGCTTGATTTTAATAACAGTTTGTAGTCTAGTTTACCTAATACATCCATTTTGCAACTTTTCGTTATAGTTTGTCATTGAAACTTGTTTTCCGATATGCCCAAGTTTTTCATCTAAGCATTATTTGGTGTATAAGCTTAAATGTTTCTGAATACAAAGAAAATAGTCATAATATTACTTCTATCATCATCATCATCATCATTAATCAGCATCTTTCCGTCCAATATTGGATATATGCCTCCCCTAATTTCTTCCAGTTGGCACTGTTCCCAGTATCACGACTCCACTGGCGGCCAGCTATGTTTTATCATCGGTCCATCGTGCCTTCAGCCTGCTGGGTCTTCGGCCTCCTACCCAAGGTCTCTACTCGGTTATCCTGCGGCTCCATCTGTTATCCGTGCAGCGCATGAGGTGTCCTGCCCATAGCCACTTCAACTGTGAGATGCTTACTATAATCTACAATCTACATAATTAAAACGGGGAACTTTTACAATGTGCACTTCCTTATCGCGTCTTTTTGCATTGTGCACATCAAATGTGGACAATCATTATAAAAAAGTCATTAAAGTAGTTTATTTACAGTAATAAATCAACCCCCAGCACGGATAAGGTTCTGATAACTACATTTCTTTGGGAACTCTGTATATATAAAGCCAGAGCATCTGAGATGGAAGCATCATTCGAGTGCCAAGTGTATAGTTACAAACCTCGAACTTAAAAAAATATATCAAAATGTTCAGTTTCAAGTTACTGATTGCCGCAGCAGCATTGGTCTGTGTGGGCGCTCGGCACATAGTTTTCGAAGACGAAACTGGATACTACCTGCTGCCTATCGAAGATCTCGAAGACTTGGAGCTGGTGCCAGCGAGGGCAGGGCGCATGCGTCGGCAAGTTCAAGGCAGCGCCACTGTCAAATCTGATGGGACGTCTGGAGCTAACGTGAAGATACCCATCGTTGGCAATGATAGGAACGCCCTCAGTGCTGTCGCAGGTGTTGGCTTGACCGATCAATTAAAAATTGGGGAAACGACTTATGGATTGGCTTTAAATAATGTGTGAGTATTGAGTATACACCATGGAGGTATAATAGTAATGGAGTGAGTGCTAAAAATAGCATAGAGTGTTCCTTCTTACTCCTATCCTAGAAGATAGCTTGCTATCCTATGTTAGAGAGAAACAAATATATTGTCACACGACAGTCGTCTTTCCGTTCCGTACTCTGAATTTTGGTATCATGCATATACATCTCCCTAGATTGTTACCATGAATGTACTAGTAATTTGACATTTGGCCTGGTACGACTAACACAAATAAGAACAGATAGATTTAGGCTTGTCTCATTTCAACACATGAATACATTCATATAAAGGAATGAGACTGGTATAATCGCTAACGTTTCGTTTTTAGCCTTAGTTCCATGCCTTTAGTCCATCTTCCTAGGTATACACAGACTTTGACAATCTACACTAATATTATAAAGAGGAAAGATTTGTACCTATTTTTGTATGTTTGTATGTTTGTAATGAATAGGCTCAAAAAGTACTGGGCCGATTTAAAAAATTATTTCACCAATAGAATGCTACATTCTTCCAATTTGACATAGGCTACATTTCATTTTGAAAAAAATTAGGGATCCTTGGTAATATTTGTACTATATAAAAATAAGTCGGGTTTTCCTTCCTGACGCTATAACTCCAGAACGCACGAACCGATTTGGCTGAAAATTTGTGGGGAGGTAGCTTAGAACCAGGAGATTGTCTTAGGGGGGGGGGGTTCACCGGGTGCTACCCGTGCGAAGCCGGGGCGAGTCGCTAGTAATAGATAAAGGCAGCGCAAGACCGTTTGTCACAATGTAGCCAGCGGAACAGTAGCCTTCTGCTAGCTGAGGTTGACAGTTAAACCATTTTAAATTGGTTACGTCTTTTTATTTCAACTTCTTACATTCATACAATTAAGCAACAAATCGCGTCGTGCGCACTTGGAACCGGCTACCAGACTCAGTGATCAGTGCCCAATCAGTGAATTCTTTCAAAAATAGACTTGACAAACATTTAAAGTGCACTGATAAGGACTAAGACACACATAAAAGCTCCTAGAGCTGCCTGTGTATTATAAATAAATAATAATAATATAGTTTTCGTGATCACCCTTGAAAGTTTTTAATACTAGTTTAATTTGTTTTTCAGCGAAGGACATGGTGCGACACTGACTAAATCTCACTTTCCTGGAGCTGATAGGGTCACGGCTGCGGGCAACGTGAACCTGTACAATAGTGGTGACCACAAAGTGGATGTCAATGCATTTGCGGCGCGTACGATGCCCGAAGCACCCCATCAAGATAGCTTTAACACGTTCGGTACAGGTGCCGAGTACATGTACAAGTGAGTAGCTTCACTTTATATCAATGCTGCTGGATGCATCTGTTCGATAATGGAAATCATACAATGTGGACGCTAAGGTATATGTTGTGGCGCGCGCGACTAACTTTAATACTGCGATGTTTGTACAGTAGAGTGAGTTTCCCCACATTGTAGAGGTATTTTGGTTCTGAGCAAATTCGCCTTTTTCAATTCAAGTAACATCATTATTTGTTCAGGATCTACTTCCTTTTCATAATTGTGTTTGAACTATCTAACTTCCACTTGTCATATAAAATTAAAATTTAGTAAGAGATTATGAGCAGACTCCAATTATTCAGGAGATTCTCCAGAATACACTTAAATAAGGCCTCGCATATGATTGCATTAGAACTTACTATTATTACTTCTTAGTGCTGACACAGAATAAATATGTGCTGATTACTAACCAAAATACTTCTTATGGTCAAAAATCAACGTTTTTGGATTCAATAATCGACTGTCGTTGAAGGCTTAAGGTATGCAAATTGATGGGGAGTCATATATTGTAAAATTGAGTGTTAACAAAGTGAAGTCGAAGTTCAATTCTATAAAGTGAAGTCCGTTATGTTCCCTCTGGCCACGTGGTCCTACTGTTTTACCTCTGCGCAACATATTTGTGCAACATAAACTGATCGGCCGGGGTATTGTGTAGTAGACTGACGTTTGATGTCGATTACCAGTTTGCTGTTCATTGCGCAGCGTGTTTTAGCTTTTTTACAAGAACAGAAATATTAAAAACACGCTGCGCAAGGAATAGTGAACTGGACATCGAAATCAAACGTCAGTCTACTACGCAATGACCTCACTGGACTAGAGTTAACTCAGTTAACTCCAGCCGCGTATCAGAGCTGACACACACCAATTTTATTTTACTTTATCAATTCAGAACTTAGGAAAATTGTTGTAGTTATCTTTCCGATTTCTGCATTTCCAGACGTGGTACCTTCATACAGGTTCTTAATCCATGACTTATTATGTTTTCAGACAGAAACTCGGAGCGGAAGTAAATGTGGCCCACACACCACTCTTCGACCAGACCGACTACTCAGCAGCTGGCAAGCTGAACCTCTTCAAGGACAGTGACTCTTCTTGGGACTTCAAAGCAGGAGTCTCCAAGTCAGTTTCACCGTTCATTCCCAAAAGCTCATGGGAACCCAACTATGGATTTTCTTTCACGAAATGGTTCTAAGATGCTATAGGTGTAACTTAAATACCAAAGGTTACTAAAACGTAGCGTACCTATGTAATATTTATAGAAAAGTAGGTAGTTCTGTGAATAGTTTGGATTATATTTTGATTTTTAGGTAAAGAATAATTATTGTTATTTCCGTCATCATGAGTCACTGGGTAACAAACTAGCCAACCCATATTTTGAACGTTATCTGAATTATATTAAAATTATGTGTAGGTATTGCTTTGTTATTTAATAAGTGTTCTTTGAGCGTTAATGGTGTGTAAATTTACAGTACATTCTTGAAAGCATAAAATAGCACCTTTTTCGGAAAATTCATTTTTATCGTTGGTATGAATACCTATTTTTTTTTTCTTTCTTACCTTTATTAAAATTATGTCAAGTAGATTTTTGAAATTTGAGTACCTATACCTTACTTTTAGTATTATTCTTATTATTCGTTTTCTTTGTTAGTGTGTTGTTGTATAGTCGTTGTGAGTGGTTAGCCGTAACGCCAACATGGGGTTCTGCCGGAAGACCAGTGGGGTTATTGCGTAGTAGACTGACGTTTGATTTCGATGTCCAGTTTGTTATTCATTGCGCAGAGTGTTTTAAATATTTCTGTTCTTGTACAAAAAGCCAAAACTGGCTGCGCAATGAACAGCAAACTGGTAATCGACATCAAACGTCAGTCTACTACGCAATACCCCGGCAGCGTTGGTTGCTAGCTTGCTGTCAAGCAACTCATGCTGAGGCAAAGCCATTTTGTTACTTGAGTTACACGTTACACCTCGTACCTTCATATCTGTTTCTTCTTAGTTTAATACGTGTTTCTGTGGAGCTCATGTAATACAAATAAATATATATTCTTTCTTCTTTCTTCTTTCTTCTTCTTCTAATAATGTTGAATTGTATTATCCAATAAGATAAAACCAAAGATCCAAACAAACTTGTTTGTTATCGAACAAACATCACATTATTTTGTGATGAATAAATAAATTTAATATCATACAACCGTCTTTATTTTTATGCCGTGGAGGTTAGTAAAATAATAAGTGGTCTAAGGATGTCAATCGAATAACATTACCAATCCCACATTTTTTTAAGGAATTTCGCTTGTAAACTCTATTTTTTTTTGAATCACTTGATTTATGATCTTCATGATCTTACAATATGATCTTCGTGGAACTTCATGATCTGATCCACCATCTCCTTCTCATCATAGGACGAGCTGGCGCACGGCTCGGTACCACCCTTACCTCATTAGTATACCCTCTATTCGTACTAAACGTTTCAGTTCTACCTTTATAATGGGAACTGCTAAGGAGTGGAATACACTACCGTCGTTTGTCTTTCCAGAAAACTATAACCTGGGTCTCTTCAAGGCTAGAGTGAATAGGTGCCTTCTAGACCTTTTGCTCCATCTTCGGCCACATCGTCACTTACCAACAGATGAGATCGTGGTCAAACAAAGGTGTAGTTACAAGCTGACTTCTTCCAGGTGGCGTCCTTGGAAACCTTGCTGAAAATAGAGAAGCAGCTGAACAAAGCAAAGTTAAAAAAAAAGGAAGTAGGTAGGTACTTGATAGACCTATCACAAGTTACTTCATAGGTATAGGTAGGTACCGCTTAGATAGTCTATAATTTATCAAAGGTATACCGGTAGGTCAGATAGGGTAAGCAGCGTCTTCATAAACCTGTAAATTTCAGCATGTAGGTACCGTTTTCTAAGAAGTAATTTGAATATTTTGCAAAGCAAAATGTGATTTGAGATGCTGGCTGCATTGCATTGATACCTAGCTCAACTGTTTTAATTGTATTTTTAACCCCCGACGCAAAAACGTGTGTTTGTGTGTGGGTCTGTGTGTGTGCCTGTGTGTGTCTGTCTGTGGCATCGTAGATCCCGAAAGGAAAAACCTTTTTTTTTTTTTTGTTTAAAAGGTGAATTATTCGGGTGTTTTCTTAGCTACGTTTGATCAAAATCGGTTCAGCCGTTTCATTGCGTTGAGGGTTTTTTAATTTTTACCAAATTAATTACTTGTTTTAAAAGTGTCTCAATCATTTTTATTGCATGTTTTTTTAAATGAAAGACACTTTTATGGAGAACATTCAATTTAAACGTGACCCAAAAACAGTGAAATAAATTGCCTAGTGCTAGTGCTACTCAACTTATGTAGGTAGGTATAGGTATGACCTAGAGGGCTGCTTAAAATAAATTGGCCGTAGAACTTCGATAGTTTATCGAAGGTCGTACTATGGCCGTAATACATCATAAGTACCTACGTTATCATCACCGCCATTTCAATCCGGGGGGTGAGATCAGGGTTATCGACTTCACCCATGACCCTGAAGATTAAATTGTTACATCCCGAACGAAATCTTACCAGTGATACAATCCATCGCCGTTCTTGTTTCCGAACGTAAATCAGCTGTCATGTCAAATGTCGATTGACTTACCGGTTACCATTTACCAAATAAACTGTAATCGGTTGAGATACGGTCTAAAGTCTAGAGTTCCTATGTTATGTTAGTTTGCCTCACAAGCAAGCAAAGAAAAAGAAAATTAAGAAAATATTAGTTGAACTTGTGTGTAGTAAAAAATAGTATCACTACGTTTTATTATCAATCAGTGTTATATTTAGGAAGCACATCATACTCGTGATTGTGGATTCAGTTCTATCAGGATCAAACGCGAACTAATAGATCCACCCAGCAAAATCGCAATCGGACACCTACCGGCTCAGTTTGCCCGACGTCTTGTCCTCAACTACAAGCCTAATTGAGCACATAATGTCTTACAATAAGGTTTTATGTGACAGCGGAGACTCGAAATTGGATTCCGTAATCAACAGCTGGCTGAGAAATGACCGGGTAAGAGACTGCAAAAAATAATAATTGAGAAGTTCACCATTTCTCTAGTCATAAGACTAGACTGGCCTTGATGAATGCTAAATGCGTATCGTCACTGGCCTTTTAGTTACATTATTCTCTCACAAACAAGTAATAATGAGCAGAGATAATATGTCCTTCATTGCCCTTTCATGAAATAATCTATCATTTTGTTTACTGTTCTGTCTTATTCTTCATAAATTTCATAGATTGGCAACAGTTCCTATAGTTTATTGTATGAACTCACATATGTAATATGCTATCCCTTATAATTTTATTTATTTATTATTATTTATTTATTTATAATACACTTGCAGCTATCGGAGCTGATACATGTATATCTTAGTCCTTATCAGTGCACTTTAAATGTTTGAATATTAAACACAACTATTAAACTATTTATAATTCTCTTCGCATTTAGCCATATAGTTCCCAATGATCTACATATTTTTTTCCTTTTATAACAGAATCCGAAGACCAGTAAAGAAGTGGCTGATGATGTCCAAGCCAAGAACTGGAGCAAGCTACGTCAGAGCATGCTTTCTCGTCAGAAGTTTGGTACAGCCGGCATGCGTGGCCGCATGGCTGCCGGATACAAGTGCATGAATGATCTGGTCATATTGCAGACAGCACAGGTTAGTATATTAATTAGTATATGGAGAGCAGCATCCCCCTGAGTACTCCACGACACTTCTGCTATCACCAATCCACCTGCGATTACCTGCGGCACCTGGTGATTATTGTAATAATGGAATTGCATTATATGGGGTTGTAAAGCATAATAGACACCCCATAAGGTTTGGATGCAGAAAAGGGAGTTCTTTAACTTTTTTTTTACTTTATAATTGGCGTCGCACTGCTTCTGCATTTGCCATTTTCAAGTGTATAATTTATTATTGTGATTATAATTTATAATTTGCAACGTTACAATCCTTCCAAGTTATTAAAGTCACAGGCAAGTCATGTATCAGTAAACTGGTGCCGTTTTACAAAAAATTTGGTAGACAATTTCCACCAATTTGAAAACTCACTTCCATTTCATTTCACTACACTTGTGCTCTAAAGACGAGCTACATGGGTTAAAATGCCACCAAAATTATACAAAATAACTCAAAAAACACTAGGAAATGAAAAAGCAGCAAAAAAAAGAAGTGTAATCAGTGCAGCGAGTGAAACTAAGACATTTCAACACTCTAAAATAGGCACATCAGCGAAAGCTGCTCGTCTATAATTTTAAATAATAATAATAAAATAAAAGTAGACGACGACGTCTCCTTTCGAAAATGGCGAGAAGAGTCTAGAGTTTCTAAGATTAGTTTGTCTCTGTTGTCTGTTTGTCTTTGTGTCACAGCCTGCCAGAGCTCATACAAATTATAGCAAATAGTTATATTAGTATAATTCAAACTATTGTGGTTGGGAATCATTTTAAAATGAATAAAAGACGAAAAACAATGGTAATTACTTAGCTAATTACCATTGTTTTTCGTCTTTTTATTCAGAACTCTTCTCTTAGAGTCTCCTGTTTATTGCACTCTATCTCGAAACCTCAGCAAACAATAATTACCTACATTTAATCTATCTAAAGACCTGCAAATAATCTAAAGATAGCTCAAGTGGTTCTAATCACTACCATGCAGAAGAGTCCCTAAGATATTGTAATCTATGGTCACCATGTATTGAAAATAGACTATTAATACAAATTTACATTCAATTTCACAATTCAGTCTCGATTCAGGCAACTTTCAGTGTCATTGTAAAATTATTATTGGAATGGCCTTCAGATGCGACATCTTCTGAATGTAACAAATTAATTAATAATAAATCACCGCGGGTTATAGTTAGCTATTATACTTCATAGTTGGATTAGAAACTAGAAAATGCATTGCCATGCTGATTGGCAATACCAATGCATTGAGACAGATAAGAGCCATCTCCGGGCCACGTCTTTAGGATTCGGTTGATGAGTAATGGCCCACTTTGGCTGTTACTATGATGATCATATTTTTTTTTTCTTTTTGTCTGCATTCGGCTGTTTAGCCATAATCAGATGTTTTCTGGGTTGACGTGGTTTGGGTGTGATTCCAATGAATAACGCCATTTAATTTGAAGAACTGGTTAGGTTCTCTGGTCTATGTCAAGTATTTGCCATCTCTTTAGGCGTTTTACATTTTCTTGTGTGTTTAACAGGTTCTTAGCAAGTTCGTTTGAGTGGTTTTCAAGTCTTTCCTTGTATTTTATGCAGTATTTGCTAACTTCCTCCTTGACAGTCGGCATTTCCAGGTATTCATGTATTTCTGTGTTCCTCACAAACCAGTTTGCGCTTCAGACAGTTCTAAGAGATCATAGATTGATGAAGTCTTATTGCACACCAAACCACACCGATTTATTTCTGAAAGGAATCAAATTTCACAGAAAAATAAATAGGTATACATGTTGTATACTCAGGTAGGTGTTGTTAGTAGTAGTAGTGCTTTTTTGTGAAAGAGTTCGTCCGGGGAAGTACTACCACCATACCTATTTCAGCCGTAAAGCAGTAGTGCTCGCATTTCCGTGTTCCGGTTTGAAGGGTATGGGTGCCGGTGAAATAACAGGCACATAGACTTTTCATCTTTATGTCTCAGGATGGCGGGCGCAGTGAAATGCCACATAGGGCGCGTCCTAGGTAGACGTGACCTATATGGTAATGTGTTGTTAAAGGCAGAGGTTACCGCTTAACATCAGGTGGACCATCTGCTAGAATAAAGTAAATAAAAAAAAACTCCACTCTCGTTTAATATTGCACACATTACCTAATTTCGTTTTCAGGGTCTGTGCTCATACCTGCAGAAACAAAGTAACCAGGCTCAGTTGCATAACGGGATCGTCATCGGTTTTGATGGCAGATATAACAGCAAAAGGTGAGGTCCACTAACTCATAATTCTTCTCCGTCTTTTATTTGAGCCTTTTGTGTTCGCGCGAGGATTAAAATTCATCCCCTAATGGGGTTCAGCAGGGTGTTGAAGTTTGTATGGATAAAACTCCACGAGGGCATAGCTACCTACCGTCACTGGTTGGTAATTTACAGCATTGCTAAGAGAAGGGTATTGGAGATAAAAGTTCTTGGGCATTATGCATGTCCTCTGGTATGGAAACTGTCCCAGAGGACGAAATCTGTGTTAGTTATTAATTACTAACCCCTAATCTTAAGCTAACTAACACTATGGACTATGTTGTCTGAATAAAAAAATCTTTATTATTATTATTATTGCTGCAGATTTTTATAAGTAACACCAATCTAAAGTGTAAAAAGTAAAGTACCTACCCCACTTTACGTAATAATGATATAACTTACACTCCGCTAAACAACACTTGAAATAATATAGTTCATGTCTTATCTAGTTATTATCAATTTTATTATTCACAAAGTGGAGTCACAATATCGATATCATTCTACACTTCTACACTAATATTATAAAAGGCAAATTTTGTTTGTTTGTAATGGATTAAATCAAAAACGTCACGTCTATATTCCACGATGGTGCAACCCACTGTGAAAAGAGGCCTTTTGTGGCTCTGCCTACCCCTTCGGGGAAAAAGGCGTGTGTCTATGTATGTATGTAAATCAAAAACTATAGAACTTATTTAAAAAATTCTTGCACCTATGGCAGCATCTGCTTTAGCTGAATTTGATGAAGTTTGTTGTGTGGATTGATTGGGGGGGGGGGGTTTGGCTGCTTTTCATCCCGATACTACCCGTGCGAAACCGGGGCGAGTTGCTAGTCAGGAGGTAACACTAATCTTTGAGAGGTACTTGACATAATAGTTACTAAATTTAAATGTGTACTAGTTTTATCTCGACTTATTATTTTTATTTTTTTTTGGAGATCAGCCCCCTTGTTCGCTATAACCAAACGTGACATAACGTGGGCACGTTACGTTAACTGCGTGGAATCATCGTTCAGAACACATTGTGACGTCACACGTTATTGTCAAGTAATCTCCTATGGTCATAGCGAATAACAGCCCAGGACTATTTGCGACTTGTTTGTATAAGTTAATTCCTTTGAAATTAATGTTGATGATGACGTTTGCATGTTTGTTGTACTTTCACGTCAAAACGGCTTGGTTAGTTTTGATGAAATTTGGATACACAGATAAATTAAAATCTAGATTCAATCATAGGGTACTTTTAGCCTAAATTTCAGTTCCCTCTGCGAAATAACGCGGGTGAGTATACGGGCGACCGCTAGTGCGACAAATTACCACTGTGATGTACTAATAATATCTGAATCGTTATATTCCGAATGACGCCATGCAATCTCAATGTCGTATAATTTTATGCGCCGGCAGAATTAATTGATTGTGCTCTTTCCCTCTTGATTGTCTCTCAGTTGGGAATCAGGGCACGTAGACAAAGTGCCATAAAAAAGTAAGCGTAACGCAGTCGCTATGTATGGAGATGATGACACGAGTGATGGACAAACGCCGCGCGCCATCCCTTTCCCTTACAAGCGACAGTCGAGAGTATAATGCTCTGCGGAGCAAGCTGTCTGTCTGTCAGTCATACCTATGAGAGCAGTTATGGTCTAGTGGGAGGAACGCAGTCTTCCGATCTTAAGCACTGTTATTTTTTCGCAAAATAATTCCAGTAATTTAGAATCTGACATTATTTGCACTCTTGAGGACATCATTAATTGGTTGACATGTAATAATCTATGTATAAATCTTGACAAAACTAGCATTATGACATTTAATAATAAACCTCTGACATTAAATATAAAATATTTCGGTAAGAATATAAATGACATTCCAAATACAAAATTTCTAGGTCTTCACATTGACTCTCATTTGTCATGGAAACATCACGTGGAAGTAGTGTGCTCTAAATTAAGTCGCTTCTCCTATGCCCTATACATGCTTTCAAAAATAGTAAATAGGTATACAGTGCTGACGGCTTATCATGCGTACGTAACGTCCACTCCTCGATACGGCATAATATTTTGGGGCAACTGTACTGAAAGAGAAAGAGTGTTTAAAGCACAAAAAAAGTGCCTAAGATCCGTGTGTAAATTACATCAAACTGACTCATGTAAGCCATATTTTGAAGATCTGCGCATTTTGACATTTCCGTCTTTATATATATTTGAATTAATTATGTTTGTACGATTAAACAGGGATCAGTTTACTCCATTAAGTAGTAAGAGATTAAAGAATAAAATCGCCATGCCCTCACATAAAACATCTATGTTCCACAAAAGTATTCTGGGTATGGCACCAAAACTGTTCAATAAAACGCCAATATCAATTGCAGAAATCGAAAACAATAATATTTTTAAAAAAACTTTTTGATTTTTTGGCCCTAAAGGCATATTATTCCATAAATGAATTCTTGACTGATAAATTATTAGAGTAGGTAAGCGTACACATAGTATTTGTATTTTGTTGTTGTTGACATGTGTAAGTTTTCCTAATGTGTATGTTTAATTATTTTTTTGATTTTAACTGTTTGTCTTTAATTAATTAATTGTGTGTTTAATTAATTAATAATCTTTTAATCAATAATGTGTTTGTAAACTGTAATTTGCTTAACCTAGAATGGTGAAATAGAATGGTGCTGTGTATAAATGTTTTAAGAACCTCTTCAACCCTATTTAGCAAATAAATGATTTGATTTGATTTGATTTTAAGGTGAATGCTCACGCTTGCGGCGCGAGATTCAAGTTTTTTATTGTTTTTTGCCGATTACAGATCATCAACACTTCTTCAAATAGCGAAAGTTGAGTTCGCGAGAACTAGAAAACTTAACACACATGTTTTAATTGATTGTATCTCATAAATATCATCAGTTTAGCTATAATACCCCTAAACACATTTTTACAGTGTTTTTTTTTTGTTTATGGTTATCGTAGCTAAACTTATGATATTTATGAGATACTATCAATTAAAACATGTGTGTTAAGTCTCCTAGTTCTCGCGAACTCAACTTTCGCTATTTGAAGAAGTGTTTATGAGCTGTAATGGGCAAAAAACACCAAACAATTTGAATTTGGCGCCGCTAGCGTGCGCTTCCACTCGATGGTCATGGCTTGAAATCCGATCATGCACCAATGGATTTTTCCACTGATAAAATGTACCTACGTGCTGGTGCTGTCAATCGGTGAAGGAAACCTATATGTCCTAGAAGTAAAAAATCGAAACGTAGGCATGTGACATGCGCTTAAAAAAAGCCCTTGGGAGGTGAACTAAATCCCTTCACCACACTGGTTTCTTCACCTTTGGTCACTTGGTTCTTTTCGGGGCCTGATGTATCAGGCTCATTAGGAGGCTGTCATCAGGCTGGTCATTGACCTCACGTAGGGTGACGAAGACAGAACCGGAGACACGAAGTTAGTTAGTCCTAGTAACTGCGCAATACATGTTTGGTTTTAGTTATTTGCATAGGTTTATTCACTACTCAGGTACATACAATATCGTAATTTTAGACTATTCTTGACGACCTCTGTGGCGCGGCGGGCGAAGGTTGGCATATTTGTTCTGGGTATTTTCTATGTATAATAAAAAATATCTATCTATGTAATATATTGTATTATATCAGTTATCTAGTACCCATAACACAAGCTCTGCTTAGCTTGGGGCTAGATAATGTTGTTGTAAACTGTCCAGCATTATTTATTGATTATTCTAAGTCATCCCGCGCGTCCGTCCCGCACGGTCGCTCTGGGTGCACTCATTCTCATTTTGCTTATTTTGATGATAGTAGTACCTAAAATCAATGTCCCTTTTGTCACAAAATAGCGCTAAAAGTACTTTGTGCTCTTGTACACGATCCCTGTTTTCGCTATTTAGCGCCTGCCTCTGAACACATGTCTAGCGGCGGCGCGCTTCCATCTGTTCTTGGAATTGGATCCGAACCATTATGGTTTCTTTTCGGTATTAAGATTTTGATGAACACTAAGATCGCCGAAACGCGCCAGATTGCCTAAAATCTACTACCTCCTCGGACAAATAAAGAGAGTTGTACGTGTTGACACGCACACATGCTTATAAAACTTGCTTCAGTTTGCTAGAGGCCATGCTCCGCCCTAAGAGCCAGTTTAAATTCCTGACAGTTTCTGACCAGGCCGCGCTTGTCATCGCAGTTTATTGTAATTTAGAGCAATGCTAAGTATTTTTCGTGTCTAATTAAACAAAGGGATTATCAATAATAAATCGGAATTATATACTTATGGAACTAACTTTATTTTGAATAATGTTTTGTTTGTAATTGCGCTTTATTTATCAAAACCTGAGTATGTAAAATATAATATGTAAAACAAAATATAAATCTCACAAACCTACGTTATATGTTCATAGAAAGTGAGGCACATTCGCTGTGATAATAATGAATGAATGAATGAATGAAAATACTTTACTAAAATCATGATGTATTTCTTTTATTCCTTGCGCCAGATTCGCGGAGCTGACGGCCAAAGTATTCGTATCGTCCTCGATCCCGGTGCACCTGTTCTCGGCCGTCTGCCCCACGCCGCTGGTGTCGTTCGCGACGGTGCGGCTGGGCGCGGCGGCCGGCGTCATGGTCACGGCGTCCCACAACCCGCGCGACGATAACGGCTACAAGGTGTACTGGAGCAATGGATCGCAGATCATCACGCCTCACGACGACAACATTCTGGAAGAGATCCTGCAGTGTTTGGAGTGAGTATTCGTACCGTCCTCGATCCCGGTGCACCTGTTCTCGGCCGTCTGCCCCACGCTGCTGGTGGCGTTCGCGACGGTACGGCTGGGCGCGGCGGCCGGCGTCATGGTCACGGCGTCCCACAACCCGCGCTACGACAACGGCTACAAGGTGTACTGGAGCAATGGATCACAGATCATCACGCCGCATGACGACAACATTCTGGAAAAGATCCTGCAGTGTTTGGAGTGAGGATTTTGCTGCCGTGGTATGTCCGGTCTAAAAATAGACCTCTCTGTCGCCTCCCGTGGATGTCGTAAAAGCCGACTAAGGGATTACCCGGACTGTTAGTAAGATTTGTTGGCTTGTACTAATATTTATTCTGTGTCGTTGGTATGAGGTTTGTCCTGGCTGCTAGCTTAATAAGGAATGTGATGTTCCTGGAAGAAAGTGTTAGCTGAGTCATTCGCGTGGGCAGCAATGGTGGCGATGAGCTCACCCCTTGTCACGTCTGTTTCCCTCGATGGTGCAACCCATGGTAAAAAGAGGCCTTTTGAGGCACTGCCTACCCCTTCGGGAAAACAGGCGTGTGTCTATGTAGGTATGTATGTAGGTCTCTCGTTAGTGTATGATGTCATATCCCGTAATTAGTCTGCTTATCTGTTACATATTTAAATTTACAGAGTCCCAGAAGACCATTGGAACATTGAGGAGATCACGTCTCACGAGCTCGTCTCAGATTGCCTGCAAGACATGACAGCGGCCTACATGGCCTACATAAAGGACAGCCTGCATGAGGACGTTCTATCGGACAATAAACAGGCAGCGATAGACATCGTGTACAGCGCCATGCATGGGGTGGGCTACGAGTTCGTAGTGAAGGCTTTTGAGACCGCTAACTTGAAGGTAAGACATGACAGCGGCCTACATGGCCTACATAAAGGACAGTCTGCACGAGGACGTTATATCAGACAATAAACAGGCAGCGATAGACATCGTGTACAGCGCCATGCATGGGGTGGGCTACGAGTTCGTAGTGAAGGCTTTTGAGACCGCTAACTTGAAGGTAAGACATGACAGCGGCCTACATGGCCTACATAAAGGACAGTCTGCACGAGGACGTTATATCGGACAATTAACAAGCAGTGATAGACATCGTGTACAGCGCCATGCATGGCGTGGGCTACGAGTTCGTAGTGAAGGCTTTTGAGACGGCTAACTTGAAGGTAAGACATGACAGCGGCCTACATGGCCTACATAAAGGACAGCCTGCACGACGACGTTATATCGGACAATAAACAGGTAGCGATAGACATCGTGTACAGCGCCATGCATGGCGTGGGCTACGAGTTCGTTGTGAAGGCCTTTGAGACAGCTAACTTGAAGGTAAGACATGACAGCGGCATACATGGCCTACATAAGGGACAGCTTGCACGAGGACGTTATATCGGACAATAAACAGGTAGCGATAGACATCTTGTACAGCGCCATGCATGAGTTCGTTGTGAAGGCTTTTGAGACGGCTAACTTGAAGGTAAGACATGACCGCGGCTTACATGGCCTATATAAGGGACAGCCTGCACGTGGACGGCATATCGGACAATAAACAGGCAGCGATAGATATCGTGTACAGCGCCATGCATGGGGTGGGCTACGAGTTCGTTGTGAAGGCTTTGGAGACGGCTAACTTGAAGGTAAGACTCGCTCCGTCAGACGCTGAATATAATGTTCTCAAAATACCATATTCGCAAAAAACAATCTCAAAACAACATATACGTGATTTAAAACATTTTCTTATTAATATGGGTAGGTACTTGTTGATAAGATTTGTCCTGTTTGCTAGCTTATTATGAAATGTGTTATTACTGGAGGAAAGCGTTAGCGGAGTCAATCGTGGGAAGCAATAGCGGCGATGAGCTCACCACTTGTCACGTCTATATTCCACGATGGTGCAACCCACTGTGAAAAGAAGTCCATTAAGGTTCTGCCTACCCCCTTTCGGGGAAAAAGGCGTATGTCTATGTATGTATGTATGTATGGTCTTTATAGAGAGCGTTGTGAAATTAAAGACGACGTAGTGACAAGGATTGAGAAAGGTATGCTTAGATGGTTTAGGTATCTAGAAAGGATGGACGATAGTAGATTAACAAAACGGGTACATAAGACGAGCGTGAATGGAACATTGGGAAGAGGGAGACCTCGGCGAACGTATTCAGACCAGATCGAAGACATTCTGGAAAAGGCCAGGTCAAAAGTACCCTTACCCGTTTTAGTATTAGTAGAGGTGGACCAGTCACACCAACTTGTATAAAAAAAACATGAATGAAGAATGTGATGAGAGTGAGTGAAGCAAAAGAGGTATGTCAGGATCGTCGCAAGTGGAAATCTGTGGTCTCTGCCTACCCCTCTGGAAAACAGGCGTGAGTTAATGTATATGGCCTTTAAAAAGTCTTACATGACCTAAAAGACATCGGGCACGGGTAAGTTTAAACAGACAATAGGTGAGGGGTCAATCAACCTTATCCATGCCCGGGTTAGTGGCCTAGTAGTTTCCAGTATTTATCTGCTCTTGCCAACGAGTTTTATTTACCATTACGCAGGCGAGTTGGAGTGGCAATGGGCTGGCCATATAACCCACCCACAGCACCGATAAACACAATAACATACTCTGTATACATATGATACTCTTCATGGCACGCCCGTCCACTATAAATGAAGATTGAAAGACAACATTACATTTTGGTATAAGACACAGGCAGTAGACCAAAAAGGAGAGTCGGTACAACCTATCCTACAATGTCTGTACTAAGGATGAACAATCGAGAGAGATATGAGAGCAATAGTTTCACTGCGAGATTAAAAACCCGAAACGAGGACTTCCGTAGAACAAAGGTCACTCTCATAGCTCTTAGAATACCGAAAAAATATCATATTAGAATTCATTTAGACCCTCCCTTCACCTAGCCCCCCCCCCCCCCTCCACATCGACCCTCCCCCCCCCCCCCCCCCCCCCCTCTCCAGAACCCCAATTCGAGCGATTCTACTGCAAGTATGCAACGCCCAAACTTCAAACATTTTTTTAAACTAATCTTTATTTATGCAAAATTTGTACCGGGGGTAGCCTATCCCCACTCACTATCCTCACGCCGTCCTCTCTATCTCCATTTCTTGTGGCCGTATTGTAAAGCAACCCCGCAACATGAAGCCTGTGTTAATTTCCAGCGGCCCATAAGCGTGGCGCAGCAGCAGGAACCGGACCCCGAGTTCCCCACCGTGACGTTCCCGAATCCCGAGGAGGCGGAGTGCTTGGTGCTCAGCAAGGCGCTGGCCGAGCGGGCGGGCGCGGCGCTGGTGCTGGTCAACGACCCCGACGCGGACAGGCTGGCCGTCGCAGAGTATGATCACAGGTAGACAAATATGTTTACTGTTACTGATAGCCTGAATCATCCCATAGTTGGGCAAAGTCCTTCCCCGATATCCTCCAGTCCATACGATCCTGTTCTATTGGTTGGTTTTCCTTTTTTCTTTGAATCAGCTTCCACTTGTTCTCGAGGCACCACACAGGTGCTCCCCACCTAGTAGTTCTTACTAAAAGGTAAGAAAAAAAAAACATCAGAAAAAAACCGACCGTGTTTGTTGCCTGATTCATCTAGTTTTGGTGGCGTTGGAACAGGAGTAAATTTATTTTATATGAATGTGATTTCAATGAATAAAATACTTTTGACTTTGACTTTATTGTTTGCCAACCTGTGTTAAAAGTGTCTATTTCATCGCGCCATCTCCTGCGTGGTCTGCCGCGACGCTGTCTCGCTGTGTCAGGGCTCCACATTGTGGTTATTTTGGCCCACAGCTCATCAGGCAAGCGACAGACTTTTCCAGCCCAATTCCACTTCAGCTGGGCGGCTTTTTCTCCTACGTCAGCGATTTTAGTTTAGGCGCGTCGAATCCGGTCAGTTAATTTTTACTGATTTTCAATTTTTACTTTGGGTTGATGCCAGAACTCTTCCAGTGTCTGCGAGGGTGTTAACAGTACTTGATCATCTCCTGAAGTCCCGTTTGTCCCTGGCTTTGTTTGTGGCTGTGCAGTGTGACAACACATGCTCCACTGTCTCTTCATGTTGAAGACAGCCGCGACACAGTCCACTGATCCCCTGATGCCCCTGTCTTCAGTAGATGGTGGTTGAGAAAACGGTGTCCCGTGATAATCCCCACCAGCATTATATCTTTTTGTTTTTGGCTGGAAGCATTGACTTTGGTTGTCCATTCTGTGTTCCCATGTTTTCTGGTGTTATCTATTTAGTCTTTATTGCACAGAATACACAAGAAAATTCTACAATTGGAGGACTTAAATGCTATGCAACATTTCTGACAGTCATCCAGACGATGAAAACATACTAGTTGGTGTTCCCTTCCGGAGTTTAGTTACAACCTGTGTTTAATTTCCGCCGTTGGTGGAGCTTACACAGCTGATGTCTTTAGGTGTTGGAGTGAGTGTAGCTCCTTTGTTTGTTAGGGAGTCGGCCCTGTACAGTTTTTTATCGCGTAATTTTCGTGTAAATGTCACCGTATGTTTCTTTCCAGCAAAAAAGCATGGAAGCTGTTTACTGGCAACGAGATGGGAGCCCTCCTCGGCTGGTGGCTGCTCCAGCAGTACTACAAGCGTCACCCGACTGCGAGTGAGGCGGAGGTGTATGTGCTCGCCAGCATCGTCAGCTCCAAGATGCTGCGAGCCATCGTGCAGGGCAGGGGACAGTTTGTGGAGACCCTCACCGGGTTCAAATGGATGGGTAAGTACTACAAGCGTCACCCGACTGCGAGCGAGGCGGAGGTGTATGTGCTCGCCAGCATCGTCAGCTCCAAGATGCTGCGAGCCATCGTGCAGGGCAGGGGACAGTTTGTGGAGACCCTCACCGGGTTCAAAAGGTCACGTCTACCAAGGACGCGCCCTATGCAGCATTGCACTGCGCCCTCCACCCTGAGACATAAAGATCGCATGTGTCTGTGATTTCACCGGCCCCCATACCCTTTAACCTGGCCTCTCTACTATAAGTATCACAAGTTTCGAAGCTCATAACTCTGCATCTGCAAATAAACAAATCGGCAAATATGCAAATCTGAAACGGTTAGTTCTACAACAAGAATGTGTATGATTTTTTTGTAGAAAACTTTATTGGGTTTAATTGCTATCTTGGTAATCATTCAATACAACTTATAGATTACAAGTTTTAAGCAAAAAACTATAAAAAGTCACCTTTAGAGCACCCCAAAAAGCCTGGGCCCCTCGCACCAGGTAAAATTATATTCTTCAATCTTATGTATAAAAGGACCGTGAAGCAAAGTTTCATCACTCCGGAATTATTTTGACCCGATTTGTTTATTTTTAGTGGGATAATGTACTTACACACACATTTAGCACGGGTACAAACACCATTTTTTTTTTATTTGGTTCACAACTGGAATTATACACTTAACAATTTTTACATATTTTTATATGTAGAAGTGTGTTACTACTTATTAAGTATGCAGTGGCCGGGTTTTGCCCACGGTTTAAGAGGCTCATTGTAGCTCCGCCTACGGGGAAACAGTGTGTTTACGTCTTTTTAATTTAATTTGAATTAAATTTCAGGGAACACGACATTACTTCTGCAGCAGCAAGGCAAGGTGCCTCTGTTCGCGTACGAGGAGGCCATCGGCTACATGTGCGACCCTCGAGTGCCGGACAAAGATGGCGTCTCAGCCGCCGTCCATGTGAGTACTACCCTGCCATAGCAAGGTGCCTCTGTTCGCGTACGAGGAGTCCATCGGCTACATGTGCGACCCTCGAGTGCCGAACAAAGATGGCGTCTCAGCCGCCGTCCATTTAAGTACAGAAATAAAGATCACGGACAGCTCTCACAATTTAAATTTTTACTGAGTAATACGATAGGCTCTCTCCAAGTTCAGTCGATCTTGCTTTACGGTTGGCTGCGCGGTAATGTGCCCCTCATCACTGCCAGTGCGGTACGCTGAGCTTAGGGGAAAAAGGCGTTAGTCTTTGTAAGTATGTTAAACAGATAAAAATGCGCATAAGACTTTTTATTGAAAGTTTAGAAGCTGTTTTTTTATGTATACTTGTTAGATATATAAATATATATTATTCTGTTTGTAGGTAGCGTCGCTAGCCTCTAAGCTGTACTCGACAGGGTCGTCTCTGAAGAAGCAGCTCGCGGCGTTGTACAAGGAGTACGGATACCACCTCTCACACAACTCGTACTACATGTGCGACGATCCACTCGTCATACAGAAAATATTCAGGAGAATAAGGAACTACGATGGACCCGGACAGGTGAGCACTGACACAGATCGACTCATTCTTGCCACCAAGACGACCTCTGTAGCGCGGAGGGCGAAGGTTCGCCTGCGACGCAGGCGTTTGCGGGTTCGTTTCCCGCCTCGGAACAAATATTTGTAAAATCTGCAGATATTTGTTCAGGGTGTTCTGGGTATTTTCTATGTATAATAAAAAATATCTATATACAGTTGTGGTCATATAATTAAGAACGATTTGAAGTTCTATAAGTTTTTTATTTAAATCGTATCATACACAGAGATGTGTACCTTCTGAGAAGCAACTAGTTATGTTATATAATAGTCACATTAATAGAGCAACCTGACTTAAGAATAAAGTATGAAATCGCTAACTATTTTTTGCAAATTTTATTGATTTTATCAAAGTAACACATTCAAATAGTACTGAAACTGGACAAATAATTAAGAACGATTTATTTAACTGCTCGGGAATTGTTTTGTATGACACTTAGATTTAAAAAATTACAATATTATGTAGCACAGGAAACATAAAAAATAAATTTAATAAATATTTAACTATAATTAATAGTTAATAGCATATCCACGGCTTTTAATTACAGCTTTACACCGGCGAGGCATTGACTCTATTAATTTTTGACATTTCGCAAGAGAAATAGAGTTCCATTCTTCTAAAAAAACGTCATACAGCTCTCTTAAATTTCCACACTTTGTATTTGAAATCTTTTTCTTTACTTCAAACCACTGATTCTCTATTGGGTTTAGATCTGGACTGTTAGCAGGCCAGTCTAAGACAGAAACTAATTGCGCTGTAGGAAATTCCTTTACGGTGCGTGCAGTGTGCTTTGGATCATTGTCATGCTGGAATGTCCAAATGACCGGTAGAACGTCTTCAGCGTATGGTAACATTGTTTCTTCCAGTATATTTTTGTATTGGAACTGATCCATGTTACCTTCTATCAACTTTACAGGTCCTACACCATGTCCAGAAAAGCAACCCCAAATTTTCACATTTCCACCACCGTGCTTTAATGTAACTTTCGTGTACTTTGGGTCGAATGCTGTATTCGGGGGACGTCGTACATATAGTTTTCCATCAGAACATACTGTTTATTTTCGTCTCGTCAGAAATAAGTACATTTTTCCACTGTTGCACAGTCCAGTTTTCATACTTTCTCGCAAATGCAAGCCGGGCTTGCCTATGGCAAAGTTTTAACATGGGTACCTTTCTTGCTATCCTACCGTGCAATTTAGTTCTACCAAACGCCTTCGAATAGTGCGTGCTGAGATTGCTGAAGGGTTGTTTTCACCAAAATATTCTTTTCTAAGCTCATTGGACCCTTTAGATTTTGTTTTGCCATACGAACGATGTTTCGGTCATCTCGAGGAGTTGTTTTTCTCTGTTTAGGTACACGTTGAACATTCGAAGTAGTTTGATACGTAGCAAAATGCTTTATAGTGTGGAAAACCATCGTTTTTGAACATTGCAGATGGTCGGCTATCTTTTTATAAGACCAATTCTTCCGGCGAAGTTTTATTATTACTTCCCTTGTAGATTTATCACAACTTTTATTTTTTTCCATTGTTTTTTCTAAAGAAGCAATCACCTTTAATCTTTTACAGCACGTAATGGCGCCAAAATTATGCAAACAGTAACAAATCGACTGAGTGTTCTCTATTTAAATTTGAATAAAGGTATAAACTACTTAGCGTTCTTAATTACGTGAACAGCCAGTAATAAGGAATACTTTGTTTAAAAGTAGTGTAAAAAGTTTGCCTATTGATTTTTAGCCAATCATGTGTATCAATGAATACAGTGGTAATATGGAAATGTTTTACGATACCGAGAGAAATAAAAACAAATGCATACAATTAGTTTTGCATCTTAGTTGGAAAAAATCTTCCCTTTATTTCAGCGTTCTTAATTATATGGCCACCACTGTATGTAATATATTGTAATAAGTATATCAGTTATCTAGTACCCATAACACAAGCTATGCTTAGCTTGGGGCTAGATAACGTTGTGTTGAACTGTTCAGCATTATTTATTTATTTATTATTTAAAGAGACCCGTATGATAGTTTTCTGAGGGCCTAGTACAGGTTTGTCTAAGTTTTGCATTCGGTACCCTGACTATCGAATTGCGAGTCGATATTTGTTTTTATGTATAGTTTTAATGAGTTTTCTTAACAAGTCCGTTAAGAAGTCGTAATGATGTCAATAAAACACAGAAGGGAAAGTACATTCATATACACAGGCTGCAGTAACATGGCGAGTGAAACACCGACACTGAGTTGGTAACTAATAGTATCTACCTGGGTACTCAATATTGCGATCCGCAAGCCAAGCGTGGTGATTATGGCAAATCCCCCCCATTACATGCTATGGGGGAGGCCTCGTACAACAGTGGACGTCTTAAGGCTGTTGTTGATGACTATTATGTACTTACCCTAATTAACAAGTAATTAATTTAGTAAAAATTAAAAAAACCTCATCGCAATGAAACGGCTGAACCGTTTTTGATAACATAGCTAAGAAAACTCCAGAAAAATTAACATTTAAAAAAAAAAATGGTTCATCCGTTCGGGAGCTTCGATGCCACAGACAGACACACACACAGACACTTCAAACTTATAACACCCCGTCGTTTTTGCGTCGGGGGTTAAAAAAACAGTAAATGTATTGTTGGTTGTTAAAGAGTGTCGTGTATTTACTCCAGTATCCGAAGAAGGTGGGGTCATCTGAAATAGTGTACATACACGACCTGGCGGCCGGCGTCAAGATACCGGAGAAACCAAACGGAGACGCGCATCTGAGTGAGTATACTTTAACCCAGCCTTTCCCAAAGTGGGCGATAACGCCCCCTTGTAAGCGCTGCAGGCTTAAAGGGGGCCGGCAGGAGACCCAGAATAAAAATGGTGGTGTCAAATCAGACACACTTTCGCATTTTAATAGTTATTAGTATTCCTAGAGAGGTCATTTTCGTAGATAATAGACCGCGGACAATCATGTTTCATTTTTTTTTTGTTAAATAACCCGATTTGTGCACGTTTAATCTCCGCTAATATAGATCACAAAAAAATGGGGGTGCTAAAAATAATTATGGGGGTGCTAAAAAATAATTTATCCTCAAAGTGGGCAAAAGAGACAAAATAAGTTTGGGAACCCCTGCTTTAACCGGACTATACAGTACAGGAAGGTCTCTCAATGGACCAAAGACATTATAAAGGTTGCAGGACGGTGGATGGAGACGGCTCAATACCGTTCCTCGTGGTACTCTACAGAGGCCTATGTCATGCAGTGAATTTCTGTAGTCGTTGTTTCGTGTGTTTTCTGTTATGATGATGATTGCAAAGTTAACAAGCTTCTATCAATAGCGTAATTTTATGCGCGGTACGAAATATACTATTTTTTCCCTACTACTACAGTGATGCATAGCGAAGCTATCTCATTCAGTAAGGAAGGGTACAGCTATCCACCAAATTATCTGTAAAATGAAATGTATGTAGTTTTCTATCATCTACATACATTTCACTGGTGAATCTCTAAATCCAAAAATAAGGAATGAATTTTGACAACGTTAATCAATTTGTCTTTAGCATGGGTGGTTCTTAGATAAAATATATTTCAAAAAAACAATATGGCGGTCGTTTACGTGTTCCGTATAGTGTTATCGTTTGAGCGAAAATTTTAATAAGTTTTATATGACTGACTTAAAAGTTAATAAATCAGCATAGAGCCAGAATCTCGTGCGGAGATCCTGCAGCGAAACGAACTGACGATACCGGCGTGAAGCGTGGCGTGAAGCCTGTGTGGAACGATGCTCGAGTGAGTGAGAGTAGCGTAGAGGTGACGCGCGAGTTTTTATGCAAGATATCAACGATATTTGAGGGGGCAATTCCCTCAAATATCGTTGATATCTTGATCACCGAACACGAACCTGCTGTTAGATAGAATTGTAAAAGTGTCCACGTTATTACAGATACAGGTCTAGCGCTTGTCCCTGAGGTATGGGAGCGGTACAGGAGGGTTCTTTTCTCTCAAATTATCAGATGACATGTGACATAATGTGAACGAAAACACCCCTCCCGTACCGCTCCCATAACTCAGGGACTGACTCAGTTAAGCGCTAGACCTGTTGTATTGTGATGTTATGGGGCTACAGTTATTTGAAGTGTCCAATGGTGTTTATGTAGATGTGCTGGGCACGGGGCTGGAGCAGGAGTACACGAGCGGCGAGATGGTGATGTTCCGCACGGGCGGCGGGCTGAGCGTCACGGTGCGGACCAGCGGCACCGAGCCCAAGGTCAAGTACTACACTGAGCTCGTGTACAAGGGCGACGTGCAGAGGTAACGCACATCTTGACAATCATCTACATATCATCATTTTTATGGAGTACTGCTGCCATGTTTGGGATGGCTCGGCTAAACACCAGCTCGCTGCCTTAGACTCGATCGAACGCAGAGCTTTCAGGCTTATAGGTGAGCAACATATTGCGGAGACTAGGATCCAGAGTCTCGAGCACTGCCGTAATGTCATATGCCTTTCGATCGGTTACATCGGATAGGTTACATTTCGGGGAATGCTCCCAGGAACTTCACGATCTGATCCCACCATCACGCATACACATGAAACTTTTCATCTTTGTCTCAGGGTAGCGGGTGTGGTGGCTTTGCCACATCGGGTGCGTCCTAGGTGGACGTGACCTATGTGATAATGCACTGTTCATAGGCAGAGGGTACCGCTTAACATCAGGTGGGCCATCTGCTTGATCCGCCATTACAAGTTGTACAAAAAAAAACTCCTTTTCGTCATACGACAAGCAGGCGCACGGCTCAGTATCATGCTTACCTCATATCAGTATACCCGCAATGCGCACTAAGCGTTTCGGTTCCACCTTTTTAATGCAAACAAAGTCAAAGTAAAAAAATATTTTATTCATTGAAATCACAAGGAACATTTTGAATCGTCTTCAAAAATAAATTTAAATGTACTCCTGTTCCAACGATACCAGACCTAGAAGAATCAGGCAACAAACACAATCTGTTTTTTTTATGTACTTTTATAAGAAAAAAACAACTTAAACTTCCTAACAGCTAAGGAATGGATCAAGTTGCCGCCGTCTGTCTTTCCTGAAAACTATAATATGGGTCTCTTTAAGGCAAGAGTGAATAGGTCCCTTCTAGACCTTCGTGCTCCAACATCGGCCGCATCGTCACTTACCAACAGGTGAGATCGCTGTCAATCGAGGGTCTATCATAGACAAAAAATAACCATTATCATTAGCAAGTCCACCTGGACTTAGGCCTCCTATAGGATGCCATGACGAGAAATCTTAAGGCGATATGTTAAAATATCAAATGGGCGGAGTCTATCAAGAAAACAATAGCTGCAATGCAAGACAGTGACAGCGTTATTACTCACTTGAACCCGCGAAGAGATAAGGTATAGATTTCTGCCGCTCGGAAGTAACTGACGTAAGCGACAAATGATAAAACTTCGTTTTGCTTCTGAAGTAGCAAATATACAAATAAATTATCTATAATTAATCTAAGTAATGTGATTACCTACTGAATAGTATAAAAATTTACACTTAATATTTTCTCTAGTCGAAGGAGGGACCTAAAACGGGTATTAGTAGGGCTAATTTTTAAAAATTAAGCTGTCTATAAAAGTTTTACCAATCATGTTTCTAGTCTATGATTTATTTAGATTACATACTCAAATAATTACTGTATTAACATCAAGTTTGTACCCTTTACTTTTACTGAGTGAGCATGTAACGCAATGACTCCAAAATTTTCACATAGCGTCTTAAGCCGGTCCATCCACCGACTTTCTGCGACCTTGATAATGTCACCGTTCCATTGGGAATGCTTACACTGCGTCGTCTGGTTTTTCGTCGCCAACCTTTATTCCCTGGTTAGTTTTTTTTTTATTCTATGTATTGGTTTATATTGACAGTGAGGATGAAGAGGAGAAGATGGAGACTAAGCTCAAAGACATGGTGCAAGAGTTCGTGGAGGAGTTACTGCAGCCGACAGCACACGGGCTGGGCAGGGCGCCTTCAGTCGACGCTACGCACTAGACGTGAGGCACTAATACTTATTTAATTTTACTTTGAGATTCGTTTTGTATTAACAAGAGTTTCCACGCACCAGTCTATTGATGTAGTCGCGAGAAAGTTTCTTCTCAAATTTTCACTGTTACTGGTCTCTCGATGAAGCTACCGGCAGGTTTCGACTTCAATTTTGTTATGTAACTGGTCTATTGATGATGCCGCCGACAGGTTTCGACTCAAATTTCCGCGCACCGGTCTATCGAGGAAGACACCAACAACTTGCGACTCAAAATTGCAGGTACCGGTCTCTCGGTGAAGCCACCGAAAAGCTTCTTAAATTTCAAGGGTCTTCGTTACGATTTGTCGAAACTTGTCGGTGCCTTCATCGATAGACCGGTACGTGGACAGTCATGTTTTATACAAAATGAATTATGTAATTCACGATGGTTTTTATAGACAAATTTAGTTAATTGAAATGTTATAAATGAAACCAGTAGCTAAAAGTGTTGGAAAAAAGTTAAGATTTTTATCAAATGGCGAAAAAATTCAATGTATTGTGTTTTTACTGAGTCAGTCCCTGAGGTATGGGAGCGGTACGGGAGGGGTGTTTTCGTTACGTCAAAATGAAACGTGGCTTCAGTCTTCAGAGACGAAAACACGATTCCCGTACCACTCCCATACCTCAGGGACTGACTCAGTTAAGCGCTAGACCTGTAGAATTTCGCGCCACTTGCGAATCGTTGTCGGTAAATTAGTGTCATAGTTAGTTACCAATTTTAAGTTATTTGTTAGCAGCATTTTATAAAATATGTTTTAAACTTATTTAGTATGACTAACCACAATTTAAATACTAAGTTAACTTATTAGAAGTTAAGTGTTGATTATATTGTAATAGCCAAATAAATTTAACCATTCCATGCTGTGATAGGTGTCGGCCTGATGTGATGTGGAACTATGGTCCAAAGAGATCTGCTACTTATTTTATTATTATTTCTATTTAATAAAATTCATGTTGAACACACTATCTTTTATTCAATAATCAAATTACACAAAGTACAACCCGATACAAAAAAACACAATACAATCTAATGACTGACAAACAAATGAAT
The DNA here is from genome assembly GCA_932527175.1 of Operophtera brumata. Lineage (NCBI taxonomy): Eukaryota > Metazoa > Arthropoda > Insecta > Lepidoptera > Geometridae > Operophtera > Operophtera brumata. The sequence continues at coordinate 18,623,765 of OW052239.1, forward strand.
TCATTAAATTTAAATGTGACCCAAAAATTCCGTTCCTGCGGGACTCGAACCCGCATCTTCACCTGTAATAGGCGATGCCTTCACCAGTTCGGCCATAGATCGAGCTATGACGCTGGAGACGAAATTTGTGGGCACTATCAACTTGGCTATAGCGCCGATTGTAGCCATCTACAGGTGTTACATTTAGTTTACACTTGAAAAATAATAAACTTAAATGAATTCATGTCATAATTTATCAAAAATATTTTTAAAATACCTACAAGTCTACCTGCAACATATTACCCGACGCGTCCGTCAGTCGCGACCGACAGACTCTGAATGGTTGCCTCTAATAAAGGTGTGGGACCTGAATTTCGCAAATTTTTTGACCTAATGTTTAATAAACTTGTTAAGAACCCCATTAAAATAAAGTCCATTGTTGTAAATCATCAAGTTTCTTCGACCGCTGCTTCTGCTGCCGCTGCTGCTGCTGCTTCTAAACGCAGTTTCTCTTGCTCTATTATATTCTGCTCTATCAGATTGTCTAGCTCGGGACTGAGCAGGACGGATAGACCTGCTAAGGCTGGCACCTGTATACACATTAATTGTATAGTTATATAAATAACATCAGACAGTCATATACTAAGTCCAGGGACCCAACCGCGCTAAGTGTGAACGTTAAATTGAAAACAGCGTTGAGTTGGGAACAGCGGATAGCTTCCGCTAGCTTATTACGTATCTTGCAATAGCAATGCGATAGCAAGAATTGGATGCGATGATCGCGCAATTCTCGCGCGATTCTTGCTATAGCATTGCTATTGCAAGATACGTAATAAGCTAGCCGAGTATCATGGCTGCTGTGAAGACAGCTGCATTCGAAGGCGAGGCTGAAAAACAGCGTGGCTGAGCCTTCGACCTTTTCTCATACACTAACCTAAATACACTTCTGGACACATCTATTGGCCCACCTTAGAGTTTAGGTTTCTATGGCCCCTACTTTAATATGATTGCTAGATTGAAAAAAAACTATTGATGCAGTTTTAAACCTGATACATTTTACCATCTTTTTAGATCGTATTGTTTAAAATTTTGAATTCAGAATACTACACGACATGGAGCTACGCCTAACAAGTCGGGTATGCGCCTTGATGAAGGCAGTTGATTTTTGATTAAAAAACATGTTTTATCAAATAAAGGATTAACTTAATAACGCGTATTGCCTCCATGGGCATCAACGACAGCTCTCATACGATTAGGCATAGAGTTTATCAACCGCTCTATGAAATTTTGAGGGATCATCTCCCATTCCTCTTCTATGGCAGTTTTCAACTCCTGCATCGTCTGGGCAACTGGCTGATGAGCCCTAACACGTCTTTTTAGCTCGTCCCACATGTGCTCAATCGGGTTCATGTCTGGGCTTCTGGCTGGCCAGTCCATAACTGTGATGTTCACGTCCCGAAGATATTCCCTGACGATGCCGGCCGTATGGGCTCTTGCATTATCATGCATAAAAAGGAAATTTGGGCCCACACGGTCCAAGTATGGCATCACGTGAGGTTCTAAGCACTCACGAATGTACCTTTCAGCATTTAATGTTGGCAGCCGTGGTCCCGTAATAACCTCAAGTTGAGTTTTGCCGCTCGCGGATATACCACTCCAGACAGTCCATGAGCCACCGCCATAAGCAACCCTCTCTTCAAGGCAGCATTGTGCAAAACGCTCTCCCTTACGTCGGTAGACCTTCTTCCTTCCACCATTGCCATGTAACGCAATTTTAGACTCATCAGAAAAGAGTACACGACTCCAATGCTGCTGAGTCCAATTTAAATGAGTGCGTGCGAAATGAAGACGCGCTGTTCGGTGGGCTCGCGTTAGTTTGGGGCCATTAGCTGACTTGTGTGGTACCATATCGCGTTCTTTTAACCTTCTCCGAACAGTTCGAGCGCTCACAGATACTCCGTGGAAGTCGCGAAGTTGGTTTTGTATATCAATGGAGGTAAGGTGACGATTTCTCAAGCTGGTCGTCACGATGAATCGATCCTGCCTTTCAGTTGTGACCCGAGATCGTGGCCTTCCTTGGCGACGAACAAAGCCGCCAGTCTCTAGGTACCTCCGATAAACATTTCGGACCGCAGATCGACTTAAATTAAGTTGAGCACTCACATTTCTTTGGCTGTGTCCGGCCTGGATAAGTGCCACAGCTTGGGTGGCGACTTCAGGCGAAGTATCCATAGATTATTGATAGAACCTCACCTTAATGTTAAGAATAAGTAATGTTTGTTGCAAAACCAAAGAGGAAAATCACACTTTCAAGAATTAAATCCAAGTAAACCAATAAAATCAAGTTTTCTTAGTATTCGATTGTTTGATATCAACGAACAGGCTCCAAATTTTATTTCGTTTCTTTAAATTCTGAGTTCGAAATTTAAAAAAAGACCATTGAATAAAATTATGAATGTGCCTGGTTCAAAACTGTGTAAAAACTTTTTGCTCGACCTAATATAAATTTTTAGCTAGGACTAAACGAAACTGAAAATGCAAGGTGGGCCAATAGATGTGTCCAGAAGTGTATTATAACTATTCTTATAATCTTTGTTAGTAATGATAGTTTAAGGAATAAATGCCCTTATTTTTCTTGTTAGGGTTTCGTACCCAAAGGGTAAAACGGGACTCTATTACTAAGACTTCGCTGTCCGTCTGTCACCAGGCTTTATCTCGTGAACCGATAGTTGAAATTTTCACAGATGATATATTTATGTTGGCGCTATAACAACAAATACTAAAAAACAAAATAAATATTTAAGGGGGCTCCCATACAACAAACGTGTTTTTTTGCCGTTTTTATAGATAATGGTACGGAACCCTTCGTGCGAGAGTCCGACTCGCACTTGGCCGGTTTTTATTTTTTAATTATTTCCAAAATTAAACCAGAAGTTCATGTCATTTCGTACATCTAGATTGAGGGGTAAATACCAATAACCCCCCCCCCCCCCCCCCCAATCTAGAAAAATTCAAGCTAAGGCTTGAATTAGCCTGAAACTCAGCGGATTAAAGAAATTACAGCTCAATTCAAGCAAGGATCCCTCAATCCAGACTTAGGAAATAACTTGAACGGTTCTGCGGTTTTGTTTTGGTAACAGCTTTCAAACTTACCGCGATTTTGGCGATGGTGTCCAACCCGCGGTGAAAAGAGGCCCATTGAGGCTCTGCCTACTCTTTCGGGGAAAAGGCGTGTCTCTATGTATGTATGAATAGCAACTGCGACATAACCCGGAACGGTTGAACTTCTAAAAATATAAACACGAGTAGGCTCTGCAAGTAGAGTAGAGTAGTACCTCTGCAAAAATAGGCTTAGCCGCGTCCCACCTCTCAATGTGGTTTTCTATTATTTTCACACATGGTGCTGCCTTTGGTATGATACTCGCAATGATTCTGCAGCAAAACACAAAATATGTAAATTTTTGTTAGTAGTAGATTTTTTGTGTGAAAGACTTCTTCCGCAAAGCAGTAGTGCTCGCAGCGCTGTGTTCCGGTTTGAAGGGTATGGATGCCGGTGCAATTACAGGCACATGAGACTTTCATCTTTAAGTCTCAGGGTTGCGGGCGCAGTGCAATGCCACATAGGGCGCGTCCTAGGTGGGTGTGACCTGTGAGGCAATGCATTGTCATAAGCAGAGGCATCAGGTGGGCCATCTGCATGCTCATCCACTGCTTCTTTCGGTTCGCGGTCGCCACTCACTTCAAACCTCGAACCCATTAATAAATAAATAAATAATAAATAATGCTGGACAGTTCACACAACAGTATCTAGCCCCAAGCTTAGCAGAGCTTGTGTTATGGGTACTAGACAACTGATATACTTAATACAATATATTACATAGATAGATATTTTTATCAATATATATAAAATCGTTGCGTGACTGACTGACTGACTGACTGACTGACTGACTGACTGACAATCAACGCACAGCCTAAACCGTAAGTCCTAGAGATCTGAAATTCGGAGAGTACGTTCCTTTTGTAGTCTAGGGGTGCACTAAGAAAGGAATTTTGAAAATTCGCATGCTAAGGGGTCCAAAATGGGCTTTTAATATACAACAAAAAAGCTGTGTATTTCAGAAACCGTTAGCAGTGGAACCTTGAAATTTTACATGGAGATTCCTCAAATAAAATAAATAAACACGTATTTCAGGGATTCCGGAATTTTTCTTGAAAAACGGAAAGGGAACGTTTTCTTTGTAAAAAAATAAAAAAAACTTTAGTTTATACAACGCACAGCTTAAACCGCTGGTCGTAGAGACTTAAAATTTTGAGAGTGTATTCCTTTTAGGGTGTAAAGGTGTACTTAGAAAGGAATTTCGAAAATTCGCCCTCTTAGGGGTCCAAAAAGGGCTTTTAACGTATACACTTTGCGTTTTGCAACGCACAGCCTAAAACGTAAATCCCAGAGACCTGAAATTTGGAGGGTACATTCCTTTTGTGGTCTAAGGGTGCACTAAAAAAGGAATTTTGAAAATTCACATGCTAAGGGGTCCAAAATGGGCTTTTAATATAGAAAAAAAAAGCTCTGTATTTCAGAAACCGTTAGCAGTAGAACCTTGAAAATGTACATGGAGATTCCTCAAATAAAATTAATAAACACGTGATTCAGCGATTCCTGAATTTTTCTTGAAAAACGGAAAGGGAACTTTTTTTGTAAAAAACTAAAAAAACTTTAGTTTTTACAAACCACTGGTCGTAGAGACTTAAAATTTGGAGAGTGTATTCCTTTTAGGGTGTAAAGGTGTACTTAGAAAGGAATTTGGAAAATTCGCCGTCTTAGGGGTCCAAAATGGGCTTTTAACGTATACACTTTGCGTTTTGCAACGCACAGTATAAACCGCTGGACCTAGGCACATGAAATTTGGAGGATGTATTCATTTTTGGGTGTAGGGGTGTACTAAGAAAGGGTTTTTGAAAAATCACATTGGAAGGGGTCCAAAATGGCTTTTAATGTAAAACTAAAATGATTCGTAATTCGGAAACCGTTGGTAGTAGATACGAGAAAATACACAGGTTAATTTAAAAAAAAAATAGCCAACATAAAATTCAGCAGTACCTGAAATTACTGAAATTACACGGTGAAGTCATTAAGATTAAAACATTTTCAGGACCTCAAGGTTAAAATGGGATCCCTAAATTTAAAAACTTAAGTATGGTGTCGTTTCAAAGGTCGTTTGACGGTATCTTACAAAATATAAGAGACATAGTCTAGCAAAAATAGTTAAAACAGTTCCTCTACCCCCCCCTCCCGCCCTTAATCCTATAGCTATAATGTAGCTTTCTATGGGTTAAATAACTTTTAAAATCGGTCAAGTCGTTATTGAGTTTATCCATTACAAACAAACATACAAATACGCGAGTGAAACCGCGGGTGAAAGTTAATAAACCATAGCCTATGTTGCTTGCTGATAATGTAGCTTTCTACAAGTGAAGAATTTATAAATCGGTTTAATAGTTTTTTTAGTTTTTCCATACAAACAAAATTATTTTACACCTAGGGTTACATTATTGGAGTTTTAGTAAGGATCCCTAATTTTTTGGAAATATAATATAGCCTATGGTACCCGGAAATAGTGTAGCTACCCAGCAGTGAAATATTTTTACAAATCGGTTCATTAGTTTCGTAGCCTATTCAATGCGAACAAACAATCAAATCTTTCCTCTTTATAATATAACAGATTGTGAGATTTGCGAGTAAAAACTGCGCGCGGAAGAATAAATTACATACATACCACAGATTAGGTAATAGTGTAATAACCGAGTTTACCTTAGCGGTGCGCGCAGTGCGATTTTCTACTTAGATTACACACACACTTAAGTCAAGCAAAAAACCAGTTATAGTTATTATTATTATTTATTATGGATAAAATAATATTACGCGTACGAAGTCGCGGGTAACAGCTAGTTATATTATACAAAATACCCAGAACACCCTGAACAAATATCTGCAGATCGCACAAATATTTGTTCCGAGGCGGGAATCGAACCCGCAACCTCCTGCGTCGCAGGCGAACGTTCGCCCGCCGCGCCACAAAGGTCGTGATGCACATTCAACCCCTCAGCCTCGAGAACCTTTATTCTCAGCGGTTGTCAGTCCTGCGAGCTATGTCACCCACTTAAACATGCTAATTCTGAAGTCTTGGTTATGATAGAAGATAAAGGTTAAATAAATTCATACTCAAACAGAGGAACGCAAGTGGTCTGTAGGAACTCCACCTCGAGGTCTGGAATGAAGCATTTGTCTCGGTCCATCATCATAGACGGGAGATCTCCTCGAGTCTTCTCCACGTCACCTTGCTTGAAGAACTCCGTCAGAACAGCAGCCTGCAAGAAGTCATGATCTTCAAATATTTGTTCGGTATCTGTGTGTTGGTACCATGGCGCTCGTAGTTTTTTTTATACTACTAAGTTAGCAAACAAGCATACGGCCTACCTGTTGGTAAGCGGTTACCTTAGCCTATGGACGCCTGTAATACCAGAGGCATCACACGCGCGTTGCCAACCCTTTAAACATTTCCAAACACCCCTTATGAAGAACCCCATATTGAAGTCACTTGGGAAAATCTCAGCAGGGAGATCATTGACATTGACATACTCACAACCTGAGTGTTCGCGGGAGGAAGTTCCTCTGAAACCGCACAGTGCGGCACCACCCTGGCTCTAAGGTGTGCGGATGAATCCTCTGCCGATGGCGAGCGGTGCGGTGAAAAAGGTTGCTGTAGGCATTATGTTAAATCAACTTTTTTTTATACTACTTTGAATGGCGGATCAATCAGGATGGCCCACCTGATGTTAAGTGGTACCCTCTGCCTATATGAACAGTGCATTACCTCATAGGTCACGTCCACCTGGGACGCACCCTATGTGGCATTGCACTGCGCCTGCCACCCTGAGACAAAGATGAAAAGTCTCATGTGCCTGTAATTTCACCGGCACCCTTTCCCTTCAAACCAGAACACAGCAATGCGAGAACTACTGCTTTGCGGCAGAAATAGATATGGAGGATATGGACTTCCCCGGACGAACTCTTTCACAAAAAAGCTCTACTACTACTAAAACTAATCGTAATATCAACTAACAGCAGTCTTCTTAACGCTCCCCCAGTCTTTGAGCTGGTCGCTGAGATCCGCCGCGTTCATCAGTAGAGACTGCAAAGCGCAGCAGTGAAGCCTATTGCCCCTTTGAAAGTCGACGGCAATCGTCTTGTAATCGTTTTGATTTCTAAGGAAAATGGAAACTTTCTGTGTTAGGGTGGTTGCTTTTTCATACAAACGTATTTACACAACTATGGGCGAACAGATGTTATTTTCGCTATTAATCCACTGTTTTCGTCAACCAAATATGATTTGCCGCAAATAATGACTAATATAAAAGCCAACAACAGTCATTTCAGTGTAAAATTATACTCTGTTCGCCCATATTTGTGCAGATACGTTTGTATGAAAAAGCAACCACCTTAACGTTTTGATTTCTAAGGAAAATGGACATTTTCTGTGTTAACGTTTTGATTTCTAAGGAAAATTTAAATTTTCTGTGTTAACGTTTTGATTTTGGTTTAGCTGATGTAAATGGTATCGCGCTATTTTCTGAACGTTTGAACCGAGACGTTACCAAAAATTTAAGGGAGCGCTGCTTGAATTGACCTGAAATTTTCATAATGAGGAAGAAGAGTGAACTAGTAATTATTTAAACAAGTAAATAAATAAATAAATAATTAAATTTCAAAAATATTATTGTATTAATTATTGACATATCTCAAAAACTCGATTAAAAAAAACATACCTCAATCTTGCTAATTTGGCATCTGTCCCCCCGAACCAGCATGCGTCAGCATATGGGTACAAATAGGTACGCAGTAATCACCGAAGAATACCCCCCTCTCATATTCGGACACTGCGTACTTTATTTAGGTATAAAGAATAGAATAGAATATTTATTTATTCAGAGTGCAACTTATTGGTAACACAACTTAAAACTAGGTTAGTACTTAATAATTGACAATTATTTAGTCCTCTGGACGAGCTTCCAAACCAGAGGACAATCGAACCGATCCGAGAACGCGCTTAGGATGCTGTTGCTGCTCGCGCGAAGCCTGCTCAACAGCGAGGCCGTCTTTTTATTTATTTGGATTTATTTTATTTTATTAAATAGGACACCCAACACAGGTTTACACTAACACATTCAAAAAACAAAACAAAACAAGGTCTTATTCTTAGTGTTCCCGTAATTATAGGGTATCACAGCGTGCGTATAGGATATTTTGCGCCAGATGGCGTCAAAGGTGTCGGTACGCGCCTCGGCAAACATACCAGGAGGACAATTCTCTGATTGTAGAGAATATTCGAATCGAATTCGACATTGTCGAAAAAAGATGGCGAATGTCAAATAAAATCTTCTTCTTCTTATCTTAGGTAATGGCTTCTGTG